>OX638132.1:83456695-84868003 GCA_951804985.1 Dryomyza anilis | reverse complement strand
GCTACTGTCAAAGTTTATGACATTCATTTAGCTCATATCAAAGGACATTTTTTTTTTGCACTATTGCTTAAGTCTGGCAGTGAGAAAAATAATTCACCATATAGATAAATGGAGAAGTTGATATTAGTTTTCCGATAATTCTGCACGAGTTATTCTTACTTGAAAATTCGTTCCCATAAATATTATTTTTCGGATAATACTTATCTGTGACAAGACTTATCTGGGACGCATAATACTTATCAGGATCAATTGTGAGTCTATAAAATTTTTTCCAGTGAAAATTCATTAACGTGACAATTTCTTCCATAGAAAATTATATACCGTGAAAATTCTTCGTACTCTTTCAGGAATAACCCTTAAATTCATATAAAACATTATAATTTACACAAAAAATTGTCTTCGCAAGAAATGTCTCATCGAAAAATAGTATAAAAACTTCCGACGCCTTCCGCTTAGAGGACGAAATGCCTCTGGAAAAAATTGTCTCGGAAAGAATCGCAAAATAGAAATCCGAAAACCGCCTCGTGGAAGTATTGTCCAGGGATATGCTGTTTCGGGAAAGCTTTGTCTCGGCAAAGAATTGTCTTGGGAAAGAATTGTGCCGAAAATGAATTTACTCTGGAAGCAATTGTCTGGAATAATTTATTTCGGTAAAGAATTGTCTCAGAAACTACTGACAGTTTCGAGAAAGATTTGTCCAGGCAAGTATTGTCTCAGGAATGAATTGTCTCTAGGAAGAATTATCGTTGGGACTAATTGTCTCGTAATCTGATGAATTTGTTTAACAATTTCAAACAACTACTCAAATTTATGATAATTTTGAAGAATTCATAAATTTAATGAAATTAATAATATTTGTATTATTATTAATATTTTTTCTGTGTGGCACATAAACTAAACTTAAGACTACGAGTGAGTCGAGCAAATAAACCCAAATTGTACAGACACTCTTTGATTTTTATACCCTACACTAAGAGTGAAAGGGTATATTCAGTTTGGTACGCCGTTTGTAACACCCAGAAGGAAGCATCTCCGGTATGGAAAAGTATATATATTCTTGATCAGCATGACCTCCTGAGTCGATTTAGCGATGTCCGTCTGTCCGTCTGTCTGTCCGTCTGTCTGTCTGTCTGTTGAAATCCCTAAGACTTTTAAAATTGAAGAGCTAGATAAATGAAACTTATAACTTAGATTACTAATATACCTACGCTGTATGTGCGAAAAAATTGGCGAGATCGGTCCATTGTGACCTATGATCCGACCACTTATGTTCAAATACCTCATATAAAATTTACATATACAGATCAATTTTACTGTATACGTGCTTAGGTAAACTTTTTTGGTCAAATATGTATTGACATCATGCTCAAATACATGATAATAATGTTTTCCGGCGAAAAGACTTGTGGTTCACCAAAAAAGAAATCGATATTCGGTACACCTACCCATATGTAAATATGGGTATCAAATGAATGGAAATTCTTCAGCGATTGAATGTTTGTAGTTATTTTCAGGATTCGTATACCCTGGTGACCTATATATCACTTTGAATGGTAACCACACATATGTGTAGGGTATTTATAGTCGGCTTAGACCGACTATAATTTTGGTAATCCGAACTATCATAATTACACCTACTTTAAAATTTCCCATGTGATCTAACCTTCCCAACTGGTTTATATACGCCTCAAGATAATTTCGATTACCTTCGTTTCAGTCGAATATTCTTGCTGTCTGTTTGACTATAGAAATTTTTCGTAATAATTTGTCTATCTTTAAGTAGTTGCTTTTATTTTGTAGTGTTTAGTGCTTTTATACTAAAAAGATGTGTGAATCCTGCTACATTTTCTATACGTCTTCATTGTCAATGTTTAATGGGGCGCTGGGTTCTTTGCGGAAACGACCACATTATAATTATTTCTGACTGTTTCCTACGCATTGCATGCGGTAGATCCTTCCTTCTATAGTTTTTTTTGCTATTTTGTTAGATTGCATAGCTTTTAATTCCTTCTTTTTTGCAATTTTTATAGAAATTCCGCTGATTGATTGTGTTGGGGGTTGTTTGGCCAATGCATGTTGTTCATTTCCAGTTTGTTAATGTTTGTATTTTTTTGTACACCATGCATTGTCACTGGTTTGCTGGCAATCATCGATGACAATGATGTCACGCAGGCTTT
The DNA here is from genome assembly GCA_951804985.1 of Dryomyza anilis. NCBI lineage: Eukaryota > Metazoa > Arthropoda > Insecta > Diptera > Dryomyzidae > Dryomyza > Dryomyza anilis. The sequence goes on along the minus strand of OX638132.1, from coordinate 84,865,826 downwards.
GAGAATTCATTTATCAAGTGTGTTTAAAGAGATTTTGTAGTGCGTGTTGAAAATAGTTTAAGAGTATTGTTACGTATATCGGGTAAGTTCAAAAATTTATTATTGATGGAAATTAAAATTTTCTACATCAAAAATTAATTGGATTTGTTTAGATTTTACTTAAACGGCTTAAATTAGATGGACAAAATTTTACTTTATATTGAAAAATCGAATTCTGAAATGGCCTATAAAAATTAATGACTAAATACTTAAAATTTAAATTTTTTCTTTCGTTTATTTATGACTATTTTGCAAAAGTTTCAATTTATTTTCAAAATGAAAATGATATCGGTTACGATTATGGTTTCAAAATATGTTTTCAATCGAAATTTGTTTCAGTGTTTATTAGACATCTGCACAAATGCTTTGAAAACCTACTTCAAGGCATTAATTTTATTTCAAGACATTTAATCAAATCTTTAATCAAATCTTTAATCAAATTAATATGTTGCCCACACAATAAAGTACAAGTAGTGTCAAAGCAAAATACAAAAAAAACGTAGCTGTAGTGAAGAGGTATATAATGATGTGTAATAAAAATTCATATACTGAAATTAACTGCTTATAACACTGAGTACTCAACATTTTGTTGTTTTCAATGCTCGTCTTCTCACTCGTTACTCGTTTCGTTCATTCACTGCACTCACTGTCCTTGTTGCATTTTCAGCGACAAGGGTATCATTTGGTTTTGTTTTTCAAAACATTGAATGTTTGAAAATAAAATGTCTTGACACTACTATACAAATACTAAAGTGAACTAAAGGCGCTGGAGAGACTTCACTATCAATACTGTAGAGTGCAGTAGTGCAGTAGTGCATATTTTGCAGAGAGAGAACTTGAAATACATTTGTGCAGATGTCTAGTGTTTATAGAGAGTCTCGGTAACAAAATTATCTTTTAAAATACTATATCTTGAATAGGTAAATTTCATTAATAGATATTGAAATATAGCAAAAATTGAAAATGTATAAAAAGTCATACATAATTTTATATTAAGTTTTTTTATTTATTGAACAAAACTTTTTTCATTATTTTTTCATTATTTAAAAAAAAAAATTTAGTTGGATATATTGCTTTTCTACTAATGTCGTACAAAAATGTCGTACAAAAATGTTTTTTTTTTAAATTTTTTTTTTTGTAAAAATAATCTTTGTTGTTTTTTTTATAAACACATAAATATTGACAACAACATTTTGTTGTTTTCAATGCTCGTCTTCTTACTCGTTACTCGTTGCATTCATTCACTGCACTCACTGTTCACTGCACTCACTGCATTTTCAGCGACAAGGGTGTCATTTGGTTTTGTTTTTCAAAACATTGAATGTTTGAAAATAAAATGTCTTGACACTACTAGACTAGAATACTGAAGTGAACTAAAGTCTCTGGAGAGACTTCACTATTATTCTGTAGACTGCCGTTACAAAATGCACTCAATACTGTAGAGTGCAGTAGTTCATATTTTGCAGACAAAACTTGAAATACTTTTGTGCAGATGTCTAGTGTTTATGGAGAGTCTCGGTAACAAAATTATCTTTTAAAATACTATATCTTGGATAGGTAATTTTCTGCTCAAAATTTTCCAAACTTATTTATAAAATTAAATGACTAATGTAAATAATTAAGAGATATATCTTTTCTAAATTTGTTAACATACATTGCTTGCTGTAAATATATATGCTAAAAGAGCATAGTTACACCAATCAAACAATGTAATATATTTGTTTACAGCTATTATAATCATCATTTCTAATATGTTTTAATTTCAAATATTGTTTTACAACGATTATAATCCTGGTTTCTGATATAATAACAATGTATACTTATTATCTTATAGTCTTATATTACAAAAATATAACAAAACATAAAAAATGCTAATAAATAAAATATTTAAATCCAGTTAACGGCGTTTAAAACAGTTTTAACTACCCTTAAACCTCTTAGATAAAACCGCAATGTCGTCATTCTACTGTTAACCAAAGTCGTTTTGATTTAAGAATGCTTTATATTATTTTTATTTAGTTTTTTTTGTATTTTTTTTAATATGTTCTTAGTTTGGCCTGACCATTGATAAGAAGTCACAGTTTTGTTTGCCTCAAACAGCTTAAAAGATTATGCAATAATTTTTTTTTTTATTTTCGAATGCTCGCTCAAAGCAAAATATGCCAATAAAACGAGTTTTGAAATTTATTCCTGTTTTTAGCACACATTCTATTAAAATTAAAACTTTTAAGTTTACAACTTTCTTTTGAATGTCGCCCCTGTCAGGCTATATAGCGACGGATCAGTAGATCATCAGCGCAGATATAGGCTTAATTTGAGGCAATAAAAAAATATGAATAAAATTGCAAAATTTATTGATATATTATCTGAAGGAAGCACAGAAATGTGGCTGCTTCACGGTTTATGGCAAAGCAATCATAAATGAAGATACACAATAAAACACCAAGATGTTTGTATAGAAAGACCGACGGATGGATGGACGGATAGACAGACATACATATTTACTGCTGAACGAGTAACCAACTTCACACACGCCACGCCATAAGTCATTTGTTCAAGAAACGAGGCGTTTGAGGCGGACCACAAACACTTTTATGGACCCTTCAACAACTTAAAAACCGCTTAAAATTCTGCGACGAAACCAAAAACTATGCTGCAACCGATATGGCCACAACAACAACAATAACTATCAAAATGGGCAGCTCAACTTGCCAGCTAGCTCACAGCTGTGAGCGAGTATGTGCCATGAACGAAACCAAAAAAAAATTTTAAATGAAATAAAAATTTCTTTAGTGAGTTAAAAATTGAATAACTTATGATTGGTGGAATGGTGTAGTCGAAAACCCGCTTTGGTCACATTCCATACATAATAAACGCTCGCGCGCGAGTTCTCATTATAAAAGATGAATTTCCAAAGAGCTGCCCATCTTATTCACATGTTACACATTCCGCACCGCACCACACCAAATGCTGCTTCTCATCGACCACCAACTCATTCTTGAGCATGCTCCTGTCCAGTGCTGTTGGCACCACCAAGCACTCGTGAGTTATCTACATTTTTATGACTTTGAAATGGCGCGAGTTGTTGCCACTGTATGTGGCACATGGCTGATGGCTCATGCATCAAAAGGGGCGCTCGCTCTTAATGACCATTGAATTAGTTATGATGTAATAAAAATGAAGACGCTGAATTTACACATTTTGAAATTTATTTAGGAGCTGTCTTGAATAATTGTTTAATGAAGTTTTTATTTACTATTGTGTTGCCATGTTTAGAACCCTCTTTTTTATAACTCAAATAGAGGCTACTACAAAATGGCTCACTTAATCACTGGTCAGTTGATTTTGTAATAAAAGCATAATGTGGCAGTATTGCGAAATAATTAGAGCAGTGATTTATGATTGTAAAAATATGGACATTACTTCTGACATAATTTATTTTAAATGCGCTGAGCATTAAGTTTTTTACACTTTGCACCGAACGAAAAACTTCTAAAAACCATTGATAAATGAAAACATTCTTGGTTTTAAGAAACAAAGCCACTTGCTTACCAAAAAAGTAACTAAGAGCAATTATGCTTAATATGCAGAAGTTCTTAACTAAGGTGTCAAACAAGAAACTTCAATTACCTCCGTATTGAAGACGCTAAATAAAATATATGTCGCACTAACTTCCTCAATAAATCTAATAATTATAGAAATTAAAAATGATTACAAGAATATATCAAAACAAGAAAGTATTGTTAAAATTATTGAAATATTTTTCATAATTTGACAATATTTACATATTTCTGAATTTATTATTATAATTACAAAAATTGATAACTTTATAAATATTTATAAATAAACTGGCGATCGAACTCACTACACTGCATTTCAAACATTGACTTGAAAATTAGAAAACCACGATTTATTGCCATTTATAATTAGCAGAGGTTTTCAAACAAATGCTTGAGCAAAATACGATATATTAGAGCAGATTGAACACAGATTGTAAAGAAGAACAAAAAAACCCGATGAATGCAAAAAAATCGTTTTAGAAAACTAGAAAAAAAAATCTATACATTTTACATGCTAACGCCACCCAGTACGGTAAAAGGCAGGCAGGAGGTGAGCAACACAGTGCATGGGGCATAGACGACGAAACGATTTCCGCATTACGAGTGAAAAACTACTACGTAGTAAGTAGTGAACGACGAGGGCACGACGTACGTGAGTTCGGCGAATGGCACAATGTGTGGCAAGGGCGGCGGAAGGCAGCCGCCATGTGTTAAAACAACTTTTGAAAAGGGGGGCGTTGCGGGTGTGGGGCGCCAGACCCACCTCTACATATGCATTACACGAAGGTTAAGAAACGCAGCGATTAAGTTAAACGCTGATTAGAATTGAACTGAACTGAATGAGCAATGAGCTTGAGTGTTGGTGATGTCGATGTCGATGGCGATGTTGGTGATATACTACATAGTGGGGGCAAAACAATAAAGGGGGTGTGGCACGCAGGCTGGCGGGCACATGTCGCTGCTGCTACTGCTGCGCTCATATTTATGCATATAATTAAAATGTTGCCGACGACAAATACGCGGTAAATATTTATTTATTAATTCAGGCTTCCAGAGTAGCGAAACATATATGTAGTAAATATGAATTTAATAAACTTAATTAATTAGAATAACAAGTGCAATAATAATAATAATGACGATGATAATAAAAACAACAACAAGGTATTGCAAGGTTGCATTTAAAACATTTGACACGTAAATATGATGTATTGGAATTGAGTACAATGATTATTACTACAACCAGTTAGATCAAACATTTTGATATAGATTTTTTTTGCTACATCGGGAAATCTATGTCAGAATGGCCTCTTACGTTTTCAGAACGTAATCAATGTAATTAGATTTCTAATGATTTTTCATTTATTTTTTTAATTTATAAATAAAGTCCAAAATTTTAATATTAGTAGTGAATTTTTCAAGCATTCAAATGAAAATGAGCTTTTTTAAGTTATTATGCAATTAACAATGCAATTCTCTTTTAAACGAAATAAAGTTGGATACTGACCACAGGCCAATATCAATTAAAACCACACTCAGAAAAATATACCGTAAAATTACTATTGAAGTTTTTACTATTGAAGTTAGTCAATATGATAAACTATTATTGCAATCGGTAAATCCCATTAAATACTATACAATTTTATTTGAATTTATATGAAAATATTTATTTTTTTGTATACTATTAAACCAATAACTGTCCTATTGAAAAATTTTAATCAGATTTTATGAAATTTCGTAGAGCAACAAATATTTTTCCAAATGTAGCTACAGAAGTCATTTTCCCAATGTCCATCGTGGGTCTTCCAACTGTTTGTAAATGAGAAACTCCATTGTTGACTTCCGACGTAATGAAAAGTATATTTTTTCATATTTTTTATTAACAATTCTATAAAAAAACTCTACGGTAAACGGCATTAGGAAGATGACGTGTGTAAGATACATTTTTTTAAAATTGAGACAGACCACTTTTTATTATATCCCACTTTTTATTGCTTTTCAGGAATACACACCACACTAAAAAATACATCACTTAAAAGTTCAACATATTCTATAACGATCCTAAAATATTTATCTATTTACCAGTACTATAAAATTCATTCAAAATCAGGATTATAGGTTAAGGGGAGGAGGAAAGATGGAGTAGTGTCGGTGGATATTTGCTTTAAATTTCCCAATATTAAAAATGTCGGGAAAAACAGACGCAGGGAGATTGTTCCACAAACGTATCGTGCGGCTGAAGAACGAATTATCTCTGTAATGCGTAGTTCTGTTGAGAACCGGGTGGACTACGAAGGGGTGGGCTTGGTTCGATGCCCGAGTAGAACGGGAGAATACACGACCTGGTGGAATCAGGCCATGTATTTCCCTCGAACACTTACCATTGTAATACCTATAAAACAGGCTTACACACCCTACGGTCCTTCGGTGCTCAAGAGAACCAATAGAGAATGAAATATTTTCATCCCCTATTAAATATATTACACGTTGTTGGATTCGATCCAGGAACTCCAAAGAAGATTTTGAAGCCCCTGCCCATATGTGCGAATTGTATTCCATCTTAGGCCGAATATAGGTTGTGTAGACAATGCGCAAGTCAGCGGGAGTGAAGTATGTCTTACACCGTTTCAGAAAACCCAGGCACTTGGCGGCTTCTTTCGACACATCAAATATGTGATCATTCCAACGGAGGTCACATTGAATTGATATGCCCAGAATGTCAAGAGCAGCTGACTGCGCAATATCGACAGAGTCCATATTGAGGGGAGGGATGGGTGAATCCATTCTTTTGTGAGATAAAAGACAACATTGGGTCTTGCTTGCATTCAAATCAACTCTATTAGCAAGACCCCACTCGGAGATTGATTTAAGGTCATTGTTGAGTGTGTCATTCATACTGCGTCTTTTACTCTCAATCTCCAAAGAGTTTGGGCGCTTCTTGAAAGAATATGAATGACAAATGTTACTGTCATCTGCAAATGAATGAATTGGGTTCTGAGTCAATGACAGAAGGTCATTGATAAATACCAGAAATAGGGACGGGGATAGGACGGACCCCTGCGGAACTCCCGAAATGATGAAATGTTGTTAAATATATTTAATTCACCCGATTTTTAGAGCTTTTGGGCACAATGTGTGACATTGTATATAACCATATGGGGTATATGAAGTAATATGAATTAGAGATGGGCGCGTGCCTTTTTTTGATAGCACCGACACGCACGAGCACGACGACTGAATTTACATGGACGCACTATAAAACACGAGATTTAAAAAGATACGAAGAAACATGGAAAAACACGACAAAACACGAAAAAAAGCACGGAAACGTGAAAAATAATACCGGAACCAGAATCGTTATTAAAAATGTGTGAAACCGAAACTGGAATCGGAACACATATATTTATTTTCTGTTTGGAATCGGTACCGCTATTTTAAAAATCTCAGAACCAGAACCGGAACAGATATTATAGTCTCTGTCATGGAACGCAAAGAACCGGAATCGGAACCGTTATTAAAAATTGGGGTAGAAACTATGGACGCACGGACCCGCATGGGTAAGAAAGCAACTATCACTCATGGAGATTTGCACGCACGAACATAGATTTTCGGGCGTGACTCGAAAAAAGCACGGCACACGCCCATCTCTAAAATGAATTATATATGTTGTATATTATGTAAAGGGTTTTTCAACAGGGACTCTACAAAAGTAGAGCGACAGGGACAGCAAACGACGCCATATTTCTTGCCGCTAAATCTTGTAATAAGTAAACAAATAACATCAATTTGAGTACCCATATACATATACTAATTATTATTTTTACCGAATTTTGTTTTTTTTTTGTAAAAGTTCATACTATCGGTTCGAAAAAAAACACTACTTCGATTTTTTTAATCATCAACTTTAAATAATTTTTTAAGTATTTGTCAATTCGGACAATAAAATAAAGTCTTCCTTAGATTTGAGTCTTATAAAAATTTGGAAAAATCATAGGTCATATCTCGACCAAGCAAGCCCATTTTCAATACCAGACTATTTCTATTTTAGTTCGGAGTATAAAAAATAAGTACAAAAAAGTGTATATAAATTAAATGTAAATGAATAGACTTTATTACACAAAAAAAAACCTTTTTTTTACTTGCATTTAAACAATTGATTAGAACTTTAAAAATACACACATATTTTGATTGATCTATGACGTAAGGTTTAAAAATTAAAAAAAAAAAAACACAAATCTATTTAAAAAAAATATATCTAATAAATGCGCAAAATGCAGTCAATAGCCGTTAAGTGCTTAACTAATACTAATCAATTTGCCTGCATTTCTTTGACACGTGCGATCAATTATAGTACATAAAAAAAAGACAATCAAGATTTTTTGTGTTTAGTTGTAATAAAACCACGACAATTAATTATAAATTAATTTATTATTAATTAGTAATTAATATGAAAATTGACAAGCCTTATAGTATTTATTAAATAATTGATTTTCTATTTACGCGTCAAGTTAAAACTTACTCTTAGAGTAGGTATTTAACATATTGTGTATTCTGTAATAAATGCACTCATGCCAGCACCTAGTTTATGAGCACTGTTTTTTTTTATTCATGGCATTATGAATATGTTAATTATAATGTATACTTTATTTTTACTAACAAAGGTAATTTCTTAATTTAAGCATAATTATATTGTCGTTCATTTGATTAATATGAGAAAAAACGAAGTATTTTAGTAAGTACTAGGGATGTAAATCCCGGGTTCCACAATATAGTTTTCGTTGACCACGCCCACTCTTACGCCCATTTTTATTTTTGGTGTATAATTCAGATTCAGCAAAAATACTGAACATATTTTTGTAAAAATTTGCATTACTATGATATAGAGTACATTGAGTATTCTAAACTATAAATAAACCAGATTGGACAAAGGGGAGTGGCACTCCCCATAGAGCCCAAAAATTCAGTATATATTCAGCCTTTATGATATCGATTTGAACTAAACTTTAAAATTGGATGTTTTTTTTTTCGAATATCTACTAAGATCCACAGCACTCAGACAGACTATATCCATTGTACTGTGAAATCTATTCCCTACAATTTTGTGGTTAATATCACCACGAGCGCCCATGCCAAAGCCGGGATTCGAACCCGAGACCTTCAGAATGCAAGTCCAGCGCACTACCTCTGGACTGCTGAGGCCGGCTAAAAAATTGGATGTTACTCATCTTACTTAATCTCACCACACATAAACTCACCACACCTAAACTCACCATACCTAAACTCACCAAACTAAAACTCACCACACTAAAACTTCTACTGGAAAAACACTACGGGCAAGAATTGTACGGGGAAGAATTCTATCGGGAAGATTTTTGCGGGCATGAGTCGTGCACGGTTTTTTTTTATAAAATACTGTTTTCCACCAAAAACCAATATCCCAATAAAAATTTGATTGTTCATTCAAAATAAAAATTTTCTTATATTTGTACTAAAAAATCATTTTTCAATAAAAAGTTTAAAAAAAAATGATTGATGATCAACTGAAGTTTATATCGCCACTATCATGCCAAAGGGGCGAATGTGTAATTTTTGACATTTGCATTTTTTTACATTTTTGAATGTAGTTTATCCTCAAGTATGCTGTGCTAAAATCGCGTGTCATTTTGTTGGGTATTTCTAGCCACAAAAGACAAAACCAAAAGGGCGAATATGAAAAAATTGAAAATCTTGTCATGCCAAAAGGGCGAATCTTTTCGTTTTTTCGCCATAACTTTTTATTGGTATAAGATAAAATAGTGGTGTAAAGGCATTTATTATTTGTTTTCAAAGCACCTATTGATCTGCATCATTTTTTTTTATAATAATGATTATTTTACCAAACATTTTTTCCTGCAAATAACAAATGTCAAATTAATATTTGACAAAATATTTTTAATTAATGATGCAGTTCAATAGGTTCTTTAAAAACAAACAATTAATTCCTCTACATTACTATTTTATCTTGTGCTAATAACAAGTTATATCATAAAAAACAAAAATATTAGCGTTTTGATCAGGATATAGCCTCATAAAATCCGTATTTATAATTCTGTAGATTGTCCAAATCTAAAGATATTTTATATACATTATAATAATTGATAAATAAACTAAAATAACAGAAAAAATTAAAGAAAATATAAATTTTTCTAATTTTTAAAGCATTTCAAACTTTAAAAATTGATTTCCCAACATTTTTAAAAATGCACATTCGCCCCTTTGGCATGACAGTGACGATATGTATACCGCGGATTTTGTATTTTGGATACCATGTATATTTGGATGCATTTGAATAATTGAGTTTTGTTTGAGCCTTAAGCATTATAATTGTTTATTATTCAAACATAGATATGGTTATTTTATGCTTTGCTAACATTTTTTTAAATCCCGGGACTAATGCCGAGATTCAAATTTTTTAGTCCCGAAATTTGGGGAATGAAAAATAATACGGGATTGACATCCCTAGTAAGTACTCACATTAAATCCAGTGCATTACGCAAAATCATAAAAATATATTTTACATAATATTGATATGCATAGGAAATAATTTAAAAAACTACCAATATATAAATTTATTTCAATGAAATTCAGTGTATTATGAAAAAATAACGTTCAACCGTATATTTATCTAAATGTATCTCGACTTATCTAAAACAACGTTTTGTTTGTATTCAGGTTCTGAATTGCAATTCAAAAAAGTGCCTATGAATTATATACAAATGCTAAAAATACAGCAATACTTAAAACATTGCATTTTACTCAATAAATATATTTATAGTGTCATAAAACTGAACAAGCATTTCGAAAAATGTCTATAAATAAAAATTATGAATGAATTACAGCGAAATCCAGTGAATAAAGCAAAATAAAAAATAATAAAAAAAAAAATAATTTAATATTACTCAAAAACTTTATGTATAGCGAAAAAATGAATACCGCAATTCTGCCACATAAAAAAGAAAATCTGCAAATGCACTAAAATAGATAAATTAAATTTTAAAAATATCATTATTTTTTTTCAAATTTCAAATTGCCAGCACGGGCGCAATTATTACCAAAACTATGCGGCATCATAATTGCAACGAATGCCGTTGTTTTCGTTTCCGTATCAATGCACTTCATATTACTTGTTATTCGCATCATTAACAATTTATATTATTGCATTTTTTTTTTATTAGACAGCACTCTTAATGAAGTTAATGCGTAGTAGTTGTATTAGATAGAAAGACGGACGTCATAAAACTCGGTAAATATTTTTGTATTTTCAAATTGTAACATTTTGTTTTGCCCTATAGTACGCTATAACTAGTACTGATTACACATCGATATTTTAAAGTTTTACTCAATTCTACGTAGTTTCAGTTTTTAGTTTAATTTTAGCCACAAGTATTGCATACAATTTGTAGTCGTCTTTGCGGCGTTGCCACGTTGCGCCGTCTAACATGCCACAATACGTTGCCAATTCATTGGTGACTGACTGCCTGCGCATTCATCGAGATTTCCTGCTTCTTTTAACTTTAGCGCAAAAATTTTATTTTTAAATTCAAATGCAAACGGCGAGCCACCGAACGATGAAGAGCGCGCGTATGGTATGTCATTTCGAGAATTTGTATATATAATATATATGCTCGAATCTTTTACTTTTTCTTCAGATGCATACTTTCTGCCACTATTTATGGTCGACGCCACCGGGTGGCAGTCAGGCAATCAGGCAGGCAGAAAGGCAGGCCGACAGTCAGGTTGTGGCCATTGAACTTGTGCCAATAAATTAAAATTGCTCTTCGTACATACTACGTGTTGCAATTGGCGATCAAGTGATAAAATAAAGGTGTATTTTAAAAACAGTAGATTTACATTTTGAGCCATAATTACATTTTGAGTTTAATGCAAAATTTATATTTTAATAACAAGGTGCAACATCAAAAATATACAAGAATTTAGACCTATATTTTTGAATAGACAACGAAATTCAATGAATACCCTCATTTACAGAAGGTTATAACTCACTTCCAATTTTATTTTAATTACACGCTGCAAAAAAAAGGGCTCTCCCAAACATAATTTTGCAGGCATTACATATATCTTTGGAGCTTTATGCAAGCAAAAATTTTATTTCATTGCCAAACATTATTATAATAACAGCCAAACATATAAATAACAGCCAATGAATAATTTTCGGCGTTCTTGCAAATATATATATATATATGTTTGAATGTGAAAAACATATTATTTACATATAAACATATTTATGTTTACATTTAATTTTAATGTAAAAATAGTAAATTTAGTGCTAATATCTTCTTTACACAATATTCGTTTTTTCCCTATTTTTAAATTACATTTTTTTTATTTATATTATATAATTATAAACTTAAACTTTTATTTTTTTTTTTACACATATTTTATTTATACCTAATAATTTTATTTCCATCTATTGTTCCTATTTTGAGTTCAGTACTTTACGAATGAATTGGAAATTTCATAAACAGCCTAGTATTAACAGTAATTGGCGGTACTTAAACAAATTCTTCCACCAAAAAGAACTTTTAAACTATATAAAAAGTATTAATGTGAGTGCTACTGAGTGCTAAAAACAGGCAGCGCTGTTATTTAATTGTGATATCGTAATGCTAAACATACATATAATTAAAATAATTCTATTATTTTTAAATTCGTTGTCACATAGTAACAATCACGAATAACCAAATACATTTAATTCAAAAAACCTTTGATTGATATTGGGTGTGTTAAATAGCGGAAATATCAAACATACATATATTAATATCTGATGAAAAATATATATTTCTACAGAAACATTAATATAGTAATTTTATGTAAATCCGCGATTAAAGCAATTTATGTTTAAATATCGTATAATAATATTTCAATCTGAACAAAATAATAATACAATTCAATAATAATGTAATTAGATATTACTCCCAATATTTATATGATGATTTCGAATTACGTTATAATTACATTCAAGCATATTCAAACAAATCTTTTCTATCCGTGTATATATTTTTCATTTTTGAAAAATCGTTAAAAATAACACCTTGAATGATAATTTACACATTTTTATAGTTATTAAAAGTTGATTCATTTACGTTTTCAGAACTTTTGGATTTATTAAAATTGAACAAGAACCATCAAAGTTATAATCGATTAAATCCGTCACCTTTATATAATAAAATGTTTTAAGCGAGTCAATACCACACTATATCGGCGAGATCAGGTCAACTTTAAGATTTAAACTTCTTGGATATGGTTAAATTTTGGTATACAAGGGTTAATTGAAAACATTTGGTCAATTATTTCTTTTAATTTTTCTGGACACTATATCCTGAGTAGCGGCGAGCCGAAAGGTCCCTGGATCAAGCCTGGACTGGGGCTAACAACATCTTTTCATAAAATCATTTTTCTATACCGCGCTACCTCTCGGCAGTAAATGGCAAACCTTGGAGAGTAAAACATTGCCTATGAAAAGCTTTCACCCGCCGTTCGGATTCGGCAATAAACTGTAGGTCCCACCACTTTGAGTACAAATATAACACGCACAGCTGAAAATGGTGAGAGAGCTTGGCCGAAGTTCTATACAGGACTGTAGCGCCAAACTATTATTATTATTATATCCTGAGGTACAGTGGTGAAAAATTACTAAAAATTGACAAAAATTTCACTTTGGTATGGTTGTTCATATTGAAATAACTATTGATTGAGAAAAGCTATAAACCCTTTTGTGGTGTCATTTTAAAGATAATAAAACTAGCTTTTCGAAAATTTAAGTTGTATCTTCTTTTTCTGAACATGTGGTCAGAAGAAGTTATCCTTAACAGTTAAAATTGTATGTCATAAAAGACCACTTTTCAAAATTCAGGAAAAATACAAAATTTTTGTTGATTTATTATAAATATTCGTGCGAAATTTCAAGACGTTCTTTTGGTGAAGTCATTTCATATCATATCCAAACTGCTGATATATTACATTTTTCGAAAATCGAAATTGGTGCTATATAAAAAAATTAGAACAAATTTGATAAAATTAACTGCATTTTCGGAATCAGCGTTTCAAATTTATTTAAAAATAGATACATATTTTATTTTCCCAAAATTAGAGTAGAGACGTGTAATATTTCCAAACATATAAATACATACAAATTTGGAAAATATCTTTTTTAAGTACGACTTCGTCAAAATACTAATGAATTTATTTGGGACTTTGTTTCATTTATAAATATGGGACTATATTGCTTTTTTTAGTTTGGTGATTTAATTCCTGTGGTCTTATTTCATAGAGCCAAGACGGTACAAAAACTCAATGAATTTTTAAAAAAGAATTTTGAATACGTTCGGTAAAATGAAATGCCCTCATGGGGTTTAGTCATATATAAGGTATATTTATAAAAGTGTCCATTATCAACGGAGTACGCCCATTTGCAAAACTTCTGTGTTTAATTGTATAAGCCCTTTTGATTTTCCTATAATCCTGAATGGAAAATACCAACAGACGGACATCGGAAGGGAGAAATGCATTCTTCTAGCTACTAAAAACAGATGACCAAGTTGAATTAACCTATTTTATTTTTAGTGTAGGGTAAAAGAAGCATATGTTGAAAAATTGGTTTATGTGATTTGAAAATTTTTGAAATAACGCATAAAGATCTGTTTTACCAAACATTTTTCTCAATAATAATGTCGATTAAAATATTTTTTTAAGAAAACGTAAACAGCCTAACCAAGAAACGAAAATAGTTGACTTTAAATAAAGTATCAGATTTTTGACAATTTTATATTTGAGAAAATTAAAGAGTTGACTTTATTTCGTCCATGACGAAACCTACAGCTGGCATATTTATTAAGAGTAGATCTTAAATTTTAATTTTGAGATCATATTTATACCCTACACTAAGAGTGAAAGGGTATATTCTGTTTGGTACGCCGTTTGTAACACCCAGAAGGAAGCATCTCCGGTATGGAAAAGTATATATTTATTCTTGATCAGCATGACCTCCTGAGTCGATTTATCGATGTCCGTCTGTCTTTTTGTCTGTCTGTCTGTCTGTCTGTCTGTCTGTCTGTCTGTCTGTCTGTCCGTCTGTCCGTCTGTCCGTCCGTCTGTCCTTCTATCTGTCTGTTGAAATCACGATTACAGAAAAAGTTGAAGAGCTCGAGCAATGAAACTTTAGATTTAGATTACTTATATATCTGAGCTGTCTGAACAAGAAAATTGGCATAATCGGTCTATTGTGACCTGAGAACCGACCACTTATGTTCAAATTCCTCAATTAAAAATTACACCTACGAATAAATTTTACTGTATACGTGCTTAGTTAAACTTTTTTGGTCAAATATATATTGACATTTTGCTCAAATACATGAAAATAATGTTTTCCAACGAAACGACTTGTGGTTCCCAAAAATAAAATCGAAATTCGGTACACATACCCATTTGTAAATATTGGTATCAAATGAATGAAAATTCTTCAGGGATGGAAAGTTTGTAGTTATTTTCAGGATTCGTATACCCTGGTGACCTATATACCAATTTGAATGGTAACTACACATATGTGTAGGGTATTTATAGTCGGCTTAGACCGACTATAACTTTGATAATCCTAACTATCATAATAACACCTACTTTAAAATTTCCCATGTGATCTAACCTTCCCAACTGGTTCTATTTTCAATTCTCAAACACTTTTTGAGACCCATTTTTTAGACTAAAATAAAAAAATACTAAAATAAAGAAAAACATTCCTGCTTGCATCAAACATTAAAAAAATTGAAAATGTTTGTTTTGTTTTTAAAAATATGAATTCGTCTCAATGTTTACTCCACCTGTATGATTTCATCATGATTTCGGCCATTGGTTAGGCTGAAAGTATCGTATATTACAAAAATATGTGTTTGGGATTAAAATGGAATTAAATAATTCAAAATTTTTAAATTTCCGGAACCGTTTACAATACACCACAAATATCTGCAAAAAATTATTTTCTTTTTCTTTTTTTATTATTATTTTGTTTTTATTATTATTAAATCGTCTCTCATTCTGACTCATTTATGCACACTAATTATGTGAAGGTATTCCCTGACAAAGCTTTAAATATTTTTAATTAACATCAATATTTTACATTAGCACCGTCCGATGAATAACAAAAATTTCCCCTTTAAATTTAAAACATGCTAAGTTTTGTCTAACTAACATATTAGACCAAGTCTTTAATTAATCAAATATCAATCATTTGTTTTATTTTATTTTCTTTTTCTATTATAAAATACTAAAGAAAGCAAAAATGTCCGTAATGAATTTCATTGTCAAGGTTGAGGCCAACGACTTTATGGCTCTAATCGTTAATTAGTAGCCAAATTTTTGTGCAAATTCACTTGATGAATTTTATTTAGAATATTAATAAACTTAAAATAATAAAAAAAAATGCATTAAATTGCAAAAGTATCGAACAAATCGCGTATTCTACCGACCAATCAAACCTAATCAATACAAAGATAAAATAAAAACTTAAAATATAAAATGCAAAAATGAATGCGCAAATTACGTTTCTTAATTAGAAATTCAAGATTATAATAAAAAAAAATATATTATACAAAAAAAAAATACAGAAATATAATAAAATGTGGGTATGAGCGCAAAAATATAAAAAAAAATGATAAAACAAAAAATTAAGAATTAAATACTAAAACATAGAATGTGCAAATAAGAAGTATTTAAAAGAGTGTATAAAAATTATTATTTTATAGTAGAGAAATAAAGAATGCTAGAGAGAGAGAGCGTTAAGTGTGAGTACAAGAATGTAGAAAAGAGCATAAACTTGATTACAAAAAAAAAATAATACAGTTTTTTGACAATTAAACTAAAAAAAGAGTATGTTTCAATAATCTAAATGCTAACAATGACAAAGCCAGTGTTATCAGATATATAAAATATTATAAAATAAGAATTTATGTTTTAGCGAATTTTTATGACATAAAGAAAATTTCAATTTTCAGTGACAATTTAAAAATTTAGTACTTTAGTACTATTTTTTTTTTACTAAATAGTGAAACCTGGGGTAAAGTGGGACATGGTGTAATGTGGTAAATTGTAATTTTCGGACTTGTTTTTGCACTTATAAATATAAAAACAATTCTCAAGTATTTCGTAATATGGTATCAACTTTTTCAGCTATGCATAAATTCAAATTTATACGTTTTTATTGAATTTCGAGAACAAGTAAAAAATGCTATCAAAAAGTGTGAATATTTGTCGTTTTTAATTAGTGAGGTATGTTTAAAATGATCGGATGTTGTATATCTTTGGAAATACAAACGGGTTTTGCAAATAATTGAATATTGATTAAATGGTGCTAAATTATGTTCAAATTGCGATATTTGGGTAAAGTGGGAAACGTAATTTAAGTAATGATTCTTGTAATTTTAATAAAAATATTATGTTATATAAATTATTTAATTGGTTTAGCCATGAAAAACTCCAATCTTGGGCACATTTATCGAAGTTAATTCGAGAGATTTTGAAGCATCGAAGGGGATTGATTTGAAATTATACATTAAACAGAAATTGTCTACAGTTTAAATAGATTCGCCAACTTAATACATGAAATTCATAGATTGAGTACGAGTTTCAACGTTTTAATTAAAACCATTTTATATAAATACCTTAAACAAAAAACAAAAAATAAAATTCTTAATATAAATTAGGTTCAAATTTTTAGAAACTATTACCTTTTATAACCCTGCATTACCAGCAATAGAAATAACATTTTTATTACCTAACTTGAAACTCAACGCCATTCTTTTCATTATTCTAAGTATCCGTTTTTATACCCTACACTAAGAGTGAAAGGGTATATTCAGTTTGGTACGCCGTTTGTAACATCCAGAAGGAAGCATCTCCGGTATGGAAAAGTACATATATTCTTGATCAGCATGACCTCCTGAGTCGATTTAGCGATGTCCGTCTGTCCGTCTGTCTGTCCGTCTGTCTGTCTGTCTGTTGAAATCCCTACTACTTTTAAAATTGAAGAGCTAGATAAATGAAACTTATAACTTTGATTACTAATATACCTACGCTGTATGTGCGAAAAAATTGGCGAGATCGGTTCATTGTGACCTATGATCCGACCACTTATGTTCAAATACCTCATATAAAATGTACATATAAAGATCAATTTTTATGTATACGTGCTTAGGTAAACTTTTTTGGTCAAATATATATTGACATCATGCTCAAGTACGTGATAATAATGTTTTCCGTCGAAAAGACCTGTGGTTCATTAAAAAAAAAATCGAAATTCGGTACACCTACCCATTTGTAAATATGGGTATCAAATGAATGGAAATTCTTCAGCGATTGAATGTTTGTAGTTATTTTCAGGATTCGTATACCCTGGTGACCTATATATCACTTTGAATGGTAACCACACTTGTGTAGGGTATTTATAGTCGGCTTAGACCGACTATAATTTTGATAATCCTATTTCATTTGCGCTTTTACTACGTTTTGTTTTGAATGGTTTTTGGCGGGTACTTTGTCGAGTATAAAGTTGTTTTGATGAACGAATGGTTTACGTTATTCATTGAGCACATTATCAGCCGACTTGTGTAAACTGCCAAGTCAGCAGATACTCTTTGAAATTAAAAAAAAAAAACAAACTAAAAGAATTTTTTAAGTTTATGCAAAAAAATATCGTATTACCTACTCAAATTGCAAATAGATTTTTTGTTTTTTCTTTGCTACTTTTGAAGTTTTTTATAAAGTCCCAACCACACTGTGCAACATAATTGAGACTTAATAATTTAATTATCATTTCGCTGCATCACCGGACAATTAATTAAGACAAATATTATCCGAAAATATTTCCCCAAGACAATTTTGAAAATAATTGTCTTGCGAAGAATTGACTCGGGGAAGAATTGGCTAATGGTTGAACTTCCGGCACCAATTTGTTTGAGCAAAAATTACCTCTGGTAAAAATTGTATTAGGAAAGAATTATCTTGAGAAAAAAAACTGTCTTATGAAAAAGTTGTCTACTGCTGAATTGTCACAGAGAAGCCCTAGTAGAAATTTGCCCGATGCGCCATCGGGAAATGTTCGGGTTTTCGTTGGGTAAGCTCTATTAGAGAAAATATGATCATTGCCTTTGCATGCCCTTATCATGCTTACCATACCAGGGTTTACATTATCTAAATAGTCAATGGTCCCGATCATAGCTACATTATTTGTTCCTCATAACGAAATTAGCATCAGACAATGATCGAGATTTAACCCTAGAAACCCAATTATGCTCGGGCTCTGACAAGGTAATTGTCGGGTAAATAATAAAATGGGGAATTGCCCGATCAGAACATAATCATGGCCTGAGTTTAGTACATGATCTGGACCCTGCGTTACAAGGACATTATGGGCATCGTCATATCCCGATCATCTCAAATAATGACATGATCACTTCATGACCATGGCCCTACCGAAATTTCTACTAGGGAGTATGGTCCAGAGAAGAATTGTCTCTGGGAAGAATTGACTGATCAATGAATTTCAAGAAAAGAGAAAAACTGTATCGTCGAAGAATTGTTCACGAATGAATTGTTCCGAAGAAGAATTATTTCGTTGAACAATTGTCCGGGAAAGATTTCTTTAAAGGAATAATTGTCCAGGAATCAATTGACACGGTAATGAATTGTCTGAGGTATGAATTTACGGAAAATTATTGTTGGAGTAATGAATTTCCAAGAACGAACTATTCGAAGGAAAATTTGTATACGTATAGATTTGTTTTAGAGAAGAATCGTCTTGAAGAAAAACAGCCTAAGCAAAAAAATTGTCCAGGGATGAATTGTCTCGGAGAAGAATTGTTTACAAATTGTTTGATGAATGAATTTTCGAGAATTTTCACGAAAAACATTGTATTCGCGAAGTATTGTAATCCAAAAAAAAATGACTTGGGGAAAAAACTATCTTTGGAAAAACTGTCTGAATGAAGAATGGGTCAAGAATGAATTGTCCGGGAGAAGAATGGTCTCAAGATTTTTTTTTTTTTTTGAAAAATAAATTCCCCGGAATGATTAGAATGGGGAAACATTTGTACTATTTTATTAAAATGATACAAATTAGGTATGTAATGTCTTGGAGAAAAATTAACTCCGGAATTAATTAACTTCTGAATGAATTATACAGGGATGAATTGTTCGGAGAAGAATTGTCTTGTTGGTGAATTGTTTCGGAGAAGAAATTTCTGTGAGTTTAATTTTTGGAATAAAATTTTCGAATCAAAAATGTCCGGGAAAATTTTAGTTTTAGATAGAATTAGTTCGTGTAGAGTTTTTGGGAAAGAGTTGTTTGAAGATAAATGGCTTCTAGAAAAAAATCTATAAGGGAAGAATGTCTTGTAGAAAATTTGTTTCCAGATTTAATTAACTTGGGAATGAATTCTTCTCCGGAGAAAATTATTCAGAGAAGAATTGTCTCGTTGATGAATTGGAAGAATTTTTGTGAGTTGAATTTCTGGGATAAAAACAAAATTGCTTTAAATAGAATTACTTCGGGTAAAATTTTTAGAAAAAGAGTTATTTGGAAACCACTCAACGTTTAGCCGCAGACAAACTGATTGTTTGTCCAAAAATAAAAACTATATTTTTTCACAGCCCACTTAAAAATCAATTAAAACAAATTATTTGCCATAAATTTCAGTTTGTTTAAACTAAAACTTGAAATGGCAGCGAGTGGCAACAGTTGGCGCGCTTCGTAAACAAAACGTAAAGCTGCCACCTAGTGGCGAAAAAAAATTTAAAATAAATAAAACACAAAAAAAAAAGTCAAAATTCGTGCTCCTCTTAATAAAGTGTTAAATAATGTGCAAAAATATTAAAATCACAAAATTATGCCGCACGATTGCTTTGGCCTAACGAGGCAAAGAAGAAGAAAAAGCAGTAACAGCAAAAGTCGAAGAAGAGGCAGAAGCAGCAATAGCAATAGCAACACCGACGACCATGAACTTGACTTGTAAACAAAAAAAAGTAAACAAATAAACGCCAAAACAAACAAATGTTGTTGCTCTTGTGCTGGTGCACAAATGTGCAACTCATAAACAGACAGACAGACAAACATAGAGACAGCTAGCCGCACGAATAGACAGTCTGTCCGTCTGTGTCTCTGTCAGTCCGGCAATTGGCGCAACAGGTCGCTGAAATAATGACGTCAACATATGCAAAACGTGGCTTAAAACATTGGTTTATGAGTTGTAGCCCAAAGTGCGTGAACCAAATTAAGTTTCGATCGTGTCTATGTTTACAATATGAACGAACGAACGAACGAACCAGACCAGACCAGACCAACAGTCATCAAAAGTGTCTACTAAATTATGAAATTTATGTAGTATTTAAATGGATTTTCATATTTAAAATGTGGTTTTTTATATTTCGAAGCTGAGCCAATAACAATTAACGATGAGCACACTTAGAAAAAAATATATTCCATACATTTATCAATATCACTATCCAATACGATTTTCACTAAACATCCCATACATCAATTTTATATAATTCGCTGGTGCTGGTTTTGACTGCATACTTAGAATTTTTCTATTACGTACAGCTTTTGAGAAAAATGCAAAAGTATTTTTAAGCCGTTCTCAATCACTACTTAGAGTAAAAAAAATTAGCTCTGTTAAAAAATCGATTTACAAAAAAACATTAAAATTAATTTTCCTATTAATTGTCAAGACTAATTTTAATATACTACTGAGTTCTAATATTCCAATTTGTTTTTAAGATAATTGCATCTAAACTCAGCCAATTTCTATTTTTTTTACAATTTGCCGCTTCCCTAGTAGAAATTTGCCCGATGCGCCATCGGGAAATGATCGGGTTTTCGTTGGGTAAGCCCTATTAGAGAAAATATGATCATTGCCTTTGCATGCCCATATCATGCTTACCATAGTAGGGTTTACATTAACTAAACAGTCAATGTTCCCGATCATAGCTACATTATTTGTTCCTCATAACGAAATTAGTATCAGACAATGATCGAGATTAATGAGAGAAACCCTATTATGCTCGGGAACAGACAAGGCAATTGTCGGGTAAATATTAAAATGGGGAATTGCCCGATCAGTACATGATCATGGCCTGAGGTCAATACATGATCACGACACTGCGTTACAAGGACATTATGGGCCTCGTCATATCCCGATCACCTCAAATAATGACATGATCACATCATGACCATGGCCCTACCAAAATTTCTACTAGGGTTCGAGACAATTACGAGATATCGACTAATTCATTCGATCTCGATTACGATTTCGTATCTATGTTATACTAGATATGGTAACGCGATAATGAAGTTTATTCGAAACGAGAATATAAACGATTCAGGATCGAATATCGAGAACGATTCGAAAAATATTGCGATGTGATAAATATTTAAATATCGTATATTCTCCTTAATTTTTATTGTACGCAAAATTTTAAAAATAGTAGTGCTAAAGCAACGAGATCGATCTTTTTTATCGCAGTTCGTTCGAGAAAACTTCGATCATCGAAGAGCTCCGAAACATGGCTCACTGGGAGGCTAAACATGATCGTCCCCTGATCAGGTTGATCGTGTAATTTTTCGGGTTACGGCAAAAAAAGTTCAATAATCCGTAGAACATGGCCCAAGTGTAATTTCAGTGGACAAGTCCAAATTGACAATTCCAATATTCAAAGAATTTGATAGTTTTAAATAATTTTCTAAATTCGCATTAGCTCACCTTCCAGCCCGCGCTGCTATTCGAATCGCCCTTGTCCTTGAAATATGGCACATTCTGCACCATCCACTCGTAGATCTGACTCAGTGTCAAACGTTTGTCTGGCGCGGATCCGATGGCATGCGTTATAAGATCCGCATACGACAGATTGCCCCACGCATTGCGACGCGACGAGTTCTTCTTGGATGCGCTCTGATTTTGCACAGTCTGTTGTGAGTCTGAAACATATGAAAGTTTGTATTATTTACAACGCATAACATAAACATAATACAAAAAATCAGTATTTAATAAAACCAAAAATAATTTAATTAAACAAAAAAGAATACCTCCTGCCGCCAACTGCTGATTGCTCGCCTTGGTGCTGTCCAGCTCATCTGTGGGCTCGACAAAGTTCTCCGGCCTCGGACAGGGCCACGTGTTCGAGCGAGCACGAGTCTGTGGCTCGAAGCCGCCGTCGCCGTGCAGTTCCGCGACCAGATCCATATGTAGCGCATTATTGACTGTTCGTGATGGCGTTGGCCACTCATGTGCAAAGGCATCCATAGTGAATGACGATCTTTGGAGCGTAATTTAATCTAATGTGAAATTTCAAATTCAAGCGTAGAGTGTGTGGTGCTGCGGATATCTGCAATTAATAAATTAAAAAGATTATTATTAAAAGATAGTTAGTAGTATATATAATAAAAGACATAACCTCAAACAAACTAAAAACGACCTCTGGTACAAAACATTCAATGTTACCCTAACAGAAACCATTTACAAAAAAACTCTTAACTAATACCCAGAGCACTTGAAATATTACTATTCTTTATATATCCGCAACATGCTGTCTGGGTGTTCAAATAAATCCAAGTTATTTTCCACGTTTCATTCTATTGCCCAACTAACTCCTCTATAATTTACGACGAAAACTTTTGAGTATTTTTCAGAAAATCCCACTTGAACAGATAACGTTCAAGTATACGACAACGGCAAGATTGCAGCAACGTTGCGGACATAATCAACAATTAGTCTATTGAATGGGTACGAGTACCTACGAGTGAAATATTTAAATAAAATAAATTTTATTGATGGCCATTACTTGTAATAAATATTAGCGATTAGGTGCTAATATGTTTTTAATATCAGTCGTATTTGCGAATACAGTGTTCGTCGTCGTCGTCATGAAAATGTGTAAAATATAAACAACAAATTGTGTCAAGTTGAGAATACATATATATATATATGGGCTGTTTGGAACTGGCTCAAAATGTCAGGGTAATAAGAGCATAATTTATTAAATAGCTCGAAGACATTCGTTAAAAAGTTTGTAAGTTCGTTCTTGTAGCTTTATCAGTTCTAAAATTACTACATTAAAATTTTACGATATTTAAATATTTACCACATCGATATAAGATGCGATATTAAATGCGATATAAATCCAGAATCGGATTTATTCACGTTTCTAAATAGAACCGGCAATATATCGATTTAAGCTATCCTTGCATTTTAGTAGGTATGTTTTGGCATGCGATAATGGTTCTAGATCTGATTCGATATCGTAAAAATTCGTCGACATATCGTATCGCTATCGCATCAATATCAAAATGAATGGCGATATTTAAATATTTACCACATCGATATAATAACCTATTCGATGCGATAAAACTCCAGAATCGGCAATATATCGTTTTAAACAATGCTTGCATTTTAATAAGTATGTTGTGGCATTCGATATTGGTTCTAGATCTGATTCGATATCGCACGAATCCGCCGATATATCGTATCGCTATGGCATCAATATCGAAATGAATGGTAGACTAGGTACCCATAATGAAACTCCACTTTGTCACTCGATATCGTTACGAGAGAGATTCCGATAACGTGTGAATTCTTCTGCGATACGATTACGATAACGAAACGAATGGTATACTAATAATAACAAATTTTTGGTCGAAATAATGATATCAAATAAAGAGAAAATAATTTTTTGCAAATGAAATTTCATTTCTTTACTATATTTATTATAATAATAAATAACTATTAAACAAATATAAGTATGAATAAAGAATTTATGTAGAAAGCACTTTTAAGCCAGTCTGCCATTCGATTCGATATCGTTTCGAGACTGTTTCGAGACGTCGAGGAACTCTTTCGATCTCGAATTCGTTTTAAAATGTACGCAGATGTCACAACAAGTTAATAAAGTTTATTTGAAACGAGAAAAAAACGATTCTGGAACGATATCACATCGAATATCGAGATTAATTTGAAAAACATTGCGATATCGATGTGATAAATGTATAAATATCGTATCTTCTGCTTAAATTTTCTAATACGAAAAATTTTAAAAATTAGTGTTGACAAAGGAACGAGATCGAACTTTTTTATCGCAGTTAATTCGAGAAAACTTCGATCATCGAAGAGCTCCGAGACATGGCAGACTGGGTTGTGTTTCAAGTATTTTATCTTTTTTTAGGTTTTAACAAAAACCTATTTTTGTAATGTATAATATAAAATATGATGAGATAAAATATGATTATGTCAAATAAATTATAACTATAGTAACCATTGCTCAGTTAATAGTTAATTGTCATAGTAACTTCAAAATTATTTAATAATTACAATAAATGATTGCCAGCACAATAATATGATTGATGGCAGAGTCCACATTTAAGATCAGAGATTCAGAATTAAGCAATATCTTTATTAGATTGTTAGATTATTTTTCTTACATGCACTTTGTAGTTTTATGTTTATGTCAAGCAAATAATAAATGCATTAGTCATTGTCATAATCATTTTAAAAATATCGTACCAAATTCCCAATCATGTATTACTAAATTTTATGTTTCAAACAAAATAAGAAAGATTGTGACATAAAAAATACAATGATTACAGTACTATGATTTTATGTATATTACAAATAAATTAAAACTGTATTAGTTATTAAGTCCAAAAAATGATTGTCATTTCAATTTCAATATGATTGTGTATATAATATTTTCTGAAACTAAGTAATTACTGAATTTAATAATTCGAAAAATTAAGTATTGTGACAATGAATCCAGTGATGGCTGACTGTTAGAACAATGAAATGATTGGCAGCAATAATACGAATATAAATAATTAATGAAAATAATAAAAAAACAAGAGAGGAAAATGATTGAGTGCATCATGCAATTGTCTCAAAATGTTAACTTCTCTCTCAAATACACGTTGTAAAAAAAAGTCATCTCCCAAACATAATTTTGCAAACATAACATATATCTATGGAGCTTTTTGCAAACAAAAGTATTATTGCATTGCAAAACACGATTATAATTACGGCCAAACTACGGTTCAAACATATTTATGTACAGAATGAATAAATTTAGACGTTCTTGCGAACAAATATATGTTTGAATATGAAAAACATGTTATTTACATGTAAACATATTTATGTTTACATTTCATTTAAATGTTAATGTTTTTGCTAATAATGTTAATGCTAATAATTTTTTTACAAAATCAGAAACCGATCGATTTAAAAAGTTTGAAATTTTTCTGAAAGTTTAAATATATTGCTTTAATGACTTTTTTGGATTTAAAAAAAAAAATCCTTGAACATTTTTGTGTTCATTTGCATGTAACTCATTATATGAAATTTCATAAAACGCGGATACAAAAGTCCGTAATTACAAGGTTCTTTGCAGAGGATAAACAAATCTTCTTCTTCTGGATTTTGAAAAAAAATGTCCTTGACATTTTTTGGGGCAATTCAAAATTACTCATTCAAAGAAATTTCAAAAAACGCAGATTCAAAAATGTCTTTAATGATCCTGTGGATTTTAAAGAAATTTCAAAAAACGCGGATTCAAAAATGTCTTTAATGATCCTGTGGATTTTAAAAATGCAATGTTCTTCTTAGGTGCTAAATAAATCTCGTTGAAGACTTTTATGAATTTTTGAAAATAAATGTTCCTGAAAAATGTTGGGAGCAATTCAAAATGTAATGTAATTAGATATTATGCCAAATACTTATATAGTGATTATAATTACATTCAAGCATATCCAAACAAATCTTTTCTAACCGTGTAGAAATTGTAATATGATCATGATAGGAAGCTGATCACTGAACTGGTCACTGTAAAACATATCAATCACTCTATTATATGACACAAACTATCGTTTTATAATTTTGAGGAGTTTAACCTAGCCATAACCTAGTCGCGCTTATCTGCGTAACTTTATTAGATACCACGATTGACGATTACCCGTCAATTTTTGCTCTGTTATCAGAACGTAATCATGTCATATCGTATCAGGTATCGTCAGCAAAGCACATCATTTGCCCATTATAATTACTTTAATGAAACTCATAATTTTTATTTTTGTAATAAAAGTGGGTATTTTTTTTTTTTTTTGCTTTTTGTGTGTGATATGTGTGGTGCTGCTCTTTCACAATCTTCGTAATAGATATTGTCAGTTGTGATAAGAGATATACACAGGGCTGCCTATTACAACAGCTGAGCACATGTTGCGACCTGTGATTGTTTTTCACATATTTAAGTTGTTTTTTTTTTTTTGTTTTTTTTTGTTACAAACTACAACCAAAAGAGGGCGTTAACGGCACAAAGTGCGATAAGACATTTTCCATATTTTTCAGTTAGTCGCCCGATTGTCTACATTTAAGTTCACAAAACGAGCCTTTTTCAGAATCTACAAAGAAAAATAATGCATTTTCTGTTGTGATTGTAACAAGTTGTAATTTTTGTAAAAGGTCAATGTTTTTAAAAATAATTCCGCGAATTACTGATAACCAGATCAACGAAATCACAGCAAAATTGTAAAATAAGCGGTAAACAAAAATATCAATAAACTTTGACGTGGATCGCTTTACAAATTGTTTTTGCTATATTTTAAGTACACTTAGAAAAACCAGCACTTGATTTGTTACTGTACAAAAATGTTCGTTATACAGGGTTTTTGGTTCATCGATGTCAATAATTCAGGCGGTATATGAACATTTGAAAGTTAATTTAATTTTCTAAAACATGATTTAAAAATTGTTATTAATTTATCAACAGATTATACTTTATAACAAATTTTTTTGACTAGGTTATGTCATTAATATGCATCTCTTAAACACCCTGTATCTTAAACTGGGTGCTGAATTAGACATATTTATACCCTACACTAAGAGTGAAAGGGTGTATTCAGTTTGGTACGCCGTTTGTAACACCCAGAAAGAAGCATCTCCGGTATGAAAAAGTATATATATTCTTGATCAGCATGACCTCCTGAGTCGAATAGCGATGACCGTCCGTATGTCCGTCTGTCTGTCCTTCTGTCTATCTGTTGAAATCACGATTACGGCAAAAGTAGAAGAGCTAGAGCAATGAAACATTAGATTTAGATTACTTATATATCTAAGCTGTCTGAACAAGAAAATTGGCATGATCGATCTATTGTGATCTGAGAACCGACCACTTATGTTCAAATAACTCGTATAAAATTTACATCTACAGATCAATTTTACTGTATACGTGCTTAGGTAAACTTTTTTGCTCAAATATATATTGACATCATGCTGAAATACATGAAAATGATGTTTTCCTGCAAAACGAGTTGTGGTTCCCAAAAAAAATTCGAAATTCGGTACACCTACCCATTTCTAAATATGGGTATCAAATCAATGGAAATTCTTCAGCGATGGAGAGTTTGTGGTTATTTTCAGAATTCGTATACCCTGGTCACATCTATACCACTTTGAATGGTTACCACACATATGTGTAGGGTATTTATTGTCGGCTTAGACCGACTATAATCTTGATAATCCTAACTATCATAATAACACCTACTTTAAAATTTCCCATGTGATCTAACCTTCCCAACTGGTTTTATTTTACATTTTCTTATTTTTTTTTTGAGTCATAAATTTTTGACATCGATGAACCAAACACCCTGTATAATAGTATTTTATAGTATTCAATGATATTACTGATTTTATTATATATAAAAATTCGCATAGAATTCAAATAATACAAAAATATACCATTAATTGTATGGTATATATTTCTGAATGAGCTTCCAAGTGACTCTTACAACTAGACTGTGGGTTTAATTTTTTTTCGCTGATAAAACCAAGTACCAAGTTCAACAGTTTTATTAAGAATTTTTAATGACTAATTACATCGTTTTTTTTTCCGCGCATTTTATATATTTAATAATATTCTTTCATTTATTATACGATCATATTTTAGAGCTGACCTTCAAGTATAAGTGGCACGTTTTTGCATTTATTTATTATACTTTCTGATATCGTTGTAAAGTCAATGTAAATATTTTCCCAAACAAATATTTAATCAAATCGACGTTTAATACTTCAAATACTATATAATATAGTAGTAATTTTTTATTAGATAATAGTAAAGCGCATTTGACTTAATATTCTCTGAACTATTTTAAATATTTAATAAATTCTATTAACTATAAAATACAAACATTTCAATTAATTCATACTGCATAAGTAATATATTGAAGTATTGAAGTATTTATATTTATATTAATTTTTTATATATATTTATTTTACACGCGCCACACTCGACGACGCCATGATCAAAATGTTAATTGAAATTTAGATGCAAATTTCAATACAACTTTGTTGTCAGTCGATTATAATGTATATGGTATTGCACAATTGCATCGGTGTGCTGAGGACGGACATGTGGAAAGACAGACAGACAAACAGACGAACATATGGACATACAGACGGACATATAGACAAACGTATAGACAGACGTACGGAAATACTATTTTTTTATATTAAAATTTTATTTAGGGGGGTTATGTATGAAGTAGTAGTAGCTGTTATTTCTGGTTGTTTGTAGTTTTTTCGTAATTAAGAATAACTATAACTATTTATAATATAATAAATTATTGTCATTCCTATTAATGAAATGTGCTCATCTACACTGAAAAAAAATGCTACAATAATATACAAAATTAAATTAAAAAGGTTATCTAATTTGAGATTAATACAGGTATATTTTTTGCTACGTAGAAAATATGTAGCTTTTGATACAAACTATCGCAAATAACATTTTGGACAATGTCGAGGCAGTTTAGAAACATTTTTGCGACATATTTCCAACAGAGAAAGGCGGAGTTTGTATCACATGCCTTCTGTTTTCTCTCAGTTCCCAAAATATGACGTAAATATGCTATTAAAATTCCACAAAATTTGAGAACCTGCAATACACTTTCTAAAATACACTTTCTACACTTTCCATTTATCTGTGTGTTTTCCCAAAATGTGCTTGAAAAATGCCAGAAATTTAGTCTCGTGTCCGTCTTTTTTCGCATTTAGAATCTATCGTCGGTAGCTCCAGGTTAGCCTGGAGTGGGGCTAACAACATCGAAACATTTTTATAACGCTCTACCTCTCGGCAGTAAATGGCAAACGTATGAGAATAAAAAACCAGTTGGGAAGGTTAGATCACATGGGAAATTTTAAATTTGGTGTTATTATGATAGTTAGGATTATCAAAATTATAGTCGGTCTAAGCCGACTATAAATACCCTACACATATGTGTGGTTACCATTCAAAGTGGTATATAGGTCACCAGGGTATTCGAATCCTGAAAATAACTACAAACTTTCCATTCCTGAAGAAATTTCTTTCATTTGATACCAATATATACAAATGGGTAGGTGTACCGAATTACGATTTTTTTTTTGGGAACCACAAGTCATTTCGTGGGAAAACATTTTTTCATTTATTTGAGCATAATGTCAATATATATTTGACCAAAAAAGTTTACCTAAGCACGTATACAGTAAAATTGATTCGTAAATGTAAATTTTATTTGAGGAATTTGAACATAAGTGGTCGGTTCTCAGGTCACAATAGATCGATCATGCCATAGATCTTGTTCAGATAGCTTAGATATAAAGGTAATGTAAATATAAAGTTTCATTGCTCTAGCTCTTCAACTTTTTCTGTAATCGTGATTTCAACAGACAGACAGACAGACAGAAGGACAGACGGACAGACAGACAGACAGACAGACATACAGACGGACATCGCCAAATCGACTCAGGAGGTCATGCAGATCAAGAATATATATTCTTTTCCAGGGTGTTTCAGGGTGTTACAAACGGCGTACCAAACTGAATAATCCCCTTCACTCTTAGTGTAGGGTATAAAAATTACCATTGAAAAGTTCTCACACGCCGTTCGGATTCGGCATTAAACTGTACGTCGCACCACTTTGAGTACAAATATAACTCGCACAGCTCAAAATAGTGAGAGAGCTCGGACTAAGTTCTTCAGAACTGTACTGCCAAACTATTATAAGGCATCCTTTTTTAGTTATTTTGACTTTTACAGGAATATATCGGACATATTTCCAGTAAGCATACAGATAAATGAAAGTTTGTGGGAAGCGTAAACACATGCATTTAAATTTTGTAGATTTTCCGAAGCAGAATTGCTCTATATATATATATTTTATATATTGCGAAGAAGCAGCATTTTATACTAAGTAAATCTGTCTTTGTCTGATCACAGAAAAAAAAATAATCATCATATTGATGAATTTCGTTCTTCGAAACATGATGCATTGTGTTGAAGAATGATTCATAATATTGATAACTACAAAACATCAATGCTATGAATTCTTTCTTCAATATCATGAAATGAATTTGAAGAATACGTTTCATAATATTAATGAACAAAACATAAAAACAACATATATGTACATCATATTTAAGAATGCTGTTCATCAAACCATATTACAATCAAAATTGATTTTATATGAATTCATTATCAATTTGATAAATTGGCGATAAAGTGTTCTCCAATATGATTTAGTATAACATATTAATGAACAAAAAAATAACATACAAGATATATGTACACCATATTGAAGAATGATGTTCATCAAACTAAATTTCAATCAAAATATTATTTTGTCGTTCATTTTTTGCCATACTTCTCAGTTCGCAAATAGTTCTTGTATGTTATTTCTTATATAATGCTTCTTCGACATGCATAAAAACTGTTTATTAATAAAAGTAATATATATATATATAAAATTATATTTTGTTTAAAATTTTTTTTTTCATTTTTTTCGAAAATAATTTTTTTTTTAGACAATTTTTTTTTCTTGAACTAAAATTTTTTACGAAATTTTTTTTTTTTTGAGATTTTTTTTTTCGCACAAATTTTTATTTTCAATTTTATTTTTTAATGAAATTATTTTTCGAATTTTAATTTTAAGAAACATTTTTTTTTAATTGCTAAATTCCATCCATTCCATTAAAATAATATTAAAGAAATAGTTTTAAATCGCCTTGAGCCAGCTACAAATATTGTCTATTTTTTCCAGACAAAATTTCTGAGGTTTTTGAGAAATATTTTGAACATATTACCGGCAATGTCCTCATAAAGTCTGCGTTGAATTTGACGTTTCGAAAAATCAAATAATTTCCATAAAACCGATCGAATGAACAACATCTGAAAGTGTGATGCGCTGTATAAATATTTCATCAATTTTGAATTTCGAATAGTGTTGAAGTAATTTTTTTTAACAAATTCGTAATGCAAATATTTATGATACACCGTGGCGTGAGTGTGGAACATAAGTTTTCCAATAAAATGTTGTAACATAATTGAACCATATCGTTTTTGTTAGCACAAACATAAAATTTGTCGATCATAAATATTAACATGAAATATGACTAGTGAACACGCCAGGTAATAGGGTAAATATCTATTAAAATCAGTAGAAATTGATATAGGACTTCGAATGGTATTTGCAGGGTATTTTCCCTAATAAGGATAATGTGTACTAAGGAAGGTATTTGCAGAAGTGGTTGAACTTTTGATATATACTATATACAGTATTTTGATTGAGAATAATAATTTATTAACAAGAAAAAAAATTAATCAAGTTTTGAAACCAAACAATTTCGATTTATTTTTCGGTATTCTTCATCGTTTCGATGTCGATTTAAGTTAAAAGTTTTATAACGAAATGGTTTCGGTATAATAATAATAGTTTGGCGCTGCAGTCCTGTACAGGACTTCGGACGAGCTCTCTCACCATTTTGAGCTGTGCGTGTTATATTTGTACTCGAAGTGGTGGGACCTACAGTTTATTGCCGAATCCGAACGGCGGGTGAGAGCTTTTCATAGGCAATGTTTTTACTCTCGGAGGTTTGCCATTTACTGACGAGAGGTAGCGCGGTATAGAAAAATGTTTCAATGAAAAGGTGTTGTTAGCCCCAGTCCAGGCTTGACCCGGGACCTTTCGGCTCGCAGTCCAACGCACTAACCACTGAGCTACCGCGGCTATATCGATTTTATATTTATATTTATATATTTTCAATTTATGATACTTTTAATGTACATATATTTCTTGAACAAAGAACCGAATTATTTAACTCATATAATAACTAAACAGCTTTAAATTTATATTATAATTTGAATAAATGAAAATAAAAATAACTAAATTTATGTCTAAAATAAAATTACTTGCTTTAATTTAAATTTAAAAACTTTAAAAATCAGAAACCGTTTGAATTGATTTTATATATCAGTATTTTCAGTTTTTTGATAACAGTTTCGATTACAATTCGATTTAAAAAATGACACGGTTTTAAACGTATATCGGTTTCCAATGCTATACCTGATTCAAATGAAGTAACAGAATTTTACACCATCTTCGACTGGACATTTTGTCAAAGATATCGGGAAACCTTTGGAACTGCAAAGACCCGAACAAAGGCCACGAACGCGCACAGTGACTACAACAAAACCGAATAACAACTAAAATAAAAAACAATGTTTTTTATTTTTTTTAATTTTTCATTTAATTGATACTACAAAAATATGGCTTATCAGACAGTTTTTGCGACTGGCTGTCTGAACTTTTATCTATGTGCGAGTACAGCATTGTCTGTCGGTCGGTCGATCGTGCTCTCTGCAGTACGTGCGTCCGTCCATCGTCGGTAGGTCTGTCTGCCTTTACAGTGTATCTCAATTAAATACCAACCAAATACTCACACAGCGAAATGTTTTGTGGTGGCGTGGTATGTTGTGGTGTAGTGTGGTGTGGCGTATCGTGGTATGCTGTGGATCGCCGCAATGTTCGACACTACGCCGACCACTACACCACATGGGCCGCCACGATGTAGGTTACGCTCTCATTCGAATACAAATACATTTCGATTGCAATTCTATCAACGAAGCCGAAGACAAAACCCAACGAATGAACAACATCTGAAAGTGTGATGGGCCGTATAAAAGAGAAAATGAAATGGAATCGAATCGAATCGAAATCGAAATAAGAAAAATAAATAACAAATGTGAAAAATACGAGCGCAGCGACCTCTACTGATAATGCAAATGGACATTTAAAATACTTTGTTTCGCACGAACAGATGGACGGACGGACGTACGTACGAACTCTGTGAGTGAAGTGATTGAGTGAAATCGTCAGCAATATCAAAACACAAAAAAACTCATTTTTACATTTTTACATTTTTTTTTCTTTAGTGCATTGAAAGTCAGAAAAAATCATTAATGTAGGCTACTGAAAGAAACGCAGTTTTACACCGAAGTAAAACTGGTTCTTATGCACTATGCGACGAGGCGCGCATCAGCTGCAAACATTTATTTCGCATAAAAGAGATTTTTTTATTTGTGAGAAATATAAACGCTGCACACAGCAAAAGTAGGGTTAATCACGATCGCACTTTTTCCAAATTTTACTCTTCTCCTCTCTGCCATGTTTTCATTCATTTGCATGGTATTTTTTTGAATTTTTTTGTTATCTCCAATTCAAGTAATCGGTATTCAGTGCTACTCAAATGTTTTGCTATGATTTTTTTTCATTGTTGTTGTTTTTGTAGCACTATCAGCATTAAACGATCATTAAAAAAAAACGACTCTCATTAATTCATATTTTAAATACTCAGCGCTCATTTAGCAGCACTCATGCGCGCTCTCACTTGAACAACTTATATAAAAAAAAAATCAAATTTTAAACAAATTTGATTAAAATGCTTTTTTTTTGCTAAAATAAAAAAAATCTAAAATTCGCAGTCATTTTTTTCATAATACTACTTAAAATTTGTTGAGTACATTCGCACTTTACGCTGCAGTGTAATGACTTTTGTTGTTATTTAGCACCCTGATAACTTTTGACGTTTTCAAGAGTCTAGCTCTCGATTTATTTATTTTTAAAGTTATTATAATTTTACAAAACCTTTTTTATGCCTTTAAAATTCTACTCTTTTTATCTAATCAGCGCACTGCATGAACATTTTAAGTTGTTTAATATTTTTTTTTTAATGAGCTGCTTATTTAATGCATTATTTCATGCATTGTCGCAATTAACTTAGATTTATTTTGTTTATCTACATAAATACGCAGTTTTATACATATTTTATTTAGTAATTTTATTGCTCACTCAGTCACTACAACTACTACTCACTGCACGCAAGAAGCGTATCCGGCCGATACTCAGCGGCGGCCACTCGCCACTCGCATCTGACTCTATAAAAATCTTAATTTCTAGTGAATCTTCTTGCGCTGCCTGGAATGTCCAACGCCATATTTTTTTTTACGTTGCACACACACATAATATATTTTTTTGATATATTTTTTATTCATTTTTTTTTTGTATCTTTGTATCTTTGCTGCACGCATAGTTAAAAGTAATGCCGATCGTGCCTCACAGAAGCTGCTTACTTTGCTCGCTACGCACAAAGTTTTCTCGCATTTTGTAACTGTCTTTCTCAGCCCTACCCTCCCTTCTACAGCTTCTCTAAGCACTTTTGTATCTTGCAGATACAATACATCACCTTTAGAACTAACGTTCGTGCTGAAATTATGCAAAATTTGCATAATTCTTTTTTTTGATTTTTGTATTATTTTATTTTCTTTATTTTTCCTTTTATATTTTATTATTGCATTATTTTGCAATTTT
This sequence comes from Dryomyza anilis, assembly GCA_951804985.1. Classification (NCBI taxonomy): domain Eukaryota; kingdom Metazoa; phylum Arthropoda; class Insecta; order Diptera; family Dryomyzidae; genus Dryomyza; species Dryomyza anilis. Next base: position 84,830,471 of record OX638132.1, on the reverse strand, counting down.
TTTTTAAATATAATTAAATTATAATTATAGTTCGCTTACTTTTAGCTCTGGTCATTATCATTGAAAGAGTTAATTATCTTTTCACTGACTCTTTAAAGTGTTAAACATTTGTTGAGACTTGTAGCGCGGTAGCACTGTTTGTGTAGAATGTCACGACATGTTCTGTATTAAGTATTACGTTTTAGTTGCATTTTTAATTTGTATTTTTACACGTGTATTTTGCGCATTTAGAAGGGTTTTTGTGTTAAATGCATTATTCAAAAATAAATGAATGAATTGAACATTGAAGCTAATTAAAATTATGTTGCGCTACACGAAGTCATAAATAATGATATGCAGTATATACAATTATTTTGAGAATATTCCCACTTAGAGCGAGTGATGTACAAATGCAAGAACAAGACATGGTTGAGTTGTTTTTGTTCTTGTTACTGCAAGGTCGTTGTTGTTTTTGCATCGGCAGCTCGTTCTTGTTCTTGCAGTTTCAGTGTGATTCTTGCTCTTGCTACAAGAGTTTTGGTTTTTTTTTCTATATTTATGAGGCAAAATTAACAAACATACATTACACACTGTAAATAAATAATCAGCTCAATTCTAAATAAATTCTTTTAATTAAATTTTTGTAAGTAAAACTATTTGTCTCTAGAAATTATTTAGAATTAAGCCTGATATTAGAACCTATTAGAAAAAAAAATTTAAATCTAAAAAATTCAGAGATTTTTTCTCATTTTCTGAATGGTTTTTGCATCGATTAGTCTAACTTGTTCTTGTTCTTGCATTTTACTTAAAGCTATTTAAAGCTCTACCGTAACGTATAATAAACTCATTCATAGGAAGTATTTTTGATGTTATTATACTTATGTCATTATAACCATGAAATTAATGTCAAATAAGCTTTCATTTTCGAAAAACATATTTTATTTATTTAGAAAACTCAATTTTATTCACCAAAAAATATAAAAACGTACAAATCTTTAGAAAATATTTAAGTATGATATCGATACCTTCCAGGCAGAACATCGTAACCAACATTTTGGGAATTTTTGTTTTATTGCAGTTTTGGAAACCTCTCTGTGAATAACATGTCCCTGTAAAGTCATATTTTGGAATTTCACTATCCGAATTTAAAATAAAGCCAAATAACACGTATAATAACATTTCTGAAAAATGTTGGTTACGATACAAATTTTAATTATTTTTAATCCAATTCTGTGCGCTGTTATAAGGGCTTATCGAAGACATTCGAACTATAAACTCAATATTTAAGACACATCATATTTTTGTAGATACATACGGTCTATTTCACGTCGGAATGGCCACATAATTTAATTATTTCGTTTAGTGACTACTTCAAGGATTTTCAACTCATTTTGTGGTAATGAAAAACTAAAAATATGAGAATTTGTAGAGAATATGTTCACATTTAAAATAAAAATATAAAATTTAATTTTATTCTGTAGCTCCAATGCATTTGTCCATCAAATTAAAATACTGACCACTGGCTAGTCTTAATTTTCACTAAACATGTGCCAAAATCCTCCTATACGTGTTTTTCCCTTTTGTCGTTTACCGAAAATTAAAATACCAACCCGTTTGTGTATAGGACATATCTACCTTAGCATCGTAAGTAGTACAATTGAAAAAATTTTCGAAATAAATTGAGACAGGCAAAACATCGTAACTACATTTTTCTTCAATTACTTCTGCACATAATGGATATTTTGGTAATTGGGCCACACTATTATTATTGTCATTTCATTTAAAGGATACTCTGCGAAAAAAAATCAATAAAATATTGAACTACTCGATTTTGAGACGTTTTTTTCGCCTCCTGTGAAATTTGCTTTTTGTTGGTTACGATCTTTTGCCTGTAAGGTATCAATATCACAAAATGTTAAATCCATTATTAAATTTAAAAATTATCAAATACTTTGTAGAGAAGTAAAAAAAAAAACTTATCAGATCTTTCTAATTAGAACTAACAGAAAATTATTTTAATAGCCAATTACATTATATTTTATGATTTCAATCGCAATATATTTGCTGAAAACATATATTTCATCTGTGATTTTATTATTTTTTATAAAAGTTTTTACTACCAATATATTTTAATATATGCACGGATAGAAAAGAATTGTTTGAATATGCTTGAATGTAATTATAAAGTAATTGGAAATCATCATATAAATATTGGGAGTAATATCTAATTACATTATTATTGAATTGTATTATTATTTTGTTCAGATTGAAATATTATTATACGATATTTAAACATAAATTGCTTTAATCGTGGATTTGCATGAATTTACTATATTAATGTTTCTGTAGAAATATATATTTTTCATCAGATATTAATATATGTATGTTTGATATTTCCGCTATTTAACACACCCAACTTCAATAAAAGGTTCTTTGAATTATATGTATTACGTTATTCGTGATTGTTACTGGGTGACAACGAATTTAAAAATAATAGCATTATTTTGATTATATGTATGTTTGGCATTACGATATCACAATTAAATAACAGCGCTGCCTACTTTTAGCACTCAGTAACACTCACATTAATAGTTTTAATATAGTTAAAAAGTTTTTTTTGGTGGAATAATTTATTTAAGTACCGCCAATTACTAATAATACCAGATAGTGGCTGTTTGTGAAATTTCCAATTCATCCGTAAAGTACTGAACTCAAAATAGGAACAATAGATGGAAATAAAATTATTAGGTATAAATGAAATATGTGTAATAAAAATAAAATAAAAGTTTAAGTTTATAATTATATAATATAAATAAAAAAAAATGTAATTTAAAAATAGGGAAAAAACGAATATTGTGCAAAGAAGATATTAGCACTAAATTTACTATGTTTACATGTAAATAAAATGTTTTTCACATTCAAACATATATATGTTTTCAAGCCGCCGTTTATTATGTCAAAATTTGCCCCTTGGCATGATAGTGACGATATGTAATTCCTGCACGAGTAATTTTTTTTTGCAGCGTGCAGTTAATAAGTGCTTAAACTACTGGAGTAGGTAGCCACATGTATAATTTATTTCGGTATTGAAACTAATTGGAAGGAATATTCCCGTTCACTTTGGACTACCACCGAAAATTATTCATTCTGAACATAAATATGTATGAATGAAAACAAAAATATGTTTGGCTCTTATTATAATAATGTTTGGCAATGAAATAATACTTTTGTTTGCATAAAGCTCCAAATTTATATGTAATGCCTGCAAAATTATGTTTGGGAGAGCCCTTTTTTTTGCAGCGTGTGGGCATTTCCTGGGGTTCCGGACGGGACATTCGTACGTTTAAAACTTTAAGGAATTTACTTGATTTTTTTTGTGCTAGTAGTACCTTAATAATACTAAATTATTGAATTCTATAGAATTCTATAGAGAATTCTATAGATTATAGAATTCTATAGAGTAGATCAAGAGATATAAATTAAATAGTTGTTGTTCCGGACGGGACAAAAACGGAATTAAATGTAGATGTTTATATGGATATTTCAAAAAGTCAGCGATTTTTGCGTACAAATTATTTTTTTTAATTATTTCAAAAAATTACAGAAATTATGTGCTTTATTCATATATTTACATATTGTTTACAAAGTTTAAGTTTAGTAGCCGCGGTAGCTCAGTGGTTAGTGCGTTGGACTGCGAGCCGAAATGTCCCCGTTCAAGCCTGGACTGGGGCTAACAACATCTTTTCATAGAAACATTTTTCTATACCGCGCTACCTCTCGGCAGTAAATGGCAAACCTACGAGAGTAAAACATTGCCTATGAAAAGCTCTCACCCGCCGTTCGGATTCGGCAAAAAACTGTAGGTGCCACCACTTTGAGTACAAATATAACACGCACAGCTCAAAATGGTGAGAGAGCTCGTCCGAAGTTCTATACAGGACTGTAGCGCCAAACTATTATTATTATTACAAAGTTTACAGTTTTTTCATAATAAATCACTGAAAAATTCCGGATGGGCCAACCATTTTTTTCATTTTCTAAAAATACTTCTTGAGCACAAATTATTTTCTTGGATAATTTAGAAAGATATCTGAGATAATTTAATTTATTTTTGTATATACACAGATAGAAAAGATTTGTTTGAATATGTTCGAATATAATTAAAAAGTAATACGAAATTAACATACATGTATTAGGAATGAAGTTTAATTAAATTATAATCGAAATTGAATTTATTTTTGTTCACGTGTAAACATTATTATATTGTCCAGCAGAATCTTTCAAATTTACCATAAATATGTTACAATACCAACATATAATTTTAATTGCATTTGAATAAACTATTTCTTGGCAATTTACTTGGTTAAAACTATGTTTCGAAACACAGAAAATGCTAATCAAATCTAAATACAACGTATGTTCGCAATGCTCGTCTTAATTCGATAATTTATGGACTGGCGAAGTTGGCAACGTTGTGCAGCATTTTCTACCGACACCATCGTTTGAACATATTAATGTTTACAAACAAACAAAAAAGAAATTGGATTTAAATAAGTGTATTTTTGCAACATTCTGCTTGTATACGAAGTTGGCACTCGTTATGCCGAATTTTCTACCTACGGTCACCGAGTTGACACTCGGTGTCTTTTGTTGTTCGTTGAGAAAACGTGTTCGCGTCGGTAATAATTTTGTTATTTGTAAATTAAATAAATATATAAATTGTGTTACAAAAAGTACAAATAGTAACAGAGTATAATATAGTGCAGTATATAATTTCTGAAACTAAAGTGAAACATAAAAATGTTTCCGGGATATTATAATGTTAAAGTCTCAATACAACCCTGTTTACAAATGATTTATCAGTCAATTATATATTATGTTTACATAAAATTCAAAACATACATGTTAATGTCTGCAAAATTATGTTTGGGAGATCCCTTTTTTTTGCAGCGTGTATAGACTTTGTTCCTAAAGTTTATAGTTTTGTCGTAATAAATCACAGAATAATTTCGGACGTCCTGTACGAAAATTTGCACTACGATTTTCTGCTAAAAATATTTTTATATCTGACAATATTAATAACATTATTACGAAATAAAAAGTGATGTACGATTCGAATGTCCAAAGGTTTTTTTAAGGTTTATATTTGTTTCCTTTTTGCGGAGTGTGACTCTGATCAAAAAATATATACTTGTATACACTTACTGTGGTTCTATTATCAAATTTTTAAATACCGAATAAAAAATAATACAAAGAGTGCTTGTGAAATTTATCACTGGTTCTGTATTTATTATTTGATTTTGCATGTTGGAAGTTTGTTGAAATAGTACTTTTTAAATTTCATTGCTTTTGGAAGACGTCATCTCAATTCAATTTTGAAATTGTCGATTTGGGTACTATTTCTGGGTACTATTTCTATTTCGGGGTATTTCTAATATTTGGATTTCGCTGAAAATTCTTCACAATGAACCTCGTTAATTCTTATAGACTGGCATGAATAGTTCATAAGCATGGTCTAAATATCTACTACTTATAAATTACAGAAATTTGACTTTTAAGCATAAAACCAAATTTCATTAATCAAAGTTTATGGAATATATAGAGGAGATTTTTGGTGATAAACATTATATATAATGAAATTCTTTAAAGTTTCTTATGCTTTATAAAATGTGCATGTTCTCAAATTTGGTTGATATTAAACTAAGTTATAGTTCGGAAAATTTAAAGCAGCAAAAACAAAACTTATTATATTTCAATTATAATTTGATATTTATAGTATTTAGGCAAAAATAAATACATATATCATAAAAGAATAAAATAGACGTGGAAAATATTTTAATTTTGCAATTTTCACGACATTTACACTCCATTTGAAAATAGGAATATTTAAAAAAAAAAATGATATTTTTCATTTGTTGCAAAAACGTCAAAAGATATTTAGCATATTCACAGTTCAATGGTATTCGTAGGACACTGTACGAATACGACAATTAAACTATGACCACCATTTTTCTGCTTGTTAAATTATTTCGGCAAATAAATGCAGCTGATTATTAAAAAATTTGGATTTTTTAAAATTATCAGAAATATTCTTCGATTTAAAAAGAAAAACCAATAAATTAACATTTTATGTGCACTATTTGTCTAGAATATCACAATTTTTCTACATTTCACAAAATACGACACCAAAAAACATGCCTCAGGGCTACTCTCAAATACAACACTTGTGGTATTTCACTTTTATAAGGGATGCAACAACAAATTGACGATACTGTGTTATTATAACGTATATATACTACATGGTACGAATACCATACTCAAATACGATGAACTGTGAATACGTTAATTGAAATGTTTCATTTAAAATTCAGATAATTCAAAATAAAACTGATAGTATTAATTTGAAATTTGGAAAATTCCATTAAAAAATTAGATTGTCCAAATGAAAATGAGGCTTTTCATTTAAAAATGAGAAATGTCTAATTGTTATTTGTATTTAAATATTAAAATTGAATTCAAGTTTATTTTTTCCTGAATATTTCATTGGGAATTTGGTCGAATTTTATGAAAAACGAGTAGGGAAAGTTAAGTCACATGGGTAAGTTCGGTCACATGGGGCGGATTTTTATAGTCGGTCGGGCCCGACTATGGAATACCCTACACCTTTGGTGGGGATATTAATGTGGGATATTTAATTGCATACCCTAATTTTAAAGTTTTTAATTATGCTGAACCTCCCCACCCTCAGAATATTATTCATATATCAGAAAATTACGTCTTATATCACCATAAATTAAAAAAATTATATAAAAATATAAAAAACAAAAAAAATTTGAAAAATATAATTGGGCGGACCACGCCTATATTTAAAATTTTGAATAGCTAATATTTCATAGATTTGATTTTAATAATTTTCGGATCAAATTTCCAATAATACGTTTTAAATTTTATAACTATACCTTGAATACTTTTCGAGTTATTAGTTCCGAAAGAGTTATATAAAAGTGACTTGAGTGGGAGGTGGGCGATTTGGCTCTTTTTCAAACTCAGTTCCTACTTTTGGCTAAAATATATTCAGACGAAATTTCATCGCATTCTGATCAGTACTTCTCAAGTTATTCTGTATTCGGACAGCAAGACGGACAGACAGACAGACGGACATGGCAAAACGGACTCGGGTAGTGATGGTGATCAAGAATTCTAAATAATTCAGATAAACATATATTTTTTTTTTATTTGATTTATAGATACCTAAAAAATTGTTAACGATGGCTGCTGCCAAAAATTAAAAAATATGAATATGTAAATCACTACGTTCTTAGGGCGTATATGATATCCAAGCAATTTTCAAACCAAACAAAAAAAATAATAAATGAAAACGCTCAACTATCCCCCACCTACTCAGCTATTCAAGACATTATATAATAAGGCAAAGTTTTGATCGTGAATACCAAACCAAATTAACTTGAGCAATAATTCAGAGTTATTAATTTATAATATTTATAATATTCAATGCCGTGACTGACACGTCTGTCTGTCCGTCCGTCCATCCGTCTGTCTATTCAAATGCTTGGTAATCAATGGTGACCAGCGCGCGCTGCTAAATGTCAACCGGTTGAGCGCTACACACGGTAATTAATCGTTTAAATATGAATAGTTAATTTTTTTTTCGCTCTCATTCGAAAATTTATACAAAATAACAAAATTTCAAATGCCTGACCAACGTCTATAGTGTGAACGCATTTGGGGAAAAATAAACAAAACACACAATAAATGCAAAATTGGTACAAATAACAAAATAATAATAAAAAATACAAAAAAAAAAACAATAAAATAAGAAATAGTAGAAGTAAAAGAAGCACCGAATATAGGGTAAGAAGTGCAAGAATTTTGAGCACTAGAGGACACTTGTTACGTAAGTATTAATATAGTTACGAGAAACACTTTTGCTCACTTTACGCTCCCTCGCACCATCTCTCCTCTATCGCTCTCTACCACTTAGAGCGCACTCTTTCCGCGCTCTTTCTAAGCAGTTTTTTTTTTATTTTTTTTTTTGTTTTAGTAAATTTTCATCAATGTATTTTACAGACTCTCACGAGTTTTACCACAAAAACGACCTTCATTTGTATTAGTTTCTGGTGAGCGATTATTTTTGGTTGGAAGTGTGTGTGTCTGTGACATGTATGCTATAAGTATATATTATTTATTATTATTTTATTGCATTTTTTTTTCGTAAATTTTCCATGCTGATAGTCATTACAAAATCACAAAGTTTTCATTAACATTTGCATGGCAGCTACAATATGTTGCACGAAACCAAACGAAATCTAAATAATTTGGCATATTTCGAAAATTTCGAATTACTTCCAATACTAGCATGTATTATGGACTCTTTCTTCGGTCCAATGTTAATGCGTAGAAGCGTCGGAATTTCACGCCGCTCGTCCGCAAGCCTATATCGTGGCGCGACGAACGGGGTCGTATTCCAAGTATTCCGTAAAGTGACAGCAGCGCCAACGTGAATAAAAAACGAAACTTAACGAAACCCGTCCGACGAGATTATTATTGTTATTATTTAAGCTAAGTACGTAAGTAAGTCAATCGCTCTTCTCGAAATCGCATGGAGTCAGTCTATCGGTCTGTCTGTCAGTCAGTCATTCAGTCTATCTATCTGTCAGTCAGTTACTCAGTCAGCACTCGTGTCCGTCAGTGCTGCTAGTGACAATCATTCCCCCATCGCACAATTCACACAGCTCTCGACTGGTCCGGTCCGTTCCGATCCGATCTCTACAGCAGCCGCAGTATAGCCCCCCAAGTACCATAAATTCTCTTTTTTGTTTATATTTCATTTTTGATTTCTCCTTGTTTAGCTCGTTAGCTCTTCTTCCATCTTCGTTTCTTGATCGTCTTACGCAGTATCTTCATCTTCTTCGATTTGCTCTTTCTGTCCGTCTATAAGTTGTTCTGTTTTGCTTTCTCTCCTCGGAGCTCTTTCCAGTTTAGTGGCCTTTCTATGGAGTTGCCTGCCTTCGCCATTTATAACCAACTCTACCCATACAAACGTAGCACATAACTCACTCATTCGCATACAGATCCCTTCGTAGAGACGTCTTCTGGGTATCTGTACGATATCAATTCATCACAGGTATTTCTACAACATCACGATTACTACAAGAAGAGGCCAATATTACTTCTGAGTTCTTCGTGATGCTCGTGTAGAGTATATATAATGATTTATTTTGTTTGTTTTTATTTGGTTTTCTTTAAGTGTATTGTCGTTGTAATTGGCGAAAAACGTGCAAATCCAGAGATACCAACTTTCAGGCAATTCCCTTTATGGCTTTGCAACGTGGTTCACTGTACCTTGTAAGGGTTATGCAGTTTTTAAGCAAGAATAGCGTGTTATTCAGAGTTTAATCGCTCTTTAATTAGATGCTGTGTTGTATTGGAGCATCGTACAAGATCAATTTATATCAATTACCAATAATAATTTGGGTTTTACTGTATTTCCACAGGTACAAATTGACCCTATGAGAGTAGTCATACTGACCACGTTGGTCTTGCAATTAGTCGGGTTCTGGCAAAAAAAAATTTCATTGATCAGTTTCTGATCATGGTCCAAATAATTTCTATACACAGAATAGAAATATGTTGCGCCAACCAACTCTTTGCCCGAGCTACTTATTCCGTTCTCTCAACCGCTTAGTCGGTTGTTATTGTCAAAACTAAAGAAGGTGTAGTTTGGACTAAAACCATATTTGGAATTGATTTAGAACAATTTAGTAAAGAGTTAGAACCATTGGGAGTGTGTGTAGAATAATTTTGCAACCGAGTGCACCAGTTGGTACAACTAACTTTTTCGTTCTTCCAACCTCATGCCAAAAGAGGATATTTCTTTGTGTATTAAATTAAAAACAATCATTTTGATTTTGCCAAATAATTTCCGTTGTTAAAACCAACAATTCTTTTCCAACTTTCTATTATTATGTGAATTCAACCAAACAATCAACCAACAAACTTATTCGGTTCTGTAAACTGCAAATTAATAAGTTTCTATTCCAGGAATATTAACGGCATATTTTTGGCAAACATATAGATAAATGGAAGTTTTCAGGAAGCGTATGGCAGATTATCAAATTGTATGACATTTTAAAGGCAGATTCCCACATATTTTGGTAACGGTCAGAAAATAGAAAGCTTTTTATGAAAACTCCACCTTTGTCTGCATAAAATATTGTCTGCAGAAAATATTTTTGAAATGCCTTTACCAAAAATATTGTCTAAGATTCCATCCACGATTTTGTATAAATTTCGTTTTAACTGAACAAATTTTGTTGTTACAACTAACTTATTCGTATTTTCAATCATATACGATAAAAGGAAATATTTTATTTTCTGATTTTCAAATATTTCCGAAGTAGTTATATTTCAATATACACCGGCAGGTGTCATATATCAATTATGTAGAATTATTCAAAAATTCTTTTTTTAATAGATTTTTGTTTTTGAAATTATCAGACCTATTGTAAATTTTATATTTAATTAACATAGATTTTATATTTCAATTAGAATCTTACGATACTACAAAGCATTATTATAAAATTTGATATTAAGATCCTCGTACACATATCTAATGGTTTTTTATGAGCTAACAATCTAAATGTTATTTAGTGTTACAGTGATCGAATTCAAGTAAAATCTGAGCGAAATTAATTTATTAAACGTATTACTAATTTTGTAAATCTTAATCTTTTAGTTTAATAAAACAAAAATGCTGTTAATTCCAAGATATAAAATTTGATATTAAGATCTACGAACAAATACAGATTTTTTTTATAACCGACATTTTTAGTTCTTGCTCTTAATCGAATTGAAGTTTTTATTAAATATGCTTATTTTGTCCAATAAATTTATCGAAACTATTCAAAATTCCATAGTTTTGTACATGCTGCATAAAATTATCGATTTGAAATTTTAATAAGAATCTTTAAAAATAATAAAAAATATGTGTTAAGCCTAAGATTCAAACTCGTTATTTAGGTTTTCTATAAAATTTTGAATTATTTAATATTTATCAACTGGTATTTTAAACTATCGATAGAAATTGAATCAAAAAGATTCAATCGTAATTATGTATAATGTGAAATAAATTAATTTAATTTTTCTTCGATAAATTTTATTCAAAATTAATGTTTTTACATCATTTTTGATAAGTATCTCTAAGTGAGTAATTTCTATTATTTCAAAATAATAAATTATACAAAGCTCATAATTTACATTTAAAATTTAAAACTCATGGCATGTAAAACAGCATAATCAGGTCAGTTGCGAAGTCACAAGAATGTTGCGTTGAGATTGCGATATCATATCGAACAGAAACATTTATTTAACAAACATATATTTAAATTTAAAAAAATACATATATCAGTTTATTTTTATATGTTATCAAAATTTGTCACGCGGTTTTAAGCTTTGTCACAAAATATTTATTTTGATTTCAGAAATTCGAACATTGTAACTGGATGATGTTGTTAATTAAAACTAAGGCATTAAATAATTCAGGTTGTTTATATTTTGTAATATCAGCAAATTGTTGATATTAAAATAAATAGTTTTTTTTTTTTTCATTTACTGAGCTTACATAAAATATTAGGGTAATTATATTTAAGGCGTATTACATATACAAATAATATTTGTATAAATATTGTAAATATACTTTATTACATATCATATATTTGAGATAATTTTGTATATTTGACATACATTATGTATAAAATTTAATATTGTATAATATGTATTAAAAGTAGCTTCGTTTTCAGACTAAAAACTGTGAAATTTCGTATTAGAATTGCTTGATTACTCTACAGAACATCAATTTTAAAGGTTTTTTTTTATAATTAGAAAATTATAATATCCAGTGTTACATAGAATACTCAAATCATTTATTATCCACATTAGAATAATAAGAAATATAAATAAAATAAGCATTTAAATGTTTTCGAATATCAATAAGTAATATAAATGTTTATGTATTATGAGGATTGATTGTTTTTTTTAAGTTCTGTGAATATTTGTGTAGCTTCAATTTTTAAAACAGGAGTTATAGCATTTCAAGAGAACTGACTAAAAGATAGTCATTTCACAGATCTGAATAGTCGATCAAACTAAAAAATGTTTCACTGAAATAGCATATTTAATCATGTCTGATTAGCTATTAGATTTTTTTTACACTCGAGTTAGAAAATCCATCTTTTTGGAAGTCATTTTAACCACTCTGTTATATTTATACCTTATACTAAGAGTGAAAGGGTATATTTAATTTGGTATGCAATTTGTAACACACAGAAGGAAGCAAATTATATATATTCTTGATCAGAAAGACCTCTTGAGTCGATTTAGCGATGTCCGACTGTCTGTGGAAATCGCGATTACAGAAAAACTAGAAGAGCTAGATTAATGAAACTCATTATTTCGATTACTTATATATATATACGCTATCTTAACAAGAAAATCGACATGATCGGTCAATGAACCTGTGTTCAAATACCTCATATAAAATTTATATCTACAGATGAATTTTACTTTAAACTTTTTTGGTCAAATATATATCAACTTTATGCTCAGATATATGGAAATAATGTTTTCCAAGCGAACCGACTTGTGGTTCCCAACTACTTGTACTACGAAATACGGTAGTCCTATCCATTATTTCATATGGGTATCAAATGAAGGGATATTCTTCAGCGATTGCATGCTTGAAATTTTTTTCAAAATTCGTATACCCTAGTCGGCTTAGACCGACCATAACTTTCATATTTCTTACTAACTTCATCACAATTTCCCTACTTCAGATTTTCCCATGTCACCTAACCTTCCTTACTGGTTTTGTATAGCGATTTCTTTTCTTCTTTATTTGAATTATAATTTTTATCACATTCTTAGGGAGAATATGAGATTGTGACAATTGTGACTAAGCGCTCTATTGTCATCGAGTTGAATTTGTAACTCTTACCATACGGTAGCGGCTAATATAACTTACAATGTCGATTTGCGAGGAATCATATAGTTCCAATTACACACTTGGAAATGTATGCTCTCGAGAATATATACTACAAAGAAATAACCTTAAATATTCAAAACAAAATGGAAAGAAGCATTTCAGGCATAATTAACTCCAATACAAGATTGAAAAATTGTAACTAAAATTAACAATTCGAATGATATATCCGACCTGCAAACTTCTATGAATTTATTAAAAAAAGTATTATTAATTTTCACGCATGTATGCAAATTGGAAAAGATGAAATACATTTTATTAGGCATTGGAAGGGGTTTTTGACATGACATTTTAACTCAAAACGTTGACTTAGAATAAGGTAACTTTAAAAAGTGTGACATTTTGAGTCAGATACTGATGTGGTAGCCTGATTAGGATAGCAACTTTAAATAGCGTGACGTTTCGATCAGACACTGAACTAATAGCCGGATTATTGCTTTATTTAAAGTCTCATCATTCGGAACAAAATGTCTACACGGGATGCTCTATAAAACGGATTTCCTGAAGTAGGGTTATAGGTTATTTGCTAGAGTAGGTAATTTGTGCTACGTCGACTATTATAAAATCTCGAGTGTCTTTTGTTTATACCATACTGCGCACTTTTTCAATAGGATCATTGAATTAATGTTCGTTTTTATCGGATGGCACCACCAACCGAACACTATTAATGTGACCAATAAATGCAAATTTCTTTTCACTTTAATATATGTACATAATCCGAAATTAATTGCCTCAGACGCAGTTATGATCGTCGATCGATCGATGGACTTTATAGATCACAGATTTTAAAATATGTAGATCATTCGTATTTACCTAAGATCAAAACCAAAGGCCTGCTGTTGCGTTCGATGTAGCGCTGGTTTCGGACGGACCCAAGCCGACGGAGTCGCTCTTGCTTAATCCACGGTTGGTTTTATTTGTTGTTGTTGTTGTAATCGTTGCTACTACTGCTGTTGTTGTTGTTCACTACACACTACCAATTGACACAAGACACACGTGATATTTGCAGGTTTTTTTTTGTATTATTTTCTTTTCAACCGTCAACAATTTTGTTTGTTTTTTTCTCTTTTATATATTTTTTGCGGCGGCAACTTTTGTGGTGTTTATTATTGAAATATTATGCAGAATTTATGATTTTGGAAAACATTTTGTTTTGTTCCTATTTAGGTTTTTTTGTAATTTTATTTTATATTAATTTTATTTTATTGAATATTTATTAATTCCACTTTATTAAAGCACGATATGCGGTTCCACACCATTTATGATAATTTCCACACACTACGTTTTCGGAACGAATTTAACATGAAAACGAATCAAAAACTCGTTCGTGCAGCCAGCCGCTGAACAGATCGGTACGTTGTCGATCGGATCGGAACGTTGTAGAGCAGAGCAGAGTAGAGCGCGACGACGGACTCGTCTCTGGCGACGCTGCGAATCAAATTCGAAAATTATAATCAGAGAAAAACGGCAGCGTAGTAGTAACGACGTAAAAGACACCAAACCACGTCACGTCATCAATTCATTCGCATTCTAATTCAATTGCAGCCAAAATTAACCAAAAAAAATAAATTTTTCGTTTAAATTCTTTTGCGATTTTTCTCAAGTTTATTTTATATATATTTTTTGTATTTTATTTTTTCCGAACGAGACAACGAGCGTGCGAGTGCGATAGGGAGAAAGTGTTAGACTGGGATAGCGTGCGAGCGTAGTGCAGAGAAAGAGAGCGCGCGCGAAAAATTCCACTAATTTTAGCACAGATTTTCCTCGTTTTCGAGGCGATCTTTTCAAAACTATTCAATTCAAATTATGCGATTTTTTTAACTGCGTCGTCTCACACGGCCTAAAGAACTTTTAATCGCTTTGCCTCGCATTCGTGCTGATTCGTTTCGTTGTGATTTAATTTTAATATATTTATTATTATTATTTGGTTCCTCTTCTTTATAGTATTTTTATTTTTTTCTCTTTGCTTTTATTGTGTTTTTCTAACGCAACGAACGACCTCGTGGCTTTTAACCGAATGAGCTTTAGTACGGACTCTACCTGCTTTCAAGTTGGATGCGAACAGACAACTGAAACGCCAGGCGGACCTCAAAATCCGATTAGAAGCAAAAATTCATTCTTCGCTGCCGTAGCGACGTCGTCGACCACGAACACGACGACAACTGAACGAACGACCGCGTACGAGTATGGCAACAACAACATCAACACACCGAATGGCCCCATATTACACCAACACCATCACTACCACCCAGTCCATGCTCTACAAGAGCCTCATGGTGTGCGCGCGAGGGCATTGTCGAAAAATAGAGAGAGAGAGTCACCCCAACGTGGTTGCCACAGTTAACACTCAGCTTATTTCACTAAGTGTCGGTTTTTTATACCCTACACTAAGAGTGACTGTTTGGTACGCCGTTTGTAACACTCAGAAGGAAGCATTTCCGATATGGAAAAGTATATATATTCTTGATCAGCATGACCTCCTGAGTCGATTTAGCGATGTCCGTCTGTCTGTCTGTCTGTCTGTCTGTCTGTTGAAATACCTACTACTTAAAAAATTAAAGAGTTAGATGATGAAACTAATAATTTAGATTACTTCTATACCTACGCTGTATATGCGAACAAATTGGCGAAATCAATCTATTACGACCTATGATCCGATCACTTATATTCAAATACCTCATATAAAATGTACATCTACATATACATTTTACTGTATACGTGCTTAGGTAAACTTTTTTGGTCAAATATATATTGACATCATGCTCAAATACACGAAAATACTGTTTTCCGCCGAAACGACTTGTGGTACACCTACCCATTTGTAAATATGGGTATCAAATGAATGGAAATACTTCAGCGATTGAAAGTTTGTAGTTATTTTCAGGATTCGTATTCCCTGGTGACCAATATACCACTTTGAATGGTAAACACACATACGTGTAGGGTATGTATAGTCTATAAATTTGATAATCCTAACTATCATAATAACACCTACTTTAAAATTGCCTACGTGTTCTAACCTTCCCAACTGGTTTTTTATCAATTAATAGTAGAATTTTTGGAGTTATAATATTTGTCACCATCTTTATGAATCAAAGTTTCAAAACGAAAATTAAATAATATTTTTTTGCCGAACAAAAATTAAGTTATATATTTTCAGTATATAAAATCAGTAAGAAATGTTAAGTCACATGGGAAATTTGGAAAGTTCGTGTAATAAAGTTAGTAAGCCTATCTAAGCCGACTACAAATACCATACACATATGTGATATTGTGCACGGTCACCATTATAGTGGTTTAGAGATTCTCAGGAATTACGAATTCTAAAAATTACGCATACTTTTTATCTTTTAAGTATTTACTTCATTTGAATACCCATATGTACACTAAAAAAAACAGAATGTGTATCAGTTTAAATTTACCGCTACATTTTCAATACCAGACAACCTTACATTGATATGCACTTCTAGTATTTTTGATTTCAACAGACAGGCCGACATCGCTAAAACGACTCAAGAAGTCACGCTGATCAAGATGATATATACTTGTTCATATCGGACACGCCCCTTTCTATGTATTACAAACGATTGACCAAGGCAATATACACTTTCCGTGTAGGGTAAAATAACTTTAATTTAATACTTATATGTAATCTGTAAGATAATCAACCATTTAGATGAATATAATATTAATAAAAATAGACACCTATATATCTGAAATGTTTACAAAAAATTGTGGATGACGTGAATGTTTTGGAGGTATCGATATTAGCAACTCCGGATACATTGCAAGGAAGCGTATAAAAAAAAATTGATAAAAAATAATACAAATGTCATAAAATGTTTGCGATCAATTTAATATATTGCTAAATTGATCTAAAGCTCATAAAAAAATGGTCAAAGTTTTGTTCAATGAGTAAAATTGTAAAGTTTGTAGATTTAGGAGTATTCACCAACAAAGAACTATAATTTCAATTTCACAGTTCTTCTCACAAATATTGTTAAATTAGTAAATAGTAAAACAAGATTCTTTAAGTCATATTCTTTTACAAATCTATGACTAAAATTGGCAAAGTCTTTGATAGATTTCAAAAAGTACATCGAAATATCACGTTAAAGATGTGTGCGAATTCGACTAAACGGTGTGACAAAGGGTGTGTGCGAATTCGACTAAATTGAATGGGTTTTTATTCAATCTCGGAAACCGGTAATTGTTAAATTCCATAATCAATCGATGCTATTTGATATCATCCAAAAACATAATATATGCAAACATAAATATGATAATCGATGTACGGACTTTAATAATTACCGGTTACCGGATTGTGATCAAAGGTAAACTCATTTTGTTTAGTCAGCACATATTTATATTCAGGTCGTTCAAAATCATGTTTTAATTTGAACATATTTATGTTTCGGTTCAAATATTTATTTCGTTTGGATGTAGTAATTATTATGTATCAATTAGAACATACACCATACACCATTTCAGTCGAATTCCCCACACCCTAATTATGGTGTGTTCAAAAAAAAAATCCATATTGAATTCTATAATATGGCAACATTGCATTTGGGTTAATGTTGGTCTCTTATATCTCGTCGCCACACAACATCATTTGCTCAGATTGGCGGAAAACTTGACTCTAAATGTGGTGCGTGACGTTTGTGGAACTAACTTATGTTCCACTTTCTTGGCTTGGTTCACTCTGATGGAGCAAAAACCCATGGGAGAGAGAGAGCACCATAGTGGTTTGGGTTTCTCTATTTGTATATTAATGATACCCTACACCCAGTGGGCTGGGGGTTACCTTTGATCTTAAATGTGTGAAAGATTTCGGTGTAGCATTAAATGAGATTAAGTGATTAATTAATATTATAATTCATAGTTTTTAATTGTATATGTCACAGTAATTGTTCACATGTTAGGTGTATAGTATAATATATATATATTTAATCGTGATATATTTGCAAAGTCGTGACTTTATTGCTTTTTTTAGTTAACATTTTATATATTTTGCATGCATTAAAACAATTAATGCAAAATGTAAAGTTCAAAGCTATAAGAATGGAAATTAGCATCATAGTCACATTAATTCAAATGCATTATATACAAATAACTTTTCTGTAATGTTACAATTAATGCGTAGTTTTTACAATAATACAAAGAGAAACGTATAGATCGTAAATAATATTATTGCATATTCATATTTAAATGCTTTTTTTTAGTAGTTAATAAGGAAACAGATTAAATTCTAATTGATTTAAAAATTACGGTTTTTCAATCATTTTACTTTACAATAAAATTGTATAATATCTATAGTAATTTGAGTAGTAAAACTACATTTTAAAAATTAAGATTATTGATACAAAATTCTTTAGTTATGTTTTTAAAATGCGGCCTAAAATTAATCCGAAAAAGTAATAAACCTAATAGGGGGGGAAACCAATTATCAGCTAACAAAACCGATATTGACTTATCCCTTGAAATAAAAACCAACACAATTCTGCTCCACGCGCCACCCTACAATCACCCAAAAAAGAAAATTCGTAGGAAGTAAAAACAGATTTTTCATATATTTGAAATGTAGAATGAATGAAAAATGTTTACCTTTAGCAGCGGAGGGAGCATATTAGCCTAGCCAATCGAATTTCATTCTTATATTCCAAATGCATTAAGTAATTTTAATTTTATTTTATTATTTATATTCACACGCTGCAAAAAAAGGGCTCTCCCAAACATAATTTTGCAGGCATATAATATATAATTGACTGATAAATCATTTGTAAACAGGGTTGTATTGAGACTTGAACAGTGTTGTAATGAGCTCTGACTTACATTATAATATCACGGAAACATTTTAATGTTGCCCCTTAAAATGGAGTATGTTCTAATGGAAACATAATACATACTACATCCAAATAAAATAAATATTTGAACCGAAACATAAATATGTTCAAAATAAAACATGATTTTGAACAACCTGAATATAAATATGTTTCCAGTGTTTCCAGTTTCATAATAAAACATGATTTTGAACAACCTGAATATAAATATGTTTCCAGTGAAACATATCAGTTGTTTCAGTTCCAAAAGTAGTATGTTTTCATAGAAATATTTTTGGAATTTTTTTAAAATATTTTTGGAAAAATGTCCTGAAAATAAAATAAAATGTTGTTTTTTTTTCTTTATTTTTATTAAAAATCTTTAAACATGCACAGTGGGAATTTATAACAATTGAATTCATATACAATTTTTTAAATGCATAAATAAATAATTCGTTTAAAACTGCAAGTACAAGTGACAGCATCAATGAATGCACCAGCAGACGCTAAACCAGACGATCCAGGCTCGCTTTATATTTGGTACAGTTACAGTTGATCTCAGTACAGCACATAGCGTAGGCAAGGAATTCACGGAGGCTTTTGTAAAAAAACATGCCAAATTCTGTTTGAAAATCGAAACACAGATTTTTATTTGTGGTTTTTCACATTAGTTTCAGAAATTATTTACTGCACTATATTATACTCTGTTACTATTTGTACTTTTTTTAACACAATTTATATATTTATTTAATTTACAAATAACAATATTATTACCGACGCGACCACGTTTTCTCAACGAACAACAAAAGACACGAACGCAGAAAATGCCGATCACCGAGTGTCAACAGTGTATACAAGAAGTGAGCTGCAAGAATACCTTTATTTATATTTGAATTCATTTTTTTTTTATTTGTTTTCAAACATCAGTATGTTTAAGATGACCCTATACATACTTCAAACGACGACAAAAGAGACGTAGGCGGAAAATTCTTCTCAACGAGTGCCAACTTCGTATACAAAAAGAATTTTGGATGAATACATTTATTTAAATCCAATTCCTTTTTTGTTTGTTTTTAAACATCAATATGTTCAAACGATGGCAAAAGATGGCGTAAGTAGAAAATGCTGCACAACGTTGCCTACTTCGTCAGTCGATAAATTATCGAATTAAGACGAGCGTTGCGAACATACGTTGTATTTAGATTTGATTAACATTTGCAGTGTTTTGAAACATAGTTTTAACCAAGTAAATTGCCAAGAAATAGTTTATTCAAATGCAATTAAAATTTTATGTTGGTATTGTAACATATTTATGGTAAATTTGACAGATTCTGCTGGACAATATAATAATGTTTACACGCGAACAAAAATAAATTCAATTTCGATTATAATTTAATTACACTTCATTCCTAATACATATATGGTAAATTTGTATTACTATTTAATTACATTCAAACATATTGAAACAAATCTTTTCTATCTGTGTAATTATAATAAACTTAAAAATAAATGGTTAATTAAAATGTATTTTATTGGTTTTATTCTACAACGATGATATTCAAATTTTAATAATGATATTTCAATTTAATTTAAGTTTTTATACCCTACACTAAAAGTGAAAGGGTATATTAAATAGTTATCCGATAGTAACAGCCAGATGGAGATGTGACTGGTATAGAAAAATAAATATATTCTTGTTCAGCGTCACCTCGAAAATTGATTTAGACATGTTTCTCTGTATGTCCGTCCGTGTGTCATTCGATTAAGACCTGCCTATATCTGCTTATTTCACGAGTTCATATTTTAAACAATCCCTTTTATGATATAGTGAAATATATAAAATTAAGTTATAATAATAGTTTGGCACTACAGTACTATAAGAACTAAGGCCGAGCTCTTTCACCATTTTGAACTGTGCGTGTTTTATATTTGTACTAAAAGTGGTGGGACCTACAGTTTATTGCCGAATCCGAACGACGGGTGGGAGCTTTTCATAGGCAATGTTTTACTCTCGTAGGTTTTCCATTTACTGCCGAGAGGTAGCGCGGTATAGAAAAATGTTTCTATGAAAAGATGTTGTTAGCCCCAGTCCAGGCTTGAACCTTTCGGCTCGCAGTCCAACGCACTAACCACTGAGCTACCGCGGCTACATTAACTTGATATGCCTTAAAAAAATCGTATGAAAAAATACTTTTATCATTAAAATTATGCAGTTATTTTTTTAATTTGTAAACCCTGGTGACCTCTGGTGCACTTTAAATGATAACCACGTTAAATTTCCTTTACATCATCACATTATATATGTCATTCGTT
This sequence comes from Dryomyza anilis, assembly GCA_951804985.1. NCBI lineage: Eukaryota > Metazoa > Arthropoda > Insecta > Diptera > Dryomyzidae > Dryomyza > Dryomyza anilis. Next base: position 84,809,300 of record OX638132.1, on the reverse strand, counting down.
TTGATTTCGTTACTAGGTCAATAGATGCAACAGAATTTACACTACATTTTGTGATTCCCAGACGTACCGAATTGGTAACGAAAAAAAATAATCAAAGTTCGATATTGATCGAAAACTTTTGAAACAATAATATGATATTTAAAAGCATTCATATATCGTACATATATTTTGTTTTTAATTAACAGTTATTTTTGGAACATTTCAATATATGTGATCTGCAACATTAATCGGCATACGTATTAAAATGCATAGCTACTTTTAATATCGCCATTTGTGTGAAAATCAATACATACTTTGACTTATCGTAGAAGGTCAGAAATCCAACAGCGCGCCGATACCATAAACTATGCATAACTAATAGATCGACTTATAGCTAACTGGAACCGGTCTTCGGCGCTGGCATATTCTAGCTGAAATATGGTCTAGACTAGAATTTTGTAGAGCTAATAGACGTACACAAACACTTGAAAAAAAAACGTATAGTAATGAAAACGATTTTGATGTTGATCTAACACAATAATATACGAAAGTAAAAAATGTAAAAAAACATAAAATAAAAATAAAAGTTCTTTTGAGAATCAGTGACGTCCTGTCGTCGCGTCGCGCACATGATTTCAGCAACTAAGCCGTGGTTATAACTTGAAACGCACACGAGAGACCAAATCAAAACATAAACAAGTTTGTGTGGGGCAATTAACGGTTTTAATATAAGCTGTTGACAGATGGCAGCCGACCGACCGACCGACCTGGCCTTCGTGCGTTGTTTTGAAGTTTATCAAATATGTGGCTGCTTGTTCCACAGATGGTTGTTTTGGTTGGGTTACGTCGCACGGTGTACAAAATGATGAAATTTTAGATCAAAATGATTTTTATCTAATGTTCAAAATTTTGTTTATATTTTGTTTATACACGATAGATAAATTAGCTAGAGATAGTGAACAAATTTACCGTAGAGCTTCCTATCGTGGAGCTCTATGTAGTGTTTACACAGATCTTTGAGATTTTTTGCTCTATCCTAGCTATTTTCTCTATCGTGTAAACTCGCCTATAGAAATAAAATTTTTATTATTTTTTTTTTAAATAGCATCATTAGTTTAAGAGATATTATGCTTCAAAAATGTTATCTCCTGTATAAATATATAGAAATACATTTTTTGGTAGCCTCCGGTTTACAAGCAAATCGTAGTGAAATACTACTAAATTTATTTATTTGATTTTAAGTGTTTAGAGTCTCATTTTACACTGTCCGACACTATTTTGCACACATGAAAAAATTAAGTATCAGTTCGTGAAACTATTATTCTAGAAATTTCTGTGTACCCAGTTTTTTTAGATCAATTCGTTTACGGTTTTTATTTGAATTTAAATTTGTAGCTAACATCTCTCTGAGTTTGAAAGCTGAAAGCTGGTTTCCAATATCAATTAATCTAAAGGTTTTATTCCTATTTGAAATGATACTATGAGCTATTTATAAATCAATTCAAATGTATTAAATGCAAATAAAAGCTGTAATCGCATTGGACACACATTTGCATATGCACTGATGTTTAAGCTATGAAGTACATCGATTTTTTTATATTTAAATGCTCTTGCTTTTTAAATGCAAATAAAACCCTTTAACGAATTGATTCAAAAAAACTGGGATACGTGTATTTTATTTTTTTGCGTACAGCCCAAATATGAATTTTTTCACACGGTGTTATAACTTAACGCCAACACATTATAAAATTATAAAATACAAAAATTCCATAATTGATCCACATATCGAAAAATCTCAATTCAAAAATTTCAATTTAAGGAATATCATGTCATATTACTATTTGATTTCAATTAATGTACATACAGGACATATCATTGTAGCCAAAACTAAAATTAAAAAAAGATCCCGATATCGGTTCCAGATTTATAGAAAATACATGTCAAAAATTCCCATTTTCATTCGAATTTCACACATTTATCCATTTCCATAAATATATTTATGGCAAAGACTGCAGCGATTCTTTCATTCACACTTACTTATTTCTGATCACCATCGATGTAGCCAGATTAAAAAATCTCGATACTGCTTCTGAATTTAGAGAAAGTACATGTCAAAATTTCCATTTTCATTCGAACTTTACACAGTTATCCATTTCTTTGTATATTTATGGTAAAGACTGCAAGCGATATCCTTCATTCGTACTAAGTTATTTCTGATCATCATTTATGTGGCCCAAATTATTAAAAAATGATCTTTATATCGGCTCTGGAATTGTAATAATGTGAACACAAAGTTAACATTTTTATACGCGGATAGAACAGATTTGTTTGAATATGTTTGAATGTAATTATAACGTAATTCGAAATCACCATATAAATATTAGGAAAAAAGAAATCTAATTATAATTAAATTGTATCATTATTTTCATCAGATTGGAATATTATAATACGATATGTAAACTTAAATTGCTTTAATCGCGGTTTTACATGAATTTACTATATTAATATTTCTGTAGAAATATATATTTTTCATACCCAACGTCAATAAAAGGTTATTTGTACTATATGTTTTGGTTATTCGTGATTGTTACTGGGTGACAACGAATTTAAAAATAATAGCATTATTTTAATTATATGTATGTTTGGCATTACGATATCACAATTAAATAACAACGCTGCCTACTTTTAGCACTTAGTAACACTCACAATAATACTTTTCATATAGTTCAAAAGTTCTTTTTGGTGGAAGAATTTGTTTAAGTACCGCCAATTACTGTTAATACCAGATAGTGGCTGTTTGTGAAATATCCAATTCGTAATTCACTGAACTCAAAATAGGAACAATAGTAGGACATAAAATTATTAAGTATAAATAAAAGATGTTTAATCAAAAAAAAAGTTTAAGTTTATAATTATATAATATAAATAAAAAAAGGTAATTTAAAAAAAGAAAAAATGAATATTGTGTAAAGAAGTTATTAGCACTAAATGTACTTATTTTTACATTAAATGTAAATGTAAACATAATTATGTTTACATGTAAATAAAAAAAAATTCACATTCAAACATATATATGTTTGAAAGAACTCCGAAAATTATTCATTATGAACATAAATATGTTTTAACGAAAACAAAAATATGTTTGGCTGTTATTATAATTATGTTGGGCAGTGAAATAACACTTTTGTTTGCATAAAGCTCCAAAGATATATGTAATGCCTGCAAAATTATGTTTGGGAGAGCATTTTTTTTTTGTAGCGTGTAGTAATTTCATATATTTTTGAATACTTAATGTATTTATGCCAAAGTATTCAAACGATATCCTGCTTTCGCACAAACATATTTCGTATAACCATTACTGAGGTCAATAATAAAAATAGCCTGCTATTGACTCCAGATTTTGAGAAATCTCATATAATAAAAAATTCATTATCATACCAACCTTATATATAATTTTTGTTCCAACATTAAATTTTGTATTTATGTCAAATGATATCCTAAATTACTTGCACCAACTTATTTTCGAAAACGATTGATATGTTCAAAATAAAAAAGAAACCTGAGTCCGATATCGGCACCGAATTTTGTAAAAATACACATTATCATACTAATATTCATAAAATAGGAATTTCAAAATTTTCTACAGTCCGCTATTCCAACATGTTTATATTACAAAACTCAGAATTTAGTTTAGACTATAAAAAGGTTTTACTTTTCTACAAAATATACACTCAGAAAAAATTCCTATTAAAATTAATTAAAATATGACAATTATTGATTTAATAGTATACAAAAATTAAATATTTTCATACAAACACAAAAACAATATAATAATATTTAATAGTATTTTGTAATATTTAATGGTATTTACCCATTAAAATAATAATTTATCCTATTGACTAATTTTAATAGCAAAAAACTATTGATTTTACAGTATTTTTCTGAGTGTAATATGAAATATTTTTAAATACTATCACTTAAAATATTTTTTTATATATTTTTAAGAACCTATAGTATATTTAATGTAAATATAACTATGCCTTGATAGATTTTCAATTTAAAAAATCAACGAAATCTATCAGAGTTCGATTGATTTCGTTGATTTTTTTTATATATATCTACATAATTACATAATTTTGTTCAATAAAAGTGCTTTTTGTTTCACGGTTCGTCTTTACTCAATAACATTATTTAATTTTGAGAGGTTTTTGAGCACTTAAAGAGCTACAAACTACACCCAGACGTTTGTTATTTGATCTTTTTTTTAGTATTTGTCTGCTAAGTTTAAAAAGTAAATAGATTTTGAATAATACAAAAAAACTAGAGTAGAATTTTAGCCAAACTGCGCATTTCGCAGCGCGCACGTCAATGCGCCGCATAATGAATTCGATTTCCGGCTTGCCATGCAAATATCCCAGAAATGTAAATTATGTTTCCCGCCAATAATGCGCCAACTACAAGCAGCCGAACGAGTATAATGACTAAAATTCATCTTCCACAATTCATGCGTTGAAAAACACGTGGTTTTCGTGTTCATATTCGAGATACAATAAAGAAAAATAAATACAGAATGAACAAAAAAAAAACAGCAAAACAAAAACATAACAAAAACAAATAAAATAAAATAAAGCATGTAAAGAAAAAAAATGAAAGAAGCGTTAAAAAAATTACAATAGAATGAAAGAAACAAATCAGTTGATTGCGTGAAAAAAGCACATGTTACGGACAAATATTTGTATGTTGGGGCTCGAAACGTCATTGAAAGAAAGGCCAGCCGACGCGCGTAGGGCTACAAGGTAACAAAACTGATAGGGTGGGCGGGTGCGACGTGAACGGGCGCAAGTTGTGCGCTTCACTCGCACATTAACGGTGCGCTCTCATAGTAAAATCCTAACCTTACCTAATAGTATTGTGTATGAGCGAGCAGTGCGGCAAATATACGAAAGAGCAACCAAAGCACAAAATAAATAAAATTACAACAACTAATAGTAGTCGTAGTATTAGTAGTAGTAGTAGTAGTAACAACAACTACAATTAATTGTAAATGTACGACGGTGTGTGTTTGCAAAGTGTAAAAGAGGCTGCTCTGACACAAAGTTACGACTTCTTCGCGTTTTATTTTACCTGCTCACACTCTCACTGCTCACGTTTTGTTTGCGCTCCCACTACGTCCGCTGCTGCTGCTGCGAATCTAGGTGAGGCATGCGCCGCAGCAACAGAGCCCCCTGTTGCTACTACAGAGCGCACACCAAACGAGCCCACTTCATGCTCTGGCGCTGAACATTAAAACTACCAAGATGTGTGATTTTCTTCTGCGCCAGAATGAGATGCACTTCGTGTGGTCGGGAGTTTCTTTTAATTTAACGACCGCGACAGGTTCAAAGAATTATTGTCGCCCGTGTGACATTGTCATAATGACTACTACTGCTGTCGTCTTTGCCGTCGGGTTTCTTCGTTCTTGCTATTCGCATCAGCCTGTTAGGCTCGTAGCCGCACCGTTAGTATGCGGCGGCTCAGCTGCTGGTGGGAGTTGACCAATTGCCTGGCACCACTGCAGTCAGGAGTCTGCGCATCGTTTAAAGCTTTGCAATAGGCTGCCGCATGTCCTTTGTCGGAGGACTCGTTGCGTTGTTCATTCGATTGGAAATCGGGAAATTGCAGAGTTTTTAGGTGCCCCTCATTTGTGTTTCTCGTTTGTAGTCAGTGGGGCTCGAGCGACCGTGAAATGTGGTCGTCGCATGCAATGTCCTCGAAATTTTAATTTATTCTTTATATTTTAATTTTTAAAATTATGTACATAATTAAAATAATATTACCGTGAATCTTATCGTAAAATTTCAGGAATTCGGCATTGTCATCTTCGTCCTGCCTTCGTTCGCATGGTGTCATATATTAATTCTTTTGTCCCATTTGTATTTCAGGTTTTCCTTCAGTATACCCAGAACTTTGAAATTGAAAAAACTAAAAATTCATTTTTAAAATTATTTGTAGGACTTTTTGTTGAATATTTATTGATTTCCAATTGGTATTTTTCAGCAGCCAAATTATTTAGTAAATATAAAAAATATAACAAATATAGATATTGGTCTCAATACGAGAATGGTTCATATAACTGAAATGTATTTGTAACAAAACCGAAAATATTAATATTTTTTTGTTGAATCCTCCGTTCCTAAATTTTATTTCTCGGCATTTTCCAAAATGTAAACATCAATTTCCTAGTAATTCTAGATTCTAAGCTGAAATTCTAGCTGAAATATGTCCCGTCCGGAACTTTGAGTTATACAAATTTTTAACCACAGTATAAAAAATATCAAAAAATAAAATATTTTCTCTCAAATAGTAAAAAAAATAAAAAAAAACTTTAAAAAATCTGGAAATTCGAATCGTACATCATTTCGTATATTGTCATATACTAAATTATCTTTTACAAAAAATCGTAGTGCAAATTTCCATACGGAACGTCTCGAATTATTCTGAGATTATACACGAATAGAAAAGATTTGTTTGTATATGTTAGAATGTAATTAAAAAGTAATACGAAATTACAATACATGTATTAGGAATGAAGTGTAATTAAATTATAATCGAAATTGAATTTATTTTTGTTCACGTGTAAACATTATTATATTGTCCAGCAGAATCTCTCAAATTTACCATAAATATGTTACAATACCAACATAAAATTTTAATTGCATTTGAATAAACTGTTTCTTGGCAATTTACTTGGTTAAAACTATGTTTCGAAACACAGAAAATGCAAATCTAAATACAACGTATGTTCGCAACGCTCGTCTTAATTCGATAATTTATCGACTGACGAAGTTGGCAACGTTGTGTAGCATTTTCGACCTACGCCATTTTTTGCCATCGTTTGAACATATTGATGTTTAAAAACAAACAAAAAAGGAATTGGATTTAAATAAATGTATTCTTCCAACATCCTTCTTGTATACGAAGTTGGCACTCGTTGAGCAAAATTTTCTAACTACGTCTCTTTTGTCGTCGTTTGAAGTATGTATAGGGTCATTTTGAACATACTGATGTTTGAAAATAAATAAAAAAATGAATTCAAATGTAAATAAAGGTATTCTTGCAGCTCACTTCTTGTATACACTGTTGACACTCGGTAATCGGCATTTTCTGCGTACGTGTCTTTTGTTGTTCGTTGAGAAAACGTGGTCGCGTCGGTAATAATTTTGTTATTTTTGAATTAAATAAATATTTTCTATATTTATTTAATTTAAAAATAACAAAATTATTACCGACGCGACCACGTTTTCTCAACGAACAACAAAAGACACGTACGCAAATTGTGTTAAAAAAAGTACAAATAGTAACAGAGTATAATATAGTGCAGTATATAATTTCTGAAACTAATGTAAAAAAACCACAAATAAAAATCAATGTTTCGATTTTCAAACAGAATTTGGCATGTTTTTTTACAAAAGCCTCCGTGAATTCCTTGCCAACACTATGTGCTGTACTGAGATCAACTGTAACTGTACCAAATATAAAGCGAGCCTGGATCGTCTGGTTTAGCGTCTGCAGGTGCAATTGTGCATTCATTGATGCTGTCACTTGTACTTGCAGTTTTAAACGAATTATTTATTTATGCATTTAAAAATTTGTATATGAATTCTATTATTATAATTTTCCACTGTGCATGTTTAAAGATTTTTAATAAAAATAAATAAAAAAAACAACATTTTATTTAGGATATTTTTCCAAAAATATTTAATATGAAAACATACTACTTTTTGAACTGAAAAAACTGATATGTTTCACTGGAAACATATTTATGTTCAGGTTGTTCAAAATCATGTTTTATTTTGAACATATTTATGTTTCGGTTCAAATATTTATTTTGTTTGGATGTAGTAATTATTATGTTTTCATTAGAACATACACCATTTTAAGGAGCAACATTAAAATGTTTCCGTGATATTATAATGTAAGTCAGAGCTCATTACAACACTGTTCAAGTCTCAATACAACTCTGATTACAAATGATTTATCAGTCAATTATATATTTTGTTTACATAAAATTCCAAACATACATGTTAATGCCTGCAAAGTTATGTTCGGGTGAGCCCTTTTTTTTGCAGCGTGTATTATCAAATAACTATGAACTTTAGGAAGAAAGTAAACAAATAGAAAAATAAAGCAAATTATATCAGTTATATTTTTAGATAAGTAAAAAAATATATTTTACGTAAAAAAATCGTAATTATAATTTTTATACTGAACTTTTTTTCCCGTCCGGAATTTTTCAATGATTTATTATGAAAAAACTATAAACTACAAAAAACACATATTATTTCACCTTTTTTTTTTTTATTTAAAAAAAAAAATATTTCAAAAAAAAAAAAAATTATACACCAAATCCCCTGACTTTTTGCAATTTCCATATTAACTTGCACTTCCGTTTTTGTTCCGTCCGGGGCATACCACTATTTAATTTATATCTTTTGATCTACCGTATAGAATTCTCTAGTTTTAGATGTATAGTCCTATATGCATAATAAAGGGTTTTTCCACAGGGACGCTACAAAAGTAGAGCGACAGGGTCAACAAACGACGCCATATTTCTTACCGCTCTTCTGACATTTCTCTTCAATAAGGTTTGCCATTTCATGATGGAAAGATATACGAATTCGAATTTCGGTAGTAAATTTTAATAATCATGATATGGCAAACCTTACTGAAGAGAAATGTCAAAAGAGCGGCAAGAAATATGGTGTCGTTTGCTGTTCCTGTCGCTCTACTTTTGAAGCGTCCCTGTTGAAAAACTCTTGATGAAAAACTTTTGTAGCGCTCTTATTGAAAACCCCTTTAAATCAAGAAAATTCAATAATTTTCCTTAGAGATTTTAAAGTTTTAAGCTCATATGGCATTTCTCGTATTTTTATTCCATTGAGAATACTTCAGCTAGTATTTTTAAATGAACCAAATAGATAAATCTGACCGATGTTATATCCAGTCAAACACAAAACATATAAATTTAAAGGTGTACCTATTTTTTATAACATTACATATATGATTTTCATAACTCAATGAAAGTATATATTTTTTGTAAAAGAAAATGAATAATTCTATGATTCGATTCTTCTTATGTTTTTTTTTTGCAAATCACTCTCTAGGTCAAATTAAATACATATATAATTTATGATTTAAATTTTCTTTTAAAAATCAATATAATATTTTTGTCTTTCAATTATTCATAAAAATTCTAACAAATCATCAATAACAAAGTAGAAGTATTCAGATTTGAATAAATCTATTACTTTTAATGCGTTTGCCTCAATATCCTGCAATAAATAAGGATCACCTAAAATACATTTTAATTATTTTAAAATTAAATAAAACAATTTCCTTCGTATGTTCATATGAAGAAATTTCTTTATACAATTTGTGAATTTGATTTTAATCTAAGGACTAAAAGATGACTTAACTGAAATATTCTAAATGAAATACAAAAGAAATATTAAAAACGCAAATCTACACCCAGATAAAATACTATATAAATAATAGTTTTTACTATTAAAAATAGGCAATAGGATAAATTATTATTTTAAACGGAAAATACTATTATATACTATAAATTAACATGACATTGCCATTGAGTTTATATGAAAAGATTTATTTTTTGTATACTATTAAATCAATAATTGTCCTATTAACCAATTTTTATGGGATTTGAGGGAATTTTTTTCTGGGTGTGTTAAAAATAAAATCCAAAATATGTAGAAAAACACGAGAATTGCCACATATTTCTTTGAAATACATAATAACTAAAAACTTCAGGAAATATGAAAAAACAGTATATGAGGTCTTAATTGGAATATTGAAGTCCATCGGAAAATCAAACTAGATCGTGGATATTTTTTGTTTTTGTACTGTGTATTCTAACAAATTTTCAAGATATTCGGAACAAAACTTTCAGTAAATAATTAAAATTTAATTTTGATTCAAAAGTAGAATTTTTAGTGAAAAATTTAAATTTTATTAAAATATTTAATTTTGAGTGAAATCTTAATTTGCAGACAAATTTTAATTTTAACTCGAAAAATGTTTGATTTTTTTTAACTTTTTTGATTCTTCTTTATTATTAGATTTTAACAATATATTCCATACTAATGTTTAAAACGGTTATAATTTTTGAAGTCGAACAAATAGTATAACAGATTGTATACTGTAAAAATTATTTGGGACAGTATTGTTTTGGGAATATATAAAATTGTGCGAGTCGCAAATTATAAGGTAAGCTTTAGAAATACGATCAATTGGTAAACTTTTCACGTGTTAAACTGATCAGATGGTCAACTAATAAACAGATTAACATAAATTATATTAAATACACTCACAAAATCCTTCGTTAGCATATGGTTGGTAGAAATAAAAGTTATTTGTTATAACCAAATGTTTTATAGTATGGTAGACACGAGGCTTATGTTACTTATTTCTTTAAGTTAAATTGACAACTTCGTTTTGGGCTATAAGAAAACGAAAATACATTTAATAGATTAAATAACAATGGGTTGGTTGTCGCAACTAATTAGTTGTATCTAAGCAATTAAAATATACGTTTCCGGTCGTTACCACTTCCAATTAATAACAAAAATACATTTTAACCTTTCCTATGCTTCATCAATTCTATTAATATAAATCACTTTTAAAATATTTAAACCAATTATTTAAAAAAAAACACATTAAATTACAAAAAAATTAAAGCAAAATTAATTAAAAATAAAAATAAATTATATAGTTTTGCTCATGCTTTCTCCGAAAACGATCGAGCATATTTTCCACTGAAAATCACAAATAAATGGCGCACATGTCTGCAATTTCCCATCAATCAACTGATTGATTTGACTTGACTTGAAGTATTTTACGAGCTCATTTCTTGGTTTATTGCATTGATTCGACACCCCAACTATGTTGCTATGTATGCAAAATACGAAAGAGTTGAAAAACTTGTCAACTGTTTGACCTTTACAACGTTTTATGCAGATAACATTTTTACGCAACATAAATTTTAAGACCATAAAAAGGCTTCACTCATATCACATCATAAAAAATAAAACGCTGAGATGTTGTCAAAGTTTATGGAGACTTAGATCGTTAAATTTTTGTTCAATTGAGTTAATTCTTAATATTGTTAATGACTGAAATTTACTGAAAACTGAAGAGCCCCCATAAAAATATTTATTTGATTTATAATAATTTGAATATAAAAAATAAGAAATATAAATTTTATAATATTTATAACTTGTGAATAATTAAATTTTCAGTGAAAAATTTAATTTTGAGTACAAAATTTTATTTTCAGTGTAAAGTTAAATTTTGACTGAACATTTTAATTTTTGTGTGAAAATTTTAATTTTCGTGAAAATGTTAATTTTGAGAGAAACTTGGAATTTTGAGTGAAAATGTTAATTTTGAGTGAAAATGTTAATTTTGAGTGAACAATTTTATTTTCAGTGCAAAGTTAAACTTTGGCTGAATATTTTAATTTTGAGTGAAAATTTTAAAATTGAGTGAAAATTTTAATTTTGCGTGAAAATGTTAATTTTGAGAGAGACTTTAAATTTTGAGTGCAAAATTAAATTTTGACTGAACATTTCAATTTTGATTGAACATTTCAATTTTGATTGAAAATTTAAATTTTGAGTGAACATTTTAATTTTGAGAGAAACTTTGAATTTTGATTGTAAATTTAAATTTTGAGTGAACATTTTAATTTGCGTGAATTTTGAGAGAAACTTGGAATTTTGAGTGAAAATGTTAATTTTGAGTAAAAAATTTTATTTTCAGTGCAAAGTTAAATTTTGACTGTACATTTTAATTTTGAGTGAAAATTTTAATTTTGAGTGAAATTTTAATTTTTCGTGAAAATGTTAATTTTGAGAGAGACTTTAAATTTTGAGTAAAAATGTTAATTTTGAGTGCAAAATTAAATTTTAACTGAACATTTCAATTTTGATTGAAAATTTAAATTTTGAGTGAACATTTTAATTTTGAATTAAAATTTAAATTTTTAGAGAAACTTTGAATTTTGATTGTAAATTTAAATTTTGAGTGAAAATTTGAATTTTGAGTTAAAATATTAATTTTGAGAGAAACTTTGAATTTTGAGTGAAAATGTTAATTTTGAGTGAAAAATTTTATTTTCAGTGCAAAGTTAAATTTTGACTGAACATTTTAATTTTGAGTGAAAATTTTAATTTTGAGTGAACAAATTAATTTTGCGTGAAAATATTAATTTTGAGAGAGACTTTAAATTTTGAGTGAAAATTTTAATTTTGAGTGCAAAATTAAATTTTGATTGAACATTTCAATTTTGATTGAAAATTTAAATTTTGAGTGAACATTTTAATTTTGAGAGAAACTTTGAATTTTGATTGTAAATTTAAATTTTGAGTGAAAATTTGAATTTTGAGTGAGAAAGTGAGTAAAACAATACATTTTTAATAAAAAATTGAGTTTTGCATGAAAAATTGAATTTTTAATGAAAAATTGAGTTCGAGTGAAAATTTTAATTTTAGGGAAAAATTTAAATTTTAGGAAAAAATTTAAATTTTAGTGAACAATTTAAATTTGAGTGTGAATTTTAATTTTGACTCAAAATTTGAATTTTGAGTAAAACATTTCATTTTTTATATAAATTTGACTTTTAAGTGAAATTTTGAATTTTAAGTGAAAAATTTAATTTTGATTAAAAACAAAATTTGAGTAAAAAAAACTAAATTTTTCAATAAAAAATTTAATTTTGATTAAAAAATTAATTTAGAACGAAAAAATTAATTTTGAATGACATTTAAAAAAATCCACTTTAAGCTAAAATTTAATTTTGAGTAGAAAATTGATTTTTGAGTGGGAAAATTTAGGGAAAATTAAGTGAAATTTTTAATGAAAATTGAATTTTATGTGAAAAATTCCATTTGAGTTAAAATTTAGTTTTGAGTGTAAATATTAACTTTGAGTGAAAACATTAATTTAGTGTTAAAAATTTTTATTTTAGGGAGAAATTCAATTTTTAATGAAAAATTCCATTTTGAGTGAAAAATTCCATTTTGAGTGGAAAATTCCATTTTTAATGAAAAATTCCAGTTTCAGTGCAAAATTCCATTTGAGTAAAAATTTAATTTCGAAGAATTTAAATTTTAGTAAAATTTGAATTTTGAGGGAGAGTATTCATTTTGAGTGAAAAAATAAATTTGAGTTAAAATTAATTATTTGAGTTAAAATTTTATTTTAATTATAAAATTTCAGTGAAAATCTTAATTTTCAGTGAATAATTTAAATTTGTTTTTAAAAAAATATTATTTTAAGTGAGAAATTGAAATTCTAGTAAAATATTTGATTTTAAATGAAAAATTTAATTTGGAGTGAATAATAAATTTGTGAAATACTGAATTTTGAGTGAACATTTTTATTTAAACTGAAAAATATAATTTTAAATGAAGAACTAAATTGTGACTGAAAGATTTAATTTGATTCGAAAAATATAAATTCAGGTATAAAAATTAAATTTAGAGTAAAAAAAACAAATTTTTAGTGACAAATTAGTGAAATATTAAAATTTGAGTGAAACATTTAATTTCGAATAAAAAAAGTGTTAAATTAAATTTTCAATGAAAATTAAGTTTATATTGAATTTTTGTAAAAAATAAAATATAAATAAATTGAAGCAGTTTCAAAATATTAAACTTTCTATGTTTTAACTTTTAAAAATAAAGTCAAGCATTTCGTTTTTTTTTCAAACAACACAGCGATTCTAGAAAGAAATGCTATCTTCGAAAATATTTGGCGCCAACCAACCACTGCACAACTTTCAAACAGTTCAAACATTTCAAAGAAACCAAAAAGTTTTCATATTTATGCTAAACAATTTAGATAAATCGCCCGCAATTGTTGCAACTATTTATTGTGACACTTTAGCGCGCGATTTGAAGCGATGAGCGCCAAAAAAATAAACTCGATTTCCGAACTTTGTTCACCAAGCAAAAGCGGTGAAAAAATCACATTAAATGGACCAACTACTATCATCAGCAGAGATCTCTGTGACCGTACCTGTCACATATAAACAATATTATTCTTGCATGTGGCTGTCTGTCTGTCTGTCTGTCCGGCTTGCTGGCTGTCTATGTGTGTGTGCAGCCCAACTTAGAGTTCAAAATGCAAAACTTAATTCAATGTAAAACTAAAAAATAAATAAAAAAAAACCTAAACATTTTACAAGTTTTTCTTTTGCAGCAGCACAAAAAAGTAACATTTTGTGCACATTACTCTTAATAAAATTGCGAACAAAAACTCGAGCGGAAGCAAACAAAAAAAAGAACGAAGAATCAACGAAAAAGGATTCTGTCGATGAACCAACCACCCGCGACACCCAGCCTGACAGGCAAATGGACATCAACAGCTTCGGCCGCCAACGCGTCGACCGTCTGCCAACGGAGGATGTAATGCCGCTGCCACTGCATGAAATTCACGCAAAGGAAGCAGCAAACTTTGGTAAATGAGCAAAAGGATGCGCATCCTGGAGACAGCACTGCGAGGCGGCAAAGTTTAAAACGAACGCTTAAGAATCAAAAATTCTGGCAAAAAAAAAATTCACGAAAAATAGAAACACAAAAAGCTCTACGCAGTCGAAAACTTTAAAGTTATAAATTATAGTTTGTGTGATACCTTTGGCACTTTTTGCCATTTTTTTTTTTGTGTTTTTCTTTTTTCTGCTACTAGCTCTGTTTTCTGCCATGAAAGACGATTGGCGCCAAGCGGCTGACTTGTACAAATGGCTGTTGGTGTGTAACGCACACTCACACTCACACACACACATCGAAACACACGCACCAATACAGCGGTGCAAAGGATTCCCAGCACGTACATCGCACTGATACCTTGATGGCTGATGTAATGGGTTTTATAACCATTTAGTCTGCTGCGAGGGTTGCCAGCATTCGCGAGGTTTAAAAATGTAGTTTGTCTGAAATAGAGCGGTACACAAATCTTTATTAAAAATATTGATTAACCTGATTTTTCACTCAAATTTAGTTTATTATTCAAATTTCAAATCAATACTGATTTTTTTTCACTTTAAATGGAAATTTTTACCCCTAATTCAAATATTTACTCAAAATTCAGTTTATTATTGAAATTTCCTATATGAATTTAAATATTTCACGCCAAAATCAATTATTCACAAAATTTAATTATTGACTTTTAATTTTTGTTTATTCAAATTCATGTTTTTATTTATTTTTTTTCATTCAAAATTATATTTATTCAAAATTATATTTGCTCACTCTAAATCAATTTTTCACTCAAAATTAAATGTTTCACTCAAAATCAAATTTTCACTCAAAATAAAATTTTCACTGAAAATAAAAATTTTACACAAAATTCAAATTTTCGCTTAATATGAAATTTGTCATACAAAATTAAAATGTTCACTTAAATTTCAGTTTTCACTAAAAATTAAATTTTTCTACCAAAATCAAATTTTTACTCATAGTAAAAATATTCACACAAAATTCAAATTTTTCACTCAAAATTAAATTTTTCACTCAAAATTCAAAATTAAATTTTTCACTAAAAATCATTTTTTCACTGAAAATTAAAATTTCACACAAAATTCAAATATTCACTTAAAATGAAATTTTTCATTAAAAATTAAATTTTTCATAAAAAATTAAATTTTTCATTAAAAATTAAAATTTTCACATAAAATTTTCTTTCAAATTTAAATTTTTCTATCAAAATTCAATTTTTAATCAAAATAATTTTTTCACTTAAAATAAAATATTTCAAAACTTTCACTCAAAATTAAATTTTACACTCAAAATAAATGTTTCACTCAAACTCAAAATTTTCACTCAAAATCAAATTTTCACTGGAAATAAAAATTTGACACAAAATTCAAATTTTCACTTAAAATGAAAATTTTCACTCAAAATTCAGTTCTCACTATAAATTCAATATTGCACTCTTAATTGAGGCGCTCAGCGCCAAAACGGCATAATCCACATTCCTAAAAATATTGAGCTGAGTATGCAGTTCGATTCGAAATTATTAAATCTATAAGTCTGTAAGAGTGGCTAAGTTTTACAAACTTTGGTTGTACTCTGGTAAGCGATAGTTTTTTTTGGCATTTCATAAAATTAAAAAAATGTGAATGGCAAAATGGCCTAAGTCACATATGCCAGATTAATGTATATAAAATTTTATATTCTGTTGATAGGCCAAATTTATTTAATTGTTTAAACACTTTAATTAATGTTAGCTTTTACCATAATATGCATCTGCAAGCATAATAATAATAGTTAGGCACTAAAGTCCTAAAGATCTTAGACCGAGCTCTCTTACCATTTGAGCTGTGCTGATTGTTATATTTGTACTGTATTATCAAATCCGGCGAGGAGATAGCTTTTCATGAAAATGTTTACTCTCGGAGGTTTGCGATTGTCTACCGAGAGGTAGCGCGGTATAGAAGAAAATATTTAGTAGTCCCAGCACAGATTTGAACCTGTGTTACGGGACCTTTCGGCACGCAGTTCAGCGCACTAACCTCTGAGCTACCGATCTGCATAGTACATATCAAAATTCAACGAACAGTTTGCTGATGTTCTGTCAATTTCTTAAGCAGCCCATAATATGCTTACACGAGAATAAAATGTGACTCACATAAATCAAAATTAGAATACAAATCGGCTAAGAAATGTACATAAGTATTTGGCGAAATCTGCTAGATCTGGAATGCTGCTTTTACTTTTGATCTATTGAATACTTCGTCAACTCCGGTCTTATCTACAGGAATAGCCTATTACAAAAGACAACTATGGACTGTATTTATGATGGCTTCAAGAGAACCACAAGAAATAGGATCTATCCATTATTTAAAAAACTATGTTTATTAATGATTTAAAAAAATTGCATCATTGGAAAAATACAAAAATAGAAATAGAATGGATAAATATTCAATGGCTTCGATTTGAAAGCGAAAATCGATATATAATAAAATTTAAGTATTCCAATAAGGAAGAGGACTTGTTCAAAGAATTGGACATTTCAAAAAGAAATTCATCCCAATTGGTTTGGAGACATACTGATGAAATTAAATATTAAGATCTACACGAATTAAAAATTAATACACCACATATCAACCATTCATTTAATAATTGATTGAAAACAAATTCTCAAGCAAAGATGTTGCTGGATGAATGATTATCTACGATATATAAAATTATAAGATAATACAAAATTATTACATTTCCAGACATAATTGGCCTAACAAGCAGTTTGAAACCAATTTTTTAAATTTTAACGAATGCCAAAGTGGCCTAACCCACATTAACTTTTTTTAGTATGTATTTTAATGTTTCTTTTTTATATATCAGTGTTCTTGTTACTATTATTAGTATAAAAATATGCCCCAAAATCGAATTTATCTAAAATACAACGAACTAAAGCGTTTTAAAATATGATCAGTTACATTTTTCTGTTTTCTGAAGTTCGAAAATTTTGTGGGTTAGGCCGTTTTGGCGCTGAGCGCCTCAATTATATATTGTAATCAAAATTCAATTTCTCCATCAATTTTTTACAAATTTGTCACAAAAAATATGATTTTTCATTACAAGTTACTAAAATTAAATATTTTATTCAAATTTCAATTTCTCACTTAAAATTCCATTTTTCTCTCAAAATTTAGTTTTTACTAACATTTTTAATACGCACTCAAAGTATTTAAATTTTTTCAAAATTCAATATTTCTCTAAATTGTTCATTTAAATTTATTTAACAATGACATGTGGTAATATCCAGGGGTTCCGTGCAGTACACCCAGAAAAAAATTCCCTCAAATCCTATTAAAATTGGTCAATAGGACAATTATTGATTTAATAGTATACAAAAAATAAATCTTTTCATATAAACTCAATGGTATTTTCTAGTATTAAATGGTATTTTCTGATTAAAATAATAATTTATCCTATTGACAATTTTTAATAGTAAAATACTACTATTTATATAGTATTTTTTTCTGGGTGTACGCTTAAAATATTAATATCTCGAAGAAAATTTATTAATTTACTTGAAAAAAATTCTCTCAAATCCCATTAAAATTGGTCAATAGGACAATTATTGATTTGATAGTATACAAAAAATAAATCTTTTCATATAAACTCAATGGCAATGTCATGGTATTTTCTAGTATTTAATGGTATTTTCCGATTAAAATAATAATTATCCTATTGAATATTTTTAATAGTAAAAAACTATTATTTATATAGTATTTTTTTCTGGGTGTGGAGTAAATTTGGACACGTTTTGATTTCCTTCCAAAAAAAAATATATTTGAATAGTATATTTAAATTCTTTTAAACGTCTATTCCATAGACTGGGTCATGATCGAACTTTTTACAACATCAAAATAATAAACGTTTTAATTAATTTTTGAGCGATATTTCAAAACAGCTCAATTTCGGAGTTGTTGAAAATTGTTGAGGTAAAGTAAAACTTCAAATTTTTTACCAAAATGCTATTTTAGTGTTCCTGTCTTCAACTTCGAATAAAAAAGAATTTTTACTGGACTGAAATTTAATGTTTTGTTATATTCATAACAAATTCAAATATATTAAGGATAAAAATAGGTATAATAGGCAAATAAAAAGGAATGGTAATGCAAAAAAAAAAATTTTAATTCATAAAGATCTCAATAATTATGTTAAGAAAATAAAAACAAATAGTGCATCTACTCATAGTCAGAATATTCTGTATACAGGTATTTCAAGTTTGCAGTTCACTGAATTGTTGAAATTAAATCTTCGGCATTTTATTCGTGCAAATTGTAAAAATTCTTCTGATGAAATTGAAGAATATTTACCCAAGAATTCTTTTTGTTCCGGTTAAAGATACGCTTCTCAGCTTTCTTCTGCAATTTAGATCTTATCTCAGGTGAAGTAAAAATATAGAACTATTGAAGGTTTTCTTGGCTAAACCAATTAAATAATTCATATAACACAATATTTTCACTACAATTACACAAACATTGCTTAAATTGCATTTCCCAACATTACCCCAGATTACACTACACAACAAAATGAGAAAAAAAGTTTGCGAAGTAAATTTCATTATTTTTGTATTATTCGAAATGACTCGCAGAATATGAATATATGAATTAAAATATTTTCTATGGATAGGTTTACGAGATTTCGGGCAATGACTTTTGGCTGAGCTTTAAAAAAGGTGGTCACATATATTTTTAAATATCTCGCGTTTAATAAAACCCATAAACTCAATTGTAATATCGAATGAAAGATAATTAAATATTCAATAAACATTTCTTACAATAGTTTGGAATTGGTTTACTGGTTTAAGAAAACTCTATAGAAAAACTCGAAAAATGTAAATTTTGTCGACCAAAATTTTATTAAAAAATGCATTTAAAAAATGGCGAAAAATTGAAAACGCAAGATGATGCACAGTTTGTAATATTGCAAAATTAGCCTGTACATTTTTAAAGAAAATGATGCAAAAATAAAAGAAATCTATGAATACGTTTTGAGAACAGAAAAAATCATGTGAAAGCATTAAAATTGGGTATTATCTAAAAAAATCGCATAATATGTTTATACCCTATACCAATGTGTTACAAGTTATAAAATATATGTGAGGATATTTTAGCGCCTCTTAGTAGACGTAATTGGAATGAAAAAGTATATATTTTCTTGGTCAACATCACTTTCCGAGTCGATTTAGATATGATCGTCTGTCTGTCCGCCTATACACGATAACTTTAAAACTGCTATTCCAAATGATGTGAAATTTATTTTCAATATATTTTAGTAGAATAGTAATTCGAAGTTCGAAAATGAGACGATTTAGTCAACGTAATCTACTACATCCACTACGAAATATGGGTTTACTTTTTAGGAATACATTTCACGTTAAGTATTAAAGATAAAGTTATAAAATTTAAAATTAATTACAAGCAATCATCTATCAATAGGTGCTCAAAAAATAATCATGATTCGCTCAAATTTTTTATTTTTTATTTTTATGCCTATTTGCATAGCACACAACTATATTGTTTTACATAACTTTTGTTATCATCAAATGTTGCCCATTTTTATCATTTATACCTTAATTTCTTCGAAAGAGTGTGAACTAATTTTGAAAAATTAAAATTTGTATATCATCTTACTTTCTCGATTTTTTTCCATTATTTTAAATGAATTTTTTCTTAAATTTTTGTTTAAAAAAAAATGTTTTTTCAAGTTCTCCATTCGAGTTCTCTTAAACTAATGAACCAATTTAAAAATGTTCTAGGAAATGTTTATTCAATATTGAATTAGCTTTCATTCCATATAACATTTGATCATATGTGTTATTTAAAACGCGAGATATTTGCAAATATCTTTATGAAAGCTCGGTCGAAAAGTTATTAGCCCATATTTTGTAAACCTATCCAAAGAAACATTATTAAACCATATTTTCGGAATAAGGGCGTCATTTTACATAATACAAAAATAACCTTGACTGCTGCGCAGAATGGCCGTTGTGTAGTGTTATATTTCCCACTTTACCCCAGAACTTGTATCCCACTTTACCCCAATATCGCAATTTGAACATAATTTAACACCATTTAAGCAATCTTAAATTATTTGCAAAACCTGTTTGTATTTCAAAAGAGAAACAGCATCCGATCATTTTACACATAAATTCCTAATTAAAAACGATAAAAATTCTCATTTTTTGATAGCAAACACATTTAAAAAAAAACTTTCTAAAACATTTTTTTTCACTTGTCCTTGAAATGCAATAAAAAGTAAAAAATTGATGCCATATTAAGAAGCACTTGAAAATTGTTTTTAATTTTCTAAGTGCAAAAACATGTCGAAAAATTGCAATTTTCCAGTTAACCCATGTCCCACTTTACCCTAGGTTCCGCTATATTTACATGTTGTATAGTAACATAATTTTATGTGGATTTTTTGCTATGTTACTTTCAACGGAATATAATTTTGTGTTCGTATTTAGGTTCACATATTTAAGATTGTAATACCATAGATTTGACCATTTTGAGTTTTACGGTCGTGGTTGAAATTTTTATGGTTAATTTTTTTGTTATTAAGAATCCTTGTACGTTAAAGTACATTTCTTGAGTATAGCTTTGTCTCATTTTTCATTCAAAAACTCATTTTCTGATAAGCAGAAACTTATCACACTTGTCTAATTATTCGATTTAGTTCGCAACATATTACGCAAACATTTTATTGGGACACATTCAAGAAAGCGACGAGGTGGCCGAGTGGTTAAGGCGTTGGACTGCTAATCCAATGTGCTCTGCACGCGTGGGTTCGAATCCCATCCTCGTCGAATATTTTTAAATTTTGAATAAATAAAATATATCACATAGTAATCTGTTTTATAACTAGTTTTTAAAAGGGTTTCAAAAATATCTACTACCGGATTTCTATTTTTAATTTTATTCGAAATATTTTATTTTAATTTTATTGTAATTTGGGTTGTATACCGTTGTAGTAGAAGTGAAAAAGCATAAAAAAAAATTAATTGGTATACAAAAATCTGACAATTTTTAAACGTTGATTTTTATTAAACAAATTATTTTCGATTTTTTATTATTAACAAGTACTATTATTAAATTAACCAATTAAAGTAAAAGTTGGAGAAAAAAACGTATATGATTATTTTGAGAAACCTTCCAAATGAAAAAGGTAAATGCACAATAATACAAAAACTTAAAAACATTGAACCACGAACAACTTTTGTCTATAATAAAATAACTTCAAAATCCCGCAGTGTTGTTAACCCCGTTCGTGCGGTAGGTTCGGGTACGTCCCCATCAGAAAAAAGAACACACACAAAAAAGCTAATTGATTAGTTGTCCGAACAAAAAAGAAAGCACTACAATTAAGTTGCAAAACTTCAAAGTTATGTCAAGTTTCAAAAATTGCATCAGAAATATCTAAACTCTGTTTTCTTAGAATTCCTTTTACTTACAACACATAATGTGCCATTTTTATAGAAGCCTTTGGTCAACAATTGCTCCGTTAAATTGCTCATTACCACAGCAACATAGTGCAGCATATCTAGTAGTTCTCAGTTTACTTGGTATAACATAAAAATCAGCACTTTGTCACATATCGCATATTACTTTATTTTCAATAACGTCGCAATATTTGCAAATTGCCCGTCTTTTATGTGTAGATTTTTTGGCAAGAATTCCCATTGTATTTGGACCATGTTTCAATTAGGTTAATGGTATGCCATTGATAGAAGAAGAAGAAGAATCGACTGTTTCTATTCAGGCACAGTAACAAATACTACAAAGTAACTGAGGACCTTATACGGTTGTTACTTAATACTGTCTAATGCAAACCTGTAAATGATACCGTCTTATCAATTAGCGGTAATTAGTGATAATGACAGAAAATTCACTGACCTACAAAGCCGACGAAAGTCGCACGTGCCAAAATAGTCCACAATCTGCTAATAGGTGAGTTTTTATTATAAATCAAGATGGATTGTAGTATTTATTAATCTTTATAGTGATTTATTTGCATATATTAATAACTCAATTTATAGTAAAGACTTTCAATAGAATTAAAAACAAATTTGTATTATCAAAAAAAAAAATATATTCTTATCATTCGGTCTGAAACATTTCTTTTAAATAAAAATAAATGAAATGTATATAAAAAAGTTTGAAAATAAAAATATGCAACAGATAGAAGAACTCAAGTCCATATATTATAGAATGCAAATTTTTTGAATATTTCATCATTTCACCCACTGATCACTGATATGAAAGATTAATGCTCTCGATTGAAAATCCGGCATTAAAACTGATTTACAATTAAAACCATTTCATTTACAATTTATACAGTAATTAAAACTAATAAAAAAAGGATTTTCTTACAGTTTTACTCTGAGGTATACACATTCTGAAGTACAAAGTAAATCATTTAATATTTGAATGTTTTGCAAAATAAATGAATTAAGAGAGTTAATACCCTGCGGGAAAAAAGTGTCAATTCCCTGCGGGAAAAGGTGTCAATTCCTCTGAAATATAAATGTATAGTCAAATAAAATAACTAAAATTTAAAATATATAAAAAAAATTAACATAAAAAAAAAATCAAAAAAAAATATATATTTTTTACTGAATGTGCCATTGATACCGGTCATTTTGAGGACCAGTTCTGTGATAGGTTTAAAGTACCGGCCACAGAACACGAATTTGAAGGCCAATCCTGTAATAGATCCCTAGGAAAACGCCATGTTAAAGTTGCCGGTTAAAAAAAAAAATCAAAACTACCCAACGGGGAAAACCAACTGGTCCTAGACTAGACACGTTATTTGTTCCTCGGAGTTAGTTAACTGGTCCTAGTTCTGGCTCTTTTATATGAAACCAACCGGAAACTTTAACATTGACTTGTCCTAGGAAGGGGTCAATTAACACCTCCTGCAGACCTTTATGCCCGATTTACATTGTATCTTCTGTGAGTCTCACTGTATCTCCTAGGGTTGCATTTTTTCAAATTTTCATATAAAAATAGTATTTTTTTTAAAAATGCACTCCTAGGAGATACAATGAGACTCACAGAAGATACATGTAAATCGAGCATTAGACCTTTCATAAAAATTGTCATCAAGATCCTGTTCTTAATCGATACCGGTCGCAGAACATGTATAATGATTATGAATTGTAAACTTCCAGCATACCTTTGGACTAGAACAGTGACAAGTCCTCTTTGTAATAGTCACGTGATAGGAAATTTAAGATCAATTGACACTTTATTCCCGCAGGGTAGGACTGGTTAACGGAACCAGGCACGTGCCTAGTCTAGGACCAGTTCGTTTCCATGTACTATTCAAAAAAAATGGTTTTTCCCGAAATTTTGACTATATTGGATTATTTTTTATACACGCTGCAAAAAAATGGCTCTCCCAAACATAATTTTGCAGGCATTACATATATACTTAATATCGGTTGTTATATTTACGTCGAATATTATTTCTGTGTAATAACAAACATATTTTGTGTTTGTTTATGTTGTTGCTTTAGATTTTGTTTTTGAGAGTGATTTTGTTTTTTTTTTTTTTGTTTCTTTTGTTTTTGCATTTTTCTTTTGCTTAAGTGTTTTGGCTTTTGTCTTTTTGATTTGGCGTTTTTGTTTTTGTGTTTTGTTTTTGTTTTTGCAATTTTCCCTTTTTTGTGTTTTTTAGCTTTTGTTTTGTGGTTTTAATTTTACTTTTGTTTTTGTGTTTTAACTTTAATGTTATTGTTTTATTTTGAGAAATTGATATTGTGTTATACTTTTATTTTTGTTTTTTCTTCATTTATTTTTGTGTTTTTGCTTTTATGTTTTTGTTATTGTGTTATTGCTTTTGTAATATATTTTTTTTATATTTGAGTTTTTTTTTGTTTCATGTTCGTAGTTTTCACTAGCTGAGTTTATCGTTATGAAAGTTAAGGTACAACTACCCAGCAGGAAATGTCCCCAACGATTTCTCAACGATTCCCTTCTGTCAGGTCAGAAACATCGATGACCCTGCAAAGCATTGATGACATTTTCATACAAATGTCCACTGATTCCTGCGTGATTTAGCATTAACGATGTCATGCACGTCATTCATCAATGAAGTCACAAATGATTGTTATACATATTTTTTTTTTGTAAAAAATAATATTTTTTTATTATTTTATTTATTTTTTTTATTTACCTTATTTTTTTTTCAATTTCATTATTTTCTCCTGATCTCGGTTGGAATGGAATGTGTACTTGCGTACTTCACAAACGGCCATCATATATCATCATTACTACTGCTTATTATCTAGCTTTTATACAAATTGGTCCCTCAATTTGTGATTACGAATTATATGTCAGGGTGACATCGAACGCAAATTTTCAGTTTTATGTGTAAATGCTGCCCCTAGACGTATGTTGTATACATTTCACATTGCATTTCATAACGTAAATGCTGCATATTTTTAGGGGCATGTGACGAGATTGTTAATTTATCAAAGACGTCATCAATAACAGATTTTAACAATGTCATTGATATGACATATGGTGTACGACGTATTTAATGCAATGTCAATTATGAAATTGTTGTAGACATATTTATCAATGACAAATTTTCGAATGTGCTCAATTCATCATTGATGACCTTGTCGTCAATGAGACCATTTCCTGCTGGGTATTGTTGCTACAATCATGATTTTTCTGTAACAATTGTTAAAAAATGTAATTAAATTGTTTTAAATTTTGTGTTAAAAACAGTTCTGTGGCAATTTGAAATAAGACTTTTTTGAACTTTTCAGGAGAGCATTTTGAAGCTATACAACTGATTCCGAAAATTATTTTTAAAAATATTTTAAAAATTATATTTGCAAATTTAAGAAAAACTTAAATTAAATAAATGTCTGCAAAATGTTTTTATTAGAAAATTTTTCGAAAGTTTTTTTTAATAAAAATAATTGAATAACAAGTAGATATGTATTTAGGTTTTTTGCTTGTATTTCAGCAACGATAAGAAGGATCAGTATACAAATTTGACAAAAAATTAATTTGTGTTTATTTTTTATTTATTTAGTTTATATTTTTTTATTTTATTTTTTTTTTTGTTAGTTTGTTCGTTCGAAATACAGAAAGAAGGCATTAGTAAAAAATAAAAATTTCAATTAGATATTTAAGATCGATTTTAGTTAATTTGGTGCAAATGGCTTTTAAATTTTGAAATGCAAAGGAATTTTCAACCTTTACAAACTATATTTTTATATAAGTCAAAAATCAACTTTTTATTGGTTAATTATATAAAAAAATATTCAATGCATTAAATTGATTTGCTAATATTTTTGCAAATGACTGGGCACTCAGAATCTATACTCTCAAAATCGTTAGCCACCTGTTATACAGTTTTTATATTAAATATAGCTAGAAAAAATATTTATATATATAAATAGCAGATATCGCTACAATAATCATACTTATTAACTCTTCGTTTAAAACAAACGCTTGTGATAAGCAGGAAGCTATGTTTTCGAGCTAACATCTGTTATCGGTACCTCAGGCTCATAAGGGTTAATACGAGACGAGCAAGTAAGCGACGAGGTGGCCGAGTGGTTAAGGCGTTGGACTGCTAATCCAATGTGCTCTGCACGCGTGGGTTCGAATCCCATCCTCGTCGAAATTTTTTTTTATAATATTATTTTTAAATTTTTATATTTTTTAAGTTTTATTTTATTTAAACAAAAATTGAATATTCTTCATGTGTTGAAATATTAAAAATTGCGCTACTTGACAAAATAATTTACATTTGAAATTGTTTTCAATTGCTTGGCAAAATATATTTTTTCGACACACGGAAAAAATATCAGAAAAAATTGAATACATTTTAATTACTATTGAATACCTACCATTGACCACTATTGTAAACTCCCTGCAAAACATTTGACTATTACTTTTAAATTCGATATAATAATAATAATACATTTTCGATATCAAACTTAAAATAGTTTATTATTGAATTAAGTACTTAGATAATTTGAAAAAAAACTTTTTCCTTTTCTATTGAATACCATTCAATACTTTTGAATACTATTGAATACTATTGAATACTATTGAATACTATTGAAGACTATTGAATACTATTAAATACTATTGAATACTATTGAATACTAATGATTACTATTGAGTACTATTGAAGACTATTGAATACTATTAAATACTATTGAATACTATTGAATACTAATGATTACTATTGAATAATATTGAATAATATTGAATACCATTGAATACTATTGAATACTTTTGAATACTATTGAATACTTTTGAGTACTATTAAATACTATTGAATTCTATTGAATACTATTCAATACTATTGAATACTTTTGGATACTATTGAATACTATTGAATACTATTGAATACTATTGAATACTATTGAATACTATTGAATAGTATTGAATACTATTGAATACTATTGAATACTATTGAATACTATTGAATACTATTGAATACTATTGAATACTATTGAATACAATTGAATACCATTGAATACTATTGAATACTATTGAACTCTTTTGAATACTATTGAATAATATTGAATACTATGGAATACTATTGAAAACTATTGAATACTCTTGAAGACTATTGAATACTATTGAATACAATTGAATACTGTTATATACTATTGAATACTATTGAATACTTTTGAGTACTATCAAATACTATTGAATTCTATTGACAGATATTGAATACTATTGAAGACTATTGAATTTTATTGACTACTATTGAATACTATTGAATACTATTGAATACTATTGAATACTATTGAATACTATTGAATACTATTGAATACTATTGAATACTATTGAATACTATTGAATACTATTGAAGACTATTGAATACTATTAAATACTATTGAATACTATTGAATACTATTGAATATTAATGATTACTATTGAATAATATTGTATAATATTGAATACTATTGAATACTATTGAATACTATTGAATACTATTGAATACTATTGAAGACTATTGAATACTATTGAATACTATTGAATACTATTGAATACTATTGAATACTAATGATTACTATTGAATAATATTGAATAATATTGAATACGATTGAATACTATTGAATACTATTGAATACTATTGAATACTATTGAATACTATTGAGTACTATTGAATACTTTTGAATACTTTTGAATACTATTGAATACTATTGAATAATATTGAATACTATGGAATACTATTGAGTGCTATTGAATACTATTAAATACTATGGACTACTATTGCATACTATTAAATAATATTAAATGTTAAATACTATTAAGTACTATTGAAAACTATAGAATACTATTAAATTCCATTAAATAATATTAAATACCATATATAATACAATATACAAATAAAAAATATAAAATACAATTAAATTATATCTTGCATAACTTTATTCCTGAATGTATTTTTTGTAACAAATATTTAACAAATATTTTTGCTTTCCACTAGCTGCAACTTGATAATGTCATTGAAAGCTGCTCGCCATCGATACTTTGTCATCCTTTCAATCGTTGGAAGTGCGCTTCATTGGCTCAATACACATTGAACGCACAGCACAGATGGCATATATCAAACATTCAAACATACTTGGAAAATTTCTTCATCGAATTCTTCTTTTTTCATACTATTTCATATATTTTTCTATCTCTGCAAATGCATGCAAAAGAATGAAATTGGTAGCAGCTTCGGTAGTTTTCCACAATTGACTCTTTGGCCAACGTGCGAAATCATATTTCAATATGTAGCTATATTTCTTCGGTTTGCCAAAAATGTCAAGAGTGAAAAGGTACAGGGTGCCAATAAAGGTAATAAATTCTTTACAAAAGAGATAGGCAAAAAGCCATAAATAAATAGTATTGATTTTGTTATAGTTTTAACTACTTTTAAGCAAAAATTATATAAAATTGTATATAAAATATGATTAACAAAATGTAAGGCAGTTTAAAAAATAATAGCAATTCAACAAAATAATTCAGAATACTACGAAGAATGCAAACCGATTAGTTTACCCACAAAATATTGAAAATGAAAACTTAAAACTTGAATCGCAACATTCGCTCTGCACCAGAATCGCTTCAAAAAAAAAACCACATGAATCAAATAAAGAACGATAAAAATAAATTTCATCACATTACATCGAACTTACGCTGCAGATGAGATGAACAAAAAAATATATTTATTAAATTGAAATCCTTTATCTACGAGTGACATTTGGCAGCGCGAATTTTTCTACGGCTCACATTCGCCATGTATTTGCGCTCATAATAAGACATAAGTCATACAATATACCCACTATGTGCTAGAAATTTAACAGGTCCGCTCAAATGTGAACTTAAAAATTTATAAATTCTATAAATATAAAATCACTAAGTAGGTATATAATTTTATTTTAATCAAAATCATCAAATAATTCTTATAGTGTATGAAAATTTCATTAGTTTTTTAAATATTTGTTCGGGTCGTAGATTTTTTTTTAATTGAGAAAATTTCTCGCGTAGACTTTAAGAACCGCCTCTGACATTTTCAGTTATTGAAAGACATATCACTACGCATAGCCAACATCTGCATGACACTACTACGCTTCTTTTTTTGCATAATTTACCCATAACCAATTCAGCATCATCCGCGGCGAATGAATATATTCTGCTGGTGTACTAGAGCTCATGGCTCGTGGGACGGGCTCTGGCTCAGGGGTGAATAGTGCCTGGTACGTATTGTAGAAGTTGACGTATGTTACCCCTTTGAAGAAATTCGCTTGTTTAAAGTTGGAACGAATGATTTTAGTTTTGCTTTAGCATATCGACATTATTAAATTTATTACTATTAAATATACAAATATAAATTATATCAAAATATAAATTTAAATTTTTTGTTTTTCATTTTAAATAACTTCTCAGTATGCCATTCGTTAAGATATCGTAGCGAGATCATATCGAAAAGTAGGAGAATTCACACGATATCGGGCCCATTCTCCTAATGATATCGAGCGTTAAATTGGACCTACATGGTAAATAGATATCACAGATCAGAAATAACTTTTTACCTTTAAATCCATTTGGTTTTTCACTGAGAGATATTATTTTTGCAAAAAATATAAAGCGGTTTGGTTGAGCGATATTTCTTATTTTAAGAAATAAAAGTATTTGGTAAGTTTTAAAAAAATTAAGGTTTTTGGTTGAGAGATTCTTTTTATTTTAAAAAATAAAGGTACTTATTTGATAGTTATGTGAAAATCTTTATTTTATAGGTTTTGGTTCAATTGGTCTCATTTATTGGGAATTTTTTGTTGTTGTTTGGAGAAACATGAAAATTTGTTTTTGGAAAATGGCGATTTCGACCGTTGCGTTGTTTTTGTCGTCAAAAACATTTTTCGAACATTGATTACTGTCGAATATATATATATTTTTTTTTTTTGAAAATGCTGATTTCGGACATTGCGTTATATTTGTCGTCCAACAATTTTTTTTTGAAAATTTTGTTTTTATCGAATAATTTGAAATTGTGATGAATTCTTTTTTCCAAAATTTTTCAATCATTCTTTTTTTTCGACTTTTTTTTGGAAAATGGTGGTTTTTATCGTCCAACAATTTTGTTTAATTTTTTTTTTTAATTTTTCGAACATTCTTGTTTTTGTCGAATAAATTGGTTTGATGACATATCGTCACTGTCAAAGGGGTGAATGCGCATTTTTAAAAATGTTGGGAAATCAATTTTTAAAGTTTGAAGTGCTTTAAAAATTAGAAAAATTTATATTTTCTTTAATTTTTTCTGTTATTTTAGTTTATTCGTCAATTATTATAACGTATATAAAATATCTTTAGATTTGGACAACCTACTGAATTATAAATACGGATTTTGTAAGGCTATATCCTGATCAAAACGCAAATATTTTTGTTTTTCATAATATAACTTTTTATTAGCGCAAGATAAAATAGTAATGGCATTAATGAGTAATAGCAAAAAATGAAAAGATTCGTCCTTTTGGCATGACAAGATTTTCAATTTTTCCAATTTCTTCGTTTTTTTGCTATAATTTTTTATTGGTGCAAGATATAATAGTGGTGTTGAGGTATTAATTGTTTGTTTTTAAACCACCTATCGATCTGCATCATTTATTAAAAATATTTTGTCAAACATTAATTTGCCATTTGTTATTTGCAGGAAAAAATGTTTGGCCAAATATTTTTAAATAATAATGCAGTTCGATAGGTGCTTTAAAAACAAACAATTAATACCTTAACACCACTATTATATCTTGCACCAATAAATTATAGCAAAAAAACGAAGAAATTAAAAAAAATTGAAAATCTTGACAAAAAATATCTTATACCAATAAAAAGTTATGGCGAAAAAACGAAAAGATTCGCCCTTTTGGCATGACAAGATTTTCAATTTTTCAAATTCGCCCTTTTGGTTTTGTCTTTTGTGGCTAGAAATACTTAACAAAATGACACGCGATGTTGGCACAGCATACTTGAGGATAAACTACATTCAAAAATGTAAAAAAAAACGCAAATGTCAAAAATTGCGCATTCGCCCCTTTGGCATGATAGTGACGAAATGTTGTTTTCCAGCATTGTTGTTTTTATCGAATAATTTGAAAATTGGAATGAATTTTCATTTACGAATTTTTTCGAACATTGTTGTTTTATTTATTTTTTTTTTTTGAATAATTTGTTTTTTAATTTTTCGAACATTGTTATTTTTATCAAATAAATTGTCTTGATGACATATGTTGTTTTCGAACATTGGCTTCGTTTATGCCGTACGAGTTTAGCCCAGGGTAAACTGAGAACAACTCTTCCCAACATAAAATGATATTCTTTGCAGTTTATGCCGCTATCTTTCTAATCTACATTAAACATTATTTGTCAAAAAATAAATATCAAATAATTTTCACCATACAAAGCCAAATACAAAAATTACGGCTTGGAACCTAGGAGCATCAAAACACTAATTTGGAAGTTGTTTTCAAAGTCCTTCAGTCCTTTTCTACGGCATTTCTGTATTTCCTGAGCAACGCCTTTAGTTTTTGAGCGTCCATGTAAAATTAGAATTGGTTCTAACATATTTGCTTTCCTTTTTTCGTCCATTTTCTACAACACTTTTGATCTTTTCTAATTTATTGCTTGCATTTCCATTTTTATATTAATTTTAAAAATATTTAATTATACTTTAAAACTGACAGCAAAGGCGCTGCCATGTTGAAAATTGAACAGTTCTCAGATGATTTTAACACGATTCGTTTCACGTTTCATCGTGTGAAGTTATTCGAATGTGACCTCATTTTTAACTCGGGCTAAGCGTTAGCTTGGGCTAAACTCTTGCTAAACTTTTTAATTTTTCAAACATGATTTTAGTCGATCAACATTTTTTCTATTAAAAAAAATATTTTTGGCTTTTACGGTTTTATTTACATATATGGGCCATTCCACACCAAATCGACCAAAAAAAGTCAAATTTGAGATTTTACCTTTTCGATTTCAATAAAACTGATAAACTGATAAAGCAACTGATAAAGGGTACCCATTTGTAAGGACCAATTTTTTTTTTTTTTTTTCGTCAATTACTTCCAGAGATACAGTGGCTCAAATTTACAAAAAAATTGGCCAAAAATCACTTTTGTATGGTGGTTCATATTTAAATATGTCTTAAACTTGAAATGCTAGAAACTCCGCTGATGGCTCGTTTTAAAGCTTATAGAACAAGCTTTTATACAAATTAAGTTGTAACTTCTAAACTTGAACATGTGGCCCGTGGTAATATCATTTCTACTTTAAGAGATATTGAAATATGATCAACCATAGAAAAGTGATTTCTGTCCCATTTTTCGCAACTTTGAACCACTGTATCTCTGAAATTAGTGGGCGTAAAAAATAAAAAAAAAATTTGATCAATGCATATCTTGATACCCTTTATCAGTTGCACAAATTTCATTGAAATCGAAGAAGGTGAGTTCCAACCGTTGGTCGATTTGGTGCGGAATGGCCCATATACCAAATTTTGTAATCAAAAGTTTCCATCAGTCTGTGGTCCAGAAATATTTGGAGTCATCGGAATGAAGAATTGTGTATTCAAAAGCTTCTCAAAAATTACTAATGAGAGATATATTTTGTTATCCTTTATATTTCTCGTTGTTCAACCTCAACCGAAAATTTAATAAAGATTTCTCACTAATTTGTTTAATAAATGTTATTTAGTGAGAGTTATTCAGGAAGCTCCGAAAATTTTAACCTTTATCTCTGACCTCTGGTTATCATTATTCCTACTATTAAAAGTCCCTACTTCAAATTTCCCATATGTCCTAACCTTTCGTTCAGGTTAATTATATACAAAGACTAAAACCTTTTGGAATATCGGTTCCGATTCTAACCAAAAATAATAAACTAAATGATTCCACAGATTTTCTTAATAACGGTTTACGTTCAGGTTCTAAAAATCGAAACGGTTCCGATTCCCACATGGTCCTTGATTATATCATTTTTTATTATCAACTTTGTGAATTCAATTAAAATAAAACCGAAATACAAAAATGTCATTAAAATTTTAGTTATTTTAATTAAAAGTTTACAAAGTTTTCCATAATAACACTTATCAACTTTCTGTATGTAGTTAATAATTGAAAATAAGTGAAAATATTTTATATAGATTTTTCCAACTAAAATCCACATAAAACTCGATGCAATTTAAAAGTCTGTCAATGCAGTAGCTACTGCTATTTGTGACAATAGTGACGAATGACACAAGACAGACCACGAATGTTCGCTCAACTCCTCAAAGTATGCTGTGCAAAAACTTATTTTATTATCTACTCACTTTAACAATACAATTGAAAAGTGCCGTGAGTTGATGTTGATTTTTATTATCATTTTCATTTTTTCATATATGTTGGAGTGTTTTTTGTTATACAGTATAGGTGTTTCTAAGTACGTGTGCGTGTATGTGTGTGCGTGTGTGTGTCTGTGGCAAAGTGCGTGAATGCATTAGGTTTAAGAGAACCTGTCGCCTGCGAGTCTCCATAATAGAGTAAAATGGGTAATAACTCTTTTTTACAACCAGCACTTTGCAAAGCTTCCCCGGTAGCAGCTCTTTATAGAAATAACTATCTAGTGCTATGAACTATATGTGTCTGCATATAAATTAGATTGGTGCGCAAAGAGTTCCACATCCGGAACGACTTATTCGGGTGATGTACAGATGAACTGAACTGAAGTAACCAGTTTTTATAGGAGTTTTTGAATATTAAAAAGTGCATATCATTTAGTATGTCTTGGAAAATAATAAAAACAGTGCGTGGAAATGACAATTTATACTCTGTGGTTCCGGTTCTATAAAAAAAACGTTATCTGTTTTCAATGACTTTAATTTGAGCATATGTTTTAGACCGGTACCAAAAACACCAAAATACAAATCGCCAAAATTACAACATTCAATGTTTACAAGAAAAACAAAAGAAAAATACAAAATCAAAAACAATATCAGTAAAAAAAATAAAACAAAAAAGCACCAAAATGAGTAAAAAAATAAAAGAAAAACTTAAAGGGAATTTAAAAGAAAATAACAATAGCAAATATAAATGCAAAAAGCTATACAAATAAAATACAAACATAAACACAAATAAAAATAAAACCACTTGGGAAAGTTAGATCATATGGGAAATTTTAAAGTAGCTGTTATTATGATAGTTAGGATTATCAAAATTATAGTTGGTCTAAGCCGACTATAAATACCCTACACATATGTGTGGTTACCATTCAAAGTGGTAAATAGGTCACCAGGGTATACGAATCCTGAAAATAACTACAAACTTTCCATCCCTGAAGAATTTTCCTTCATTTGATACCCATATTTACAAGTGGGTAGATGTACCGAATTTCGATTTTTTTTTTGGGAACCACAAGTAGTTTCGTGGGAAAACATTATTATCATGTATTTGAGCATGATATCAATATATATTTGACCAAAAAAGTTTACCTAAGCACGTATACATAAAAATTGATCTTTATATGTACATTTTATATGAGGTATTTGAACATAAGTGGTCGGATCATAGGTCACAATGGACCGATCTCGCCAATTTGTTCGCACATACAGCGTAGGTATATTAGTAATCCGAGTTTAAGTTTCATTTATCTAGCTTTTCAATTTTAAAAGTAGTAGGGATTTCAACAGACAGACAGACGGACAGACGGACAGACAGACGGACAGACAGACGGACAGACAGACGGACAGACAGACGGACAGACGGACATCGCTAAATCGACGCAGGAGGTCATGCTGATCAAGAATATATATACTTTTCCATACCGGAGAAGCTTCCTTCTGGGTGTTACAAACGGCGTACCAAACTGAATATACCCTTTCACTCTTAGTGTAGGGTATAAAAAGCACCAAAAACAAAAAAAAAATAAAAGAAAAACTTAAAGGGAATTTAAAAGAAAATAACAATAGCAAATATAAATGCAAAAAGCTAATCAAATAAAATACAAACATAAACACAAACACATATAAAAATAAAACCAGTTGGGAAGGTTCGATCACATGGGAAATTTTAAAGTAGGTGTTATTATGATAGTTAGGATTATCAAAATTATAGTCGGTCTAAGCCGACTATAAATACTCTACACATATGTGTAGTTACCATTCAAATTGGTATATAGGTCACCAGTGTATACGAATCCTGAAAATAACTACAAACGTTCAATCGCTGAAGAATTTCCATTCATTTGATACCCATATTTACAAATGGGTAGGTGTACCGAATTTCGATTTTTTTTTTGTAAACCACAAGTCTTTTCGCCGGAAAACATTATTATCATGTATTTGAGCATGATGTCAATATATATTTAACCAAAAATGTTTACCTAAGCACGTATACGGGCCATTCCACACCAAATCGACCAAAAAAAAAGTCAAATTTGAGATTTTACCTTTTCGATCTTAATGAACTTTTGGCAACTGATAAAGGGTATCGAGACATGCACTAAACATTTTTTTTTTTATTTTTTCCGACCACTACTTCCAAAGATACAGTGGCTTAAAGTTGGAAAAAAAGTGCCAAAAATCACTTTTGTACTGTTGTTCATATATAAATATCTCTTGAACTAGAAATGCTAGAAACTCCGTTAATGGCTCGTTTTAAAGCTAATAGAACAAGCTTTTAGAAAAATTAAGTTGTAATTTCCAAACGGAAACATGTGGCCCGTGGTCATTATCCTTGCACTTCAAAATTGATGTCCTTAAAAAGGACCCTTTTTAAAATTCTGAAAAAAATCCTAAGTTTTCGTCAATTTATTATAAATGTTCATACAAAATTTCAAGATGGTATTTTGATGGCATCATATTTTAAAAAATTATTTTCTAAACAACGGCATATTCTTTGCCGCTCTTTTGGCATTTCTCTATAGTAAGGTTTGCCATTTCATGATGCAAAGATATACGAGCCAACAACGAGTCGAAATTATTAAAATTTACTACCGAAATTAGGTAGTAAAAATTCGAAAAATCATCTTCAGCGATGAGGCTCATTTCTGGCTGAATGGCTTCGTCAATAAACAAAATATGCGTTATTGGTCAGATCCGCACGTACTCCATGAGTCATCATTGCATCCCGAAAAAATTACGGTTTGGTGCGGTTTATGGGCCGGCGGCGTCATTGGGCCGTACTTCTTCCGTAATGATCAACACCGGCACGTTACTGTGAATGGGAATCGCTACCGTTCAATGATAACCGAATATTGTTGGCCCCAATTGGATGATATGGACTTGGAGGACATGTGGTTCCAACAGGACGGCGCCACAAGCCACACAGCGAAGGCCACAATCAATTTATTGGAAACCAAGTTTGGAGAACGTGTTTTCTCACGAAAGGGTCCAGTCGATTGGCCTCGGTCGTGCGATTTGACGCCGTTAGACTATTTCTGTGGGGCTATGTCAAGTCTATGGTCTATGCCAACAAGCCAGCGACGATTGATGAACTTCGTACAAATATCGAACGTGAAATTGCAGCAGTATCGGCCGATGTATGCTTGAAAACCGTCGAAAATTGGGTTCAGCGTCTGGAATTCTGCAAGCGTGCCCGTGGTGGCCATGCAAAAGAAATCGAGTTCCATACATAATGGCATCGAACGTACTTTTACGGGAATAAAGAATTTCATTGATATCCAAAACCGTTTTTGTTTTATTTAAATAACTTTTGTAGCGGCTCTTATTGAAAAACCCTTTAATTAGAGAATACAATTTCGAACTATATTCGTGAAAACAATTTAATCCTTTTAGTAAAAAGATCAATTAAAAAGAACTAGTAACTAACAAAAATAACTAACAAAATAAAAAAAAATATCCATACTCCATTTAAGATTTAACGAGCTTCAAGTTTATCTAGATATAGTCTAAATTAACGATTTAATTTCCTATCACTACTTTTTAATCCTTGAACTCTCTGGACTAAAACTCGGTCAATTTTGTGAGTTATATCTGTGGCTCTATGTGCCAGCTAGAAACTATAAAGATTAAATACTAATTTTATGTTCATATTATTTAGAGCACGTATTATACTGAACGTATGAAATACGAAATTTGGTAAACTCAGTAAGAATTCCCCTGAAATCCAATTAAAAGTTTGTCAATAGGACAATTATTGATTTAATAATATACAACAATATATATTGTCTTATAAACTCAAATTTTGTAAAATTTAATGGTATTTACAGATTGAAATAATATTTTAACATAGTGACTAGTTTAAATTGTAAAAAACTATTATTTTTATGGTATTTTTTCTGATAAATATTTTGATATAAACTCATACATAAAAATATAGTTTTTTGTAGTATTTAATGGTATTTTTTGATTGAAATAAGAGTTTCTCCTATAAACTAATTTTAATAGTAAAAAAACTATTATTTTTATGATATTTTTTTTGTAACGGATGTTGAAATAATATATATAGAGATAAATAAATATCAGGTTTTGCATTATTTTTTGAAATTCTCAAAAAAATAAAAATTAGTCAATTGGACAATAATTGATTCAATAGTATACAAAAAAAATAAAAATTTTCATATAAACTTAAAAATAATTGAATAGTATTTAACAGTATTTTCTAGTATTTAATGGTATTTAAAGTTAAAATAATAGTTATACTATTGACTAATTTTAATTTTAATAGCAAAAAAAACTTTTGATTCTAAGATTTTTTCTGAGTGTAGTTAAAATCTGTAATGAATGTTCCAGATATAAAATGAAACTAATTTTTGTTCCAGTTTCATAAATTTCTTTAGTATCCGAACGGTTTCCGTTTTTTAGTTCCACACGAGCCTTGATTAAAACATTTTGCTTGTTGAGCTGATAAAGCGAAGTTAAGCCTGTTCTATATATTGAATCTAATTAGTATTATTTTTTTATTTCAAAGTGACCGCCTCAACCATTGTGCACCTCGTCATCATCATCATCATCGTTATCACAAAGCACTGTAACAAGTGCTCGCACAAATCCAATCACTTCATCTTCACAGAAATTAATTGCTGCATACGATACAACTAATTATGCAGCTTTGCCCCCCAACGTCGGCACCGTTTCTAATAGTACCCACCCCACAATGGACCGAAATCCGAAAACAATCTGGAAAAAATGACTATTCATCATTTTAACAATCAATCAATTTAAGAGCATTTAATCCACATGAATCGTGTTGCAATCGGCTGGAAGACAACAAAAAAATCGAACGAGTATAGTAGGTACTACGCTTTATTAATCCGTCGATTAAATATGCTTGGTCGACCTGGCCGTCCGAAAGGTGAGGGCGAACACACGTGGTACATAGAACGTGGTACAGCATGAGTTGTCAGATTCTTGGGAATATATCTCAACTCAAGGTTGTTGCTAAAACACTTGATACACTCAATTATAACAGCGTAGAGCTCGAGCTCAAGTGGCGTCGATGAGGCTTTGAATGGTTGAATGGTTAGTTGGTTGGATGGTCGTTTAGTCGGTCGTTTGGTTCTCTTTTGGGGCTTCTTTTCTTTTGTTTTTCAAAAAATATTGCTAATTTTTTTCGTTGTTAATTCTTTACTATGATTTTCTTCGTACTCTGCCCTCTCAATTCTATTTTCTAAATGGTCATAAATCGTTTGTTTGAAGTTGTAAGGTAACTTGGCAAAATTTGTTAGTTCAACAATTTACGATATTCGAGTAGATTTGTCTGCCCCTGTCCTGTACAGTGGGTTCCAAACAGAGTTAAGCGCTGAATTAAAGGATCATGGCAACGCTTTTTGTACTGATTATACTTGAGCATATTATTTGAAATAGGCACTTGAGAGCAGATTGACCTTATCACTTACTTAGAAATTATAAATTCCTTTTTTTTTTGATTCTTTTTCAAATCTATATTCATAAAAAGCATAATTTCAGATACAATAAATTTCCGAATTTCACAGTAAATTAAATTTATGCTAAAAACTCAAAATTTTACTAAAATTCTAATTATTGAAAACCAAAAATATTTTTTTTAATTTTTCACTAAATAAAATAAATTCACAAAAAATATTCAAAAATAAAACTTTAAAAACTTCAATTACACTAAAAATAATTTCTAGAACATTTCACGAAACATATGTTTGTCATTTTTTATTTCGTAATATACACGATACATATAATTCGTAGATATACGAAACATTTGTAATTTCTATTTTTTCTAAATATTTTTTACGAACGATTCGTATATATTACGAATTAATATTCGTAAAATTAAAATAACAACAACATTACAAATATTTTGTTTAAATTACGAAATTTTCGTTATATTATTTTGTATTAAGATTTTTTTACAAAAGAATAAAATATTTTACGAATTTATCAAACTTTCGTAAATTATGAGGCTGTATGTGGAATTTTTCGAAACATGTGTGTACATAATTAGTAAATTCAGAAATACATTTGCGCCAATAGCAATTTGGAGCTGAATTTAATTTTGAGTGGTATCGCGACCGTACACAGATAGTTATAAATTACAAACAGCTTTAAAATGTGTTATATGTATGTACTGTTTGTGTCAAAGATGCAAAAAGTTTCAAATCTGTGCATAATATTTCCTATTTTATGAATTAATCGTCTGTTGTTGTTTTAAACACAGCATGCGTGTATTTTACGAAAGAATCGTAAAATTCCTACAAAATATACAAACATATTAAATAAATTACGAATACTAATAACAATTTTTCGTATTATGTACTAATGACTTTCGTAAATAAAATCAACGAATAGTTCCATAAAATACACAAATAATATTCGTCATTTTATCATAAATTTACGAAAGCTCTTTCGTGTTTTTTACGAAATTTGATAAATTTCACGAATTTTTTTCAAAATACAAGAACGATTTCATTTATTTTAAGCAGATTTTACTGGACTTTTTATACCCACACTAAGAATGCAAAGGTATACTCAGTTTGATACGCCATTTTTAAAACCCAGAAGGAGACTTGCGGCTATAACTTTCTAACACTAACTTTCCTCACAGTATTCAATAAAATGGTTGATAATTAAATTACCTTTCCAATGGTATATCACAACTTCGATTCTCATGATTTCATATTTTTTTAAAATGTAAGTAAACTAAAAAATTTAAGTTTACAAAAATAAAAATACAAATTTATCATTGATATTCTCAAAATTTCGTTACGGATCACACCATTTTTTAAAAACGTTTTTATTAGATTGCTTTCTTGTCTGTCTGTTCGGTACAAATTTTGTAATTGATTTTAAACTACCTTCGCGATGAGCTACAGACTTGAGATTTTAAATATTGTCTCAACTGGATGACAATGCAATATTATCGTTTTCTTTCCATCCGGTTCATTATGGTTCTATTGCCATAATTCCATATTAAAGGCCTTTCAAAATCTGTCAGACGAAAATCTAACACAAAAAAATATGAAATAAAAAATATTTTTTTTAATATAAAACGTTTTTAAGGTGAATTTTGAGTATGAATTAAAATGAAACGTGAGGCGGTAGATGATATCAATCTATTGGATCCTTAAAGTTCACATTAAAAACGTTTTATAATAAAAAATATTTTAAATTTCATATTTTTCTAATTTAGTACTTTGTAACCATTAACAGTAATTTAAAACTCTTAAGTTATGCTGCAGAAATAATTAAACAGTACATTTTAAAAAATATGTAAATCATGGGGTTCGTAGATGTGATACATCATTGAAAAGGTATTTAATTGTTTAAAATATGAGTGCAAAATTGATATTAATTTATTAACAGATTTTACTTTGTAATCAATTTTCTTGACTAGGTTATATTACTGACATGCAGTTTTAAGTAGATGTTAGACATTTTTTTATTTAATATTTTTTTATTTTTTTGAGTCATAGAATGACCCCCTGAATTAATGACATCGATGAACCAAACACCCTGTGTATATGCGTCATTCCATACCAATCAACCAAGTGATTGGCAGCACCATATCAGATTTTAATGAAATTTGGAAGCAAACGAATTCCAGAAGCAAATTCAAATATTAATTTCTCATTTTACTGATAATAAAATTGCCAAAAAGATGGCATAAAATTTCTATTCCATGTTGCTTTAATAGGACATATCTAAAATTTTCCAAAATTTAAATTAAACGTGTATATTGTACCTATTATTTACGACTTTAAAGAGAATAGCATGTCGACGGGTTCAGAAATTATGAATAAAAGTGTTGTACTAAGTAAAAATTTTATATAAAAATTCTCCACTGTGCCAAAGAATTCAGTTTGAACGCCTGTTAAACACAGCGCTACTTTCTCATGGACCTGTCAGGAGTCTTGGGAAAACTGCTTCATCTTGTGGAGCATAAACAGTGAGTAGTGGTTAGAGACGATAAACTCTAAAACCGGGAACAAAGTATTGAACAAATATCGAAACTCCACAACCCACAGCAACAAAGCCACCTCAGCAACCACGCCGACGACGACGATGACGACGACAACGACTATTTTAATCGATTACAGAGTATTTCAACGTCTGCTTGGCGCCGCGATGAAAAATCTTACAAACTACGCCAACATATAAGAGAAACGAAAGATAGAAGATGGGTGCCTCTAAACCCTACAATACTTAAGGTGAGCCGACAAAACGGCAAACGCATGTTGAAAACTTGTAGACAACGTTTAAATGGATGAGTTTCACATCCGCCATAACGTATCCTTTTTCTTTAGCTTGAGTGTCGTTCGTAGAACGTATCCTGCTGCCAATTCGTTCGTTCGTTTGTCCGTTCGTTTGTTCGTTCAACCATTCGATGTTGGCGAAGTTTGTCAGCTAAAGATTATACTTTATGGCCGACAATAAAGGTCGTCAATGGGTCGGACACACATAAACGCTGCATCCGCCTATTGTGCTCGGCCGGACACAGGCAAAGAACAACGTGGCAGCAAGTACTACAAAAGAAAAAAAATAAAAAAAAATAAAGTATCAGTGAAATTCTTGAATTGTAAGTCAAGAGTTTGCTTGTGAATTGCTCACTTATTTGTAGTCAATTTGGCGAATTAAGCATTGCAAAGTTTGCCCTTAATACTGATGATGATGATGCTTCTCGGGGGAATCTAACCAAACCAAAATACAAAAAAAAAGGATACGACAAGGACATTTCAACAAAGATTAAACGTACGATTGTAATAAATGGCCAATTGAGAAATCATTGCGCATGTTTAATGTGTCTGTAAATCAAACGTAATAGATAAATGAAATACTATCGAAAAGTAGTTGGATTGATTTTATTTTTGATTTTTCTATTAATGGATTTTAAAATGTTCGTGCAATTTAAAACAAAATTCATTGCAGTCGTTGAAAATTGTCAATTTCTTAATTCATTTCATATGCAAAATTA
Source organism: Dryomyza anilis (assembly GCA_951804985.1). Lineage (NCBI taxonomy): Eukaryota > Metazoa > Arthropoda > Insecta > Diptera > Dryomyzidae > Dryomyza > Dryomyza anilis. The sequence goes on along the minus strand of OX638132.1, from coordinate 84,766,838 downwards.
TGCATGAACTCCAACGCATACGGTTTGACATTATCGAACTGGTAAAATCACCCTTCAAAATGGAAAATGCATTGGAAATATTGGAGTAGTATGTTGGGTACAACCGATACATTGAGTTGGTCAATAAATAAATTAACATACTCGAAGGCTATAAATGCAAATAAGAAGCAACAATTGTCTATAATATGAAATGCTGTCAAACTTTTCATTAGGCTGTAGCTGAAAAATGATGTATGCTGCATCCATATTATTTTGTCTAGACTTTAAAACAATTTTTGTATGTGTATTGTTGTGAATCAGAAACGTTTTTTTGTTGTATTTCAGAAAGCCTGCACATAACCAGTATGCACATAAAGTTCAAATCTAAAAGCACAATAACAGATGCATGTTAACTTAACATAACGTTTACGACGTAACTGGAACAAGTACATAATGTTTATGAGTGCATACTTTCAGGATATAAAATTAAGTCCGCTTGAAAGCAACGAAAAATGCACTGGTTGCAATTTGATCCAAGGCACACGCTAGCAAGTGTGCCGTCTGTTTAAAAGCAACAACAAAAGCATTGGTTGTAATTTAAGTCAAGACTAACGCCAGCATGGGAACCAATTTAGCACATTGGAATTTTCTCAGTTAATGATTTCACAATATTAGTAAATATCTGATGTGGGGTTTATGAGGTTTTTAGTAGTACGTAGATTTAAGAATATGCTTGCTTGCATTTATGAGTTGTGTTTTAAGAAATAAGTATAAGCAAGGGGTTCGTGAGTCGCACGATACCGAGGTGATGAGTAGAGGTTAAGTATAGATTTTAAGCATTATGATTTTAACTGCCTTAGAGTGCAGACGTGTTTTCAGTTTAAACTCAAGCTTGTAAAAATACTTAAAAATAATTAATAAAAGTATAAAGCAAGTCTAAAATATCCTTGCGTTTTTATTTAATAATAAATGTTAGGAAAGAATTGTGGACTTCGAGGGAATATTGTCACTGACGGTTTCATTAATAAAGGCAAGTACAAAAAGACCCCTGGAGCCCGCAACATTTTGGCGCAGCCGGTTTTTCAAGAATCTACAAAAAGGACTGAAGGACGAATTTGAAGGAGAATTAACAAAAAAATAAATGAAGAAACACAGAAGTGGAAAGGAAGGTATAATTAAATATTGAATAAATTTTAGTGAGTTTGAGTGAAAGCAGTAAATAAATGGTGAAATTAAATTATAGAAAGAATGAAATTAAACAAATTTATAAATTTTAATTGAAAATTTTAATGATTATATGGCGAACTTTGAGGAATTGGAAGTAGCATATAGAAATATATTAGGACAACTTGGCAGATTTACTGAGAAATTGTGGAATCAAATTAGTACGGAAGTTAACAATAAAGAAACTTTAGAATTAATAAAAAATAAAGTCAGTTCCACACGGGTATACTCAGAAGTCGAAAGAGTTGACGTAGTTTTTGAACAATTAGTATACTTCTTGGAACATAAAAGTGCTCATAAAATAAAAGAGTTAGAAGAGTGGAAAGGGGAATTTACTGCATTAAATAAAAAATTAAACGATATTGTAGAAGAAAGGCAGGAGTTGTTAGATCAGGCTAGTGGAATAGAGGAAGAAAACGAAAAATTAAGAACTTTGCTGAAAAATAAAGATATTTCGGACGAATCAATTGAACGAGCACTGAGCCAACAGCCCAGACTAGAATTCGAAACATTAGAAGAAGCAAATAATAAAGTAAGGGAATTAGATTCGAAAATCAGATTTTTAGAATCAGAAGTTAAGCTAGCCCACGAAACATCATTATATCATAAGGAGGCATTACAGATTGAAGGAAAATTTGATAAAATAACAGCACCGGAAACAACATTAGAAATGTCGTTAGATACTGTGTCGAAATACGTAGGAAGTGTGGTTCCATTTTTTATGGGATCGGAATCACCATCCGTTAAAACTGAACTTTATAGATTCATGGACGCTTGTGCGTTCGCAAGTCTAAAAATTACAAAAGAAAACAAAGAAGAATTCATTAGCTGTGTCAAACTGCATCTTCTTGGTGACGCTTATGATCTAGTCCGCACAAGAAAGTTCAATGATTTAGAGGAGTTATTTGACGTTCTAAGAAATACATATTTAAAAATGACTACGTTAGATTCGGTTCAGGATAGTATTAGAAAAGCATATCAGACGGATGGTGAAAGTCTGAGAACATTTGCAAGGAGATTAGAAAGATTATGGGCAAACGCTAATGAAATAGCAGATTCAAGGTACAAAAATAAAAATCTACCTACAGATGTTTTTAATACGGAACTAGTACACTCAGTTCTGACAGCATTCAAGGTAGGTGTAAAAGATCCGACAATAAAGGTTCTATTATTAAGTAGCAAAGCAGAAAACTTGAATGATTTATTAGATGAAGCATTAAACGCCCAGATAACAATTCAAGGGGGTCCGAGGTTCCCCGAGGAAGTGTACAGTTTCGAACAACGATCTGTAACCAGTCCAACGAATAGTATTCAAAAAAATCATTTTCAAGCTACCCCACTAAATCACAAAATATCAACACAAAATAAAACAGAAGGATCAAAAATACGACCAACATGCTCTTTTTGCCAGAAAAAAGGACATACACGAGACGAATGTATTACGCGGAAAAACACACCGTTTTGTATAGAGTGTGAAAAATATGGGCACGAATCTAGTTGGAGGTGTGCTTCCATTAGATTAGAAGCTCAAAATAATGAAGGGTTTGGACGTACACAAAACCATCCAGTCGTTAATAGGGAATTTTTAAACAACAATTTGCAAGCAGGACATAACACTACGTACCGTACTAATAATAATAATAATAATAGAAATAATAACAATAGGAATGGGAATACCCCTAGAAATAATTTAAAATGTGATTGGTGTCGTAGACTTGGTCATGTAGAAGCTGATTGCTACGCCAAGAGGGATTATCTGGCAAGGGAGAATAATGATCAAAACAAGGGAAACTACCAGGGGCCCAGCCAAGGCCAGTAAGCTGGGGACCCATTAAAAATAGCAAAATTAGGTCAAAAAGGGTAGAAATAGTAAATCATAAGGCTGAAGGGTCTGTGATCACATTAACTACTCAAACTCCTAAAAATAAGAGAAAACCGGTGGAGGAAAATATTGCAAATCAGACGTCTGAAGTGACCGTTGATACACATATTGATCCACCGTGGTTTGATTGTGAGGGAGTGACAATGGTAATTTTCGCATTAATACATTTCTTTATATATATGATAATAGCAATAGGGGCAAAAATGATTAAATTAGTAGCAGATGAAACTAATCGGCAAAGATGTGTATTGGAAGAAATGCAAATAGGTCAAAAGGTGAACAATATGTTTACAGGAATGTTGAAAAAGTTTGAAAATTTTATAACATGTTATGATAAAAAAATCAGACAACAGTTGAGTGGATTAAATAAAAAAACTAATAAAAAAAAACTTTTTAAAAATCAAGCTTTTATAAAAATCTGTACTAAAAAATTAAAAATAAATTTACTAAAAATATAAAATATATTTATAGTAGGTATGAATAATGAATACATGTTAAATATGAAATAAATTAAATTAAATCTTATTCAAATTATATTATTAAGATATACGTTTATAAGAAATAAATTTTAAAATTTACTAAGAGGTTTCCAAATACAAAAATAAAAGCGTGCGGCAAAATTATTGAATATTACAGTCCAACTCTAGCACTAATAAACTTTGCAATTTAATTCAACTTTGCAATAGTTTTCAATATAATTTTGGAGAAGGGGTAGATCTGTATGGAAGAATCTATGAGTTTTGTAGACAGTGCTGATATCGGAAGCTATGTTATGTTTTTACCTCAGGATAATCTGGTAAAACTTATCTTTTAATTAGAAATATTTATTTATGTACTTAATTTAATTCATGTAATTTGGCTAAATGATGTAGATTAACGTTATATCGTCGGTGATATTGCAAAACCGTCTATCTACATTTTCGAATACCTCTTACAAAAAGAATTTTACAGAAGAAACAAAACTATTTTCAATCTCAATTTTGCACTTAATTCATACAAATTAAGTATGCCTAATTTCTAATTTATCCGATCAACACATCATTAAAAACCCGATTATAAATCAAAATTAGGCGTAATTCTCACATGCAGTTAGACGGTTTTGCAGTATCACCGACGATATATCTCCTTGCCATAAAGGGTTGTAATTTCACAGAGGTTTGTGGCACCTGTCAAATAAGCAAACCTTTTAAAATGCTACAACTCTCGACTTATAAAAGTAGTACATAGTTTTGAAAATTGAAGTAAAAGCTCATATTTTATATTATAATCGTCATGTAGAATCTGGGTGTAAGTGGACAACGGGACGTGATATATCCTATACAATCTTGCCTTATGCTGTGAAGAGTTATAGTGTGCTGAGCGGTTGCGAGATTTAAAATATAAAGAGTTGTAGGTTTGTGATGTATAAGATATATATATATATATAGTTTGATAGTTAAAATTCATATTTAAGCTACATATTTACAAATGTAATATGATGGTAATTTATAATATTTTCGCCGCACGCTTTTATTTTTATATTTGGAAACCTCTTATTAAATTTTAAAATTTATTTCTTATAAACGTATATCTTAATAATATAATTTGAATAAGATTTAATTTAATTTATTTCATATTTAACATGTATTCATTATTCATACCTACTATAAATATATTTTATATTTTTAGTAAATTTATTTTTAATTTTTTAGTACAGATTTTTATAAAAGCTTGATTTTTAAAAAGTTTTTTTTTATTAGTTTTTTTATTTTTACTTTTTTAGTCGTTATATGGTCATTAGAGTTATTATTTTGCATTGATCGGTTCAGCGGTTACCGAGTTATAATTTTTGCCCTTAACACCTTCTGTCGATGTAATTTGAACTACTTTCTAGTCTTTGAAAATTTCCACAACGATTTCCTGTACCAAGCATTGTCGAGATCAGTTAAGTGATAACCGAGATATAAAATTTTGATCTTAACACCCTCTATCGATATAATTTATAACTACACTCTAGAGTATGTTAGATTTGGTACCCGCATATAGTATTAATCAACAAACTAGAAATTTAAATTATTCATAAAAATGTAGTTTGTGACTTTTCGTTCTACAACGACGATATGTTAAATTCGGGTCCCGAAGAAGTCACTTAATGAAGTTTTGCATAGATCGGTTCAATGGTTACCGAGATATAAAATTGTGCCTTTACCGCCCCCTCTTGATGAAATTTAGAACTACTTTCTGAACTGCATTAATTTGCGTGCTCGAAAGAATTACTGCACCAAGTTTTACAGAGATCTGTTCAGTGGTTACTGCGATATAAAATTTCGTACTTAACGTCCTCTAGCGATGGAAAATCAAAGCTCTAAGTAAATAAATATAACATATAAATAAATATGACATATTTCAGTCTTCAATACTATACAGACGTACAATTCTTCTCCATAGAACGCTTTCCCGTAGAATTCTTCACCGTAGAGTTATTCCCAGTAGAAGTTTTAATGTGGTGAGTTTTAATGTGGTGAGTTTAGGTGTGGTGAGTTTTAGTGTGGTGAATTTTGGTGTGGTGAGTTTTAGTGTGGTGAGTATTAGTGTGGTGAGTTTTAGTGTGATGAGTTTTAGTGTGGTCAGTTTGAGTGTAGTGAGTTTTAGTAAGGTGAATATTATTGTGGAGAGTTTTAGTTCGGTGAATTTTTATGTTGTACATTTTATTGTGGAAAATTTTAGTGTAGTGAATTTCAGTGTGGTGAGTTATAGTGTTGTGAGTTTTAGTGCGGTGAGTTATAATATGGGGAGTTTTATTGTGGTGAATTTTAGTGTGGTGAGTTATAGTGTAGTGAGTTTTAGTGTGATGAATTTTAGTGTGATGAATTTTAGTGTGGTGAATTTTATTGTGGTGAGTTTTAGTGTGGTGAGTTTTAGTGTGGTGAGTTCGTTTTTCTTTATCTTTCCTTTTTTTTGTTTTTCCTTTAGTTTGGTTTTTAGTTTTATGTTATTGATTTTATTTTTTGTATTTTTGCTTTTGTTTTGTGCTTTTGCTTTTGTGTTTTTACTTTTAATTTTTTTTTTTGTATTTGAGTTTTTTGTTTCATGTTCGTAGCTGGTGAAAGTGGCGAGTTATATCATTTGAAAGTTTAGGTTGTATGGGAGGTGCCACGCCTATTTGTCCAATACCGCCCATATATATCCTATCATTCCTTCCAAATCATACCGCATCTGTGGTAAAAATTTCAAGAAAATCGGATGAGCAGTTTTATTTATTATATTAAAAGCATTTGATCTTACTAGGTGAAGATCACATTTCAGAGGGTCCATTAATAATTAATGTGACCTCTAGCGGAGAAAATTCGAAGTTCTAAGTTTGCCAAATTTTTACCCGTTGCCAATACTATACATGTTTTAAATTTCAATTTTCTAGGTGAAGAACGCACTTTAGAGGGTCCATTAATAGCAAATGTGCCCCCTAGCGGACAAAATTCAAAGTTCTGAGTTTGCCACATTTTTCCCCGTGTCTAAAACTATACATATTCTAAATTTCAACATTCTAGGTAAAGAACAGATCTCACACGGTCTAAAAATAGTTTTAGCGCCCCCTATCGGCCAAAATTCGAACTTTAAAATTTATTTTTATATGTGCCACATCGAATACTATATGTGTTCCAAGTTTCAACTCGATCGGAAATAAGGAAGTATGTTAAATTTGATATTTTTGTGCCCGACATACTAACAAACGAACAAACGAACAAACGAACAAACGAACAAAGGTACAAACAAGTGAAGTTAAATAAAAGCTTGTAAAAAGAGAATTAACAAAATATACAATAGAAAGGGGGACTGCTTCAAATTGTCTAATGTAAGTGATGTGTTCATTGAAGTACCTTGCGAGGCAGCTAAAAATGGAAAACTCATATTACTAGTAGACTCAGGAGCAGATGCAAGCATAATAAAAGAAGGTGCATTGACACAACTACCGGGATTTGACAAAAATAGTAAGAAAGATTTTAATGGGGCTTTTGGTGGATGCGTAAGGACGTTAGGCACGACCAATATACAACACAGTAATATAAAGTGGTTACATTTAATAATGCATGTAGTATCTCTTGAACAAGGAATACCAGCAGACGGAATAATAGGACGGGATAACATATGGAACAGATCCGTAATAAACGCAATTAATAAGACCATAACATTCTACGATAAAGGAAAGAATCACACTATCCGATTACCAATGAAAACGCGAGCCGACATAGAAAATATTTATTACAATCATGAAATGAAAATCATGCCGAGAACCGCAAAAATAGTAGAAATTACACTAAAAACAAAAATTCCAATTGTATTAATACATAAACAAGAAATTTATCCTGGAGTATATTTGGGAGAAAGCTTATCGAATGTTAACAAAAATAAAGTTTATGTCTCAGTATTAAATGCTACAGAAAAGGACATTATAATAGACAACAATTTTAAACCGAAATTTTCAAATTTTAATCAGTATAGGGAATCAGATACAAACAATTCTACAATAAATACTATAAATTCAGTGAATATAAAAAATAGGATTAATAGATTATTAGAAAAAATTAACATTGATGAATCTTTAAATAAGGAGGAAATCACATCATTACAAAATCTTTGTATTTCTTATCACGATGATTTTCACTTAGAAGGTGACGAACTGTCATACACGCCAATACTTAAACACGACATAACAACACAATGGAATCAACCACCAATTAACCAAAAGCAATACAAACTTCCACACACACATAGAGAGGAAATTAATAGACAGGTTAACAAAATGTTAGATGCTGGCATTATATCGCCAAGCATATCACCCTGGAATTCACCATTACTATTGGTACCGAAGAGGAGCGACAAAGACGGTAACAAAAAATGGAGACTTGTCATAGATTTCCGTAAATTAAATGACGTAACCGTAAAACAGGTATTTCCTATTCCACGAATAGATGAAATATTAGATCAATTAGGTCACAGTCGATATTTTTCAACTTTAGATTTAGCAAGTGGCTATCATCAGGTCTTAGTAGAAGAAGGTGATAAAGAAAAAACTGCCTTCAGTACAGGACTTGGACATTTTGAATTCAATAGGATGCCTTTCGGTTTAACAGGGGCACCAGCAACTTTCCAGAGAATAATGAATCACATCTTAACAGGGTTACAGGGTATCGATTGTTTTGTATATCTTGATGATATAGTTGTGTATGGGAAAAATATAAGCGAACATGAACACAGATTAAGTAAAGTATTACAGAAACTAAGAGACCATAATTTAAAATTAAATACCGAAAAATGTCAGTTTTTACGTCGTGAAGTTGTATATTTAGGGCATAAATGTTCAGAACTTGGTGCGTTGCCAGACCCCGCTAAGGTCGAATGCGTAAAAAATATTCCAGTACCAAGAAACAGAAAAGAAGTACAAGCATTCTTGGGATTAATTAATTATTACAGAAAGTTCATAAACAATATGGCAAGGTTAGCTTTACCAATTAATAATTTACTTAAAAAGGACGTTAAATTTAAATGGACGGACGATTGTCAAAATTCATTCATTAAATTGAAAGAATCAATAATTTCACCTCCAATATTAGCATATCCAGATTTTACAAAAACTTTTTTACTAACAACAGACGCAAGTAACGAAGCAGTAGGTGCAGTCCTATCTCAAGGTGAAGTAGGAAGCGACCGACCGATCGCGTTTGCAAGTAGAACTTTAAATGGGGCAGAAAAACGATATTCTACCATTGAAAAAGAATTTTTAGCAATTGTTTGGGCAACAAAGAATTTTAGAGCATACCTATTAGGGCGACCATTCAAAATTTTTACAGATCATCAGCCTCTAAAAGGTATTGCAAATTTAAAAGATCAGACATCCCGCCTTGCTCGTTTCCGACACAAATTATCGGAATATGATTTTGAAATAATGTACAAACCAGGCAAGAAGAATTTAAATGCGGATGCTTTAAGCAGAATTCCATATATAGAACCAGATATTACAGCCGTACAAACACGATCCAAAACTACACAAAATATTTTAGATCAGCAAATCACAAAAATAAAACCACAAATCAGTACACCAGTCGTAGATGAAACAATAATAGATACAAATAATGAAACGAATTCGGCTCAAATATTAACTGATCCAGATGAAATTAAAACCGTGATGAAAGATTTTCATGATTCAGCACTAGGAGGCCATCAGGGCACACTTAAAACATACTTTAGGATTAAGAAACAATTTAAATGGAGGGGAATGCAGAAACAAATAAAAGAATATGTTAGAAACTGTCCTAAATGCCAAATGAACAAAAGTTCAAAGTTAACAAAAATGCCAATGGTTTTGACAGATACGCCAACACGTCCATTCGATAAGGTTTATATGGACTTGGTAGGAATTTTACCTGAAACAGTGTCAGGAAATAAATATATTTTAACTTTTCAAGACGATTTTTCAAAATACATGTGCTGCGTAGCTATCCCAGACGCGGAAGCAAGCACAGTAGCTAAAGCTTTTTACGAGGAAATTATCACGCGTTATAATATTCCGAAAATTTTAATTACAGATAATGGGTCAAATTTTGTGTCAAAATTATTTTCAGACACGTGCAAGTTATTAAACATTAAAAAAATGCATATAACACCTTATCACCCGCAGGCGAATGGCTCGTTAGAACGAAGTCACAGACCTTTAGCGGAGTATTTGAGATGTTTTGCAAAAGAGGATGGGTCCAACTGGGATCAATGGTTGAATTCGGCAATGCATGTGCACAATAACACAGTGCATATGTCAACAGGGCAAACGCCTGGTCGTACTTTATACGGATTTGAATTTGACATGCCAACCAACCTAAAACGAAAATGTTCACCAATTTATAACAGTGAAGATTACAATAAGATATTAAAATACCAAATACAGCGTACACATGAGATAGCCAGAAAAAATCAAGAAAAAGCTAAGGAAAGATCTAAACGAAGTTACGATAATACATTAAATACGGTAGTTTTTAAGGAAGGAGATAAAGTTTTATTAAAAAACCAGAATAGGAAAAACAAATTTTCACCAATCTGGGTAGGACCCTATGAAGTCCTTTCGATAATAAGTCCTGTGACAACAGTGATCTGTATCAAGGGAAAAGGTAAAAAATTCCATAATAACTTATTAAAAGCATATAACTCTTAAGTTATACACAATCGAACGAACAAAAACAACGAAATTAATAACTGAAACAACAGTTCATAATGATCATTAACCGCAATGCATAATATTGCAAACAACGTAAATAAAGTACGCGTAAATTTTTTTTTTTAGAAAATATGTTTTTTAAATCTAAATTAGTGCATGAGAAAATAGCTATGTATTAATTTTAGAAGATGACTAGCATTAGATCATGTATTAAATAAGAAAGGAATAAAGTATAAAGAATATTATATTAGATATTTCATAAACAAGAATTCAGAACACATTTGCTAAAGCAATAAAATATACATTGTCATAATTGAGATAGGTTAGTACTTCAGTTTCATTGTCAAGATCATTTTCAATGGAAACAGGCAACAGAAAGATCATTGCACTTGAAGTACAGATAGATGTTAGCGTAGCACACACTAAAGTGATAAAATAAAATGCAATTCAGCGTTTTGCATCTAGGAACAATGCACTAATGTACCGAAAATGAAACGAGGTACGTTAATGCAGCGTAAAAATTTGAACAATAATTGAATGATAAGGAAAAAATACAATACACAATCTAACAAAATTAACAAACGTTTTAAATGTGATCATTACACGGTAATGAAAATATATATGTACCTATTGAATGTACAAAAGTAGTTATGCATAAATCGCGCGCGCTTACCATTATTAAAAATTGTCAATAATGATTAAATTCACAAATTAGTGCATGAATAAAGAGCTAAGTATTTTTGAATAGAATTAGCATTGATTCATGTGCTAATGAAATTATAAAGAAAATAATGTCTATATATTAAGAAAAAAATTAAAGATTTTACAATTAAAGATTTACAGTAAAATGTTCGATATAAATATACAATTAAAATATAAAATTTTAATACTATGATGTAAGGTAATATAAACAAAGATTATGAATACTGAAAGTAAAAATGATGTTAAATATAAATAATTTATAAAGTTATAGTAAACATTACAAAGTAATAAGTATTTTTAAAAATAATCCTGGCTCTGGAAATGCATTTCAACCACGACAAAGAAATAAAACATGCACGAAGAAGAACTAGCAATCCACCAAACAATAAAATTCGACGCAGAAGACACTAAGTTTAAATATTAATTGTCAAAGAAGATCGTTTGATTTTGTTGGGTAAAGGTCTGAAATGGTAATATTATGTAATGAAGTACAAGAGACGAATGATAAAGAAACATGTGAGAGTCATGGCGCGGACAACAACAATTGTACATCAATAACATGTTTAATTAAAAGAAAGGAGCTCAATATAAACATGAATGTGGAATTTCGACAAATCAGCAAAATTGCGACTATTCTACCATAAAGAAGCAACAACATTTTACATCTTTACGTACATATAATTAAAAGATAACAATTTTATCACTCAAGGAACAAGCTAATATTTTGTAAATAAGTTGAAGGAGCTATTCCATATACACTTATTCAGCTGTCAATGCTAACCTTATGGAAAAAGAAATTTGACACATCAACAAAGTTATCATAATTGTACTAAATCAACAACATTTCACACATTATGCTGACAATTTCTTCAACAAAAGAACATAATTTCTTAAAAGAGAAGACGAAAATTAAAACACTAAGAACTTCAAATATTCAAATAATGTACAACAAGTGAAATATAAAAGAACAACATCAAACAACAACATGTACGTATAATTAAAGATGATTTCCGAAGATGACAATTTCGCTACAAGAACTCTTAAAACATTTAAAGAAGACAAATTCGTATTAATATCCAGAAATATAAAATTACAAAACTACCAATTTTAGTATCTGCTCTCAACAAAATACGATTCAATTTGACTGAAAAAACAACGCAACATAGAAGACATCAAATTTAACAAAGCTTAGAAAATAAAGACGAAAGATGAGAATAAATGATGACAACAATGTTATTCGATCAATGACAGAAACAAATAAAATGCAGCCAGCCAACCTATACACGTAAACAGAGAGTAACAGAACTAGCGATCACAGCAGTTTACGTTTTTAATTAATAGAAAACACAATTACATTTTTTTTTGTATAATTAATTTAATAGACTAGAAAAAAGTAATGAAAAACTTGAAGAAACATTAAAATATGAAAACTATAAATATAAACAATAACTAAAGATATACTCAATAAAAATTAAATGAATTATTTTCAATAAATATCGCAAAAAATTTAAAAGAAAACAAATCGTTGCACAAATTAAAGCATTTAATGACTTAGATGAATAAACAAGAAAAACAACAGAGCAACACGGAACGCAGCGATTGCAAAGCGGTAACTTGATCAACTACTGTTTTGTCAATTGCAACGTTCAGTGACTTGTAATGTTATACATTTTTATTTTTAACGTTACATAAAGTATATAAATATAAATATCACTAAAACTGCAACCATTAATTAAGTAATTGAGTAACGAAAATAAGCATTAATAATATTCCTAAAATGAAAATAAGTAAAATAAATTATAATAAGAAAAATAATTATTGATTTTAAATATTATTGTAAGTTAAATAAATTAAGAAATATATTGAAATATTAATGATGTAAAAGAAAAAACTATTATTCTTTTTAATAATAATTTTTTCTTAAAATAAGGGGGGAAGAATGTTGTGAATCAGAAACGTTTTTTTGTTGTATTTCAGAAAGCCTGCACATAACCAGTATGCACATAAAGTTCAAATCTAAAAGCACAATAACAGATGCATGTTAACTTAACATAACGTTTACGACGTAACTGGAACAAGTACATAATGTTTATGAGTGCATACTTTCAGGATATAAAATTAAGTCCGCTTGAAAGCAACGAAAAATGCACTGGTTGCAATTTGATCCAAGGCACACGCTAGCAAGTGTGCCGTCTGTTTAAAAGCAACAACAAAAGCATTGGTTGTAATTTAAGTCAAGACTAACGCCAGCATGGGAACCAATTTAGCACATTGGAATTTTCTCAGTTAATGATTTCACAATATTAGTAAATATCTGATGTGGGGTTTATGAGGTTTTTAGTAGTACGTAGATTTAAGAATATGCTTGCTTGCATTTATGAGTTGTGTTTTAAGAAATAAGTATAAGCAAGGGGTTCGTGAGTCGCACGATACCGAGGTGATGAGTAGAGGTTAAGTATAGATTTTAAGCATTATGATTTTAACTGCCTTAGAGTGCAGACGTGTTTTCAGTTTAAACTCAAGCTTGTAAAAATACTTAAAAATAATTAATAAAAGTATAAAGCAAGTCTAAAATATCCTTGCGTTTTTATTTAATAATAAATGTTAGGAAAGAATTGTGGACTTCGAGGGAATATTGTCACTGACGGTTTCATTAATAAAGGCAAGTACAAAAAGACCCCTGGAGCCCGCAACAGTATTCCGAACAAAATAATACATTAAAAAGAAAAAAAAAATCTATAAATTTGATTTACGTTCAAAAGAAAATTTTTACAACATTGATGAAGTTGTTTTTATACGAAAAACAACTACAAAATGTTTCAACATTTCTAAACAAAATTTCAATACATTTGTATTAAAAATAACCACATTTTTGTATTTATTTATATCAGTGCTCGTGTGGAACCGGAACCGTTTTATTTTTATAGAACGGAAACTAGAACTGGAATCGTTATTTTACTGGAACTGGAACCATTACTAAATTAATTAGATCATAAATTAATATATCAAAAAACAATAATTGAATGAATTTGGATAATTAATTTGGTAATATAACAAATATTAATTAAATTACATATGTAGGAAATGCAATTTTAAAAAATGTTGAGCTGTTCAAAATTTCTTTATAAGTGCCTCGGTTTTTTAAAACGGTGTAAAACTTACTTCACTCCTGCTGACTTACGCACTGTATACACTTCCTATATACGGCCTAAAATGGAATTCAATTCGCACATTTGGGCAGGGGCCTCAAAATCCTCCTTGGAGTTCCTGGACCGAATCCAACAACGTGCGATATACTTAATAGGGGATGAAAATACTTATTTCATCGTCTATTGGTTCTCTTGAGCACCAAAGGACCGTTGGGTGTGTAAGCCTGTTTTATAGGTATTACAACGGCAACTGTTCGAGGGAAATACATGGCCTGATTCCACCAGGTCATGTGTTCTCTCGTTCTACTCGGGCGTCAAACCAAGCCCACCCCTTCGTAGTCCACTCGGTTCTCAACAGAATCACGCATTATAGAGATAATTCGTTTTCAGTCGCACGATTCGTTTGTAGAACAATCTCCCTGTGTCCGTTTTTCCCGACATTTTTGATATTGGCAAGTTCAAAACAAACATTCACCGACACTACTCTATCTTTCCCCCCTCCTTTTAACCTATCATCCCTTCTAACGATCAACACTGTGCTTTGCATGTATAGGAGGGGCATCCCCTGAGCGTTGGTTAATTTGTAAAAAAAAAAAAAATCGTTTTGCCTCAATGTGTGTCAAAATCATTTTGCGACCAAAGCATCCATTTTTTTTTTTTTCATTTTCATATTTTTTGTGTTAGTTTATAACATACATCATCACAAAAAAGTGTCTTCCAAATATTCATTTTGATGAAGTTAAAGATAAAATGCCAATATTTAATATATATTATTTTAAACATTTCAGATATATCTAATTCTTGAAAACGCACCATTTCCAATCCATCCGAAATACAATTCCCATTTTTGGTGTTTCGATGGTAATTTTTACGAATCCAGCTCACCGGGACATATTTCATGAGGATACCAGAAAAACAAATGCAGACAAAATTTCAGCTCAATCGAAGAATCTTTGAGCTATCCCTTACAACATATTCCATTACATTCAGCCTAGTACATAAATGATATACCCTAGTACTAAATAATTTTATTTTCTGAAAGGATGCATCTTTCTGAAATGTCAAAAATCGTTGTAAAAATAACGAAAATATTGTTGGCTATCGATGATGCTTTTTTGGGATATATCAAAAACATGTTATTGAAAAATTTTTGGAGGAAATTTCACTTTGTTCAAGGAATTTTTTTCAAAATTCAAATAACTCATCAGATGATTGCTTTAGCCTATTAGGTTAGGTTAGGTTGAAATGGCTGTTAAAAAGCACACTTAAACCAAAAGAGGTCCATTGTGATACCACCGTTCCATTACCGATATAGTTGAATCCACGTTTTTAGAAATTTCATTCAATGCGTTACTTTTAAATCCAAGAAAGTCATCAATGAGATATTTAGGCTTTCAGTAAAACTTTTTTTTTTGTATTGATCGTTTCATGATCGATTTATTTGAATCCGCGTTTTGGCTTTGTTTTGGAGTTTTGGTCATATAAGCCTAACGTAAGGTATTCAAATTTTGTATATTTGTTCCTATACATAAGTATCCACAACCAAAATAACGTAACAAATTTCGGACGAAACATATCAAATATTCCTAAATGAGAAAATGTTACCCATTGGGCAATTCACAATGGAATAAGGTATCATTTACATCGATGATAACAACATATCGTTGTTTTTACTCCGATCTGATATACCCCAAGAACCGAACTGGAACCGGAACTGAAACCGAAACCGGAACCATTTTTATACCCTACACTAAGAGTGAAAGGGTATATTCAGTTTGGTACGCCGTTTGTAACAGCCAGCAGGAAGCATCTCCGGTATGGAAAAGTATATATATTCTTGATCAGCATGACCTCCTGAGTCGATTTACCGATCCGTCTGTCCGTCTGTCTGTCCGTCTGTCTGTCTGTCTGTCTGTCTGTCTGTCTGTTGAAATCCCTACTTCTTTTAAAATTTAAGAGCTAGATAAATGAAACTCATAACTTAGATTACTAATATACCTACGCTGTATGTGCGCTGTATGAGATCGGTCCATTGTGACCTGTGATCTGACCATTTATATTCAAATACCTCATATTAAATTAACATCTACAGTTCAATTTTACTCTATACGTGCTTAGGTAAATTTTTTTGGTCAAATATATATTGAAATCATGCTCAAATACATGAAAATAATGTTCTCCGCCGATACGACTTGTGGTTCCAAAAAAAGAATCGAAATTGGGTACACCTACCCATTTGTAAATATGGGTATCAAATGAATGGAAATTCTTCAGCGATCGAAAGTTTGTAATTATTTTCAGGATTCGTATACCCTGGTGATCAATGTACCACTTTGAATGGTAACCACACATATGTGTAGGGTATTTATAGTCGACTTAGACCGACTATAATTTTGATAATCCTAACTATCATAATAACACCTACTATAAAATGTCCCCACTTTAAAATTTCCCTTTTCAACTGGTTTTTTTACTGTTTTTGGTCATTTTTTTTACTGTTTGTCTGTCCCTCTGTCCTACTGTCTGTCTGTTGAAATCACGATTACAGAATAAGTTGAAGAGCTAGAGCAATGAAACTTATATATCTAAGATGTCTGAACAATTTTTATTGGCATAATCGGTCTATTGTGACCTGAGAACCGACCACTTATGTTCAAATACCTCAAATAAAATTTACATCTACGAATCAATTTTACTGTAGACGTGCTTAGGTAAACTTTTTTGGTCAAATATATCTTGACATTATGCTCAAATAAATGAAAAAATGTTTTCCCACGAAATGACTTGTGGTTCCCAAAAAAAAAATCGAAATTCGGTACACCTACTCATTTGTAAATATGGGTATCAAATGAAAGAAGTTTCTTCAGGGATGGAAAGTTTGTAGATATTTTCAGGATTCGAATACCCTGGTGACCTATATACCACTTTGAATGGTAACCGCACATATGTGTAGGGTATTTATAGTCGGCTTTGACCGACTATAATTTTGATAATCCTAACTATCATAATAACACCTATTTTAAAATTTCCCATGTGATCTAACCTTCCCAACTGGTTTTATTTTTTGTATGAAACCGGAACTGGAACCGCAGAGAATAGAATTTCGGTTTCTAGCCCTGATTTAAATGTACATCAAAAAATACTACATCTGCATTTAATAATACTACAATATGTAATTATATAAATTTCATGAAAAAAACGATACATCTACGTTTAGTTTTACTGTTAGATTGTTTTAAATAATTGTTACAGTGTATGACAATCATATTTGCCTGATGAAGAAAATTTAAACTTTGTCATCATCTACATTCATTGTCATTTACTGCATACATTTTCTCAATGCAGCATATTTTGATTGTGTTCAGAATAATCTTTGTGGTTCGTAAAAATCAAAATAAAAACAATTAATTAAAGTTAAAAATTGTAATTAATAAGCAATAATTTAGTGCATTGTAAAAAAACATAAATCTCAGTAGAATGTACTGAAATGAAACAGTTTTATTGCAGTATATGTCAAATCGACCCTTAAGTGCTTCAAAAAAAATTCCACGTAATGGTTTTTGAGTCTCTGTCATTATGTCACAAACTCTTGAAGCTCCTTTTCTCAATGAAAACAATGGCGTATATATATTTTAAAATTTAATCTTCACATCGGTGATAAGATATCATTGGACAGCGTAATTATTGTTGTTATTGGTGCTGAGTGGATAATGCCCCAAGCATTAGAAGAAAATGCTTTAAATATTCGCATTGAGAATTTAAACAATTCATTCGTTGTAAAGTTCTTCAGCACAGTGCACATATTATTTTAAATATCTTAATTTGTTCATTAATAAGTTAAAACTCTATTCAAGTGTATTGAAATAAAAAAAAATAAGAGTAATAATGAATTCGTCCAAAGAAAGTGAAAAGCGATCACCGAATCCAGTTCTAAAGGCCAACATTATATCGAAATGGTTTTTTATGTGAGTGATGAGTATTATTTTTCAGAGTATTATCATTGATTTTAATAAAGCACTTTGTATAATTAATTTCAATTGATATAGGATTATATAAAAGTTTCATAATAATTTTCATAATTGAATTACAAAAATCATAATATCGTTTGCGTTTTAATTTTGTGTTATAATCGGGTTTTAAATGATATGTTGATCAGATAAATTAGATAAATACCATTATAATTTATGACATACTTAATTTTGTATGAAGTAAGTGCAGAATTAAGACTGAGAATAGTTCTGTTTCTTCTGTAAGATTCATTTTATAAGAGGTATTCGAAAATGTAGATAGGCGGTTTTGCAGTATGACCGACGATATATCACACAGAAATTTTTCATTTGAAATTCAAAAGACATCAATTAAAATTCAGAAATTCCATTTGAAATTCAAAAGACCAATTAAAATTCATAAATTACATTTGAAATTCAGAAATTCCATTTGAAATTCAAAAGACATCAATTGAAATGAAGAAATATCCATTTAAAAATTCTTACATCAATTGAAATTCAGAAATTTCCGTTTGAAATTCTAAAGACATCAATTGAAATTCAGAAATTCCATTTGAAATTCTAAAGACATTAATTGAAATTCAGAATTTCCATTTGAAATGCAAAATACATCACTTGAAATTCAGAAATTCCATTTGAAATTAAAAAGATACCAATTGAAATTCAGAAATTCCATTCAAAAACCATCAATTGAAATTCAGAAATTCCATCTGAAATTCAAAAGACATCAAATGAAATTCAGAATTTCCATTTGAAATTCAAAAGATACCAATTGAAATTCAGAAATTCCATTTGAAATTCAAAATACATCAATTGAAATTCAGAAATTGCATTTGAAATTCAAAAGACATCACTTTAAATTCAGAAATTTCCATTTGAAATTCAAAAGACATTCAGAAATTCAGAAATTCCATTTGAAATTCAAAATGTACTAATTGAAATTCAAAAGACATCAATTAAAATTCAGAATTTCCATTTGAAATTCAAAAGATACCAATTGAAATTCAGAAATTCCATTTGAAATTCAAAATACATCAATTGAAATTCAGAAATTGCATTTGAAATTCAAAAGACATCACTTTAAATTCAGAAATTTCCATTTGAAATTCAAAAGACATTCAGAAATTCAGAAATTCCATTTGAAATTCAAAAGATACTAATTGAAATTCGAAAGACATCAATTGAAATTCAGAATTTCACTTTGAAATTCAAAAGATACCAATTGAAATTCAGAAATTCCATTTGAAATTCAAAATATATCAATTGAAATGCAGAAATTTCGATTTGAAATTCAAAAGGCATCAATTGAAATTCAGAAATTCCATTTGAAATTCAAAAGACATCACTGGAAATTCAGAATTTCCATTTGATATTCAAAAGACATCACTGGAAATTCAGAAATTTCCATTTTAAATTCAAAAGATATCAATGAAATTCATAAATTTCCATTTAAAATTCACAAAATTCTCTAAAAACCAATTTAAATTATTCCATAAATAATAGAACCTGTATAAAACAAAGTGATGAGCAAATGCAAGAACAAGACATGTTCTTGTTCTTGCATTGGCAGATAGTTTTGGTACTTGCTGACAGTGTCTGGTACTTGCTGCAAGAGTCTTGCCTGATATTTTGTTTCTCTCTTTTCTAATAAACATAATATCCAATTTTCTACCCGTATATTTGTCGTCATCATTAAAATTTCAAAACCAATAATGAATTCAATTCAATTGTTAAGCTTATAAACCTCATAACGACGTCATCTAGTTTTGCATGGAATTAACACACGCCAAATTTAAACAATTGTTACTATTTTTAACAAATATTTCATCAAATCTCGATTGTACCGTGCTCTAATTTACAATCGGTAAACACTTGTCCCTTCCCGCCATAATGTATAGGCTATCCTAAAAATCACAACTAATCGAATGAATCTTCCAACTGATAATGTTGATTATTCAATTAAAAACTCAACAAGCGTCCAACACGATAAGACATATCGCCCAAAAATTCAAACAAATTCAACATGGCTTTCAAAATGTCTGCCATACCAAGCAGTAGTACACAAAATTTTGTGGTGCGGTGTTAAAATATTTGCGACAAAGTGACTAAGTGTTTTTATTCTTTATCAGCCAATTGTGACGTGCTAAGTTAGGCACGTTCCATGCGAGTATTACAAAGACTTTAAGTGATAAGCAAAAATAATGTTTGCTTCTTTTCAGTTGGACACGTGAAATATTCAAGAAAGGTCTGCGTGAACAACTCGAAGATAAGGATCTATATGCACACATACCCAGTCTGGACAGTGAAGAAGTATCGAATGCCGTAGATGCGCACTGGCAGAGAGAATCGCGACGAAAGAAACCAAGTCTACTACATATGATATTTTGTGCCTTCGGTTGGCAATTTGTACCTATATGTGTTCTATACTCTATTTTGGAAATCAGCATACAGTACGTAATTCAAATTTGTAATCTCTGAACCCCTATTAATAACAATATCATCATCATTTACAGCGTATTGCAGCCATTATTTCTCGGCGGTTTGGTTTCCTACTTCCAGGAGGGTCAGACCGATATCGACAAACAAACCGCATATCTCTATGCGACCGGCATTGTTTTGTGCTCCTTGGTGGGCACACTATTCTTTCATCCGTTCATGTTCTTCCTCTTCAAGACCGGCACCAGAATCCGTCTGGCCTGTGCTGGTCTCGTGTACCGCAAATGTTTGCGCACCTCCGGCACCGCCGACAACAATGGCTTAAGTGGTTTTGCCATTTCGGTACTTTCCGCTGATCTACCACAGTTCGATTTGACTTTCTACTTCTTTCACGACTTGTGGAAGGGCCCACTGGAGACATGTATTTTCGGCTATATCATGTACCTTCAAATCGGCTGGTCTGCGATTATCGGCATTGCCTCGATTGCTATTTTTATACCACTGCAGGCATGGGCCGCCAAGGCCGCCGCTCACTACCGTCAAAAGTCAGCGGGATTCGGTGACGAACGTCGCAAATTCATGAACGAAATCATCGCTGCCATACAAGTCATCAAAATGTACGCCTGGGAGAAGTGTTTTGTCAAACTGATTGGAGATGTACGCGCAAATGAGGTCCGCGCGATAAGAGGATCCATGAATATTTATGCCGCATTGCAATGCACAAACATGATCTCGGCTGTGGCATTATTTGTGAGTCTGGTTGCCTATGTTTATACGGGAGACATCATTACCGCCAAAAAGGTATTCATCGTTTCGTCATACTATAGCATGCTAAAGGACTCACTGTTGCATTTCTGGCCCCTGGCCATTACCACATGGGCCGAGACCTTTGTGTGTGCACGACGCGTGGTCAGTTTTCTGCAGAAGAGCGAGGTGCCCGACAGTGAGACTGGTGGCATTGTGAATCTGGGAATGGATGAGCAGGATAAACATGATGTGTGTGGACGCAAGTACAATCCGAAGGCCAACAAAAAGGAAATCATCTTGCGTAAACTATCCGCCAGTTGGCTCAAATCTAATGCAGAAAAACCACGTCCCCACATAGAGGATATAAGTTTCCAAATAAGCGAAGGTCAATTTGTAGGCATTGTAGGCAATATTGGCTCTGGTAAATCGACGCTACTCAATGCCATACTGGGTGAATTGAATGTGTTGAAAGGTGGTATCGAGGTAAATGGCAGCATTAGTTATGCTCCACAGGAACCTTGGATCTTTCAGTCGACCATACGCGACAACATCGTCTTTGTGGAGCCATTCGATGAGCAACGTTATCAGGCTGTGATACGTGTCTGTCAGTTAGAACGTGATATACAACTGTTTCCCTTTGGTGATTCCACCATTGTGGGTGAGCGCGGCATCAGTCTAAGTGGTGGCCAAAAAGCACGCATCAGTTTGGCCAGAGCCGTTTACCGTCAGGCTGATATTTACATCTTGGACGATCCATTATCCGCAGTGGACACACATGTGGGCAAAATGTTGCTGGACAAATGTATAACCAGGTTTCTGGGCGACAAAATACGCATATTGGTTACACATCATGTGCAGCACCTACAGACCACCGATCATCTTATAATCATGGAAGGTGGTCGTGCCGATGTGCAGGGTCAGTACGACGACCTAAAGCACTTGCTGCATTATCATGTAAATCCAGAGGAGGACAGTGAAGACGGACGCAAAAAGCTAAGACATTCTGAAAGTGTGATTAAGGAGAACAAACCCGAGGCCGAAGTGGAGCATACGGTTAGCAAAGATACTGGCGACGAACGTAAAGAGCAACAGATGCAGGGCTCTGTGAAATTCGACACATATATGGCATATTTCCGGGCACTGGGCATGCCGTGGGTGGTATTTGTGATATGTATATTGTTCGTGTTGGCGCGTGGATGTCAGGCAGCAATGGATATATTTATTGCCAAATGGTAAGTCCAATTTATCTTTGGGAAATGTTTCAAAAATTAATAATCTATTTATCATGTCAGGTCCACTTGGGAGGAAACTCTGGATATATCAGCAGATGCGGACTATTCGCGTCAGCGTCGCGATATGATTCTGCTATATACCGGGCTTATTGTCTGCACTCTAATCTTGTATCTCATGCGCACTTTCGGCTTCTTCATGATGTGTCTGCGTATTTCTCTACGTCTGCATGACCAGCTCTTCAAGGGCATAACACGTGCCTACATGTACTTCTTCAACAATAATCCATCCGGACGTATTCTAAACCGTTTCTCAAGTGATATATCGAATATAGATGTCTCGCTGCCGCAGGCCATGTTGGACTCTATTTCCGTGCGTTCTTTTGTTGTGAATATTTCTAAATATTTTAATTAATATGACCTATTTCTATAGTTCTTTGTTGATGCTCTCGCTATCTTGGTGATTGTGGCGATTGCAAATTATTGGCTATTGATACCGGCTATCGTGATGATTGCGTTACTTTATTTGTGTCGCAGTCTCTATATCGGCGCCAGTCGTAGTCTCAAAAGAATTGAAGCCATGAGTAAGTTAACTCTATTTACAAAAGAAAACATAAGACTTATTTGTAATTCTTCTATTTCTATAGCACGCAGCCCTATTTATTCGCACACCAATCAAACATTCCAGGGTCTGAGCACGGTACGCGCCCTGAATGCCGCTAATCAAATGGCGGATGAGTTCCATGATCACCAGAATAACAACACCTCCGCTCTTTACCTGTACGTGACCAGCAATCGCGCCTTTGCATTCTGGACCGACCTCATTTGTGTGCTCTATATATTGGCGGTCACATTCAGTTTTTTGGTCATCGATGGTCATTTCTACAGTGGCGATGTGGGTCTAGCCATTACACAGTCCATGACGCTGGTAATTATGTGTCAATGGGGCATGCGTCAGACGGCCGAGATGGAGAACAATATGACAAGTGTGGAACGTGTCATCGAATATGCGGAGACACCATCCGAACCGGCTTGGGAAACCGATCAGAAGTTGAAATTACCTGGCGATTGGCCAAAATCGGGTCAACTGCGTTTTGCAGATTTCCGCATGAAATACGCCGCACAGGGTGACTACATACTCAAGGGTTTGAATTTCACTATTAGACCCACGGAGAAACTAGGTGTTGTCGGACGCACGGGCGCTGGTAAATCCTCGATTATACAGGCGATATTTCGTTTGGCCTACAATGAGGGTCTCATCGATATTGACAACTACGATATTGAGCAGTTGGGTCTGCAAGATTTGCGTAGCCGTATTTCGATTATACCGCAGGAACCTGTCTTGTTCTCCGGCACGCTGCGCTTCAATTTGGATCCATTTGGACAGCGCAGCGACGAGGAGATGTGGAAGGCCTTGGACGATGTCAAAATGAAACCGTACGTCAGCAGTCTGGAAGGTGGACTCCAGGCAGAGGTGCAAGATGGTGGCGCCAATTTCAGTATGGGTCAACGGCAACTGGTTTGCATGGCGCGTGCATTGCTAAGAAAAAATAAAATACTCATCATGGACGAGGCTACTGCGAATGTGGATCCAGAGTAAGTTAGAAGGTTATATATTATTTAATTAATAGATTCATTAATCTTCTGTACTCTTTGCAGAACGGATGAACTTATACAGCAGACCATACAAACCAAATTCGAATCTTGCACCGTCATCACCATCGCACATCGACTGCACACTGTGATGAACAGTGATCGTGTGCTGGTCATGGATGCGGGTCTGATGATGGAACTCGATCATCCCCACATCTTGCTGCAGCAAGAGGAGGGGCATTTGAGCAAATTTGTAAAACAGACCGGCAAATCGACGGCAACGTCCTTGCGACAAATTGCCGAGGAAAGTTACAAGAAAAAGAATATTTGAAGTGCAGCGTTCGTTCTTCAAGCGTAAACTGTGATCTCACAAACGATTTTAAATATAGTACCTAGGTTAAAGATTTTAAACATTAAAAGAAGTCAAAAATAGATCTAAGTTTATGGAATTATTTCCTGGTCACATCAGTTTTAAGACCAAAGATCAATTTCAGATCATGTCTATCCTAATAGGGTAAATTGTTTAGGTCTATTATATTCTTAATTTATATAATAATTTAAATATAGAATTTATTTTAGATTTAGTAATAGCATTTAAATTTTATAGTCTTTTTTAATAACGTATTTATTAAACGAAAGAAAATTTAAAATAAAAATGTGAATTTTAATTTTTAAATGGAATTTTTCCCATTCAAAATAAACATGTTTCATGAGAAAAATCTGGCTGAAAATTTATTTTATTTGCATATCATTTTCATATGCTACCGTTCACTAACTAAATTAGCTGCATATTTGTGGGGTCGCTGCCTCAACAGTACGTAGTTAAATTTGTCAATAGCATTGTATTAAATCCCATACGATACAATTCTGGAACATACGAAACGCGTACGTGCACATTCAAAAATTTTACCCATTCACCCCATTTTCATTCAATGGCATTTGGTGCACATTTTTGCAGCACAATTTGTCCAAATTTGTAAAAAAAAGAAAACAGAAACATACCATTTCGCAATACATAACTCTTGGTATCCGATTTCTACTCAGTGGAAGCTAATTTAAATTTCCAGCAGTGGAGTTCATCATATTTTGGATATTGAAGAAACAAAAAAAAATATTAAAATTATTTCTTCTTGCAGCTATCTCTCATGAAATGAAAATATACATATATGATACACATTATTCGAATTTATAGAAAATTCTTGCAGATTCTTTAAAAATCCAGAAAGCTGCTTTCTCTTTCAACCTTTATATTTTTTTAACGGGGCATCGTAGAGAGGTCTGCACCTTTTTTTTATAGCTGATTTTTTAGATTGGAGTTAGTTATACAAATCATCAAAATCATCCTGCAAACACCGAACGCTTCGTTAATAAGATATTTAAAATTTAAGAAATTTTATTTTCAAAAATTGATTTTGAAATTTACAAAAATTGCGCAGACTTTGACCCCTCTACGACTCTTTGTTTAGATTATATGAAGGTTTTCAAAAATTTTATTCGTCAGCCGATAACTCCTGGATCGCTGGACTGAATTTAATGAATTTGAGTAAATAATTTACTTTGAAATCACTATAATGAAATCACTTTGACCCCTTTACGACGCTTTGTTTAGAAGACATGAAGGTTTTAAGAAAACCCTGTCTCCTCAGGCGATTTCTCTAGGACCGCTGGACCGAATACAAAAAATCAAAGTCTGCTTAATTTTAGCTGTTTTTTTGGGTCGGAGTTTTGTATATACAAAATCAAAATCATTCTGCAAAGAAATTAACGGCTGAAGGAAGTTTTTCTTTAAACCTTCATAAATTATAAACGGAGCGTCGTAGAGGGCCCAAGTAACCACTTTGTGGCAACTTAAGTGGTAGCCACACAATTGCCATTAAAGTGTTTGTTCCAAATCATGCGAAATATACATATTTTCCACCCAATTGCCAGTTAAAAAGCCTCGGGACGAGGCTTAGTTGGCACAAATTTCGATCCATTAATGTGTCGGTTCACCTATTTGGAACTTGAACTGTAATAAAGATCCTACGCAGTGCCATAAGCGTAAATATTTGTCATGCAATATAATAATATAAGTCTTTACGAACAGATTTTTCGGCAAACTCCAACTATAATTTAACAAACGGTTCAAGTTTTCGGGTTAAAGCTTATAATCTACCCTATCTAATTTTAACGCACACCTAAAAAAAAGCAATTTGCGAAATTTTTTTAAAAAGAAATTTTTTAAAATTTTTAAAATTATACTATTCCGTCTGTCCTTTTTTACAACCCAATGTTCCATGGACAAATGTAGTGGGTATAATAAATATTTTGCGTATAATAATATACATTTATACCATTTTAAAGTTAATTAGCTATATTATTAATAAACATGTTCCTATTAGGTTCTTCATTATATACATGCAACATATATGGAACATAATACATTTTTTTTTAATTTGCCACTATTTTACCACGTCATAACAACAAAGTTAGCTCCGCCCATTATCGTATATGTTCCATTATCGGAATGTATGACTTATATATCACAGCATTGTGACATATTATTGCATTGTCCTACACATGTTCTTATCCACCGCTTTGGAACTAAATTTACGTTCCATTATCAGAATGTATGACTTATATATTACAGCATTGTGACATGTTATTGCGTATGTCCCATACATGTTGTTAGCCACCGCTTGGGAACAAAAAATTACTAGTTTGCAACACTGGTGTTAGAGGTAACTTAAAACATTTGCCACAAAAGTTTGTAGCAATTGTCGAGCCGTGGTTACTTGGGGGGTCAAAGTTTGTATAATTTTGTATGATTTCTTGGGTAGGAGTTTGGTGTATAAATCATCAAAATCATCCATCCTGCAATTACCGAAAACGTAATTCGTTTAGGCCAACTTGTAATATGATAAAAATATATATATTTCATATGAGATACTGTTTAATTCTTCTGTTTGTCCTTAAAATAAACCCTTTCCCCTATCGTTTAAAATTCTTTTCAATTCTGTTTAATTTTGCCAAAATTTGTGTTTTTTTTCGACAGACTTATTTCGTTTTTTGCTGTTTGCAAGGATGTGCATTGCAAGGATAACTCTTAACACGTTTTTTGGGGGTGTAGAACATGTGCTCTTCGTGTTTGGCATTCGCACAATAAATTCGTTGGGCTGTTCTTTTTCACGTACTTACGTTGCTTAATTGAGATTTATTGTTGGTCGGATTGTTTTGGTTAGGGTTAGAGTTCGTTGTTGAAATTTTGTGTGTATGTGATGTAATTAAATTTGGCGTGAAGCTATTTCACATTGACCGACTGTGGTCAATCGCTAATTGAATGTTTGGTTTATTAAGCGTTGCCAATGTGGAGATTTCTATTTTATATATTCAAAAAAAAAAAAGGTTTTATATCATTGCATCAGATTTTTTTAATTAAATTAATCCAATCCAAATAGTTACAACACAAACCTTCGGACCTCACGTTGCGTTTATAATTAATCACAGTTCAAGGTTTTAACGTTCCGAGTGACAAGTTCTGTAATTACCCCAGGATAATCAATTAATTTTATTTCAACTATACGCTGGATTATCACTGAAACTGTGTTGTGTTTTTTTTTTACCTTACCTTATTATGTGCTAAAATTTGTAGTCTCTAAAGTGTCAAATAAAATAAAAATAAATTTGTTCTTCATTATATAAAATAGAACATTTTAAAAAAGTTTCTGCACTAGCACAAAGTTTTAATTCGAAATGCTTACCACAAAAAATAAATACTCAAAACTATACTAAAAAAAACATAAAAAAAAAAATTGTTTCCGAGGTGATTTTGTCTGTGACATTTTTAATTAGTTTTGTGGTTCCAGACAGTATTTTGCGCTATGTTCTGGGATTGCACAACAACCCATACTGTATCATCTTTAAAAAGTAAAACGAAAAAACTAAAGTCAGAAAAAGTCATATCCTGAAACTTAAATAATACTAAATCACCACCACTCCTCCTACTTCACACTGCATGTAGTGTAGTGACCTTAAATAATTTGTACAAATCACGACGATAATGAAATCTTTCACCCTTCGTCACTTTGACGTAATCCACACACAGGAGGAGGCCGTTTGAGTCCATCAATCACAATTTGCATGGAGTGCAAGAACATATGGCGGTGTTCTTTCTATGCGAATTATTATGTTGTTTCTGTCTTAGGTATTTTACTTTATAAAAATCAAAAAATTGGTTTAGTTTTTCGTATATTTCAAATATTTTTTAACAAACTTAAAAAATAAATCATTCTTAAACTCGCAAAGCACAGATTTCATAGATTATTAATAATCATTTTTGTAGAAACATCATTTTAAACCGTTTTATTTTTAAAACTGAAACCGTTAATCAAAAATCCGTTAAAAGAATTGGTTTAGTTTTTCGTATATTTCAAATATTTTTTAACAAAATTAAAAAAAATCATTCTTAAACTCGCAAAGCATATATTTCATAGATTATTAATGATCATTTATATAGAAAAATCATTTTAAACCGTTTTATTTTTAAAACTGAAACCGTTAATTAGTTTTGATATTAAATGTTTTGGTTTTATATTGATTTGAAAATTATTTTATACGAAAAACTAACTATACGAAAATTCGTTTCGTGACGAAATTCGTTTCGTCAGAAATTAGAGTAAGCGAATTTTTGTACTTGTTCATTTTGTCGTCGTTTTTAATTTATTTTATTAAAAAAAAATCGGTAAATGAAATTTCTTGGGTTTTTCTAAAAAACGAATTTTGTTTCATTTCACAATATAAGGTGATAAATCCATATATTTTAATTAAAAAATGCAATTTAGTTTTATATTATTTATTTAAGTAAAATATTTCGGTTATATTAAAAAAAAATATTGATAAAAACATTAATACAGAAACTGAAATCGAATCCTTAGAACCGATATGTTAATAATTTTCCACGAATTGGAAGCCGTAAAAGATTGTTTGTGTTGATTTAATGTAAAATTTATTATTAAAATTTTGAATTTATTATTATGTCGAGTAAAAAAATTTTAGAATTTAAATATTTGCAACATGAAAACCTTGTTATGTTTAAATTAAAAAATAATAATAATTTATTTTTCATATATTTTTATCATTTTAGCTCGTTGTACTATCCGTAATATACATACACAGAAAAAAATATTGTACGTATATATAACAAATGATATTAATAGCAAACAAAATTGTATTCTAATTAAAAATATTATTGTATTTACTAATTATTTAATTGTATTTATATATTTTTTAATTAAAATATTAATAGGAATTAATTTAATATAATTTCAATACAACTAAATCTTTAATAGTATTAACTACTTTTATTTGTTTATTCATTTTCTTAAATTGCAACACTGTTTTTTTCTTCTGGATTTCATTTTGTTTTTAGTTTGTGCGTCGGCGGCGTCGTTCAATTTCTTCTAACATTATTTTCTTCTACGTTGCTATTTTAAAACAGGATATTGCATTATTTAGTGTATGTTATTAATGCATTAAATGGCTTAATTTATTTTTGCTGTCAACAGTTTATGATTCTCATTTTGTTGCATATTGAATCATTAAAAAGCGTATATCAAATTTTATGTTTGACTCAATTAATTTGCCCACCTGTAGAAGTTGTGAAAACTGACTTCGGTAAAAAATTCATTAGGTTGAAAGAATTTTACAAAGCATATCAAACAGTATAAATACTTCTTTAATATTTATTTTATGTTATATACTGAATTAAATTATTTTTATTTTCATATGTTTCTATTCGACAAATATTTTATTTAATTTAACAAAATATTTAATTGATCCAATTTCTATCGAATGAAATTTTTAATTAATGTTACTAATTAATTAATTAATGATTTAAAAATTCCCAATAAAAAATATAATATATATAACAACTTTAATATCAATATGACAAAAAAATTAATTAAAATTTCTCCAATTAACATATTCTCATTATTACGAATGTGGAATTCAATGCTACTAAAAGTTACATCGGCTGAGTTTCAATTAAAAATTAATTGGATTGATTAACATTTTAATTATATTTACACACTTTTTTTTCTGTGTGTATATAGCACACAATCCTTAACTGCCATTAAAAATTCTATAACTTTATAATTACTGTATTTGTGAACATACTCTGGATAGACATGACAGATGCTTTTAAACGCACACATGAACTGTCAAATCGCTGGTCCACAACCAGTGTTGGTAATTACCACAATTGTAGTATAAAACCAGTTTATTTTGCATAAAATTCTTAATAATAAAGTACTTTACTTCAAAATATCTTGCTATTATCAATAAGATAGTTTCAAGGTATATCTAAAACAAAATTAAAAATACAATAATTAATTAAAAATCTTTATTTGATGGTTATTTTTATGGAATATTAATTTCAAGCATTTGCGTAATTTCGCATCAAATGTGCTCCAACATTATCCAAAATCCCATATAAAAAAAAATTACTCAACTTGCGTAATTCTTTTTAAATTACTCAACAAATTACTCAAACTTGTTTGAAAATAATCTCAGTATGAATAGCCACAATGTTTTTGACAACCAAAAAATGTAAACAAAACAATTTTCAGTCATCTGTTTTTGTAAATTTTTAAATAATATAATCATTTTAACATTAGATAAACGTTAATAGAGTAAACGGAGAACAAAATAGAACTACGAACAGTTTTTGTACGGATTTATTTAAGAAGTGAACACAAAACTAACAACGGAAAGTAACACAAATTCTAATGTGAACGGATATCATTAGTTTTAAAATAAGTCACAAAATAAAGGTAATTTTGGCTCAGTCAAAACATTGCATAAAGCACTAAAGCTGGAGTTATAATGGACGTAACGAAACGTGCTCGAATGTCATCGAAACGGCACGTAACATAATGTTTCGATAAATGTATTGATCGTAACGTGACGTACGTTGCCGAACGTACGCCTATTATAATTTTAGCTTTCGTTCTTAATGCTTGGATTTCACTATGTCAGTTTGTGTCATATTTGCATTAAGATTGCGACGCAGAAACTACCTAAAATTAAAATTTTCATTAACCATGTCAAACGATATAGAAATGACAAAGTTTTGGCATTTTTTTAAAGTTTTTCCATATCGAAAAACAACAAATTTGAGAAATTTTCGAACATGAAACTAATGCATGGTTTTCACTATGTTTTCATTAACCCTGTCAAACGAAATAGAAATGCCAAAGTTTTGGCATTTTTTAAAAGTTTTTCCATATCGAAAGAAATTTTCGAACATGAAACTAATGCATTGTTTTCACTATGTCATTTTGTGTCTTATTTGTTTTCTTTACATTATGATTGCGACGCAGAAACTGTCCAAAATTAAAATGTTCATTAACCATGTCAGTTGATATCAAAATGCCATCATGTTGGAGTTTTTTTAGAACTTTGCCATATCGAAAAACAACAAATTTGAGAAATTTTCGAAAATGGAACTTGCACAGAATGACATAGTGAAAACCAGGCATAACACAAAATGACATAGTGAAAACCAAGCATTAAGGCGCTTAAGTGAAAGATAGCAACTTAACGGGTACCGAGTACTTAACTTTTAAGTATTTCGTATATAAAAAAACGTACTGAAAATAATACTAAAAATCGTATTTATGCAACTCTGAGAACTGTCAATTTGCTGGCAACCAAAAAGGGTGTGTTTGTGTTGGTGCGTGTGTTGGTGTTTGTTGTACACGCACACTAATAAAAATCAAAAGAAAAAAAAAATAAAATTGTGAAGAGGCGAATGCGTTCGACATTCGGCTAGTAAATTTCATAAATTTTAGTGCTAATAATTTATTTTTTTTTAAACAAATCACAAGAACAATAATATTTCTACAAATAATTAAGAAAAAAGTGAAAATAATTTGAGCGAAAGTACAAAAAAAGAGCAACAAAAGGGCACACAGCAGAGTTCAAGCAGCAGTAGCAGCATCGAAGCACGTACAATCAAAAAGAAAAAAAAAATATTCAAAGGTAGAAACTAATGCAGTTGAGTCGTAAATTATATTATGCTATAATAAGATTTAAATAAACCAATGCAGTAATCGTAGCTGCCAAGTATTAAGACGCACATAATGGCTTGTCGTAGGTGTCGCCAGCATAGCTCCTACCAAAACAGGCGATGTCGGCGCCGCCACAGTCACCATCACGGCAGCAGCAACAACAACAATAGCGGCAATCGCTGCAATAATATTTATTCAATTCAATTCCAATTAAATGTATAGCTGGCCATCATAGCTAAAGTCATCGAGTGTCTCAATGTCTGTTTTCCATTAGCATTTGTTGTGGCTGCTGCTACGCCCGCCCGCCTGCCAACGAGTGGCCACTTGACGGCAATTCCGTCATTTAGTCAGTCAGTCGGTCTCTGCAGCCGGCAGCTAGTGCAGTTTTTAAATTAAAATACATGTTGTACACGCGCCACCCCACCACCTGCCGCTGCCACCACTCCACCGCCCCATTGTTCGTTGTTTTGTGTTGTGGGCTATTTTTAAACGCCGACGTCAGCAGCGTCTCCAGCGCAGCATCTTGGCTGATGCGCGCGCTGCTCTATTAGACGTTGCCGCCGCTGATCTGACCTCCCTCCGCTGTCTAGTATTTGTGGTCGTCAAGAAAATTGGAGCATCATCGGCGCAGCGGCTGGCTGATCATCCTTTGCTTCATTTAGTAGCAGTTTTCGCCAGTTTTTTAATTGCTTTTTTTTTATTTTATTTTCCATTTTCATTTTTATGGCGATTTTTGTGTATTTTGTCGTTTATTTTGTTCTGTTGTTGCTGGTTGGCACTCCTTTGAATTGGAATTCTATGATTAATCAGCCACTGTGGGACAAAGTTAAAAATATGTAAACAAAAAATGAATTTTCTAATTATGGACGATATGAAAAGGTTTAAGGAATACGAATTGCAATCTATATTGTTATAAAAAAAGAGAAATATATCGACACAAAATCTAATAATACACCGTAACTTGGAAACTATAAAGCAAAATGCTTTCATGATTAAACTTAAAATTTTAAAATTAAAACTCAAATTATGGACAAAACCGAAAGCAAAAACTTTATTCATTGGAGACTTAATCCATGAATAAACCACAAAGGGGTCGTTTTCACAATATCCAATTTCCATATATGAGAAACTAACAGTTGAAGTGGCTAAACCTACTTTAAAACTGATCCGTTTATTGCAGGAATTATAATTGCAATTTCAGAAAAATGATAACTGGCGTTGTATCTTGAAGAACTTAACTGAATATTCTAAAACCGCCCCGGAAACATATAGTGTTTGGTTAGCTTTAGTTTTCAACGATGATATTTCTATCAAAATTTGATTGCCTTGTTCAATATTTGTATTCATTACAAAAAATAAGAATCTTTCAAATGTCAATTCTATTTTTCAAACTCATGTACTGTTTTTTTTATTACCACAATGATTTGTATTATTCGATCACAATCTTGAATCCAATAGTTTCAGTTCAGTTATTTAGTAAAATAAGTCTTATTGTATTTAAAAAGTAAATAATGTTGAAATTTACAAACTCCTCTCTAATATTTACACGTTTTCTACTGTAAGTTATCATTAATTGTTGCCAATAAAACAATTTCATCAATTGATTTAATTAAAACATATTTTTTTTGCACATTTTTCTTTACATATTTTCCACACCGACTTCTTCTGCCTGCATCTTCCGCTACATGTCGTCTTATTCGTCATTTGCCAGATGGCAACCGGAAGGCCAATTAAATGTGTTGTCGTTGGCGATGGCACAGTGGGCAAGACATGCATGTTAATATCATACACAACAGACAGTTTTCCTGGTGAATATGTGCCTACAGTGTAAGTATTACTATTTTTCCATTTTTGTTGTTGTTTGTTTTAAATTAATATCTGCTCTACAGTTTCGACAACTATTCTGCACCCATGCAAGTGGACACAATACAAGTCTCACTGGGACTCTGGGATACAGCCGGTCAAGAGGACTATGATCGCTTGCGTCCGCTCTCCTATCCACAGACCGATGTTTTCCTAATATGCTTCAGTGTGGCCAGTCCATCGTCATTTGAGAATGTCACCTCCAAATGGTATCCAGAGATCAAACATCACTGTCCCGATGCGCCGATCATACTTGTTGGTAGGTTGATGGATGGGTTTATCGATTAATATCAAAGATGGGGATAAATATGTGGGGTAAATATGTCGAAGGACATGTTTGGGCTTTCCTGGTTCAAGTAGAGGCTCGAAAACGCGAATTATTATAAAAAAAATTGATATTTCCGGCTACCACTATAATATCATATTTCTGGATGCCGGATGACATTTTAGGAGATGAAGGGTACATGCATCTCACCGTGAATCACTTCTTATACTTTAAAGATCCGATAACAATTGCGTATACCAACAAGATAGACTTATACTTTTTGATTCAAATAATGGAGTTGATTTGAAGAGTTTGAGTCTGAGCTTCTCCAAACTTAAATTAATCTTAATTTATGTAAATGTTCAGTTTTTCACTTAGAATTAAAAATTAACTGAAATCAACTCAATTGCATATGGCAACAACATCACAACGTAGATAATGTATATATTTATCGATAATTGCAGTGATTTAGAATTTTAATAAATCAAGAAATTTAAAATACAATTAGAATAATATAATAAATTAATAAAAAGATCGAGGAACTCCAGTGAATTTGAAAATACAATTCTGAGAAAATACAGAATCTGAAATATTGTCGGACGGTAAAACGAGCGACATAAAAAAATGGAAATTATCTACCAAAAACATTGATATTATAAAGGTTGTATAAATTTCCAATAAAAGGCGTTTAAAGTTCTTTTTTTCTACGAATAAGACCCGCTGTTACAGTGATAGTTTTTTTTTTACAGATTAACCAACACTCAGGGAATGCCCCCTATTTATGCAAAGCACAGTGTTGATCGTAGAAAAGGATTATGGTTAGAGGAAGGGAGGAAAGATGAGGTAGTGTCTGTGAATATTTGTTTTGAATTTGCCAATATCAAAAATGTCGGGAAAAACAGATGCAGGGAGATTGTTCCACAAACGAATCGTGCGACTGAAGAACGAATTCTCTCGGTAATGCGTGGTTCTATTGAGAGCCGAGTGAACTACGAAGGGGTGGGCTTGGTTCGATGCCCGAGTAGAACGAGAGGACACACGACCTGGTGGAATCAGGCCATGTATCTCTCCGAACACTTACCATTGTAATACCTATATAATAGGCTTACACACCCAACGGTCCTTCGGTGCTCAAGAGAGCCAATAGAGGATGAAATATTTTCATCCCTAAACATATTGCACGTTGTTGGATTCGGTCCAGGAACTCCAAAGAAGATTTAGAAGCCCCTGCCCATATGTGCGAGTTGTATTCCATCTTAGGCCGAATATAGGTAGTGTAGACAGTGCGTAAGTCAGCAGGAGTGAAGTATGTTTTACGCCGTTTTAAAAAACCGAGGCTCTTGGCCGTCAAGAGCAGCTGACTGCGCAATATCGACAGAGTCCATATTGAGGGGAGGGAGGGGTGAAACCATTCTTTTGTGAGATAAAAGACAACATTGGGTCTTGCTTGTATTAAAATCAACTCTATTAGCAAGACCCCACTCGGAGATTGATTTAAGGTCATTGTTGAGTGTGTCATTCATAGTGCGTCTTTTACTCTCAATCTCCAAAGAGTTTGGGCGCTTCTTTAACGAATATGAATGACAAATGTTACTGTCATCTGCAAAGGAATGAATTGGGTTCTGGGTCAATGACAGAAGGTCATTGATACATACCAGAAATAGGGACGGGGATAGGACGGAACCCTGCGGAACTCCAGAATTGATGGAATTATGTTCTGAGAACACACCATCCATCGCAACTCGTATTGAACGACCCTGGAGAAACTCGATATCCATCGAGTAAAAGATTCAACGAAACCATATGCAATTAATTTTGAGACGAGGGCTTTACGCCACACTCGATCAAAAGCATTGGAAATATCCAGAGCGACAACCTTACTTTCCCCGAAAAGGTGAACACAATTATTCCACTTTTCGGAGAGGACCGCCATCAAGTCACATGTGGATCTGGTCCTACGGAAACCATATTGTCGGTCACTAAGTAATTCGTTTCGCTCTAGAATTCGATTTGTGGTTTATTTTATTTATTTATAGTTTAATCTCAGAATTGAGTTTACAGTGACTTTAATTGGTCGATTAAATAGCGTATTTTGGTCATTTAAACTTAGTTTAAAATTAAGATTTTTATTTGACCGATAATTTCTTCACAAATGAGTGTATCATTTTTTTTTTACTGTCCGTTCACTATATCTGTTTGTCGTCGCTGCGTTCTGTTTGTTTTCTTATATTTCAGGACTGTATAAATCAAACTTGTCTCCTCACATGGATTGGTTGATGG
Source organism: Dryomyza anilis (assembly GCA_951804985.1). Taxonomy (NCBI): domain Eukaryota; kingdom Metazoa; phylum Arthropoda; class Insecta; order Diptera; family Dryomyzidae; genus Dryomyza; species Dryomyza anilis. The sequence continues at coordinate 84,730,251 of OX638132.1, read as the reverse complement.
CTTTTGTAAATTTAACATATTTAATTTATTATATTCATCTAAAATCTATTTTCAATTTCTTGATTTACAAAAAATTTGCTGTTCCAAATGTGAAAATAATCGATAAACATTCACTGTAAGGGTCAGTTATTCAGTGCTAGTTTAAACTTAGTTTAAATTGAGTTTAATTAATCTTCGACGTTTAATTTTTTAGCAGTTTTTCAGTGATAGTTTAAAATGAACACAGTCCAAAATAATAAAATATGGTACCAGACTTTTGACTTCTGTTAAATGTCATGCAAAATTAAATGATTAAACAAATTGTTTTAAAAAAATTAAATTAATGTCATTTTAATTTTTGAAACAGATCGAGCAACTAAAGTGAACGTGAGAGTTTATTTTGTGCGAAAATACTAAATTAAATAAAAATTTTGTGAAACAACGCAGCGACAGAAAATAGTGAAAAGTGCTGTGAAAAAATTTCATGTCAAAAGCATTGAAAGTTTTAACGTAGTTTAACCCCTTCGCATCGGTCGTTTAAAATAAGTTTAAACAACAGTAGAAGTTCACTGAAAAAATCGATTTTGATTTTAAACGATGTTTAAACCACAAACTAAGTTCAATTAGCACTGATAAAAGTTCAAAAAGCACGCTAAAACTTCTTTTCAAGTCGTTTAATTGAATTAATTTTAAAGTAGTTTAAAACAAGCACTGTAAAACCGACCCTTAAAGTCACTGTATTACTGAATTTTGAGATTAAACTATCGAATTAAACTATCACTGTAGAAGGTGCTCTTTATTATTATTGTTATTGCTGCTGGTTAATGGACTGATCTATTGTGTACCATAACTGATGACATTCTCAGTTGTGGCATCTCCCTAACCATTCATAGGGGTTCTGCTTTTTCTAATAGTTTGTTCTATAGGATGGTCGTTAAGCCTATCTCAGTTAAAAATCTGATTATATGGTTGGGGTTCATGATTTGTGGATTTCCAAGTATGTTCAATGTTGTACGCATAAGCGCTGTATATATGTCTAAAATATATTTTGGATTTTCTGCCTCTTCTAGACACAATCTACATGTACTGTCCGTTTGTATACCCATCTTAGTCAATAGTGTCCTGTAAGAAGTCCTGTTAGAATTCTCTGGTTTATTCTTGATAGCATCATAAATTTTTTGAATCATCGCTGCCCTTCATAAGTTATTTGTATCAATATATAAACTTCCGTAAATGCTTTATAAAATTTCAGTTTAAACTACTTTTAACTCTAGTTTAAACTACTTTAGACTTTAGTTTAAACTACTTTAGACTTTAGTTTAAACTACTTTAGACTTTAGTTTAAAATACTTTAAACTCTAGTTTAAACTACTTTAAACTATTTTAAAATCTTTTAACTGACCATTGACCAAATGGTCTTTAATTTCTTTTACCAGAAACTTCTTAATTTCTAACTCAGCTAAGAATATAGTTAAATTTATTTTTAACTTCAAATACATTTTGTTATCACATATTTTATTTCATAAAAATAAAAACGTAATTTCAATTTTAAAGGAAATCTTAAATTCCCAACTGTTTTAACTGAAATGCGATATTTAATTCTTTTTACTTTAAACTCTGTTAAACTGTCAACGTGAGTTTAAACTATTTTTAGCTGTAAACTCTAGTTTAAACTCTCTAACTTTGAAGTTGAACTGAACTTTGAAGTTGAAACGAGCATCACTGGTTATGTGCGAGTAGACGTCGTATTCATTTGATCGGTCAAAGAAATATAAATACCTAAGTATATACAGTGTTGACACGCGAAAATAAAAGGTCTCGCGATAAATAAACAAATTTTGAATCGAAAGAAATTGAAATTTCTCAGTGACAAGTGCAAGCAAAATTATTATTAAACTGTTTAAATTGGAAATTCTTCGGCTCCAGTGCACTCACACATGTACACTTGCAGTTTCAGTGACATTCACATATTACACTAAAATTGTAATAGATCAGGTGCAGTCGTTACAGTGTGGCCCTTTAAAAAAAAATATATTTATATCTTCAATTGTTGAATGCACTACTGAACTGCATAAACTGATAAAATGCATAAAAAATAACAAATTTACATTACAAACTCGAAAAAAAAAAATATTGCAATATAATATTTAGCTGCTCGTTTGCTGTTGTTGTTCTTGGTGCCGCTTCCTGTTGTTGCTGCCACTTGTCTTACTTGCGTCGATTCCTCTGCTATTTTTTATTTTTGCTCTACTGCTGTTCCGGTCCTGCCGAAATCCAATATGTCTGATGCTACATCGTGTTCTATTTGCAAGAATAATATCACTAAAACTCAACCTAGCGTTGGTTGCGGACAATGTGGTAATTGGTTCCATATTAGCTGTGCGAAAATCTCGACGGAGGAACATTCCTTCCTAGTTAAACACCGAAATTTACAATTTACCTGCGAAAGATGCAAAAATCGTTCTCGGTCTGATGACACAGGATTGCTTGAGGAGCTTCGTAAGGGCTGATATTCAATCAAAATTCGATAATATCATTTTGGAAATTCGCTCGGAACTTGCGACCAATCTTCGTGAACTGAAGTCCGAAGTAGCACAATGTCAAAAAATATTAAAACATGTTGATACATCGGCTAACAACAAAATTGCTGAATTAGAGGTGGAAAATAATGCCTTGCAACGCCGACTGAATCGCCCTGACATAATTATTTCGGGTCTTCCATCAGGAATTTCATGTCTTAGCGAGCCTGTTTTGGCAATCGCTGCACACTTCAACGTTACCATTGCGGCTACTGATATACAACATTGCTGCTATATTCAGAATCGCAAGGCAGTTTTACTCAAGTTAAATTCTGTTCATATTCGCGATGCGATTATGAGGAACTACTTCAAGTCACGCTCATTAAAACTATCTGACGTCATTGGTGGTGAAATTGGATCTCGTGTTTTTTTAAACGATCACTATACACCGGCGGCGAATAAGTTGAGCTACATTTGTAGAAAACTATTAAAAGAAAAACTAATATCAAAATTTAAAATTATTAATGCTGATATGCCAAAAGCTAAACTCACTATCACTAATGGTGCTGAACAAATGTATTCGCTGCATCAATGTGCTGAGTTTTTGAATAATTCTAGACGGTTTTCTACTCCTAATAACTATTCGCCGGTGAATGTTTCTGCTGTTGCTGCTGAGTTGGACGCTGTTGTTGTTGCTGATTCCTAATATGCACGTGTGCTAACATGTATACATTGATCTCACATGATATTTCTATAAAATTTACATCCCCAATTTTTTATAAAAATTGTGAGGATTGTATATGTATATATATGCATATTTAATGTAATTATGAAATCTCATATTAATTAAATAATTGTAGTCTTTACTATTATACATTTTTACGTTAATTATCTCATATAAAATTTGTTAAAATTTTATATGCGATATTTATATGCTCTTTTACATGATTCATGTTTTAAATAAACTATTTTTGAATTGGTATTGATTTGGTCGATCAAATAATGAATAAAATTTTGTAAATTGTTATGGTTATTTTTCACAAATTTACTGTAAATATTTTATTGAATTATAAGTTTAGTTTAGTTAGTTTAGGTAAATTTTTGTACTCATATTTAACACAGTCTCTCTATGTAATATTTGAATTTAATGTCTCTTAACCCTAATTTGGGTCCTATAATCAGTGATAACTCTATTTTATCTTATAAATTACAAAATTACAGGCAGAATCTCAACATTGGACATATTAACTGTCAGAGCATCAAACCATCGTCCAAATCAAGTAAACTTGATGAATTAAAGTGCATTCTGAAGGGTTGTCTTTTAGATATTGTGGGCTTATCTGAAACATGGCTAAAACCATATATTTCTAGTCAGGCTATAGAAATACCTGGTTATGCATTTTGCAGAAATGATCGACCTTCTAATAGAGGTGGAGGTGTTGGATTCTACATATCTAAAAATATTAAATATAAAGTTGTTTTTGAGAGCTCTAGCTATGGGGTATGTGAGTCGCTTTTTATTGAGATCTGTCACAATTCTAATAATATTCTAATAGGGGTTGTTTATTTACCACACGGTGATTTAGCAGATTTTGAGGAGTCCTTGGGAGATTTGACGGTAAAATACTCTAACATTATTATAATGGGAGATTTTAATAACAATTTATTTGATGTGAATAAGTCGACGAGGATGAGGTCTGCGTGTCAGCAATTAAATATTTCGTGTATTCATAACTCTGTTCCTACCCACTATAATGTTCCACACAATAGCTCATCGTTGATTGACTATTTTCTTTTAAGTGATCCAGATTCTTTGGAATTATCAGACCAGCTACAATGCCCAGGAATATCTCATCATGCACTTATTTTTATATCTGTTGATTTTCCAATACAACGCTATGATGAATATGTGGAATACCGTAACTATAAACTAATAGATTTTGATGTTCTGGAAAATCAAATTAGTAATTGCGATTTTCATAACATATATTTTATGAGCGATATAGATGAAATGCTTAGTAATATAAATACTAATTTAATGTCTTTGCTTTCAATTGTTCCTGTTTCAAAGTATAAGCTCGATTTTAAAAAAACCGAATGGATGAACTGCCGAGAAATTGCGTATATTAAATCTCTACGAGATTTAGCTTTTAAGGCTTATATCGATAATCGCTGCGACAGCAACTGGAAAATATTTTGCAAAATTCGTAATCGAACAAAATCAGTTATTAGGAGAATTAAAAGAATAGCTCATTCTCGTTTATTTGTAGATCGCAATAGCAAACAGATTTGGGATACTTTACGCAAAAGCGGTTGTACGGATTCTGTTTCAGCTTTGGATAACATAAATGTCAATGAACTTAATCGAAATTTTGTTTCCAGACAAAATAATAATCATATTAATAATACTATTAATTTTGAAGATATTCAGGATGAACACAGTTTTTGTTTTCGAAATGTCACATTAAATGAAATGTATGTTGCTATTATGAAAATAAAGTCAAATGCCGTCGGCAACGATAATATCCCCCTAAAATTCATAAAAATAGTTATGCCTTATATTCAAGATTACTTGCTTCATTTTATTAATTGTATATTTACAACATCAACATTCCCTACCGCTTGGAAAATAGCTCGAGTGGTACCGATTAAAAAATCAGGAAAATCTAATGATATTGATAATTTAAGACCAATAAGTGTATTGCCTGCGATTTCGAAAATCGTTGAAAATTTAATTAAAGAACAAATCATGTTTCACACTTCTCAAAATGCGATGATTAATATCAGTCAATCCGGGTTTCGCCATGGATATAATACTACTTCGTTACTTCTAGGACTCACAGACACCGTTCGGCGAAATATAAATTCCAATAAAGTTAGTGTTCTTTTATCGCTTGACTTAAGTAAAGCATTTGATAACATCAACCATGTGAAACTGATAAAGAAGTTAAAAAGTGAATTTAAATTTTCTAATTCAGCATGTAAACTTATTTTTTCTTATTTGACTAATCGAAAACAATTTGTTAAGTGTAATAACAGCATATCAGAATGTCTTGATGTTAATGACGGAGTCCCCCAAGGTTCTGTAATCGGCCCTATTTTATTTATGCTCTATTTAAACGACTTCATCGAATGTCTAGATCAAAATGTATGTACACCATTTGTGTTTGCTGACGATATCCAATTATTATTTTCTGGAGAAATTCAATTCATGGATGTCTTAGAGTCTGTTATTAACTTTAACACATGCAATGTGTCCCTTTGGATGGAAGAAAATTTATTAACAATCAACCCTTCAAAGACTAAAGCTGTTGTCTTTGTTAAAAATAACATTATGCCCTTTAATATCTCTATTAAAATTAAAGATACTGATATTGATATTGTAAACGAATTGAAATGCTTAGGAGTTTTATTGGATAATCGTTTATCATTTGACTCACATATAAATAGTTTGAGCTCAAAAATTAACTTTACTTTGCGCAGGTTGTATAGCTTAAATTTATATTTACCTCATCATATTAAATATAAATTAGTTCACGCTTTACTAATGTCTACTCTGAATTACGGTCTTGAGGTGTTTTCTGGAACACTGTCATACAATGTCAAGAAATTGCAACTAATATTTAATAGAATAATTCGTTTTCTTTATAATGTTAAGATACGTGATCATGTATCCCCATATACGCAACGTTTTCTTAACTGCACTTTTATTCATTTTATTAAAATAAGAACTTTATTACATTTCTTTAAAATCATGAAAACCAAAGTACCCGAATACTTATTTAAAATATTTCATTTCACTCGATCTAGTAGAAATGCTCAAATTTTGTTTCCTCCAATTTCTACTTCTATTTTTGAGCGATCATTTCAGATAAGAATTGCTAGAGATTGGAATATGTTGCCTAGGAATTTAAAAAGTTTCTCTGCTTCAATAGGTGTCTTTAAACGTAACCTTTTAGAACACTTTCGCGACATTAACACATAATTTATGAAACATTAAGTTGAGTTTCTGCTATTTTTTCTTTCACTGAGGACCATATATATATATGCATTATATATATATATGCATCATATATATACATATGCATATATAATATATATATGTCGAATTTTTATATACAAATTTTAGTATTTGGAGCGGCTGTGTTAAATATGATTTAGTATTAGTTTATAAGCACATAATTATATTAGCTTGTAATTTTATTTTGGCCTTGTAGGCTTATTAATTACATTGGAAATAAATAAATAAATAAAAAAATAAAAAATATAAACAAACTTGAATTCAAATAATCTTTCAAAAGTTTTTAACATTTTGAACTTCGTTACTTTATACACTTTCTAACTCTGAATTCTGTTTATGTTTACGCTAGTTAACCACAGTTTAACTTTTATATGTCTAGACATTAAACTGTTTTTCATTGAATTCGCATCATAAATTTAAACTCTAGTTATTTAGCAGACATTGTTTACTGTTTACATTTATTAACCTAAACTTCTTTCGGCAGGCACCAAAATCGATTTGCGCGACGATCGCGAGACGCTCAGCGCACTGGCCGAGCAGGGACTCGCACCGCTCAAGCGCGAGCAGGGCCAAAAACTGGCCAACAAAATCCGAGCAGTCAAGTATATGGAATGTTCAGCTTTAACGCAAAGAGGACTCAAGCAGGTGAGTGAGCAACGCATTGAAATAAACATCGTATGATACAAAATTCCTTTTTTTTTTAACGCTACGCAGGTATTTGAGGAAGCTGTCAGAGCCGTGCTCAGGCCTGAACCACAAAAGCGACGTCAACGAAAGTGTATAGTTATGTAAATATTTATGAAACAAAAGAAAACCACCACATCAACAACTGCAACAGTGAAAAACAGCAGTTGCTGTCGTATTTCGTATTTCATTTCATAAAGAAAAAAAGAAAATGCAATTTTACACTTACTACATGCAAGCAAAATAAGTGATCGAAACGAACAACAAAATCATGCAGCTAAACATATTTTTTTAAACACACACTCCTCACATATTGTACCCAAAACTGAAAAAGTAACGAATTTTCATTTTATACACACACTCACTCACGCGTCGTACGCCGCCAAGACAATAGTAGAATTTGTTTCAAAAGATAAAACAAAAAATAATGAAAAAGAAAAGGGAAAAAATAAGAAAAATCATTTAAGCAGTCCATTGCTTACTCATCATGTTGTTTAGCCATACACATTGAAAAGGTTTTGTGTTAGGCTTAAAATTTTTGTAATTATTTATATATTTTTATTATTATTATTTTTATATTTTTATGCTATAATTATTATGGCAAATTATTATGTAAAGTATGCGAAGAGTGGCTACGCATTAATAGTGAAATTTTTTTCAACAATTTACATTTTCTATTTATTTCGTCCTCATCATTTGCTGCAATTGCTGGTGCTCAACGGCCACACTTTACTCCTTTTCAACTTACTCTATTTCAATTCACTTTAAATCGAAATCATATCTTTTTTTTTACAAAAATCGAAAGACCACATGAGCTGATAAATATTGTGCACTATAATTAATAAATAATATAGTATTTTGCATTGTGTTCTGTTTTGCCTAAATTATGCCACAACTAAATTAGTTTTATCTAGTCAATTGAATTGAGTTGCGACTGGTGCAAAATACAGCGAAGCAACCAACCACATAGGCGGCAGCATATTAAAGTAGCAAATATTACAGCGCATCTTCAGATATATATTTCGCGTATTTTAAATTCGATGCAGTTTCATTAAGTGCTATGTTTAGTTCTAAGCCTAAACCAATCACCACTAACTATACAAAAAACCACAGAAAAAAGAGCATAAAGCATTTTTTACACGCCGTTTTATATATATTTTTTATATTAAAGCACTCAAGTCTCAAATATTATACAAATCAACTCGAATTATATGCTATATGCCTTTTGCTAAACTGCGCATCATTTATTAAAGTCAATATCATTTTTTTACTAGGCTGTTTTGCAAATTTTTGTATTTAGTTGTAATTTTTATCAAGTTATTTAAACGTTTTTTTTTTTTAAATTTTTTACTTATAACGACTACTGTCCAAAACTGGCAACTATTTTCTATAAACAACATTTCAAAATGCTTTTTTCCGTTTGTACTGCATTCATTTTGTGCTGCATTCAACTAAGAAATTTGCATTTATATTTAAGAACAAAAATCACATATATAAAATTTAACTTTATGTATTGTAATTTAAATGAGCTACGAAACAAAACAAAATCGAAACCAATTACTTTGAACTAAAAAGTGAACAACACATAAACAAAAAGTCTGTAAAACTGTATGAATATTATATAAAAAATATATATATATTATATTAAATAAAGAAATTCTAATTATTTAATTGAATTGTGCATATTTATTGAACTACCCACTAATTTTAAAATATTCGCGCATGTTTTCTCATTAATATTTTATTATCTTATAAGTTTTCTTCAAAACAATCAACTTAATAATTTTTTGTATCAAAACTATTTTTAAATTTATTTCAAAATTTAATATTAACATTTAGACATGTCTTATGTATAAAAAATGCTATATTTTGCTAAACATGTTTTTTTTAGTATTTAAATTAGATAAGTTAAAAGTAATATTTTTTTTTTTAGAAGCTGTATTATATTGAATAATACTAGTAAAGGGTTTTTCAATAAGAGCGCTACAAAAGTTTTTTTCAAGGGTTTTTCAACAGGGACGCCACAAAAATAGAGCGACAGGGACAGCAAACGACGCCATATTTCTTGCCGCTCTTTTGACATTTCTCTTCAGTAAGGTTTGCCATTTCATGATGGAAAGATATACGAGCCAACAACGAGTCGAAATTATTAAAATTTACTACCGAAATTCGAATTCGTATATCTTTCCATCATGAAATGGCAAACGGTAAGAAATATGGCGTCGTTTGCTGTCCCTTTCGCTCTAAGAACTTATAAAATCTTCATCAACATTTAAATTATTTACCTAATAATTTTTTATTCGATGCATCGGAAAACATCGATGTTTTTGTTTGATGCATCGGAAAACCTCGATGTTTTTGTTTGATGCATCGGAAAACATCGATGTAAAGAGTCGATGTATTGTATCGATCAAAACATCGATATTTTTTTAAGATGGACATCCTTACTAAAGATTCAGCATATAAAGGGTTTTTCAACAGGGACGCTACAAAATCCCTGTTGAAAAACCCTAATGGAGGTAAACTGCACTAACAGTTTTTTTATTCTGTGATCCCGTATTCTTTTAAAATGACTTTAAAATTTTAAAGAATAATAATTTTCGAAAAATGTATTTAAAATTTAAATATTTTAAATTTTAAATACTTATAAATGTCCAATAATAGCTAATTGGTGTCAAATGATGATTTTACGAACAAAAAATTAATAAAATATTGTACTACTCGATTTTAATGAGTTTTTCCGGCTTCTGTGAAATTTGTAATGTATGGCAAAATTAAAAATGTGCAATTTTTTCGTAAATAAAATATAAATGTGTTCCTATTCGTAGTAACGATAAATTTATGCTTCGTTCATGAAAAAAATGAGATTATTTTAGTGGCTAAAATAATTAAATGCTTCTTTTTGTGGATAAAATAAATATATGATTCTGGTCGTAGGTAAAATAAACTTATGCTTTTGTTAATATTTTATAGAGTTCTGTTTGTTTTTTTTTTGTAAGAAAATTGAAACGTGTAGGTTTTCGTAAGATGCGACGAAACTTGCACGGAAAGGAGCCGCCACAAAGCTAATAGGACCCGAACCTTTTTGTGAAATCGGTGACAGTGTTGTAAAAAAGTTTTTACGAGAAGAACTACTTAACACCAGAGAACTCCTATGGTTGGGGCAGGCTAAAATGCGTCAATCAAAGAAATTCATTGGGTCCTATGACTTAAGAAGATTTAAAGAATACATTAAGCTATCGAAGAAAAACCTGAGAATTCTAACAGGACTTCTTACAGGTCATTGTCGGCTTGCTAAACATCTAACTAGGATGGGTATACAAACTGACAGCGTACAAGAATGCAAATACTTGAGAATCGACAACCAAGTCCAAACGATATTAGAAAGATGAACCCTAACCATATAATCAGGTTTTTAACTGAGATAGGCTTGACGTACATCTTATAGAACTATTTAAAACCAGAAGCCCCTATAAATAGTATAGGGAGATGCCACAGCTGAGAATGGCTTCAGTCATGGTATCAAGCGGGGCACAATAGATCTATTCAGGTCGCAGTGCATCACCCAGAAGCAATAATAATAATAATAAAGATGCGACGAAATGAAGTACATTAAATTCTTCTTGATTACCCCGCAGACAATATTTCTAGCATATTTAAGTTATATTTCCGGCAAAGATACAGATTAATAACAATTTTTGGGAAATATATACCAAATAATTAAACTTTGTGTAACTTTTTAAACAGATTCCCAACTTAAAACGAATGGGTTGCTCAACTCCGTCTTTTTTTTGCATGAAATCTATCGAATGAATATTTTTAAACTGCCTATTGATGTTTATGTGCTCAGTAAAGTATTTACACAGAAAAAAATGTCCATCATATTGATGAATTCCGTTCTTCAAACAATGATTCATTGTATTGAAGAACCATTCATAATATTAATGACTAACGACATCAATGTTATGAATGCGATCATAAATATAATGACTGATTTAGTAACTGTCGAAAAAGTGTTCTTCAATATGATGAACTGTATGTGAAGAAAACGTTTCATCATGTTAATGAACCAAAATATAAAAAAACAACATATATGTTCATCATATTGAAGAACGCTGTTCATTAATCCAAATTTCTATAAACATTTTTTTTTTATTCATTTTTTGCCATACTTCTCAAGTAGTTCTTGTGTGTTATTTCTTATATAATGCTTGCTCGACATGCATAAATTAGTAAAATGTTTTATAATATATTTATTATAATTACAACTTTTAATTAATATAAATTTTTTTTTTTTTCGAAAAATTACAACTTTTAATTAATATAAATATATTTTTTTTTTCGAAAAATTACAACTTTTAATTAATATAATTTTTTTTTTTTTCGAATAAATTTTTTTTTTGAAAAAAATTTTTTTTGAACAAATATTTTTTATTGAACATTTTTTTATTTCGAAAAAAAAAATTTCGAATAATTTTTTTTTTTCGAACAAATATTTTTTTGCGAACAAAATTTTGTTTCGAATTTTTTTTTCAGATCATTTTTTGTCCGATTTTTTTTCCAATATTTTTTTTTAAATTTTTTTACTGTTATTTTTTAAATAAACTTTTTATAACACTTTTTTTTCGAATCTTCGTAAATCACATCTTCAAAATTTTATAAATGTAGTTTGTAAGTTTTAAATCGTTTTATTTTTATTTTTGAAGTTAATAATTCCAAAATAGATATCTTTCAATTCAAGTTTTAAGTTCGTATAGTTAAATACCTAAAACGACGACTTACCTTAAAAATAATGCATTTTCCATATAATTAAATAAAACACATTTAAAGTTTGTTCCCAAATTAAGAAATTTTTTAATAATTTCGCTAATAACAAATAACAAATTTATATCGTATTACCATGGCATATATATAAATCGTCTGATGGGTTGTTATTTTTATTTTTGTGTGACTTTTACAAATTATTTTTAACAAGTTTTCACAAGTTTTTACGAAAAATATTAAAAGTCACTAAATTAAATTTAATAAAAATGAAAACAACGTAAATTTCGTTTCGAGTTGAATGATAAAAGTTTTTCATAAACTTCAATACAAACGGAAGGGTTTCGGATGTACTGCCTGTCCAGGTTTCCTCTTGGGTCCAGCACTCTTTGGACGCTTTTGATCGGCACTCAGCGATGGCATGGACACTGAAAGCACCAGACACTCAGCCGGCAGAGACATGGAGGATGTTATTGTGGTGGCGCGTTGAATTTTTGGTGCCTTCCAGTACTGTGAGCAGGCGTGTGATTTATGATGAGAGTAAATGAGAGCATTATTTTTGGTTTTTATTACATTTTGTAATTAGATTAACTACTTTTATGTATGGTATAAAACATTGGAATAAAACAAAGTTAAAGAAAAAAAGTTTAGAAAAAAACTTACGAATTCTGAAATTTTACAAGCGCCAATTTGGGAATCCAGATATGGTGTTGTAAGCATTGCTTTGCTGCTGTTGCGTATGCAAAGGCATTCAAACTACTTTTTGGGACTAATGCCAAATGTTTTACTGTGTGTTGCTGTGCTTTTTTTTCAAATACTATTATATTCTTTTTAAGTGTATGCAAAATATACTGCCTGTCATGTGATTAGAATTGTATTTTAAGTAAGAATATGTAAAACAAGCTATTCTTTATTTACTTTCAGTGGCAGTCCAAGTTAAAATTTCTATTTCTTGATTAATAACACTGCTCTACAAAAGTGAAAGAATGTTTCTTATTGACAATTTGCTGAAACAGCCAACTGTAATTTGCTGTTTCAGCGAAATTCGGCGCTTTCATCTTTTCAGCAAACTTTATTGCTATTTTAGCAACCCTTTTTGCTACTGTTGCAGACTTTTTATTTGGAGTATAGTTGGGAAATACGAATTCTTTACTCTAATAAATAGAAAACTCGATCATTTGCACTTTCATTTTCGAACTAACTCTAACTCGAACTAACTTTAAATATTTCATATAATTTGAATATATTTTAAGAATATGTTAAGCTATTAAAAAAACACTCTATTTTTAGAAAAACAAAAAAAAAATCTCGAGTTCATGATTATTTTCAACGAGAATCATGAATGTTTTTTTTTTAAATTATAATCAAAATATACACAGAAAAAAATAATCAACGTAAATATAGCAATCGATATTAATTGAATGCATTAATCTGTCCAGCAATTAAATTCAGTAATTTAATGCAGACCTTTGCTATTATTCGATAATAAGCAATTGTGTTTGCTAATATGAATATTTGAACATCAATGCATCAAATATAATTGCTATAACTTGGCCAACTAATTAATTTGCTGCATTGACGTACATATATTGATATTAGCAAACACAATTGCTGATTTGACGACGAATAGCAAATGTTTTCATTATATTAATGAATTTTATTGCTGTACTGATAAATGCATGCAATTAATATCGGTTGCTATATTTTCGTTGATTATTTTTTTCTATGTAAAGTCTGCTACAGTAGCAAAAAAGGTTGCTAAATTAGCAAAATAATTTCTGAAAAGAGGAAAGCGCCGTATTTTGTTGAAATAGCAAATGACTGTTTGAATGTACAAATAAGACACTTTAAAGTATCCTATTTACCATTGCAGTGTTTTAGGATCCTACATTTTAAATAAAATTGAAATATTTTAATCGTTTTGAATTTCAAATCCAATTTAAAAATCTATAAAGATAGAGTGTGAGATCAGCATACATAAATATTGTGTTTTTTTTATGTTTGAACTTATAAGAATGTGTACAATACTCACAATCTTCGATTTATTTATGATACTTCTAAATGTTTTTTGCGAAATCCTCAAAAATATGAATGTTTTAGGAGTATTCAAGGACTCATAAATGTGAGGCTATTTGAGCCTAAATAACTCTTATTTCAGAATCTTTTTTTGGCTTAAGTGTTCATTTTTCTGAGTAATACTCCAAATATAAAATCATCTTAAAATCCTCTAAAAAAAAGTCTCAAAAATATGAATCTTTTAGTAGAATAAAAGGTTACAATCCAACCAAAACTTAAAACAAAAAATCTAGTCTAATTTCATACTATATTACAGTCAGTCTGTGCTAAAACTATTTTATATGCATCAGCTACACCCAGAAAAAAATACTATATAAATAATAGTTTTTTTACTATTAAAAATAGTCAATAGGATAAATTATTATTTTAATCGGAAAATACCATTAAATACTATAAAATACCATGATATTGCCATTGAGTTTATATGTTTTTTTTGTTATACTATTAAATCAATAATTGTCCTATTGACCAATTTTAATGGAATTTGAAGAATGTTTTTTGTCTGGGTGTATACCCAGAAAAAAATACCATTTTTTTGTTATACTATTAAATCAATAATTGTCCTATTGACCAATTTTAATGGAATTTGAAGTATTTTTTTTCTGGGTGTATAAATATCTACACCCAGAAAAAAAATTCCCTTAAATCCCATTAAAATTGGTCAATAGGACAATTATTGATTTAATAGTATACAAAAAATAAATCTTTTCATATAAATGTCATGGTATTTTTTAGTATTTAATAGTATTTTCCGATTAAAATAAAAATTTATCCTATTAACTATTTTTAATAGTAAAAAAACTATTATTTATATAGTATTTTTTTCTGGGTGTATTACAAAAATCTTCTCGCTAAATTATTAAAAACGAAAAAATAGAGTTTTCAAATAAATTAAAGTGCAGCAAATGTGTTTTTTTTTACTGTGAATGCCAATCAAAACAATCAACATTTTATTTTTGCTTTATATTAATTTTTATATTATTGATTATTGCATTTAATACTTAAAAATTACAAAAAATCTATTTTTATAATATTTTCTTTTTACTAAAAAGTGTTTTGCTTAGAATTAAATGAAAATTGGTTTGATATATATTTGTTGTTCTTTTTGTTTTTTTTTTAGTTACAAATGTTTACATAAAAAATGTTTTGTATAAATATTTCTAATTTATTTTTTAAATTTTGGTATATATTGCAAAAAAAATGATGTTGAATATATGTTGAATTCAAAATATGTATACGCTTTGCAATGAAATGCCTGTTAATTATAAATTAAAATTGAAAAATTATATCAGAAAATAAGAGGTTTTAAGTGCCAACTATTTCGTCTTGCTAGAGGTAAAACTCAACAATTACACTTTTCTAAAGGGTTTTTCAACAGGGACGCTACAAAAGTAGAGCGACAGGAACAGCAAACGACGCCATATTTCTTGCCACTCTTTTGACATTTCTCTTCAGTAAGGTTTGCCATTTCATGATGGAAAGATATACGAATTCGAATTTCGGTAGTAAATTTTAATAATTTTGACTCGTTGTTGGCTCGTATGTCTTTCCATCATGAAATGGCAAACCTTACTGAAGAGAAATGTCAAACAAGCGGCAAGAAATATGGCGTCCTTTGGTGTCCCTGTTACTCTACTTTTGTAGCGTCCCTGTTGAAAAACCCTCGAAAAAAACTTTTGTAGCGCTCTTATTGAAAAACCCTTTATTATGGGTTTTCGATTTTTTTTTTTTGTTATTAAACATTTACTCAACGATGAGGAAAACAATTGATTGGTGTCAAATGATTAGTAATATTTCAAATACACAAAATACTGTTTTTACACGGTAGATACGTTTCAGAGAATATCGTGTAAAAAGAGAAATATTAGATTGGTTCAACCACTTCAAAAGGGCTACAAAAAATAATAAAACATACACTTTTTTTTCAGTATACCATGTACTTGTATTAAAAATTCAAAATAATATGAATTAAAAAATCATGTAAAAATGGATGTGCTTTCAAAATCTCGTAAAAAAATCTCGTGTAAATACAGGATTAGGTGTATTGAGAAACAAACTTGAAAATAGTGTTTTTGAAAAAATGTTCTTGGTGAGTTTTACTTCTAGAACGACGATTTAATAAACCTTTTTGTTTGTCGAGTATTATTTAAATCCAATAAGTAATTTTTTGTTTTTGTTTTAATGAGTTTTACATATGTATATATATAATAATAATCTTTATATGTTCAACACGAATATAATAAATCTTCATATCTTTGAATATTTGCAATGATTCAAGCACACAAGACATTTAGTAAATATTTAATGCTTTTGAATTGTCCATTAACATTTAGATAACTATAATAACTAAATTGTTCTGTACTGTACTGTTCTGTACTGTTCTGTTCTGATAAATATGAAGAGATAAATATTTCGTAAATAGTTTCAATTTATTTTTCATTTCTGTTCAATAACATTTACTATAAATATTTGTTTGAATACTTGAATTGATGATTATTTAGATGCATGTGTTGGATTTGCTTAAATTGTGATTTTTATTAAATTATTTAAATTGCTTTCATTTTATAAACTGTGAAGCAGAAAAGAAACAAATTAAATAATTTTATATTTTTGCATTAAAAAAAAAAATCTAAAATAAATCAATCAAAAAAGTGCTATAAATCGAATACATTTTGCCATTTTCAATTTATCTCAAATATGCTGTTATGTGATTTTTACTTAAAATGAAAAAGTTCTTAATATTTTTAGAATTCAAATATTTTTAGATATCGAATATTTTGGTTCTAAGTATTTTTTTTCATTTAAATTTCCTGTATATTATGTTTCAAATATGTTTAGGTTTCCAATTTTTTTGTTTTCAGTATTTTATATGTTTTAAATACTTTTAGATTTCAAATACTTTTAGTTGTTTCAAATATTTTTAGTTGTTTCAAATATTATTTTAGTTGTTTCAAATATTATTTTAGTTGTTTCAAATATTATTTTAGTTGTTTCAAATATTATTTTTGTTTGTTTCAAATATTATTTTTGTTTGTATTAAATATTAACTGTTTAACTCTGCTGTTGATTTAAGTTTTCATCAGCACCGGATGGTGTAGTCGCCATGGATGCTGGTTGCGGGCTCTATGTTTGAAAAATAAATAAAAATTAGCACAAATAATAATGAAAGTAAAACTCAAACATCCAAACAGCAGTTGCGTGTTAAAATTATGACTCAGAAAATATAAAAAATAAATTACAATATAAAATAAAAAAAATAATATGAAAATAAGAATATCAAAAACAGAAAATAAATAAATAATATAAAAATTTTAAAAATATTTTTAAATTTTTAAAATAAAACAAAACACTGAAATAATAAAACTTCTCAAAGAGCGCACTTGAGTCAACGCATAAGTGCGTCATAAATAACTCTTTAAGAAGCTCTTTAAATGTCACAAAATTCTTTTAAAAAGAGTTAGTTTGATATTTATATATTAAACATGTGTTTATATTTAAATTTAATCCTGTTAATCGTTACAATAATGATGCAAAGCAAATTAATAAATCGAATTTAAAGAAAACACTTATAACTCACTTAAATGGTAGCTAGTTTTGTCAGGTTTTTCTTTTAAGTTACTTTTTGCTTTAAATAAGGCTTTTAAAAATTAGAGGTACGTATACATAGCTATTGTCCTAGTAATATTTATACAAGTATTCCTAAAAAATAAAATGAAAAATTTTGTCTTTTTATAAAATCATCTTTCTTTTTTGTATAACTTAAAACAATAAATACAGCGCTTGGTTTTTTCGGCATAGAATAATTTTTATTCATGATCTAATCTTTCGGTAAATTGTTATCATACGTGGTAAGTATAAAAGAGTTTAAATGGTATGTTAACTGGACGGATTAATAAAAGATTAGCATGTTCAATAAAATTGAATTGAAACAAGCTTTATAAGTTTAAAGAATTCAAACTTCGTTTTGATGGAGGTAAAGTTGGATAAAACAGTAGTTTAAATTTCAAATAAAAGATAATTTGCACTGAGATATATATCTTTTTTTAATAGTATTAGATAAGCTTAGAATACTGCATATCATGAATTTATTATACTCCCTAAAAAGCAAAATCTAAAAATTCGCCCTATCATCAATAATTTTTCCTCCGGAATTATTATCTCGAACAAAAATTTGCCGTGACATGCATTTATTTTTTCATATAACTTTTGTTTTCGAGCGAAAAAATTCGAGGGAAAAATATTTATTAACTCAAACCCATTAACTCAAACATTTATTCATTATTCTAGCACATTCCGAATTACAAAACATTGTTGAAATTTCCGATCTACTAAATTTACAATTCGATCGAATTTGATTATTTGTTTTAATATCGAATTTGCTTTTTTCATTACAAAGAATCGTTTTTAATTGAATTTAAATCATTTTGTGCTACTTAAAAATTGAATTCGTTTTTTTGTTGGCAAATATTTTATCGTTAATTTACATTTTCAACATTTTAAATTATTTAAATTTAAAGTAATTTTATTATAATATATCGTCGTTGTGGAACGAAAAGTCACCAAATACATTTTCAAAATGCCAAATATTCATTTACAAAAATCTTTATATATCTGTCAATTTTTAATCGATGATCTCAATTGTTTTTACCACATGATAAGAAAATCTATCAATTGATATTTCAACTTTATCATTTGCATCATGCATCATTTACTTTTTATAATATGAATCAACAAACTCGAAATTTAAGTTTTTCATAAAAATGTATTTGGTGACTTTTCGTTCTACAACGACGATGAAAAGCTAATCGAGTCGGTGTAAAACAAGATATCAGATAGCTCGAGATTGAGTTATTCAAATGAACTTGATCGCGATCACATAAATACAAAAATATAATAGAGGAGCAGTTTTCAATGAATTTTAATATAACTTTTAAAAAATATTGTAAAATATCAACATTTTCAAATTACTCTACTGCATATCGAATAAAATCGATATCGTAAGAATGTATTCCGTACATAGTTTGCTATAGTTTTTGTCTTCAGCTGTACACAATAAAAAATAAAAACCAGTTGGGAAGGTTATATCACATGGGAAATTTTAAAGTAGGTTTTAGTATGATAGTTAGGATTATCAAAATTATAGTCGGTCTAAGCCGACTATAAATACCCTACACATATGTGTGGTTACCATTTAAAGTGGTATAAAGGTCACCAGGGTATACGAATCCTGAAAATAACTACAAACTTTCAATCGCTGAAGAATTTCCATTCATTTGATACCCATATTTTCAAATGGGTAGGTGTACCGAATTTCACTTTCTTTTTTGGAACCACAAGTCGTTTCGCCGGAAACCATTATTTTCATGTATTTGTGCATGAGTCAATATATATTTGACCAACAAAAGTTTTCCTAAGCACGTATACAGTAAAATTGATCTGTAGATATAAATTTTATACGAGGTATTTGAACATAAGTGATCGGTTCTCAGGTCACAATAGACCGATCATGCCAATTTTCTTGTTCCGACAGCTTAGATATATAAGTAATCTAAATCTAAAGTTTCATTGCTCTAGCTCTATTTTTTCTGCAATCGTGATTTAAATCGACTCAGGAGGTCATGCTGATCAAGAATATATATACTTTTCCATACCGGAGATGCTTCCGTCTGGGTGTTACAAACGGCGTACCAAACTGAATATACCCTTTGACTTTTAGTGTAGGGTATAATAAATAAATAGTTTGGCACTACAGTCCTATAAGAACTTAGGCCGAGCTCTCTCACCATTTTGATCTGTGCGTGTTATATTTGTACTCAAAGTGGTGGGACCTACAGTTTATTGTTGAATCCGAACGGCGGGTGAGAGCTTTTCATAGGCAATGTTTTACTCTCGTAGGTTTGCCATTTACTGCCGAGAGGTAGCGCGGTATAGAAAAATGTTTCTATGAAAAGATGTTGTTAGCCCCAGTCCAGGCTTGCACCGGGGACCTTTCGGCTCGCACTCACTCACTCACTAACCACTGAGATACCGCGGCTACCACGGGAAAAAAATAATCGACTTAAATATAGCAACCGATATTAATTGCATTCATTAGATATGTTTTTATGCAAACATACTATTTTTTGAACTGAAAAAACTGATATGTTTCTCTGGAAACATATTTATATTCAGGTCGTTCCAAATCATGTTTTCTTTTGAACATATTTATGTTTGGGTTCAAATATTTATTTTGTTTGGATATAGTAATTATTATGTTTCTATTATAACATACACCATTTTAAGGGGCAACATCAAAATGCTTCCGTGATATTATAATGTAAATCAGAGCTCATTACAACACTGTTCAAGTATCAATAAAAAATAGTTTAACAAAAAAACTTAAACGCAGTTTTTCTTTTAATTAACTACACTAATTTTAATATACTAACGAATGATAATATTCCAACACGTTTTTTTTTTATCATACATAGAGTAATTTTAGAGAAAAATAGTTTTTACCCTTTTTTGCTATTTGCTATTTAGGACCTAAAATTTTGAGACCAATTTTCTTAAAAACGTTTTGTAATAGAAAAAAAACTGAGAATGCAGTCAAAATCAGCAACCGCTAATTATATAGAATAGATATATGGTATGTCCATGGCAACATTTTTTCACGTTTTGACGAGTAGTCTAATCGGGTACCTGACGTGAAGTTATTATCCTGATCAGACTTATTTTTAACTATATTTCATACGATGTAAATTTAAATTCATCTGAAACACCTTTTACCAAAATTTTAAGCTGTTTCGAATAAGAAATGTTTTCTGGTATCTACACCGTATAATAACTGACAACTTTTACCTCCATAAATAAACGTTATTTGAGTATAATTAAAAATATATTGTTTCAATTTTACTACAACTATATAAAGAAAACTAATAGTTAACAAAAGAATTGTAATAAAAACACTTATCCGATTATTGGGAACACGAGGCTAAAAATACCTACTGAAACCAAGTACAAACTATATATTCGAAAAAGTTTTTTAAAACTGTATTTATTGTTTTAAAATTATTATTTACTAAATTATAACATTACTATATACATAATGAAGATATTAATTAATTATTTACAATTTAATTATCGCACGATTCAATACAATTCGAACAAAATGATACAAAAAATGTAGTTACGAGAAACAATACAATAAGTACATATTTCAAGAAAAAAAGGCGCTCACCATGCATTTTGAAAATTTTGATTTTGCATTCAGAAGCGAAGCAGCTTTTTTGATGGTAATTAAAAAAAAAGAAAACTAAAAATAATAATAACATTCTAAAGTCAAAAACCTATCGATGTTTGTCGTAAAGAAAGGTTTTGGCAGTAAGTATTTGAATTAGTTAAGTTATTAATTAATTATTTGTACAATGAAATATCAATTGAAACTCTCTCGCAAACTCTATGAGTTTTTGCTTAGATTTGAATTATTTTTTTTTGTATTTGTTGTTTTTTATTGTATTTGTTTTTTTTTGTATTTGTTATGTTATTGTTTGTGTTTTGTGTTGAATGACATTTTGTTTGTTTTGTGGTTGTTTAAAGCATGTTTTGTATTTTTAGAAACTAATTTTTAAGGTACATTTTTAAGTATTCTTGTTGCATTTCTTTTAAATCTTTAATTTTTTGTTGTTGTTTTGTGTTTTTTTTTCGAGTGTTTGCGGTAGCAAATTATTGCAAAAATAAATCTATTTAAATAGAGAATTAAAAATCTCTGTACACACACAATCTGAATTGCAAAGACCGAATTCAAGGTGGATGGTTGCAATGAGACGCCCTTGGCAGAGCTATAAATAAAAGTAGTAAAGGAAATACAATAATCAAAATTTGTTGTAGTTGTTGTAGAAGTTAGTTAATCGATTATTTAATTTTAATTGAGAAAGAGTTTTTGCTTCTATGTTAGAAATTCATTAATCGACTAAAGTAACGTTAACAAAATGAAAAAAAAAACGAATAGAACAAAAAAAAAATTTAAACTAAACCGAACCAATGAAAACATAAGACAAACTAAATACTTTAAATTATCTATTTGAAGAATTTGGAATTTTTATTATTTTCAGTGGGTGTTGATAGAATGTCGACTGAACTAAAACTCTATGACATACAAAATGAACCTAGAGATACGTTTTAATTAATAAAAATATACTATATACATGACATAATTAATTGAGTTTAATAAAGCGAAGTTTGTTATAGATTTTTCAATGTTTTCTAATTTATTTTATTTGTTCGGATAAAGTGCATTTTAACGGTAAACGGTACCACACAAAAATCGAATTTCCACGACTCTTTAAATTAAAACTTTCTCCCCACTGGTGTCTGGAACTTACCCAAAATTAAAAAAATACTTTTAAAAATTTTAAATTTACATCTTCACTTGTAGAAGATACCCAAGGTCCTATTTATATAGAGCAATCCTTGAGCTGGGTCCTTTAGTTTCTATTATTTTTGGGTATTCCAGATGGGTTCAATATTTTAGAACATATATTTTGATGTTTTTTTTATTTTAAAGGATTGTTATTTTAGTGATTTGACCGTTTAAATGCCCTTCTACTAATTTTCTATAAATAAAAATGTATTTCATTCGTATGATGTGTTTTTCTAACTACTTTGTTATTGAAAATTAATATACCTTGTACTTCATAGGCGTAGGATATAAATATATCGTCGTTATAGGTTAAACTCATAAACTCTTATTGATTCGATAAGTCAAATAAGAGAATAGTACAATAATAATAATATAATAATAGTTTGGCGCTACAGTCCTGTTTAGAACTTCGGCCGAGCTCTCTCACCATTTTGAGCTGTACGTGTTATATTTGTACTCAAAGTGGTGGGACCTACAGTTTATTGCCGAATCCGAACGGCGGGTGAGAGCTTTTCATAGGCAATGTTTTACTCTCGTAGGTTTGCCATTTACTGCCGAGAGGTAGCGCGGTATAGAAAAATGTTTCTATAAAAAGATGTTGTTAGCCCCAGTCCAGGCTTGAACCGAGGACCTTTTGGCTCGCAGTCCAACGCACTAACCACTGAGCTACCGCGGATACAATAGTACAATACCCAAAATTAAAGAAGATCTCTTTGAATGAAAGAGGCGTTTAAAAATTGAAAATGGTTAAAAAAATGGAATCTATTTATTTTAATTCTAAACTTTTGGAGTTGTACAAATATGTTTAAACACCCATATTATTGTGTAAATTATTACATTTTATTTTAAATTTAAAATATATCAGTAAAAAAATAATTCTTTAAATGAGAGATAAAATAATCAAAATAACTACCTTTTCCATAATTATACTTTCTGTATTTTAAAAGAAAAAAGAAACAAAAATTTTACGATCAAATTTTGATTTCATGTTACTTGAACTTTAAATCTTTGAAATTTCTTTCGTCTACAGAAAGTGGCAGTTCTCTAGAAATATCTGTTTTCGTCCAATAACCCAGTCTGCCATGCCTCGGATATAATTTGAGACGATATTGTTGCGAAACATGCACGAGGAATTTTAAAAATTAGAATAGATAAAACAACTATATTAATTTTTTTATCGAAGTTATTCGTGAAAGCTTCGAGGCATCGGAGCACCGTGGTATCAGTCAAAACACTGTATATTTTGGTGTAGTGAATATTTTTAAAAGCGGATTTTGATTAGATATGTTTTTAAGATACTAAAAATAAAATTCGTCCGATTAGATTCCGCTGTATAATAAACCAAAGTTGAACTTTAATTTCTTTTTCAATTTTTACCAATTTTTTTGTTTTTGTAGGGCCATTCCACACCAAATCGACCAAAAAATGTAAATTTTGAGATTTTACCTTTTCGATTTCAATGAAATTTAGGCAGCTGATAAAGATTATTGAGATATGCATTGACCAATTTTTTTTTTATTTTTTTCGACCACTACTTCCAGAAATACAGTGCTTCAAAGTTACAAAAAATGGGCCATAAATCACTTTTGTATGGTTGTTTATATTTCAATATCTCTTAAAGTAGATAAGCTAGAAACTCCATTGATGGCTCGTTTTAAAGCTAATAGAACAAGCTTTTAGAGAAAATAAGTGGTTATTTCTAAACTTGAAAATCTCGCCCGTCGTCATTGACTTAGCACTTCAAAATTGATGTCCTTAAAAAGGACACTTTTTAAAATTCTGAAAAAAATCACAAATTTTGGTTGATTTAATACAAATGTTTATGCCAAATTTCAAGATGGTATTTTGATTGCATCGTATTTTAAAAAATAATTTTCTAAATTTTTATTTATTTTTTGCATTGAAAAAAAAAATTTTTTTTTTCGACAGTGAAAGTTGCAATAATTTATTAAATTATTTCTAACTCTGATTTCTAGAATGGTGCCAGTTTTATCATATTGACTTTAGTTTTTGAGATATTGATTTGGGGTATATTTTTTAGATTTTTCCAAAAATGGTATATATCTCAAAAACTAAAGACAGTTTGATGAAACTGAACATTTTCGAAATCAGAGTTACAAATATATTAAAAAAATTAATGCAAATTTTACTTTTGAAAAAAATATTTTATTTTTCAATACAAAAAATTTGTAAAAATTTCGAAAACTAATTTTTAAAATATCATGCTATCAGAATACCATCTTTAATTTTTGGCATGAACATTTATATTAAATCAACCAAATTACACGTTTTTTTTCAGAATTTTTAAAAGAGTCGTTTTTAAGGACATTAATTTTGATGTGCAAGGATAATGACCACGGACCACATGTTAACGTTTAGAATTTACAACTTCATTTTTCTTAAAGCATGTTCTATTACCTTTAAAACGAGCCATCAACGAAGTTTCTACTTTAAGAGATATTGCAATATAAACAACCATACAAACGTGATTGTTGGCCCATTTTTTGTAACTTTGAAGCACTGTATCTCTGGAAGTAGAGGTCGAAAAAAATAAAAAAAAAAACGGTCAATGCATATCTCAATAAGCTTTATCAGCTGCCCAAATTTCATTGAAATCGAAGAAGGTGAGTTCCAACCGCTGGTCGATTTGGTGTGGAATGGCCCTGTAAAAGGTTTTTTTATTAATATTTTGCATGATTAATAATATTATTTACTCAAAAATATTTTTTTTTTGATTTAAAATTTTGAATCTCTAAAAATTTTAAAAAAGTGAACATTTTTGAATTGGGTTTTTTCATTTTGAGTTGTAATATCCGAACGTTTTAAAGGAATTTCACTTAGGTCACATTTTTTTAAATACTGTATCTTTTATCTATATTTTTCATAAAAGAAACGATTGTCATACACTGTTTATTTTGGGTGCTATGAAAGATATAAGAAAAGTCCTTTTTCAAAATTTCGATTTTGAACGTTCATAACTTCTACAAGTTAAATGCAGTTAAGCTAAAATTTACTTGAAATTATAGTTAAAGGCCCTTTCACCCTATACTAACTTTTACATCCGTGACGTTGCGACCATGGTCGCTAGATGCGTTATAGCTAAATTATGTCGAAATTTTTGTATTTGAACGTTATCCATCAAAAACCTTCAAAAGTTTTTACGCTGCAATTGATTTTGACATATACCAAAATTAATACCCTTTCACACCATAACTTTTACTACCAAAGACCTCCTCCGCAAAGGTCTCCGCGATATGACTGACTGGATACTAAGTAATTAAAAATAATAATTTTAAAAATGTGTATTAAAATTTTTTGAATATAGAAATCATATATTTTTTATTTTGAAGTCATAAATGATTTGAAATAATTTTAATATTCGATTAAATATAAAATTCTAAATATTTTCCCTAAATTTGTAGCCTACAAATGATTTGAAATAATATTAATTTTCGATCCCAAATATTTTCTAAGTAAGTTGTGTATTCATTAGAAATTTTTGTCGTTCTGTTTCCTATTATTTTCGCATATTTATTGTTTGTCGAAATCGATAATAGGCTCATATTATTGATTTCGATAAATATATCGTTTTGATATCGTAAAAATGTCGTTTGGATTTTTGAAACATGTTGTAAAAAATAAAATTTTAAATGTCTACAGAATTCTATTTGATATTTAAGTTTTTAATTTGTTATTACACTTTTTTTTTTTTTTTGCTCCAATGCCATAGCATAGACTTTGCCATTTTGAATCCCCCAAGTCTTATTTATTTAGTTAATTTTATAAAAAAATTAAAACAAAAAAAAATCGTCACTGTCATGCCAAAGGGGCGAATGTGCATTTTTAAAAATGTTGGGAAAACAAATCAAATTAAAGTTTGAAGTGCTTTAAAAATTAGAAAATTGTATATTTTCTTTAATTTTTTCTGTTATTTTAGTTTATTCGTCAATTATTATAACGTATATAAAATATCTTTAGATTTGGACAACCTACTGCATTATAAATACGAATTTTGTGACTCTACAACCTGATCTAAACGCAAATATTTTTGTTTTTTATGATATAACTTTTTATTAGCACAAGATAAAATATGTTGAGGAATTAATTGATTGTTTTTAAAGCACCTATTGAACTGCATCATTAATTAAAATTTTTTGTCAAACATTAATTTACCATTTGTTATTTGCAGGAAAAAATGTTTGACAAAATATTTTTAAATAATGATGCAGTTCGATAGGTGCTTTAAAAACAAACAATTAATACCTCAACTCGACAATTATATCTTGCACCAATAAAAAATTATAGCAAAAAACGAAGAAATTGGAAAAATTGAAAATCTTGTCATGCCAAAAGGGCGAATCTTTTCATTTTTTGCTATAACTTTTTAATGGTACAAGATAAAATAGTGATGTAAAGGCATTTATTGTTTGTTTTTAAAGCACCTATCGATCTGCATCATTAATTAAAAATATGTTGTCAAACATATATTTGCCATTTGTTACTTGCAGGAAAAAATGTTTGGCAAAATAATTTTTAAATAATGATGCAAATCAATAGGTGCATTGAAAACAAATAACAAATGCCTTTACACTACTATTTTATCTTATACCAATAAAAAGTTATGGCAAAAAAACGAAAAGATTCGCCCTTTTGGCATGACAAGATTTTCAATTTTTCAAATTCGCCCTTTTGGTTTTGTATTTTGTGGCTAGAACTACCCAACAAAATGACACGCGATTTTAGCACAGCATACTTGAGGATAAACTACATTCAAAAATGTAAAAAAACGCAAATGACATAAATTGCGCATTCGACCCTTTGGCATGATAGTGACGATATATAAAATTTGAATAAAATGTTGTAATAAAATATAATTATCAGTTGATAAAAGAATTTGCTCTATCGATAACAATTTGTCAGATATATGAAGATTGTTGTCATCTAATTATTGAAATTTTGTAATTGTTGGTGAGTTTGTTTTAATTCTACAACGACGATATATATAGTACCATGTTAAAACATTAGTATTACTTCCAATATCGGAAACGCGCGACATATACAAGGTTCGTAAGATTTCGCGAAGGCTCTTATAGGTTATGAAATTTTAACCTATTTTCAAGATTTTTTAATAATTTTCATATAGTTTGCATACCATAATTTTAATATTAATCAAAATGCGTCGGAATAAGTTCACTTAAACAAAATACTATATTTTTAATAGTTTTTAAAATAATTATTACAATAGTTTCATTATTTAAATTAGGATAAATTATGGATTTAATAGGTGAATATCATTGAATACCATAACATTAACGACACTACAATCGATTATTGTGTTTATATGAAACTATTGGTTTTTCTATACTATTAATTTAATGATTGCACTATGGACCAACATATGGGACGTTTTTCTCTGTAAACATGAATTTTTGATTCCTATCGGAGATTATGAAAAATGTGCTTTTTGGATTTTATAAAAAATATATTTTGAGTAAAAATACGAAATAATTAGAAAATTAAAAAAAGAGTCTCTTAGTATTTCAAATATTCTTTATAACAATGTCTGTGGTTTCAGGTTTATATATTGACTGATGAGATACCCTACATTATTGGAGCTAAATATTAGTGTAATATTAAATAGACTTATGTTTAATAATAACAATACTTTGATTAGTGCAAAATGATTAATTTTATAGTAAATTCGAATGTTATGTTAAAGTGCTTTTGTTAATTTTGTTAGTTAATTTTTGCATCGATTGTTAGATAAATTCTAACTAAATTAATACGTGCAAAGAATTTATTAAATTCCGGATTCAATTACATAGTGGCATATAACTCATAGATAAGGTGAGTTTCAGTTAATAAGTTAAATAGTTGATGAACAAATGAGGGCGAACCAAGTCACATTGGGCCAAAAATTAGTGCGAAGTGCTCTGTTTCAAAACATTAAATACAACACAAATAAAAAATTTTAAATAAAATCAGAATAAACAAAACAATTAAATCAAATCAAATTGTTTACCAACGAAAAATCATCAAAATTAATTTCAACTATTTGTTTTGAAAAATTCTTTAAAAATAACGAACTAAGTAATTCGAAACGGAAACAAATTCAATTAGAGTTTTGAAAAAATATTTAGAGAATTTCTGGTGTTTGGTTATTGTGAATGTTACCTGTGATGGCGGTGATGCCAGTGCAACGGAGTGCTCAACATTTTTCAAATAATCCTTATCGTCGAAAATCTTCTTTTCGCCGCCACCCGGCTTGTGCTTCACATTATCCATGGAGCCCACTTTGCTTTGTGCCTTAATGTCGAGTTTTTGAGTTTGTATCTGAAAAGTAGCAGCAGCGGCGGCGGCACCGATGACGAATAAAATTAATTTCAATTCGTACGAATTTTTAATTTTAATTTTTTTTTTATTTATTTTCGAAAACGTAAATGAAGTACAAATTATGAAAACAAAAATGTATAATTATTAATTGCCAAATTGATATTTACACAAAAATTTTAAATTCTCAGATACAAACGATATTTCGAAAAAATTACAAAATTCTTAAAAAAACGAAGCATGGATAATACTACAAAAACATAGGACAAAGGACGTGAAAAGGTGCTGAAGACGTTGAACGTTATTGTATTAGCAAAAATTTATAGAAATAACATAAAAAAATAAAACATATTGCAAACTACATAAACAACAAATACTATTTAAATAATACTACTTACATCCTTAGGCGTGTTATTATCCTTCAAAACAATTTGTTAATTAGTTTTACATATTTGTTAAAAACCGTTTTTAGGTGTGTTTTTGAACAAAGAAAATGCACAGCAAGAATGAAAAAAATTAACCAAAAAACAAATTGAGTAAAATGAAATAAATTAAATTGTAGAAATTTCGAGACGTATAATGGATTAATGAATACCTATAATATGGGGTAATATAATTTTATTTTTTTTAATGTATACAATTTTAATAGTTTTATTAATGGAGCTGCGTATTTTTGAAAAAATGCCTACTAACGTAAAACGAAACGAAAAGAGCGCCAGAAATTCGTGTAACATATATTTTTTTAAGTATATGAATTAAGAAGGACAATAACAATTCAAATGTTTGTAATTTTACAATCGATATGTTCGACGATATGTTTGTAATTTTATTTTTGATTGTATTTGAAATATATTTCAAAAAAGGCATATTCCATTTTAAATCAACGAAAAAATAAGAAATTTAAATTCATACTCTTTGAAATAGAAAAATTTTGTATGAGTGTTCTCTCATATTAAACTAAGAAAAATGCAAAATTTTAAAACTCTACATTCTATGGTTCCCGCAATATGTCATCTTAAAAAGTGAAAAAATAGGTAAAAACTCACAAAGTTGGGTGGAACGTAATTGCATTTATCTGAGAAACTGATCTTGTTCGTAGATCAATTGAGGTATCATTTGAAAGGTATAAAGATGGTCTTTAATATGGCTTATAATTTGTATTCAAAGGTTGATTACACATTTTTATTTATAACTCAGGAACCAATACGAATACACTTATAAAATTTAACACAAATGTTAAGAAAAAATAACATATATTTTTTTTTTAATTTTTTAAATATGTTTTTTTTTAAAATATCATTCACTAATTTAAATCATTTAGCCTTGGGATACAAACGTAAACTAATTTTTCAGATAATTAAGTTAACTCACCTTTGTGAGTTTATACTTATTTTACATTTTTAGTTTAACACAAAAAAAAATGTCACCAAAATTTCACCAACTACCTGGATTCATCATATTGATGATTCATTCATTACAATAAAATCGTATTTTTTAAATGTTTTTCACTTTCAATATTTTTCAAACACAAATTTGTATCCATTTGCACATTTATGTATAAATCTTGAGGGATTTGTAATATTTAATTGCTAATTATTCGAAGCCTTTTCATCATATTAATGAAAAAGTGTACATCATATTGATGAATTTTGTTTATCAAACCATATTAATTTAAATATCACAAATCTTATTAGAATTATAAATACGTAAATGTGTAAATAGAGACCAATTTTTGTTTGTAATTTAATGATATAAACAATATAAAAACTGAAAACACTGAAAAAATACGATTTTAGTTCAATGAATGAATTCATCAATATGATGAATACTGGTTGTTGGTGAAATTTTTTTTTGGTTGAATAAGGTACAGAATTTGTACCATATTTAACTTATTTCTGAGGGGGTAGAAAATTCCGTTCGTGGATTTAAAAGGAAAATGATACATATTAGTTACGTTATAAAAATGTATAGACGAAGTGACTCCAAAATAATACTCTGACAGTCACACGATTCGTTTTATGTTAGTATGCCGTAGAAGAGCTGCGTGTTTTGAACAAAGACCTGATAACGTAAAACAAAATTAATGCAAATATGTCAAATATCATCAGAAATTCAAATAACTGTAAATATTTGTATTTAATAAAACGAAAACGTCGAAGAAATTATATATCTCTGATTTGTAGAATCGTATAAAAGGTCGGATGGAACCACATTTTTTTACAAAGTGACTTCAATCGTCACACGATTCGTTTTATGTTAAAAGGTCGTAATTGTTTTTTATTTTTTTATTAGAATAACCTTTGAATATATGCGTTGAAAGCAGGGCTTATTTCGTAAATATTAATTAGAATTCTTCATGTTATAAATGGTCATATAGGAGATCTTAAATATAAAAGCATTTGTCATATTTAGAAGTTCGTAATGCTATAGCATATGTCAGATTTTTATAATTGTATACCCTAGTATACATTTTACCCATTTAGAAATAAATGAACAGTACTCGATTATTTTGGTTGGATTATGAAAAGGAAAAAACGCAAAATTTCTAGAAATTTCCTAATTAATCATTGTATATTTTTTTGTCATAAACTGATCACTCAATCAGTTTAAGTTAACTTTAAATTTAAAATTACAGTTTTGACAATTTATTCTATACAACAATTGTCAAAAATGTCGAATTTATTTTAAGGTTGACTTTAAATTGTCTATAATTACGCGCCAAAAAATTTAAAACTATATAATCCTTTATGAGTTTCTGTAGCCCTTGTATAAATTCAACCTATTCAGAAAGAAATTAACATGACCAGATAAATCATTTAGGTCGGGTTATGAAAAGATAAAACCAGTAGAAATGTTAGTTCAAATGAGTAAATTTGATAGTTGGTGTAATAGAAGTTACTAAGAAATATTAAATTTAAAGTCGATCTAAGTCAATTATAAATACCCGACCCAGAGATCCCCAAGGATTCGGAAAATAACTGCAAATTTATAATTTCTAAAGAGTTTCCTTTCATTGTGGTGTATCGAATTTTGTTTTTTTTTCTCTACACTCAGAAACAAATCCTATTAAAATTGGTCAATAGGTCAGTTATTGATTCAATAGTATACAAAAAATAAATATTTTCATATAAAAACAAAAACAATTTAATAGTATAATGAAGTATTTACCTACTAAAATGTACCTATTAAAATAATAATTTATTCTATTGACTTATTTTAATAGCAAAAAAAAACTATTGATTTTATAGTATCTGAGTGTAACACCACAAGTTGGTTTACGAGTAAAAAAGTACACAGAAAAAATGTACATCATATTGATGAATTCTGTTCTACAAACCATGATTCACTGTATTGAAGAACCATTCATAATATTAATGACTAATGCCATCAATGTTATGAATGCTATCATAAATATGAAGAACGCTTGGTAACTGTCGAAAAATGTTCTTCAATATGATGTTCTTCATCATATTAATGAACCAAAATATAAAATATAAAATATGTTCATCATATTTAAGAACGCATATTTAAGAACGCTGTGTTATTTCTTATATAATGCTTGCTAGACATACATAAATTAGTAAAATGTTTTATAATATATTTATTATAATTATAATTATAATTACAATTACAAATTTTTTTTTCGGAATTTTTTTACAGTTTTTTATATAAAATTTTTACAAAACTTTTTTTCGAATTATTTTATAAAAAAATATTATGAACAAATTCAAATTCATTGTATTGAATATTTTGTTCATACATATAATGAATGCATTCATAAATATGTCATTTAATGAACGGTGGTGTCAATATGATGAATCTGGTAGTTGGTGAAAAAATTCATAATATTTATGTATAAATTCATCATATTGAAGAATTATTTTTTCTGTGTATTTTAATATATTTAATTATAGTCTCATGTGGTTTTTACAAAAGAAAGTTCACTTCAATTGATTTCACGTAAAACTAATGTTTTATGAGATATAGATTTGAACATAAGTGGTCGGATCAGCGGGCATAATCAACCGACCATGAAAAAGTTCAATACCCGATAGCGCAGATGTTCAGATAATGTAACTTCAGAGCTTAATTGATCTAGATTTTATACTTTACCCGTAATCGTGATTTCAACAGACAGATATACATAGCTAAATTTTTAAATCGGGAACTACCGCTGATCAAGAATATTCCATACCGAATTCGGGTATACCAAACGGATGACTAAACTCTTTTTCTTTTAGTGTAGAATATAATGGGAACATAATTACTAAATAAGTAGACATTTTACTGGGGGGAGTTGATCATTGTAGTTGTGTCTTTTTACAAATCATACAGTTGAGTAACCAACATGATCAATAATTTCTTCCCTAAACTGGTAATGTTTTACTAGGGTATTGGAAGTCCGTCAATCAATAATATATCTCATTCAAAATATGCTGGTTTCATGAGTTTATCGAATTAGTGTTATGACTAAATACATACATATTTATATAAATATTACTAAGTATACTATAAAATATATAAATGTCATTCCAAAAATGCATTCCTGAAAAACCACGCATGCTTAAATAATGCATTTTAATACTATTTAGATATAATGGTTAACTGCATTCCAGAAGGTACCTACACGAGTAACAGTACTTATTGAGTAGTAACGCATGCTGCTAGCTGATCTTGCGAAAAAATCCATTTTCGA
This sequence comes from Dryomyza anilis, assembly GCA_951804985.1. NCBI lineage: Eukaryota > Metazoa > Arthropoda > Insecta > Diptera > Dryomyzidae > Dryomyza > Dryomyza anilis. The sequence goes on along the minus strand of OX638132.1, from coordinate 84,696,784 downwards.
CCTTACCTTAATATCACCGCCACCAGGCATATGTTTAACATTGTCCTTGGAGCCTACTTTCGGCTTGGCCTTATCCTTGAATTCCGTTTTAATTGTCTCGATTTTCTTATCGCCACCGCCAGGCTTATGGTTGGAGTTCTCCAAGGAACCAATTTTTGATTTTGCATTCCATTGTAATTTCGTTGAAACTATCTAAAAGTTTCAGAGGTAATATGTGTGTAATTATAAAAAAAAATACATAATAAATATACTGGGAATTTATAGATCCATTATTTTTTCTCTTTTGGAAATTCTATAGAAAATCGTTTTAAATGATATAATCTAATAATGCCTAATTAAAATATTAAAATTTTATTATCTTTGATTGTATAATTCGCGCAAAATTCAAAGTCATCGCGATTTTTGTTTAGAAAAGTCCCTCCCATAAAATAAACGTTTAACTTTTAAACCAATCCAACGAAAGTAACTTGAAGATAAAACAAATCAAAAAAAAAATGCTGTCTGTGAATTTTACTATTGTGTAATACGTTTACATTCAGTAAAATAAAAAAAAAATAAAAACTCTGAACTGATTGCATTTGAAAGATATATGTTTTGTGTGCACAGCAAATCAACCGTGAAATTGAATTTTCAATCAAAATTATTGAGAAAAAAATTTGAGAAACTACTGAAAATTGTTGGTATATACATCGAGAAATGTGCATTGTAAACATATTTTCTCGAATTTTTTGGTTTTTTTACTAGTTTATTTAAGACATATTATTATTATTAATATGTATTTATTTTCTTTGTGCAAATCTAAATTTAAATGCCAAAAATTTTCAAGTATAGATAGAATTCTATGGTCAAACTTACCTTTTTATCACCACCTCTGGGTGTGTATTTGTCGTTTTTAGCCTCAATTCGTGGTGCTGCCTTTATTTCTACCTTTTTGGTCTCGATTTTAACATGACCGCCGCCTGGCTTGTAGGTGGCATTATCCAGAGAACCGATTTTAGAACGCACTGCCTTCAGATTTGGCGAAGGAGCGTGACCAACTTGGATTTTATTCATTGGAACTAATGTAAATAATGTAAATTTTAGAATATAATATGTTTTTAACGATCTTCTAAGAAATTATTTGGATTTTATCTAATTTTTCCGTTTCATTTTTATTATTTAGGTTCCGATTTCAGGTTTTGTATTAACCCATTAAGTCCAAGCATAAAAACACAAAGTATTCTAATTCAAATTCAAGTATGTATACAATGATAATTGCACTTTTTATAGAAAAATTAATAAAAGCTAATCAAACCAGCCTTTAAAAATTTAAATCATAAACTTGAATTTGTCTCCTTAAAAATTACCCTTTTTATTATTCTGAAAACTCAAAATTTCTTTTGGTACCAACAATTAAGATGGTATTTTGACAGCAAATAATTGGTCAATGTAACCCTAGTAGAAATTTCGGTAGGGCCATGGTCATGAAGTGATCATGTCATTATTTGAGTTGATCGGGATATGACGAGGCCCATAATGTCCTTGTAACGCAGGGTCCAGATCATGTACTAAACTCAGGCCATGATTATGTACTGATCGGGCAATTCCCCATTTTATTATTTACCCGACAATTACCTTGTCAGAGCCCGAGCATAATAGGGTTTCTAGGGTTAAATCTCGATCATTGTCTGATGCTAATTTCGTTATGAGGAACAAATAATGTAGCTATGATCGGGACCATTGACTATTTAGATAATGTAAACCCTGGTATGGTAAGCATGATAAGGGCATGCAAAGGCAATGATCATATTTTCTCTAATAGGGCTTACCCAACGAAAACCCGATCATTTCCCGATGGCGCATCGGGCAAATTTCTACTAGGGAATCTCGATAGCAATAGCGCTAATTTAATTAAAATCGAATAGCTAAAATTAAATTCGAATTTTATATAAAATGGAATTATTTGCCTAAATTTGAATTTGTAGTGAATATTTAATTTTTAGTGTATATTTGAAAATTTTATATTTAATGGAAAATGTTGCAAAATTAAATTTTTAGTAAAACTTTGAATATCTTTGATTTGAGGTTTGGAGAACAAAATAGTTAGTTGGAACAACGAATATTATTCCGAATTTTATACAAATTTGTGGACGGAACTGCCATATTCGGTTGGCGATTGAAATATTATCCTATACATTCTTCAAATTGTTCTAAAACTTTTGGTAATTGGTTGTAGACCAAATTACAACTCTTTTAGTGTTAACCATAAGAACCGACTACTCGGTTGAGAGCACCGAATAAGTTGGTTGGTCAAAGAGTTGGTTGGCGCAACAAATCTTTATTTTCTGTGTAGTGAGAATTTGAATTTATAGTAAAATTTGGATTTTTATTGAATTTTAGTATTTATAATAAAATTGAAATTTAATTTTAGGGAAATTTTTAAATTGTACAGAAAATTTAATTTTTTAGTGAACATATGAATTTATAATCGAAAATTGTATTTGATTTTAAATTTAATATAAAAAAAATAGAATTTTAATTAATATTTTAATTTGTTGGTAAAATTATTTTATATTGGAAAAAACTTGATATTTTTATGAAAATTAGATTTGATAGTGAATACTTAAAGTATTATGAAAATATGATTTTTAATGAATTTTTACATTTTTAAATAAAAATGCAAAAAAATATTTTTAATAAAAATTTTAAGTTTAGTTAAAATTAACATTTTTGTGAAGATTTTTTTTTTAGTGAACATTTGAATTTTAGTAAATATATATATATTTTTTTATTAATAGAAATGTAGAACAGTTTTGAGAAAAAAATATTTTGGAGTAAATTTAAATTTGTTTGGGAAATTTTTATTTAATTGAATTGAATTCTTTGAGTTCATTTTATTGAATATTAAAATGTTTACTAAAGTTTAATGTCTAGGACAAACTTGTGTTTTTATATGAATTAAAATTGGTTGATAGTACCATTATTGATTTAATAGTATATTTTATAGTATAAATATTTTCATATAAAAAAAAACTAAAATTTCATGATATCTTGTAGTATTTAATGGTTTTTACTGATTTAAAAAATAATAATTTATTCTATTGATTAATTTTAATAGTAATACAACTATTAATTATATGGTATTTTTAATATTTTCTGGTATTGCTAAATATGAATGATAAGTATCTATTCCATGGTATCTGTCTTTATTTTATGTAAAGGAAATAATTTTCAACATAAAAATTACATCTTTTTTATTTTTTTTTAAATTTTAGTTTATTCGGCAATTAATTTTTTTTTATATAAGTTTCGATTTATTTATATGGCATATAGATTATCTGTACATCTATTAAATACAATTAAAATACATTTAAAATAGTCTCCTACCTTTCTTAGTGGGTTCCGGTTCCGGTGTCTTCAATAGCAAGCGATTTCGCGATGTGCTGCGCGACTTGGTCGATTTGTTCGATGGCGTTGCACTGGGCGGACGTGGAACGCCCGACTTGTCCTTGTCTGCCTTGGTGGATGCTGTCGATGTCGGAGTCTTGGCAGGTGAATTCGGTGAACCAGGACCGTTGCGTTCCTGCAGAAGACATAAAAATTGTAATCATTATTTGAAGTTGCATCATTTTATTGCCGAGGAATTCAGGAATATTACTAGAATATAATTTGTATCTGCCGACACAACGAGATACATTTTTTTTTTCCTTTTTCTTTTTAATTTTTTTTTTTTTTTTGGTATCTGTTTCGACCTGCTCGCGCTACGATGTACTAAACTTTGCTGCCAACAATGCGCCAGTTATTGCTTAAAAGGACGAATTATAATTTCATATTGTTTTATCGATTGTTGTAAGCAACGTCGCAACGTTGTATATTTTTAGGAAAACATAAATATTATTGCTGCTACCCAGCAGATACTTTTTACCTTTTATCTGACACGATTATTTATTATTATTTTTGTATATTTTTTGCGTTTTTCTTTTTAGTTTTTGTGTAGTTTGCGATTTGTTTAGTTGGCAAAACTATCTGGGTGGTGAGGACTGCTTTGCGTCTTCGGGCATAATTTGCACACACCAAAACTCACTCGGAAAACTTTGTTATTCTTGTAGATAACTTTTTGCTGCTCGTTATATCTTTTGCGCTGAAAGGTTTGCGTTTGTTGTATCTTTTGGGTCGCCTCTTGTCGAACTGATGGCTGGTTCAATCGCAAGCGCTACCGACGGCTCTGCCATTTATTAGTCGTTGTCGTCGTCGTCGTCATCATAATTGTCGTCGTTAACTTTGCAATTGGCTCTTCTCCCGCAACTTGTGTAGCCCATGAAGCGTGGCCCATTATATCGCCGGATCATTTAGCAATATTTTGTGTTCTCGGTGTTGGTGCTACCACCGCCTTTTTTGTTTTTGTTTTCGTTGATTTGTTTTTCTTTTCGTTTGACTTTGAAACTGCATACTATGTGCGAGATACACGTTGTAAGTGCGCCTTTGAGTTCCACTTATGTTCTTGCCTTATACAGCTATAATTTTATGATTCGTAACAAGCAGAACACGAGACATACACGACACGACCGAAAATTTAATAAATACTACAGCCATAAAATATATTGGCGTAGGTTGTTCACGGGTTTGTTAATTGTTGTAATGGGAATTTGTCAATTTCATATTTGGAACATTTGTAAATACCCCAATATTTAATGGGACGAATAGTCGCATGTTATATGCTCAGCATACCATTTTGGCAGCTGTTGGAATCATAACAGCAGACTTCGTTATGATCCTTGTTTTGCCAACACTAAATAAATTAAAAATGTTTTAAAATTTGGATATTTATGCTGGCTGTAAGACAAATATGTGGAAAGAAGCATAATTTTCACTTTCACTTGATATACAAAAAATTTTAGCCTTGAGAATCAATTGAGAAATACTTATTACCGCACAGAAAACCAATTGACTTAAGTTTACTTTATAAAACCCACTAGAACAAAAATCAAAAACAGTACGAGTTCACTGCCATGGCACACTGGGCCGGATTGTAGGAAAAGCTGGTCAAAAATCATTTTTCAGAATTACCTGGAAGTATCCAGTATTTGAAAGATAATACATCGGACTATAACCACCAATATTTTTTTTTTTACTTGCCACATTGATTTATATAAGAAATTGACGTTTATTTACAGTGCTTTTAAAATTAAAAAATAAATACTGGTATATAGTATTGTTGAAAATATGGCTATAAAAGCCGGAAATACATTCTGACCTCGATTCAAAGGTTAGCTTACCAAACTCCACGATTTTCTTGTTCAGTCAGATATAATATTGAAATGCTACTCTGATTAATTTAGGTTAGAATATACTGCAAAGTGGTTTCTCATTCAAATAATACGACATGAACTTTACATAGACTTTTAAAAATGTATAAAAATGTATAAAACGTCATTTTCTCAGAAAAAGTAGATAGCAGTATTCTAAGTTCGTCTGAAAAAAATTAGCGCCCGCTAACCCCCGCTTCAAGAATATGATCAGATTTTCACGGACAAGTTCAAAAAATATTTTTTTAAAAATTGAATTTTTGAATTTATTTAAACCAAAATATCAAGATACATCATATTTGTAAGGTCAGTATGTAGTATATTAAAATGCAAAATATAAATTATATTATTTATTTTAAAATTCAAAATGGCGACATATATATCGTAATATATGTGCGGAGAAAATTAAAACAATTTATAGGTAAAAATTAAATATGAAGAAGGAATATTAGTAGCCAAATAAATATACCTATTTTAAATTTTGATTGTATTTTAATATACACAGATGGTGACCAAATATAAAAAAAAAATCATAACTGGCTCGTTTGGTTTGTATGCTTGAATGTTGTACTTGGACGAATACTTTTGAAGCAGGATTTAAGGACCCCATATTAGATCCGCTATTTTGAATAATAAAATTTTAATTTCGAATTCGTAATCACTGGCCTCAAAAACCCTATTGCACAATGTTTTATTGCAGATATAAAGGTTTTTAAAGATTTAAGGACGCCATTCTGGATCCGCCATTTTTAATTTCAGAATTTTGATTTCAAATTCGTAATCACTGACATCAAAAACCCCTTACACAATGTTCTTTTGCAGATATAAAGGTTTTTAAAGATTTAAGGACGCCATTTTAGATCCGCCATTTTGGATCCGCCATTTTGGATTCGCCATTTTTAATTTCAGAATTTTGATTTCAAATTAGTAATCACTGACCTCAAAAACCCTCTTACACAATGTTCTTTTGCAGATATAAAGGTTTTTAAAGATTTAAGGACGCCATTTTGGATCCGCCATTTTGAATTTCCAAATTTTTATATCAAATATGTAATCAGGCAGTTTGAAAATGTCATTGTGTCAGGCATTTTTTAAATCGGACCTAAGCTTGATTTTTGGCCAGTTTTTATTGTGATCCGGCCCAGTGTGCAATGTTGCCAAATCTGTACTAAATTGTTCTAAAACAGTTCAAAATTGGTTGCAGTACGAACTACTACCATTTGGTTTTGACAATATCAATCGACTAAGCGGTGGAGAGAACCGCATACGTTGGTTGGACAAAAAGTATACTTTTATTTTCAGATCCTTCAGCTTTGTTTCTGTACATGTAAAGGATTTTTAATTTTTTAAAAGTATTGGTTTTGACACTCCCGTATTTAAGAAAATTGAGTTTTTAAAAAATACAGGATTTTATTTATTTAAGTGTAGCACGTAACCCTGAGGTCAGTTTTTCCTTTTTTAAGCCTATTTTTCACATGACGTGACAATTTTTGTTGTTGTTCCGATCACTTTTTTCTTATCCAAAAATCAGTTGTGACTTCGGTCAGATTTAGACTTCACTTCTCGCATCTTTTAGGGGACTAGATTACCGACAACCTCAAAAAAAAATCAGGTGTTAAACATGGATTTGTTTATTTTTGTGGAGTCATCGGAGTTCTGAAGCTCATATTCATAGAAAAAGCGTGAGAAAACTTCTGACATCTTTTAGAAATATGTTAGGCATATTTTCGACAAACAACCAGATTAATGGAACATTTTACGATTTTCTGAACAATACTTTTTTAATTTAAGAAGGTAGCGATATGTTGATTGCGGTGGTTTGCTTAATTTGTGAAATATGATACTTCTATTCCTGACCATAGAAGTATCCGGATAATTATTCAAACCCCCTTTCTTGTAATTATTGTTCGATTTGGTTAGGTGGTCAATAAACTGCATTCTCAGTGTAAAATTTTCTTCTATTGAAGAATTTCGTTCATAAAACTATGATAACTATAAATATTAATGTCATGAATTAATCATCTTATTGATTAGATATCTTCGAAATATGTACATCATATATAGTAATTTTGTTCATCCAACTATATTTTAATACTCTCATTTGGTTGTTTATTATTTCCTAAATTCTTGTCATACGGAAAATAAATTAGTTGCGATAACTAATACATTGCCACACGAACTAATTCGGTTATCACAAATACGCTTTTAATAAGCAAAACTATATGATTGAGTTTTTGACAACCACCAATTTTAATTGGAATTTTATTTGCGTTAAAAGAATCGTGTTTACGGCAATATGTTGGACAATATATTGGTTGTCGTAATAATTTTCTTTTCAGTACATAATCTATATATTTATAATTTTTAACATTGAAAGAAATTAAAAAAGTTCGCTTAAATTCTATCATTAACAACGATCAATTCATTATTATAAACATATTTTAATTAGGTTAAAACAAATGTTTCTGTTATCACAACCTACCTTTTCTTGAGTTGATTCATCCACTCCGCTATCATTGTCGCCCTCTGAAAGTAAAATGGAAAATTTTAAATAAATATTGCAAACATAATAAACATAATTATAAAATATATTAAACGTTTTAAATAATGGCTTCAACTGTTTTATTCTAGAAATCTTACTCTTGGTGACAGTGTCAGATGGTTTCTGTGTCTTTTCTACGGCACTAATTGAGGCACGATTATCCGGAAATTGGCTCTTATTTAAAGTAGTTAAATTACCATTAACTTCACTGCCAGCCACTGCAATGAAATCATTCTCATTCGAGTCACTGTCTGTGGCTATCGACGGCTCTTTTGTATCCTTCAACAAGTCGGTTGGTTCTGCCAACAACGAACCGTATTGCGATTGAGCTAAAGGATCGGTTTTGAAATTCAAAGATTTCAAAGGAGTTACCGCCTGACCCATGACAACATCATCGTCATCCTCGTTGCTGTTCGATTGTATGGAGCTCGTAGAGGGTGGACGCTGTATTTGAGACGTAGTCGTCGGTGCTAGCGGTTTCATTTGTTGCGGTTGAGTTTGTGGTTGCTGTTGCGGTTGAGGTTGCGGTTGTTGTTGTTGCGGTTGCGGTTGCGTTTGCTGTTGTGGTTGTTGTTGCTGCAATTGTTGTGGCAACTGTTGCTGCTGTTGTGGCTGCGGTGGTTGCTGCTGTTGTTGCATCGGTGGTCGAAACGCTGGTTGTGTTCCCGGCGGCGCACCGGGTGGTCTTGCAAACGGTGGACGCACGGCTGGATTTCCAGGATGTGGCTGCGGTGGACGATTCGCTGGCTGTTGTCCCCCCGGCGGACCGGGCCAAGGAAAAGCGCCTTGCGGACGTGGAGCACCCTGACCGGGAGGACTGCCGGGACCACCAGTGGGACCAGGTGGACGCATTTGTGGGTTGGATGCTTGCGGTGCACCAGGACGTGGACCAGCACCTGGACCAGGTCCTAGAACCACATTTCCCTTGCTATCAAGATGACGCAGGGGCGGCGGCATTTGTCGATTAGGTGGTTGCATTGGACCGCCCGGACGTGGAGGCGGTGGGCCGCCACCACTCATAGGACGTGGTGGCATGCCACCCGCGAAGGGTGGACGAGCTGGTGCCGCTGGGCGCATCTATATGCAAATGAATAAATGTTTAATAAACTTATATATGACAAATGGGCCGATGTCATGTAGCCAAACGAAATAAAAAAATAAACAAATATTTATCGTCAAATATCGAAAGGGTTAAATTTTGGGGTAACAAATATTTTCATTGAATTGCCTGCATTGTAACTAAATATAATTTCGAATGTTATGCAGATTCCTGTGCACAGTGTGCATGGATTTATTGTATTATTTGTGTTATTGGTTGCTTGGCTAAAAACATCTACAATTTAATGGCCTCTGATTTGTTGTGTGAATGAAGAATATCAGCTGGATTTTATTGCAGTTGTGGCATTTTTGTCATGGAATATTATTTTTATTTGTAACATGACCCAGTTCGGTTTCCTTAAATCGCTTATTGATTATACAAAGTCTGGCAGTAGTCAATGTGCGGACGTCTTAGACGAAATTCTTGTGAATTGTTGTTAGAAAACAATTCCAAAGTCGAACAAAAAGGGGTTCACTGCTTAAGTTTTCTTTAATTTGAACTATATTCATAAAGAACAACATTTTTTTCTTGGTTTACACAGACAGAAAATCTGTTACATTGAGGTTAAAATTAAACTTTGCACATAGTACCAATTTAGAACTATCTGAAGTTAAGTATCAAAATAAATAATACTATTTCATAACATAACTAATAATATAAATCATGTTATTAAAAAAATATTTTGATTTGGATACTCTGCAGAGCAAACGATGTCAAAATTATATCGTTAATATGCCAAATTGTTCTTTTCGTTAATCTAGAATGAAACGAAACCTTAACGAAGTTTCTAGCAATAGATACTTAATAGGAACCACCACAAAAGTTATCTTTGATAATTTTTTAACTTTGAACTGTATCTCTGGAAAAAGTGATAGCTCTGGAAATATAGGTCGGAAAAATATAAAAAAAAAGATTTGCCAAAATTTCATTGAAATCGAAGAGGGTGAGTTGCAAATCCTGGGAAATTTGGTGTGGACTTGCTCATATAGGATTTAAAATTTATATTTGGCATTTAATTTTCGACATTTTTTGATTTTATAAAAAAATGTTTTTGTATTTATAGTTTCAAAGATTTTTCGACATTTTCCAGCTTTAAAATATTTTCCATATTTTGTGATTCGGCCAAATATTGTTTCGGCGTTCTAAGGCTTTTATAATTTCGACATTTTAAGGTTTCGACATTTCGTACGAATATGGTATATATAAATTAACTACATTAATTTCTCGCGTAGCATGGGTAATATGGAGTAGTGTCGGTGGATGTTTGTTTTGAATTTCCCAAAATTAAAAATGCAGGAAAAATCAGACGCAGGTAGATTCTTCGATAAACGTATCGTTAGACTTAAGAACGAGTGCTCTCTGTAATCCGTGGTTCTGTTGAGAACCTAGTGGTGTGCGAAGGGGTTGGACTTGGTTTGATGCCGGATTGGAACGAGAAATATAATAAAGAACTGCCATATTTTATACACTTATGTATATCTTTTATGGAAAACACTATAAAAATCATTTATACAAATTGGATTATATTTTGTCAAATTCTGGCATTATATTAACAATACATGTTTATATGTTTTAACCAAAAGGGCGAATTTGAAAATTAAAATTTTTTTAACCTTTTTTGAAATTGTTGATATATAGTGAAATAGTAAAAATTTGGAATCTTGTTTGAAATCGATGATATAGTCACTATCATAGTCACTAATATTTGACATTTGAGTTTTTTTTTCCATTTTTGAATGTAATTTATCCACAAGTATACTCTGCCGAAATCGTTTGTGTTTTTTTTTTGAATATGTTTAGCCACAATAGAAAAACCAAAAGGGCGAATTTGAAAATTAAAAATTTTGTCATGCCAAAAGGGCGAATATTTTGGTTTTTGACTATAACTTTTTACTGGTACAAAATAAAATAGTGGTATATAGGCATGAATTGTTTGGTTTTAAAGCACTTATCGATTGGCCCGATTATATAAAAAAAAAAACCTTGCTAATAACAAAAATTCTAAAAAATATTTAGAAAAATGCCAATCGATTTGTGCTTTAAAAACCAACAATTAATTGTTTTGTATACGGATAGAAAAGATTTGTTTGAATATGATTGAATGTAATTATAACGTAATTCGAAATCACCATATACATATTGGAAGTAATATCTAATTACATTATTATTAAATTGTATTATTATTTTGTTCAGATTGAAATACTATTATACGATATTTAAACATAAATTGCTTTAATCGCGGATTTACATGAATTTACTATATAAATGTTTCTGTAGAAATATATATTTTTAATAAGATATTAATATATGTATGTTTGATATTTCCGCTTTTTAACACACCCAACGTCAATAAAAGGCTCTTTGAATTATATGTATTTGGTTATTCGTTATTGTTTTTGGGTGACAATGAATTTAAAAATAATGGAATATTTTTGATTATATGTATGTTTGGCATTACGATATCACAATTAAATAACAGCGCTGCCTACTTTTAGCACTCAGTAACACTGACACATTTTCATATAGTTCAAAAGTTCTTTTTGGTGGAAGAATTTGTTTAAGTACCGCTAATTACTGTTAATACTAGATAGTGGGGTTTGCAATGTTTGCAAGAACGCCGAAAATTATTCATTCTGAACATAAATATGTTTGAACGAAAACAAAAATATGTTTGGCTGTTATTATAATAATGTTTGGCAATGAAATAATGCTTTTGTTTTCATAAAGCTCCAAAGATATATGTAATGCCTGCAAAATTATGTTTGGGAGAGCCCTTTTTTTGCAGCGTGTACTACTATTTTATCTTGTACCAATAAAAAGTTATGGCAAATAAACCACAAAATTTGCCCTTTTGGCATGACAAGATTTTTCAATTTTTGTATTTTTGTTATTAGCAAGAACATTTTTTTGAAAATTATTTTTAAATAATGATGCAAATCGATAGATGCTTTTTCAACTCTATTACGATCTTTCTTTACCATGATAATATGAAAACAAAATGAAATACCATTGTTATGAACCTCTAGTTATAATAATTTATAGTTTTAAATGCCTGGTAGTAAATGCACAATATAATTTAAAAATTTTAAACTAAATAAATAAATTAAATTTTGAATATTTCAAAACAATGTTCACCTAATTATATTCAGCACAAAAAGCACACGGTAAACTCTATAACAAATCTTTTAAAAAATCAGTTTTTAAATTTTTTAAAATAAACTTTTCAAGGACTGCCTATTACTGTGCGATCCGTTTCAACAGAGCTTCAAACTATAACTAATTATGCCGTACTAATTATTCCGAACATATGCCAATCTTTGTGATATATTTTAGATTGTTTTTTCTGGCAACTATTTAAATGTTTAACATATAAAATCCATACCGGAAATGTGAATTAATACGGTTAATTAACCGTCGTTCAATGTGACTGCTTAAAAGTATTTGTTACCCATAAAAACTCAACAAAATAAAAATAAAAAATTTTAGAAAATAATTTAAGAAACTTTTGACTTACCGCTGCGTCTGCATCATTCATTTTTTGTAGTTTTGGTTTTTCTTTTTCGCGCGCGTTTGTTTCTTAACTGTTGAAACTTTTCGATGGGATTTTCCCAAAAAAACGATGAAAACCAACTTTATTTTTTCACTATAGGTACCAACAACAACAACAAAAGAATAACTTTAATTACAAAACTTATTAAGAAAAATGCAGACAGTCAGTCAAATCGATAAAAATGCCGAATACAAATGAAATTTAAACTCGCAGCAAAAACTTTAGACTCACGCGTTGCACTGACAAATTACACGTCAAAGTACTGAGAACAAAGAAAAAATAATCTGAGTACAAAGAAAAAATAATAAAAAACAATCTTTTGACTCTAAAAAACGACAACTTCGACTGCAAAAAAGTACTGCTTCAAAGACACATTAACGGAGGACGTTTAACTTTGTCGAACTCCAAATCACGTGTGAAATGCTCGAGCCCAAGCCAACAGCCGTCGAGGTACAAAGTCGGTAACTCTTCCTCGTGTTCATTTTAGTTTCGTGCAAGAAACCTACAAAATAAAACCTAAAATGTCCTGGGTGGCGGGCACAGGGTTGTTGCATGGTTGCAAAACGGAAACGTGGCAAACGCCGCAGCAGTGTTTGTTGCTTGCCGCACAGTGGTTTCGCGTACGAATGATGTGCGGCAGACGGAAGTGACTGCTTGCCGAATGCCGTTTGTATGGAAATCAGGCGTTGGGAAATGGAAAGGAAGACAATTAGTTTTGCGGTGAATAAGTTTATTTTGGCAGTAGTTATAAAAAAAAAACTTTTTTTAGGCACAAATCTTGCTCAGTAGAACAATTATAGACTTATTTTATAATATTCAGACCTAAATCTTATCAATTTAGAGCAGGTCTCAAAATACTACTAATGGTTTTGATATGTTTTTTTTATAAAAAAAAAAAATAGAAACATTTACGTGGTTTATTTATTGCTCAAGTGCATTATTTTTAAGATTGAAGTACAGATATTATTCTCTAATAAAATGGTTTTCATAAACTACACTAGAAAAATGCTATTATAATGAATTACACGAGACAAAATTTCTGTCATTTTTCAGGAATATATCGGTCATATTTACTGCAAACCCTTGTAAAGATTTGCCCTACTTTTTCATGACCAGATCTTCACAGAAAAAAAAAATTCTTCAATATGATGAATTTATTCATAAATATTATGAATTTTTCACCAAATACCAGATTCATCATATTGATACCACCGTTCATTAAATGACATATTAATGAATGTATTCATTATATATATGAACAAAATATACAATACAATGAATTTGAATTGTCATTTTGATGAATTTGATCATAATATTTTTTCAAAAAATAAAATAACAGTAAAAATATTTAAAAAAAAAATTATCCCAACAAAAAAAATTTAGGACATAAAAAATTGTTCCATAAAAAAAATGTAAAAAAAAAATTATCGAAAAAAAAAATTTCGGAAAAAAATGTTCGAAAAACAAAATTTGTTCGAAAAAAAATGTGTTCGAAAAAAAATTTGTTTGAAAAAAAATTTTGTTTGAAAAAAATTTTTTTTTTCAAAAATATATTTTTTATAAATATAACTTTTTATTAACAAAAAGTTGTAATTATAATAAATAAATATAAAACATTTTACTAATTTATGCATGTCGAGCAAGCTTTATATAAGAAATAACACACAAGAACTACTTGAGAATTGAGAAGTACGGCAAAACATGAACGAAAAAAAAATGTTAGTAGAAATTTGGTTTAATGAACAGCATTCTTCAATATAAAGAACATATATGTTGTATTTTATATTTTGTTTCATTAATATGATGAAACGTATTCTTAACATACAGTTCATCATATTGAAGAACACTTTTTCGACAGTTACCAAGCGTTCTTCATATTTATGATAGCATTCATAACATTGATGGCGTTAGTCATTAATATTATGAATGGCTCTTCAATACAATGAATCCTGGTTTGAAGAACGGAATTCATCAATATGATGTACATTTTTTTTCTGTGTTGTTGGTCTCGTCGCACAGTGGAGAATCTTCATATGCTGAGTGGCCGAATGGTCTTAGACAAATTAAATATGAAATATTAGGTATATGTGTAAAAATGGGCGTATTCTGTCAAGGGAAACGCCCACCTCCCATACAAGCCACATGCTTATGTACCTATAACTCGTAAAATATTGGAGATAACGTTATAAAATTCGAAACATATGAATCTATTAAGCACGTTAATATATATTTCAAAAATGAGCGTGATCCGGGCACTTTTGCAATTTGTATATCATATAACGATTTCATTTTTTGTTTTATTTAATCAATGTTCCAATAATAAAATGTCCAACAAACTATTGGTTCTATTTTAAACATATTTTGTCATTGCTACAAATTTTTCATCCCGCTTTAACATATGGGCATTTCCTGGGGTTACGGACGGGCTTAAAACTTTAATATCTCGAAGGAAAATTAATGAAATAATGATTTTTTTGTGCATGTAGTATTTAAATAGGACTAAACATTATAGAATTATAGAATTCTATACGGTAGATCAAAAGATATAAACGAAATAATGGACGCTCCGAACAGAACAAAAACGGAAGTAAATATCGAGGTTCACATGGATATTCCAAAAAGTCAGCGAATTTTGCGTAGAAATGATTTTTTCGAAATATTTTAAAAAATAGTTTAAATAACGTGCTTTCTTTGTATATTTACACTTTGTTCCTAAAGTGTATAGTTTTTTCATAATAAATCACAGAAAAATTCCGGACGGGACCAAAAATTCGTGTAGAAATATCACTACGATTTTTATTCTAAAAATACTTTTTACATATATAGTATTTTTGAATCATCTCTGAACATAGCTGTGACAATTTTCTTCATGTTTGTATATATTCACTTTGTTCCTAAAGCTTACAGTTATTTCATAATACATCACAGAATAATTTCGGACGTTTCGTATAGAAATTTGCACTACGATTTTTTTCTAAAAATAATTGTGAGTATGACAATATCAATAATCATTATTACGAAATGAAATGTGATGTACTATTCAAATTTCCAGATGTTTTTAAGTTTTTAATTTTTTTTTTTTACTTTCTGCTTTGAAAACAGTGGTTTCAACTCTTTAAAAAAAAAATCAGTTTACTATGGTAATAAATCGATCTTTTTGGTTTCGGACGGTACATCGAAACTTTTTCCGTTATTTTAATTTGTATCAATATTTTTAAGTTTTAGAAATAATTATTAATGTTATCGGAAAAAACAGAAAATAATATTTTGTATTCGTATATCTTTAAAGTTAATTAATTTGGTTACTAAAAATACATAAAAAATTGGTATATTTACATATTACATAACTTTATGAGTATTTTTTTATAATTCCAAATCCATCGTTATTTCAAAAATTTAAGCATTTTAATTTTTCGGTCGTGGTTGACGTTTTTCTGGAAATGCCCATATACGAATCCAGCCAGACTTCAAAAATATCACGTATTTTTTTTATTTCAGATGCCACAGGGAAAAATCGATAAAAATCAGACAAATGCACGTTGATGCAAGTAAAAAGTTATTTTTATATTAAGCATACTTATATTACATACTTTATTCACTGTAATCCATAGAAAAGATAACATTTTGAAAAAGAAGTTTCCATATTAAAATGGTTTTCATAAAATATTTTTTTTACAAGTCGAACTTTGATGTTATCGTATGGCTATATATCTAAAAAAAATTAAGATATTATTTTAGATTCTTACGACTCAAAGAATTGCCCTTAAATTCTCATACCATTTTTTCTTATATTAAAATTTAACAATTGGTATTTTTTGGCCACAATTACCCCACTGTGCGTCGGGTTATGAAAAGGCAAATAGATAGAATAGGCCCTAGAGCAATTTCTACCAGCGAAGACAACACTTTAATTTATTTGTGTGTTCTACCAGGGAACACAAATAAAAAAGACTACGGGTGATAAACGTGTCGAAAAGTATTTATATATCGTCGTTAAAGAACTAAAAGTCGCCAAATACATTTTTATGAAAATCTTAAATTTAAACTTTGTTGGTAAGTATTTCAAAAAGTAGTTGATACATTTTTATAGTTGAAATACCAATTGATAGATTTACATTTTTTTATCATTTGGTACATATATTGAGCTCATCGATGTAAAATTTAAAGATATATAAAGGTTTTTGTATAGAAACAATTAACACTTTGAATGTAATGTAGTTGGTGACTTTTAGTTCTACAACGACGATATATATTATTTTCGGTTTAGGGATTAATATTTTTTTGCAATAGTATTTTGTAGTATTGAATGGTACTTACTGATTTCGAAAATAATTTATTTTATTGAGTAAGTAATATTAATAGCAAAAACTATTGAAATACAATATAACTATTAATTTAATGGTATACAAATAGGTGTGTTGGTTAATATGCTATTTAAAATCCAGAAGAATGATTGATTAATTTGTAAAAAAAAAAATTTCAAATTTCAGTGCGTTATAATAGGTCAATTTTATAAATGAAACTAGCTGGACCCGTGCACATTTATATTATTTATATCAGGGGCCAGTGCTTGGCTGTGAAAGTTTTTTTATTGGTTTTATAAATGTAGTAGCCAAATAATAATTCTCCGCCAAAACAACTTTTCTCAAAGACAATTTTTTCTCAGACTGCCCCGTAAAATTCTTCCCCATAGAACGCTTTCCCGTAGAATTCTTCCCGTAGAACTCATCTCGGTAGAATTATTCCTGGAAGAAATCTTCCCGTAGAACTTATCCCGGTAGAATTGTTCCCGGTGGTGAGTTTTAGTGTGGTGAATTTTAATGTGGTGAATTTTAGTGTGGTGAATTTTAGCGTGGTGAGTTTCATTGTGGTGACTTTTAATGTGGTGTGGTTGCTTTTGTATATTTTTTTTGTATTTGAGTTTTTTGTTTCATCTTTTTAGCTTGTGTTTGTGCTAAGTTATAATTTTAATAATATATAATTTTAATTTTCACTAAAATTTAAATATTTACCAAATTTTCACTGAGCATTAAAATTTTCACCTAAATATAAATATTTCAATAACTACTAATCGAAATGTTTGATACAAATTCAAATGTTCAAATCTAATGGAAATGCACACAGAAAAAATTCCCTCAAATCCCATTAAAATTGGTCAATAGGACAATTATTGATTTAATAAAGGGTTTTTCAATAGGGACGCTACAAAAGTAGGGCAACAGGGACAGCAAACGACGCCATTCGTATATCTTTCCATGATGAAATGGCAAACCTTACTGAAGAGAAATGTCAAAAGAGCGGCAAGAAATATAGCGTCGTTTGCTGTCCGTGTCGCTCTACTTTTGTAGCGTCCCTGTTGAAAAAAACTTTTGTAGCGCTCTTATTGAAAAACCCTTAGTATACAAAAATAAATATTTTCATATAAACTCAATGTCAATGTCATGGTATTTTCTTGTATTTAATGGTATTTTCCGATTAAAATAATAATTTATCCTAGTGACTATTTTAAAAAGTAATAAAAATATTATTTATATAGTATTTTTTCTGGGAGTGTTTACTAAAAAATCAAATAGTTCAACAAAATATTTAAGTACGACATGTTCAAACGTTAATAAAATTTAAAAAATTCAAAAAAAAAATTATACAACACGTATTTTAATGAAAATCTAACATTTCCTTTTCAATCTCTGAAATCCTATAAATAAATTTAAAAGAAACCATAATAATACCTTTTGTCAATAGGGGCAAAAAAATAACTATTTTCAAACTCTGAACCCCTTGAAATATTCGTTAAATTAATGGCATCTAAAATTATCAGGTCAACCTGTAGTCAAAAGCGCAAAAATGCAACGCATTAAAATCGCTGAGTTATGCAAATTTTGACTACATTTTACAATTGTAGTAACAAATTTTATGTGATTGCTCGAGACTCAATGAAGTGGTGCTGCTGTCTGGCCCGCCATGTTCCGAATAACATTCAAGGTGCTCGATGTTCGATTCAAACGAAGAAAAGTTCTGTGTTTCAACTGCATTTTAAATGCCTCCCTGAACAACAGACAACTTGGCCAACTACTTGGCGGTTTCCGTTTGAGCCATTTGGCTTTCAAGGAAGTTTCTAACACACTGCTGCCGCTGCAGCCTTTTGTGCCAATTGATTTTGTTGCACAAAGTTTTGCGTTTTGCAGTCAAGATTGCTATCAGCGACTCTTTGTTGAAAGTTTTACATACAATTTTAGTTGCTTGTCGTTTATCATTTTCAATGGAAATCGTAAAAAAGATGACTACAACAAATAACTACCAAATAACAATCGTTTTTGACAGCAATTGTTATGTATTTTATGGAAAACTCTCGGGGGGAGAGTCTGTTGGAGCGCAATGCTCAACTGACTGAGTTGGGAAATTCTCTGGAATTAATAAAGATTTGACCTGAATTGATTATATTTCCAAATACTACAGAAAAATTCGCAGAATCTTATATTATATATTCAATCTTTTGGTTTTTTTATAAGTTTTAAAAACTTGTACGGTAATTCTATATAATTCAAAGTTGGTTTCCAGTATTCTGCATATTCACTACATTTGTGTTTAATTCACTTCGATTTACTGCATATGTATTTAAAAATATGTTTCTAGAAAAAAAATAAGAAAATAAGTCTTGTATAATATTATTTTCTACGTGTAGCTAATGTTCTTTTAAATTTAATTAGTAAAAATAACTAAAAGATATCGGAATTTTTCCGTTTGAATACCAAAATTGTCGTTTTCGATAATCTATAATTTAGGGAAATTATAGGGTTTTCGATAAAAACGAACATATCTAGAATGAACGTAACGAGATAATTTTCTCCACTGTACAAGAGTAAAAGAGACGCAATATCATTCAGCGCACTGAGGCATTGCGCGAGAAAGATGTTGTAGATCAGCGCATTAAAACACATGAGTGCGAATGAGTTGCAAATAGCATGTATCATTCATGAAAAGTGTGGAAGCTTCTCGAAAAGTGTCGAAGAAGTTCTGAGATGTCATTTATTAAATTGACCATTAAATTACAGTGCTGTCTCGTGGTGACTTTATACTGTAACCTATTAATATACCAAAATTCAAACATTTTGTATTGCTAATTTTGAAAAATTCTTACGACCACATAAATAAATAAATCATTAAGGCCCGGTTGCATAAAACTTTTAACTATTAGTTAAGTTGATGGAAATCGGTTAGTTAAAGTGACAATTTCAATATTGAAATAAAAACAAAAAAAATAATTTTTCTGTCAAATATTATTTCAACTGCTTGTTATTTTTTTTTATGCAATCGGCCGTAAGTTAATTAGCTCCTATTAATCAGGAATAATCCGTTTAAAAATTATAAAAATTATATGGTTTTCGATAAAAACGAACATATCCAGAACGATATTGTTACGAAAAGAGGTAATTTTCTCCACTGTGCATGAGTAAAAGAGACGCAATATCATTTAGCGCACTGCGTGCAAATGAGATGCAAATAGCATGTAGCATTCACGAAAAGTTTAGAAGCTTCTCGAAACGTGTCGAAGATGTTCAGTGATGTCAATTATGAAATGGACCATTAAATTACAGTGCTGTCTCGTTGTACAATATTTTCATATTCAATATACCGAAATTCAAACATTTTGTATGCAAATTTTGAAAAATTCTTATGACCACATATAGTTTGTCAATATAGTATTGAAAACATATTTTATAATCGCTCTTTTAATGATAAAAACCACAAAAATCATAATTTTATTATTTTCCCTGTTATTTGAAGAACAAATGGCGTTTTTATTTTTTTTGATAATAATGTTTCTAAAATATGATTTTTGCCTGGTTACACGAGAAATCTGGACCACTGTTGATCGACACTAAAATTTGACAGTATATAAATCCAGATATACAGAAACTAAAAATGAAATGGGAAGATCGATGTGGGTATTTTTTGAAATTACATCTCGATCTTAATTCAAATATTTAACAACAAAAATATTATTAAAATAGTTTCACAATATTGGAGCGGATTGCATATGAAACAAGTATGATCGTATTGAAATTGTATACAAAGCTTTTGAATAAAATAAATTATTTTTCTATTTATTTTTCATATTTTTAAAACTTGTTTTAAACCCGGTATAATACCGAAATAGAATTTGGGATATCTTCAATTTATTTTTGTTTAACGATTTAGAACACGGTTTCGGTTTTTAAAACGCGTGGAAATTTTAAAGAAAATCGGTTAGCGTTTCAATTCCTGGTATTAACACTACTAAGTATGAAATAACTGTTGCAGACAACCACATTTTATTGTATTAGTCACAGTAATTGAATTAATGCAAATTAATTGTATTATGTGAAGGTTTAATTGTACATCGATTGTGTATCGATTGGCTTAACCTTTTCTGGTCTTAGACAGACAGACAAACACACACACATCGAATTGAATTGAAGAGCACTGAAGAAAAAACATTGCGAATAATACGTAGTCAAATCTAATCCTTCGAGCTAAAAATATACACTATATGATATTTATATTGTCAGGAAATCGAGTGCAACTGGTCAACGGACAAACAAGCAATTTAGCCCATTTACACATGCAGTAAGGTATTTTTATCGATTTTCTTTTGCACAACAGAGGGCAATAACTTCTGCACAAGATTTTGTTAAGAGTTTTAAAAAATATATATAAAATTCTAATTTTTTCACCTCTAAAGAACTATTTTTATTATAGTAATTTTTAGTAATTGAAAATGTTCTTTTTGTTAAGAAAAGAAATGGAAATATTTAAAAAATTCACTTTGATTCAACTATGACTACAACGACAACTGTGACTGGCTCAAAGGCTCGAACTGCACTGTTTTGTTGTGAAAGGATTTTCTTAGAAGTTGTTTTGATTTCGTTTCGTTTGCTTTGGTTTTCTGCAAAGCAAAAACGAATTGAGACGAAAATATGCAAATAAAATGCTCGTGAATGCAAAGCAGCCAAAACGTGTCCTTGCGCAGTTCATGGCTAAAACCATTTCCACCCATGGAGTTTGTTTGATGTTGTGAATCGTAGTCGCTACTATGGTAGTAAAAACAAATACAAACAAACGTCTACCAACACAAACTATTAGCCCAACTTTGTTTTGACTGCTACGTCATCGTGTATTTTGGCCAACAGACATCGAAGACATGCAAAAGTTTAGATACATTTATGTCAGAGACTATATGGCTCTCTACTTATGCAAGATAACAGCAACAACAACAAAAATGAACAGTGATTTCTAGATACTGTAATCAGATCAGCGATTATATATTTAAATTTTCTTAAAATTTCACACAAATTAAAACAATTTCGTACTAATTTAAATTAATCTACAATCTGGAATAGACGTCACTCATCCAATGTATGAATATGTCAAATAGTATTTGTGGGAAACAAAATCAATATTTGTGAGAAACTCTAAAATGAATTGTGGGAAAAACTACAAATATTATTGGGAAACATTAGAAAAATTTATGGGAAACACAACAAACATTTGTGGGATTTAATTTATCGGAATGACTACACATATTTGTGGGAAACACTACAAATAGTTGTGGTAAACATAAACACTACAAATATTTATGGGAAAAACTACCAAAATTTGTTAGAAACACTACTAATATTTGTGAGAAACACTAAAATTATGTGTGGGAAAACTACCAATATTTGTGGGAAACACTACAAATTTTTATGGGAAACAAAAATGTGGGAAACACAACAAACATTTGTGGAATTCAATACAATATTTATCGAAAACACTACACATATTAGTGGGAAATAATAAAAACAGTTTATATTAATGAACAAATACATAAAATACAACATATATTTACATATGTATATCATATTGAAAAATGTTGTTCATCAAACCAAATTTCAATGATAATATTTAAAAAAAAAAAATTATTTCGAAAAAAAAATGTTGGACAAATTTTTTATACGATCTAAAATCAATCAAAATATTTTTATTTAAAAAAAAAAACGAAAAAAAAAATTCCAAAAAAAGATATATTTTTTAAAGTTTTCGGACACATTTTTATAAGAAAATAAATATTTATAACACGACTAAACATATTGTTACGAAAAGAGGTAATTTTCCCCACTGTGCAAGCATTCAACAATAATAAATGAGACGCAAGACAATTCAGCGCACTAAGCAATGTGTTAGAAAGAGACGGAAGATTATTCAGCGCACTGAGCAATGTACGAGTAAGAGATGGAATATCAGCACATTAAAACACATGAGTGCGAATGAGATGCCAATAGCATGCGTCATTCACGAAACGAGTAGAAGGTTCTCGAAACAAATCGAAGCTTGTCGAAACGTGTCGAACTGATGCATGCAGTATATAAGGGAGCCGCATCTGAGGTACAGCACTTCAGTGGTCGAGTGCAGCTCGTGTGATAAATGTCAAGTTAAATTGTGGACATGCAGCAGTTGTTAGAATTTGTTATTAGTAAAGTTGTTTATTAAAGTGAATTAATAAAGTTAATTGTTATAATTTAAACCAAACATAAGAGTGTTTTTATTTTGTACACAATCCAGCGATACGAACTCGTAGAACAGTTTTCCGTAAACTGAATTTTCGTAACAATATGCAAAATTAAAAATATTTAAAAAAATAAAAATGTTATGAATGAAAAACCTTATTACATAATGGACGCAAATATTATGATTTTTATGCCAAGTTATGTAGAGCCAAGTATCCTTTTTAAACCCCCCACTTTAGTTAAAAAGTTATAATTACTACACACAGAAAAATCCATTTTTGGTTAGAGGTTAATTGAGCCAAAGTTTCAGTGTTACAACCGAAATACATTTGTTGTAACCTCATTTGTTGTAACCACATCATCAAAATTAACGTATCATTTTTTACTCTAACCGAAATGATAGTCCGCTCGTTCGGTTGTCGTAACCTCATAATTGCATTTTTCATTCTGCCAAAATTAGACGTTTGTGCATTTGTTACGGCAACTGAGTACGTTATTGTAACAACAAAATAAATGACAAACGGCAACTTCATGGTTATCAGCAGTTCGGTTGCCAGTTTCTTGCTAACCATTACTAATGAAATAAAGAAACGTCAAAAATTTTTACTAGTCGCAAACAATAGGAAATTCATTAATTAAGTAAAAATGCGAAATAAATATATATAAATATATATTAATAAAAATAAAAAATTAATTCAATACAAATTGATCTTTAGCTAGTGGAATATAAAATAAATAAAAACTATGTGACCATATGCGCCTATGGAAATAGTTTTTTTTTATTTTTTGGTTATGAGGAAATAAAAAAATATAAATAAACCTTATGTTCCCCGATTTGGAGGTTGCCCCAACCAAATTAGGAGGTTGTTGCAACTACCATATCAGTTGTTGCCACAACCGAATGATTCGGTAGAGCAATTTAATTGCTTGCCGCAACAAATCAGTTTTCTGTGTATAGACTAAATAAAGGCAACTTTTTTTTTACGTTTTAAATTAAAATTTTCTGATTTATTAAATTTTGCAGACTTGAATTTATCAAGTAAAAAAATGTTCTCTACATTTAATATTGTATTTATAACATTTTAACCACATTATTTTCTTAAATGGGTTTTTAAAGAGGATACTTGCCGCTAGAGATGGGCATGTGAGTGAGTTTTGACTCACGCTCACTCACGCTCACGAAAGAATTTTTCTAATCAGGCACACTCACTCACGGCCTTTTTTGTTTTACTCACACTCACTCACAATCACGTGAGTCAAATTATGATTCAATCACAATCACGCGTGATCACGCGTAATTCACGTGAATCACGCTAAATCACGGGTTTTTTGCTATTGTTTTCAGAATGCATAAAGATACATATTTCATTTGTAATGTTAGTGAGATTGGTCGACCGAGCGTGGCACCTCCAATACAACCTAGATCTTTAAAATGCAATAATGATTCTATGATGTAGGGATTTTCATCAAATCAATTTTTAACGGAGATGGAAATGAGAAAGACCTTCGATGTGCTGTTCATATAGAAAGGAAAAAATTGCACCGAAGAAAAATTCTCCGGTGAAGAATTCGTGTAAAATCTTTGAGAATTGTCTCTGGGAAAAATAAGAAAAAAATTCTCAATTAAAGAATAGTCCGGAGTAGAATTTACCAGAGATGAATTGACTTTGGGAAAAACTATTTTTGAAGCTATTTTTTTTGGTTACAACATTTATAACTCGGATAAAAACCGGATCCCACAAGAACCCCTGGAACAAAATAAACTTAATAAACAAAACGAAGTCAATACAGAGTTTTCATGTATTTCTGAAATTGAAAATTTAACTAATAGCATTCCATGTCCATTTCTATGAAACCAAGCAAAAACTATTGAAATGACCACACAAAAATTTACCAGCCCATACTAAGTACGGGGGGTTAGATCAATTCTTGGCTGAAACCTTGACGGTCTGTTAGAAAGGGTTTGGTTTATTATAGTTCTGAATAGTGTAGTTCAGAAAAAAATATAGAAAAATCGCAAAAAATTAAAAGTGAGATTTTTTATTTTATGACACTCACTCACGAAAAAATTGTACTCACGCACACTCACTCACGGTATTTTTTTAACTACTCACACTCACTCACAATCACGTGAGCAAAATTAGGATTCAATTGCAATCACGCGTGATTCACGTGAATCACGCTTAATCACGCTCACATGCCCATCTCTACTTGCCGCCACATAAAGTTGAGAAAAATATTTTATTTACATTTTTATTTTGCTTATATCTCGCAAACAAATTTGTCCACGCATTAAATCAAATTTTTGTATTGTAACGCGATATTTTCTGCGTCTAGTATCAAAAAGCCAATTTCATTATTTTCTTTTGTTGTAAGTTTAAAAATTAAAAATGACCAAAATAATGGGCAATTGTAAAATGGGCTAAAGCTCAAAAACTAGAGTCAATTTGATAAAACTGATGCCATTTTCGGAATCAGCCACAAATGCATCCAATATTTGCTGCAATTTTTACTACACCATAATGAGTGTAAGGCAGTGTTATTAATCAAAATAATTGATGTTTACTTTAATCATAAATTATGAATAAAAATCAAATCATTATGATTACTTACTCTTGGCTGGATATCACGATTAATTTTTGCAAAATTTATGTCATAATACATGATTTCTGAGAACATTTCTCTCCCTGTATTAGAGTAATAATATTAAACATTTATATTTTTATTTATCAGATGACATAACTTGTTCCATTATATGTAGAAATCAAAACCTTCATATTAATGAACATATTTAATATATTCAGTGCTCATGAATATAATGAAATTTTCAACATGAACGATGATTTGTTTTCTCTGTAATAATCTTTCATTTTCCATATATAAAATATACACATATGACATATATTTTTAGTATTACCTACACAATTTGAATGTTGCTTCTAATTTGGCAATAAAGTTTTTCCAATACGAAAATTATTTTTCATTTGTAATATTAGTAGTCGACAAATATCTCATTTACGATACAATAATTTTTGTTTTTTTTTTATTTTAATAACTGCAAATCCTTTTGCTGCAAATATCGAAGCCTTTCATAACTCCAGCCATTTTTTGTTAGTAGCAGCCAACACGCAATGCCAGCAAGCAAAAACACGCACTTATTTCACGGTTACGAACCTCGACGCGACGCATAAATTTGTATCCAGGTTATTTTAGGTTAAGGGTTTATTTCTGATAAATGCCTATTACCTATTGAATATTAGTATCCAAATATATTAAATTATAATATTATTTACCTAAATATGCAGTTGAAGCTCTATTATTATTCACGTTTAATATATATTTTTGTATTCAACATACCTGTAAATAAAAAGAAAAAGTATTAATTTAGCATATTTATAATTTATGTACATATATAAAATAATATTTAAAAATTGGTTTATTATTGAAACCCGGTATTTCAGGAAATATGGTTAAAATTGACTTTTTGAAATTGAGACGACTTTGTTCACAAAACTATTTTTTGTTTGAAGGGACTCGAATTTGGTAAAAGTAGATTCAGAAGAATTTAAATATATACATCGAATGATATAAGGTTATGACAGAGTAAGATCAGGAAGTCTGGTCGATCAAGGTCGACTTGGATAACCATAATTTCAAATTCACGTAAGGCAACCGTAATTCATAAAAAATCCTGAATTTAATCCTACTTAATGGAATCTGAAGTGGTACTTATGAAAAAAAAGTGTTATATTTTTCGAGGGGTTTATAAAATCATTTTATAATAAAATTGGGGAACAAAACTATTCTAATAAAACAAAAAATTCTAATAAATAAATGTTAAACTCAAATGCAAAAGTAATTCAATCTCTCAACATTTTTACAAATTTGAAATAACTCATTTAGATTCAAATAATTAATGGTTAGGATAAGAGTGAGATCAGGAAGTCTGATCAGAAAACTAATCAGGAGAGCAACTTCAAATAGCGGCACATTTTAAATCAGTCACTGATGTAGAAGTCAGATCATTACCTTATTTAAAATCAGGAAAAACTGTTCTGATCAGGTAGATCTGGTTTGTTTGAAAACGATGGGTCATGATGCCCTGAAATCACACTCAAAATAATTTCTAAAACATTTTACGAAATATTTTTTCGTAATTTTTAACTTCGTAAAATATACAAAATATTTGTAATTTCTATTTTTTCTTCCAAAAATTTATTTACGAACGATTCGTATATATTATGAACCAATATTCGTAAAATTAAAACAACAACAAAATTACGATTATTTCGTTTAAATTACGAAACTTTAGTTATACTATTTTCTATTACAATTTTTTTTTTACAAAAGAATACCATATTTTAAAATGAGCTTTATATTTTACAAACAAATTACTAAACATTTGTAAATTGTGAGGCTATATGTAGAATTTTACAAAACAATTATGTTGTTTTTACGAACTTGGTGCTGCATGGTGCCAACTATTTCGGGTATTTTAAGCAGGTTTTTATTTATTCGAGTCGATCCGGAATAGGAATTTTTAAGGGGACCGTATGTAGCAATACTTAATGGTATACTGATCAGGAACGGATATGAAATAAAGCTTATATTAACAAATGTCCACTCAGAAACACAGAAAAAACAAATGTAGAAAATATATTTTTTATTTCGAAAAAAATATGTTTTTAAAATTTTTGAAAATTATTTTTTTTTCGAACTAAGATTTTACCGAGTATTATATTATATTAAAACGAGTTGGGAAAGTTAGGTCTCATGGGTAAGTTCGGTCATATGGGGCGGACTTTTATAGTCGGTCGGGCCCGACTATGGAATACCCTACACCATTGGTGGGATATTTAAGTGTATATCTTAATTTTAAAGTTTTTAATTATACTGAACCTCCCCACCCTCAGAATATTATTCACATATCAGAAATTTACATCTTATATCCCCATAATTGATATAAAAGTATAAAAAACGAATACAAAAAATTAGAAAAATGTAAATGGGCGGACCACTCCTATATTCAAAAATTTTGTAAGGATAATATTTCATAGATTTGATTTTAATAATTTACGGTTCAAATTTCCACTATGAAAACACGGGAAATAATGAAAAAAAAGGTGGGCGGATCACGCCCATTTTTGGACCAAATATTTTAAGGTGAATTCTAACAATACGTTTTAAACTTTATAACTATACCTTGAATACTCTTCGAGTTATTAGTTCCGAAAGAGTTATATAAAAGTGACTTGTATGGGAGGTGGGCGTGTCCGTTGACCGATTTGGGTCATTTTCAAACTCAGTTCCTACTTTTGGCTAAAATATATTGAGACGAAATTTTCTGATCAGTATTTCTGATCAGTATTTCTCAAGTTATTCTGTATTGGGACAGCAAGACAGCACGACAGACAGACAGACGGACATGGCTAAACGGACTCGGGTAGTGATGCTGATCAATAATATATATACTTTTCCGTACCGGACACGCCTCCTAAGGGGCGTTACAATATATGCACAAAGTTAATATACCCTGTACCTCAAAGGTGTAGGGTATAAAAAAAAAACATAAATTACCAAATTAATTTTATTTATTATCTATATACACAGAAAAAACAATGGACGTATATATAGCAAGCGATATTTATTGCATTCATTATTCAATCCAGCAATGAAATTCACTAATTTAATGAAAAAATTTGCTATTATTCGTTAAATCAGCAGTTCCGTTTGCTAATATGAATATTTGTACCCGAATGCAGCAAATTAATTAGTCGGCGCAGTTTCAGCAAATTTATTTGCACACCTAAATTCACCACACAAAAACTCACCACACCAAAAGTCACCACACCGAAACTCACTATACTAAAATTCACCACACTAAAACTCACCACACTAAAACTTCTACTGGAAAAAACTCTACCGGGAAGAATTCTAACGATAAAAATTCTACGGTTACGGTTAAATATTCTACGGTGAAGAATTCTACGGGGAAGAATTAAAATAAATAATTAAAATGTTCTTTACATTAATAAAATCATTCCATATTCTTGCATTCACAAAACCTTTGCACGAGTCATTTGTCTCAAAAAAAATTACATAAACCTTATAAGAATTAAAAACACACAACTGGATAAATGGAGTATTTTTTTTTTTGTAAATTGAGAATAAAATCATTAAAAATACGATTTATTGAAATCTGCCATGTGATCCAAGGTGTAAAAAAAGCAACTTCAATTTGTTGTTAATTTAATTTTAAAAATTTATTAATTGTTTATTATAAAAATCCATTCAAAGCTCTTTTAGCGAATACACAATCCAAAGATGATTGTAAAATATACTGCAGATGTCGTACACACTGAAAAGCTCATTTCTCCGCTAGACAGTACTAAAAAGCACACATCCGCTCTTTTGCTTTTTTAGCAAACAAAACTTGAACTTTAACACAACCGGTCTCATTTTAAAACTCTCTCAGTGCCTCCCGCAGCCGGTGATTTCAATGTAGGGTTGTTTTCTGTTCTCACTTCCCACACTGGCTCCACTTCTCGACCACTCTGCATCAGCCGCAAGTGCGTTTCGAGGGTGTTTCAAATACGCTGACAAATGCTTTGTTGGCTTCTTTCAATGGTTTTGTGTCTGTCTGTCTTTCTGTCTCTTTATGTTCGGTACATGTTTCATCGATTTTATTCAATTTCTTTTTTGTTCACTTCCTCATGATGTGTGGTGGCTGCAGACTGCAGCTGATGCGAATTGAAGGAACACTTGAGGAATTCCATGTCCTGCCGACCAGGGTGGGATTTCTCTTTCAAAGGAATGTTTTGGGGGGGTTGATTTAGTGGTGTTTTTGTTGCTGGTTTATTAAATTTTACTCTGGCACTTAGTGCTTGAGCCGTAAAGCTCTTAATTTGCATAATACATATCATTTAATTAATAAAACAACAACAAAAATAAAAAAACAAAACTGACAACAAACTTTTGTCATTCAATTTGCTCGCATCTTTAATAGTTGCTCGGCACGATGTGGCATAATTTAAAACTGTGCCATTAAAGCACAAAAACAACGCACGTAAATTGTTTAATTTCATTGGGGGAGGGGTGGTCTTAAACAGTGGCGTGTTTATTGTTACTATATGAAGCTTTAAAATACAACCCTCAAAGCCCTCTAAACCACGGTTATAATATTAATAAAGCCATAAATTGAATGCTCACCCATGCTGCAAGCAATGCTAGACAAATACACCGAAAAAATGTAATGTTTAAATATTTAATGTCTTGCCATCGGGAAATTATCGGGTAACCCCTATTAGAGAAAACATGACCATTGCCTTGTCATGTCCTTGTTATGTCCTTGTCATGCTCACCATAGCAGGGTTTACATTATCTAAATAGTCAATGGTCCCGATCATAACTACATTAGTTGTCCCTCCTAAGGTAATTTCAATCGGGTAATGATCGGGATTTTATTAGAAAAGCACCTTAATATTTCTTTTTATAAACGGGAAACTATCACAAATATTTACCATTATTATGAACATATTTTTTACGAAATATTTACAGTTAATGGTTATTTATCATCATATGTACATATAATGATCACACATACCTTCTTATCTTAAATTTAATATATAATTTTTAGTTTTCCAGATGTAAAAATAATGATATAAAAGGATAGTAAATATTATCATTGAAATACAAATTTTATCAGTTGTCTAAAATCATAATATATGATTAACATAACGAGCCTTGATAATATAATACAGGCAATTCACATTGAGATTAATCAAACTGCTAAAAATTTGAATCCGTCGTTTTAAAATCTTTTTAAAGCCAATATTTGGACCTAACACTGATGTAACTGCTGCAAATCGGACGTAAGATGACCACCCGAATGATTGAAACGCACATTTGAGCACTCGAAATATACATTTAAAATATATACATAAAAATTAATTAATTCATGTGTCTATAATCTTAATGACACATTAAATTGAACATGATTTATATTAAACACAACTGTTCTAAAAAATTTAAGT
Source organism: Dryomyza anilis (assembly GCA_951804985.1). Taxonomy (NCBI): domain Eukaryota; kingdom Metazoa; phylum Arthropoda; class Insecta; order Diptera; family Dryomyzidae; genus Dryomyza; species Dryomyza anilis. Next base: position 84,665,749 of record OX638132.1, on the reverse strand, counting down.
TTATTTTTTTTTTATTGAAAACTGCCTTGTGTTACAATCAAGAACAAAAGCCCAGAGCATTTTGTTAAAACGTACGATTTGGAATGGCTGTTGTCTCATTAGGATCCGGTGATTGTTGCAAGATCATGTCCTGAGGTGAGTACATGATCAGGGCACATCGTGTCCATGATTTATACCTCGTTTGGGACTCGTCATCCCTAGTAGAAATTTTGGTAGGGCCATGGTCATGAAGTGATCATGCCATTATTTGAGATGATCGGGATATGACGAGGCCATAATGTCCTTGTAACGCAGTGTCCTGATCATGTATTGACCTCAGGCCATGATCATCTACTGATCGGGCAATTCACCATTTTAATATTTACCCGGCAATTGCCTTGTCTGAGCCCGAGCATAATAGGGTTTCTCTCATTAATCTCGATCACTGCCTGATGTTAATTTCGATATGAGGAACAAATAATGTAGCAATGATCGGGAACATTGACTATTTTGATAATGTAAATCCCGGTATGGTAAGCATGATAAGGGCATTCAAAGGCAATGATCATATTTTCTCTAATAGGGTTTATCCAACGAAAACCCGTTCATTTCCCGATGGCGCATTGGGCAAATTTCTACTAGGGATAACCCGATCATCTCCAATAATGACATGATCAGTTCATGGGCATGGCCCTAAACAAATTTCTACTATGGTATACTAAAATATTAAAATTCTACAAGCGAAGAGGTATACATATACAGGTCGCAATTAACTGTTCATGTTCATTTTTAGTACCCGCTACGTATCGTATACATGTTTCTAATTTCTAAGTTTCATAATTATAGCTATTCTGGTTTTCCTGTAATCGTGTAATTTTAACAGAAAAACAGACATACGAACGCCGAATTATCACAGGTTGAGACCTTTGTTCTGATATGTCTATTCCAATTTTTCGTATGATATTTCACTACATGACTTTTTGGTATTTCGGAAACAACAACCAAATCGACCAGAGGTTGATTTTTGTAGAGCTTTTATTTTCAATACATACAAATTTATAATTTTTATTTTATTTTAATTATATTATTAATTATAAATAATTTTATAATTGATTATCAGAATTTTAAAAAGGGTTCACTGGCCGTTTAATTTTAGAAAATCTTAAAAAATCTTGTTTTATTAACTTCAAAACGGGATGTCAATGAAATTTCTAGAATTTATCGTTCAGAAGATTTTAGAAAATTTCTGAAAAAAAATAACTAGTAGAAAATGTACTGATTAACTAATCTGTCGATTAAATGATAAATAGATATAACCAGAGTTTTTAAAATTGAAAATTTTACTAACTGTCGGATAAAGTTGTATTTAAAATTTTGTAAGAACGGGTAGCCGCGGTAGCTCAGTGGTTAGTGCTTTGGACTGCGTGCCGAAAGGTCCCCGATTCAAGCCTGGACTGGGGCTAACAACATCTTTTCATAGAAACATTTTTCTATACCGCGCTACCTCTCGGCAGTAAACGGCAAACCTACGAGAGTAAAACAATGCCTATGAAAAGTTCTCACCCTCCGTTCGGATTCGTCAATAAACTGTAGGTCCCACCACTTTGAGTACAAATATAACACGCACAGCTCAAAATGGTGAGAGAGCTCGGCCTAAGTTCTTATAGGACTGTAGTGCCAAACTATTATTATTATTATTAAGAACGGAACTTAGTGTAGGTTATAATAATATCAGGTCAGTATCAGGTAGCCTTTGGTAGCGATGTGAAATAAGGTAAACCTTAATAAGCAATTACCACTCGGGATTGTAGTTGTGTTTACTACATTCAAATAGTATTTTTTATGGTAAACTCCAACATCAATTTACTACATTTTGTAATTACTTTAAACCTGGTAATATGCCATTAGAAACAAACCTCTTCTTATTAATGGGTTTATGTAGAAAACTAATTGCAAATATAATAATATAATATAATTGAAATAATTTAAAAACACAGCGTATAATATAGAATATATTATGTAATAAATTAATTCTAATAACTACATATGTATTTAAAAATTTTAAAAATACTTAGTAAAACAAATGTGAAGTATAGTTAATTCCTGCAGTGCACTATGGGACAGAAGTTTGGTCTAGCTCGCCGAAAACCAGAATTTAAAGTTTGTTGCAGATAGTTTAAAAATATGTCATTTTATTAATAATTTATGAGAACATAGAGAACAACCAAAACATGATGCACCTTAGTGAAAAAATCCTCTGTAGGCTTGCTTAAAGTGAAGAAATTAAACAAGTGCTTTTCAAGAAATAAAAATGGGTTATATTAAAACTGTCATAACTCTTTCAATATATACTCCACATGCAGAGTGTTAGTTTTATATTATTGGGAATTGAGAGAACTATCATCTTGTGTATCAAAAATTTCAAATGGCTATTCGTGTTATTCCTGATTATCTGTCAAAAACATAAAACAAAAATTACGTATTTTTTATACAAAAGTAGACAATGAAAAAAAAAAAGCTTCCAAATGCTCTCATAAATCTTTCTACAAGCATAATGTCTGAAATGTCTTCTTTCTAACGGTGTTCAACATGCCTGCATTAGTTTGCCACACGTCATTTAAAATGAGTTTAAGTGAAGAGAAAAGTGCGAAAATCGTAAATTAATTTAACTAAATTTTGTTACTTTAATATGTCAGTTTTGTCTTTACTGTCATTATAGTTGACAAAACTGGCTCAAATTTGGTATGGTAGTTAAGAATTGTGATATGTACCATAGTACCTAATATTATCAGAATATATCTTACGATGGTTAAGTTATGTAGTTTAAAAAGAATGGTAGGCGTGGCAGTTGGCCAATCACGCCCATATTAAGAATGGTCATGTGCAATTACAGTATGTATCTAAATACCAATTATAAACAATTTATCTCATTCAAAACAAAAGTTATAGTCGTTTTACCATTTCAATTATATGACAGGTGGGCGTGACAATGGACCAATCTTGATAATTTTCAAATTGACATCTATTCATAGAACATGTATGCTTAGTGTAAAGTTTCGTTAAGATTGGAGCAAAACTGTATTTACGGCGAGCTGTCCCACAGTGCAGTGTCTATAGCTCTCTTTGCACCTTACGTTATTTAATCCATTAAATTTGCTATTGACGTAGCGCTTGTCCCACTGGTGAATAATAAAAAATACAGTCAGAAGTGTTTATTGTCTATCCGCATGTCTATCTATCTGTCTATCCGGTTGTCCGTTTGTCTGTGCATCCATCAGTCTGTCAAGTACAGCAAAATTATGTCACGTACTCTATTTTTACGCTGAACTAAATAAAAATAACAAAAACAAAGAATTGTCAAAAGACTGATTGAGAATGACGTCAAGAGCACTGTTTTCACCTTCAGGATATTCCATTTTTCTTTTGTCATGGAAAATTTTACACTTTTGACATAAAAAAAATGTGTATATATTACCAAAAATTACATTTAAAATATCACCAGAAAAAATTAACAAATTCATAAATTTAATTCTATCCCAAGCGATTGGCTGTATAAAAAGTCTTTATAAAGTTCTCATAAATGTATTTCTTACAAATAGCTGTAGTATAGCACTTTTAGTTAAAGACCTTACCCTGCTATAATAAAGCCTGTTCACTTCTATTGTACAGCTAGCTGCAATTGCTCATAATTAGCTGTTTAATTACGCCAAAAAGTTTGTATTAGGGTTTGGCAGAGGTTAGAGAGTTGCTTGTACAGCTTTTGCGTTTTTTATAAATTATTATATAATTTTCTACAACTCTTAAGCATCAATATTATGCAGCTAATGTGTTACTTGGGATATCAGGGAAAGAAATTATAATAATTTTTATTATATACCGTGATATAAACTTTAATATTGAGTATGTTCGGTTTCAATATCGGTTGGGATTTGCTTCGGTTATGATTTCGATTATAAATTTTATAATGTACCTGTTTCAGAATATTGGATCCATGTAAAGTTTTAGGTTTCTATTTCTCAAACAACATTTTACAATTTTTCAATATTTTGAATCATTTCATTTTAAATATTAAGCAATAAGTATCAATTCTTCAATAATTAATTAAATTGAAATATAAAATTAAAGATTTTAAGATTGTTTGTTTAATTTTTTAGTTCACCATTTTTTAAAACCATTTTTGAGCCTGTTTTAAACTGAAATCGCTAATATTTCCCATTAAAATTAGTCAATAGGACAATTATTGATTTAATAGTATACAAAAAATAAATCTTTCATATAAACTCAATGGCAATGTCATGGTATTTTCTAGTATTTAATGGTATTTTCCGTTTAAAATAATAATTTATCCTATTGACTATTTTTAATAGTAAAAAACTATTATTTATATAGTATTTTTTTCTGGGTGTACACCCAAAAAAAAATTCTCGCAAATCAAATTAAAATTGGTCAATAGGACAATTATTGATTTAATAGTATACAAAAAAATAATTCTTTCATATAAACTCAATGGCAATGTCATGGTATTTTCTAGTATTTAATGGTATTTTCCGATTAAAATAATAATTTATCCTATAGGCTATTTTTAATAGTAAAAAAATATTATTTATATAGTATTTTTTTCTGGGTGTATAACGAATTTTTAAAGATCGATATCTGCACTCAGAAAAAGAAAACAATTCTATTAAGTGATCATTTGAATAATTTAATAGTATTGAAATATTTTAGTATTTTTGCAGTATGTTTTTGTGGTATTCTATGCAATTTGTCGATTTAAAGAAATGTTTCCCTTTTTCTGATTAATTTTAATATACAAAAACATAACTAAATAGCTCTATTTGAAAGTAATCGTTTTTTGTTTTGTATATCAAGAATTGATCCTTTGTATAATTCCTTTGTATAATGTATACGATAATAAAAATTGAAAATTTTATACATACAATAAAACATAATATGTGATTAATGTCTAAAAATTTCATAGTAGATGCACGTGTATTATTTAAATACGTACTATAGAGGTGTGATAAAGAATGTGACATATTATTTTAATGCATATCACGTAAAACTCTCACATGCTGTAAAAAAGTAGTACTTATTTATATATTAACCAAACATTTAAATTCAATTATTTGTTTCTTTTTAATTCATAATCAAAACATATTTCTTTCAAATATGAAGTTTTTTAAATTTTAATATATTTTTGTGAAACCATAAAGTTTTGATTACAGATTACACAATACAATAATTTAGTATCAATAAAATTTAATAAAAAATAGAAATAAATTCGTGAAAATGTCAACTTTAATTGCGTGTGCGACAACGAGTGAAACAAATTGAAACTAAATTGATAGACGCGTCAGAAAATCCATTAAAGGTAACGTCTTTCGATAGCAGTTGCTGATAATTCGTTATTTGGTTTCGTTGTTCCATCATTATTATGTTTTTTTTATTGATTGACTGGGCTGCGGTGGGGCGCAGACACCCAACATGGATGTGGTTGAGGCGAAAAACGCATGCAACCCTAATTTGGGAACTCGCAGGTAGGTATGCTGTTTGCCTAATACGACTACTGTCAAAATACATATGCGAAATGGTTGTGAGAAGCGAAAGTAACCGATTAAAAGTGTATGAAATGGCTTTTCCAATAAAGCAAAAAGCAGAAGAGGAGACTGCTGTCTGAGGATGAGGCAAGTCAAACAAAGTTGTTTGTCTCAAATGTGGGTAAAAGGTAAACAGCTACCTTTTGTAAAATAAATGGAAAAAACAGAAAAAAGTTACTGCGAACTAAGTAAAATTACGGCGGGTTGAATGAACTTTTAGGCACGGGCATTGTACGCATTAAAAGCGATGATTTGAAAATCGAAAATCGAAACTATGTAAAGAGTTTACGATACTAAACTCTTTGAATAGTTTGATAATTCGATTAGTTTGATAATTTAATTTTTATTTGAATGCTGACTCAGGGGAGGTATTTTTTTTGTTAATTAAAAAATATATATAAAAAATTTTATAAATATTAAAAATATTATTAAAAATAAAATACTACACCCAGAACAAAATTCCCTCTAATCCCATTAAAATTGGTCAATAGGACAACTATTGATGTAATAGTATACAAAAAATAAATCTTTTAATATAAACTCAATGGCAATGTCATGGTATTTTGTAGTATTTAAGGGTATTTTCCGATTAAAATAATAATTTATCCTATTGACTATTTTAATAGTAAAAAACTATTATTTATAAAATATTTTTTCTATGTGTAAGAAGACATATCAAGTGAAAAAAAACTTTCAATAACTTTTTTTCCTCTGAAAAGTTTAAAAAATCTGAATAATTAGCATGTCAAAAGTTAACTTAATTAGTTAAACCTGCTGTTATTGTTGCAAAAACTTTGAACTGCTGTCCATCATAACCGAACACGCAAAAATTTAATTTCAAAATTTATTGATCAAACCATTTTAGCATTTTATATGAAAAGTTACGACGTTGTCATGTCGTTGTTTAGATTTATCATAACGTTTTAAAGCAGCTTTTATAGTACGTACTCGCAATAAGTGAGACTATCTTTATTAAATGCAAGTTATTTATTTAATTTTCATATGTTATCAGTTCTAGTACACCGAGTATACGAGTTAAAAATACTTAATACTTTGGTGGAAAATGCAAAAAAATTAAATGTGTTATAAAAACTTAAAATTTTACATTATACCCCAAATTTTTGAATTAATTTCACGTCTCATTTCAAAACATTATCGGTCTTAAAATGCCCATCAAATGCTGTCTGTCCGACGCTCTTTAAGCACTACATTTGCATTTACCTCAAGCGCAATAATTTCTTTGCCAAGTTTAATGTAAAGTTTAGGTGTTAAGTAACCTATACACATTGTACACCTGCAATTGCAATACTAGTAGCAAAAGGTATCCATGCTCTAGTAATATTCGTGCGTGTCCATTTTATGTATATTTTATTTCATTGTTTTGGCAACACTTTTAAAGAACAGTGCTAAAGAATATAAAAAGAAGTTAAGGCTATAATTATGCAAATTAACGTAAACAATTCTAATCTGTTGTTATTGCATATTTTTGATCTTGAAATTTACACTTAAAAACTAAATGCGAAATATACGAAACATTCGTAAATGAAAACAACCACATTACATAGATAAACTAAAGTATATGAATTCGTAAATATTCGACATATAAAAAATAGTAAAGCACCTGGTACCTGGTACACATTTCAATGTTTACAAAGTATTTCCTTTATTGAATTTCGTATTGTTACGAAATTCAATTATGAAAGTGATTCGCAAAATACGAAATACTTATATAAATGAAAATTTCCCGAATTACATTAGTTATTATTACAAAAATTATTGTAAAGTGGAAATGATTTTTATTAATCTCTCCTTAATATCTATTTTACAATATAAAAAAATGAAAAATTGTTCAGTCAAATACACAATATACAAAATTCAAATTTACGACAAGTAATTTCTATAATTGTCGCTAATATTATTTCGAATCTATTTTCGCACAGTCTGCCCAAACGCTCTTAAATCGGTTGAAATCCATTAGTTTCGGAACCACTCAAGCGATTTTAAAAATATTCAAAAGTCTTGTATAGAGAATTCTTAAGAGAATTTAAGTTTTTTTGTGGTTTTGTCTTTTATGGTTATGGAGATAAAAATCAGTAAAGTTTTTCAGGAAAAATCTTTCAAAAATTATAAAAAATCCAAAAGTTATCCGATTTTAAAAATTCTTTTGTTTATGAAAAGCTCTACCCGAATACATTATTTTTATCAATTTTGAAGAATATAAAATTAGTATATATTCGGTAAAGTTTTTCAAATCAAAACATTAACTTTGACCAGTGTTGCTAGATTAGTAAAATATATTTTGGATAATTTTTATAGTTTAAAAGAATGTTATCTATATAAAATATATTATAAAAGTACATTATTATTATTACGGAGATTTTCGTATAGTACAATTTTCAAAAAAAACTAAAAATAATGGAAAACAAAAATGTTTCGACTTTATAATTGTATATATACTGGATATATATACCACTGGAGATATTTAAAAACAGTTTTAAGTTTATGATTTAAGTTTGTTTATAAAATCACCATACAAATATTTTGATTTCATGATAAAATGTACAATCCATGTATAAATATGTAAAGTAAAGTCTTCCAAATGAAAAAAAAAAAAAATCATGTTCATGTCTAAATCTTTAAAACTAAAAAAAAAAAAAATTCAACTGAGCATATTTTCTTTCGATTTTAATATAAGCTTTTCATAAACGCAAAGAACCGGAATCGGAACCGTTAATAAAAATGTATGGAACCGGACTCGAAACCCATTTAATTTGTTGGTTGAAACCGGAATCGGAACCACAATTTTAAAAATCTTGGAACCCGAACCGGAACCGATATTCCAATAGGTTTTAGTCCCTGTAATAAATAATTCAAAAATTAAGTTATATTCTCTTAAATCTATAAGTAAAACTAAAACAACAGATTTTTAAGAAAAGGTTAAAATACCAAGGGTTTTTTAAATTGGGGTAAAGCTATACACAAATTTTAATGGGCGCGTCTCTGATTTTGGAGGCACGGACACGCACGGGCACAACAGCAACTAGCACGCACGGAGATTTGCACGCACGAACTCATATTTTCGGGCGTGACACGAAAAAAGCACGGCACGCGCCCATCTCTAATTAGAACTATTGCTGTAGTTGTTAAAATAGCAAAAGATTTTTATTTTCATTTTCAATAGCGCTTTTATATATTTGTATATTGTTCTATTTTTATCTGCGCAAATAAAACTAAAAACCTATATTTAAATAACGACTTAAGGTGACATATTTCTCGTACAATGCTATATTTTATTTTTAGTTTTTAATATTAATAGCGAAAGTACGATAGAGAAGAAGAGTCATGTGCATAAAATAAGAATAAATATAAAATAACAATACTGCAATTAAATTTTGCGATGCGTAGATAAAATACCTACAACAATAAAGAAACAGAAAATTTTAAAGCCGAATAATTAATGAATGGAATAATGGATGTTGGGGGAAGCACACTTCAATGCAATTTTTTTACTGCATATAAAGGTAACACAGGGAAAAATGTATAAAAATATGTGTAAAACTAACATTACACTTTTTTTCTAATTAGGCACAACATATGTGTAGAATTTTGTAAAAAGTATAAAGATTTTTACATGTTTGCAGTATCACTATTTTTTATATTTCATTTTAAATTTTAAGTTATACAACAAACAAAAATTGCAAAATATTTTAATTTTCACGTTTTTATTTTATTTTTTACATAAAAGTCAAAATATTTAGAAAATATTGGTACTTTAACATTTTTGCAATGAATGACATTTTTGTGGTAAATATGAATAAGCAGAATTAATCTATAATAATGAATGTTTCAATTCAAAGTATATTCATTATACGCTCTGAAAAGTATTTTAAAATCAAATAATTTTCAATCGATGAACCCAAAAAAAAATGTCCTCAAATCCCATTAAAATTGGTCAATGGGACAATTATTGAATTAATAGTATACAAAAAATAAATATTTTCATATAAACTGAATGGAAATCTCATGGTATTTTGTAGTATTTAATGGTATTTTCAGATTAAAATAATAATTTATTCTATTGAATATTTTAAATAGTGAATAACTGTTATTTTTATAGAATTTTTTTCTGAGTGTGGGTTCAAATTTTCATCATTTGATGATAACATATCTATTTTACTTTAATGCCCTATTTCTTTTATATAAAATAATAAAAAATATATAAAATAATAAAAAATATATACAAAAATAAAAAATATAAAAAGATCAATAAACTCGATAACCCATATTATTCAAACATTACATATTCACGAAAAATTTATATTTAAATTTAAAATATATATTTGAATTATAAATACTAAAGAATTTGTTAAGGAATATTACTAAAATTTATATTATCACGAAAAATTCATATTTTGATCAAATTGAATCATCAAATATTCATATATTTACCAAATATTAAATAATATCATCAAAAAACCATTGATAAATATTAATTAAACCCTACACTAAGAGTGAAAGGGTATATTGAATTTGGTACGCCGTTTGTAACACCCAGAAGGAAGCATCTCCGGTATGGAAAAGTATATATATTCTTGATCAGCATGACCTCCTGAGTCGTTTTAGCGATGTCCGTCTGTCCGTCTGTCTGTCTGTTGAAATCATTACTACTTAAACAATTGAAGAGTTGGATAAATGAAACTAATAATTTAGATTACTTATGTACCTACGCTGTATGTGCGAAAAATTAGGCATATCGGTCCATTGTGACTTGTGATCTGACCATTTATATTCAAATAACTCATATAAAATGTACATCTACAGTTCAGTTTTACTGTATACATGCTTAGGTAAACTTTTTTGGTCATATATATATTTCATCCAAAAATCACTTACAAAAAATGTTATATATTCACTCAAAATTTATATCTGCATCAAAAAGTTCTTACTTTCATCAAAAACTCATGTTTTCATCTAAAATTCATATTTTCATAAAACATTTTATATTTTTATCAAAAATTCATATATTCACCAAAACTTCAAATTGTCAATTAAATTTAATATTTATATTTAAAATTTGTATCTTCATCAAAAAATTCATATTTTCATCAAAAAGTTAATATTTTCGGCAAAAATTCATTCCTTTTCAATGAAAATTCAAATAAATTAATATTTTCATCAAAAATTCATGTATACATCAAAAATTCATATCTTCATTTAAATTTTAATATTTTCATTAATAATTAATTTTTTACTAAAAAATCTTAAGTTTATATTTCGTTTAAAAATTCCTGTTTTGTTCAAAAATCTTCAATCTTCATTACAAAGTTAATATTTTCATCAAGAATTCATTGCAGTTAGACCGATAATTAAATGATATTAAAAAAAAATCCACTAATTCGGTCATGTTATATATATGGCTTTAATAAAAGGATTTATAGCAAAATGATAAGATTACTAAGTACTTCTGAAAATCAGTTTTTCTAGAAACCCCATATTTAATACGTTTTGCACAAATACAGAGTAATTGAATTTTTTATGATATTTTCAAATAATTTTACACCAACATATAAAGGTGATATGATAAACATTCATTGAGCTATAAAATGAAATAGGAAATTTAAGAATATATATTTATTTTTTTTACATATTTTTACAGATCAATTAAAAACAAAAAATTAATAATTTTACCAAAAGTTTAAATGTTTGTGAAAACAGAAAAATTAATTTTATTATTAAAAATGTGTATACCATATATTTGTGAATCTAAGTATGTATGTATTTTGGTCAGCGTTATATTTATCCATTCTAAATAGCCGAATGTGGGCGGAATTGGACAACTGGGCGTGGCACCCTCTTATAGAAGGTACAGTTATTACAGTGATATCAAGATGTTTCACACTTGGATATACCAACCAGCACAAATTCTTTAAAGTCACCACACCAAAATTCAACACACCTAAACTCACCACACTAAAACTCACCACACTAAAACTCACCACACTAAAACTCACCACACTAAAACTTACCACACTAAAACTCATCACACCAAAATTCACCTAAACTATCCAAACTAAAATTCACCACACTGAAACTCACCACACTAAAACTTCTACAAGGAAAAATCTAGGGGGAAGAATTCTACGAAAATAATAAACATGTTTATAAATAAAATCACTCCTTATCCTTGCACACACAAAATCATTACACGAGTCGTGCACGGGTCCCTCTAGTATTTTATAAATGATCGCAAAAGAAACGAAAACAAATTTGAATAAAGTAATTTTTGAAATAATTCTGTAGTGCGCAATGTAGGGTAATATTCTTATCAGTTTAAAATAAAAGTAAAAACAACACCTTGCATTTGAAACAAACAAGTCAACAATCTACGTGCATTTTAAAGTGTGCGAAAAAATAATAGTATAGTATACATATGTACAGATGTATATATCTGGTCATAACCAGTGATGTTATCTTTCTGTGTTGATGACTTCATAGGCACTGCTATGAACCGTATTAGAAAAATGTGACTGTTATAATATTATATACAAAATTTATACAAATAACCAATCTGTGAGATCATAATCAATGAGTATAATAAATTAAAATTGTAATTAATCATAAATAACATGAAATACCCTCGCAGAAATTTACCCTACTAGGAAGATGATCATGGACAAATTTTGTTGCTCGAATTATGACATGTCGGGTTATGAGAAGAATACAGTTGTCAGCAGAATTCGTAAAATAAAGCTCAAAAATATTTATTAATTTATATTACTCAATTGTTATTTTTATTCATTGCTGATGAATAAAAAAATTTATTATGAGCGATATATTTATTATATCGCTCAAAATTCGAAATTAATTCTCATCTCAAAAGTACTACTTCAATTTTTCTCATCATCGATGATGAGAAAAAACCAGACTGCCGCGAATTCTCATCATTTGAAAAGGAAAATAAATAATAAGAAAAGATGAAAAAATGATGAGTAAAAAGATGAGTAAAATGAAACAAATGATGAGAAATTTTATTGAGATAAGCGATAGATGGCATTCCTTGAGGAGATTCCTATTGGTACCTTTCGAAGTGGTCCACGGCACCCAAAAGGGGGTCAAAAACTCATTTATTACCCAAACTGTTTACTGCGGATATCATTATTGACATCATTAGAAGGCAATCGTACTCTTGTAGTGCACAAAAACCTTTTATTGGATAAAATAAAATATATAACTATGGATGTCTGTACAATTTTTCTTTTTTTTTTTCGATAATAGGGTTTTTGACTTGCTTTGGAAGGTCATAGTCCACTCTTAAGGGTACCGTTAGCAATCTAATGATATTTGGTATTTATTTCCGCAATAATAAAATGCACTTTCCAGAAAAATAGTGGTTACAAGTTATTCAAATGGTGCTGATTGTGTACTCAAGTTAAATTAAGTCCACAATAATTTTTTGTTCGGTAAATAAAAACACTAGACAACAAATGGAGGTACCTTTTATATTTATCCACGATCTTAGTATGATTTTCCGATGGACTTTAAGACTCTTATCACGACTTCAAACTCAGTTTTTATATCCTACACTATGAGTAAAAGGGTATATTTAGTTAGGTGCGTCTGTAATACCCAGAAAAAAGCATATCCGGTATGGAAAAGTATATATTAAGAAAAGTATATATTATATTCTTGATCAGTCGATTTAGCGATTTCTGAGTATCGAGAGTGCAACCCTATTATGCGAGATTACTATATGAGCGCATTCTGTAATCTAAATAAAATTATCTACTTCAATCAAATCCAAGAATAGTTCACAGTTCATTTTCTCAAAGAATTGCACCAAACAAATCTATTAATTGTATGCGTTGGCGCCATTTTCATGGCATTGCGTAATGAATTTAGATACATCATCTATTAACCGCAATTAAAAATGCATCTGCTACTTTTTGTGAGATGTTCGATGCTCGCTGCAAGTGTGCGGACGCTTTTGAGTGCATGCGAAAATTTGCAACTGTCACACTTTGAGGTCTCTGAACTTCACGCGTATTCATTGTGTGTGCTACGCTCGCCGCACAAATGTCAACATTCAAATACCGTAAACATGCCAAGCATGAAAGAGTGACAGAGAGGGAATAAGAAGTATCTAGAATAAATACAGTTCTTTATGAATGTCAGCTCATTTTAAACATTTTATGTTTGCACAAAAGTCACGCCCAATGCGATGCAATAAATTGCAATGAAGGCTCAGCATTTAAACACACACAATTCAAGTCACGTTGGCAACTCTACTCGACAAATCCTTCGGCGGCATTGTTCTCTGAAGGACCTGATAATGTTGTGCACTTGTACAACGACGACGACGTTCTGTGTGGAACAATAAAAATTACATAGCGTTTGTTTTTCTGTTTTGTTTTCGCGTCAGACATGTTTGCAATTGTCAAACAAAAAATTCATTTTATGTCCTGAAGAAACTTTCCGGGAGCTGTTCAAAAATTATTTTTCGGTTTGATGATCCGTGGCTGTTTAAATAGCGTGAGTTGGGGTGTCTATCAGTGGAAGGGTGTGTGTGTGACGGAAGTCATTGATACCAGCCATTTCAACAACCAAAACCATGTGCACCCTATAGTATAATGAAATGAAGTAACGCCCAAATGTGACATGAGAAATATACATTTAAAATGATGTTTTTTTGTATTGTTTGTCTTAATATAGACAAAAAGCATATGTTACATGTTGTAAATATAATTTATGTATATTTAATGTTAACCAAAACGTCACCTGAGTATTAGTTGCTACATACATCATTTTTTGGGTAAATTGTCTCGAATTTCTTTGACTTGTATATTGACATTCTAATTCCGTAATTCGTTTTTCGATACCTCGTTTCATATCTGAGATATGCATTTAAAAAATCTATAAATAATGATTCCAATCATAAAATGTTTTCTGCAATCATTATTTCTACTATGTTTAGCCGTATAATGCATTCTGGTTTGATCGGAACGGGTACATTTTACGATATGTTTTAGTTTATAATAAAATTATTATGTCAATTCCAGCTATAAAAATAAAAATTAAAAATTTAAAAGCTTCGAATTTTAAAAAACTATGCACATATATGAAGATAGTGGAGAAATACTTGGTAAAGGTACCCTAATAGCGGATTAATTTTTATAAAATTTAAATTTTCGATACCAGGAACTTTAATTTTTTCTTATACCATTGAACTGTAATATTTAAGATGATGCATTTTATAGAATCGCCATTGGATTTTCTTTATAATTGTTCTAGATAATACGAGCGTATAGACAGAAAATGACTGGTGCCATTCTTATATTAGCGAAATGTCAAAATAAACCAATAGTTTTACTGCACATGTACTGAAAGCATATTTGTAAATTCATTACCGTTGTCAAGATATTTCTAAATATCACATTTTTCATTACCGTTGTGGTAAATATCTTGTAACGAATCTGCATAATGTAATAATTTGAATATTTTCATTAACTGACAAACATTATTTATTCTTAGTGTAGAATTTAAATGGAACCATGAAATAATAATACTGTAACACCTGAGTCCTGAATAACCTATGCCGAGTTATCTTCCCATAGGAGCTCTGTTGTGAAACCTTCAGTTTAATGTTTAATCCGTGTTTCCAAGGAAATGTTTGATTTATTTAACGATAAAATAATGATAAATTTTCGATTCCAAAATAATTTTAAGTTGAATTGTTTCGAATATAAAAGTTTTTTGTTATAAACAATATATAAATACGGACAAAAACATCGATATCATTCTTGATAGGTGCTTTTTTTATCGAAAACCTTATTAACCTAATAGAGAAGGTTTTTATACTTATAAAAGATAGTTATTTAAGGTGTTATTTTGATATCATCAAAATTGTTTGGTATGCATGATATATGAAACACTTCACAGCAATTCCACAAAAAGATTTCGAAATTGTCCCCCTAGTTTTTTTACTAAATTTAGACAAGCCATCATATACGTTGGTCAACTTTATTTTTTCGAACCACTATCTCCAGAAAAGTTACAAAAATGGACAAAAAGTTAATTTACTATGGTTTTTCATAATGAAATAATTCTTGACGACAATGTGTTAAAGTTAATTAAATAAGGTTTTTGAAAATACATGTCGTAACTCCTAAATCTAAACATATTGGAATTTTCTGTAAAATATCAAAGGTATATAAAAAGATATAAATTAAATAGTCGGCGTTCTGGACGGGACAAAAACGGAAGTGCATGTCGAGATTCATATGGAAATGCCAAAAAGTCAGCAAATTTTGCATACAAATGATTTCTTTGAAATATTTTAAAATTTTTTTGAAATCATGTGCTTTCTTTGTATATTTACACTTTGTTCCTAAAATTTATAGTTTTTTTTTTATAATAAATCACAGAAAAATTCCGGACGGGACAAAAACTTCCGAATAGAAATTATCAGTACGATTTTTATTCTAAAAATACTTTTTGCGTACAATATATTATTTTTTTGAGGTGTTTCGGAGACAATTTAATTTATTTTTGTTTATATACACTTTGTTCCTAAAGTTTACAGTTATTTCGTAATAAATCGCAGAATAATTCCAGACTTAATGTATGGAATATTAATAATCATTATTACTCAATGAAAAGTGATGTACTATTCAAATTTTCAGATGTTTTTTAAGTTTTTTAATTTTTTTTTTACTATTTTTGAAAAAAAACGAGTTGGGAAAGTTAGGTCACATGGGTAAGTTCGGTCACATGGGGCGGATTTTTATAGTCGGTCGGGCCCGACTATGGAATACCCTACACCTTTGGTTGGGATATTAACCCTCAGAATATTATTCACATATCAGAAATTTATGTCTTATATCCCCATAAATTAAAAAATTTATATAAAAGTATAACAAACTAATAAAAAAAAACAGAAACATATAATTGGGCGGACAACGTCTATATTTAAAATTTTGAAAGGCTTATAATTCATAGATTTGATTTTAATAACTTACGGATCAAATTTTCACTATGGAAACCCGGGAAATAATGAAAAAAAAAGTGGGTGGATCACGCCCATTTTTGGACCACATATTTTTAGGTGAATTATAACAATACGTTTTAAATTTTATACCTATATCTATATCTTGAATACTTTTCGAGTTATTAGTTCCTAAAGAGTTATATAAAAGTGACTTGTATGGGAGGTGGGCGTGTCCGTTGACCGATTTGGCTCATTTTCAAACTCAGTTCCTACTTTTGGCTAAAATATAATAATACGAAATTTTATCGCATTCTCATCAGTATTTCTCAAGTTATTCTGTATTCGGACAGCAAGACAGCAAGACGGACAGACAGACGGACAGACGGACATGGCTAAACGGACTCGGGTAGTGATGCTGATCAAGAATATATATACTTTTCCATACCGGACACGCCTCCTAAGGGGCGTTACAATATATGCACAAAGTTAACATACCCTGTACCTCATAGGTGTAGGGTATAAATATCGTATGAAAAAATAGTACTAAATTTGTTGTGTATTTATGTAAATTTGAATGTCCGTGAAATTTTTTATTTCAATGATTCAATTTATTTTTGAAATCTAATGGTTGTAACAGTTACTCCTACGTGCGGTATTTGTCTACGTAATATTGGCAGGCATCTAATTATTATGATTACATTTTGTTTCATTTACCTTTTTGCTCTACTTGCGCCTGCTGTTGTTGTAGTTGCTGCTGATGCTGCTGCTGTTGCTCTTGCAGCTTTAAATCCATTTGTTTTTGTTGCTGCAATTCTAGTTGTTGCTGTTGTTGTTCTGGTATTTGTATTTGTTCCTGCAGTGGCTCCTGCAATGGCGACGACTGTTGTTGTTGTTGTGCCTCTTTAGCTGATTCATCAAATGCTGAAGTCGTTGTTGTAGTCGTTGTTGTTTGTGTCACAGGAGCTGCAGCTTCCAGCACGGAGCTTTTCTCCATCACATCCGCCATATTTGAACTTTTTACGTTGTCACTCACTTCCTCTAGATATTGAAAATATTTGTTGGAGGAAGAATTTTCGTTACCGAAAAAATGCAGTATTTAATCTTTAAATGAAAATTTTATTTGTTTTAATTTTTCTATTACATTAATTATGTAATTTATTTTTTTATATATTTCTTCCGCTTTTTATCTACTAATTTCAATACAACGATGTGAAAAACCGGGGCTTTATTTTGTGGTATACAGAAACTGAAAATTCGTTTAGAAAATTTTCAAAACGCACACTTTTTTTCAATGGACGCGACGAAAACACCAAAATATCAATGCGTTTCAATCGCAATTAAGCCATATAGCTATTATATTTTTAATATTTATTATAAATTCTTTTTTATATATTTTACTTAATTTTCTTTTGGGTTCACTTTGAATTTGCACCACGATGCACAACAACACGAACGCACTGCGACGCTGATGAATCTTTTTGGTCTGTTCTGTTATCTCGTCTTGACTGAATTCGAAGCGGAAAAACAGTTCGTCGATTGACCAAAAAAAGCTACAAGAGAGCTCAAGCCTCCACTTCACGGGTGCTTTTAACAGTTTTTGCATTTTGCTTGCTCTGCATGCGACGGAGAAGTGAGCTTTTTTGAAGCACACGGTGCTTTTTTTAGTACTTTTCAGCTTTGTAAGTTTGACAGCGACATCTACTGGGAAAGCGGATTCAATTGAAATTCTCATGATTTAAATATCAGTATTAATATTAGTATTTTCGCTCAAAATTTAAAAATTTAATTTTTTTCAAAATTTATAATACACTAATAATTTTTACTGGAATTTCAAAAATTGCAATTTTTAATAGAAATTAAATTTTTAAACAAAATTCTAATTTTCACTAACAATTCAAATTTTCACTCAATACTCAAATTTTCATTCAATACTCAAATTTTCATAAAAACTAAAATGTTCATTCCAATTTCATTTCACATACAAATTTGCACTAATTGAATCCAAATTTACAAAAAACGAGTTGGGAAAGTTCGGTCACATGGGGCGGATTTTTATAGTCGGTCGGGCCCGATTATGAAATACCCTACACCTTTGGTGGGGATATTAATGTGGGATATTTAATTGCATACCTTAATTTTAAAGTTTTTAATTATGCTGAACCTCCCCACCCTCAGAATATTATTCATATATCAGAAATTTACGTCTTATATCCCCATAAATTAAAAAAATTATATAAAAGTATAAAAAACAAAAAAAAAATTGAAAAATATAATTGGGCGGACCACGCCCATATTTAAAAGTTTGAAAGCCTAATATTTCATAGATTTGATTTTAATAATTTACGGATCAAATTTCCACTATGAAAACCCGGGAAATAATGAAAAAAAAAGTGGGCGGATCACGCCCATTTTTGGACCACATATTTTAAGGTGAATTCTAACAATACGTTTTAAACTTTATAACTATACCTTGAATACTTTTCGAGTTATTAGTTCCGAAAGAGATATATAAAAATGACTTGTATGGGAGGTGGGCGTGTCCGTTGACCGATTTGGCTCATTTTCAAATTCAGTTCCTACTTTTGGCTAAAATATATTGAGTCGAAATTTCATTGCATTCTGATCAGTATTTCTCAAGTTATTCTGTATTCGGACAGCAAGACGGACAGACGGACAGACGGACAGACAGACGGACAGACGGACATGGCTAAACGGACTCGAGTAGTGATGCTGATCAAGAATATATATACTTTTACATACCGGACACGCCTCCTAAGGGGCGTTACAATATATGCACAAAGTTAATATACCCTGTACCTCATAGGTGTAGGGTATAAAAAGCAAAAAAAACCACTCAAAATTCACATTGTTATAAAAATTCAAATTAAACTCAAGAATTCTTAGTTTCACTCAAAATTCCAATTTTAACTTCAAATCCAAATTTTCACAAAAAAAAAATTCCAACTTTAAAAAAAATTCTAAATTTTACTCAAAATTCTTATTTTCACTCAAAATATCCAATTTCAATCATTTTTCAATCAATCCAATTTCAAAAAATAAAAAAAAAAACAAGTTCAAATTTTTACATCAAATTAAAATTTTCTTTAAAACTGTTTTCAGTGAAAATTTTCTATTTCACTCAAAATTCAAATTTTTACTCAAAATAGAAATCAAATTTTCATAAAAATTCAAATTTTTTACCAAAAATTCTTATTTTCACACTGATATGTTTTCATACTTTATGATATTTAACTCGTTGAAATGAATATTCATAAAATTTGTTTATTGAATTTACTGTCAATATTTTCCTATAAGTTTTATAAATATAAGTTTTTTTTTATTTAAAATACTTTACACCCAAAATACCAACATACACTAAAAATATTAATTTTCACTCAAATTCAAATTTTCACTCCAAATTCCAATTTTGACTGGAAATTCCAATATTTACTTAAAATTAAAAAATTCACTCAAAATTTCAATTTTGTTAAAAGGAAAATTCGAATTTCAACTGTAAATTCAAATTGTAAGTGAAAAAAATAATTCCATAATTCCAAATTTTATTCAAATTTCTTAATCTCATTAACCCTTAAATGCCCACTGGTTCCGCCAGAAACCAACGGATGTAAATCCAAACTTTGTTCAATGAATTTTATTTAATCTTCCCGCTTCGACTTTTAAAATGTTTATTGATCCAAGCGCCACTATTTGCGCCGATTCCCGTTTGAAACAAACTTCATTTGCCGGCTGTATGTCCAGTAAAGCCAACCAACCTCAAGAAAATTAACTTTTGTAAAATTGCGTACTTTCAAAAAAATATTATTGTGGTGAATTTGTCGAAATCGAAACTGAAAAAAATATTGTCGTGATCGCTGTAGTATCTAGAAGCTATTGTAAGTGTTTGAAATAAATGTAAATTTTTATTTTAGTAGATTTTTTTGAATTTTTGATTGGTCTTTGGGCATATGTGAAATTCTATAGTTTAAGTTTGTTGTTTACAAACTACAGAATTCCTGATTTTCGAACAGAATAAGTGCTTGGAAATAAATGGTGACATCAACAATTACTGGAGTGAATCCATAAAAAAAGAACTGTTTCATCAAAACAAACCACAAATATTCATACTTTTATGCTTTTTTTACATTTTCCACGATTTTTCATAATACAATTTTTTGACTTTTGCTTTAAAAATTCTTAAGTACAAAATGCACTTTTTCAATTTTGAAGTCCGGGTCCATAAATTTTGTTCGGCTCAAAAAAAAAGTCCAATTTTCTTAATAATTTGAATTTTTCACTAAAAATTATTATTTTCACCTAAAATACCAATACACTAATAATATAAATTTTTATTCAAAATTCAAATTTTAACAAATTCTAACAAAAATCAAATTTTCACCCAAAATACCAATTTACACTAAATATATAAATTTTCACTCAATCTTCAAATTTTCACTTAAACTCAATTTTTTCACTCATAATTCTTTTTTTCACTAAAATTCAAATTTTTACTAAAAATTCCAATTTTCACTAAAAATTCAAATTTTTATTAAAAAAAATCCAAATTTTAAAAATTTCAAATTTTACTCAAAATTCGAATTTTTCATAAAAATTCAAAATTTCGCACAAAAGTCTTATTTTCACTGAAAACATAAAATTTTCAATCCAAATATCTTTTTAAATTAAAACTTTCAATAAAAAATTATATTTCCACTCAAAATTCAAAATTTCATTAAAAAAAAATAAAAATTACACTTTAAAAATTCAAAATTTCACACAATATTCAAATTTTCACTAATTACCTTCTAAAAAGATTAGCATTAAACCCAAGGACCACTCTTGGTTTAATGAGACTTGCAGGATTGCAGTCAGGTCGAAAGAAGAAGCCTTTAAGAATTGGCGTTCTAATAAGAATGCTGATACTGAAAGACTTCGCATACAGGCTAGGAATCGCTGTAATGCCGTGATCGCGCGTGAAAAGTTTCTACACGAACAAAACGCGCGCAAAAAGGTCCTACTCTACCATAGAGGTAGTAAAAATTTCTGGTCATTTGTTAAAAGGGTGAAGAAACAGACGACATCGTCTACTCCAACCCTTGTTATGAATGGCCAGGGCTCTAATCACGTAACATAAAAACGATCGTCGTCGAAACGATAGTCATTAAATTCTATCGTTTTTGCCTCATTAAGACCATCGTCTAAACGATATCGTTAGACGATTATCGTCATACGTGATTAGAGCCCAGACCTTCACTGACCCGGTTGATAAAGTTAATCTTTTGGCAGAATTATTTGCAAATAATTCAACGATCCTAGTTAGCAATCAAACACTGCCCGTAGTTGAATATGTTTCTTCTGCAATGCCGGAGATACATTTTCGAACTCGGGCAGTTAAAAAGGTTTTAGCAAATCTCAATATTAACAAAGCCTCCGGGCCAGATGGCATATCTGCCCATGTGTTGAAAAAGTGTGCGTCAACGCTGGCTTGTCCATTGCGTAACCTTTTCAACATCTCCTACACGACAGGAGTTTTTCCATCATGTTGGAAGGTTGCCAATGTTCAGCCAGTTCCGAAAAAGTGCGAAACTACGAACCCTGCTAATTACCGACCCATTTCAATATGCTCTGCGCTATCCAAAGTAATGGAAAGCGTAATAAACTTCCACCTTGTGAACTATCTGGAGCGAAACGAATTACTTAGTGACCGGCAATATGGTTTCTGTAGGACCAGATCCACCGGTGACTTGATGGCGGTCCTCTCCGAAAAGTGGAAAAATTGTATTCACCTTTTCGGGGAGAGTAAGGTGGTTGCTCTTGATATTTCCAAGGCTTTTGATCGAGTGTGGCATAATGCCCTCGTATCAAAACTTATTGCATATGGAGTCGGTAATTCTTTTACTCGATGGATATCGAGTTTTCTCCAGGGACGTTCAATACGAGTTGCGATGGATGGAGTTTTCTCAGAACAACATTTCATCAATTCTGGAGTTCCGCAGGGTTCCGTCCTATCCCCGTCCCTATTTCTGGTATTTATCAATGACCTTCTGTCATTGACTCAGAACCCAATTCATTCCATTGCAGATGACAGTAACATTTGTCATTCATACTAGTTCAACAAGCGCCCAAACTCTTTGGAGATTGAGAGTAAAAGACGCACTATGAATGACACACTCAACAATGACCTTAAATCAATCTCCGAGTGGGGTCTTGCTAATAGAGTTGATTTTAATGCAAGCAAGACCCAATGTTGTCTTTTATCTCACAAAAGAATGGATTCACCCCTCCCTCCCCTCAATATGGACTCTGTCGATATTGCGCAGTCAGCTGCTCTTGACGTTCTGGGTATATCAATTCAATGTGACCTCCGTTGGAATGATCACATATTTGATGTGTCGAAAGAAGCGGCCAAGTGCCTGGGTTTTCTGAAACGGTGTAAGACATACTTCACTCCAGCTGACTTGCGCATTGTCTACACAAACTATTTTCGGCCTAAGATGGAATACAATTCGCACATATGGGCAGGAGCTTCAAAATCTTCTTTGGAGTTCCTGGATCGAATCCTACAACGTGCAATATATTTAATAGGAGATGGAAATATTTCATCCTCTATTGGTTCTCTTGAGCACCGAAGGACCGTAGGGTGTGTAAGCCTGTTTTATAGGTATTACAATGGTAAGTGTTCTAGGGAAATACATGGCCTGATTCCACCAGGTCGTGTATTCTCCCGTTATACTCGGGCATCGAACCAAGCCCACCCCTTCATAGTTCACCCGGTTCTCAACAGAACTACGCATTACAGAGATAATTCGTTCTTCAGTCGCACGATACGTTTGTGGAACAATCTCCCTGCGTCTGTTTTTACCGACATTTTTAATATTGGGAAATTTAAAGCAAATATCCACCGACACTACTCCATCTTTCCTCCTCCCCTTAACCTATAATTCTTTCTTACGATCAACAATGTGCATTGCATGAATAGGGGGCATCCCCTGAGAGTTGGTTAATTTGTAAAAAAAAAAAAAAAACAGATTTATAAAGGTTCGCATACATTCCTGATCAGAATACAATAAAGTATCCTTACCAAAGGATACCGCACTCAATTCTGATCAGGATCGACTAATTTTAAATCACGTAAGACAACGGGATATAGTGAAGAGTGATATTGTGAAGAAACCTTATTTATGTTTAGAATTTATTTTAATAAATAAATAAATAAATAAATAAATAATAATTAAAAATAACGAAGTTTAAATTGTTATCATTTTGAAATATCTCATTTTAACTCTGATGACTTTTTTTATTACAAAAGTTATCACAAAGACGACTTTGCGTGTGCAGAAAACTATTATTTTTTTTCCATAGTTTCGACTGATGGTTTGGATAAGGCTAAGATCAGGAAACTTGATCATGCATCCTGTTCAAGATAGCAAGTCAGACAAACCTCATCAGACAATTATAATATCCTCATGAATTAAATTTCCCTTCTGAGTTTGCCGATTTGGAGTCGATTACGACAGGAAAAATATTCAATGCTCATTTTCCAATCATGACCTTAGAACAATTTTTAATAGGGTTATACAGAAACTGCCTGATTTTAATATTTGTATGGAACCTTTCATTAAACAAATTAAAAAAATCTTTGTTTTCAAACAGTGCAGTTATTGCTACACCTCATTTATTTGTGCTATTCAGGGATGTTCTGTGAATGTTTTTTTGTTTTCTATCATAAAATCATTATAATTCAATATACATAAATACACCTAGCAGTTACAAAATAAAATTCGTTAGTTCTGGTATTTTTTTTATAAAATTTTAAATTTTTTATTTAACGAACGGCGCAATACCCAAAAATACACCCACAAAAAATCATATAAGATTTCAAATCATAACTCAACGTACTGCTGCTGTTGTAAGATGTTAATTGGAACCAATGCATTTTTCTTTGAGTGTGCAAAGAGAGGAGCACAGCATGTTGAGCATACGAAATGAAATGCAAAAGAGCGTCATGCAAAATGGTCAAAGGACACTATGATCTTGGATCTCGTCTATTGCGCGCGTTCGATGATTTTGTTGTTTTATACAAAAGTTGTATTTACATAGGGTGTGTTTGAGTGTGTATGTGTGTGTGTGAGTGAGTAAAAGTGAGAAAACGAGAAAGTTAGAAAGTTCGTGAATAAAATGCCGAAATACACTGAAAAATGTGTTAATTTAAGATTTAGTTTTCACAACATTACATTATATTTTAGAATGCTACACGCTTTTCCTCTTCATACTTGTTTCGCAATAAAACTTAAAATAAAATATAAAAAAAGAATTCAGAGTAACAGATTAATAACGACAAAAATGTTCCATGTTTTTTTGTATTTTTTTTTTTAGTTTTTTGTAAAATTATAATTTAAATTTTTTATTTTTTAAAAAATAATATTATCTTGATGTTTTCAATTGCAGTAGTTTGTAGCAGAAGTAGTAATTAATTAATTAATTAAAATAAATATACGAGAGAGAGAGAGATGAGTATAACATCTATGGAGAATGGTTGTTGCTATACGCTGGATGTTGTTTATATCTTGTCGGTTCTTTCACACATTTTGGCAAGAAATGCTGTAAATAGAATAAAAATCAATTAATATAATGAAATAACAAAAATATCTAGAGAGCATTTGTTACGGCAGAAATAGTAGAAGAAATAGTCGATAAATTAGTTATAAAAGTCGTGTACGATATACTTGGTTAGAGCGAGACAAATATATATTTGTAGTAAAACATAGAACAAAGTACCTTTGAGAGAAGCATTTAGTGTTTGTAGAGCAGTTTTTTTTAGTAGTTCTCTTTTAATGCAATAAATTATTAAAATTAAAGTTAGCATAGTTTGAAATTCAGTAAAAAGCCAGCTTAATCCGAGTTTATTTCCAGTTAAACCAATATGGTTTAATTATATAAAAAAAAACACTTACTTACTGCTTAATCGAAGACAACTGGGTCGCTCATGAATCTCTGGACGAATTCTGCATGGTGCGAAATATTTCGTTTTCAAACAATCACATACAGGACAGCATATATTTTTTTAAAGTGTGCGTACAAAAAGTGACATAATCGTGACATAAAAGTGCAGTGCGACAAAATATTTATTGGGTGCAATTTAAATATTTTTTTTTCAGTGTGGTGGTGGTGTTTTTTTTTTTTTTGGAAGGTGACATGAAAAATTTTGGAAACAAGTGGATAATATAATTAATAATGTGATCTTTTAAATATAAAAAAATACAGAAATTCGAATACGCAAAAGTGCGCTAAAACTTACGGGAGTATGGGATCATGCCTTCATCATCCTCGGGGTCCAAGCAGTCAGCGAAGAGTTCATCGACCTGTTCGTCGCTCAATTGCTCGCCTGTAATGCGGAGATAAAGTATATTTAGTATTTTTTTATATAAAACATAAAAAAAACAAGAGTTCTTGAATAATAAATTAAAGAATTTTCCAAATACTTTTTAAAAATCCTCTTTAGATTGAGGTTTGGATGAAAAAAAAAAGAATTGTAATTGTAACAACCAATTGTATTCGTTTAAAACCAAATCACTATGAATTGGTTGATAGAACTGCTTAAATTTAGTTGGCAATTGATAAATTATTGTATACACAAACCAAATTATTGGAAAACTTTTTTAAATCGGTTGTAGTCCAAACTATATTTATTCAGTTAAAGTTATAAGAACAGATTTGACATGAGAGAATCAAATAAGTTGGTTGGCGCAACAAACATCTATTTTGTTCGTAGTATTTATAGTATTCTTGCATACTTTCATCCATAAACAATATTTTTTTTAGAGTATTGTTAAACTTATTAAAAAAAAATAGTAATAAAAACCTACCCAATTGCAGGAGGGCGTGTTGCAACTCAGCCATGAGCATGGTGCCGTTCTCCTCCTTGTCGTAGAGTTTCAAGCACTCAATGAAATCCTCATAGCAGCCTTGGTCCTTCTCCTTCTTGACCTGAGAGTAGACGGGGAGGAATTCGTCCATCTTCATCTTCTTCTCACCGCGCTTCTTGGTGCCGCCCATCTTCTCGACAAGAGCCAAGGTGGGGTTCAAGTTGAGGGCACGGAGAGCATCGCCTAGATCGACGCAATCAATACCTTCGGTGGCATTGCCCATGACTTCGAATACGAATTCGACATCTGGAAAAAATAACCAAAATTTTATTAATTTCCAGAATTAATTACTTAATAAGGTTTTTGTTTTAAAATGTATAGGAAATGCATTAAAATGGATTTTTATAATTGCAAAAATAATTTTAGATTTTGGTTCTATATCCCTAGTAGAAATTATACTAGGCTGAATTATTTCCAAGTACAATATGTTCAGGCCATAATGCTGATAGGGTAAAATTCTACTACGCATTAAATATTTTTAATAATATTTGCAAAAACTTTTTTAAATTAATTTATGAATTTGAATTTAAAACTATTTTTAAAATTTTGCGATATATTGAAATGTGACCTTTGCATCAGCATTACTGCCTGCATCAAATATTTCTTTATATATATGATTTATAAAGTAGGTCGACTATTTTTAGTTAGCCCAATTTCAGTTTAATTATTTTCGACTATTTCCAGGTCAACTTTTAAATGCATAACCTTCAGCTGGGTTATTCACGGATTTTTTTTTTTTAATTATGACAACCGAATTGATTTTTTTTTTTGAATATTTGTATTTTTAATATTTTCATAAAATTCATCAGTTACTTTTTGTCTCAGCATGTAGGTGCGTAACTCGACACCCGATTCAGACGCCAACTTCGGTGAAGATCGTGTCGCTTCGTAGCGCATGTTATTTCAGTTATTTACTCGAAGAAAAATGTAGCATTTGGCCAAAATTAGACATGCGTTCGTATGTTTCATTTCGAATCGTTCCGTTTCGTATACTTCGTTCGTACCGTATCGCGTATTACTCAATGGCCATGGGCAATGAGTTCTATACACACACAGGACCACATATATATTTAGATATATATTTTTATTGTTGTTTTTGTTGCAGACACAACGATTGTTTTTGAATTTTTCGAATTATTTAAAATAGCACACAAGCGACTATATTTTTTACTACTACAAAAAAAAATGCACTTGTTCGAAAATCGAAAATTTTATATCTATTTTTATAGATTATTTTCAATTAATTTTCAATTTTGTGTGTTTGCACAGTTTTGTAAATATTTTATTTTTATTTTGAAAAGAATCAACTTTTTTTTATGTATATTCTTTAGAAAATAGTATTATGTAATCGTTTTTCAAGTTAATGCGTTTTTCACTTTTTTTCTTTCATTGAACTCAAAATCATTTGCACTTTCTTTTTATTATTTAGTTTTTTAAAACTTTTCTAGTATTTGCTTGTATAACCATTTAATGCATTTTTATAGGTTTAGTTAGGGGTTTTTTAGTCCATTTTGTTATCCAGTTTTTTTATTTTATTTTTTCTTTTTAGTTCAACTTACTCTCGACTTCACGTTTTGGTACATCGGCCTATTTCAGATGCAGCAGCAGCAAGAAATTTGAAAAAAAAAGAAAAACAAAATTCGTTAATGAACTTATTAAAAATTTTCTGTATAAAATTTTTGTATTATAGTCCCAAAGTTATATATATTCCAAATTGAAAATATTTTTCTAGACCGTCACTCCACTCACCATTTTGTCTGTTGGATGAGAAGAATCAACTGAATTGCGGATGAGCTTGGTATCGACTGAACGCTGTTCGTCAACAACAGTTCGGAAAGGTATCTCAGAGGTGAACAAAGTTTTCACTGTTTTCCGATCTACTGCAACTTATACAGCGACAGTCGGCTATACGAATAGCCTGACGAAATCCATTCGTTCGTTGTATGCGTCACACACATACACACACACAGCAAGTCATATATTCGGCACCCCTCAGTTCGAATACCCATCAAGCGAAGTGCCGAAAATACCTCGTATATGCAAAGCCAAATTTTCGAAATTTCTTCGCAGCACTATTTGATGTTTTGGTATCGAGTGTGCTCCTCTGCCTCCCGGTCCAAATCGCTGACCCACCCATTGCCGGGTTGTTGTTGTTTGTGTCTGTGTGTTTGTGTTGGTGGCTCGGTCGACCGACCGACCGCCTGTTGTTAGCTCCGTTGGTCTATTTATAAATTCTATTGAGAATATTCAGAATAATAATAATGAACGCTTCTGGCATTCTATGCTAAATAGTGTTGAATATCAATATTAGATGTTCCTTAGTTTTTGACTTTTGTCTCTCATTCGATCCTCTAGTTTGTAGTTTTTTCGGATGCGCAATAGGCCGACACAGACATAGTTATTTCGGCCATATTATTTTTTATTTTTTTTATTTTTTTATTATTATTTTTGTTTTGTTTTTTTTTTCACACATTTTTATTTTTCATTATTTCTGTGCTTCTGGTTATACCCACTATTGGGGCTGCTGTTGTTTTGTCGCCACCGAGGAAAGTTTTTCCTTCTATTTCTTTTCTACTTTAAACTATTCGACCCTGATCGTTCTTTCTCGTCGGTCTGCGTTGGCGAAAGCCAAAAACAATTGCACCGTGTTGACACTTTATCAATGAATAAAATTTTAAAACATTTAAAATTTTTAAAATACTCGACGAAAACAAATGCAAAACATAATTCTTAGACGTTGTAATATTACATTAAATCAATTAAATTAAACGTTTCCGGATCGTTTTTAAATTTTGCTGTAATTTGCGATTCGTGTATGAGACGACAAAAACATAAACCAGATACTTTGTTCATTTACGAAGGTTGAACCTTTTTTACCTTATAGAAGATAATAAAATGTTCATTTTAAAAATCGACTATAAATTAAAGCATTATTTTCATATAAATAATATATAAATAAATTGTTGTTAAAAAGTGTATCTGACTATGAAACCCTAGATAGATCAAATGCGAAGTGTAGGAGAATGCACACGATATCGAACACTTTCTCGAAGACATATCGAGTGTCAAATTAGACCTATATGTTCTTACGGTTTAGTACTTTTTTTTTGGTACTAGACATTTAACGAGACCGATAGCTTTTGAAATAAAAAATAAACAAAGCTAATTTTTTTGAAAAATAGGCGCCTAAATAGGCCGCCTAACGAAAAACTCCAAATGGAATAACACCCAAAACAAAATTGAAATAAGCTCCAAATAATTTGGGAGTTACTTCATATGAAAAAAAAACCAACGAATCATGTTGCCAAATTGTTCCAAAAGTGGCCGCTAGAGGTGGCCCCAGTTCAATGTAAAAAAAATCAATTCACAAATTTTCATTTTTTTTTAAATCAGAGGTTCAAAAATTTTGGGGGAGAATTCTGCACAAAACTAGAAAAAGATATGAGGGGAGAATTCTGCACAAAATTAGAAAAATATATGGGGGGAGAATTCTGAACAAAATTATTAAACAACCTCCAATGAAAACATGAAATAACCCCCAATGAAACAAAGCCAAAAACGAATGAAAGAATGCTCGAATTTACCACTCTATTTTTAATAAAATTATCTTATGAATTAATATAAATTAATACCATATTAATTCTTACAATGGGTTGCCTATATCAGTTCATCAATATGAAGTAATATTTAAGAAAATAATCAAATTCAATATGATTCTGTCAAACTGACATCTGGAATTTTGTCATGAATATTTATAATAAATAAACAAACATTTTGGATTTTTCACAATTTTTAAAAAGGGTAATTTTCAAGGACATACAATTGAAGTGCATACAATTTGAAGTGCAAATCGATCATTACATTGTTGTTTCTAATTAAATTTTGATAAATCCAGTTTTGAAACGGGAACATAATTTTCTTTTAATAACTCTGAAATGCAAAATTATCTTACAAGGTGTTTTTTACGATTTTACAAATGTCAAAAATGTACAAAAATTTGAATTTTTTGTCGATTTTAATAATTTAAAAAGTTGAGGTAAGCTAAATGTGTTGTTGGTTCATTGATGCTGATTTTAATTACATAACTAACTGGAAATAAAAAAACTCAAAGTGATACAGAAAATCTCTAAATGAGCCCTAATCAAAATGTAGTTCAAGGTGCGATCATTTCTTGAGCAGACTTTCCTGATTTCAAATCAGTGCCTGTTTCAAAACCTGACGCTATTTAAAGTCGCTAATTATTTTGAGAGTAAGTTTATCAAATTTAAGCCATTTCAAACAACAACAAAAAAATTGTGAACACACAAAACCAATTTCCTCTCGGGAGGTGTCGCGTGTAAATATTTGAAACAATTCCGAAAATAAAAAAAATACAATAAACTAATATTCCATCAGAAAAATATTTCAAGGTAGGCATGAAATCCTATCTTACACACAGATAAGTTCTCTTTTTTTGCATGAGGTTGTACACCGAGAAAAAAATTGCACTTTAAATTTTAAAGTTCACGCTTTTAATTTAAAGATTTGGCGAATTTTAAGTGCAACACTTTAATTTGAAATTTATCACATTAAAATTCAATGTATATCATTTAACACAATTTATCTTCATTGCAGTAGAACATAGTTCATAAGCACAATTTAATAAACTGTACGAATAAAATGGATGTCGAAATGGTTAACAAATACAACAAAGATCAATAATGAGAAAGAGAAAGGTGTAACGTAGGCAATGGCCATACGATCTGACGCTCATTGAGAGAATTTTTTCTCCTCTTACAAAAAATTAAAAGGGACATTTTAGATGTAAAAGTTCAACTTTAAAAACGAGTTGGGAAAGTTAGGTCACATGGGGCGGATTTTTATAGTCGGTCGGGCCCGACTATGGAATACCCTACACCTTTGGTGGGGATATTAACCCTCAGAATATTATTCATATATCAGAAATTTACGTCTATAGCCCTATAAATTAAAAAAATTATATAAAGTATAAAAAACTAAAAAAAAAATTCTGAAAAATGTAATTGGGCGGAACACGCCTATATTTAAAATTTTGAAAGGCTAATATTTCATAGATTTGATTTTAGTAATTTACGGATCAAATTTCCACTATTAAAACCCGGAAAATAATGAAAAAAAAAGTGGCCGGATCACGCCCATTTTTGGACCACATATTTTTAGGTGAATACTAACAATATGTTTTAAATTTTATAACTATACCTTGAATACTTTTCGAGTTATTAGTTCCGAAAGAGTTATATAAAAGTTACTTGTATGGGAGGTGGGCGTGTCCGTTGACCGATTTGGCTCATTTTCAAACTCAGTTCCTACTTTTGGCTAAAATATATTGAGACGAAATTTCATCGCATTCTGATCAGTATTTCTCAAGTTATTCTGTATTCGGACAGCAAGACAGCAAGACAGCAAGACGGACAGACAGACAGACAGACAGACAGACAGACAGACAGACAGACAGACAGACGGACATGGCTAAAAGGTGTCACATTAAAATATAAAATTTATTTAAAATTTAAAGTAAACACTTTAAAATATAATATTTTCAAATTCGGCTGATTCGGATACATGCACACTTTAAATTATAAAGTGTTTTGCACCGGAGTTTAAAGTGATTTTAAAGTTTAATTTTCTCGATGTATTTTTGAATATTTAGCTATCTGCAGCCAACTTCACTTCGATACGCACTGTCAAAATTGGAAATACCAACACGATTTACACTCTATGGCAATATCACTCTATGACAATATCATGGTATTTTCTAGTATTTTTGATATTTTCCGATTAAAATAATAATTTATCCTATTGACTATTTTTAATAGTAAAAAACTATTATTTACATAGTATTTTTTCTGGGTGTACGTTCGTACCCTGCGTATTTCGGCATTCCATGAATTTTGACTATAAGTACCGACTAAGCGGTTGAAAGTCACTAATAAGTTGGTTGGCGCAACACATTTTTATTCTGTGTGTACACACACAAAAAAAAAATGTACATCATATTGATGAATTCCGTTCTTCAAACTAGGATTTATTATATTGAAGAGCCATTCATAATATTAATGACTAACGCCATCAATGTTATGAATGCTATCATAAATATGAAGAACGCTTGGTAACTGTCGAAAAAGTGTTCTTCAATATGATGAACTGTATGTGAAGATTACGTTTCATTATGTTAATGAACCAAAATATAAAATACAACATATATGTTCTTTATATTGAAGAATGCTGTTCATTAAACCAAATATCTTTCAACATATTATTTTTTTCGTTCATGTTTTGCCGTACTTCTCAATTCTCAAGTAGTTCTTGTGTGTTATTTCTTATATAATGCTTGCTCGACATGCATAAATTAGTAAAATGTTTTATAATATATTTATTATAATTACAACTTTTTGTTAATAAAAAGTTATATTTATAAAAAATATATTTTTGAAAAAAAAATTTTTTTCAAACAATATTTTTTTGAAACATTTTTTTCGAAATTTTTTTTCCAATTTTTTTTTTTGAAATTTTTTTTTTTACATTTTTTTGTCCAAAGTTTTTATTTATTAAAATTTATTTTTGTAAATTTTTGTACTTGTTTTTTTTTAAATAAAATGTTTACACTTTTTTGTCGAATTATTTTATAAACATTTTTTTTATTTTTTGAAAAAATATTATGAACAAATTCATCAAATGACAATTCAAATTTATTGTATTGAATATTTTGTTTATATATATAATGAATACATTCATTAATATGTCATTTAATGAACGGTGGTATCAATATGATGAATCTGGTAGTTGGTGAAAAAATTCATAATATTTATGTATAAATTCATCATATTGAAGAATTTTTTTTTTCTGTGCACAGAAAAATCCTCTTTTGTCAT
This sequence comes from Dryomyza anilis, assembly GCA_951804985.1. Lineage (NCBI taxonomy): Eukaryota > Metazoa > Arthropoda > Insecta > Diptera > Dryomyzidae > Dryomyza > Dryomyza anilis. Next base: position 84,632,376 of record OX638132.1, on the reverse strand, counting down.
GAGTTTGGAAGAACGAGAATATTAGTTGTAAGAACAATTTGTTGACGGAACTGCCATATTCGAATTACGCTTATAACATTAGCGTAAACTTCAAATTGTTCTCAAAACTATTTGAAATTGTTCTAAGACCTTTCGAAAGAGGTTGTAGTTTATTTTAAAACTATTTTACCTTTCAATATAACAACCGACTAAGCGGTTTAAAGAACCGAATAAGTTGGTTGGCGCATTATAACTCCATTCTGTGTATGGTATTCATGGTATTTCTTGATGAAAACGGCATTAGATCCATATGGGATCCATATATACAGACAAAGAAATTACAAACTAATTTTTCTCAAACTAATTTATCTTTTCACTATACAAAAATATTGTTAATATTATACGCATCTAAATATATCGTATGCAGTTTTCGAAAGATAAACACAACTCAATGATATTTTCGAATATATACAATATACACACAAAAATACTACGCATCACACACGAAAACGTTTTCGAAAACAGGAAAATATTTGTTATTATTCATGCATGATTTTCTTACGCCATCAGAAATATGTGCAGGTATTTTTAGTCTGGTCATTGCCATAAATAATTCTATATATGGGCAACATACATTAAATAAACACTATATTCTCAAATTTAATACCACTTTAATTTTTCTTAATATTAATTATTTAATTTTGTTTGATATTGTTTTTAATTATGGTTATTTTTAATAATTTAAAATTTTTCAGTGTTTATTATGTTTTAAAAACATACGTTCCGCAATGTCATAAATACGATTTTTCGTTAGATACCTGAAAGAGCTATTTTTAAATAACATGACACAGATATGAATATTGCTGAATTCTTTTGAACTGAACAACGCATATAATATCTAGGTGGCAAAGTTTGGAAAAGCAATCATTTATAAATTATAAATTGTATAATAAAATGAGATTTCTTTTTAACTATTTGATGGGGTTGATGTTTTGTTTTCATAACAATATATATGAAGAATATTAAGAAATACAGTTGAATAAATTATATAATAAACATTTAATAAAATATTGATAAATCTTTATTTTCTTTGGTGGCATTTTACAAAAAAACTGTATAACAATTATTTATAAAAAAAATTAAAATTTTGATTCACAAAATTTTGTAATTTTTTTTGTAACATAATTTTTTTCGTAATATAAATTCTTTAATTTCTTACGCATATATCTCGAAAACTAAATTTTTCCACTTATAAACAAATTTTTGTATTATAGCGCAAGAATTTCGGTGTATAAAACTGAAATGTTAATTTTGTTTAATAATTGTTTAAAAATTAAAAATATCAAAAGAGCAAAACTGTGAGAAATTGAAAGTTGGGCTATATCTCATGCTATTTTTGGAATCAGCATTATAAAAGCATCCAGTAATTACTTCAAATTTTACTTTATTCTTTCACACTAAATTTGTTCGGAACGTAATTTGAATATAACCTGGGGTAAAGATGGACATGTGGTAATATGGGAAATTGCAATTTTTGGACATGTTTTTGCACTTAGAAGTCAAGTGTCAAGTGCTTCTTAATATGGCATCAACTTTTTTTATTCATGGTTATAATCAAATTAAAACCTTTTTATTGCATTTCGAGAACAATTGAAAAAATATGTTTTTGAAAGTGTACCGTTTTTATTTAATACGGTATGTTTAAAATGATCGAATATTGTACTTATATCTCCTGAAATACAAACTGGTTTTGAAAATAATTTAACAATGCTGAAACGGTACTAAAGTTATGTTCAAATTGCGATATTAGGGTAAAGTGGGAATCATTTTTTTGATTAAATGGGAAACGTAATTTAAGCAATGTTTGTTGTAACTTTAGTGAACATATTGTGTTATATGAATTATTTAAATGGTTTAGCCAAGAAAAAACCTCAATCGTGGCCACAAACAAATCAAAAGCAATATTTTGATTTCACCTGAAATAATAAGGACTGCGTCGAATAAAATTATCCGTTACATATCTTCCCATAATGTGCTATTGCAAGATTCAAATTAAAAAAATTTGATCATAGTAGCTCTGAATTAAATGGCAGAAAATAATTTGTGTCAGTTATAGTCAATACAAAATTTATTTAACGCGAAAATGGCAAACGAAGTGGAAGTGCGAGAAAATATAATTAAAATTTTTCAAAAACAACCTAGTTGGTCTTTTAAAAAAATTTTCAAGGAGGTAGGGGCTAACCCTAAGACCATTTCTCGCGTTATCAACCGCTTTAAGAAAGACCTGAGTATTGATCGGAAGAAAGGTTCTGGTAAAAAAAAAGGCCCACATGATCGTGAAAAGTCGAAGAAGGTTGTGAATATTTTAAAGAAAGATCCAAGCATAACCGGAAGGAAATTGGCGAGAAAGGCGGATTGCTCAGAATATTTCGTGCGCAGGACTAAGAAAGAAGCTGGGCTGAAGACGTACAAGGAATGAATCCGCAAAACAACGAGCTAAAAAGCTGAACCAAGATTTTTTTAAAAAATTCGATTGCTGCATAATGGACGACGAAACTTATGTTTTAGCGGACTTTTCTCAGCTACCTGGGCAGGAATTTTATACAGCCGATTCTCGAGGAAATGTCGCTGAAAAATTCAAATAAAAAAAAATTACAAATTTCCAAAGAAATTCCTTGTTTGGCAGGCAATTTGCCTTTGTGGAAAAGGGAGCAGCTCATTCGTGACATCGGGTACAATTAATAGCGAAATATATGTGAAGGAATGCTTGAAAAAGAGATTGCTTCCATTTTTACGCCAACATGAAGTGTCCACATTTTTTTGGCCTGAACTCGCTTCATGTCACTACAGCACTCCAACAAAATGCAGTGATTTTGGTGCCTAGAGAAGCCAATCCACCAAACTGTCCGGAACTCAGGCCGATTGAGAGATACTGGGCTTTAGTAAAAAGGGAGATGAAGACAACCAAAAAAGTGGCCAAAGACCTTCAAGACTTTAAAAGAAAGTGGTCTTCAGCAGCTGTGAGGGTGTCGGACTCTACCATTACAACATTAATGGAAGGGGTTCCGGAAAAATTAAAACTTTTTATTAAAAAATATTAATTTCTATTTTTTTATATTTTTTTTAAATCTAGAAATAATTTGCAAAATAAAATATTTTATTCTATAAAAATTCGATTACCAGATTTCTAGATTTTTTCATTTTTGTAGCGGACAATTTTATTCGACGCAGTACCTTTCTTGGAGAAAAATCAAAACGTATCCCACTATACTCGAGGCTCCCCTAGGTTAAAATGTTTAAAAAAAAATATTATATTTTTTTGTTTTGTTGACTATAGAAATACGTTTTATTTTAATGAACAAATGCTTTCTTTTAAAATACATAAATGTATCTATTGGTAGGTTGCCAAATATTGTTTTCTAAAATGTGTGATAACTTTTTTATTTTGTGTTGTTATCGTTGTGACACAAAAATAGAAACGTATTACGAATTTGGCATAAAGAATCCCCATTACAAAGCCATAACAATGTAAATAAATTCAATCACGTACCGGCGACATTGGCGGCATGCTACCCTTGACACAATTATTCTGATCAGATGTTTTCTGAGCAAGTTTCTTTCACAGCTGTTTTGGAGACGAAGGCTGGACCAAAAATGGTTTAAACTACATATATAACTGAAGTATACAGGCAACCTGTTGATTTTAAAGTTCGATTAACTACGCAAACTCCAGGAGAAACGGCTGTTCTACTCAATTCGAGAGGATGACAACGAGAGGATAAAGGATGCATATAACAGCTGTTTCAAAAATCTCTGTTTACTAAATAGAGATACATAATACGATGTTAGCTGGTATTTCTTAAATTGACTTTCGATCGAAATTCATATATTTGACTACAAAAATCTAATTGAATCAGTTCATAAAATCTCTGTTTACTAAATAGAGATATATAATACGATTTTATCTGGTATTTGTTAAATTGACTTTCGATCGAAATTCAGTTATTTCATTTTAAAAATCTAATTGAATCAGTTCAAATATAATACCAACATATAAAAATTTGAAAACCTTTTCGATTGAAATTTGAAACATGCCGGTATACTTAACTTATGGTTCAGATTTTCAGTCACATATTCAAATTAAACGTAGTTTAAACTAGATGTAATTTAGTCTATAGTCAACATAACACAAATATTTAAATTGTCCATTTAATTAATTACTAATTGTCTAACTGTCTATAAAATTTAAAGATAAAATTTAAATGAAGTATTAACGTTTTAAAATTGTGGAATACTTTAAACTAAGTTTAAACTAGCACTGAAAAATTGGACCTAAAATCTTAAATAAAATGTATTACTTATTTAGTTTAAAAAATTTGCATTTTCCATTAGAACAATCATATATTAGTGTTCTGTTCATAAATCACTTGTATAATACTTTAATCGCTTTGCGCCAACTTTAATTCAATTTCCTTCCTTTTACAAGCGCCATAACCGACCGGCACTACTTACTAACAAGAGGCCATCACTCATTCATTGTTTGCAAAACAATATAAAACTAGATGACAAAAAACCACCCCAAACATGTCAATAATAACACACAGAACCTTTGCCCATGCCATGTCCTCCACGACGTATACGATATACGACGTCATCTTATCAGCAGGGTTCAACCCCATTTAAACTGTATTCGCAATAAGCAAACATTCCGACTACTGAGCGCTTTAATTTGTTATCTGAAGCTTACGGTAAGTAGAACCACCATATACAGGGTATTGTTTCTATTTTAAGGTTAATACGATAATTCTATATTTTTGCTCTGTAGTTAACTTTTACCTTCATCGATATTATTTCCATCGAATTATCAGATAAACAGAAATATAATTCTCGAGTTATTTCAATAAATTTTGCTTTTTAATTATTTTTTTTTGTTTCCTTCAGAATTATTTTCAATAGCAAAAACAGCATTCGTTTTATTTCGATATTTTCGAATTTATCATTATTTCGAATTATCAGCGAACTCTAAAATGGCATATTGTAAAATGAAAATTTGAATTTTTCGCATTTATTCGAAAATTAAGTTACAGAAACTGTGAATTACTCTAATACAGAATGATGATAGCACCATACATGGTCAGGAACAGAACATTGCATTTTATCCTTGTCATAATCCGACCAAGGGCATGATCAACATGCTCCCCTATTAAGGGAAATTTCCACCAGCGTAATGAGATTGTGTTACAATGTTTTCGATAAAATTGTATTCAGAGTTGGTTGACGCAGAAATTTAAGATTTCGAAGTTGTTTCCGAAATTAAAAAGATTTATGATCAAGATATGATCATTGTATTTTTACCTTTCCCAACGCTATATACGAATATCGAAGATATAAGAATACGAAGCGTCTTCGGAAATTGTTCGAGGCAACTGCAGGTTCCGAGTCGTAACCAAGTATGCCATTAATTGCAGGAGAATTCACAAGACATTCGACACATTTTCGTAACGATATCGAGTGTCAAATTAGAACTACATGTTTCAATACGCCTACTGACGTAGTAATCTCGGTACTAAACATTTTACGAAATCGATATCAAAGTAAAAAGAAAAATAATCAAAGTTCGAGAAAGCTTCTAAAATTATTGCGATATTGATGTGAATTATTTATGAATTAATGAAAAAATACTACCAAATTGGAATAAAATGTACTGAATTTTTTGTATATTGAGATTACATAATTGTACATATTTTAATGGGATTTTATGGAATTTCTTTCTGATTGTGTCTTGTCCTTCCGACGATTTACGTTTTCAAAATATCGTTAATATCAGTTTTTCAATGAATTTTCATTAGTTTTAGATAGAAAATATAAAAAATTTAATATTTGTAGAGATTTTATCAAGTTTTCAAATAAAAATGCAATATTGCTGGATACTAACCACAGGCCCGTCTCTATTTTATTGAAATTGTAGCTACAACATGGCTTTGTCATAGGAATAGATGAATGAAGAACTTATGCAGACCTTTAGACCTATCACTGAACTGGTCTTCAATTGAAGAATTTTAAACAAAATAAAATTCTTCAATTGAAGACCAGTTTACTGATAGGTCTAAAGTCTGCATGACGTTGAAAATCAGTTCAGCGATATGTCTAAAGGGTAAAGTTGCCGATTGGTTTTGTTAATATAAAGGGACAGAACTAGAATCGATTCATAATATTTGTCCATAGGTTTACTCTGCAGTTTTCATAATCTGAATAATAGTTAGGAGTTGCTCTGTGTCATTTTCGTAAGTAAATAAAATAAAATTTTCTTTGCCAGATAAATTGTACCGAAAATGTCTCCGTAGTATGTAAATATAGTGAGATGTAAATATAGTGAAAACAGTACAATTGTATCGAACTTGTCATCACTGATGTGAACAATGTTTAAATATCGTAACTTGCCGCAAAATTTGCATGTACGAGGATGTTTAAAAAATAGAAGAGATAAAGTTACGAGATCGAAGTTAGTCAGAGAAAACATTGAAATATCAAAGATTTTCGAAACATGACAGACAGAGGGTATACTAGTAGTCATAATAGATTTAAATGTGACTATTGACTATTTGGATCAATTTGTTTTTAGCGGAAATCTATTGCAGACTCTGAATTCAATTTTCCTGAGTCTAAAATTTGTATGTGGAAAAAAAATATAATGTATAATAATTCGGAGATTATTGATTATTCAATTTATAAAATATTCTACTGTTTTTATAAAAGTATATATTTATTAAAAAAACTTCCCTACAAGCAATGTGAATTCTATGAAATAATGATACATTTTCGATGTAAAATTTAAAATATTTTGAAATTAAATTATGTGCTCTTTAGATTTTACGTCAAAATAGAAAATTTTCTGAACAAATAAAATTTGTTTATTGAAAATGATAATATTTCAATATCAACGGGATACCTATAACGACAAAAATTAAAGATATCATTATAATTAGGTTCGTTTTTATCGAGAACTCTATCGTTTTCGTATCATTATAGATTATAGAAAACGACAATTTGAGCCTATAAACGATATTGTTTCAATATCGTTAAGATATCGTTTAGTTTACTAGACTACAAGGAAAACGGTGCTACATTTTCCATTCGCATAATTTTATTTTTGAAAAATTCTTTAATCTTTTGTCTTTGATATACAACCCATCCTGTATCTACGCATTTCCTTTCACAGCGAATCGTCACTCTTCGGTTTTGCTCCTGTCAGCCAGCCAGTCAGCCCCAGCAGTCAGTTGCATCCGAACCTCTCCATCGTGCGTTACTCACATTGAAGAAATCACGGTTCCGCATTACCCACTGATATCCAACAAAGAAATCAATTTTTAATTGCAAGGTAAAGTGCAAAATCAACAATCAATTAATTGCGAAATAAAAACCAAACGGTGCAATTGTGAAAAATGGTGCTAAAACGATGGCCAAACCCTTTTTTCCAATGGAAAAACTACAATATTTCTGGGTGTGCCAGGCAGTGAAGTGTATGTGTTACACCAATTAATGTTCCACCGCGTATTGAAGTGATAAGAATAATGAAATTAGTGCATCAATTTATGGCACAATTTGTGACTGTGTGTTTTATCAATTGAGTGTGGATGAGATAAGATTTATTTAGTGGTTTAGTTTAAATACAAAAAAATCCTAAAGGAATTTTCGCTGATTATATAATCGACTGTGAAAATTTGTGAAAATTTTCAATAGAATACAGAATTTTGTCTCTATACGTGGAGCAGCAGATGTGGAGTCTGCGTTCTTTAAGGATGCGGGTTGAAAACAAAAATCAGCTGTTTTTCATCTCGCCAGAATGCAGACGCAGACGTCTCTATACTTCTCTCTGTACAGATGATGCACAATGAGAGATGACGCTTTTAATTGTCTCTATTTTGATTATAAAAATTCTAAACATTCTTTTGCTCTGTTGTTATCCTTATGAATATCCTTGCGTGACGCGAGCGTGAGTGAGCGCACGGAAACACTTGTTGCACCACTTGAATGTTGTCTGTTTAAATATGTTGGCGCGAGGGGGAATTCAGGGTTGTAAACGGCTGTTTTGTTCTCAATGAATTTCAAGGAATTCAGTCATGTGCGTGACCTGTGCCAAACAGCAATCATATGCAAATAAATAGCTGACAATTAAGAAACAAGGGCTCGTCCTTTTTCACAGCAAGTGGTTTAGGTCATGCAATTGAGACATTTTTGTGTAGAAAGATAAATTTATGCCAATTAATTTTATTTTTTTGTTAAATTGTTAAAGCTTAACGTAATCTTATCTGTTCATACAGTAAAAGAAAAATGTTTGCAGCAAATATAATATGATTGAGACTATAAATCTTATAAACTTAAGTGTGTTATGGACAATTTATAATCATCATGAATTCGTTTTTGAAACTGTTCTCTCTCGGAGACATCTTTACTATGTGTCACCAAGACAGTTATTGCCCGAACGATTCTCTATAGGCCAATCACCGATACAATTATTCTTTAATATCCTTTTTTACCCGTCAAGATATTCCTTTCCTTGGATAATTCATTACCAAGAGTACAATTCGTTCTTGAGACAGTTCATTCCCCAGACAATTCTTTACTGAGACAATTGTTCCCCCAAAACAGTTTTACAATTCACCACAGGACAATTTTCTACCAATACAATTATTCACCCGGCAAAACTTATGGACACAATTCTGTACCAACACAATTCTTTTCCGAGATAATTTACCCAATTTTTGAGAAATAACGTTACCTAGAAATAACTTTGCCGAAACAATTCCAAGATAGTATTTCTTCAGACATTTTTTTCATCGATTATTTCTCCGTCAATTTTACACCATATACTTCTTCACCGAGAATATTCATTAGCAAGAAAATTCTTTCCAAAGACAATTCTTCCCACGAAAATTAATTCCCTCATCAATTCATCACTGGACAATACTTCTCCCTGACAATTATTTTCCAAAAGGAAGAACAAACAAATGTAATTTTTCTAACAATAAAATTTATCCTAACGATTTCGTTCTCGGGACAACTCTTCATTCTTTCTCCATACTATTCTATACTAAAACAATTCATTTTCGAGACAATTCATCGTCAAGACAGTTTTCCTGGACAATTATACATCGGAAAATTTTTCACAGAGACAATTCTACCATCACTGAATATTTCTTCCCCCAAACAATTCTTTACCAACACAATTCCTTCCCGAGGATTTTTTGCACCCAAGCCTATTTTTGAGGAGGCAGTTATTCACCAGAAAATTTTTACTGAGACAATTTTTACCCAAAACATTATTCCCCCGGTAGGTAATTCTTTAACTGATAATTCTTTCCCGAGACCATTCTTCGCCAAGACAATTATTTCCCGAAACAATTATTTCCAAAACAATTCTTGAGGATTAAATAAGAATTTCAATTTTTCTAATAAATATTAACATTGTTCTAACATAAAAAAACATTGTACCTACGTGAAAAAATAATCTTGGGAAAAAAATGTTTTTTTTTTAAATTATCGGGAAAGTATTACCCAGATCGGCCATCATTTTATAGTTTTAAATAATATTACAGATTTTTTTTTAATATTATTAAAATTATAAAAAAATACTTAAATAAAACAATCATATCTTCGTTTTAGAACTAAAAGTCACCAACTATTTGCTAATTATACATTTACAAAAATCTTTATATATCTATCAATTTCTGATCGATGAGCTCAATATTTGTAGCCAATGATAAGAAAATGTGAATCTATCAATTGATATTTCAAACTGAAAAATATATCAATTACTTTTTGTAATAATAACCAACAAAGTTGAAATTAAAGATTTTCATAAAAATATATTTGGTGACTTTTAGTTATAGAACGACGATATTATATATGCTGTGAATAGCAAATGAAATAGTTTTCCCTGCATGTTTTTATGTGTCTATTTAAAACTCTTCAGGTTTATAAAATGTAAAAAAAGTCTTACGAATTATACAAAAAAAAAACATCACACACAAAATGGTGACTACAACAACGAACAACATCAATCATCACAGCAATAATGCTAATGATGACTTCGACATCGATCAGGATGACGGCATGCAGGATCTGGGTCTGCCAGTGTCCGTGCAGACTTTTCTATGGCGCCAAATAGCGCCATTTATTCGACCAAAACTGGGTAAACTTCATGAGGCCAGTTGTATGGTAAGTTGCAAATATTCACTTTTATACAACTCAATTAAAACTGATAAATAAAATCAAATAAAAATCGCTGTCAAATGCATAACAAAAATGTCAACTACTATAAAAACCCACGTGTAATATTCTGTAAATATATATATTTGATTGAACAAGAATCTGTGTTATTGCTGTAAATAAGGCTAAACATTAAATGCTTAAATCCAATACTAAACTGGCTAAACAAACCTACTAACAAAAGCCAGCTGATATTCAATGTTAAATGGTTCGAAAAATGTATTAAATAAAAAAAAAAATCCAAATATAAATATATTACGGGAATTCAGGTCAGCTTTGTAAAACTCGTAAAAATACTAATCTCTATATGAAATTTAATTTAATTATAAATGTAATTGATTGTGGCAAAAAATGAGTAATAAATGATATGATAATGTTAATGTAATAATGCAAGATTGAAAACTTTTAATCATATCAATGCTCAAACCATCCATAAATTAAGATATTCGAGAGACGTGTAATGGAGTCCAACTCTCGATAGTTATGCTTTAATCATGTTACACGTTTACCACAATCATGTATTCGCTTAACACAAGTACTATAATAATAATAATTTGAACAAAAAGACTAAAATAATTTCAACGCTTTTTTTAACATAAAAAATGCAATTTACACATCTGACTTGAATCTACCTACTATTATAATTATTAACACAATTACAATTATTTAATATTATAAAAAATGGTATTCTCTAACATTTAAAATTATAGCAGATCTACTAAAATTTTATATTAACATAAATAATAAAAAGTACATGTACCTCTACTAATTGTTTTATTTTTAATTTAATTTTTTATTTGTTTAATTACCATAAACGTTTAATAATTGTTTTGTCTGTCAATGTTATTTTTTGTATATTTTTTATCGAATTGCTTACACACACAACTTTGTACAAAACCGTTTACGTCTCAACGCAAATGTTATAATTCAATTATGTGTCAATTTCGATGTAGTTTTGTCAACATGCACCAGGACACCATGTAAGTCTACATATTAAAGACCACGTGTTAAAAGATTTAATTAGAATTTTTAACTTTTAGTATTTTTTTTCATTTAATTTACTATGATTACACTACCTAATACGAATATTGCGATGCTGGTGCTGATACACTGCCTACTCAGTTTTTTCCTATTACGTAACGTTTTTGAGAAAATTGCAATCGTAATTTTAAGCCGTTCTAATTCGCTTGGAATACTTGGAATAAAAAAAAAATTATACTGTTATAAAATAGTATCACAAAAAACCTTAAACGCAATTTTTCTTTAAATTGCCAAGCGTAATTTGAATATACTATTGAATGATAATATTTCAAGAAGTTTATTAGATAATCGGATCTAACTTCTGAGTTTTTTAATTTTTTTAGTGTATTTTTTATATATTTTTTTAGCATTTAAGTTATGATGATAAAGAAGATAATGATTAATGGTTGTTTAGAGCATAGTCCAAACTAACTATCAAAACTACCAACTGTTTTCTAGTATGACATGTTAACATAATTTTTCAACACTTTTATATAACATTCAATTTTAAATGAAAACGAGTTGGGAAAGTTAGGTGACATGGGTAAGTTCGGTCACATGGGGCGGATTTTTATAGTCGGTCGGGCCCGACTATGGAATACCCTACACATTTGGTAGGGATATTTACCCTCAGAATATTATTCATATATCATTAATTTACGTCTTATATCCCCATAAATTAAAAAAATTATATAAAGTATAAAAAACTAAAAAAAAAATTGAAAAATGTAATTGGGCGGACCACGCCTATATTTAAAATTTTGAAAGGCTAATATTTCATAGATTTGATTTTAATAATTTACGGATCAAATTTCCACTATGAAAACCCGGGAAATAATGAAAAAAAAGTGGGCGTATCACGCCCATTTTTGGACCACATATTTTTAGGTGAATTCTAACAATACGTTTTAAACTTTATAACTATATCTTGTATACTTTCCGAGTTATTAGTTCCGAAAGAGTTATATAAAAGTGACTTGTATGGGAGGTAGGCGTGTCCGTTGACCGATTTGGCTCATTTTCAAACTAAGTTCCTACTTTTGGCTAAAATATATTGAGACGAAATTTCATCGCATTCTGATCAGTATTTCTCAAGTTATTCTGTATTCGGACAGCAAGACAGCCAGACAGTAAGACGGACATGGCTAAACGGACTCGGGGAGTGATGCTGATCATGAATATATATACTCTTCGATACCGGACACGCCTCCTAAGGGGCGTTACAATATATGCACAAACTTAATATACCCTGTACCTCATAGGTGTAGGGTATAAATACTTATGTCTGTAATCTGAAAATATCAATATCAATCTAAAATATGCTTATTTTTATTGCATACTCAGTTTTTATTTCCTACTTCGTATCATTTTTGAGAAATATTCGGGTAAATAGAGCTATTTTTCAGTATTTTGTATGTAAAATATATAAGCATTTTAAACTTAACATTTTTTGAAAGAAACTGTTAGGATAGGGTTTATATTAAAAACTAGAACCTTTATGAAAAAATTAGTAATTTTGATCATTGGTTTGAACTATGCTCTACATAACACATAAATCATTTTTTATTTATTATTAGATTCAAAATGCTAAAAATGTTATCCAAAAATAGTCTAGAAATTCAAACATTTTTCAAATTTAGATACAAATATCTGAAAAACCTTTCGGAATATTAGTATTTGTTACTAAATTGTAATTATTCAAGATAATTGAAAGTTAAATTACGTTTAAAGTTTTTTGGAAAACTAGTTGTGTAAGGGACAGTATTTTTTTATTCTAAAAAGTGTTTGAAAATGAACTAATATTTCGATAGAAAATTTTCTTAAAAACGTTGCGTAATAAAGAAAACATAATTATGCAGTCAAAAACAGAAACCGCGTATTATATAGAATTGATGTATGGGTTATTCATGGCAAATTTTATTTTTAACGTTTCGTTGAATAGTGATATGTATATAGTATTTATTATTAACTTGTAGTAACTATGTTTAGTTTTCATTGTAATTAGTAAGTAACAAAATACAAGCTACGCAAAAATGTATTTGCAGCAAACATATTTAAATTAAAAATACACATAATTCATTGTCACAATTATTCTCATGTTTTTCGATGAATTTAGTCTAAATTTGTTCTATTTCACTTTTATAATAAAAATTCATGCATAATGCAAGTTAATTGCAATATTCCTTTGTTTGCTGCAAAACATATTTTATGCAAGTCAAAAATTTGATATAATTATGTATTATATTATTTCTCGCTAAACATGTTATGGTTAAAATACACGATACAACATTGTAGTACGACTTGTAATGTGACGCAGATTTCGTACTATACCATAATATGTCATTGAACTTTTTGTTAAAAACATTAATTAAATAAATGAATATTGAATACTGAAAATTTACTTTATGCAATTTATAGAACATAAAGTTTAATTTAAAAGAAAAATACAAAGAAGTATTGTATAATTTATGGGTTTAAATAAAATATAATTGATTTTATTCAGTCCAGTCTAGGGATTTCTGTAATTTTGTCGATCAAAGTTGTCGACTCATTTCGTATTGAATAATATTAGTGACATTTTAGCGATTTTGACTGCAGAGAAATCGACAATTTTATCACTTGATTTACAGAAACCAGCCGCAGATTGAGATTTCATATAAATTCTATGTAGTACAACAATATTTGTTCATGTATGAGAACCTTTTCATAATAAATGACAAGTATATATATTGTTGAAATTCTTTAATAGTTAAATAATAATTCGATTTTCCGAAAAATGATTTGACAAAAACCAAACTTATCTACAAAAATAGACAACATATTTTCTATGGTCATTCCATACATCATACTATAAAAAATGTCCAGGACAAAATTTCTCAGCCTTGAAGACTTCAAGGTTGAATTCAATTTTGAATATTCAGGTTTGATAAATTCAGGCCTGTTAAATTTTTTATATTATACAGAATACCAATGACAGTCCAAAAAAGTATTGCAAATGTTCAGACCTGAGAACTGCTAAAAACTGAGGACTTCATTCTGTCAAGAATCAAAACTTTTATCCCAATCTGAAGTATTTACATTGATAGGGAGCATTTCAAGTCTGCATAGAAAACTGAAAGTAAAGGCCAAAGAAAGTGAATATTTGTAAAGAAAGGTTTCAGAAGTAGTTTATAGATGTCATAGATGTTATCAGATGTGACCTGAAAGATTTTATATAAAGTAATGTGAAATTTCATGTATCAATTTGGGGAACATTTCTTTGGAAATTGGGGAGGAATAATTCAGTTGTATTTCAAGCATGCGATGGGATTCTTAAACCCAAATTCAAATCTGAACAGACCTGACATTTTTGGCTGGGTTGAGGGTTTGACTTACTTTTTATTTATAAAAAAATAAACATGTTTCGAATTTAGAACCAAATTCTTGTAAAATTACTGGAATATATTTGTATATTATAATTAAGTTTCACAATTTAAATAAATCTTTAACATTTTTTAAATAAATAACTTTTGTAAAATGTTTTATTTTTATTTAAATGTTGATTGCAATTGTCTTATGAAAGTATCAGTACCCACGAATAATACAGAAATGATTTATGGGATATCCATAGAATAAAATCGTGTTGAGTATTTAAAGCGTTTTTTTTTTTTAAATGACCTACCTATGTAATTTTCTGTTTTATGGTTCAATGTTATATATATTTGAGGTTTACTTGTAAATTATATGTTTGTAATTAGTAAATCATTCTTAATATGTTACTAACTTTAACTATAAAATGTGTTTATGTTGATTAAGTTTAGTAGCAAATGTAGCTTATATTTACCAATTAAATATTCCAATTAAAAAGCAATTTTAATATTCATTGGCAACGTTTAACAGGAATCAAAGGAAGCATGCAAGGTAATAATAAAAAAAAAACCCTATTTAATGATATAACTTTTATGGGTTATGTGTTTTTTGTTTGTTTGAATAGAAATTACGCACGGTTATTAAAAAGAAACATAAAATTAAATATCAAACACATAACCTCGACCTAATGAACTTTATAAAACCTAAATCCAAACCACTAAAAACATTCTCCTCAAATCCGCCCCTTCCAAAATAGTCATTCGAAAAGGTACTCGTCCAGAATATTCAGTTTGGTCTGTCGCCACCACTCACTAAAGCACTCGGTGTCATACCGCGATGGCGCCTCTTGCAGGCAGCCTTGCCACATGTCATGCACTGTGTGGCAGCACTGCTCCACAACCGTGTGAAGGACATGCAGGCCATAGGTGCTGTAGAGACCAAATTACTCTATACCATGCAATGGATACTGCTCTATGCCGCTGAGGAATGCGCCGACGATGAGGATGCTGAAGAGAATCTCGGTGATAAAGAAAAGGAATCAAAGGATAAATGTTTGGATCAATATTTGTTTTCAGTACCCACAATAACGGTAATGTCTACCGTGTGCACCGAATTGTAGAATTTTATGAAAATTGCGTTCATTTTTTCAATAGCTTTTCGTTTATCTGTTTGCTCCAATTATACATCATCTGAAAGAGTCGGATTTTCAAAATTTCCGTCTAGAGAATGGCATAAAACTGTGGCAGGGCATGTGGGATAATCGGGCACCAGGAGCACCTTGTTTCACTGCAGCTGTCAAGCCCAAGGCTAGAAATTTACTTTGTGCGCCATCGCCAAAAGGTTCCACAGATGTTATTACAACAAGTAGGCTAAATATATATTTTATTAATTTTTTATAAAATTTGCTGTTCTGTAGGAAAACCTTCATTGAGCGCCGACAACTTCATGTCGCCCAAGGCAGAGTCACCACAAAGTGCAACCAACTCTGAGAACACGCGGCAAGATGACGATGTAAGTTCGTTTGTCCTTGTCTATCCTTCCTCTTGAATCATTGTTACTCAATGTGTTTTTAGGGTTCTTGGGTCTCATCGCCCAAAGACTTTGCCTTCCCCGAAACCATTCCCGAGGAAGCGTCCAGCGTTGAAGAAGAACGCGTGGTTATCTTCCGTCTACCCTCAGCACCCTATCTCATGGATTCGTCCTTCTTTACTGTATGCAACCGTTTTATAAAGTAGTCGAAAATAAGCGTAATTTCACATTCTTCCCATAGGCCGATGCCAGTTTATTGCAACAGTCGCAGAGTCGACGTGGCAGTCGTCAGTCTATGCATTCCCGTGACAAGGACAAACCATCGACCAAATTTGAATTCGACCAGCAAGAGTTGATGCGCGGTGCTTCACAGAAGGAGTCCAAGCGCAGCGCTTCCACCGAAAAGGATTCCGAGAACTCTGAGCGTTCGGAGGCATTCAAAGCAGATATCGCAGCGGCGACATTTCTTGATGTGGCCGTGCTACGCTGTCTGTTTATAGCGCATTGGCAGGAGGAGGGTATCTTCTGGAGTCTGCAGTATTTGTACAATAGGCTGAGTGAAATTGGCGAGGAGTCTGTCACACCGCTGCAGCAACCACGCAAGCGTTCCAATTCGTTGCCGATACCACAAATCGAAATCTCGCTCTATCAAGGACCCGGCAGCAATAGTCGCGACAGTCCCAGTGGCAGCTCAATGGCCAAAGACTACATTGAAATACCAGAGCCTTCAATAACGGCTTGTCTAGTGGGTGCGTAAACACGTAACCGATAGCAATGAAACCAGTATTTCAAAAAAAATCTACCTTTTACAGAAGAAACCAGCCCTACTGCGGAACGTCGTGGAAGTGAGAAGAAGAAACGCGTTAAAATGGCGGATCTGCGGGCTTTTGTCGAAACGAAAATGTTTTCGAAATCCGAAAAGAATTTGGAAAAAGTAGGAATTGATACCTTAACTAATGACAAGAGGCCACTGCAACATGCAGTAAGATCTATTTGAGAACTAAACATGTTAAACACCCCTCTGCACTTTTTGATAACTTCCTTGACACGTACAGTTTTTAACTTGACTGTTTATTAATTAACAAGTATTCATTTATATACATTTTTTTAGTAAACTTTCCATATTTCAGTATTCTTCCAAACCCCCCTCATTATGTATTACCCCATGGCAACGATATCGGCTTAAATTCGTTTCCAAATCAGTTGTATATCGTACGTCTATAAATGTTGATTTGTTTTATGTTTCCAGCCTCTGAGTATTCAATCATGAATAAACATTTGGTATAATGTATAAAATTTTCAGAATACCAATTTTTGACGAATGTTACTGGAAACGAAACACAGTCACACAATAATAAAAATAATTATGATCCCTAGTAGAAATTTAACCTTTTAGGGTGGACATTATATTTATCATATTGATCATGTAACTGGTCGGGTAATCGCATGGAAAAAAATGCAATTAACTGTTTCTAATCATGCCACAAGAACAATTTCTATTAGGGATGAGGGTGTAGTTAAGCTTGAATACCTTCGCAATTGTTCTATTTATACGGAAACTTTAGAACCTCTGCATAGTTTTGAAATAGTTGACAATAACTTGAACCTCAAACAGAACTTAATCTAAATTGAATTCGATTTAGAATATGTCATACTCATGGGAATTCCTTTTTTAAATATATTGTTGTATATTGTTGTATTGCCCCCCATTATGTTCCAGATCAATTGCTTGTTTGTTGTGTATTTAAATCGATTTACTATATTCAAATAACTATAATATGAATGTAATGTTTTATCGGTCGT
This sequence comes from Dryomyza anilis, assembly GCA_951804985.1. Lineage (NCBI taxonomy): Eukaryota > Metazoa > Arthropoda > Insecta > Diptera > Dryomyzidae > Dryomyza > Dryomyza anilis. Next base: position 84,614,427 of record OX638132.1, on the reverse strand, counting down.
ATTATTGTTGTATACCATAACTAATATATATGTTTTAATGAAAATAAAGGAATATCATCGCAGTTTGGATACCGGCGAAAAGAAACTTTCACGTTCGGCTTCCATGATAACACGTGAGCCGGCCAGCAATTTAATCAAAGGAAAGAGCATGCCCAGTTTAAGGTATAAATTTACAATAAATATTAAATATTCTTAAACCAAATATTCCAAAACCAAACTAGAACAATTCAACTGTTTGAAAACTTTTCAACCCTCAAACTAACATCATATAAAACATACCATTAATACAGTAAATTTTATCAGACATTAAAAACATTCCGAATTAATGAAATTTTCATTGCATAATATATATTTAATTTTAAACACTTATCATTTTTACACATTTACCAAGATTTTATATCGAAATAAGTTTTTAATTTAACGTATTCAAATATTTACATAACGTAACACTAGTTCCAACATGTACGTAAACTATGACAAAAGTTTTAGATATACTAGATAACTTGCTTTAATCTCTCTTGAATTCTATTTTCAAATCTATATGTATTACCAGCTGTCTACTCGATAGCGGGTAAGTTTTACGTAAACCACAATATGCATTTTCTCTTACTGAAAACTATTCTTTATATATCTCTATTTATACTATATATGTGAATTGTAATTAATCCAAAAACAAATTTACTTAAAATAGAATTATAACAAAACCTTGACCTACCTAGATCCCAAGTAACCACAATTCGGTAATTAAAACCAAAGTTATTAAAATAATTGTAAAATAAAATCATCTGTATGTTGGTCAAATATGTTTTGACTGCATATTCCCCCACTGACCAGTATCCCGTGATAATTGTTACCATCCTTGAAAGGTCTACACGTGACCTGGAAATTGAATCACTTGATCTTTTTGTGTCGTATATGAGCCAGTTCTTTCTGGAGATGGCACTACTTATTTGAGTATTAGCGTATTCACAGTTTATCGTATTTTAGTATGGTATTCCTACCATGTAGTATACATATATACGATACAATAACACAGAAACGTCAATTAGCATCTCTTATAAAAGTGAAATACCATAAGTGTTTTTTTTTGAGAGTAGCCCTGAGACATGTTTTTGGTGTCGTATTTTGTGAAATGAAGAAAATTGTGAAATTGAAGACAATAGTGCACATAAAATGTTAATTTATTTCTTTTTCTTTATACATTGAGGAATATTAATGATTATTTAAAAAATTTTATAAGAATCAGCTGCATTTATTTGACGAAATATTTTAACAAGGAGAAAAGTGGTGCTCACAGTTCAATTTCCGTACTGTCATATTCGTACAATGTCGTACCAATACCATGAAACTGTGAATACGCTATATGACTATATAAAATTCCTCTATATGAAATTTAGGCTATTAGGGAAGATACGATGAAGTTCTGCTCATGTTGGTCCTGTAAATTGTGGGGCTATATTAAAATAAAATGGATCATGATCCTACACTCAGAAATATTAAAATTGGTCAATAGGACAATTATTGATTCAATAGTATACAAAAAATTAATATTTTCATGTAAACACAAAAACAATTTAAAGTATTGTGTAGTATTTAATGGGATTTACCTATTAAAACAATTATTTATCCTATTGACTAATTTTAATAGCAAACAACTATTGATTTTATAGTATTTTTTCTGAGTATAGCACTAGTATGACTTTCAATTTTTCTTTTTAGGATCATACCAGCTAACCTTTCGAAAATATCCCAAAATTTATGATCAAAGATTGAAATCCAAATGAATAACAGTTTCGATTTCGATTTTCTCCATCTTTTCAGTATCGGTTTTAAGTCTACAGTATAACGGACACGGTTTTGATTTTGGTTTTTGTATTATTTAAGTTAGTTTTATCCATCTGTTCTACAGGTTTTTAAATTTATTAAGATTTCGAAAGTCGTTGTGGTTACTTGGGAACATTCCTAAATAAATTCGTCAACGTTTTTATTAATCTACATATTTAAGTACTTCACTTTTAGCTCTGTAAATAAATGTACATATTTTATATTTTAAAATTATTGTGACGCATTCATTTTCGCTTATTTTGGATACAATTTTACGATCAGAATTTGATCCGTGAATCTTTAATTTATTCGTAAGAACATTTGTATAATCACAAGCATTTGAATAATTTGAATCGGAACATTAAAATCAAAAAGTCATTGAAATGGTATTACTTTGACTTCTGATTCTCGTAAAATTATAATCCAACCGCATTTCACACCATCGCTCACTGCTTTTATAACTTAGTCGTTATTTCAAATATATCACAACTGCACGTTCACTCACCCAATATCACTAATCCCAATACTTCCTGGATGAACAACATTCAAGGTGTTACAGATACGTTGAGCCGATCAAGGTTATGCGTCCATCACAGTCTTCCAGCACGCGCACCGCATTCTATCCGCGGAATCCGATTATAACCGTAACGGAACACACGCCCACACCATCACCGGACTATCTGAAGCGACAGGTATGTCCAGAAAACTTGCTCTGTTCAGTCTCAGCTATAATGTCGGCTGCATTTTTAGGGCTCCATCGACTCACAACTGGATGCGCTCAGCAATGGCGGCAGTCTGAGTGGCATCGCCGCTAATGGTAACGGTGGCGGCGGCTTCCGCAGTCAAATGCTACGTTCACATACCGATTCACATATCGATTACACAGGCGTCGACGAATCGGAGGCACCGGGCTCCTCGTTCTACATCACACGGGAAGGTGGCATCGACTACGAGATCGTCTTGCTGGCGGTCTATAATGTCTTTAAGCGCGATTTGAACACCTGTTCGCAGCGCGTACTGGAGGCAGGCCTTAACATATGCGAACTATTGCTGGAGTTGGGCGTCATGAAGTTGGGCGAACATCCGCACGAGATCTCGATGGGTATTATACGGAAGGCGCTGTTGCATTTGGGATGTCCGCATGGTTGCAATGATGGCAAGTACATCCAGTAAAGCCGGAGTTATAATAGACGTACGTTCTCCAATGTCACCGGAAAGGAACGTAACGTGGAAATCGAAATGCTTTACGTTTCGGCCATGTACGTTACGTTCATTATAACCATTTATGTACGCATTTATCGAAACGTTACATCCCGTTACGACTACATTTGACACGTTACGTCTATTATAACTCCAGCTTAACTCTTAAGGTCCAGTTATAAAGTACAAAGTCATCGGAAAATGACATGAGTACATGATAAATGAGTACATCAAATAAATGGATATAATGAACGTAACGTTTTGGATTTCCACTTTACCTTCCGTTCCGATGATATTTGAGCACGTACATCTATAATAACTGGAACTTTATATGTCTCAGAATATCAACGAATCGAAACGATTGCATTTTCAGGTGTTCGCGGTCCGGTAGCCGACTTTTTGCGCAGCCAATGTCAAAAGATATTAGCTCGTCTGCTGCGTCAGGCCAATTCACGCACGAAGCGCTATCTGCAGAACATGGTAAAGACTTCACAACTCAATGAACTGATTGATTTCTTTCATGCGTTTGTCGCATTTTGCGTGGATCCCAGCTCCTTGCTGTCACCGCTGAGTAAGTCATAGAGTTCTATATGCTATAGTAGCTCTTTTGGTAGTTCTAATAGAATTCAGATTGTATGCTGAATTTGGAAGCAAACTAGGCAGAGACGTAGGTGCACCACTCTATTGAATCGTTTTTGAACCTCTAACTTCATTTCCCCCATCTATATTGGACTTAATCTGAGTAACAAACATTACGTACGAACAGTCCGGAAATTCTTGCATGTTGAGTCCTACACTGCTTTTTAGTAATGCTTTTGCATGTTTCATAAGTCAATTCATTGAAATTGCCCGGTAAGGGTCTCATCGAGTTATGTAAAATCAACATCCAAGAATTTACATTTCTCGCGCCATTATTAGCTGCTTGTAAATATGGTTCCATAATGATTGCTTGATCATTTTTTTGGTTAGTTCGCATGTTCTGTTATCCAGTTTTATGTTCCCGTTTTACCGTTTTATGTTGACCTACCTAACAACCTACCAACCAACCCCAACACACAAATCTCGTTCTTTGTACACTTAAATCTATGCAAAACTAGCTCATAAACGTACGAGTGGATTAAAAAATGCTAACACCGATCTTGGCGGCGTTATATCATCATCAGGCGGTCAGGGCGGCTACTCGACGAATTTCAGCGGCGGTCTCAGCGGTGGACCAGAGTCACAGGTCTTCACGGCCGTATTCAAGCTGTTGGTGACACGTTTTGTGACCGCCTCCAAGGAGTTGAAGACGCCGGAGAATGCGGCCGTCTATAGCGATGTTCGACAGTTGGTCACGTACGTGAAGGGAGCTCATGGTGGACCGTTCAGGCGTGTGGCCTTGAGCGGCATACTGGCGGTGACGCCGCGACCGCACAAAAAGGGTCTGACATCGCAGACAACGCGTGTTATAAGGTAATATTTGGGAAATTGGAAGAATAAATGCTACAACACTTTTATTTCCTTATTAGACACATTCCACAAACAGAATGCAGTGCACCCATCGTACCGAACGATGACAATCGCAGCCAACGTCGACTTCTTCTAAAGAAACGCAGTACCTCCTCGGCCTGCGCCGTAGTAATTCTTAGATAGAACATCTCCCAAATACCATTTTTTTAACTTATTTTCTTTATGCAGAGCCTGCTTGAGACGGAACCTTGTGAAGAGCACTACAAGTCCAGCCAGTCACCACTCAGCAACTTCCGCCGACGCACCACTGGCGTGCGTCCCACCTTAACGCCACGTCACAGCGAACGCGCTCTACTCTCTGACTCCACCTCGAGTTCGGAACGCACTTCACTCGGCCGACTGAGCGGTCTAGTGCGTTGGTTCCGCAGCACTCCCAAGGAGGCCTCCTCAATCGATCTGGAAATTGGCTCTTTAAATCCCGAGATCACATCGACATTTATACGACACGCCTCGTTGAAGATACAACGTGGTCGCTCCAGCGACGGCATCGGCCGATCGATAGCGCGTGCAAAACGGCGTGTCGAACGTCGTTTGAACCGCTTCGGTGGCATTGTGAAAGGTAAGAAAAAAGTGGGCGGCATCGAAGAGACTGCGGACTTGAGTCGACGCAGCTCGTCGGACATGTGTGACGGACCACGCGATTCCGAGGTGGTGATGCTGAAGGAACGCAAGTTGATACCAGCCGAACCGGTGCGCGAGGGCATGATGCGGTTCTCGTTTCTGCTGGAATCGTGTGCGCCCGGCTGTTTTCCCGATCCACAGCTGGTGGCAGCAGTGCTGGATTTGGTAGGCTCTTCATGATTTAAATTTTTAAATATATGTTCTACATAATACTTGTAATTTTGTGCCATTAAGCCACAAGCTCCGTTGGTCACTCGCGCTACTTTTCTGCTGGAATGCGCGCACTTTGTGCATCTGTGCAATCGTGGGCAGTGGCCCAGTTGGATGAAGCAAAATGTGGCCGCGGGTTATAGACCCTCGGGCGCGAATATTGCGCAGACCAAGCAGCAGCTGAATTCGACTGGCACGCGTAGGACGCACATTTTACAACGAGCAGCGGGAAAAATGTTTCATCAGGTAAGTTTTCAAATATAAATTATCGTTTTCAAAGTGTCACGAAACATTCAAATAATAGCGAAAAATTAAAATTTTATTGGTAAAATTTATAATTTTTAATAAAAAATAGAATTTAATTGTTCACTATAAATTCCAATTAATACTAAAAACTCGAATTTTTATGATTAATTCAAATTTTTCACAAAAAAAAAAAACAAATTGTCACTAAAAATTCAAATTTTCACTAAAAATTAATTTTTAACTAAAAATTAATTTTTAACTAAAAATTAAATGTTTAACTAAAAATTCAATTTTTAACTCAAAATTAAATTTTTAACTAAAAATTCAATTTTTAACTATAAATTAAATTTTTAACTAAAAATTAAATTTTTAACTCAAAATTAAATTTTTAACTAAAAATTCAATTTTTTACTAAAAATTCGATTTTTAACTAAAAATTCAATACATAACTAAATCTTCAATTTTTAAAAAATCAATTTTTAACTACAAATTCAATTTTTAACTAAAAATTAAATATTTAACAAAAAATTAAATTTTTAACTAAAAATTAAATATTTAACAAAAAATTAAATTTTTAACTAAAAATTAAATATTTAACAAAAAAATTTTTAACTAAAAATTCAATTTTTAACTAAAAATAAAATTGTTAACTAAAAATTAAATATTTAACTAAAAATTAAATTTTTAACTATTTAACTAGCAATTAAATTTTTAACTAAAAATTCAATTTTTAACTAAAAATTAAAATTTAACTAAAACTTAAATTTTTAACTATTTAACTAACAATTAAATTTTTAACTAAAAATTAAATATTTACCTAAAAATTAAATTTTTAACTAAAAATAAAATTTTTAACTAAAAATTAAATATTTAACTAAAAATTAAATTTTTAACTAAAAATTCAATTTTTAACTAAAAATTTAATTTTTAACTAAAAAATTAATTTTTAACTAAAAACTAAAAATTCAATTTTTAACTAAAAATTCAAATTTTCACTAAAAATTAAATTTTTAACTAAAATTCAATTTTTAACTAAAAATTAAATTTTTAACTAAAATTCAATTTTTAACTAAAAATTAAATTTTTAACTAAAAATTAAATTTTTAACTAAAAATTCAATTTTTAATAAAAATTAAATTTTTAACTAAAAATTCAAATTTTCAATAAAAATTCAATTTTTAACTAAAAATTCCATTAATAACTAAAAATTCCATTTATAACTAAAAATTCAATTTTTAACTAAAAACTCAATTTTTAACTAAAAATTTAATTTTTAACTAAAAATTCGATTTTTAACTATTTAACTAAAAATTAAATTTTTAACTAAAAATTAAATTTTTAACTAAAAATTAAATTTTTAACTAAAAGTTAAATTTTTAACTAAAAGTTAAATTTTTAACTAAAAATTAAATTTTTAACTAAAAATTCAATTTTTAACTTAAAATTCAATTTTTAACTAAAAATTAAATTTTTTACTAAAAATTCGATTTTTAACTAAAAATTCGATTTTTAACTAAAAATTCAATACATAACTAAAAATTCAATTTTTAACTAAAAATTCAATTTTTAACTTAAAATTCAATTTTTAACTAAAAATTAAATTTTTAACTAAAAATTCAATTTTCAACTAAAAATTCGATTTTTAACTATTTAACTACAAATTAAATTTTTAACTAAAAATTAAATTTTTAACTAAAAATTAAATATTTAACTAAAAATTTAATTTTTAACTAAAAATTCCATTTTTAACTAAAAACTCAATTTTTAACTAAAATTTCAATTTTTAACTAAAAATCCAATTTTTAACTAAAAATTCAATTTTTAACTAAAAATTCAATTTTTAACTAAAATTTCAATTTTTAACTAAAAACTCAATTTTTAACTAAAATTTCAATTTTTAACTAAAAACTCAATTTTTAACTAAAATTTCAATTTTTAACTAAAAATCCAATTTTTAACTAAAAATTCAATTTTTAACTAAAAATTCAATTTTTAACTAAAAATTCAATTTATAACTAAAAATTCAATTTTTAACTAAAAATTCAATTTTTAACTAAAAACTCAATTTTTAACTAAAAATTCAATTTTTAACTAAAAATTCCATTTATTACAATAAATTCCATTTTTCATTGTATATTCAATTTTTGACTAAAAATTGATTTTTTTCATTGAAAATTAAATTTTTTTACTAAAATTTAAATTTTTCAGTAAAAATTCGCATTTTCACATTATATATTTAATTGAATTTAATACATAGAAAAAATAAATTTCGAAGTAGTCAAAAAAAATCACGTTATATTCTACTTGAATCAAAGCAATTTTAAAAATAAGAATACAAAAAAAATATTAATTATTGTATTATTTAATATAAATGAATTTATAATAAAAAAATAATTAATTCGTCGAAAATGAGATTCGAACCCCACATAAAAATAGCGTTAGATTCGGTTTCCAACGTCTTAACCACTCGGCCACCTCGTCATGTGATGCCGGCTGACAAATGAGTTACAAAAGCTAAGGCATAAATTAGAAATTCTGGATAAAGCAAAAAAATGAATAGAAAATTGATCAATATTATACAAAAAATATTTACAAATTTAAACACACAATAAATACAATTGTTTTTATTTTAAAGGAGATCAAAAATATAAAAAAATATATATAATAAATTCAAAATTAAAAATCTTAATAAATAAAAATTAATGTGTATTAATAAAATTATAAATTTTGGACAATTAAATACAAAAAATAAAATATTTATAAACTTTGCAGTGGGCCGAAATAGTAGGCGCCCGTCTCGAGGAGTTGCTTTACAACGAACGCCTTCACTTTGAGGCAATAAACGCCAGCCTCACTGATCCTGAGCGCCAACGCGAGCTGCTGCAACAAGACGAGGAAGAGGATTTTCTTGACGAGGCATCCGTGAACCCGCATGGCAATGATTGTCCGCATGCGCTCAAATTAATCGCATGCGTGCTGCTCTTCGAAATCACCGCCTTTTTGCGTGACACATATCAGACGCTGCCGAAAACATCCAAATTGCTGCACAAGGAGAAGCCGGCGCCCTGGGAGAAAGTCTACCGTGAGGCAAATCGTCGCTGGTCGATGGCACTTAGTTCCATGGGACATTCGCAGACATCGGCGCAAAGTTTGCAATCGATTGCTGCGGGCAACGAAGGCGCTGGTAAGCATTTAGCTTTTCCAGTTGTAATTTATAATTAGCGTATTTACAGTTCATGGTATTGGTACGACATTGTATGAATACGACAGTAGGTCATTTAAACTGTGACACCACTTTTTAGCTTGTTCAATTGTTTCGTCAAATAAATGCAGCTTTCTTATAAATTTAGGTTTTTTTTCAAGTTATCATAAATATGCCTCGAGTTAAAAATAAAAACAAATAAATTAATATTCTGCGTACTATTTATCTTCAATTTCACAATTTATCTTTATTTCATAAAATACGACACCAAAAAACATAACCCAGGGCTACTCTTAAATACAACATTTGTGGTATTTCACTTTTATAAGGGATGCTACAACAAATTGACGTTTCTGTGTTATTGTGTCGTATATATACTATATGGTACGAATACCAGACTAGAATATGACGAACTGTTAATACGCTTTTTCTTTCTTTCTATCCTATTTTTTTTTAATTCTATTTTTGCCAGGCTTAAGACAGTTAGAAACAATTTTCGCAAAATATGCCGCACACAGGAAAATCATATTTTGGCATGAAGTTGACAGAACGAAAAATTTAGTTGTAACAACCTATTTTATTCGGTTTAAATGTATTTTCTATAAATTTGTTAGCGGGACTGTCAAAATCGATTGGTGTTTGAAATTAGACTTTACACATTCCAAATTGTTGTGAACCTTTTCGAAACCAATCTCAATTCTATATGTAGATTATTTATTTTAACTTTTGCCAACCAACTAATTTGGTTCTCTCAACCGGTTAGTCGGTTTTTATAGTCAATACTAAAAGAGTTCGGATTGTTCGGATTAAAACTAATTTCCAACAGTTTTAGAACAATTTCGAACAGTTTTAGAACAATTTGGAGATGTATTGACTCATATTTCAAGCACCAACCGATGTGACAGTTCGCCCAATAAATTTGTAGAAAATTCGTTTTTAACGTATGAAGTTGTTGTAACAACCAACTTTTTCGCTTTATCGTCCTTCCAACCTCATTCAATTTCTGTGTGTAACCAACAAACTTCCTTTGTGTTTGCCCGAAATATGTAACAAATATTGCAATAAAATTACAAAAATTGGTTATATTTATTTTTCATTATTGAAAAGTATTACTTAAAGAAAAACCATTCATATTTTAACAAAAATTCAATTTATGAAATATGTTTATATATTCAAAATTCCACCACAAAAAAAAAAAATAAAAAAAAAATTTTTGAATAAGTTATAATTTTTTAATTAATTCCGATATTTTTATCAGTGTTATACACGTTACCATTTTTTTTACTTTTTCATTTCAATCTCTCGTATTTGTACATTTAAACTTTTATTAAATAAAATTACTTTTCTTTTTATTTTTTTTTTAATATTATTTTTAATTATTATAAACTTATATATTAAAACTTATATATTTATTTTTTAATTTAATTCAAAGGTACCACGACCGAGCGCAAAATATCATTTGTCCTTCATGAGCCTGACAATGAGTCCGAGAATAGCAGCAACACAACATTGACCCTACAAGGAGAGGATGGTATGATAAAATGTCCTTTTTACCCAATTGGGGTGTAAAACAAAATAAACTATAATTTCAGGTCAACGTCGTCCCGTTGCCGCTGTGCGCCCGTTTCTCTTAAGACGCGGCACCGCGACCGCCGCAGGTGGCTCCTTCAAACGACGTTCCTTGAAATTGCGTCGTGGCACCAAAGATGGCAAAGATTTAGAAGCAGATTGTAATAAAATAAAAATTAATTCAAAATAACACAATTTTTATAAATATTACATAATTTAATAGTTAAACGCGTCGATTCCATACAGTCGCGCCGTAAAGTCTCCTCGCTGTCCGACCGCAGCGACACCTCCGAACAGGGCATCATCAGCGGTGGCGAAGAGTCACCCGGCATTCTCAGCGACGACCAGCAGCCGGAGTCGCCCACCGACTCCAATGAGACAGATGACACCGCAAAGAATATGCCCTGGATGAAGGCGGTGGTCGACCTGATGAACAGCTATAATTTCTACTGCACCCACAAGGGCTACTGCCACCCGTATTGCTATAAGCGGCACATGCGAGCCTGCTCACGACTGGTTAAAGCCACACGAAAAGTATGTCAATGACTCGCAGCGCTTATCTTTAGTTCTAAAAAATAAGAATAACAAAGAACACGAACCAACCGACCGACCGAAAAGACAAACAAACAATGACTGAGCACGATAACGATCGAGAACTCAAACTCAAGCTCTCACAAGAGAACGGGTTTCGTCTGCTGTTGTGGTGTTGTGAGCGGTGGGGTGAACATCCGCCTCTTTAGCTCAGTGGTAGAGCACTGGTCTCGTAAACCAGGGGTCGTGAGTTCAAACCTCACAGGAGGCAACCATACTTTAAAGCGATTTTTTTTAATAATGATTTTTTTTTATTTTTTAACTACAAATAGATTTATGGTGAGGAGTTTGGCTTCACTTTTGATGCCGATCATCCGATTTTGGAGAGTTGCAACACCGCCAAAACGAGTCAGACACGACCACGTTCGGCACGCAAGGTCTCGGAACAGAGCTCGACCCAGACGTCACCCTCTAAACGCAAGGATAGTTTGTCACGTAAAGATCGGTGAGTTATTGTATATATATATATCTGATTCTTTTCATACACTGAGGGAAATACTAATAAAAAATATATTTTTACCAATTTTATGTTTAAGATCAAATATTGAAATTGATACTGTCACGTATCATTTCAAATTTATATCTTTACTGTAATTATTTTTCAAATATCGATCTCTAGATGAAATTTTGAAATCTCGATTTATCGATCTCCAGATGGACTTTTGAAGTCTCGATTTTAATTTTTTAAATTAAAAACTAAATTATCTTGAATTTTTGTATCTTGTTCGCATCATAATTTTTGTTTATATATTTAATTTTTCCACAACAAATCAAATATAAATTGACATTAAGTACTAAATTTGTAGTTTTTCTCCTTAATTTAATGTTAAAATAACCGGAATTGTTGTAAATCTTATATTCAATAGATATACAAATGATTAAACTTGGACGTATTGAATTTGATTGTAATAAACCTATTTATTTTTTGTTGAAAAATAGAAATTTTATACAGTATGATTTTTACTGTTGAACTCCCCATTTCAAAATGTAGAGAATATTAATGAATTATTATTGTCTGTACATTATTTTGAAAATATAACTAAATATATTCATTATAGTATCAGCGATGATCCCGACATCGAAATAGCCGAGAAATTAGCCAAAGCCTTTCGCGCCGAAAAAGAGAAAAAGGAGCAGGAGGAACCACCAATTCTGAAATTCATACGAAATCATGTGCGCGCACTTTTTCACTTTCCCATGGTTACATTGCTAAAGGGTGCCGTCATACTCACCGAGGACCTAATCATCGAGGCTATGCCCACCGCCTGGGAATTGCTGTTAGAACCGAATCAGGAGACTGCCGCCGCGTGTGCGTCACTCTTTTTAATGGGTTCGGTGAAGGCGCAAAATTTTGCCTTTGACATTATGCAGCGCGCTCTGAAAAATAAAGATCCGGATGTGCGCATAGGTGCTATTCAAAGGTATCATCAAAGACCTAAAAGTGATCTGTAACCAATCCTAACATTTGTCATTCTTATTTTATTCCGTTCGTCTTTCTTCAATTCTCCTCTGTTATCTTTTGATAAATGAATTCTTTCTTTATTTATTACTTTCTTCCGCTTTTTTTTCTTTAAACACTTTTTCCTTTCCTTATCCTTTTTCTCCTCCGACTTTCTTCCTTTCCTCTTTTGTTAATCCTTTCTTTCCTTCGCCTTTCTCTCTTACGTATTTTTTCGTTCTTCGCTTCGTCTGTCTCTTATCTTTTTTAAATCTTTCTTCCTCTCGTTCATCCTCCTTTACTTTATTCTACTTTTAATATTCTTCTCTTTGTCCTTCTTCATTTCGTCTTTTTATCTTTTATATTTTTCCACACTATTCTATACCTTTTCTCCATATACTTATTTTCTTTCCTCCCTTTGACTTTCTTCTTTTTTTACTCGTTTCTTCCATAATACCTTACTTTCTCTCTGCCTCTTCTCTCTTCTTTCATTAATCCATACCTTGTTGCATACTTCTTTTTCATTAGATTCCTTGTGCTCTGGAAGACGCGTTTTCAAGTTTGGCCACGCATGGAAGATGGTGCTCATGATGTCACTTTCAAGGTTCCACCCGGCGGTATTGAGTTTACGTTGCCATCACCTAAAATCGGCATAGAAAGTCTGCCGGTAGTGGATCCACCGTGGTGTCCGGTACAGCAAACAAAGGATATGGATGTAACGCTCAATCAGGATCGTCATGTAAATTTGTATTAAGTAAAGACCTATTTCAAAATTATCCTTATTCTTATTTCACTAAAGCGTTCCTTGGTAACCGCCACCAAAAGTCGCAAAATGCAACAAACCGAAGCCATACGCAATGCACTGCGTCAACAACGTGACAAACAACGCGCCGAACGGCACAGTTTCCTCATAACAACGATACCCATAAATCAACAGGCCTCCCATGAGCCGGGTATGGATCACGCACCCGGCGAGGATCATATCGAGGGTGAAGAAGAGCTTGAGGGTGCACGTGTGGCACCGCATTTACATGCTGCTCATTCACTATTTCCCTCTGTTCTATGCTCTTCGGTGATGCAAATTGTTGCCTGTCTCGATGATGCTGCCATCGGATCGGATGGCAACTCGGTATACGAAGTGGCCTATCAGGTAATATTTGTGATATACGATAGTAAAATTTATGAAATTATCAATTTTTCTTAAAAGGTCATCTGGGTCTGTCTGGTTGAGGAATCCGCTCTATTTCTGCGTTATGTGCTGGAACGTTTGACACGCGATCGGCAAGATCAAATGTTTAAATTATTGCGTCATTTGATACGCTTTGTGCCGCGTCTACCACAGCAGGCAGCCTTTGCGCTATATAATTCCATTATTGGTTATATAATGTTTTATGTGCGATCTTCCAATGAGCACAAACAGGAGGTAGGATTTCTAAAATAAAGCCTCTTTAAAACCCTTTTAAAAATTCGTTAAATCCTCTTAAAACCCTCTTTTATCTTTTCGTATCTATTGCAAAATCTTTGAATCTATTGACAATTTTTAAAAATATAAATTTAGCTCGTCGGTTCCGCTTTATCCGTATTATGGATGGTAGTACACAGCGTACATGGCATCATGTTTAAGGACTTGAAGCAAATTCTGCGCAAGGAACAATGCGATGCCTCGATTTTGCTGACAGCTAATGTGCCAGCCGCCAAAAAGATTGTCGTACACGGACCTTATGAGGGTACGTCAGATTTAAATCAAATTAGATATATAGTTTAAGAAAACGTTTTCTATTCTCATAGATGATGGCAACATACCATCACAATTTCCAGTACAGGAAGATACACTCTTCTGTCAATTGCTCAAGGAAGCTTTGGACTTTTATCCAGTCGAGGAAAAAAATATTAATCACTATTGTTTGGTAGACTACAAGAGTAGTACGTATTTTTTTGATAATCTGTTAGATCGTGGTGGATCTATTTATATATATATACTAAAAAGAGTTAATAATTTGATTTTATTTTAAATAATCTTACAGACAAGATTCTCAATCCCAATTGGTACATACGCGATTTGTACTTTTTCAAGCGCTCACAGTATCCGGAAGTACGTCTCATACAAATGAAGCCGGAAGAATCTTTTCTGGCGTTGCAAAAGCAAGAACTCTCTAAGAAGTTTGTGGAGATCGGCAAGGTGCATCTAACATGGGCTATTCTTAAGAATGTCGATATGGTAGTGCAACGTGTTGTCTTTCTGCACGAGGAGTTGATGAAGTTGCCTTCATTTCCACGCAAGGCTTTGGAGGTGGATTTGGATTTACACCAGAGTGGAGAATATGGCAAGGTAACTCGAGTCTTCCCAATATCACATATATCATATTGACTAATTTATTTTAGGCACTTCTTGGCTTGGATGTTCTACACAAATTCATGTGGGTCCGTTTGATTGCGCGCATGTTTGAGGCAATGGCCGGTAATTTTGCCTATTCAGCCGATATTCAGCTATTTCTGAATGTGCTATCCGGTGCGGCTATACTACATGCAGAGGACTCATGTATCATGCGTTACGTAATGGCCACATACATTAATGCTGCTTTCAATTTCAAGAATATATTCTCCACCAACGGTTACTTTATGATTATGCCGACCCTTTTGCAAGTGTATTCACTGCATCAGACAAATAAACTGATTACCACAACCATAGAATATGCGGTAAAACAGTTTTATCTGCTAAATCGCAAACCTTTTATATTGCAAATGTTTGGCTCAGTCTCGGCTATATTGGACACGGATGAGGAGGGAACATACGGCGAGGCACATAAGGTATAAGTACTCAACTGTATTTTAAAGAAGTCGTTATTTAATGCATTTTTAGGTGCAATCAAGTTGCCTCTTCAATTTACTACTTAGTTTAGAGGATCCTTCACCTGATCCTCTAAACATCGCCGAACTCGTAAAGGAGCCCAAACCACTGAAAGCCATCGATTTCTGTTACCACGATGAGGATGGCGACGTAACCGTCTTGGATTGTATAACGCTGTGCGTCATGGTTGTTTCCTATTCAGCGGAGAGCACACGCGGCTATCAAATGCTGGTGAGCTATCAGATATACCAGAAGAGTTACCCTTTCTATTACTTGTTTCCCTGCTAGATCATTCTGGAAGCTATATTACCCTGCTATCTGCAACAGATACAGTCGCCCAGCTACATACCGCTGCAGGGTAAATCCGAACGCGACATTATTCTGCAGCTGGCCGTCGCCATACGCACCATGGTGCACAACTGTGAGGGTCTGGCCAAGAGCTACAATGGTCCTTACCGCAACAGTCCTGAGCACAAGGGCTCATCGCAGCGCAACTGCAGTCGCGGACCGCCTTGTTCGCCGGGACTTGATTTCGAGGAGGAATCACACTCCAAGTACGTTAGCGATCCGCGTGCCAAGAATTTGCTAGACTCTGGCGAAGACTCGGAAATGATACGCACCGAATATCGACGACCACGCGATGTACTACTCTCTGTAGTGGGTGATTTTCTCAGCAAAGCAACGACGCGTCTGCAAGAGCTGTCGAAGAAGCTGCCCAGCGATGCAAAACCCACCGAAGTGTTGGATGTCAAGTGCCATATACGACTGGCTGATATTGCGCACTCGCTGCTCAAGGTTTCGCCATACGATCCAGAGTCGATGGCCTGTCGCGGACTGCAGCGCTATATGCAGGCGGTATTGCCGCGCGCCGAGTGGGCCAACGATGCGCTGCGCAATGCACTCGTCACCATTTTGCGTCGCATCGACAAAGTCTTTCTTAAGATATCCAAGAAACCATCCATTCGACGTAACACCGACTGGGAGGCGGCCGCCGGTTTGCTAAAAGGCATACACGAGACCATTGTACGACATCCTTACGTGCTGCACTGGCAGCAAATCAAGACGCTCATAAACACCACGCAAAATCTGATTGTAAACGAGCCGGGTTCGGCAGCGCCCGATGGCGTCTCGAGTGCTGGAGCTGCGCTAATGTCGCAGAACCCACCGGCATTCTTTTGCTCGACGGTGGTGCGACTGGTAGCGTTGCAGGTAGTCAGTCCAGTAGACTGTTTTTCGTTAGTGCAAATCTGCGGCGGCAGCGCGGAGTTTGCGACGCAAGAGAAAGCCGAAGGTTTCCTCATGCATTTGATTATGCCTCTTTGTCTTAAGGTCTGCTCGGGACGCGGAGTCTCCGACATTGGCGAGCTGAAACAATCCGATGTCTCTTTTCTGCTAGCGGCGGTGCTGAATGCCATGAGTCCACCAGCGGGTCGCACCGGCCAGGCAGTGGCGCAGATAAATCGGGTAGGCGGTGACCTTAGAGCTGGCTCGCTGACGTTTACGGGCAGTCGTGATGCTAAGCGACCGGCACGCATTAGCGGCTCGCTGTATCAAGCCGCTTTTCTGGCGCTGCGCATCGTCTGCATTTGCTTCGAGAATCGTTTGTCCACCGAATGGTCGCGCATTGTGCGCGTTATGCGTGATTTAGGGCGACGCAATGAGGCGGCGCCCGATCTGTGGAGTTTTCTAGAGTTTGTCGTGACGCATCGCACGCCCCTCTACATTGTACTGATGCCTTTTATACTGCACAAGATCGCGCAACCGCCCATTGGTGATCACGAACGTCATATGCAGTTCATCATACGCGAGCGTCTGCGCGGCACACCACCACAGGGAGGCATCAAATCGAAGGGCGCGTTGCTCCTGGAGTTGGCGCGTGAACTCAAAGATTTGCGCGACGAGTTGGAAGAAAAGCGATATGGTGAGTCATTTTAGAATTTATTTTAAGCAGTTTTCAAAAATATTTAATGCAGACAATTCAGATCACACGAAGCGCGACACACCCGCCGCAAGTAGCAACGCAAATGAACCGCATAAATCGCAGCAACGTCCATCGCTCATCTCAATCTTTACCGGCACCACTACAGGCCAGGCCACGCATTCGCACATCTCGGCGGCACCCATCGATTCACGCAGCGGCTCCGGTGGCATTTGCACGCCGAGCGATACGCTGTCGCAGCAAACGCTACATCCGCCACGTGAGTCACTCTCCAGCAGCTCGACGACGACGCATCGCGACCATACGCACACTAGCGAATCGCACAGTGGCGAAAATGCCGCCGGCTCGGCACACTCGCTTGCCCCACATGCGACGACAAGTCATGGCACAAGTTCGGCGCATATTGCATCAGCGCTACCACCCGGTTTGGCTGCGCATCTCTCACACTCGCAGTCATTACAGCAAGCACCCTTCAAGGCGCAACCACCGCGATTGCGTTTCGTGTCTTCCGTCGAGTTTCGTCACTCGTCAGGTGAAACCTCAACGACGCCACTATCGCCGGAAAGCCCAGCCGATGATAGCTCGGGCGAACATTCACGCTCGCGACTGCAACGCACAAAGGTATCGAGTCGCAAAACATTCCGTCTAAAACGCAGTCGTCCCACACATACCGAGCTACCTGTCGTGGTGAGTAACAAAATAGTCATTGTGGTGAAACGAATCCAATTGACGGCATTTCAGGCACCCACCATTTCATTGGATGAGCGTCCAAAACCCTTGAGTGAGATTTCATGGGATTCGGTGTCACAAACCTCGTCCACATCCGGCTATCGTGATAATAACAGTTTGCAGACGGGTCTCTTATCGCCTGATGGCTCGCTGGGTGGCTTGACGCTGGGCCGTTCACCGTCGCAACACTCGCTCTTAGGGGTGCTGGAGGGACAGGACGAGGATACGCTTATATAACAGTCAAAGGAAGAGATCGACCTCTAAGTTGATTTAAGTATAGACGCAGTAGATATATTGGAACTCGATGTTAATTGTTAGAGATCTCTAGAAAATGTAAAAAAATTAATGTTGGTCTGAATTATGGTTTTCATGTCGTCCGATTGCGTATTACGCACTGTAGTTCTTTGTGCATGGGAGAATATGTTACAGACTGAAATAATTGCAGTTGCATTATGAGGTCATTAAACGTCAGAGTTACAAAGAGGTTTATTTTGCTCTGTCATTTTGTGTCATATTCGTGTTCGAAACTTTTAAATATATTAGGTCATATTAATAAAAATTGACTTTGAGCAAAAAGTTAAGAAAATGCTTCAAATTGTCAAAGTGTTGATTAAAACCTTTTACTTACGTTCGAAAATATGAAATACATTGTTTTTTATTTATGACAAACATTCAAAAATGTCAATATGTTGTGATGTTGAATTCATTTAACTTGAAAACCAACAAACTTTAAATCGGCGTTGTCCTAAGAAGGGAGAATTAACAGAGCTCCTCCTTAAGACCTATCACTGAACTGTTGACAATTTTTCTGCGTAATCTTATTATCTGATTGAAGAACAGTTCAGTGAAAGGTATAAAAGGGTATATGAGATTTTAATTCTCCAATTCTAAGGACAACGCCATTTCAAAGTTGGTTCGTTTCAGATAAAATTGGTAGAAATAGGACTGATTAATACAATTTTACCATAGTGACAGTCAAAAATAAAATGTTCATTAAACATGTCAAATGAAATCAAAATTCCAACGTATTGTTATTTTTGAACATTTGTCCATGATGAAAAAAACCCTTTCCTATGACAACGCCGTTACCGGTTGGTTTTATATAAAAGTGAATCATCACCGATTTATAAAATTTTTCGTTAGGCATATGTAAAACCATGAAAACCTAGCCTAAACCTAAAAATTTCAAATGAATTTAATCAATCTATTCGGAATCGAAAACGGCATGGTTTCTATATATGAAACAATTGCTTAATTTGCTCTGAAATGTCTTGAGAATATTATATTAAATTGAGTATAAACTAAATTTTATATCTTCTTATCTTATAGACCTAAATTATTTCGTCGCTGTGAAAGAAAAACTCAGCAAAACCATTTTTATAAGTTCAAAGTTAATTTACTGAAAGCTTGATATATCTGATAATAATTGATCGCTGTTATCGATTTCGATAACTATTGTCAATAAAATATTAAACTATGGAATGGCATTTCTACTGTTTGATCAACTACTTTTTTATAATACTAAACCAAACTTAAAACAAGTCGTACTTCCACAACGACGACTTATATAAACGAAACTATTTTCCCAAATTAATGAGTTCGCTCATTTCTTAAATTTATATACAAATTTTAAGTTAAATTATTCTACTTTCAATTATACACCATTTTTTATACACATTTATATAAAAAAAAAAAAATTCCAACTCTACAATATTAAATGTGCCGAATAAAATAGAAAACTAAAATTAGTGCATGCCCATAATAGATAAGTTATATGTTACGCTAAACTAAATTAGCATAAATGTCATTGTTATTGCCAAATACGAAAAATAAAGGAAAAAATAAACCTAAATTGCATAAAAATCGTATTTTTTTTATTTTCGCAAAAACTTAAAAGTAAAAATTTAAAATAAAACTAATTATTTAGTTGCTGTTGCAGCTGCCGTCGCCTTGCCACGATTCTCCTTGATTAGCTTGCGCCATTCCAGCCATTTGACGAGTTCAGCATTATCGCTGTTGCCGCGTTGCTCCAACTGCATGTAGTAGGCCTCACGCAGTATTTTATAGGCTTGTATGCTGTAGAAAGGCTGCTGTGTAACAGGATCAAAGTAGCGCGCAGGTAATCTATACAATATGAATAAAGATAAATTGAATTTAAACTCAAATGGCATTAATTGCAATAACTAATACATACTGTGTAATGGGACAGAGGTAGCCGTTATTGCGTTCTATGCGTTTTGGTTTGAAAATGCCATTGAACACTTTGTCGTTGAAGTCATTTTCAAATGTCACAAAAGTGCGTTCGCACTTGGAGGAGGCGGCGTCATTGTCTGTCGCGACGGCTCCGCGTGTGGGTTTGCGCGGCACAGGCATCGTCATCGAGTGAAAACGTATGGTGGAGCCATTGAAGATGCGTTTGGTGGGACGGGTTTTTTTCTTTTCCAATTCCATTTTTTGAAATTTCTCTAATTTTTTTTAATAAACATTTTTATAAGATTCGTAATTTGAAGAAATGAAATATAGTTTTATATGAAAATTTGTATGCAAAATTTTCTGAATTCTATTTAAAAAAAAAAATATTTTCGAAAAAATATATTTTTCTAATGCGTTTAAATCATTCAAATTTTAACAAGCGTTTTAAATTCATTTGAAACCTTTTTATTCTCAAAATATTATAAAAATCGTTCAAATGAAAATGTTCATACAAAATACTATAAAAGTTGAATCGAAAGCTACAATATGCCACTATGAATCTTATAATATTCTCAAAATAATAAATCAAATCAAATTCCTACACAATTTTTTACGATTTCAGTTTCTGAACAATATCGAGTTTTTTTTTATATTTTCTAAAAGTTACAACCATTTGAAGAATTTAATACATTTTTGAAAACTGATTTCAAATCAGTCATACCCCGATATCGTATATCGTCGGTGATACTGCAATACAGCTAATCTACATTTGATCGCTAATAAAATGAATTTTACAAAAGAAAAAATACAAAATTAAGTATGTCTTAACTTATAATGGCATTTATCTAATTTATCCGATCAGCATATCAGTTATAAACGGATTATAACACAAAATTAGACGTAATTTTTTCATGTAGTTAGACGGTTTTGCAATATCGTCGATGGTATATTGTTTAAGTGTTGATTAATTTCTAAAACTTTTTAAACCGATGTCAGTTTTTTTTTTTAATAAAAAAAAAATTAAAAATCGCATATATATTTTTTTGTATTAATTTTATAAATCATCCACTTACCCAATGACTTTATATTCTCCTCTTCGGTTATTTTGGCTTCCTCGAGCAGCTCCTCCTGTGTTGGCATATATTCCTCCACCTTTACAATGCGTTTTTTACGTTTCTTCGCTTCGATGAGTTCTTTCAGACGCGTTTTTGTCTCCTGCGTCTTGAATGCTGTCGATGCGCGTATAGATTTGCGTCCAGAATCATGCACCGTAAACTTTGGACGCACTTTTTTCTTGATCACTTTAGTTAGTTTCTTTTTGGGTGCAGTAACAGTGGCACCTTTGACATCTTTCTTTGCGGTGGGTTTTGGCTCCTGCAATGTAACACATTTATATTATTATAATAAAAATATATTTCTACCATTTTAGTCAAACCTTATACGCTTTTGTATTTACACCCGCACGCTTGCGTTTCTTCTCTGGTGCTTCCTCCGTGTCCGAAACGGGTTCGTCGTTTTCATCAATACTAAAATCTGAGTCCACCACATCTTCTTCCTCATCTTTTTGTCTATATTGAATGCAAATTTTTAGCGTATAGGTACAACAAATTTGTGTCTAATTATGAGCCACTTACTCGTATTCATTGTCCTCAACCTCTTCCTGGAATCCGCCATAGGATGTCTTGTAAAATTCGTCCTCTTCTTCGTCATCCAGTAGTGTGGCGATTTTATTGCCCGCATTTGAGCGACGTGACCGTGTTGCTGCCATTTTTATTTAATTTATTTAGTTATTGTTTGTAATCATAATACGAATACTAAAAATATAGAATTGTTAACTAAAACACAGAAATAAACAATATTTAGCAGCAGCTGTCGAATTGCAGTGTTGGAAAAGACAAAAGTTCTAGCGTTGTTTGTTTTCCAGATACTCGTTTTTACAAAGTGCATTCGGTTTGTAGACTATTCATCGTAAACTATATATCTGATAATTGATCGTCGACTGTGTCTTAACACCGCCTGCAAGCAATTGATTCCATAGACCGTTCAATCTATAAGTCTGTATAAAGAGCAGCCGCAGTGCAGAATACTGAATCAAAAAGTGACGTAATTACAATGAACTTCTACATCAATACGACAAACCAATTAATTAAATATCAACCAAAAATCGCGTTCAGCAATATTACAAATTGTGTTAATCAATTGAAATTTTCTAACCCAGCTGAAGCTGGGAGGCTGACTGGAGTTTACGGAAGCATTCTACTGCACAATGTTGTGCGCTAATTTACATATTTTTTTATTTTTTTTATTTAAAAACCATAAATAAATATAATAAATTGAAATGTTAATATTTCTATTCATTAGTTTTCTGTAGTAAAACTGTTATTAAAAATAGTAAATTCATACACACATAGAAAATTATTGTTGATTTATGAAAATATATATTATCAATATATAAAAATCTCCTAATGATTCATTTCATTTTGACGTAATAAAATTGGTTTGACATAGAAAATAAATCTTTGTATTTAGAATTTGTATGTTTATATTTTTAAAATAGTCAAAATTAACGCGCGTTTTGTGCACAATAATAGTTCAAATAATAAATGCCAGCGAAATTAATAATTATGATACGTAATTGCCGCGTGTACTGTTGTTAAAAATAATTTAATAACATATGTCGGTGGCTAAGTTTTCGACAAGAATAAATGCAGAAAGCTACATAATTTTTATTGTATCAAGTCCGTGCAGTACCCAACTAAAACACAGTCTAGGTGGTAGCTCACTTCCAGAAAAAGCATCATGACCAAAATAATGCCCTACTGAAACATGCACGGTGCTTGCTTCAACATATTCGATGTGACCCTGTTCGAGGTCCATCCATCGAGGCTGTGACCAAATCATTCCTACCGCTCGGCATGGCTTGTACGGAGCACATCGAAACATTGTCGAAGACCACGCTTTGCAGAAGGTCCTAAGGAGGAAGAGCTCTTAATTTTGAAGAAGGAGAGCCAGAAGGTTATAAATACGGCGCATAATTGTTATTTGTTAATTTTCAATCAATACGCAAATAAAAAATAACATAACATTTCAAAATTGTTTGTTTTCTTTTTAATAATAATATTTCAAATTTGAAAAATTTTAGAAAATGTGAAGCAAAGCATAAATGAAAATTAACAATTCAAATTTTTAAAAACAACAATTTTATATTTAATACTTCTTCTATAATTTTATTGTTGGATCCGACAATAATTTGAAAATAATATTTGCGGATCCATTTTACCATGAAATATTTTCAAATTATTGTCGGATTCGACTGAGTACGAATCTGAGTACGCTGATAATATCTTTTTTTTTTAAGAAAATAGAAAACTGGCATCGATGTTTCATTTTTTTCGACATCGATGTTAAACATCGATGCTGCAAACAAAAACATCGATGTTGAGTTTGCAACCCTACTTGTCAACTGTCAACACAGCACCAAAGACTCACAGCACCTTCTTGAATGAAATAAAAAAAATAAATTTCTAGTTCCTTCATAATGAATTAGTATAATTAACATTAACAAATTTGTAATGTGCAAAACCTCCTGCGCCAGAAGTGCTAAAATCCCCAATCATCCACATAGCAACTAGAGATCGTTCATATACAATTTAGATTTCGCAATGGCAGCTTGCAAGGTAGGCAACGATTTATTCACTACATAAACATCTTCAGTTGTAAAATTCTTCCAATCAATTCCTACAAACAGGATACGGCAAAACGTTTGCTGAAATGCTTCTGTGGCTGCAGTGATCTCACCGCGGAGGAAGTGCAGCACATCTACCGACTTAGCACACAGGGTACATTAATCGATCGTCAGGCAAAACAAATGCTACGGAGCTATTTGGAGTCACAACGATCGGGTGACAAAAACCTCACGGAACAATATCTGGATGTTTATATAAAATGCGACGAATACATGCAACAGGAACAGGGCATTCTGACGCTCGACGAACTTGATGAATTGAGTGAATGCGGCTTGCCGTATCATTTGGAAGAGGAGCTGATGGAACAAATCAAAACAGGCGATAATGCAAATATCAAACGTTGCCTGATGCGCATACAAGGCGAGTGTCGCAATGAAATTGCACTAAGTGATGACTTCAGAGGTTATCAGGCGGCTTTATTGAAAAAGCTGAAACAAAACCAGCAGTGACTTAAAACGTATATCATACACAGAGTGCTTTTGCCACTGCCGCCTACAAACTCACAACACAACGATAGTTAGACTATGGTGCAAGACGCTGCTCTACTATTATTTTAATTATACAATATACATGAAAAAATATAGCACTATATTTTTACCTATACCCAGTGTATTCTATACAATATAAAGAATTGTATTTACAATGCACGCAGTACAAGAACAATGCAAGGAGTTGTGTAATATGTTTTTCGGAAATAAATTAATGTGTTCTAGTTAAACAAGAAATTTAAATTAAAATCTTATTACAGAACCGTCTTTATGTTGCTTTGTACTGTGCCTTTTTTGTTGTGTCTTTATAAAAGTCCAGTAGTTTTAGTTTTAGCAACTTTATGTACCTTAATTTTTTAAATTTTACTTAATAAAAACATCGTAAGTTTACATTATTTCATTGACTTTACAACAAATCAGGGAACAGGAAAAGACAATTTTGTATGTATTTGTTTTGTAAATATACAAGCATTTTAAAATTTAAACATATTCACGGAATACGAACCGCTTTAACAATTAATTGTTTTTGTTTTACGACCTCTGCTGATAATTTCAAAATATTGTCGTGCTCAAGGTCTAGTCAGTACAAATTGGGTGTTTTGTACGAACCAATAAAAAAACCACATACCATTGCCAAAATGCATTGATTGGCGGATCATGAAGCTGTTTCGGAGGTAGCCTAGCTACTTTATCAGCTATATTTTTGCCGACTAGACCTTAAACACGTCAAGACAATATCTTGAAATTATCATGAAGCTGTTTCGGAGGTAGCCTAGCCACTTTATCAGCTATATTTTTGCCGACTAGACCTTAAACACGTCAAGACAATATCTTGAAATTATCAACAGAGGTCATAAAACAATTAATAATTTAAAATTCAATTGTAAACAATTTTTTTTATAATGTAATTACGATAATAAGTTAGCTTTTTTTATATTTGGACCGCGATATTTATAGAAATGACTCCAGGAATATGCTACTCATAAAGCGGTTAGAAAAAATAGTATAAAATTGATAGGTATCGCTATGAATGTTTGTTTCGAGAACTTACGTAAAAAATTTAGATAGTAGATAGATATCAATTTAATTTAAACAGTGGGCTCCTAAAACACTCCGTAGCATACTGCCTGTTGTGCCTATATGTAAAGACTCTTTATACACACCTAAATAGGACTCTGTTAACATTATGAATGCTCCGAAAATAGTCTTTAATGGAATATTTTTAATGAGTTCATTTTCTGAGCGCTCACAAAAAATTTGAATTTTTTTTTTAATGGATCCTAAATAACTGCTCAATATGGGTAATATTGTGAAGAAAACTGAAAACAATCTTAAATGTTTAATTATTTATGACACAATATATTTTTCAAGTCAAAATGGCCATATAATTTTAGTACTACATATAGTGACTACTTTAATGATTTTTAACTCATTTTGTGGTAATGGTAGAATATTTAAAAATATGAGTATTTGCTGTTAATATAATGTAAGGGCCATTCCACACCAAATCGACCAGCGGTTGGAACTCACCTTCTTCGATTTCAATTTTAGAAAATAATTTTTTAAAATATGATGCCATCAAAATACCATCTTGAAATTTTGTATGAACATTTATAATAAATTGAGGAAAACTTAGGATTTTTTTCAGAATTTTAAAAAGGGTCCTTTTTAAGGAGATCAATTTTGAAGTGCAAGGATAATGACCAGGGCCACATGTTAATAATAATAATATAATAATAGTTTGGCACTACAGTCCTATAAGAACTTAGGCCGAGCTCTCTCACCATTTTGAGCTGTGCGTGTTATATTTGTACTCAAAGTGGTGGGACCTACAGTTTATTGCCGAATCCGAACGGCGGGTGAGAGCTTTTCATAGGCAATGGTTTTACTCTCGTAGGTTTGCCATTTACTGACGAGAGGTAGCGCGGTATAGAAAAATGTTTCTATGAAAAGATGTTGTTAGCCCCCAGTCCAGGCTTGAACCGGGGACCTTTCGGCTCGCAGTCCAACGCACTAACCACTGAGCCACCGCGGCTACAGGGCCACATGTTACCGTTTGGAAATTACAACTTAATTTTTCTAAAAGCTTGTTCTATTAGCTTTAAAACGAGCCATTAACGGAGTTTCTAGCATTTCTAATTCAAGAGATATTTAAATATGAACAACAGTACAAAAGTGATTTTTGGCACTTTTTTTCCAACATTGAGCCACTGTATCTCTGGAAGTAGTGGTCGGAAAAAATAAAAAAAAATGTCTCGATACCCTCTATCAGTTGCCAAAAGTTCATTAAGATCGAAAAGGTAAAATCTCAAATTTGACTTTTTTGGTCGATTTGGTGTGGAATGGCCGGTAAATAACGTAAAAATATTCATTTAACTTTTATTATGTTCATTATATTCATTTTTTAATCAAAGATATATAATCAACAATGACTAGTACCAATTTTCATTAAACATCTGCTAATATGTTCCCTGATATCATTACCGAAAATAGGAATACCAAACCGCCGTTTGTGTACAAGACCATCCTACTAGAGATGGACGCGTGCCAGTTTTCGATGACACGGGCACGCCGATAGGCGACACGCACTACCACGACCCGACGACTAAATTTAAAGCCACAGACGAGAAGCACGGTAAAGCACGGGTTATAGAAAGACACGAAGAAGCACAGAAAAACACGAAAAAAGCACGGAATTACATGAAAAACTACACCGAGAGCAAAACGTAGTTAACTATCTTCTAGTTTTCGTAGTAAATTGAAAATTCTTAATAATCGACTATGTTTCAATATAATAACCACGGTATAGTACATAACACACATGACAGTTAAATATTTAAACACACAAAATGTCAGAATTATTATTTAGACGTTCGAATTTCTTGCATGAAAAGCAACGTTGGTCTCAAGTAAGTTTATAAATATAATGGCGTGAAGCTGATAAATACTGTTATTGTCAGAGCTTTTTCCAAAGGATTCTTGGAAATTCCGGGAAAGGATTATGAACTACACATTGTAGGTTGCGTGTATCTGGCGCTCGCAGAGCCCTCGTTGGCAAACGAAACCTTTGGCAAGGGCGAATACATAGGTTAAAAAACGCAGTTTCATGACACCGTTGAAAATCAGTCTGACTTAACGCGACTCACAGAGGTATAGGCAATAACGCAGTTTCAACAATATAAATATTATTACTTTTAATATAAATTCGAATTACTTTTTAAATTTACTTTTCGAATTTACTTTTTGCAAGTGAAGACTACTTGGTGTGCCAATGTCTTTGATTTCGACGAAGTTCTAGTGACAGGAACCATGTGCAACGGAACTGCAGCTTCACAGCAACATAAATACTTGCGGCTTCATTGCTAACTGCTGAGAGCGTCTCATTACCGGTACTAGCGCACGGAATAACAACAAAATTCCCGTTCTAAGCATCAACTATGATAGTAACACTTATGCCGTGGCGTCGACGTTATTTTGTGCTTTGTTTTTAATAAAAAAAAATCAAAAGAAAAATATGACATTTCATTTATTAAATTATGAACTAATTGAAACTAACTATTGCGTAGTTTTTCAAAAATATATTTTTATAACTACGTCGAAGTTGAACATAACTACGACGAAGTCAATTTTCAAACGAAGTTAGAAATGACTGTTTCATTGTCGGAGGATTTTCATTCACAAAACATACAAAATTAAATTAAAAACAGGAACTGAAACCCTTTGGAATATCGGTTTTGGTTTAAAGATTTTTAAAATAGCGATTCCGATTCCGGTTCAACACATTTTTTTAATACCGAAACGGTTCCGATTACAATTTCGGTTCCTCGCGGTCCCAGTGGGACTAAACCTTTGGAATATCGGTGCCGGTTCTCGTTCCTAGATTTAAAAAATAGCAGTTCCGGTTCCAACCAAATAAAATATATATGGGTTCCGATTCTGGTCCCACACATTTTTTTAAATCGGTTTCAGTACCGGTTCTTTATGGTCCCTTATTATAAATATTTCAAAAGTAACTTTAATACTGTTTTATTCTCTGAATCGGAACCGTTATTAAAAAGTTTGTGGAACCGACATCAATATTCCAAAGTGTATTTGTCTCTGGTTAAAATACCACAACATTTTTATTTTCTGATGCTGGAAGTAAATGGGTTTTTAAATTGAAGTAATAACTAAAAAAAAAACTTTAATGAGCGCGTGCCTAATTTTAGAGGCACGGACACGCACGACAACAACTAGCACGCACGGAGATTAGCAAGCACGAACTCACATTTACGGGCGTGACACGAAAAAAGCACGGCAGGCGCCCATCTCTACTTCCTAACGTTGCATCAAAAGTAGTACAATTGACAGTTGGGACAGGCAAAACATCGTAACTACATGTTTCATCAAATACTTCTGCAAATACGCGATATTTTTGAAATGGTCCCTTAGCGAAAAAAATCAATAACAAATTAACTCGATTTTAAGAGGTTTTTTCGCCTTCTGTGAAATTAGCTTTTTGTTCGTTAGAATCTTTTGCCTGTTAGTTAATTGAATTTAATGGATTTACTTGAATTTCTCGGATTTCCGGACTAAGGAAAATATGTTCACTACATACGATGTTGAACTTCTTTATGACACTATGTATTTTGAATAGCGAAACCCGACGAAAATGGAGCTCCAGTATACTACAACTCTTTAAATGATTGAAAAAATATTTTTCCAATCTAAATTTCATTTTTGTTTGTAAATATTTGAATTAAAATGTCATCGATAACAAAGGCAGCGCAAATGTAGCGTAAAAATTTCATGCTGTAAAAAATGGCGACCGCTCACTAAACATGTTAAGGGTAGTTCCACAACTGCTGAGGTCGCTGAATGCCATTTGTCATTGTGTCCAAAAGAATTTTCAAAAATACTCAAAATTATAGTGGTTTTAGGAGTATTTAAAATGATCATAAATGTGTGGACTTTTTGGTTATTAGAAGTATTAAAAGTTACATAAATATGAGGATTTTTGTGTTTATAAAATAATGAAGGGTGAATCGTGAATCTAGGCCCATAGGAAGAGATAAACCCAAAAAGTTCCAATGACGCACCTGGTTCCGTATCTAGGCCAACAGGAAGAGATAAACCCAAAAAAGTTCCAATGACGCACCTGGTTCCGTATCTAGGCCCACAGGAAGAGATTCACCTGAAAAAGTTCCAATGACGCACCAGGTTACGTATCTAGGCCCACAGGAAGAGAGTCACCCAAAAAAGTTCTAATGACGCACCAGATTCCGTATCTAGGCCCACAGGAACAGATTCCCCCAAAAAGTTCCAATGACGCACCAGTATGCGTGCCTATGGCAATAGGAACGATTCGAACGTTTTTTGTATGCAAAAGTTCCGAGCGGAACTTTTGAGCCGGAACTTTTGAGCAAAAGTTCCGACTAAAACGTTTGCGCTCGGAACTTTTGCTTTTCGTTCGTTCCGGAACGAAACAATATCGGAACGATTGCCAAACGTTCTTATTATAGTTCCGGTTTCTACCCCTGCTTCTACCCAAGTTTCAGAAGCATTTTTAAGTTATTTTAATATAGCATATATGAGGGCACCGATTAAAAATATCTCGCATTTAAGGAAATTATACAACCCAAAACGTTTGTAGTGCTTGGGCATCCCATTCTTTAATTTTGGACGCTGCTAAATCGCTTCCACAGTACGCCCATGCAATCAATTGAAAATATCAAGAGCAGACTGTTAAGAATTCACAAGTTGAACTTTCCAAGGCAGATCTCCACCTGACTTCTATTACAAGAGTATTCTTTGCTGGATCGTGTTAATCACTATGTGTTTTCATACAAGCCACTTCATTTTGATACAGCTCATGGTTCATTCTGATTCGATACTCGTTAGCAACGTTAGAGCCATCAAATTTTTGTTGAATTTCGCTCTCGTCGTATTTTCAGTACTCTCTTATCAATGGAGACCAGGTTTCATGTGTATTATTTATTTAAATTAAGCTCATAAAAAGCACAAATGAAACAAATTCCAAATTTATCTACGTATCTAGTTTAGTCTATATTTTTAAATACACTTATTTATGCAATACTATTAAATTAACAGTTTTTTCTTTGTATCGAATGCAACATATTCTAATTATATAGACATCGAAAGCATTTAATATAAAGATTGGCAAAAATACAAATGAATGCTGCTGCATTTCTAACATCGACTTAAATGCTACAAAACAATTTAAGATTGCTTGAGGGTTTTAAATAATGCTTTAGAGGCTCTTAACAGAAACAAACTTGTATTTATAATTTTACTTAAATATTTTGCGCAGATTTAAAATTGAAATGAGATTTAATTATTTTTATTAAATGCCATTTAAATATGTTTTAGGCAATCAATAAACAACAGAGCAAAGCATAAACTAAATAAAAGGAAAAAACCATATTCTTGATCACAGCTACTGCCGCTTCCTAAGACTTCTTCCAAGAGTAATACATTTCCATGGGTTTGTTAACCTTTGATATAAAAATAAATTTATTATAATTATAATTTTTTGTATTTTTTAATAATTACCTTCCAAAACTTGTCGTTAACCTGATGCAACGTTTGGTTGCCATTCAAAATGACCAGCTGCTGTGGCTGTGGCGCAATATAAATGCAGAAGTTCATCATGCGATATGCTTCGGGCAGTTCGGTGCCCATGTCCAGCGTCAAACGCATAGCCAAGTATTTGCTTAAATGATCAACTAAAGAGAAATCGTTTTACACAAAGAATAAATGTTAAAATACCTAATGCAATGATAGTAAAATCAATTAAATGTTTAATATAAATGACAAACAATTGATAGCAAATTTAAAATTAGAAATTGAAGATCTAATATTGATTATTTAATGCTTAAATAGTAAAATTTATTATTAGTTATTGGAAAAATATTAAAAGCAAAAAAATAATAGTTCAAAATATAAATTACAAGTTTTATAGTAAAGCGAAATTATTATTTATAGTACAATATTAATGGTATAAACTATTAATAGAAAATACTATTGTGGTCTAATATTAAGAGTAAATATTATTATTTTAATAATTATAATAAAATATTTTATTTAAAATTTGAACTTTATGTAGTATTTAAATATCAAATTAATAGTAAAACCTATTAATCGTAAAAACCAATTATAAAATTTGTTTTTTTTTCTGCCGCTTCACTGCTCACCTGTCGCATTCGCCGTAGTCTTGATGTAGCGCACACAGTCCTCCTTCAGCATTTTGATCAACTGATTGTCGCTGGCCATTTCTGTGGGATGTGGCTTAAAAACCAGCTCAATTTCATCGTTGATTCCCAGTTCACCACTGCCCTCATCCTCTGTGCCAATATTCGAATCACCCTCGGTGCGACAGTCCATTTGCGAATCGGATTCAGACTCCTCGGAACGCTCCGACGTCAGCACAGACATTGCACGCTTCGGTTTGCTACTGCTGCTGTTCGATGGCACCGGCGAGGGTGTGCTGCGCACCGACGGTGGATTCGAGGCATTGCGCGAATCGGAAGCGGCATCGTCCTGCTGCATGCGACCGGATGTTGACGCCACAGAGGCAACAGAAGCAGTTACTGCGGCCGTTGATGTGTTGTTGGAATGCGTATTAGTTGTGGGCACTACAGGTGCAACAACCACAGTAGCAGCCGCGGCAGCAGCGGCTGCAACGACAGCAGCAGCTACTGCAGCGGCAGCAGCAGGTGGCGGTTGTGCGTTGTTATTTGTAGTTGGCGTTGATTCGCGATTATCGCTTTCATTGCCATTGGTATGTGCATCATTGTTGCCATTCGCCGCTGCATTAGCAGCACCAACTGCTGCACCGTTGCCACTAACACGGCCACCGCGTATATTCTCCTTGGTGCGAAAACGTTGCGGACGATTTTGCGACTGCAGTTTGATGCCCTCATTAATGGAGTTGACCAGCGCCTGCTGTGATTGTGTCTGATTGAATTTGGCCATGACCTAAAATAGAAATATTAAAAATTCAAATTAAAATCTATTTAAAAATGTAACACGTCGTCCTACCTTCTCCTGAATTGCTTCGTACTCCTCGCGACTGGGATATATCTTTGAAATCAACAGATCAAAATTAGGATCTGGACGCAGTGAACGCTTCGAGACCAACTTCTTGCGACATGTCGGACACTCTTTGTTGCCTGAACGCAGCGCCGTGATGATGCAGTCCGAGCAGAAGCGATGCAAACACTCTTTGGTCGTCATTGTCTTCTTCAGCATGTCCAGACATATGGGACACATTAACTCACTGTGCAGGCTGCGCGGCGATACTGCAATTTCTGTGCTGTCCGTAATTATTTCCTGTGGCTTGCGTTGCAGCTCGTACAGCGACAAATCCCATGTTTTATTTTGTGCTGGTTCCATTGAGGTCATCGTTGTTTGTTCTCCCGTTGTGTGTGTTTATTTTTAACTTTTTTCAAAGTTTAAACTTATTTCCGCAACATTTAAATTGTGTTTTTTAGAATTTTAATTTTTTCACTTGCAAAAATAACACAAAAAGAAAACAGCATAGAGTATAGTCTGAAGTTGGCTGTGCTTGGCGGGGAAACGTCAACTTTAGTAGACTTTTCACCGCAGTTTTTTCGAAGTAGACTTTTGAACATCGAAATATTCGAAGTGGACTTTTAAAGTTACGAAATTCGAAGTGGACTTTTGACAGTTTGTGTTCGAAGGAATTTTCATTTGAAGAAAAAAATCATAATAATTAAAAAGAAATATTTAAAATCCACTTAGCTGCTTTTATAAAAATTAAAAGGGAAATTACTTGTTTGATCTTAGATTTCAAAATTATTAAAATTGCAGCATATTAAAATTTAAAAAAGTGTAATTTAACATTTTTGAAAAGAGACAGGAATGATAATGTGGTATTTTCCTGAGTGTAGTACATATAGATTTTAAAAAGTATAGACATTGTTGGAGCCGGTTTCAAACATTAAATCAGTAATATTATCGTGCTATGAGCTTTATTAAAAATTGTTTCGTTCACAATCGACCAATCAAATCTGCGTTATTTTTTCATGTTATAAATACAATAAATGTTATTAATTACTTGATTAATGAAATGCGGTAGGACGATATATTTAATTATCACCATAAGAGAAAATGGTTAATAATGTGATAGATGTAGTAGTTTGATATTTTACTCAGAGATGTTTTATAAACATTTTCTAATTAGTTTTCTGTGTTTAATTAAATCCTTAAATATTTGGTTTACAGTTTATTCTGTAAATAATAAAATATAGATATTCAAAATACGTGCAATAATTAATACTAATTAAAAACCAGAAATCGAAACTGTAACTTAGAATACCGAAACCGTTACACTATAAAACTTAAATCTGAAATCAAAGTTGAAAGGAAGAAGAAACTGCAATCGAAACATTTGTTTTGATATCATTGATTTAAACTACAATATAGTTTTATTCGTTTTCCATCTATTTGCTTAATTCGATCTATGTGTTTAATCCCGTTTTGGCTCATAGTCTTTGTGCTCCTAAGGAATTCATTTTATATACATAATAAAATGAAGCCTATTACCTTCTGTGCATGTGTCACCATTTACAAACTGATCCCGTGTTTAGCCTTATTCCGCAGCAACCATAATCTTCTATACATATCAAGCAATTATTTAGAAACAATTTGAAGACATCATTTTAACGTTAACGGGCTCTGTCGCAGAACTCCAAGATGACCATGATGATGATGATGACCGCGACATATTGAGTGCGTGTGGCATGTGAAAGAAATGTTTATTCGTTCCGACTGACCGACCGACAATCCATATGACAGATTGATTGCATGATCGCACTTCGGCTAATTGAGGTGTTGAATGTTTAATATTTGGATCATCTCCTAAATCAAACTTCTAATAAGTTGCACGAGCCAATTACGTCTGAACGCATAGCATTGCTGAATAAGATATTAACACAGCAAGGCGAATTAAATTTAATCAATTTCACATTTGCACTCGCAAAAGATTTTTCCGCTGAAAAGTAGCGCAGGAAAAACTAAAACATTTTTCATTGCTATGACATGCAGCAGACACGCACGCAAAACGGAAATGTATCTCAATCAAGTTAATGTTGTGTATCTTACAGATGAAGCTAGAATCTGAAAAATAAACTAGGATACAAATTGCAAAGTTAATTAACAAGATGGATTTTTTTTTTGTGGAAACGTTATCGCCCATAATGCGTTATTCCAACACAAGACAAGACATTACAAATGAATGGAACTCACAGAAGCGCACGTCGTATTGTGCCACTTGAACCAGTTGTTGTATCTGCTGCATCTGCGATCATTTTTGAGAGATACAGCGCATGTGATTAGCAATTTTTGAGCTGCACTTAACCTTGTGACTTACATTCTATTTGAGGAAACTGTAGCATATTTTGGAAAACATAAACGTACGCCCTAACTATATATTAAGTTATTGTGCAAATAGTATCTGTTTGCTGGTAGCTTTATTCTCATTATTGTTTCAAGCTGTGAAAGCATTTACCACATACCATGGGACGAAATTCATTAATAGTTGGTAAATGACTATATTCAATTTGTAATACTCAGAAGATGGTTTAGAAATTAGGAAATAAGAATATCTATTTCAAGGAAAAACAGAACGTGATGTGTTTATTATTTTATAATAGTCAGAAGAAGGACTGGCCGTCTTGTCTGTCCGTCTGTAAATATGTCTGCCTATTCAAATCACGATTGTAGAGCAACAAGAACTGTCATTTCAATGAAACTCGGAACTTAGTTTACTTGTATATCTACGCTGTCTGGTATTGAAATTGGACGTGATCGTTTCAGTGAGACCTGTAATGCGTCCACTTTTGTACATATAACTCATGTAACATCAAAATCTACGAAAGTGATTATTTTTCGCACTAAACCCCTTTACCTTATGGTAAAACAAAATTTTATATAGAGGTTTCTGACGACGCCTCTCGATTACACCACTGGACTTTCTATACAAATAATTTTTAATTTAGTTTCTCCACTTTTTACAGGTGTCTCTAGATTTTAATATTATTAATATTAAATGTTTGCGAATTTGGATTTTTTTAGTAAATAATGGAATTTTATTGAATTATTATTTACTTGAATTTGAATATAATTTAATTAATATAATTTTGAAATAATTGATTTTGATCTTTTTTAATTATTGATTTTTTAAAAATTCAGGTATTAGCTGAATTTTTAGAGAATCGGATATTCCAGATATTTGTAGTAAATTTGTATTAAAATTTGTACTTAAAAATATAATTTGAGTTTTTAGTGAGGAATTGAAGAAAATAGAAAATGTATCGTCAAAATTTAAAATTTGATAAAAGTTTATTAAAACTCGATAAGCGTATTTACAGCTCATCGTATTTTAGTATGGTATTTCTACTATGTAGTATATAAATATATATATATGATACAATAACACAAAAACGTCAATTTGTTGTTGCATACCTTATAATAGTGAAATACGACAAGTGTTCTATTTGAGAGTAGCCCTGAGGCATGATTTTTGGTGTCGTATTAAATTGTGAAATTGAAGACAAATAGTGCACATAAAATGTTAATTTATTCGTTTTTCTTTATAAATTGAGGAATATTAATGATAATTTCAAAAAATCCAAATTTTAAAGGAATCAGCTGCATTTATTTGACGAAATATTTTAACAAGCAGAAAAGTGGGGCTCACAGTTCAATTGCCGTACTGTTGTATTAGTACAATGTCGTACCAATACCATAAAACTGTGAAAACGCTAAATTTATTTGCTTTTTATTTTATATTTAATGTTTTTTTAGTGAACATTTAAAATTTTGGTGTGATTTTTTTATTTATTATGATTTTAAATATTTAGACAAATCTAAAATTTTTAGTTAACCTTTTTATGGAATTATTTGAGTAACAATTTGATTTTTTTGAGAGCAAATTAGTATTTTAATTTTTTTTCAATTACAGATTTTTATTGATTTCTTGAATTATTGGTGACGTGATAATCATTTGACGATAATTTTGATTTCGGTGAAATAATGATCAATTTTCGATATTAAACTTAATATATTTTGAAATTAAATTATGTGTTCTTTAGATTTATGTCAAAAGAGTAAATGTTTTAAGAAAAAAATGTGTTTATCGGAAATGAAATCGATTTTGGTATTAATTCGATAACTATACCGGGAAAAATAGCGATATTATTGTAGATAGGTTCTATTTTTGATTCGTATCATTATAGAAAACGTTAAATATCGGCATTAAGATAGCATTTAGTATGCCGGGAATTAGTTTTTATTAAACATTTCTAGAAACTATTTTGTATTATTTATATATAAACCTACTTCATAATCACAAAATGGTGACCATGCTGCAATCAGTGCCAAAAATGTTCACCACAAACGGCCGCTTTATAGAAATAAAAATGTTGTGGGCAAAATTCAAGTACCCATCGAATTGGCACAAAAACTTGAGCCCACAACATTCTGATGCAATTTTCCACTTATTGAAATTATTCGGCAGTACGAACTAACATTGCTTAGACAGACAGTCGAATAGATGTCAGCCAAATAGATATGCAGACAGTCAGTTAGACAGATGGTTTTACGTATGGCTGAGTAGTTGGGCATGAGTTTTACATTTTGCGCAATTATAGGGAAGTGAATAACATGAATTAACATTTGTGTAGTTTTTCCGATAAATTTTTGATTTCAACAAATCATGGTTTCAAGTACAATGTGTATTTTATGTGGCTTCTAGCATTTGACCATGATTTGAACCAAGACCATGAGTTCTTGTGAATGGAAATGTCCTCATTTAGTCAGCCTTTGGCCAAAGATTTTCTCAGCTGCTCAACGAATGATTACTGCGACCTACCGACCGGACAGACGACGTTTCCATGGTTAAAACAACGCTTTTTCAGTTGGTCTTAAATCATTTGTATGCTTGATTGTGAAGCGTACAAAATCGTGTATTAAAAAAATAAAATAAAAGAAGAAAAACATACAAAAAAAAAAAAAAAAACATGAAGAATAAATATGCTGAGGGAAAACGTGCACCATTTGTGAATATGATTTGTCACGATAGATAATGTTTATCTGGCCGCCTTAACTGGGCCTACTACCCGAGCTCCCTCTATCTACATTGAGCAGCAAGTGATGAAGTGAGTTTTCCCACTATGTTGATGATGCCACATTAATGAAGTCTCACGCAGCGAACGAGAGAGACGCGTTTAAGAACCGCATATGATGAACGTTAACAACAGGTTCGCTAACTGGGCTTTGATTACTGCAATTATGCGTTTTTAATTTTTAATTATATTTTTATTTAATGCATATTTGTTTATTCAGGAAGGAAATGATTTGGCTTTTCGTTCAATTATGTTATCATAATTTTAATAAAAATTTCGTATTTTTACGTTTACTAAGCTAGAAAATATTTTTGCCATATTTCATAATATTTTGAATCATTTCGTATTTCTACGAAAATTTGATTGTTTCTTCATCGAGGAAGCTAATAATTTAAGTTTACTTTACTTAAATTGTTTGTTGCATTCGTAATATTTTTAACAATTTCGTATTCTTACAAAATTTTAAGTTTGTTCATCAAGCCAGAAAATAGTTTTTCTTAATTTGGCGTTCTCAAGCTGCAAATAATTTTTACGAAATTGAACTATTTCGTACATTTATGAATTTGTTTATGAAAGAAGAAAATAATTTATCTAATCTTGGCGTTACGTTTTAAAACTGTCAAGAGTTATCGTAATTTTATCGAACAATATAGTATTTTTACAATTTCGTAGATTTACGAGTTTATCATGATTTTGTTAGTTTATTAGGAAAAGAAATGAATTCATACCATGTTGTATTTTTACGATATTAGCAAGGTTGTTGTATGTTTTACCAATAATTTTGCTTAATTTGGCATTCAGTTTTCAAGCTGCAAATAATTTTAGTATTTTTACGAAATTTAATCATTTCGTACTTTAATGAATTTGGTTATTAAACAAGGAAATAATTTATCTATTCTTGGTGTTCCGTTTTAAAACAGCCAAGAGTTATTGAATTTTTCGAACAATATTGTATTTTAACGAATTGTTACAATTTCGTAGATTATCGAATTTATCATGTTTTTTTTTAGTTTATTAGGAAAAGAAATATTTTATACCATGTAGTATTTTTACGAAATTAGCAAGGTGAACAATTTTGTATTTTTACGAAATTTAAAACATTTGATTAATTGACAAATTGTTATCATTTCACTTTTCCTCCTTCGCTGAGTTACAATTTTTTTGTGCTATTGCTAGCAGTCAATCATTCGTCCCGGAAGTTGTCATGTTACCATGATTTTTGTAAAGTTTTCGCCCAACTTTTTGTCTGCAATGCCATTTCTTTGTTCTTGGTTCTTTGCGGTTTGTATTATTTTTTTGTGTTTTAGTCAATTGTCTGGCATTGTACTACGTACCAAGCAAAAGCGAAACTCATTGAACGAGTTCGCGTGTTTTTCCTTTATTTTATATATTTTTTTTTATTGCAACTAACGCTTTTTTCTACATATTATACAAACAAAAAAAGAAGTCAGACAGTAAATTACAGTCTTAGTTTTCTGCGAACAGAGACAATTTGTTCGTTGTTTGAGAGTTCATGAAAAATTAAGTTGATTGTTGCGCTCACAACATTCAAAGGATATTCATTGTATTCGAGGTACAACATATCCGTATCGTAATAGGGACTACAACAAGTCAAAGGTTTCAAATAGGTAATTTTAATAATGACACTATGTAAAAATCAGCAATTTTGAACAAATTCCCACGTACTACTTTCACGGATTTACATTTCTGTTAACGCCGGAAATTGACTGACCCAACCGCCTCATAAATAATAATAACAACAACAACCGCCTTCCGCCAACATTTGAAAATTTATTTGAAGTTTGTTAAATGTTTCGTAAAGGCACGAAAATTCCATAAAACAAAATAGCAATTGCGCCAAAGGAGCAACGTGGTCAGCTTCTCTAACAAGCTATGGCTCAGAATAGCATAACATACAGCCTTATGGCATATTAACAATAGAATGAAAAATGAAGAAAAATTGAAAAATCTTCATAGAAAGCACAGTATGTAGTAGGTAACTATAGGTAACTTTACCTACAGGCAAATGGTAAAAATCAAACTTGATAAGTCAAGTGCGCCGAAGCTGTGAAAACGTTTAAACGCCCCATGCGTCATTTTCTTAACAATGGCCTATAAACCGTTCTGATTTATGTGTTTGAATCCCGATCCACTTTTGTTAAAAAAAAACTTAATCAATTAAAAAAAAAATTGTATTTCTACAAAAGAAAAGTGAATTTTAAACCCGGTTTCACAGTGCACACCTAAGTGTCGATTTTTCCTGTTACTATACTTAAGTGTGAATAAAAGTTTCACAGCACAAAATTGAAGTGTCCGATTTCATCACTTAAGTTTTTACTTTAGTGTGCTCTCTGTTAGCTGAACATAGATGGCGGAATTTTATTAGGAATATTTAAAATTTAATTAATACAATTTTTCCAAATCAGGATTTATCAGGTATATTTAAAATATAATGATTAGAATTTTACGAATATACAGATTAAATCAATATTAATAAACAATGAAATTGAAACTTATTTAAAAATAACTACATTTACAGACCTATTCTAGCGAGTAATGACAATTGTTATCAATAACAATTGATACAAATGACCATTGATTAAGACTTTTACGTCAATATACATAGAAAATAAAACTGACAGAATACAAAATTGTGACAATTGTGACAAAGCGCACTATTATGATCGATTTGAATTTGTGACTCGTGCCAGAATAAGGCTGTTAGAGAAAACAATAAATTGCAAAGAACCTATCTCTATATTTTCTTTTAAATTTAAATTTTTTTAAGTAATCGGATATGTTCTAAAAACCATGTTGATCGAAATTAAAATTCCTCATATAAAAATAGACTGGAGGATGTGTGCGAATTCGAATTCCAGTGGACATTTTGTGCGCTGCCACAAGACGCTGTGATAATTGTACATGCTGCATTATCGGTCACTTTACATAATTTAGCACAATTAGTACATTAGTTCACACAATTTAGTTCAAATCGCACACATCCTAAATTTAGTTGGATTGCTCGTTAAACAATTTTGAGTTAGATATGTCAATTAAAAACTCAAAATCCAAACGAATTAAAAATCATTTTTTTTGTTAATTAAGTAAATATACCAAATAATTCTTTTTAAATACTAAATAAATTATTCGAAAATAGTCGAAATAAATCCATATCCAAGAATATTGATAACTAATTGAAACATGTGTGGTTACCTTTTGGAATGGTGCAGCTGTCCCCAGGGTTTACAAATTCTGAAATTATGTGCTTGTAAACTGTAATCTTAATAGAATCATTTCAGTACCCATATGGGCATTTCCTGGGATTCCGGACGGGACATTCGTACACTTAAAACTTTAATATCTCGAAGGAAAATTAATGAATTTACTTGATTATTTTTAAGCATATATTTAGTATTTAAATAGGACTAAGCATCTTCTATACGGTAGCTCAAAAGATATAAATAAAAAGGTGGGAGTTCCGGACGGAATAAAAACGGAACTAAATATCAAGGTTCATATGGATATTCCAAAAAGTCAGCGAATTTTGCGTACAAATAGTTTTTGAAATAAATTAAAAAATAGTTGAAATAACGTGCTTTCTTTGTACATTTACACTTTGTTTCTAAAGTTTATAGTTTTTTCATAATAAATCACAGAAAATTTTCGGAAGGGACATTCCGGACGGGACAAAAAATTTCGTATAAAAATTATCAGTACGATTTTTATTCTAAAAATACTTTTTGCGTACAATATATTTTTTGAATTATCTCTGAACAAAGCTGAGACAATTTGCTTTATTTTTGTGTATATACACTTTGTTTCTTAAACTTACAGTTATTTCATAATAAATCGCAGAATAATTCCGTACGTTCCGTATAGAAATTTGCACTACGATTTATTGCTAAAAATAATTGTGTACATGACAACATCACTAATCATTATTACGAAATTATTTTTTTTTACATTTTTTGAAAAAAAAAATTGATATTTTTTATACTTAAGTTTTACACTTTTGGTACTCAAAGTTCCGGACGGGACCGATTACAATTAGCTGTCAAAATTTTTCTACACCCAGAAAAAATCATGGTAAATTTATAGTATTTCAATAGTAAAACAATAATTTATACCATTAAAATTGGTCAATAGGATGCGTCGCATTAGTTCAGTAATATTGAAACTGTTAATACAATGTGTGGTTGTACCATAAATTTTATAATGTGATATTTTAATTACAATAAGAAAGACCTGTACAAATTTAATGATACGTATTATTAATTTTATGGTATTGTCGTATTACATTTTCCATAATACAAAAATGTATTTTAGTTAATTTATTGTATATATTATTTTATTCAAATGTCGAAATTGATATTCATTTTTACAACACACACATAAAACGATACTTCTTGCTGCAAAAGATTATAAAACATTTAATTTGCTTTGGTTTCCTATAATTGATTGTAGTACTAGAGTCTGCAGTTATTTTTGAGTCTGTTACCATAATAGAAGATCGATGTATTATTTATATTCTGTAATAAATAAAAATATAAATAAAAATATAAATAAATATATAAATATAATTTATTTACATTAAATACATTGAG
Source organism: Dryomyza anilis (assembly GCA_951804985.1). Lineage (NCBI taxonomy): Eukaryota > Metazoa > Arthropoda > Insecta > Diptera > Dryomyzidae > Dryomyza > Dryomyza anilis. The sequence continues at coordinate 84,572,322 of OX638132.1, read as the reverse complement.
TTCTTACCAATGTCACGTTTAATAATGTGGATTATTACAAAAAAAATACATGCGACCATTTTGAGTAAACACGAAGAATGACGTACAAAACGAACATGTTTGTATTCGTTTTATGTTTTTTTACACCACGTTTATTATTATAGGAGGAAACCATTAAAACAACAGTATTTATTCTATTTAAAATAATAATATTGAAATATTTAAATTTATGGTATTGAATTTTTCAAATACTATTGAATTAATTAGAAAACTGTTGATTTAAAAAGAAAAAACTATTAATACATGAACCATAAGATCAATGGCGGTACCATAAAGTACTTAATGGTACATTTTCTTCTGAGTGTAGAATTACTAGGAAAATGATGTTTACATTTTTGGAAATGCCGAGGAAATTCTGCTTTAGAAACTCTTTACTATGTTAATAATTGTATCTTTTTGGTTCCGGACTAGACATCGAAAACCCTTATACAAAAATTGAAAATTTTCCGTTAATTTAATTTGAATAATTATTTTTAAGCTTTAGAAATAATTATTAATGTTACCAGAAAAAACAGAAAATAATATTTTGTATCTATATGTCTTTAAAGTTAATTAATTTGGTTACTCAAAATACATGGAAAATTGGTATATTTACATATTTCAAAGTAACGTAACTTAATGAGTATTTTTTTATGCGTTACCGTTAATGGAATAAAAATTTCTTTTCTGATATTTAGATACAGATATTTAAGTTCCATCGTTATTTCAAAGATTTGGGCATTTTGAATTTTTCGGTCATGGTTGACGTTTTTCTGGAAATGCCCATACACCCAGAAAAATATACTATATAAATAATAGTTTTATACAATTAAAAATAGTCAATAGGATAAATTATTATTTTAATCGGAAAATACCATTAAATACTAGAAAATACCATTACATTGCCCTTGAGTTTATATGAAAAGATTTATTTTTTGTTTACTATTAAATCAATAATTGTCCTATTGACCAATTTTAATGGGATTTTAGGGATTTTTTTTCTGGGTGTATGTTCGAATGAATAAATGTACCGAATTTCGATTTTTATCGGGAACTACCCATCAAACCGTTTCGAATGAAATCATTCTTTTATATATTTGACCATAAGTCATTATATATTTAAGCAAAAAATATTTACTTCGATCGGTAAAGAGGTAAATTCAATTAGATGTCAGATAATATGAGATATTAAAACATAAGTGGTCAGTTCACAGGTCACAGTTAACCGATTATTCCCATTATCAATATCAAACAGCATAGATTTATAAGTAATCTAAATTAGGAGTTTCAACTAGATCTTCTAGTTTTACTGTAATCGTGATTTCAACCAACAGGCAGAAATACAGACGGTCATCGCTATATCGCATATAACTCATTCTACCGGTTACAAACGGCATATACCCTTTCTCTCTTAGTGTTGGGTATAAAAACTAAATATGCAGCCCAAATAAGTATCCTCGAGTCCCGTAGAAATGTTCCACAGGAAAACAAATCAAAAATAAAGTGAACTTAAATTCTTTTTGTGACATGATGTGAAATTATTGCAAATATAAAATATATATGTTTTTGGTTCTGGAATTTCAAAATTAAAACCACAAATTGTTTATTGTAATCAATTTGATGGTGAATCGATAGAAGTTCGTGACACTTGATTTATTATTTCAATTTAAAAATAATAATAATAATAAAGCCAATAGACTTGATTATGGGGCAACATAGATCAATAAGTAGTGCATCTGATGGAGTGCGAAACCATTGCCATTGAAGTCTAACATGTGCCGATTGTTGTTTGCATTGTTGCTGGTGCGCTGTTGTTGATTTTGTTGCGGCTCCTGATGATGATGATGTTGTTGTTGTTGATTATAAATTCAACCTATTGTTCGATATACTTCGCAATCCTTGAACCTGCCAGCCACAAAACATGCTGCAACAAATGCATGTTTGTCCGACGACATGTTGCCGATTGGGAGGGGGCGGCAGACCTAAGGTTACGCCTACAAAGAAGGTAGGCATATCATACATTAGAAACAACGTAGTATGTTGTTCGGTGTGTATCGTGTTGTCCATCCATTGTAGCTGCCATGTGAATCCTCATGGTCACCCGAAACACATTATTTCGCGGCTGCGACGCATTTTTGGTTGAGCGAATTATTTATTCTTCGTTCAGTGTTTGTGCATAAATAAATCATCTAATTGATGCATCCCTCTGGCTCCACATGTCGTGGCTGCTATGCGAACAACAACAGAAAAAAATTAAATTGCGCCACTGCGAAGCTGTTGTATGCAAAGAGCCGGTTTTACGACACAGGAGCGGCTGCTTTAAAGGGCGTCTATAATGTGGTGCACAGTAGAACGGTTAAAAATAAATAAAATAACAAATGTTATTTCATGCTAATTTGAAGTGAATATATGAAATTTGAGTAAAAATGTGTATTCTTTTTTTAGTGAACATTTTAATTTTTAATAAATATTGAATTTAAGTGAAAATTAATTTTTTTTTGTCTAAATTAAAAAAAATAAAAATTTTAGTATAAATTGAATTTTCAGTAAAATTTTTGATTTTTGGAGAAAATTTGATTTTTTAGATAGAATTTGATTTCTTAGAGACATTTTTTTACAGAAAATGTGAAATTTTTAGAGAAAATTTTAATTTTTGAGACAATTTTAATTTTTAGAGATATTTTTAATTTTTATAGCGAAATGAATTTTTAGAGAAAATTTAAATTTGTAGAGAAAATGTAAATTTATAAAGAAAATGTTATTTTTTATAGATAATTAGATTATTAAGACTTGGGCTCTTTTTTTTGTTTTAGAGAAAATTTGATTTTTTTTTTAGAAAATTTGATTTTTTATAGAAAATTTGAATTTTAAGTGAAGATTTGGGAATGTTTTTAGTTAACAATGGAAAGTTTTGTAAAAATTTAAATGTTTGAGGAAAAATAAAAATTTGAATATAGAATAAAAATATTAATTTTTATTGAAAATTTGAATTATTAGTGGAACTTAGAATCTGCAGTGAAAATTGTAAATCTTAAAGTAATATTTGAATAATTTTGGATTTAGTGAAATTTGAATTTTTTGAGAAATTTTAGATTTTTAGAGAAAATGTGAATTTTTAGAGACAATTTTAATTATAAGTAAAATTAAAATATTTATAGAAATTTTGATATTTTTTTAAAGAAAATGTGAATTTATAAAGAAAACTTGATTTTTTAGTGATAAAAATACCGAAAAAAAAATTATTGCAGAAATCGGTAGCAGACATCGAGGGAAATCGAATGGTAACAAAACCACTTTTTGTCCAAACATTTTTTATTACGGAAATGGATAGCGAACCTCATTAGAAGACTAATGGTACCATTTGGATTGGTCAAGGACCACCAAAAGGGGGTCATAAACCCATTTATGACCCAAACATTTTTATTACGGAAATCGATAGCGGACACCATTAGAATGCTAATGGTACCCTTTAGAGTGGTCCCGGTCCCCCTAAAGGGGTTCAAAAACCCATTTATGACCCAAACATTTTTATTTCGGAAATCGATAGCGGACATCATTAGAAGGCTGATGGCTTTGGAGTGGTCCAGCTCCCCCCAAAGGGGGTCAAAAAATCCATTTTTGAAAAAAATATTTTGTGAATGTCAAAATGCATTTCATAACGTCAGCTATCTGTCAAATCTCTGATGCTGGAATGAAAATTCCAATTTTTAAAGAAAGATTTAAATTATTTTGGTATTAGTAAAAATTTAAATTTTTAGCGAAAATTTAAATTTTTAGTGAATATTTGAATTATTTGGGCAAATTTGTGTGAAAATTTAAAACTAGAATGAATTTGAGTGAAAATTTGAATTTTTAATGAGAAACTACTAATATTTTGTATAAATTATATAAAATTTTAAAACAAAATCATTTAAAGTTTATTTTTTACATATTGAAAGTTTGAAACAAAGAAAAATGTTGCAAAAAATATTTTAATTGTTATAAAATAAAAATTGTTGAATTTTAGCATTTTAATGAAAAATAAAAATAAATCGTTCAATAACTCTTCAAATTTTTCCAAAACATTATATTTTTAAAATATTGACAACAAAAATAATTAATAATTAATGTATTTCACATGCCACTGCCCACTGTGCATTTTGACCATGATGTGTATGTTGCAGCTCATTATGTGCGCGCCATGCAATGCATATTTTTCAGGATTAGCGTGCGCTATAAGCGGCATTAATGTCCGTCATGGACGCGAGGACAATTTAACCTTGCCAGGCAATACTATATGTCGATTATTAGCGTAAATCCGACACCTGAATCGAAAGTAGCAAAAGTGTCTTCAAGCAAACAAAAAACCAGTTGGGAAGGTTAGATCACATGGGAAATTTTAAAGTAGGTGTAATTATGATAGTTAGGATTATCAAAATTATAGTCGGTCTAAGCCGACTATAAATACCCTACACATATGTGTGGTTACCGTTAAATGTGATATATAGGTCACCAGGGTATACGAATCCTGAAAATAACTACAAACATTCAATCGCTGAAGAATTTCCATTCATTTGATACCCATATTTACAAATGGGTAGGTGTACCGAATTTCGATTTTTTTTTTGTGAACCACAAGTCTTTTCGCCGGAAAACATTATTATCATGTATTTGAGCATGATGCCAATATATATTTGACCAAAAAAGTTTACCTAAGCACGTATACAGTAAAATTGATCTGTATATGTAAATTTTATATGAGGTATTAGAACATAAGTGGTCGGATCATAGGTCACAATGGACCGATCTCGCCAATTTTTTCGCACATACAGCGTAGGTATATTAGTAATCTAAGTTATAAGTTTCATTTATCTAGCTCTTCAATTTTAAAAGCCTTAGGGATTTCAACAGACAGACAGACAGACGGACAGACAGACGGACAGACAGACAGACGGACAGACGGACATCGCTAAATCGACTCAGGAGGTCATGCTGATCAATAATATATATACTTTTCCATACCGGAGATGCTTCCTTCTGGGTGTTACAAACGGCGTACCAAACTGAATATACCCTTTCACTCTTAGTGTAGGGTATAAAAATCGCATGCACCCTTTACCCAGCATATTGGACACACTGCCAATGGGTATTAATTTAGTTTTTAGTGCTAATTGTTTGCATTGCTTTACTTTGCTGCATTCCTGGTTGTTTTATTTTTTCTTAGTCATAAATTTACGGAATTTCATGGTATTAGTTTTTTTAATTCTTATTATTTAAATGCTCATCTGTCTCTGAGTCACAGCCTTGACTGTCATGCAGTTAGTTTATTGCAATGTCCCGGCCTGACTTGGACCTCATCGGCTGCATCAAGATTGCCACAGAAGCCCCCAAAGATATGAGCAACGCGCAACGATTCCAGCTGGATGCCATGCTAACATACGTCACTGTGTTGCTGCATTGTCTGCTGTTCGCTCTCTCTCGTTCAGATCTCCGACAGACGGACACAGAGAGCACGACCAGGCCGCAGGTGGCTGTTGGCTCTCACCAATTCTGCGCCTGGCCAAAGTGGTAAAAAGACCAAGAATCACTCGCAGCCAAATCAGTCTTTGACGAGATTTTATCTGAGACGCACCTCTAGTACGTGCCTTGTAGTTCGTCTATTTGTTCTTTCGTGCTTCGTTCGTTTATTCGATTCATTCATCAGTCGTGGTGCGGCCTCTGGTCCCATTTGCACGTTGTCTCTTTGTCAGTTCACCAGCAACAGTGCAGCACTGCAGTCGTTCAATTCTCCAGTCGTCGTTACTGTGCAATCGTGTTAAACTTCGTCTATTTTTCGTTGCAATTCGATTTTCCATTGGTACTCTGTGACTTGTGCTTATCAGCGATTTAGTCAATATTGGTCGTTGTCGTGTTTTGGTTAACAGTTCTTCAAACCGTCTTTAGAGCTACGGTTCGTTGTTTTAGCCGTGACACTTGACTCTCGTTAAATTGGTTTGATTGCTGCAACTGTAAATTACAAAGTGTTCGAATTGCTGTTCTCGAGATCTCTCAAAGACTTTAGATTCTCTGGACTCTGGTCTCCGGACAATTGACAGCCATCATCAACATCATCGCTCATTAGCAGTTATCACAGCGCGCAGCTCAATCGTTTTCAATTCAAAAGACAGCATTTGTTAATCTTATCAAAGGATCTAAGTAAAAACACGCAAAATGCATTTGCTAAGACTATACGTCATTGGGTAAGTCTCAAGGATTTCATATTATAAATCATTGATAAATATTAAAACTTAGTTGGTGTCTGAATTCTTCAAAGAATTCAGACATGTCTTGAAACTTTAAAGTTAATTAATTATTTTTGTTTATTTAAAGTTTTTTTTTCAATTTTAACTAATTTAAAATTTCAAACTAAAATGAATAAGTTATATTGAAAAGTTTGAATTACGAAAATTTCAATTAATTAAATTTCTTTATATTGCTTTGATATTTTTAACAAATAGTTGTTGCAGAAGTAATAATTACCAAATAGATTTTAATCAAAGTCTTTACGTTGAAGTCATTTGAATTATTTTACAAATAATTGTTGGGAAATTAAAATGCCATTTATAGATGCCAATTTTGTAAGTAAAATCTGCCTTGTAAGATTGTTTAAACACTGGCTTTTTTATAATTTTTTTCTAATCAGATTTTTTAATTTCGTGTAAAATTTTTCTTTCAAAACAAAATTACTCTCACACAGATTAGTTTGCATAGTTTTAGTATTTAAGATAAATGTGATGAGTTTTAATATTTTTATTACAAAAAAAAAATAATATAAAACACCTACATTTTTTGCGTTTTCGACATGTTTGTGAAATTTTTTTAATTCATTTTGATGTGTACGATTTTTTTATAAACAAAAAATATTTTGATATAATTTTTTTTTTTGCTTGTAAAATTTTTCAATTGAAAATTTAAAAATTTGTCAGAAAAACAGAATTTTTGTGAGAATTTAGGTACTCATTTCATTATTGATATTTGATTATCCTATTTGATTAGTGATATGTTTTCATCATTTGATACAAATATTTTAGCACTGAATGAATTTTAATAGAATTTGTAAAAACAACGAAAATCTAATCAGTAGTTGATCAACAAATATTAAACAAACATTAAAAAAAAATATATTCAAAAAAGTCTAAAATAATCAAAAATGTCCAAGTTTAGATCCAAATATCTGAAAAACGTATAAACGTATCTTAATTAGTATTCATTAGACAAATTTAAAATTAGTCTTGACAATTAAAAGTAAAATTAAATTATTATTTTTTGGATCAACTAATTTATGTAGCCGCGGTAGCTCAGTGGTTAGTGCGTTGGACTGCGAGCCGAAAGATTCCCGGTTCAAACCTGGACTGGGGCTAACATCTTTTCATTGAAACATTTTTCTATACCGCGCTACCTCTCGGCAGTAAATGGTAAACCTACGAAAAGCTCTCACCCGCCCTTCGGATTCGGCAATAAACTGTAGGTCCCACCACTTTGAGTACAAATGTAACACGCACAGCTCAAAATGGTGAGAGAGCTCGGCCTAAGTTCTTGTAGGACTGTAGTTCCAAACTATTATTATTATTAATTTATTCAAGTGCTTTTGTTTTTAAATAGATTGCAAATCGTTTGGAAACGTTTTCTATAAGATATTTGAAGGATTTCAGATTTTTACAACGACACTTTACGAAATATTTTTCGTAATTTTTTATTTCGTAAAATACACGAATAATTCGTAGAATACACGAAAAATTTGTAATTTATATTTTTTGTTTCTAAAATATTGTTTACGAATCAATATTCAATCAAAATTAAAATAACGACCAAATTACAAATACCCATGTAGGAAATGCCAGGCCTAACAACTGGCTGAAGACTCAAACAGCACTGGTAGTCCAATGCTTGGTTAATAAACCTTCGCCCTTCGCCCAAGATTCAGCCTGAACTGGGAGACCAAGGCCTGGTATAGTAGTTCTCTCCCAAGACTAAGCCAGAACTGACAAACTAAAGCTTGGTTAAAATACTTTTGCCCAAGACTCAGCCAGAACTGACAAATGAAGGACTGGTAAGTAGTTCTCGCCCAGACTCAGCCTGAACTGAGAAACAAATGCTTGATTAAAAGACCTTTGCCAAAGACTCAGCCAGAAGTGACAAATTCAGGTATGGTTAAGTAATTCTCGCCCAAGACTCAGCCATAACTAACAGACATATGCTTGAGTATACCCAAATCATACTTCAATTAAAAAAATATATAAAAAAAAATCCACTTGGGACTCGAACCCGAATTTCTTGCGTACAAGTCCGGAGCACTACCCATTACGCTATCAAGCTCACGTTTCACAGCATTTTTTCAAAATCTTAAACTTTAGAATTTGAAAATGTCTCTCACATCAGAAAAAATTGTCTAATTAGAAAACAGAAAACAGAAAATTTGTTATTGAAGCAAAAATCTCAGACAAAATAAGATAGATGCGTAGTCTAACGGCGAGAGAAGTGGACATTAACTTCGGAGTCAAGAGTTCGATTCCAGCTGAAAATTTGAAATTTTTATACAAATGGTTAAATTACTTAAAATTGGAAAAGTTGGATGTTGTATATAATAAATAAGAAATAAAATATGTAGAATGGAAGTAAAAGAAATGGAGAGTAAAAAAATATATTTTTTGCATATTCGAAATGGTCCAGTCGTGGCCCATTATTGTTATATTATATTGGCCAAAAATTGTTTGCCAGCCTTGGCCGAATACTTAGAGCCAGTCTTGCGCCCTTCTTATCATTCCAAGACTTAACCAGTATTCAGCACGTTCTGGGTACCAGACCTGGCGCAAGACTGGGAGAACCTTGGGCCCATCGTTTTTTCCTATATGGGATATATCGTTTAAATTACGAAACTTTCGTTAATAATTTCGTATATTATTTTTACAAATGAATGGATTTTACGAATCAGATGTTTAAGAGTTTTAAAATGTTTTCTGTGTAAGTTCTCTTTGTGTCAAACGTGGAAAAGTGTAAAATCAGTGTATAATATTTCATATTATATGAATGAAATGTCATTTTCGTAGTCACTTTTTTTAAAAACCCCATTCGTATATTTCACGAAAGATTAGTAAAATACCAACAACACGTTCAATAAATTACGAATAATAATACTAATCTTTCGTAATATGTACGAATGACTTTCGTAGATAAAATCTACGCATTGTTTTGTAAAATACACGTAATTTTATGATAAATTTGTGAAAGTTCCTCGTCTTCCAGCTTTATTCATAATCTAAATTTAATACCTAATATGTAATATCGACTCTGTCAATTTCTTAGATATGTCTTTGTCATTTCTGTTGAAAGAATTTGCGCGGAACATGCTATGGTAAAAATCACACCTTGCTCTATGTCAGCAAATTACTATTGAATTATTGAAGAGATATGCAATGCATTATCAGCTCTGCACCATCAATCAGTTCTATATGAACTCAACAACCTTTCGTCAGCTCTGTTCAGCTCGATGCATGTATTATTCATCCACCATGGCAAAGGATTAGCTTGACACGCAATCATTTGGTCATTAGCCGTACCGCCGACAATCTGGCTAACTGACAAACTGACAACCTGCCAATTCGCCAACTGCAACCACCAGAAAAAATTCTCTAAACGGACAAAAAAGCAAAAGATTTGCAACTGATTAATAATGCAGATGCGACGCATATGTTGTTGAGAAACAAAAACCAAAACGTATAAAAAATAAAAGGGTTCTATATTGTGTAGCACCGAAATTGCCGGGGGAGGTTTTATGAAAGATTTCGGTTGTTCTTCTTCGACTACTTGAACTTGTAGCAATATAAAAGCGCTATATGCGAGTTTATCAAAGAATGTGTTTTTTTTGTAGTATTCTGTCTGTGGTTTTCCAGACTACAAAAAACCACATATTGAGTCACTAAATAATCATTTCTTTTTCGTTGTTTGTGAAAATGCTTCGTTGATTTTCAACAGATTTCGCAATAAAATGTGTTTCCTGTGTGCACCCACCCCAAATCAAATTTCTTTAGCCCAATATACATATATAGTAATCGTACCCGCATGGTGTATTCTTCAGAAATCCATGTCCTGTCGATGTTGAAATGTCCAGTGTATGCTGCCGGTTGGTCTGCGGCTCTTCCGTTTTATTTGAGCCGCTGCTCATGTCCCGCCACATGTTGCAATATTTATTGCGTTTATTTTTATTTCAATTTTCACAATTTGCCTGTCGGCGCTGAATGCCTCTGTCTGCGCCTTTTCCTGCGCCTTCTCGTCCTTTGCCGTTTTGCCAACCGGCAGGCAGGTTTCATTCCAGCAGAATTGCTTTGGAATTTTCACATGGAGGCTCCTCCATAAATAATACTTAGTTTAGCAACTTTGCCAGTTAACTTATATAATGCTGCGCACGTTTTTCAATGCAGTGAATGTTGTTGCCTGCAATGTAGACAAATTTTTATTATAATTTACTTCGAGTACGGCGGCAGGGCAATCCTAGAACTTCTTAGGCGGTCAACAGTGTTTCTTCGTTATTTAGAGTTTTTTTTTTTAATTTATTTTTTTCAATATGTCTTCTTCTGTTCTTATTTTAGTTTTCAGTACCGTGCGTCGTCTATTGGTAAAACGTGCTTTTCTCTGATTTTACGATTGCATTTGTTAGTATTTTGTCCGTCTGCTGCTGCTGCATTTAGCTTTGGGTGGGTTGATCATGATGAAGTGCAAGTCTTTAATTAATTAAGGGATTATGCGATTGGTTCGTTCGTTCGTTCTTTGAAATAGTCTAGTGTTTCAAATGTGAAATATAGGGATTTTATTTAAGTTTTCTATGTGGCAAACTTTCACCACAATAGAGCACGTTCTTGCACATATTACGAAAGAGGATTGAGTAATCAATAGATATATTATATTTATGGGGTAATTGAGTACATTCCTCAAATACATATTTATAAATTTAAAATTTTAAATCGAACGTATTTGTAAAACAAATGTACAGGGTATTCGAATATACCACTAGGATTCACACTTCCCCGCAGTCTAAAAGTAGCATCTCATGATTAAAAAGGTACTAGAAATGAGCAAAATATAGCAGAATTGGTTTTTACCCAAATGTATAGTAAATTTATAAAATGAAGCAAACTACAAATTTGGGATATAATTGGAGTATGTTATACTAAAAAAATTGTATTTGAAATGAATTATAACTTTGGACCACTGTAAGCCCAAAAAAAAAATACCAATACATTTCTAGATACCCTTAAATACCTAAATTTAACCAAAATCCAAGTTATTTAAATCTCAAGTAATTTAAATCTCAAAAAATTGAATTTTATTGCTTGTGATAACTCAACTAGTAGGGTAAATTTTCTTTAAAGATGTTCCAACTTCCCTTCCAAATCAAATACAAATTTCAATTCGATCGAATTTCTTTTAGTTGATTCAAAATTTAAAATTCAGGTCTAGTAATATAACTAGAAATTTAAAATCTCAAAACAAAAAATACCGAACACGAAAACGTCTAATAAAAAAAAATGCAAACAAAAAAAATTTCGAAAATAAATATGTCAATGGGTTATAATAAAAATCGTCTTTACTCAAAAATTGAAGCAAATTCTTCGAATTTTAAAAATGTTCCGCATTTGCTTCAATTTGAATGGTGTAAGACATTTTCTTATATCTTAAAATATAAAATTTTAAATTGGTATGTATTGATAAAAACGTTGGACTGACCAAATACTTTGTAAATTAAGAAATAAATTAAAAGATGATGTAGGCTTGAAAATGTAATAAGAACGAGTTGGGAAAGTTAGGTCACATGGGTAAGTTCGGTCACATGGGGCGGATTTTTATAGTCGGTCAAGCCCGACTATGGAATACCCTACACCTTTGGTGGGGATATTAACCCTCAGAATATTATTCATATATCAGAAATTTACGTCTTATATCCCCATAAATTAAAAAAATTATATAAAGTGTAAAAAACTAAAAAAAATAAATTTAAAAAATGTAATTGGGCGGACCACGCCCATATTTAAAATTTTGAAAGGCTAATATTTCATAGATTTGAATTTAATAATTTACGGATCAAATTTCCACTATGAAAACCTGGGAAATAATGAAAAAAAAAAGTGGGCGGATCACGCCCATTTTTGGACCACATATTTTTAGGTGAATTCTAACAATACGTTTTAAATTTTATAACTATACCTTGAATACTTTTCGAGTTATTAGTTCCGAAAATGTTATATAAAATTGACTTGTATGGGAGGTGGGCGTGTCCGTTGACCGATTTGGCTCATTTTCAAACTCAGTTCCTACTTTTGGCTAAAATATATTGAGACAAAATTTCATCGCATTCTGATCAGTATTTCTCAAGTTATTCTGTATTCGGACAGCAAGACAGCAAGACAGCAAGACGGACAGACAGACAGACGGACATGGCTAAACGGACTCGGGTAGTGATGCTGATCAAGAATATATATACTTTTCCATACCGGACGCGCCTCCTAAGGGGCGTTACAATATATGCACAAAGTTAATATACCCTGTACCTCATAGGTGTAGGGTATAAAAATGGCCCAATATGTCCAGTACGATTGTCTAAAAGAAAATGTAGAAACCCTCAAAATGCTAGGTTTAAAATTTTTTAATACGATTCTCCTAATATTTCAATAAAAAAAAGTATTGTGGAACGAAACAATTCGGTTTTTGGCTTCTAAAAACAAGGTGAAAAGAAGGATAAAATTATAGATCTAATTTGATATATAAGAAATACTTTTATTTAATATTAAAACACATCTATGTTATGCTATAAATAATAGATACACATTCAAATTTATATTATTTGCATTTGTCTGGTTATAATATGGGTCAGATCCATCTGAATTACCTTTGGGTTTTTTTTCAAAATATTAGCTAAAGTATTTTCAATGGAATACAAAACCAAAAACTCGAATATGTTAAAAGTAAAGTCAAAAATATATAGAAATATATGAGAATGTTTCACATAATAACCCAAAAACTTTAGGAAATATGAAAAAACTGAGTGTTAGGTCTTGAGTCGAATCTTGAAGTCCATCGGTAATTTAAAGTAACATCAGGAATATTTTTTTGTTTTAGGTCCAAAAAACTTACAATAAAATCATTGTAAATTCGATGTTTTAGCGAAATGTTACACATATTCCATACATATCTCATAAGGTATACCTTAAAAGTTGTATGCAGTATTTCTAAATATAAGCGATGCAGAAAACCCTCAATGTATGCATTACAACATATAGGAAAGTTCAATAACAATACGAAAAATTCAAAAACCCCCAAACAAAAATTCTGACACGCTCTATGAACTTTGTTTTCACAATTCCATTGTGTTTGTAATAAAATACTTCTTTTCTGCACTGTTTTAATTCTAAGGATTGAACGATGTATTAATGTTCTTTATTAGCCTTTGGGGTAATTTTAGCTTTTGTTCTATTTTAATTTCAGTTTTTCCTGCATACTTTCGCTCAACTGTTTGGTGGCGGCTGCGGCGCAGGGTACAAAACAAAATGAACTTTTGCAAAATAAACAGGACACCTCATCGTCCACATCATCAGCAATTTATCAAATCAAAAGACACGTGCCGTTGGAACAAAAACCACAACAACATCAACTGCAGCAACAGCACCAGCTCGAGCAACAACAACAGCAGCAACAAATACAACAATTAATGGATGAAGTGGTCGCAAAGCCAGTGCCGCCACCAGCACGTGGAAGAAAAATAAAGAACCCGACTAAAAACTCACACGGACAAAATAAAAAGTTATTAAAGTAAGTGTTTTCTACATACTTGATAAAGTTTAAAAATTGAAGTACACAGAAAAAAAAATACAAGCTACAATATTTTTCGTAGATACCTCAAACTTTGCTAATTTTATAACCAAGAATTAGTGTTCAATTCTTTAAATTATAATTAGTAAGGAAGGTTAGGCGACATGGGAAATTTTGAAATATGCAGATTTCGTTAGTCGGTGTTATTAGTAAGAATTATGAAAATTATAGACGGCCTAACCCTAAACATATGGATATGTGTACCAAAATCCGATTGTTGTAACAACCTCCTAGTCAGCAAGCATGAGGTTGTGCCAACCTCCTAGTCATGATAAAATACGTCATATAACATCAACATCTACACACAGAAAAATTCTCTTTTGGCATTAGGTTAATTGAACCAACATTTCAGTGTTGGAACCGAAATACATTTGTTGAAACCTCATGTCATTAAATTGAAAGTACCTTATTTTACTATAACAGAAATTTTAGTCCGCACAACTGCAAATTCGGTTGCAGCAACCTCATGATTGCACTTTACTTTATGCCAAAGTTGACATTTGTCCATTTGTTACGGCGATTGAGTACGTTGTTGTATCAACAAAATAAATGGCAAACGGCAACTTCATGTCTATCAGAAGTTCGGTTGCCAGATTTTTGCCAATTATTTCACAAGTCGAAAACAATAGGAAATTTATTATTTAAGTAATTTTGCGGAATAAATGTGTAAAAAAATAATAAAATAATTGAATACAAAATCCTCACAAGCTAGTGAAATATAAAATAAATAAAAAATATGTGACCATATGTGCCATATCGTCGTTGTAGAACAAAAAGTCACCAAATACATTTTCAAAATGCCAAATATCCATTTACAAAAATCTTTATATATCTGTCAATTTTTAATCGATGATCTCAATTTTTTTACCACATCATAAGAAAATGTAAATCTATCAATAGATATTTCAACTTTAAAAATGCACCAATTACTTTTTATAATATTAATCAACAAATCGCAATTTAAGTTTTTCACATTTGGTGACTTTTCGTTCTACAACGACGATATGTGGAAATAGTTTTTTATTTTTTAGTTATGAAGAAATAAAATATTAAATGCAGGCATATTTATCTTTTTATTCAGAGAGCATCTTTCTACATATGTTTTACATACATAAATAACTTTGTTAAAATAAAATGTCAATTGGAGTTTTAGAAAACGCTATGCTCACCGCCAGGATATTTTCACAACCTCGCCGATCACCGATTTGAAGGTCACAACCTCATTCTATAGTCTAAAGGTTGCTACAACCGAATTAAGAGGTTGTTGTAAATACTTGTATTAGTTGTTATCGCAACCGTATCATCCGGTAGGCAATTTAGTTGGTTGCCGAAAAAAATCTGTTTTCTGTGTGTATACAGACACCTGTCCTTCTAGGTAATATTAAAAATAGGTTATGCGGTTTCTAAGAAATCAAGTTTCTAACCTCAAGTAGCTATATTTTCGCTAATGCATCGTAGAGACCCAAAACTTTTGACTTAATGTTCAAAATCAAATAGCTTCATCTTCGCAAATATTTTTCGTAGAATATTTTTTACATTTCATAACCATAAAATGATCTTGAAGTCCGCTTTTAAAAAAACAAATTTCTAACTTTATGTAGCTGTAAAGCTAATATTTTATCGTAAGGACATCTAATTTAACTCATAACATTACCAAGAAATGATCTAGAAGTCGGTTTCTTAATGATAAGAATCGGTTAAGGGATTTCTAAAAAAAAAATATTCTAACGTCAAAAAGATATATCTTCGCTGTTGCCTCTGTTTTTTTAGCACACACAAAAAAAATATCGTTTCCTGTAAATACTTTCTCAAACAAACACTAAAGTGTTTGCAAGCTCATTTGTAGGAAATTATCAAAGTGTTTCTCAAAAATGATCAGTAGTGTTTCCCACAAATAAGTGTACTGTTTCCCACAAACACGAAAAGTGTTACCCACAAATACGAAAAGTGTTTCTCACAAATATTTGAAGTGTTTCCCACAAATACGAAAAGTATTTCCCACAAACACGAAAAGTGTTTCCCACAAATATTTGAAGATTTCCCACAAATATTTAAAAATTTGGTAGTGTTTGCCAAAAAAATTTGAAGTGTTTCCGGCAAATATTTGTAGTGTTCGCCATCAAAGCAAAAGGTTTTTTTTTATTGCGGCAGCCACTCATTTACGCGACATTTCGAATAATGCAGAATTCCAGGGTAGATTATTCGACTAGTCGCGTAAACGAGCCACTGTAGATGATAATAACTAGCTTCAGATGTCGCACAATAAGAAAATTTCGGATTCTTATTCGACAAAAGGAGCTTATCCACGTTTATTCGTGCAAGTGTTGCATGACACGGATAAGTTCAAATGATTTTTGGGGCAAACACTTTCAATGTTGCATTTTTCCGAGAAGCTATTAGTATTTAGTTCAAACACTTTTAAAAAAGATTGCATTCTGGGAAACACTTAGTATTTGCCCCAAACAAAAATCATGTATTTATTACTTATCTTAAACATTTTCATTATTTACTGGTAACAAATGAGTGTTTGGGAGTAATAATTGAAATTACTTTTGTAAAGTGTTCTTGGGAAACATTTTAAATGCTTTTAAGTAATTAGATATTGTTTTGTTCAAACACTAGAATTGTGTAATTGATTGCAATAAGCCATTATTACTTACGACCAACAGTAAGTATTTCTGGCAGCCAATATGTATTTACCAGAAGTAGCCGATAGCTTCCCACAAGTGTTTTATAAACATTACTTTTTTAGAGTGTATATCAAAATACTTTTGTAATAAAAACTTCAATAAATTTAATTTTATTTTATTATTTACAATTTGCTTAGTGTATGAAACAGTCAAATAATAAACAAAATAATTTAATAAAAGCAAACAACACTTTTAAAATTTTATAGATATAAATTTGTTGACATCATTATTATAGATGACCACTAATGATCTTTTTAATTTAATATATACAATTTTTGCTGTGTACTGAAACTTATAACCAGCACATTTTGTACGTACAACGCTTTTAACAACAAAGTAGCTAAAAACACAAAACTCTTAACTAAAAAATAGTTAAAATATAATGAGTAACACTTTATTTTTACTACGCTCATAAACATAAAACTAATTTTATGCGACAAAATTATACAAAGAATAGAAGCATACAATCATTTTAAATAGGAAATTTTTATGCGATTTTCCTATGGTGGATGTTACTACCCAACGAGATCACGTCTTCCATAGAATATGCATGACAATCGTTAAAAGTTTTTCTCGCATATTTTAATAGTTTAGTTTTACAGCATTTATAAATATTAATTAATTATTTTACGTCTTTTGCGCACTTGCAGCAAATTGGGACTGACTAAGGTTAGAGCGCCCAACAGCCATAACCGGAAACGCCTCGCCGTTGAGTCACGCAGACATGCATCGCCCGATGATTCACACATGTTCATCATAAAGTTGCCACCAAATCTTTATTACTACACGAGTCCCAAAGGCGGCGCAAGTCCTAAGAACACGTTGGATCACAATACTAACGGGAAAAAGGTAAACGAGATTCCATTACACCACACCACACATTTTTCTAAAACTAAAACCGAAACAAAACAGCAAAAAATCCCAACTGCTAACGTAAACCAGCAAAAAATACTAACAGCACAAAAAACCACCGTATAATGTATATGTTGGAAAAACAAAGAAAAAAAATCTTCTAAGAATCATGAAACCAGACAACGACACTCTGAGAACACTTCGGTGACTGACTTACGTTCGAATGTGGCTGAGACAGTGTCAGCGCATCAAGATCGCAGATAAACATCGCATGCGATGCGCAAACAAATTGCAAACAAGAACTACTCGGTCCCGGCATCGCCACCGCCACCATCCCCATCCCACTCCTTTACCACCCCCCCTTTGTGACCATGACAGTCGCGCATGCGCATAGCAAACCATAGAGCCAAGTCAGACCAAGACGAATCGAACCATAACCGACCGTGGCCGCCATCTACTCACTTGGCGCAGTAGATAAGATTTCAGTTATATTCACCCAAATATCTAAAAAGAGGAAGAGTTCCCCCGCCCCCGTCTTCCCATGATTCCACCAGACAAGAAGACAAGTCGAGGTTGTTGTGCTCCGTCTTAGTTTCCAACTTGGCGCGTTTATTTATAAAGCAGCTTCTTAAAGCATTTCTGCCTGTTTGGGGCACAAAAGTGTGACTGGAATTAATGTGCCAAGTGTCTTTCTTGGTGCTTTGGTCCGCCGTGTCGGAAGATATTATGAGATATGTGTCGTCGCATCATGCGGGTACTTGCGACGCACTTTTTGGATTTCAATGCGAAATTAATATTCGCAATATCATATTTTTCAGAGACTCTTAACTAATGCGCTTAACTATTAATGTTCATCAGCTGATCGGCGGGAAGTGGAAAAATTATGAGGCGCCAATTAATTTGTGTTCACGAGATAAATAGGCGTTTTTAAACAGAAATTAATTTCTTAGTTTGCAGCTACTTTATTAATATTTAAGGTAAGCACCATGACGGTCAGACCACATGAGCGAATAGAGCATAACTCGGTGTGCAGGTCAATAATTTGTTTAAAAATTAAAATAGCAGAATATGTACTTTAATTACTAATGGCAGAAATGTAAAAATTGTCGGGAAAAATAGACTCAAGGAGATTGTTCCACAATCGTTTCGTGCGACTTTAGACCGAATTGTCTCCGCAATTTTGGTTCTGTTTAGAACCGTGTGGACTACTAAGGGATGGCTTGGTTCGATGCCCAAGTAGAATGGGAGACCACACGACATGGTGGAATGTATTACTTCGAATACTTTCCTTTGTAATACCTATGAAACGGTGCTCAATAGAACTAATAGTGGCGGAAATATTTGCATCTTCTATTAAATATATCATACGTTGTTATATTCGGACCAGGTATTCCATCTTAGGCAGGATATAGGTGGCGTCAAAACGATTGAAGTATATCATGCGCAATTTCAGAATACGAAGGCACTTGGACGCTATTTTCGACACATTAAATATATAATCATGCCAACGGAGGTCACATTAAACTAATACTCCCAGAACTACTGACTCCGCAATATACACTTCATCCATATTGATGGGTAAATTCATTAGTTTGTAAAATTGCAGACAACATTAGGTCAAACATTGGGCCCCACTCGAGATTATTTTAAGGTCATTAATTGTTACATTCATAGTGAATGATTTACTTTCAGTCTCAAAAGAGTTTAGATGCTTATTGAATCAATATAAATGTCAAATGTTACTGTTATCTGCAAAGGAATGAATTGGTTCTTGGTCAATGACAGAAGGCGCTTGATAACCACCAGAAATACGAATGAGGATAGGACTGAACCCTAAGAAACTTCAGAAAGAGCGGAATGCTGTTCTAAACTAACTCGTATTATGGACGCTAGTGAAAACTCGATATTCTTCGAGTAAAAGAATTACCAACCCCATAAGCATTTAATTTTTATACAAGGTCTCATGCCACACTCGACCAAAGTTCTTTGAAATATCCATAGTAACAGCTTTAGTGAAACAATTATTCCGCATTTCAGTGATAGTCCGGAAACTATACGGATAGACTATAACTATAATAACGGTAATTGAGTTATTCTTTGTTCTTCAGATATTTCACATTGAGAAAGTTTATTACGCTCTCCATAACCTTGCTGAGCGCAATGTTTTAATATTTGACGGGGTTCGTACCACCCAACATAATAGAAAAACTACTGTAAGTCCCGCAGTTAATATCAGTATTCGTAAACCCTGGTGACTCATTTTACTTCCTTCACACATTAAGAAATATGTGTACGGTATCAAAAGACGACTTAGTTATAATTGGACCTACTATCAAAATGTCCCTACTTAAATGTTCCTTTGTGTGCTAAACTTCCGACTTTATTGTGGAGGTGAAGTATGCATAAGGATAGTGTACCAATTTGGAATGTTTTTTTTTTTGTGAATGCTCGATGCTGTTAGAAGTGATTTCAAGGATCTTACAAAGTAATTGTCAAATTTCAAAATAACATTTTTTGTGTTGATTTAAATTGAAAAGCTCGATAAGATTTTAATCTCAGTTCGCCACTGATCTTCCGATTTGATAACGATTTTAGGGTAACATGGGGTCGCTGATCTCGAATCTGAAGTCCGTTTTGCTCTATCAGCACTGGGTTCCTCACAATTTTGGGTCAAATATGTACATTTAGGGTGTTAAAGACAGTACAAAAAATAATTAAATTTCAAAAGATACAGGTTTGGTTTCTTCAGCAATAATGTTTATAATGAACAGGCACATTTTTTTACTTTGGCACCATCGTCCCAACGCTCATTCATAACCCTCTTTTTTTCCAATTAATTCTGTTTAATGGGTGGATCTGAGGCAATTTCGTTATTTGAAAACCCCACCTCATTTTTGATGGGGAATATATTTGCCAAAGAGAGTATAATAGTTTTTGCAAGTCTTCATGCGGTATGTTAATATTTTTAATAAGTAGGGTCAAAATTCGAAAAAAACGGACGTTATGGCAAAGCGTTGGGACGATGGTGTCAAAGTAAACAAAATGCGACAGTTCATGATAAACAACATTTCTGAAGACATCAAATCTGTATCTTTTGAAGTTAAAATATTTTGTGTACATCTATAAACAGCCATGATATCTAAAATCCTTATCAAATCAGAAGATGGATGAAAAAGTTGGACATTTGTTGCACTGAGTAATTTTTAAAAATAGACTGCTATTAATATTCCACAGTGGGTTTCTTCATATAGTCCTTTCTTGCGCATGTCATTAATATTTTAAAGCTACGCCACATATAGTAATTATCTGTCTTTTTTTACGAAAATGAAAAAAACAAAACGCTAAATAAACTCATTAAAATGTGCAGATCTTCGTCATAAAAGTCTCCTTTTAAATAGCTATGTCTACCACATACATATTTTAACAGCATCGAACTATTAAAACAAACACTTTTGTTTTCTTTTATACCATTCAAGGTCTCCTTTCCGTTCAGCTCGAACGGCAAGCCAGGACGCATTTACCATTGGAATTTGCCGGCCATAAAAAAGATACTCGAAGATAAAACACGCTTCCCGAATGTCGCCACCGCTACAAAGGATCAATTGATTGACATCAAAGATATACCAACCTGGACAAAACCCTGGGAGAACGAAACGATCGAGAAGTCCTACAACGGCGGCAGCAGCATCAGCGTCAACGGCAACGGCAAATCGGACCAGATGATGATGGGTCTGAAGAAGTCGTTAAAACGCAAATCTCCATCATATTATGCGCCAACGCATGCGGTCAATAAAAATAGTTTTAATAAATATTTTCCCGGTAATGGTAAACCAAAGGGGTTCTACGTGATGAAGGAGAATCAAAAGAAGCCACTTTATTACAAAAATATCGTGGCATAAATTAAAAACTAACGATAAAAATCATAAAATTGTGGGCGTTAATATTTCATATACATACGTCGTGTCCATATACATCGTTCGTAGTATTTCGTATTTATACTTGTCGCAACAAAAACAAAAAAAAGTGAAGACAAAATTTTTCATAAACGAGCATAAACATAGTTTTTTGTAGCATCATCAACATAACGTATATTGATTGATATATTTTTAAACATATACACGAGATCTTTTTGTACTTTTATATTAAATGGTGGAAGTGGTGCGAATAGCTTTGATCACAACATATTGCATAGAATAGCTACACTTCTAAGTAGTTCGTAGATATCGGGGGATTGTACGTGTCGACGATAGAAGACCCTCCCTAATATACAACAATACATGGATTTTATAAATCAATAACACTACTTAACAAAACGAGTAAAATTTGTCTATGGACATCGCATATATATTCTCCGATTTTGACTGCATACTGATTTTTTTTTTAAATTTGTATCACTTACGTTTTTATGGATTTTGCTATTAAGGGTGTGTGCGAATTCGACTAAATTGCTGACTAAACTAAATTAGGTCGGTAATGCAGTGTTCGACTTTTCAATTTAGCAAATTTTCGAGCAGACTAAATGGAACTAAATTGGAAGACATCAAACAGACATATGATAATCGATTTATTATAGACTTTAACAATTACCGGTTACCGAATGGCGGTCGAATAACAACTCCTACAATTTAGTTTAGTCAGCAATTTAGTCGAATTCGCACACACCCTAAAGTCACTTTTTAAATGGAAAAATTTTAAATTCTAAAAATTTCCTAGAAAAATTTTAATATAAAAACTAATTTCAATATTTCAGTTATATTACAAGTAGAGCTGTGCGATTAATTGATTAATCAATTTCTGATTAATTGATTAATCAATATTTTCGATTAATCAGTATATTGATAAATCAAGAAATCAGGATTCTGATTAATCGCACAGCTCTAATTATAATATATTTTGATCTAAACTCAACAAATTTGTATTTCAAGACAAATTTAACTTGTTTTTTTTTAGTATTTAAGATCACATCATAAAAAGAAATTGTTCATGATTGTCTAAAACATAATGGAAAGTAACAATCAAAATTACTACCTTTCTGACATCTGTTTTACTTTTTAAAATATGCACTTGAAAAAATAATTTCTCTTATACAATATCAATTTACATATTTAGTGTAACATTCGACATTAATAAGTAATACAAGAATTTTTCAAAAAGTACCAGAAAATTTGTAATTTTAGTCGTTATTTTGTACTTTCGTTTATATAATCATGAATAATTTTCTTGTTTCTCATTAAATTTTAAATTGTAAAAAAACCTTTGAAAAACAGTCTAAAAAAAATCACAATTTTTCGAGTTCAGATCCAAATATCTTAAAAACTAGTTGGAATTTGCGCATTTAATTTTATATTAATATTTGCATTGACAGTTACAATAAAAATTGTATTTAAATTTTTTTTAAAATGTATTTTTATAAAGTTCTATAATTGTTTATTTAAAAAGGGATCCAAATTCAAATTGCAATTTTTTTTAATATTAAAGTTTTCAATAGGTGATTGACAAAACTGAGTATGCAGTCAAAATCAGCAACTTCGAATTATAAAGCATGCCTAGAGGAAAAAATCTTATTGAGTAGTGCAATACTAAAACTAAAAAATACTGAAAAACGTAATAAATTTTACAAGGACAATAGTTATTAAGTTGTTTTGCTGATAATATAAGTTTATTTTTATACAATTTTAAATTTAAGTTAATATTTTTTACTGTGTAATAAAACGTTATTTTCGACTGACTAAAATAATATTAATAAATTCATTGAAAACTATATTATTATGTTAATTATTTCTAGTTTTGTTTTTAACTATTTCTGAATAATTTGTGGGCTTTGTGGAACTCAAATAATGGATCAGAATATAGTCTCTGTGCTTGCTCTGACAGTTGCTCATGTTTATATGCGGCATTACCATTACTTCTTAAACACTTCCATATAGATATAAAAAAAAAACCTTAAATAAATAACTATGAAGAACTCACAAACGTTGAATAAACGTTTTATTGACATCCATCGATGCTTAAATATCACAGAGACCACACTTCAAAGGCACGTAAAATACACAGACAACGTCAAAAGTAAGGATAACGTCTGGAATTCCATCCTTTAATTCTTCAAAAAATACAAATCAACGACAACGAATATATAAAAAGAAAAGACGTAGTATATATTCATGCATCAGAAATACTGAAGGAATTTCAAGTCAAAACAACAAGAAGAAGTTGACTGAAATGTTTAAATTCTGGACTCTATAAGAAGTCAAATCCGAATTTTGGTTATCTTGGAGGTGTTTTTTAACTTTTAGTATTACCTTAATTGTAGCCGCGGTAGCTCAGTGGTTAGTGCGTTGGACTGCGAACCGAAAGGTCCCCGGTTCAAGACTGGACTGGGGCTAACATAACAACATCTTTTCATAGACACATTTTCTATACCGCGCTACCTCTCGTCAGTAAATGGCAAACCTACGAGAGTAAAACCATTGGCTATGAAAAAGCTCTCACCCGCCGTTCGGATTCGGCAATAACTGTAGGTCCCACCACTTTGAGTACAAATATAACACGCACAGCTCAAAATGGTGAGAGAGCTCGGCCGAAGTTCTATACAGGACTGTAGCGCCGAACTATTATATTATTATTACCTTAATTGAGAAATGATGTTACCATTTTTAAAATTTTTGAAATAGATCTAAAAAGAAACATCGCAATTATAAAAAAAAAAGATTAAGAGGATTCATATCATTTTGTATCTCTGTATTTTATAAAGAAAAGAAATGGAAAAACAATTGCTTATAATATTTAAAATGCTACTCGATTATTATTTCCTATTGGAATTTTACGAAATGTTATGACTTCCATTATTATAAAATAAAAATATTTTCAAGTGCTTAGAATTCAATAATGCTTTATGTAGTGATATCATCAAACTAATTTGAGTGGTAAGAGTTTTGTTAGTTTTCCGAAATATTTTGCTGTTGCTATTTATTGCAAGAACTTCAAAACTTCCGAGACACAAATCTGATATCGGATATGCTTTGTGTTGTTCTGTGCACAGTTTCCCCTACACATTGCATGGATTTCAAAAGAATTTCAATGGTTTCGAAATAATCATGACTTATTGTGCCAAATTAAATGCTGTCGTCGCAAGGTGGTTGAACCTAAAGAAGAAGATTTTTGTTTCAACTATGGGTATGATACCCGTTCTCCAAAATGTAATGTTAAAGAATTTGATTGGAGTACCTACAAAACAAAAATAAAAATTAAATAATCACTTTAATGTGATGTTCTTTTACCTCATGTGTGTGCCTGCCATTGCCATTGTTAGGACCCGTGCATGTTAACAGAGCGTACAATAATTATTTTTTTAATATACTTTGTATATCTATCTGGTGGTACTGATTAGCCAAGTATAACCGTTTTGGAGAATAGAAAAAATAATTTAAAACATTTGTAATTTTAAAGAGAAGATGATACGTAACCGTTATGTGGTCACCCTTATTAAAATTTACAACCAATGACTATAGTTTTGGTGAATTATGAAAGCGAGGCACAACAGAGTTATCGTGATTGTATTTCTGATGGCGAGGCACAGGGCAGCGCCCTGTAGGAATTTACTGAAGCGTAAATATTTTTGTTTTTACTTTCGTTCATTGAACCCTTCTGAAATTATTGTAGAACTCTTCAACAAGACCATTTGATTTACTTATGTAGTGTTCTTAATAACTACTTGAGATTTGAATAAAATGGCCCAATGCTGTGCTTTCTTGGAGTATGTAATTTGTACGGTACTTGAATTTTTTCGTATTAGTTACAATTTACCCTCAAGTTATTTCTCATAGAATTTATAAATTGAATATATTTGGTCTACTTATTGAACTTTCTTAAACTCAGCATGACAAAAATATTTCGCATTATCATACCACGAAATATAATCAATTAAAATTTGGATCCATTATGTTTATCTGGTGAATTATTACATTCGTTAAACAAAGGCTATTATAAGTTAGGAATATTTTTAAAATTTCACACATCATCTGTGATTCGATATGATTGCCATAATTGCCATACACTCAATATAATCAATAAGCGACTAAATGTCATTCGTAGAATTACGAAATATGTAGTTTTCCCCATTGATCTACGCTCAATGTAACATATTACAAAATATATTTTGTTCGATTTTTATACTAGATTATATTTGTAATATAAAAACCATTAAATTAGGCTAACTTTTTGATTTAATGTAATTCGTAAAATTACGAATTCCCATTATCATTCACTCAATATACACTATGTGGGAATTTACAAAATGTTTTTAATATTATTGTAAAATTTACTAGTTTCTTTTTGTATTTTTCATAAAATATTGAAATATATTCGTAAAACAAAAATTATACAAATTATCACTCAATATACGTGTATTTGATCTAATTTATAAACTTACAAAATACCCCTTCCGCATTACCGTACACCTTAGTAGAAATTTTGGTAGGGCCATGGTCATGAAGTGATCATGTCATTATTTTCGGGATATGACGAGGCCCATAATGTACTTGTAAAGCAGTGTCCTGATCATGTATTGACCTCAGGCCATTATCATGTACTGATCGGGCAATGCCCCATTTTAATATTTACCCGACAATTTCCTTGTCTGAGCCCGAGCATAATAGGGTTTCTTTCATTAATCTCGATCATTGCCTGATACTAATTTCGTTATATATATATATATATATATATATATATATATATATATATATATATATATATATATATATATATATATATATATATATATATATATATAGTTTGGCACAACAGTCCTATAAGAACTTAGGCCGAGCTCTCTCACCATTTTGAGCTGTGCGTGTTATATTTGTACTCAAAGTGGTGGGACCTACAGTTTATTGCCGAATCCGAGCGGCGGGTGAGAGCTTTTCATAGGCAATGTTTTACTCTCGTAGGTTTGCCATTTACTGCCGAGAGGTAGCGCGGTATAGAAAAATGTTTCTATGAAAAGATGTTGTTAGCCCCAGTCCAGGCTTGAACCGGGGACCTTTCGGCTTTCAACGAAAACTCGATCATTTCCTGATGGCGCATCGGGCAAATTTCTACTAGGGCACTTCATAAACACAATTCGAAATTTTACAAAAACCTTTTTAACATTATTTTTTTTTTAAGTTACGAGTATATTTTATATTTGTATATTTTATATTAAATGAATTTTTCGGATATAATTAATGAAAAAGCGATTAAAATTTCGTATCTTTCGATTATAATAGATCTATGCGAATCGATTCTTAAAACTACGAAATACATTTAATTTTAGATTTTACATTTAGATTTTTATAAAATTATTTACTTTTTGTTATTTTGCAATTCAATACATTTCAATATACGATGTATTCGTAAAATATTCGATAATATAATCGCAATACCAAAGCAATTCAAAATTATGAATCTTTCGATTATATTACGAAATGTGTTTATTTATACAACATACTAAGCTAATTTAAGTGTTTTTTTTTTACTATGTTTCAATTAACTATTTCGTGAATAACTTTTAAAAATTAGTTTCGCTCAAAAATCTTAAATATTCGTAAATATACAAACATTTATTTAAACATTTTACGAATAATGTCGAGAATCAGCATCACGAATAATTTTTATGTATGACTAATACATATATTATACGTAAAATTGTTCGTAAACAATTGTTCGTAAATATAATGGTCGTAAATATAACGTAGCTTTACGAAAATACATTCGTAGTATAAGTAGTTTATTTAGTGCACCTTTTTTTACTATTGAGTATTATGACTTTATAATTTGAGTTGTATTTGCAATACAAATTTTACCCTGTTCACTAATTATATATATTTTTTAATTTTGCAATAGCTCTTAATGTTACGAATTTTCCCAGCATTTAATTCAATTGCAATAATTTATCACTTGGCGCCATCTTTGGTGTCACCTCGTTGTGAATGGCGTAATTCATGTACTTCATGTTTATGCAGAATTATTTTAAATTGAATTGTTCGTGCGTGGCATTTTTATAATTTTCCACAGTACCCAGTGTCTGTGGTACGTGCGAAATAGTTCGTAGTTC
The DNA here is from genome assembly GCA_951804985.1 of Dryomyza anilis. Taxonomy (NCBI): domain Eukaryota; kingdom Metazoa; phylum Arthropoda; class Insecta; order Diptera; family Dryomyzidae; genus Dryomyza; species Dryomyza anilis. The sequence continues at coordinate 84,544,794 of OX638132.1, read as the reverse complement.
TTGTTCTTAATTGTTCTGGAAGTCATGAGCGCCTCATGAAGAAACTTCTGAAAGGAGTGCTGTTGCGCAGACGCAGCTCAGCATGAAGGCACACGCGAGGGTCTACGAAAGAAATTATTAGGGTTCCAAAGATAAATCATACGCATGACTGACTCATGGAAATGTTGATATATTTATTGGAGTCATTCTTTTTATTTTTTAAGATTTAAGTAACATTTAAAAATTTTAAATAAATTGAAATATTTATTTAGAAAAATCAATGGTTCATCATTAAAAACAGTCGTATAAAAAGAACTTTCTAAACGAGATTTCAAACTCATTTTGTATATAACTCAGTATGCACTGATGGATTTTTATAGGGCCATAAAGCTACCGAAGATCTTAATTTTTTGCATAACTGCAACTGTCCATTTATGGAGGACTCTTTTTTGGAGGACTCTTTTTTGAACATACCAATTTTTTTTTACCAAAGTTTAAAACACCCTTTACTGCTAATTTACATCAAACCGCCGTTTTAACAACCCCTCCAAACATTGAATAATTCCAAGTTATATTTTATATTAAAACATTGCTGAATTAGAAATAAAACTGGTGTAATACTCTGGTAACCCTTTAATTATGACTATCGTATTTTACGATGATATTAAAAATAAATTAAATATTGATGCTGACAACAACTTCGTTCATGTTTGCACACTACCACAAACATATAATAAATATTTGTGAATATTCTCACTGAGGCAATATCTTTTGAACACACCAAAAATTAAATTATATAGAAAATCACATTCGAAATATACTATAAAATTTTCCCGAGACTATTATTCTTAGCTGAAACAATTCTACCTCGAGGCAATAAAATGAACCACAGTCCGTTCGTCGTCGAACTTAAAGGTCTCCATAGATAGATACTAAAAATATATGATGCAGGGTCTACTGATCTGCACACTGAATGCAAATTAATACACAGACTTTAAGTAGGTGTCATTGTACAAAGCGTCGGATTTGAAACCGTTTTAAAATACATAATGAGAAATGAGTTTTATGAATTGTTCGACGACTTGGTAATACATTCAGAACTGTCATCAGCATAGATTTCATTTTTGTTTCTTCAATTTTTGCAATAGTCAACAAAAGAGTTCCAAGAATCGGAGTCAACACTATGTGAGTTTGTGGCATAAACTCCTAGTTATACTCGGACATATTTATACAACGAAATACATACCATGTAGTTATGTCAACATGACTCAAAGGCTCATGACAGGCCATTGCCTGCTGGTTCGTTATGTTAAAAGCCCCCAGTCACATAAATGGTCGGAGGGTGGAAGGAGGGAGGGAGCCCTCTGCGCTCATTGGGTGCTAAACTATTTCTGTAATATTCCAGCATACAACACATCGACACTTTGTTGGTCATAATGTGGTTACTCATGGTGCATGCATTATAGCCCTAGTCCACTCGTAACTATCCTCGCTGCGCACTCAGTTCATTATATGCCAGTTTGTCCTCATTTGACGTTATTTAACTTGACAATTAGTATTGGCCCCACTGACTAACAATGAATTGCACTGCGCCCTTTGTGTCTCTGCGGCTCGATACACGTTGGCCGCAAACACTGTGCTGCTCGCTGCTCCTAATGGCCAACATGTGGAGCGACATTTATGTGGGAAAGTCGGTCTAATTTATTTTCTTTATTATTGCAATGCGAACCACAGTTTTCGCATATTTGCCGATGATTTGAAGTGTCTGATAGATAACATGTTGGTGATAATTAAATTGAGTTTGCATTTAGATATTTTGTAAACCGTTGGATTAGAAAATTAGATTTTCATATTGAGCCTCACTATAATAGTATAAATTTTGCAAGGGTTTTTAAATAATGATTTCCTTGTCACAAGTGTCGATCAGTGAACTAACTGTTTAACGTTTTATTTGTGTATTGATTTTATGAATATTTTTGAGTTCCTCAATGAATTAAATTTTTAATCATTTTGTAAAATATTTTAAAAAATAGTTATAAGTGTTATAAGGAAAATATTCGCTATCATTTACAATAGGGATGCCCAATTTACACTAGGGATGCCCAACTTTTTTATTTTTGTATTATTGGAAATGACCCAAAGTATTTGAATATATGAATTAAAAAATTCTCTACACTAAGAGAAAAAAGTAATAAAATTAAATAAAAAAGTAATAAATTTAAATACTTTTCGACACGTTTTTCACCCGTTGTCTTTTTTATTTAAATTAAATACTTTTAATTTAAAATTGAAGTAAATACTTTTTATTTAAATTTATTACGTACGTAATAAAATTTGATATAAATACTTTTTATTTAAATTTATTACGTAGGTAATAAAATTTGATATAAATACTATTTATTACTTTTTATTAAGATAATAAAATTTTAATTTAATTACAAGATCATAAACATGTCAATTAATATTTTAAAACTATTTATTTCATGTAAAGAAGGTTAGGAAAAGATAAAATTATTATTTTTTCACTTTTTTCGAAATTTTTATCACTCACGGTGGTTATATAGGTTGGACACTTGACCACATATTACATAATTTTTAAAATGCGTTTTTAACGCATTTTAAAAATTCGCAATCACTGAATTCGTCTTTTACAAGGTCAAAAATGCTCTGAAAAAAATATACAGATTATTTGTTAGCAAAACACTTAAATATTTATAACTTACTTGAGCCCATGCTAGAGACTCTTTGAGACCAACGTTGACTTATAAATTGAATTAAACAATTTTGACATTTTATTATTTCAATATTTTGAAATTGTCATGTTATTTATTTACTATGGTATACCATAACTATAGTTATTAAAATAAAACATAGTTTCTTCTTTAGAATTTTCTATTGACTACGGAAACTAGTCTATAGTTAACTACGTTTTTCTCTCCGTATGTATATATTCGAAAGACTGTGAACTTATTTTGGAAAATTAAAATTAGTGTATCATCTTACTTTCTCGATTTTTTTTTTTCAATTTTTTAAATTTTGTTGAAAAAATGATTTTTTTAAGTTCCCTTAAACTAATTATTAAACATTATTAAACCATATCTTCGGAATCAATGTAACTAAAATGTTAATCAATCCAATTAATTTTTAATTGAAACTCACCCAATGTAACTTTTAGTAGCATTGAATTCCATATTCTTAATAATGAGAATATGTTAATTGGAGAAACTTTAATTAATTTTTATGTCATAATGATATTAAAGTTGTTATATATATTATATTTTTTATTGGGAATTTTTAAATCATTAATTAATTAATTAGTAACATCAATTAAAAATTTCATTCGATAGAAATTGGATCAATTAAATATTTTGTTAAATTAAATAAAATATTTGTCGAATAGAAACATATGAAAATACAAATAATTTAATTCAATATATACCATAAACATATTAAATAAGTATTTATACTGTTTGATATGCATTGTAAAATACTTTCAACATAACGAATGTTTTACCGAAGTCAGTTTTCACAACTTCTACAGGTGGACCAATTAATTGAGTCAAACATAAAATTTGATATTCGCTTCTTAATGATTCAATATGCGACAAAATGAGCATCATAAGCTGTTTGTTCAAATTAGAAAACGATTTTGTTTGCTATTAATATCAATTGTTATATATACGTACAATATTTTTTTCTGTGTAATGCAAAGTTGTACATATATATTTTTTTGTGTACGATGAATTACTTAACGATGAATTCGTAACGTATTAAACATTGTAAAGTAACACACTGTAATTCTTCTACAGTGTGCATTTTACAACACTGTTTCAGTTTTGATGTCATTTCAGTTCCACATTCCACCGTTCCACACAACAATTTGACAGCTCAACGTTGCTAAATTGTATTTTTTTTTATAGTTTTTCGTGTTTTCGAAGCAAATAAACAATTTTGATAAAATTCAACAGTAATTACGTTGTTAATACAACACACTAAAAGTTGAAAAATACCTGCATCATTCGTAGAAAAATGAAAAAAACATGGGTGAAGCGGGAGAACATTTACTACAAACCGTTTTATAAACAAAAGTCCAAAATGTTGTTGCTCGGTATTTTCCTGCTTGGAATTGTGTTCTTTCTATATCAGGCCTTCTCCATTAACAAGCTGCCTAATGCGAGTACGCCGCTCAGTCTGGAGGCAACGATGCAGGCGCTCAAGGAAAAATCGCGACAATTGTTTCCGCCTAGTCCACGTCGTTCAGATGCGTCTGATGTGGACAGTGGTGGAGGAGGAGGAGCAGGCGGCGCTGGTGTTGATGATGCCATCAAGATTATACGGTAAATTAGATTTCCGATTTCCGGATTGAATACAGATAGGGGCAGATTGTATCACATAAATAAAAGAAATATTGAATTCAGATTAGTTAAATTTAATTCAGAAAGGGATACTTTTTATTTATGTTAGTTTTTTTTTTTTTTTCAAAAAATACAAATTTTATTAATTAAAAAGGGTTAAATTCAGTCCAGTAGCATTTGCAAAAAGATTGAAATGAAATTCAGAATTTTAAATTGAATTTAGAAATCAGCAAATTGATTTCAAAGTAGTAATTTTTAATTCGGAAAGTTAAATTGAATTCAAAACAGCAAAATTAAATTAATAAATTTTAATAAAAATTATTTTTTAATACACGTTTTTGAAGTGAATTTTTTATTTAATAAATTCTAAAAGACATCCATTAGATAATATCTACGATTGACTAAATTCTACCAATTTCAGTTTGCATCAACACAAAAATTGATGTATGTTGTTCCTGCTGATGATGAATAAAGAAATTTAAATCAATACAAAATTAAGTCAACAGGAAATTTTCCACCATTTATTGATTTTCGATAAAATAATGTTGATTGTAAATGATTTGCGTCAATCATGAGAATCTATATTTGCGCCACACTTTTTTCATTTTAAATCTAAAAAGTTCACTTTAAAACGTTGTGTATTAAAAAATAATTTTTATTTAAATTTTTGTTTTTTTTCTTTTTTTGAGAATAGATTACACTATTCAAAGTGTCTATGATGAACAGGCAGACAAGAAAATGATAATATTACATTGTCATCCAGTTCTAAGCTATGTTTAAAATTAATTAGAAAATTTATACGAACAGACAGAAAAGATATTAAATACACCTTGAAGAAAGCGAGCTAATAAAAACATTTTGAAATAATAAAAAGCTCAATTCAATGTGGTAAAGAAACTTTCAGAAAGGTACAACTTTAATATAGAATATTTAATATAGTACTCCTGTCATAACATATTAATATTTTTGCACTTTCAGCGGCATTCGTCTCTTCGACTATGACTCCTACAAACCCAACTTTGAGGGTAAGTTCAAGTGTCTCGATGGCAGCACCGACATTCCATTTGCACACGTCAACGACGACTACTGCGATTGCACGGTCGACGGCAGCGATGAGCCCAGCACGAACGCCTGCGCCAATGGCAGGTTCTACTGTAAATATCAGAAGCGTCACATTACGGGACGTGGCCGCGATGTTTATGTGTCCAGCAGTAGGGTGAATGATGGCATTTGCGACTGCTGTGATGGCAGCGATGAATGGACAACGACTGAATGTAAAAATAATTGTAGAACATAGTTGAAGTATATCGTAAAAAAATTAATAATTGCTTTGAAAGCAACGCACTCTTCTTAATTAAAAATGCGTCTAAATTAAATTTAATTAATGAAGTGCTACTGCTGTTGCGTCGATGTTGGCGGCAGTATACGCTCGTACTGATTGTTTTTTAATTTTTTAAATTATTTAAATAGTTTATAAGTTTTTTAGGGCACTAATCTAAGTAAATAAGCGCATTATAAATATGGTAGTTAATGAACAGCTACTCTTTAATGATTTTTGTTTGTTTGTTTGTTTATAAAAAAATAAATGCAGGGATAATATACAAAAGCGATTGTTTGTATAGCAATTATTTATAAGCATCTATATTAATTTCTAGCGCGCTACTTAGAATAAAATATTTTGTATGAATTGTGACAACATTGAGTGAAAAAACTGTAAAATTTATTAAAACGATTACTGTATTTGAATATTTTTGGATACAAAATTTTGGCAAATTAAAAAAAAATATTGAATATAGAAAATCAGTACTTTAAAACTCGCATTTTAAACAAGCTAATCATTTTAATATATTCTCAATCTTTTCTTATTTATAATTAATAGGTTTTTCTTTCAAATATTAAATTGTCGGTGTAGAATTAAAATAAAACAACTGCATTTTTAAAATGGCATTGTATAAAATATATTTGGGACTATTGATGAAATCAATACTGGTATCAATGTATTGATTATATCGTCACTATCATGCCAAAGGGGCGAATGTGCAATTTTTGACATTTGCGTTTTTTTACATTTTTGAATGTAGTTTTTCCTCAAGTATACTGTGCTAAAATCGCGTGTCGTTTTGTTGGATATATCTAGCCACAAAAGTCAAAACCAAAAGGGCGAATTTGAAAAATTGAAAATCTTGTCATGCCAAAAGGGAGAATCTTTTCTTTTTCGCCATAACTTTTTATTGATACGAGATAAAATAGTGTTGTAAAGGCATTTATTGTTTGTTTTTAAAGCACCTATCGATCTGTACCATTATTTAAAAATATTTTGCCAAACATTAATTTGCCATTTGTTATTTGCAGGAAAAAATGTTTGTCAAAATATTTTTGAATAATGATGCAGATCGATAGGTGCTTTAAAAATAAACAATAAATTCCTTTACAGCACTATTTTATCTCGTACCAATAAGTAGTTATGGTGAAAAAGAAAAGATTCACCCTTTGGCATGACAAGATTTCAAATTTTTCCAATTTCTTCTTTTTTTTGCCATAACTTTTTATTTGTGCAAGATAAAATAGTAGTACTAATTGTCTGTTTTTAAAGCACCTATCAATTGGCATCATTATTTAATTTTTTTTTTTTGCCCAACATTTTTCCTACAAATAACAAATGGCAAATTAATGTTTGGCAAAATATTTTTAAATAATGATGCCAATAGATAGGTGCTTTAAAAACAAACAATTAATTTCTTAACATCACTATTTTATTTTGCGCTAATAAAAAGTTATAGTATAAAAAACAAAAATATTTGCGTTTTTGTGAGGATATAGCCTCACAAAATCCGTATTTATAAATCAGTAGTTGTGCAAATCCAAAGATATTTTATATACGTTATATTAATTCATGAATAAACCAAAATAACAGAAAAAAAGGAAAAAAATCTAAATTCAAACTTTAAAATTAGATTTCACCACATTTTTAAAAATGCACATTCGCCCCTTTGGCATGACACTGACGATGTTATAAACTATCAAATGATTCTCCATTTGTCCTTATTCTGGAGCCCGTCGTTGCGCTAATCTGTGTCTTTACGACGAATGCGAATGTTAACCCTTAAATGCACACTGGTTCAGCCAGGAACCAACGGATGAAAATTAAAACTTTGTTCAACGATTTTTATTTAATCTTCCCCCATTGACTTTTAAAATTTAAATTTTAAAACTTATTAAAAAAAATTATTGATCCAAGCGCCACTGTTTGCGCCGGTTCTAGTTTGAAACAAACTTCATTTTTCGTCTGTATGTCAAGTAAGGCCAACCAACCTCAAGAAAATTAACTTTTGTAAAATTGCGTACTTTCAAAAAAATATTATTGTGGTGAATTTGTCGAAATCGAAGCTGAAAAAAATATTGTCGTGAATTTCAAAATCGGGAGTTCAAAATTGAGTATATGTGAAATTCTACAGAAAAGTTTTTTATGTTTTTTTTAAGTTTGTTGTTTTCAAACAACAGAATTCCTGATTTTAACAGAATAACTGCTTGGAAATTAATGGTGTGAATATGACATTAAAAATGGACAGAGTTGCCCATTGGTTCCGCCCATTGCCCATTGGTTCCGCAAGGAACCAACGATGAATTTTTGATCTGGTTCAAGTAAGTAACACCTATGAGCAAAGTCGTAGAACAAACGTTTTTTTCACCAAAGTCAGTCAAGCTATTTTAGGATCTATACGGAACGGAAATGTAACTTCGAAATCAGTTGTTTTGTCAAAGCAATTGAAAAATCTATCGAAATTGCGTTCCTTCCGCACAGATCCTGTGATGCCATATTTTCGAATTCGATTCGGTTCTTAAAATAGCCAAATCCCAATTCAATTGAAAATTTTCATTTCAGAATAGGGGTGATTATATATATAATTTGAAGAGTTCAAAGTGAATCTCAAAATATGTCCTTTAATAATAATTGGACAAGGGTAACATTCAGAGCTGCAAATTCAATGTAAATATGAAATCAGCAACTGAAAGGTCATCCGATAAGATGTCTTTAATTTTAAAATATAATTGGAATTTATTCCGATTATTTGGTTATTTGTTATTTTTCATGTCTTTAGCTATCCTTTATATGTTGCTGATATTTGAAAGTTGTCCGAAATGTTACGGAAGAATTGTCACTTTGTAATACTTATGAACATTCTAAAGATTACCTGATCTGAAATTTTGTCCCAAGTGTGTACAGAAATTTGCCATTAATTTATTTTATAAAACTAGTCTTTTTTTCAGTATTTCTAAAAATGTCAAAGGACTATAATTTTTCATTTAAATTTGATGTTTGCCACCCATATAAGAAAGTTGTACGAAATATTACGGAAGAGTCTTTTTTTGTTGTAATACTAATGGATTTCATAAGGTACCTTAGTCGTTTTTTTAGTAATACTAATGGACATCATAAAGGTACCTTATTAATGCATTTAAGTTATTGTATAGTAAAGGTCTTTTCAGCAACTGAAAGTGCGTAAGTTGTCTGAAATGTTAGAGAAAATATGTCTTTTACGTGTTACTAATGAACATCTAAATGATAACTTTTAGCTGTGCCTGAATGTTATCATAAGAGTATATATATACACTAAGAAAACAGAATGTTTATGAGAGTGTTGCTGCAACTAAAAAACTACTCACTTTAACAATTCTAATATGCAGGAACTACAAATAAATTTGCAGCAAAAATTTAAATAATTTGTAAACATCACATATTTTGTATTATTTGTGAGATGTTTCTTATAAACATCACGAAAAATGTCATATTTTTTGTAGATTCAATGCAGCTACTAGAGAAATAGGTAGCATTGCTGCAAATATTCACATATTCCTCAGATATAAATGCTTTTGTAGCAAAACTATTAATATTGTCTAAATATCACAAAAAGTGTCAAATATTTGACTTGAATAATTTTCAACTGCAATGATGTTTAAATCCCGAATCACACGATTGAATAAACAGTCAACTTTTGAACCAATTTTCAAATTATTTTATAATCAATCGTGTGGGGCCCAATTTTTGTAAATAATTAAAATAATTTGAAAATTGATTCAAAAGTTGACTGCTTATTCAATCGTGTGATTTGAGCTTCCCAACCAGACAAACGATGCCCAAATCCTAACTTTATGCTAACTTTAAAAAGTTAACGATATCCGAATGTTGTCGTAAAAGTGATGAAAAAGGTATCGGAAAGACTTACGTATGTCCGCCTCTTTGTTGACTTTTAGCTCTCGAAAAGGTAACTAAAAAGTTATGTTTAAGTCAACTATTAAAAGGCATCATTAGAAAGTTGTCCTCTAGACAGCCGATAAGATAGCTTAAATACAGCTTTTAGTTAACTCTTTTATCTTCCAATACACATATAAAATATGACAACAAATTATTATCAATGTATTAGGTTGTCATTCGATTATTTACTTTTCCAAAAATTGATGGAAATAATCAAATAACAAACTAATACATATCAAATAAATATAAAAATAGACAATAATAATGAAAAACCAAAAGCTGTTTTAAAATTATATGCATTTTTATTTGTAATTATTTAAGCTGCACTGTTTATTACTGCCACAGTCACGTCCTGAGACACCTCCTCACACGGTAGAATGACGCCTGCAGTAATTTCATAGATCCGATTTAGTAGCGATTCATAAACGTAATTTACTTTTTCATCACTTTTACGACAACATTCAGATATCATTAACTGTTTAAAGTTAGCATAAAGTTAGGTTTTGGTCATCGTTTGTCTGGTGGGGTAGCGTTTTCAGAAACTAAAAGGCAACCCTTAATTAGTAAAACGACGTATTTTTTAAAAATTGGATGTATTCATAAAGATGTTTTTAGTGCGCAATGTTGTGGAAAAGTTGTCTTTTAGTTTTTGTATCAAAGGAAACCGATAAATTGCCGGTATTTGTAAAAATGTTAAACGACGATAAATTTTCTTTTAAATTTGTGTCTGTATAGGGTATACAGAAAGTTGCCTTTTAGTTATTTAATAAATGTAGTCTTTTCAACAACAGAAAATCAACCGATAAATTGTCGTCTTAAATATTTAAAAATGTGAACTAAATTAAATTTTCTCATAAAGGCATCTGTTATATTTTATTCCAAATACTTATATCTGTAAGTTATCCGATATGTTACAGAAAAGATGTCTTTTAGTAATACTAATAATACACTAAATGTTATATTTTTGCTGTGCCTGAAAGTTGTCCTTAAGATATAAAGAAAGCTGCCTTTAAGTTATTTTACAATCACTGTGATTTATAAATAAAGATGTCTTAACTTTTATATGTAATCAAAATTTGAATGTGGTGCGAAATGTAATGGAAAAGTTGTCTTTTAGTTTTTGTATTAAAAAAAACCGATAAATTACCGGTATTTGTAAAAATCTTAAACGACGATAAATTTTCTATTAAATTTGTGTCTGAAAGTGTTCTTATGGTATACAGAAAGATGCCTTTTAGTTATTTCATAAAAGTATTCTTAAATTTTTAAAAATGTGAACTAAATTAATTTTCTCATAAAGGCATCTTTCAGATATTTTTCAAAATACATATATCTGTAAGTTATCCGATTTGTTACAGAAAAAATGTGTTTAAGAAACAAATGTTAGCTTTTTGCTGTGCCTGAAAGTTGTCCTTAAGATCTAAAGAAAGCTGCCTTTAAGTTATTTTACAAGCACTGAAATTTGATTTATTAAAAAAGATGTCTTAACTTTTATATGTAATCAAAATTTGAATGTTGTGCCAAAAGTTTATGGAAAGTTGTCTTATAGTTCTTGTAATTTAGATGTGTCTGAAAGTTGTCTTTTCAGCAACGCAAAGTCAACCGATGAGTTGTCCTAATGCGCGACTAATAAAGGGTTTTTCAACAGGGACCCTACAAAAGTAGAGCGACAGGGACAGCAAACGACGCTATATTTTTTGCCGCTCTTTTGACATTTCTCTTCAGTAAGGTTTGCCATTTCATGATGGAAAGATATACGAATTCGAATTTCGGTAGTAAAATTCAGCATGAAATGGCAAACTTAACTGAAGAGAAATGTCAAAAGAGCGGCAAGAAATATGGCGTCGTTTGCTGCCCCTGTCGCTCTACTTTTGTAGCGTCCCTGTTGAAAAACCCTTGAAAAAAACTTTTGTAGCGCTCTTATTGAAAAACCCTTTACATAGAACATGTAGATTTGATAATAATGAATTTAGTGAAAATGCCTATTAGTTTTCTGTAAAAATTCTATAAATTATAAATACTTACTTCCCCCCCATATACATTTGAAATAAAAACACAACAACATTTACATTTATATGAGTCTTACGGCATACTATATATTTTGACAAATTACTTTTAAGATAATTTAATATACTTTAAATCAATATATTATAATTCAATATATTATAATTCAGTATATTATAATTCAATATATTATAATTTAATATATTATAAATTAATATATTTTATTTTATTACTTTAAAGAAAAATAAACTTTTGAAACTGTTGTATATCGCATATGCAAGAGTTTCTTTAATTATAATTTTATTTTTAATACAGTTACTTAAATATTTAAGAAATATAAATTCTTGTTTTTGTTCTTTTCTGTTACCTATTATGTGTGTGTGTGTGTCTGTCTGTGTTTTATAATTTTATGCATTTAATTTTGTAGATTCTTACTATATTTTGTAGCTCTAACAATTGAAGCTGTGCGTCCATTTATCAACAATATTTTTATTTTTATTCATTTTTATTTTGTTTTTGCTTAGTTAATTTTATCAAATAATTTAATTGAAATAATTGAATGATGTATAATTTAAGTGTGTCAAGGTGTTATGCAAAATTTTGAACAGCAAATTCTAAAAGGTACATTTTTGTTGTTGTTAAATATTAAATATTGTTTTAAATTCTTTTGACGTTTTATATGTATTTTAATGCTTATTTAAACAGCTATGTTTATTTGTTTTCTAATTTAAATATTGATTTTTATTTTATTTCACGCACAAACTTTGCACACATTTTATTTTATATTTTTAGTGACACATAGTACATTTTATTGTAATTGTAATCGTAAAGGTTGCATACTTAAATTATGTACTTAAGAGCTAATCAGTAATACTTAAAACAGAGCGATAGAGAGAGAGAGATAGAGACAAATTGAATGATTGCATTTGCTATTAAATGCGCTGCAAACAAACAGACTGACTGACAAACGGCCAAGTTGAAAGAGATGAGGAGGGTGCGGAAACGCGACGGTGGCATACACTTAATAGCTTAGACTACGTTCTAAGTACACAAAACTAAATAGTAAATTAATTATGCGAATGCGTTCTTTTGTTTTAATTAATAATTATAATGCGCATAGAAAGCAAAAAATTAGCAGCACAATTGAGGCAACTTTTTTTTTAGTTTTGTCGCTCTAAATAAAAAAGTGTTGATTTTATACAATTCGCAATGTAAAATTTTAAAGAAAACTGCGTTCAAAATAAACACAAAGTAAAGGTCTAAAATCAAAGTTTAGAGCTCGAAATATTAGAAGAGAAACAACAATGTTTACAAATAAAATAAAAATATTGCACTGGGAAATAAACAAAAAAAAAATAAAATAAAGTAAAACTTTTGAATAGAAATTTGCGTTAACGCAGGCTTGAAATACGAAAAGTGCTTGGAGATATTGTTGCTGCAAACAGTTGCAACAATTGCCAACTGTTTAACAACTGCTGCAGACGTTTTTGCAGAAATTTAAAGGTTTTGTTTAGCGGCAGAGCGTAGAATAGAATTTGTGCAGCTTGCGCTTCGAGCGGCATTGATTATGCGGCTGTTGTGGCGGCGACTGCTGCTGCTGTTGTAATTGTTGTTGTTGCTGTTGATGATTATATGGTTGTTGGTGGTGGTGGTGATGATGATGATGCTGATGATGTTGATGATGGCCATGATTATTATTTACAGTTGATGTTGCTGTGGCACCTGCAGCAGCAGCTGCCGCAGCCGCTGATGTTGTTGCGCGCTGTTGGCCAGTTGCAGCAGCAGCTGCGGCGCTAAGCATTGAAAGCGCAACATTTGTGGCGGCTGTGCGTGTTGCGGCAGCGGCTGCGGTGGCAGCAACATAGGCAGCAGTAGCAGCAACAGCACCAGGCTGCTGCTGCTGTTGTTGTTGTTGCATTAGTAAATGTTGCTGTTTCAATGTTGTTGCTGCTGTTGCTGTTTTGCGACGTCGTTGTCACTTCTCTTCGGCGCAACTTTCAGTTGTCAGTTTAGTTGAGTTTTGCTGTAGCTGTTGTTGCGGCGATTGTTGTTCGTTTGCTATGGACTGCGGTGGCGACTGTTGCTGTTGCTGTTGTTGTGGTTGCTGATTGAGCGCGTGTATGTGTTGACAAAATGCCTGCAGCACCTCAAAGTGTGTCATCAAGTTTGCCGTCTGACTGTCGTAGTGCAAGTGACGCGTTATTGGCGCGCCCAGGCGACGCAGCAGATCGGTGAAGATCTTCTCCTCTTTACGTATCCACGGACGACGATCGTCCTGCACCTGGTACGGTGTCAAGTGCACGTGTATGTTCATGCCTAGTTAAATGGAGATTAGATCGATAAGAATATAATGTGTATAAAAACTTTTTTCCACTTAGAACCAGATTTCGTTCCATAGCGCAATGCTTAGAACTCGTATAAGATTATCGAAATATATTTTTAAATGCTAAATTTTTTCAATAGTATAATTTCGTAAATATCTACTTTTGATTTTTATTGTATATTAAAAGTTATTGCATATTTTACATTCAAAGTCGTGGTTTTTAAACCCAACCCTTTATTGTAAATTTAAAAGTTAGAGGTATATTTATAGAATTTTATTTTTTTCTTTTTCAAATCTTATATTCCGTTAAAAATTAAATGTTTTTCAAATTTTTCAGAAATATGGCGTTCGGTCGTTCGTGCTTTGATAAGACTTTTGCTTGCTTTGTACAAACTTTACGATATTTAATTGTCACAACGCGCCAGCTTAACATTTTAAAACGAAATGTCGATTCATGCGTTGTGTAGGCGGCACAGCACGGGATATGTATGATCAACCGTTATTTTTTCTTTTTATAATGGTTTTTTACCAATGGAAGTTTGTAAACGTTGACCATTGGCAACATTTTATTATTTTCTGATGATCCTTCAATAATCGCGGTGGTCACATTGGATTTGGTGGGCCGTCAAAAAAAATCGATGTCACAACATAAACAATGGGTTCCATGAATTCTACAGATTATTAAAGTGAATAAAAGCCTGTCTTGAAAAAAGAAGTGGTAGGAAGGATTGGCAATGAGTTGAAGACTCATCTAGTTGAAGACATATTAGAGCACTGAACACAGATTTCAATATGGGCGGAGCTTGTATTCTATTCAAGAGCTATCGTTTTTCAAAACGCCAATGCAGAGGAGACTGGAGATTTTCAAATCAATATTCTGATGTTTTCTGGCACATTTTTGGACAGACAAATCATTGAAATTTATACTGCGTTGGATTGCAATATATCTTGGTAAGTTTGGTTGCTAATTATCCGCGGACAGATCCAGTTTTGTGCACTGTTTTCCTCTGTTAACTTCAATCTGTAAAATTCCACTTCCACATAACCAATGTTTTCGGCAGAGACGCCAGCAAACTCGGAAGAAAACTCTATTAAAAATCTATACTCTCTGATTTAGTACTAATATTTATAAAAAAAGAGAGAATATAAAAATCCCACATAAATACCACATGAATTAAAAAATACCATGGTATTTCTTACCATAATGCAATTCAAAAATACCACAAAAGGTATTTATACCACAAAACTAACAACTATGCTTTGTTGTGATACATGTTGTCAGCAACATTCAGCAAATTTAGTCAGTGCACACACCAGCTCCTTTCGGAAATTGTTTGAAGTTTTACGTTGAGCGGAATAGCTACACCAGAAATCTATCTAGCTCAAATGGTGTTTTTTGATTTTCGTATAAAATTTATTTCGGCTCAAATTTTAAATTATGAAAAAAACGCAGTGAATATTTTAATATTAGAAAAAATGAATATTTAATATACCTATACAAAGAACATCCATCACGTTTTGAACATTTCATTAGAAAAATAATTTGTATACAGATATATTCCTTGATGTTTGAAGTATTAATTGGCGTATTTATTTTATTGACAGAAATGTTTCTAAAAAAAAAATTACTTTTGGCCGGTGACACGACCAATCGTGACCTCTGTACAAAGTCTATAGGATTTTGTACGAGTGCTTGAGGACGGTCCTCCGATTCTTTTTATATTTTAATTCTTACTTAGTGCACTAACTGTCCTCCAGAATAGTGACGGACTGCCGTTGTGTACATCCATTATGTAAAGTATGGATGGAGACCTTAGTATTTGTCAAACGTTTTACTGAAGTTCTATGTTTGCTTTCCCACAAGTTCGGATTCAATACCACTGCAAAATATTTTGTACTTGAGCATAATTTAAGTGAGTTTGCGCTGAACTTTGTAGTGTATTGATAGCATCAGCTGGATTAATGTCTATAGCGACTAATTACGGAAGGAAAACGACACAAACCTAAGATTACCACATCATCCGTAGTATAACTATCAACCACAAAAGGGGACAAGCTGACTTCGGCCTGAGGTATGTCTTAAACATAATACTTAGCTTAAACAACGCTACGTTAATAAATATTTTTTGGCCACACCATGTTATTTAAAAAATTGTTTCAATAATTACCCATGCGTGTCAGCGTCTCGAGCAAACTGCGCGACGTTATCCACGTGTTCTTCTGACCTCCGTGTCCGCCATCCAGCCAATACATGTCCGTGATGCGTGAGAGCAGGCGTATCATGGTACTGTCGTCGGGCGTCAACGTCTTCAAGTAGTGAAACTCGTAAATAAACTAAAATTTACAAAATTATTTCCATTAATTTTCGTGCAAAGTCAAATTTATCTTGTAGTTCTTTGTTTGCGTTCAATTAAAAAGTACAAAATGTAACGATTTTTACACGCAACTGCGACTCACTTGATTGAGCACGACGCAGCCCTTGCTGAAACCAATCAGTATCAGCTTCGATTTGTCCAGATTGAGATTCTCGCGCCACCACAATGGATTGTTGTTCTGTCGATTGGGCTGTTGCTGACAGTCGCTGCTGTTGTTGCTATTGTTGACGTTGTTGAAATGCGGCGCCTCAACATTGGCAACAGCGCCACCGACTGCACTTGTTGCTGTGCTGTTGCTCAGTTGCTGTGGAGCAGCAGCAGCATCGACGGCAGTTGCTGTTGCAGTTGCCACTGTGCCTGCAGCAGCAGCAACAGCACCAACAGCAGCAGCAGCACCAGCTGCATTTACATTATTTGCCGCATTCGGAAATATCATAGCGCCATCAGCATCCACCGTCACATTCTCCTGCACCTGTAAAATATCAATGTCCATCTCTTGGCTGCTGTCGCTGTTGGTCGACGAGGAGGAGGACGAATCAGAGGACGCGGTCGACAGTGTAGAGGATGCGAGTGCCGCTGCGGCAGCGGCTGCAGCAGCTGCGGCCGCATTTTGCGCAGCCACTACATCGCCAGATGCGGCGGCAGCTGCTGCAGCAGCAGCAACAGCGGCGGCCGCAGCAGCTGCTTGTGCAGCCTGATCGAGAATTTCATTCTCCGGTATGGAAATCAGACGCTGCGACAGATTTTGCAATAATCTAAAATTAAAATACAACATTTTATTTTAATTTATATTAAATTTTTGTGTAAAATATACTTTTCCAGATGTTGTAACGCGTGATTCATGGGCGTGTGATCGGGCACACCGGCATTATTGCCGCGCACAAAATTGTCAAAGCAGCTAAAGGTCTTAAATTCCATTCTATGTGTGTGGTAAATTAAAAATTTAATTAATAAAATATGTTTTAAAGAAAGAACAACGCACCTGACTGGACGTATGACAATGATGTGCGAACGTGGAAAAGCTTCGCGCAACAATATGGCCGAGTTCTCCAGGTTGTACTTCATGTAACCGCGGCTGTCGCGGTTCGTTTCCATGCTTTCCGGAAAGTCCTTGAAATAATTTTGTAATTTTTTAATTAAAACAATGCAGTTACATGCTGTTTGTTTGCAAATCCAATAAAACTTAATAAAAAACTAATATTACTTTGTATATTAAACTTGACTCATTTAATTGCAATTTTCTAAACAATTTGCATATTTTACAACGATTTATTGTTTGGGCTACGCGCAAGTAGACGCCTTTTGTAATTATTCATTAAAACAACAAGATTCATCCATTCGACCATCGATACATCTATCGATCCATGGAGCAATAACACAGTGTGACAAAAAAAAATTAATATATTTAGAGCAAGACACAGATCTTCTTGAACAACTAATTGAGCTAAAAAAAACTGCATATTCTATATTTTGAATACACTTACAAAATCTGATTTTTAGCACAATAATCCGTTTTGGGAATAGAGCTTCTTTAAATATTAAATTTTAGCTCTAACATTTGAAATTTTATTTTACTGTTTTATAAATCGCTTAAAAGGGGGAGAATGTACTAATTTTATAGATATATTATATATTAATATTAGTAACATTAATAAAGTTTTATCGAAACACATTTTAAACATTATGTTTTTTGCAATTTTTCAACTTTGGATAACAATTTCTTAAATTATTTCTTATTCAGATTTAAAATTATAATACACGGTGAAACGATAAACGATTCTGCATAAAAATAGATAATAACCACTACAATCGGTTAAAAATTGATTGAGCTATAAATGAAAATGTTATTGAGGTGGCGGAGTCCATCCAGGTTCAGATTCACATTAGCTTTTCGAACATAGTGGAATTTTTGTCAATTTCAGTGGTTGATATCTTGTTTTGTGAAGAATCGATTTCACCAATTGGTTCGATTTCTCCATGTAATATAAAAAAATGTATGAAACCAAAAAATTCACATATTGTTGACAACATGTGGAAAAACTACTAAAAACTTCAAAATTTTAAATTTAAATTGTGACTTTCATTAATAAAAAAATGTTTAAAATATAAATAACTTTTTTTTTTAACTTTATACAACACAGTAAATACATTGCTTCAAATGTTAGCGCAAACAATTGATAAATAGAGGCACCTTCACAAAAATGATTTTTGATCTCTAAAATCAGATTCGAAATTTCGAGTATGCATTCGTATTTAGTTTAAGGATTGTATGCCCCATCGTCTAAAGTATTCTGACACACTGTGTAATGAACATAAGCACGCCGCATAAGCACTCACCTGAACATCTCCGCCAAAGTAAACAATCGCCGTTGAGTCCTCCACATTTTGCGTTGGCTGTCGTATTATCGGCGGACAGTAAACAATATCATTGGCACGGTTCTGAAAACCGGCAACAGCAAATATTCGAAATGGACCAGCTGATGTGCTTGGTGTGCAAAGACGATCGGCACTGCCACCAAGCATTACCTTAAAGTTCGTAACACGTTTTTGTAATTTCAGAAAATTATCAATGATTGCCTAAAAAAAGTGTCGAACAAAAAATACGTTAATTAAACAATAAAGTAATTTGGAGAATGGTTGCAAAAATATACTATTGAGTTTTGCGAATATTTTGTTGTACAAAGTTATTTTTAGTTTGTAAATTTTAAATGCTAAAATGTTGCGCATAGCAACCAGTTATTATTGATTAAACTTAACGTTTGGTTTTATCCTATAGCATTTCGTCTTTAATCTTTAGCAACCGCACTAGATTAATAATCTTATAAATTGTTAAAAAAAAATACATTTATATAATACATTTTAAAGAAAATCCATTCAAATCAAATCCATTACTCTAAGGTCCAGATTTTCAATCACATTTTCAAATTAAACTTAGACTCTCAGCGAGAAGATTGTCTAAATTTGAAACTAAGTATGTGCGCGAGGAGTTCGACTAAATTGTGGAGTAAAATAAATTGTTTGATTCGATCTCCATTCGGTAACCAGTAATTGTTAATGTTCGTAATAAATCGATATCATAATATGACAAGGCCTGATGTCATCCAATTCAGTTCAATTAAGTTTGCTCGAAAATTTGGTAAATTGAATTAGTAAAAACTGCATTAACTCTTTGGAGATTGAGAGTAAAAGACGCACTATAAATGACACGATCAATAATGACCTTAAATCAATCTCCGAGTGGGGTGTTGCAAAAAGAGTAGATTCTAATGTCAGCAAGACCCAATGTTGTCTGTTATCCCACAAAAGAATGGATTCACCCCTCCCACCCCTCAATATGGGTGCTGTGGATATTGCGCAGTCACATATTTAATGTGTCGAAAAAAGCGGCCAAGTGCCTCGGTTTTTTAAACGGTGTAAAACATACTTCAATCCTGCTGACCTACGTACTGTCTACACTAAACTAAACCGCGATATTTTTATTTTAGTCTTAAAATACTCGGGGGGATGTCCGAAACATATTCTTAAAACATTAAAGTTCTCCCACGACTTTTGGGTTGAAACTGTTTTAGGCTAGGCGTGCCTGACGAATATTTTGTCTCGGAAATTCAAACATTTTTTTAAAATCAACATTGTTGTCTGCCGTCGTCTGCTCTGTGG
The DNA here is from genome assembly GCA_951804985.1 of Dryomyza anilis. NCBI lineage: Eukaryota > Metazoa > Arthropoda > Insecta > Diptera > Dryomyzidae > Dryomyza > Dryomyza anilis. The sequence goes on along the minus strand of OX638132.1, from coordinate 84,524,847 downwards.
AAGATATTCTGATTATTAAAAAAAAAATTACTGCCGACAACGTTCTTCCGATATTCTGCGAAAACTTGATACAAGGCACCATAGTTCAAATATAATTCCAAAAATATTTCATAAATCTGTTGTGGCATGTAGAAATTTTTAAGCATGACGATTGTCTGCGTAAAATCTGCTCGTATTTTGAAGAAAAACAAATTATATGCTGTGCCCTATGTAAAATCTTTCAAAAAGAAAACTGTACTTTTCTTATATTCATCTTTAACCTGCCGAATATAATATGATGAGTACGATACCCATTGGCTTCCTATATTTTATTTCTAATCAGTTTACTGGTGCTGCCTATTTAAAAAAAAGTAATACAAATATTTCAAATTTAGAAAATATCATGAAAAATTAGTCTGGATAATTTTAAAAAAGTTACGTTTAAAGTTTTTAGGACTAGTTATAAAATGTATTATATTTTTTGTTTAAAAAGTTGCCAAAAATTGTGTTTTTCTACGTTATAGGTAAAAACAAATTATACAATAAAAATCAACACCCACGAATTATATTGAAAGGATGTATGGGATGTCCATATACATTTTATCACAGTTTAAAATGTTTTTTGCAAGTTTAATTTCTACAATGTTGCTATATAAATTACTTCTAAAATAAATTCATTGGCTTACCAATCATTTTCTCTTCAAGTTCTTCAAATAATAGAGATTTTTTGTTACGCTGCCTTAAGCATAACATTTAATAGCAGGCTGCAGGCAATCGGCCAACCGCAACCGAAAAACGCGTCGCATAACGTCACAATTTCAACAAAATCAAATAAAATTTATAAAAAAGAAACTCATAAATCTCGAAAACAAACAAAAAAAAACTATAAAAAGAAAACGCAAATACGACGCTACATCTAATAATAGTCATCCTCGTCGTAGTAGTTGCGCTGTCCACAACAGCCGGCAAAACGCGCACGCGTATCGTCCATGCACAACTTCAGATCCTCCTTCATTTCCTTCAGCTTGACACGCACTTCCTCGCGCATCAAATTATAACACATTGCGACCAGACCCATGCCAATTAACATATAAATGAAATTAATGGCCAATTTCCAGTTTTGTTCACGTAACCTTAGCATTTCATAAAAACGATTCGGATCCATGGTAGGATCTTCCTTTAGTTTTTTGGCTGCCGCCTCAACATCGATGTCGGTCAGTAGCACATCGCCCGGCACAAAGTCACCAAAACCAATTTTACACAGCGACGTCATGCAAAAGTAGAACGAGTTCAATGGTGTCCATTGCTCCCATTCGGAGAACATTATGGTGCCAGTGAGTATATAGAATATTATGACCCACAGACAGGCGGTCGAGGGCACAATAATCTTTTTGCGCGGCATGCCCGCAATGCCGCACTCGAGCGAATCAAAACGCGACACCTCGACGCTGCGATCATGCGTGCACGCATGCAAACTGCGATAGATAAACTTGAACGTTCTGGCCAACACCTTGCCCATGCTCAGAAAGTATAGAATATACAGCGGTATGCCAAAGGTGGCATAGATGACAGTGAAACCCTTGCCCCATGGCGTACGCGGCACCATGTTGCCATAGCCGATCATTGTAATGACGGAGAGACAAAACATGAGCGCCGCTGGAAAGGTCCAGATCTGCTCGGGTGTGCGTCCAATGTAGCCACGTTTGATGAGCTCCGATATTTCATGCTGATAATTGCGCAAAATGGCATCGGAACGATTCTCCCAGTGACTGCGATTAAATGTGTTCAGCTCTTCGGTAATGTGCCACAGATGCTGCGAGCAGTCTGTGCGCAGCGCCAGCATCTCCTGTTCGGTGCCGTCCTCGTACTGTTGCTCGATTTGCATGAAAGCGAAGGCGCCACAGATGGCATAGAGCACGATGAGTGCGCCGACACCAACCTGCGTGCACATAAAGGTGACAAAATTGCGACAACAGCGTTTAATGCGTTTCACGCGCGGCTGTGCGGTGCTGGGCGACGAAGACGAATTGTTGGAGCCAGCGCGGCTATTACGCTGCGATGTTCTCAAGGAGCGTGACATGATGGCGGCACTTTCACGTTCACTTTTAAAAAAGGTCCAACATTATATAAGTAATTTCGAAGCACTTGCTAGTTAAAGAGTTTAAACACAGTTGAAACGTATGAATTCCTCGCAACTATATTGCGTATATTCTGTAGGATACTCCTGTTTTGAATAAAATTTCGTTAATCTATAAATAACAAAACACTGTACACAACGGGGCGCACATTGAGCACTAAAAACACTTTGGAATTTCGCGTCGTAAGTAAGCCAAACAGGCAGGCAGTCAACCAGCCAGTCAGAGAACCCGCCGCGTTCAAGATGCTGAGGCAACTGGGAAATTTTTTGGTGTGTTTTGTATTTTGCGTGTGCATGGAGGAAAACGGTCAACGTGTTGTGTTGCTCAACTAAAACGAAAAACTAAAACAAAAAAAAACATAAAAACAAAAAATTAAAGAGCACAAAGTATTCGCATTCGCTCGCTCAGCTGCTTTTTGTTTATAAACATTATTTTTAGCCACATTTGTGTTGCATTCAGTCGTTTCAAATGAAGTTTTTGTCGTTGGGATGGTGTATTTTATATTTGGATTTGTTTCGTTTAAACTAGAGCGCAGCAACAGCAAGTAATGCATTTAGTTTTATTCATATATTTGTTATTTATATTAAATACAAGTTCAATTAAACAATTTCTGAAATGTGCGTATTTTCTGCTTTGTGGGGTCATTATAATGTTTCGCTTTGGCATGCGTTCAACAAAATACCATAAATATTAAGCACGTTCCTTTTTGTTTATTTATTTATGGAATACACTTAGGTAGCTAGAGAACAATAGCCTTTATAAACAAATTAAATACATTTTAAAACTTTTTTTTATTCAATGTATGTTTCAACCAAAGGTTATAAAGGGTGTGAAGTAATAGCTTTACATACATAAATCCTATTGAAATTATCTTATTTATAAAAATCTAATCTATATATAAAACTCTTGGTCCGTCTGTCGGTCTGTCTGTTCGTTTGATCCAGCATCACATCTAAACCGCTGAACCGATTTAACTGAAATTTTGCACCAGTATACTATGAAGTCCGGAGGGTGTCATAGGCTATATATGGGCGGGATTGGACGAAGGGGCGTGGCACCTACCATACAACGTAAACTTTCAAAACGACATAACTCGGCTCATACACAAGCTAAGAAGATGAAACAAAAAACACAAATACAAAAAAAACACAAATACAAAAAAAAACACAAAAGCAAAAACACAAAAATCAAACACAAAAACAAAAGTTAAAGCACAAAACTTAAGCGATAACTCAAAAATAACAGAAAAATATCAAAATGATAGAAAACAAAAACAAAATCAACCACACTATAATTCACCACACTAAAATTTACTACAGTAAAACTCACCATACTAAATTTCACCACACTAAAATTCACTACAGTAAAACTCACCACACTAAATTTCACCACACTAAAACTCACCACACTAAAATTCACCACACTAAAACTAACCACACTAAAATTCACCACGCTTAAATTCACCACACTAAAATTCACCACACTAAAAATTACCACACTAAAAATTACCACACTAAAAATCACCACACTAAATTACACCACACTCAAATTGACCCACTTAAACTGACCACACTAAAATTCACCACACTTAATTTCAACACACTAAAACACACAACAATAAAATTCACTACACTTGAACTCACCACACTAAAATTCACCACACTAAAACTCAACACACTAAAACTCACCACACTAAAACTCACCACACTAAAACTTATCACACTAAAACTCACCACACTAAAACTCACCACACTAAAACTTATCACACTAAAACTCACCACACTAAAATTCACCACACTAAAATTCACCACACTAAATAACACCACACTAAAATTCACCACACTCAAATTGACCCACTTAAACTGACCACACTAAAATTCACCACACTTAATTTCAACACACTAAAACACACAACAATAAAATACACTATACTTAAACTCACCACACTAAAATTCACCACACTAAAACTCACCACACTAAAACTCACCACACTAAAACTCACCACACTAAAACTAATCACACTCAAACTTGTACTGGGAAAACTTCTACTGGGAAAATCTCTACGGGAAAGAATTCTACTGGGAAGAATCCTACGGGGAAGCACAGTCTGAGAAAGAATTGTCTATGAGAAAAGTTGTTTTAGTGGATAATTAGTTTGGTTACTGCATTTATAAAACCAATAAAAAAAAAACTTCCACAGCGAATCACGGGTCCCTGATATAAATAATAAAAATCTTATTTATATTAATAAAATTGCTCAATAACCCTGCATTCACAAAATCTTTGCACGAGTCGTGTACGGGTCCAGCTAGTAAAATAATAAAATACATTTTTTTAAATAAGTCCGGATTTTTTACAGCCTTGTTGTCTTACAATTTAGTTCAATTTAGACAGCTTCAAAATTTCATAAATTGAAAAGCGAAGACTGTATTACCGACAAAATTAGTTTGGTGGTCAAATTCATACCAAATCGCACACAACCTATAATAGGAATGTGATAACAGTTCTCGATCATTTCGAAATGATCCACAAGGATGTATCTTTTTTAGATAAAGATAGGGTTTATAAAATTGCGAAATCCCGGAGATAGTCAGTACGGAAAATCACGAAAAACTACTAAATTCTAAATTTGTATAGAACTTCGGCCGAGCTCTCTTAGCATTTGAGCTGTGCGTGTTATATTAGTACTCAAATTGGTGGGACCTAAAGTTTATTGCCGAATCCGAACGGCGCTAGTGCGCACTAACAAGGCGAGCTACCGACGCTATTTGTAAATGTTACCATATTCATATTTTTTAATAGACCTTTATTGATATATGTTAAACACCGCTGTGTTTATTTATAAATTTTACTTTAATTACCTATAATACCATTTTTGATAATTCGGGCACAATCCCAGAATTATATCTCTTTTCCCGGTAATCTCAAAATGCTTATGTATTGTAACCCCTAACATAAATATCGTATCGATATCGGCGATGTTTATATTTCACAAAAACAAAATTCATTTGTTTAGAAAATTATTATTTCATTTTACCAAAGTTCTTTTGAATACAGAAAATGTGTTGTTTTATATCGAAAAATTACAATTTTTGATCGAATATAAAATTTACCGTGAAATGGTTTAAGGCTTTCCACTACAACATCAAAATATTTTTTTTTTTTATGTAATTAAAATAATATAATTGTACATATTATTATGACAAATATCTAATTGAATTTTGATAAATTGAAATTTTGATTAACAGATTCGTTATTTGGGTTATTTAATAACATAATAAACCGTGTAGTATTTTTAATTAATTTTTTGTTATTCTTTAACGTAGTTGTTAAGATCATGAATCGAATTTACATATTCATCTAAATATTACCAGGCACAAACATTCTGACAACGTCATTGGTCGACGTAGAGTGCATGATATAAACAATTGGCCAAAAACAACAATGAGAAGAGCAGCAGTAGGCAGCAACGAAAATAATGGGTACAGAACGCGCCACAACTTCGAACAATGACTGCTTGGTATGGGGGGAGCGATGCGGGGAAGAGGATCTCGAAATCTACCGCCTGACGCTGTGGCCCAACAACGGGTCTGGAACGGGGCAGGCGCATGCAAGCGATGCTCGAGCAAATCCCGCGCAACGACAAAGTGACGACACCAAACAACGCTGCTAGTGCACAGAAATTGCAGCGCGCGCGCCAGTCAACCAGCCAGCTAACGTTGGTGTCAAGGTACCAGGAATTTATTGAACGCAATTTTTTTTTTTTTAATTTTTCACAACTTTACTTTAACTAAATATTCGCTACGCACTCAATTTTTTTATTTCGGCTCATACTCACTAATTTCTGTAAGCCCGTCCACGCAGAATAATATTTCGTGTTAAGAATTTTGCACTTCAGATGCAAAATCCTTTTAATTTCTTGCGCGAAATATTGAAAAAATGTTGTGCGTCGTCTGTTTTTCTTTTGCGTTTCTCTTTTATTTGCTTTTAGCAATAGAAATCTTAGGGCTGTTGGACTAATATGTTTTTAGCTCTTTTATTTGCACAAATAGCGACACTTTAAGTTATCTTTTGTTTTCTACACGTATTCCGCTGTATTTTACGCACAAATTGTGTTTTTATTTTATATTTTATCAAGTGCAAATTAGCTTTTTTACCACTGCAAAACTCACAAAATTCTGTTTTTTTCTTCGTATCTGCCAGTGTTGCTTAAGTTGGTATTTTCGTACTATTTCGAGTACTTTTTTATTTTTCCCAGTATAATACTTTTTTTTTTCATGAAAATTAGTCCAGAAATTACTACATTTGCTTTTTCATTATCTTTCACTACGAATCGGTGGAGGTGGAGACGATATTTGTATTTCAAAAACATATGATAATTCCATGCAATATTTTAACACAATAATACTACTTATACTATGTATTCCGTACAAATTTTTGACTTTTTTCTTATATCTATTTATCATAATATTCCACAGAAACTCGTAACTTAAAAATATGATGGAAATGAAAAATTAAAATGCATGAAAATATAATAAAAATGAGATGATAAATGCCACTGATACATTTTTATATTTGTTGATTGACGAAGTTGATTTCTATAAATTGGAAAATATTGTATTTTAATAAATACTTTTTACTTTTTTGATGACCTTTTATATTCTTAAAATGCATCACTGAAACCACCAAATAAATGACATTTTTGACGAAGAAAGGTGAGGTAAACGAAAATTAACGAAGAAGATGGTGAAAGAAAAATCTATGTGAAGACATTATTGACAACGAAACAGGGTGACCCTGACAAAGAGAAATTTATGTTGACACATTATTGACGAAGAAAAAGGATGACTTCAAAAAGTCCACTTGGAATATTTCCAAACTTGAAAAGAATCCACTTCGATAATACTGAATATTCGATATTTTTTCATATATCGATAGTTAGGATAATGGAGTGACCCATTTTAAAACTTTTATGAGCCCTCACGGTGTATTAAGCAAGGAGAGGAAAGTCAAAAAATATTATCGTCAAATTTTGTTTTGTCATATATAAAAAAAAAATATTAAAATACAATAACAAAAAATGACATTTTACGGCATACAAATAAGAATTTAAAATAAGAATTATTTAACGTTTGCGGGCATTGTCAATTAAAAAAAGGCATACGTGGGCAGAAATTTGCTCAATTTTTTTCAGCTCTCCAAAATTTCATCACCTTATAAGCCTTCAGAAAAAATACTCATAAAAATACTCATTTAAGACAGTACGGCAACTGAACTGTGAGCACCACTTTTCTGCATGTTAAAATATTTCGTGAAATAAATTTAGCTTATTCTTTTAAAATTAGGATGTTTTGAAATTATCATAAATATTCCTCGATTTGAAAAGTAAAACAAATAAATTAATATTTTATGTGCACTATTTGTCTTCAATTTTACAATTTTTCTTTATATCACAAAATACGACTCCAAAAAACATGCCTCAGGGCTACTCTCAAATACAACACTTGTGGTAATTCACATTATAAGGGATGCCACAACAAATTGACGTATCTGTGTTATAGTATGGTATATATACTACATTTTACGAATACCTTACTAAAATACGATGAACTGTGAATACGCTAATTGTAATGTGGGCATAACATGTTCAATCTGTTTGAAAAATAAACACATTAAATCTGTCTAATTTTTATTTAAATTTGCATGAGTGTTGGTACAATATAATTTAAAAAAATCCCGCCAACAGCCATCATTTGATATGTTTGTCATTCTTCTACCAGCGATGTGCACTCGTCAAAAACTGTGCTTGGATGAAACTTCTATCGTATAAACGAGGCTATTGGCTGCAGTACTGCCATCTTTCAAAAATAATGTGTCTCACTGCGTTTAATTTAAAATTGATAAGACAGTGCTGTGTTGCGCAATTGCAGTTGTCCGTGGGTAACGCTCTGGTATTTAAACAGAGATGCTATATAATATTTAAAATTACTTTGAAACAAATATTTAAAATTCATAATTATAATTTAAAATTGTACGTTTTTTCGAGCTAATTTAGCGAACCTATTTAAAATGTTATTTATGATTTTAATTGTTATATAGTCCGTAGGTTTGGCAAGTTCGTAGGATTGGTCACAGGTGTTTTTTTACATTGTGCACCTTAAAGTTCCAGTAACATTGCACACTAACTTTTCGCAAAAATTTGAAGTGAAAAGCCCTATAGCAAAGGCCATTCCCCTACTAATATAGTATCACACGATATAACCCAAATTTTTGAATAAATAGATCAACTTAAATAAAAATAAATAATAAAAATGATATAATTAACAAAAGCAATTTTTTTAGAAGATCACGACTTTTAATTTGAAAATATGAGTAGTATTGAGTCTATAAAAAAATATTTATTTCTTGAATATATTAATGTTTATTTCATATAATTGAAGAATAATGAATTTAATAAAAAAGTAGATGGATTTACATCCAAATTATATTTAAGGTCTTGAGTGAGTCAATTTGATCGTATTGCAAAATAAGGGGTAATGTCAGTGTCGCCAGATAAAATTACCACCAGAATTCTCATTTTACCACAGCAAATTCTCACAAATTACCACAGAGGAAATTTACCACAATTCCCCTCAAATTACCACAGAGGAAATTTACTTCAAGTCCCCGCAAATTACAACAAATTACCAAAAAATCCTATATTTACCACAAAATACTACATTTACCACAAAATTCCTCAGTACCAAAAAATAGTACTTATTATCAAAATAATTAAGAATTATATTAACCATCATATATATGAATAAAATCAATATATTAATTAAAAATGATTAAATATCTATAAATAATATCAATAAAATAATTTAGTTACATAATTTTTAATATATTTTCATGAAATACCAATATTTCAGGTAATCTTAGGAATATTGCTATAGCAAGTAAAATGTGAAATAAAGAAATTATCAAAGTAAAATAATTCTGACGGTTTTAAATCTAAACGCAGAAAAATAGTATATGCGGTAATTTATTTCCCACATGAGAGAAAAATATGACATGTGGTAATTTTTGCGTGTGGTAATTACCAATTCCCAAAAGCGATGAAAAATTACCAAAAGCATATTTTTTCTACATATCTGGCGACACTGGGTACTGTACAAATTTGTTCTGAAGGGATAGTAAAATACACAATATAAAATTTAATAAAATCAAAGTTGACCAAGTGAGGCCTTATGTTCGACAAGGAAGTAAGGACAAAGAAGAAAGTTGACCTAGAAAAACTAAGTTATTGAGTAATAATTGGTATTTATACATTTTTGAATGTGACAAATTAAAAAAATATATGTATTGCAAAATTATTAAAGAAAATTTTACAATTTCATCTTATTTTCAAATGTAAAAAATCTTTATACTTACTTTTTTATTTCTTGAAAAAAATAAAACTATACTTAGTTTTAATTAAACAAAAAAATAAACTAACAATAAAACAAAGTTCATATTTTTCAGTACGTATTTTATTAAAGATTATATCTTTAAGTTAGGCAATATAAGTATTTAAAATTCTAAGAAATTATTTTTTTTTTATATAACTCTCTTCTTTTATTCGGCACTAAATCATAGGTCTGTATAAACAAAAAAAGCTCAAATGGTGGAATTGCTCGATAATGCAGTGTTTATCTTCATCGTACATTTTTCAGAATATTTTGTTGCAGTGCATATCGCGAAGTCCCATAGTTTAGTAGAATTCGCACACTTCCTTAATTCTCCTTTGTTTAAAGTGTTTCTAAATGCTTAGGAAAATAGTAAATTAAAAAAGAAGATATTAAATTAAAAACAATTTATTTAATTTATTGCGAACAAGTGCAACAATTCGGTCATATTTAGATTTAGATTATAATGCTTTTTTTGGAGTTGTTAACACTTACTTTATAACAGTTGAACCTTTCCATTTTACTTACGGTACAAGATTAAGGCTGAAACTTCTAAAAAAAAATAAAAAAAAATAGAAAAGGCAAAGTAGAAACCATAAACCCTACGAATTGTGCTTCCAAAGTAATAGCGGGCCAACAAAAATTTGAATTTTCAAAAATACGTTTTAGATTTGAATCTGTCATTTATTATGTATAGACTTTTGGTTTTAATTTGTTATATTTTAATTCATAGATAACTACAATTAGCTTTTTGTTGTCGGTATTTTTCATTGAGTTGATTTCGTTTATTACTTGCTGTTGCAAAATTTTATTTGCTTTCATTGAGTTGAGTTTTTTTTTAATTGCTGCTGCGGAAAAATTTGATTTTTTTTTAATATTTCGTTTGTGTTTGGGGAATAATTTGTAGTTTGATAAGATTGTGATTTTTGTTTTATGTTTTTTTTGTTGTTAATATTAAATTTGAATTTTACACATTGCTAATTGTTGTATATTTTGTTTGCTAAATATATTATTATATAAATTATAAAATTGTTTGTAAGTATTTTTTGTTTTGTTTGTGTGGTTGATTTAATTCAATTTCATATTTTTCTGAGTTAGCTAAATATATTATCAATATATACTATGTTTGAAGAAAATGTTTGTAATAAATTTGTTTGAAAATTTGTAAAATTTTACATGCATTTTTGTTTTTTTTTTTTTGTTGTAATATTTATTTTTGTTATTTGTTATGTAAATATTTTAAAAATGTTGAGAAAGTTTTAGTTCAAATTTATATCCATTGAGTTTAACGATCACGTGTATTTGGTATTATTTTATTTTTATTCTTTTGATGTGACTAATATAGATATTTGGTTTTAATTAATTCAAATCTATTTTCAAAACATTTTCAATCACAAACTCTTTTCATTAGTTGTTGTTTAAATTCTGCACGCAGACATATAAAAATATATTTACAAAACATTTTTAAAATTGTTTATTTATTACGATTTTTATTTTTTCCTACATAAATTCACACATCAGTTCATTTTCATAAAAAATATCGTTATTTTATTTTGTTTTGCTATAGCATAAAATAAAGTATTTTTTTTAAATATAAATTTACGCATTTTTGCCAGTTGCTGTACGCTAGCACTGCTTTATCGACAGTGTGTCCGCTAATGAGTACTTTTCATTGAGTACTTTGGTTGCAACGAAAGTAGTGAAACCCAAACGAATAACGGTTTCGTTTTTAGTTTGGTGTCGGTTGTGGTAAACCGGTTTTAAGTTACGGTTGCGATTTCGAATTTAGGGTGTGTTTGGAAATAAAATTGAACTGCCAGTAGTTATCGGTAAAGCAGTGTAAATGGTGATGTTCAATTTGCATCACTGCATTAGCGATAATGTCGAACAATTTAATTAAGTCCTCAAATTTAGGCAAACATCCTTTAAAATAAATTAAAAATTTAATAATATTTCTTTTACGCAAACATCCTTTAAAATAAATTAAAAATTTAATAATATTTCTTTTACTAACAATATATTTTTCAATTATATTTTTATACTCAGTTAAAAATCGTTTTTTAATTGAGCATAAAACCGAAGATATTTATTTTAAGTTTTAGTAATCGACTTATTTTTGATTTTTTTTTTATAATGATTTAAATTTTTTAAAAGTTTTCCGTTTGGGTTACAGTTTCAATACCTGGTTGCAACAGTAAATCGATAAAATGGTGGCAACATAATAAAAATCAAAATTAAATAAAAATAAATTTGAAAAAAAAATTTAATTTGTTATTTTTTTTATTATTTTGTTTATATTTGGTACATAAATTGTTTTGTTGTTGTTTTTTTATAACTAAAGAATTTTGTTGTTGTTGTTTCGTATAACATTAAATGTTTTTTTAATTTACAAACAATTAAAAAGAACTAATTAAACTTTGTTTTTTTGTTTTTTTTTTTAACTTAAAATTATTTTCTACATTTTGTGCGTTTCTTGTATATTTTTTGTTAAAACCAAAAAACATAAATGAAACCTTTTACAATTTAAAGCCGAAACATAATAATTTTGAAAATGAAATGAAAACGCATTCTAATTTTTAGCGTTCATTATATTTTTTAAGATTTTTCTCTATAACAAAATTCCGCAAATATCACATGAACATTTTTGTGTTAAATTTTTGAAAAAATCGTTTTTCTTTTTTAAATTTTGGTTGTATTCTATAAACTAAATTCCAAAAAGTATAATTTTGAATATCACAAAATGTTTAAAAATAATTTTTTGTATCTTTGAATAAATGCTAAACCAAATAAAATTATGTAGTAGGAGGTGTGGCGTGCTTGAAAGTATAATGATGATGATGGTAGGTAGTAACTAAATTAATTTAAAACTTTATTTCATTTTACTTTCAAGAGTTTTTCGATGAAGAACTCAAGCACAATTTTTTGTTGTTTTTAATATATGTTTTTTTGAAACTTAAATAAAATAAAAAAAAAACTTAAAATGCAAAATCAAAATTTTATTTGCAAAAACAGCAACTTGGCACTTGAATCTTTTTTAAGTTTTTTTCTTTTTTTTTTTGATAATAAAGCATACTCTTATTTTTCAATTAATAATAATTATAATAAAAGCTTTGCAAGTTTTGAAAAATTTACAATTTAAAGTTTAGAAAAATTAGCTTCTGTAGTTTTGTTATAATTTTAATTAAAATAACATAATTTTTGTATGTTATATGTTTTTGAATTATAATAGTAAAAAATTTGAGCAAGTTTTGAAATATATATTTTTTTTTAAATATAGTTTTACTTAAATTAGTCGTGTGTTTTCAATTTATTTATTTTTACTATATTTGATATGGACATTTTTAGTTTGAATTAAATCAATTTTTTTTTATAAGTTATGAATTTGCAAATTTAAGCAATTTGAAAAATATATATTTTAAAACCATACCAAAATTAGGTGCCACATCTAAAAATAAAGCTTTTACTGAGCTTTTAGCATTGAGTAGCGGTAGCAGCATCGATTGCTTCTTAGTGAAATTTTTCCATAGTATTTTTTTTTAAGATAACAAAGTTTTTATGTACTTTTGTTTTTTTTTTTCATTAAATTTTTGAAAACTTAAAACTACATTTAATAACAAACAACAATTTATAATAATAATAATTATAATAATAAAAATAGTAAATTATTTTATAACTAATTTCATTTAATTTAAAACTGAAATGCATCTGAGGTATATTGATTTTTGCTTTTGTTGTTGCTTGCTTAAAATTATTAAAAATAAAAAAAAAAACTTAACACTTGAATAAAAAGCCTACATTTAATAAAAGCTTACAACTAAACAAAAGCTTCGGAGCCAGTTGCGTGTGTTGGACACACTAAAAACATAAAAACTTACTTAAAAACTAGATTTTCATTAATATATGTAGGTTTTTTCTTCCATTATAAAGTCAAAAGTGAACTAACAAATTAGGAATCAATTGCTGAACACGTGACTAACGTGTACAGAGTAGCGTAAATCTATAAAGTGAGCTTTTTATTTTTTAATTTTTTTTTATATATTACAAAATCGTTTAAAGTTTAATGTTTAAGACTTAAATTGAGCTTTCTCTGAAACGCTTTCGTTCGTTGGTTATTTACTGGGTTTCTCTTTTGCTTGCGCGCGCTCTCTAATTGTGGTGTGACAGCGCGAGAGTAAGAGTTACTGAGCGCGTCAATTAAGCACGAACATTAACGTTTTTACTACGTTCGTATTTAATTTTATAGTCATGTCATTTGTAGCCTACAAAACTCAAACTCTGTAACTCTCCTCTCCCTGTCTCTCTGTCTACTAAGATATATTTCTAATTTCTGATTCTCTTTTACTTTCCTATTTAGCTTGATTCTCTTTTGAAACCGTCGATTTTTTATGTTTTTATTGATTTTATATTATTTGTTAAAAATATAATTGAAACCGGCGTTAAGCATACACAAATAAATTATAAATAATTTCTTCATTTTGCCAATAGTTTCTGCTGCTTTTTCATTGTAGGTTATTTTTTTTTCTGTTTCTTTGTTAGTATTTTTTTGGTGTTGTTATTGTAGTTGTTGTAATGTGTATTTTACTTAATAGTAATAGAAACGTTTAGTTATTGTTTTTCATCTAAACATTTAGCTGGCTTACAAGAGACAGTTTTCGAATTGAGCAAATTGAGTTTTTTAATAATGCATATATTTTTTAATAATATTTGTATTTTTAACTGCAAAAATTCTCCAAATTCTCCTCGCTGAGCGATACTCAATACTGCATTTGCTGAGCTTTAGTTAAACTTAACTGAGCTTTTGTATTTTACTGCGCTTTGCAACTCGAGCTGAGCTTTCTGTCTTGAGCTTTTCACTTAAAGAACAAATAACATATAATTCCATCAATTAATTTTGTTAATTTGAATTTTAAAAATGTTCTTTTATTTGTTCTTTTTTTAATTTGCTGTTTTTTTATTTTTGCGAATAAATGCAGATGAGTTGAGTTAACATTTTCTTTTGTTTAGCTAGAATTTAAAACACTGAATTTTCTCTTAAATTTATTTTTGAAACTTGATTTTTGTTTTTCAATTTAATGCGGTAGTTCTTTTTCTGTGTACAACGGTTAATTTGCAGCTATTGTTTTAGTAATTGTAATAAGTATTTGGTTTTTCATCATTTATATTTGTGGTTAGGGTGTGTATTTCAATAGACAATTAACATCCACGAGTAACAAACAAAGAAACATCGAGAGTTGACAAATATGTTGGTTGATTTTACTGTTTGTTTTATTTATTTTAAGAGAAAATCTTGTTCGTTTTTATAGTTGTTTTTCGTTTAATTCTGCGTGCTCTGCTAGCTCATCATGTTTAACAAATTCTATGATTGTTGTTTTGTTTTTCACCAAAACATTGTTCGTAACATTGATTAATATTTAGGTAATTTTGACAAAAATCTATTATGTTTTTTATGCTGACAGCTCAATGTATTGCTTTAAATACAAATACATTTGACAACTAAGAAATTTAATTTGTTTCAACACCTAATTTGTTTTTTCTCTGCAAATCTGTTTTTCGTTCTGACAAATGTAGTGTTGTGCTGACGTATGTGTTAATTGTGCTGACAAAAGTGTTTGTTATTCTAACAAATGAGCTGACAAAAGTGTTAGTTATTCTGATTACTGATTTGACAAATATGCTCTTTTAATTTATTTTGCAATCCCTTCTCTCGTTTACAATTTCAAGCTTGCTTTGATTTATTTTATTTTTTTGACTGTATGCGGAAAACTTTTTATTATTCATTGAATTCTTTTATGTTACTTTTATTTCAATTAATTTTGATAATTAAAATTCTGCTATGCGCAAGAGAAACAAACTTAGCGTAATCACAAAAAATATAGGTTTTTCTGTTATTTTTTCGTTTCTTATAATTTGTTTTTCTTTACTTCAAATAACAATAATTTTTACGATTTAATAAACAAACTTAAACTAATAGGAAACCAACAATTAATTAATGTAGGAAATCATTACACAGTAGAGAAAGTGCTACGATTAATTTAGCTATTAGGAGCACTTAAAATAGTAGTAGTTTATATAGTATTCAAAAATAATTCAAACATATTACATGGTTCTTGTAATTATGCATTGTAATAGCTATGTGATTTTGGACAAAACCCTGCCTGTCAAGGAAACCGACGAGTTTTCTGTAGTTTTAGCAAATTAGTTTGTAACGGCTGTAAGCTCTCGTGCTGCTCTCTGTGCCGTTTGCTCTCTCTTCGCTGTCGTTGTCGCAGTCGCAGTCGTCGTCGTTGTCACCGTTTACATCGATGAGCTGAGTTTGATCAGTCGATCGGGATGCTTGACGCGCAGGTGCGAGCGTAATGTGTCGATGCGACTGTATGTGGCCGGACAGTAGGGGCACATGGAGCGTTGGGCGGTGTGCGAGTGATAGTGGTGCCACCTGTTGGTCACTTCCTTGCCGCACGAGCGACAACGCCACATGGTGCCGGGATCACGCGACGGCGTAAACATATTATGATACGACATCTGATGGTGGGAGTTGTGCGCCGAGGTGGGCGTGGTCGAGCCAATTGCCTGCGACTGATTGTAGCCGCCGTGTGGGTGGCCACCGCCGCCGTGCAGATGTGAGCCGCCGTTGCTGCCAACACTGCCGCGCATATAATCCAGATGATATTCGTTCTTCAGGGCGGCGGTGAAGTGCATACCGAAGGCGGCATGCGTTGACGGTGGCAGCGGTGGTGGTGGTGGTGACGACGATGATGTGGTTGAGAGCGGTGTCGAGAGATGATGATGACGTCCCCCCGGCCCTGTGTCCAACGAAAAAAAGAAAAAACACACACCACACAATGGGGCGAAAATCAGCCCAAGAGCAACAACAGAGTTTGGACAGAAGTAAAATCAAATAATAATTTAAATAATAAATAATTTAAGCATACGTTTTCAATTAATTACTAAAAACTAAGAGCTAATGAAAAAAAAAACAAACTAAAAATACGATACAAATTATAAAAATAAGAACTATGAACTATAAATCACTTAGGTATTTAATGTAAGTATCTATGGGCGTGTGTGTGTGGCATGAATGTATGTTTGCAAGTATTTATAAAATGAGAAATAATGGTAAAAAAAAAACTGAAAAACTATAAACGTTCACTTGCACTGGACCTTGATAGAAAATACTCAAAATAAAAAAAAGCATAAAATTTGTACACTTATGGTCTATTAATCAAAATTTGTGCGATTAATCAAAATTTTCATTGCTCAGAATCCTGATTAATTGATTAATCGATCAATCTGAAATCTGATTAATCAGAACCCTAATTGATTTGATTAATCAGAATTTTGTTTAATTGATAATGAAGCAATTTTACTCAACAACATTTCAGCATTTTGTCAACTTAAATAAATTGAAAATTTATTCTAAAAATAATTAAAAAATAAAAGGAATTGTTTTAAATGTTCAAAATCATATAGTAAAGTATTTTTGAATATTTCGTTAATTAAAGAATTAAAAGTTAATTAATCAGAAATTTGCTGAATCAAAATGCTGATTAATCAATTAATCACAATTTTGAATAATACGTATTCTAATTAATTGATAAATCAATATTTAAAAAAAATCGAAAATCTTGATTAATCAATTAATCAGAAATTTTATTATTCAAACAATTTGATAAATCGCACGTCTCTAGTCTATATATAATTTGTAGATGTCACAAATGAAAAATAATCTAATCAAAATATAAAATAAATAATATTTACTAACTCGCTCATTTGTCTAAATTTAAATTTGTCGGTAATGCAGTGGTTACTATAGAAACTTGCAAATTTTCGATTTTGTCTAAATTAAAATTTGTCAGCAATGCAGTGTTTCTAAATTTAAATTAATTAAATGACAGCCGAAAAAAAACAAGAGTATAATTGGATTGATTACCGACTTTCAGATGACCGTTTACCGATTGATGACTAAACTAAATGTTGTCGGTAATGCAGCGTTTAAATTTCAATTTAGTAAATTTTCGAGCAATCTAAATTGAACTTAATTGGAAGACAGCAAACAAACATATTATAATCGATTTATTATAGACTTCAACAATTACCGGTTATCAAATGGCGACCGCATAAAAACCCGAACAATTTAGTTTAGTCATCAATTTAGTCGAACTCGCACACACCCTAAATATCGTTTTGGATACCGATAATTTAGTTAAGTCTTTAAATTTGGACAAACACGCACATATCCTTAATTAACTTAATATTTAAATTTTAATCCCAATATTAATAGTAATCATAAAAGTTTACTAAAAAATAAATAACAAAAATAAAATACAAATTGAAATTTTTTTATTCTCTTCTTCACTTGAATACTTTGTCGATGCAACAGTGCAATACTAACCATCTACATTTTTATTCAAAACTATATTTTTATGTTTATTTTTAAATATTACATGAATTAGTTTATAAATTTTAAAAATTTAAATGCCATTCGATAAAAAAATATTGACCTCATCGAGGAAATTGTAAAATTGTTACTGTCAACACAAATTTAAATATATGACAACCAAAATTGAATTGAATTCGTTTCATATTTGAATTCATTGAATTTGAAACGATAACGTTTAATTTATATTGATAAATCGGACTGTGGTATAGCAGAAAATGAATTCGACTAAATTGAAATATAAATACATTTTAAAACTCAAGTTTGAAATTCCGGAATGAAGGTTTCTGTGAATCGAGTATTGAAATTTTGTATTGTAGTCGTTAATATTCAAATATATAACAATAAAAATTGATTTTAATTCGTTCTAACCATGCAGTGAAATTTATTTTGTATTGAACATCAAGTATTCTGGAACAGCAAAACTTGTCACCTTGACTAAATTGAAATTCAAATCGTTCGGAAACGGAATAAAATTATTTGTGAATCAAGTAATGTAGTTGGTGAGTTTTATATCAAGAATATATTTGAATATTTTTAATATATATTGTTTTAGTGTCAATTAAAAGACATTTTTAATCTATTTGAAAATATCATATAAAAATTTAAAATACATTAATTACTTTTTATAATATTTATGCATAAGTTTACGAAAGTCTGTTAAATATACAACTTTAATTATCAACTATCAACTTTTAAAAATGCTAATAATCCGAATACTGGTTAAAAATCTTAATCGATATCGTAGAAAAAGTTAATTATCAACTATCAACTTTTAAAAATGCTAATAATCTGAATACTAGGTAAAAATCTTAAACGATATCGTAGAATAAGTTTAAATATATTTATAATTTAGACTGATCTGTATTTTCATAGTTACAAAACTCCAACAGACGTTAATTTTGTCGTTAGGTTTAAAGTAAATTAGTGGAACTTCTAGGTAATGCAGTGTTCATGGTGCTGTGCAAATTATACGATAATACCACTGTTTTATCGACAACTTTCAACAATTTGATTTAATCTCACACAGACCGACCCTATTTAAAAAATATATAATAATTTAGGGTGTGTGCCAGTTCGTAAAAATTGAAAATTTTGTCGGTATTGCAGTTTTTACTAATTAAATTTCGAGCAAACTAAATTGAACTAGATGACAGCAATAAGACATATGATTATCGATTTATTATGAACTTTAACAATTACCCGGTTACGAAATGGAACCGAATGAAAACCCGTACAAATTAGTGTAATTTTTGATCATATTTATATTCAGTATGTTCAATAGTATTTTGTAGTATTCAAAGTAATTAACAAATAAAATAATAATTTTTTGTTCATTTACTGAATTGTAATAGAAAAAACGATTCAAAATAATAATAATAATAAAAAAACTATTAATTTTATAGTATTTTATACTGAACCTGTTAAATACACAAAAAGTAAAAAAAAAACTAAAAAGTTCAGTGGTAATGAATGCGATTATTTACGTGAGTATGGTAAAGTTATCAGCTGTATAGTAGAAATAATTAAACTAAATATATTCATAACATATTTGTATTTGAGTGTAGGATAATGTTACGAAAATATTGCAAATATAATCGTTACATTCCAGCGTGCAGTATAGTTACTTAAATTAATTTTTATTCCATAGTTATTAAGATAGGTCACGGAAGCAAAACTTTAGATTATATATAAAATAAGATATAGGCTCGGTAAAAATTGAACGTTTGTGTGTGTGTGTTTTCAAGACATTCTCAATTATAAAAATATTGGTTTTAGCTAAATTTGTATTTCATTTGTTTCTATTTAGCTAAAATAATAGGCTCTGTTGTTCTTGCGTACTGTACATGAATTAACTAAAAATATATAGCAAAACTTAAATTTAAAACATAAATAATAAAAAAAAATATAATAATTAGTCACGAACATAGATACAGCATATTTATTACACTGAGATAAACTATATGCTCAATATGAGCTGGGTAATGTTTGTTTTGGGGTGTAACGTTTCTTTTCATTGTATGCTAAAATGTTTCAAACATAAAAATATTAAAAATTAAAAAAAAAATTAACTAAAATATAGTAAAAATGTGAAACACCATTTTGTATTTTTTTTCAAAATAATTTGTAAAACAAAACATTAACAATAAAAACAGGAAATTGGGCCGAGGGTTTTTTTTTGTTTTTTCTTTGGTTTGTGACAGTTGCTGTGTATTAAAACTGTCGGTTGATTATTCTTGCATTTGAAACCCTATAACATAAATACCTTGGAAGCACAATTCTTTCAAAATCATAAATAAAAAAAATTAATAAAAATCAAACATTTTGCTATAATCAGAATTATAGCAAATACTTGTAACGTTTGCAAGTAAATAAAATATATATAGAAAACGGCAAATAGAGGGGTCTTTCGTTGTTGTATAAATAATAAGCAACGTTTTTGAGTTTTTGTTTTCAGAAAAATCATTTTTATTACTTTTTTTGTGGTATGGTTTTTTTTTTCATTTTATTATTTAGTTGGATGATATATTTTATTTTAATTTTTTTTTTGTTTAGTTAGTTCTGTTTTTTTTCGGTTGTTGTAATTTTTGCTGCTGCTAGTGCTTAAAATTACGAAATTAAATATTAAAAATAGTATCTAGAAATAATTATGCGTTAAAATGTTTTTTGTTTTTTTTTTTTTAATTTATTTTTTGTTTTGTTAATTGTTCATAAACTTTGTTATTATTTTATATAATAATATACATTTAAATAACTTAACTACTTATTGAACTGTCGATATATATATATAGTATATAATTTGTTATTTTAAAAACTATTATTAGTTTATATAGAATTTTCTGTTGTTTTTTTTTTAAGTAGTTTTGTTTTTAGTTTAACTCATAACTATTTGTTGTAACTTAAATGCTTTTGTTTGTAGTATTTTTAATTCTGTATTTCAATATTAAAATACAAATAGCAATAATAAATAAATTTATTCATGAAAATATAAACAAAATACATATTTGAATTGAACAAAAAAAAACAAGAACTATGCATTTTTGATATATTATTTTTATGTACAAAAAAATATATATAAACAATTCATAATATAGATGAAAACATGAATTCAAAATCAGCCCAAATGAAAGTTTTATAATATTGATGAACAAGTGCATGAATACAATGAATACTTCATAAATACTATGAAAAAAATTCATATTATTTATTAAATTCATATATTTAATGAATACTTCATGAATACTATGAATACTTCATTGAATACCTTGAATACTTCATAATTACTATGAAAACTACATAAACACTATGAATACTATTCACAAACAATATGAATTTGTTTCATAATTATTATGAATACTTCAGAAATACTATGCATAATTCATGTACACTACGAATACTCCATCAATATCATAACAATATAAATTATTCATTAATATTTTGATCTATTCATAATTGTGATATATTTTTTAACTTAATAAATTCAGTTTTCTCAATTAAATAAATTCATCTATATGATGAAGTATTTATTTTATCAGTGTACCTTAAATGTTTTCTTATATAAATGCCGAAATTTGTTGTGTTGTTCTTCTGGGTGTGGGTTTTAGTTATGTTTTTTTATTTTCTTTTTAGTGTAAACTTAAAAAAGAAAATAACATGCAAACGAATTTGAATTTTTCCAATCATTCAAATCATATAATTCACATAGAAATTTTCACATTTTATATATTGCAATTATTAAAATAAATATCATACATAAAACTAATGTTAATCATAAAAAATGCAAACTTAGTGTTAAATACAAATAAAACGTTTTTCTGTTTTTAGTTATATTAATAAAATAAAAATAGAACAAAAAGTTATATAAAAAAAAAATGATAAACAAAAATTACTGTTAAATATAGAAAATTAACAAAATAACTAGTCATTATTGCACATTCGGTTCTTTCAATAGTTATTTTCTATTATATTTTACTTTTCTTGCGTTTCTCATAGCATTTTCTATTATTTATAAAAATAAAAATATTCAGCGCTAATTTAAAATCAATGCCTTTACAAAAAAACTATATCTTTATTTTATAAACAAATCAAAAAATTATTTATGCTGCCCTTTAAAATATAAATATTTGGATTTAGCACCATTTTCTTCATAATTCATTTTATATTATTTGCATTTCTCTCTCTATAATTATCACATTTTCATTTACAAAAATATTAAAAAAAGCATTAAAATATATTACTATATATTTTGTATTAATTTTAAGTTAAATTGTGTAAAAATACACTAAATATTTACTTTATTCAATTTTTGTTAACAGACAATTTATATATTTACAATATGGCCGAAAGAAATGTTGATTAAAAATATTTTATTGAATTTTGCCAATTTATTTTTAATGCATATCAAATTACTTGCTTTAAAAACTAATTGTAAAAGTAAATTCTAAGAATTTAACATTGTGTGGTGCAAATAATGCTAAACAAGGCAACACGGTTGCATTTTCATGAGAAGGAAGCAGCGTTGCTTGTGCACAATAAAATGTTATTAACAGAACTAAAGACAAACGATGTAAAGTAACAGTATTTTAATGGTATTTTGAATATTTTATAATTCCGAAAGTCTAGCGCAAAATCGTGATGTCTAGAGTATATTTTGTTTATATTTAGTAGTAGAAACTTATAGCATTAAATATTTGTACATATTGTTTTAGTAAATGTTAATAAAACATTAAAACTATTTGGAAAATAAAAAAAAATATGTTTTTAATAAATTAGTTGTAAATTAGCTGCTTTTTGTGTGTTGTTGTGGTTTGAGGTTTGTGCTGGGCAGTAAAAGTTGAAAAAAAAGCTATATATTAATTTTTAAAAATCTAACATTACATAAACTAAAGTTGCCATATAATTTCGAAATAGTAATTGGTAGTAAAAAAAATAGTAGTAGTAGCTTAAAATGTAGTTATGCGCTATGCTTTCTCATACTCATCGTAGCAATTTAACAAATTACAATTTTACTATTAAAATTAACATTTTCGTTTAGTTTTTTAGTTTTTATTATTTGTTGATATTTGCTACATATTTTATTTCATTTCATTACTTAGTTCAACTAATTTGTTCAGTTTTAAAAACCATTATATTGTATTCAGTTGTACAATTAACATTTAGATGTTAAAAATTTAGTTAATGCTTAAAAATAATTATTTCTTTTTAAATTTACATATTCAATTTACAACGAATCTTTGATGTTGCTATTACATTTAGTACATACAACATTCATCAGCAATTCTTTACTTAGTACTTATTTAGTAGTAAATAATATAGTTCATAGTTTTGATTATGCAGAGTGTAGGATGGGGGATGTAGTGGATAAAGAATCAGACATTTAGACATGTACGATATATAAATGTAAATATTTGATAACATATATTGTTTATTTGTTTTCAAACATATTTGCTACAACAATTAGAATAACATTTAAATGTTTACCATAAAAATTCGGTAACTGTTTTAAGTAGTTTTTGTTATAAATGTATAATTTAACTAATTTTTGGAGCAACATCAACGAGTAATTTTTCATTTGTATATAATGCATATGTTTAAGATATATTTATAGCAAACAAAAATAGTGCTCGACAATTAGAAATCTGTCTTTGAACGTTTCGTATTTGAGACAAAACGTTTTGCTGTTATTTATAATATGTGCTGCATTTATACATTTTATAAAATTGTGGTATATAACAAAATATGTTTACATTAAACATAGTGTAATTGCTGTGCACATAATTAATTTGTGCTGTTTCTAATTATAAATTATATTGTGCTTGCAAACATAGTTTTGATTTTAGCACAACCATTTCCAAAATAGGCAGCGACAAACTTTGTTTATAGCAAGCAGCATTTCCAACTTCTTATGTTTGCTGTAAACATATTATTTATATAACTGTTGATTGATAATTGCCAAGCACTACTTTGTTGTTGTTTTTTTCTTTGAGATGACAGTATAATGTTGCCTGCACACTAAAGTTATTTTATTTAACAAGAAATTCTAATTGTTCTAATATTTTGTATAGCTTGTCTCAAACATATTTTAAAACATTTAGATTTGAAGAGTGTTAAAATGTTGTCATTGTAAATATATTAAATGTTGACATTGATTCTGTGTTTTTAATCTAGAGGAAAATGTAAATTTTAATTATTTTAAAACTATTTTTAAAATGTGCATCAATTAATATTATCTTTTTTACGTAGTGCATTTTTCTTAAAATTTGGCATTTTTACAAATTTAAGTTGTGTTTTTTTCTTGTGTTATTCTTTGTAATATATATATTTAGTTTATAATTTGTTGCATTCTGATTAATGTTGGAAACCGCAGTTGAGATTTTTCTAAGTGTAACATTTAAAATTTTGTTCTATATTTTGTCTAGCGCATTTTATAGCAACTGAAACCGTTATTTCTCATTTTGCAGGTCTGTCATTTCAAATTATATATGCATCATTCCCGTTTATTGGTGCTTTTTGCGACGCTCTTTCGCATTCTTCTCACTCTCTTTGACGTTGTGCATTTAGTTTTTAATTGACATTTAAATGAAAAATTTGAATTTGTCTTTTTTACCAAATAATTACTAAGTTGACACACTTTGTTTGTCAAAATATCGCAAATCATTTGTAATACATTTTTTTACAATAATTAATCATTTAATTCTTCTGTTTCTAGCGATGTTAGCAACACTGTCTCTTGCTCTCTGTTTGCATTTGATGTTGGACTAAATTCGCTGTTGTTGTTGCTAATATTGTTGTTGTTTTTATTATTGCTGCTGTTGTCAACAATTGTTGTAGTTAGTTTATTTGCCGCAACATTGTTGCTCTCCACAGTTTCTGTTTCAGCAACATTGTTGCAAGTGCTATCTATTGCTGCAATGTTGCTCTCAATTATTGTTGTTGCTGTTGTATTTTTAATCTCATTTTGTTGCATTTGGCTGCTTATGTTATTATTGTTGTTGTTTTCATTAAACTTGTTGCGCAACATTTCGTTGACTTTGTTGACAAGATTTGTATTGACTGCAACATCAGCATCAGACTCATCAGCAACATCATCGACATCGGCAGCTGTCACAGCTGTATTGTTGCTGTGCGCAATGTTGTCATCGTCGTCGTCATTGTTGTCGCTTTCACTCAGCGCAACATGTTGCTCGCGTCTAATGTTGTTGCGCAACAAAGTGCGTTCGAATTCTGCCAATTGTTGCTGTATGTTGCTGCGGCTGCGTTGACGACAATACTCAATGTTGCGCTGCTGCAAAGCAATATTGCTGCTGCTATTGTTGTAGTGCGTTGTTTGGCGGCCAAAGAAGTTGCTGTAACTTGGCTGCTGCTGATGATGTTGTTGCTGTTGATAGAGTTGCTGCTGCTGATGATGCTGCTGCTGTGAGTGATGGTGCTGATGATGATGCTGTTGTTGTTGGTGTTGGTGATGTGCGCTTGGTTGGTGGTTGTGATATTTTTGCTGTAATGGTTCGTCGAGATTCCACAGAAAAGAACTAGTAGCTGTTGCCGCTGCTGTCGCCGCCGATGTTGCCGATGCGCTCGCTGGGCTGTGCAACATGTTGCCATAGTTCCAGCTCATGTACTGAGCGTATCAGTCGCTTGTTGCATTGTGTTGCTGTTGCTGCTGTGCCTGATGCTGTGGCGCCAACTGTTGATGCAGCAAATGTTGTTGCTGTTGCGTCAAATTGTGCACATGCTGCTGCAGCTGTTGCTGATGGTGATGCAATTGCTCGCGTTGCTGTTGCTCGCGCTGTTGCTGATGATGTTGCTGCTGCTGTTGCTGTTGTGCATTAAAAGCGGCAGCTGCAGCGGCCGCTGCCATGGCTGCTTGGGAGGCGGCTGCTATTTGCGTGGCGGTGGGCGACTGGGCGGCAACTGCGGCCGTGGCTGCGGCAGCCGAAAGCAGGTTGTCGAACTTGCGCGTGTCTGGGTTGTACATCGGGTGCTTGAACTTGCAGTGCGTGCGCAGGTTGTCGCTGCGCGTATAGGTGGCGCGACACAGCGGACACTCGAAGCGGCCGGGGAAGTGCACGTGATAGTGGTTGCGGATGTGGGTGACGACCTTGCCGCAGAGCTTGCAGCGATGCAGATTGCAGCCGCCGGAGAGGCGCTCGAATGTGAGGCGCATGTGCCACGCCTTTGAACCTGCGAGGCGGCGACGCGACAGACGCGTTATTATTTGAATTAATTGTTTGAATCAATTGTTTGAGTATTTTGAGTTTTTGTGTTTTTGGTTTTTATTTATTTTGATTTTGTTTGTTTGATTTGCAAAACGAACGCACGCGGAAAGAAAAAGAAGAGAAAAAACAATGTTTTTGTTGGTGATTCACATAAACAAAAAATGTTAATTTTTCTATATAATAATTAATAATCAGAATTATAAAAGTAGTAAGTAGTAAAAAAATAGTTATAACTAAAATTAATAAAAAAATATATCTTTTTGTTTATTTAATATGAAATATTTTATAATTAAAAATTTAATTTTTAAAAATGTTTAAAAAAATGTTTTGTCTTTAATAAAATAATACATACATATACATAATATAAACATAAAATTTAGCATGTTTTTTTTGTATTGAATGTGTTTTGTGTGAGTCGTTTTTAGTGGCTGCAGGGTGGGCGGGAGTCGATAGTTTTAGTTATTTTAAGTGAAAATTTTAAATTTTAAATATTTAGAAATTTGTCATATACAAAAAGGGCACAATCTATACAAATAAAAAATGTTTGCAGCAAACATAATATGATAATAATTTATCATACAGAAAAGGTGCAAAATGTTTAGGTTAAAAAAATTGTTTGCAGCAAACATAATATGGTAATATTTTAAAAAATATGTGCAAAACTATATAAATAAAAATAAACATATTAACAGCAAACATAATATGATTGCCTATATACATTTTTAGAACAAAGTTGTTTGTGACTATTATTTTCTAGTTTTGCCAATGATTAAAATACTTATTTAATAATATTGTGCTATTATGTTTTTTCGAACAATTTTAAACATTAAATTATTTTAAACATTTTGAAACATACATTTCTTGTTAGTTCGTTGCAAAAATATTATGTTTGCAGCATTACATTTCTAGCCAAGAATCGAGTTAACTCTTTGGAGTTCACATATTTTATACAGAGCTTTAATAAATTTTATATTTTCTATTTAACTGGTTCTGGGTACTGTTTGTTAAATATTTTCCTTGTCATAAAATTGAACAACATTTTCATGTCATGATCATCTCGACCCTAATTAGGAAATGATTTTCTAAGCATATTTACAATTTTTAAATATTAAACATAACAATGTTTTTAAATATAAAAAT
Organism: Dryomyza anilis; assembly: GCA_951804985.1. NCBI lineage: Eukaryota > Metazoa > Arthropoda > Insecta > Diptera > Dryomyzidae > Dryomyza > Dryomyza anilis. The sequence continues at coordinate 84,497,510 of OX638132.1, read as the reverse complement.
GTTCGAAGATTCATGTTTTTCTCAGATTTTTTAATTGATTAATTTTATTCTCATATATGAAAAAATCAAAATGTTTAAATTTAAATTTCAGTTCGAAAATTTGAATCCGAATAAAATGAATGCTATGTAAAATACTTTTTTTACGAATGAAAAAATTGCCATTGTGAATCATAAAAGTCTTCAGTTTTATTAAGAAATATTGAACAGAAATCCGTATAAAAAAATTATCATATTAAGGGCTGTTTTCACAATGTCCAGTTAAGTGTTTCAATTCCATATATTCTATTGGTAACTCTGAGTTAAAGTGGCAGTTAGTGCTTAACTGAAGATGGTGAAAACGGCACTTAATATTGTAAATATTTCATTTCCGCAATTTTGCCAAATAAAAATCCTCATATTTCAAATTGAAAATTATTTTTCTTGTTGTTGACCATTTTTTGAAATTGAAAATTAAAATATTTCTTACCGAAAATCATTAAATTTGTTTATTTCATATCAATTCGAATGCTGTAACATGTCCGAATAATAAAATCATCATATTCAATGTTGAACACAATTTTGTTTGCTTATTAAAAAATCGGACATGTTCTCAAATGGTGCATTATTCAATATTTATAAAATTTCGTACTAAAAAAAATCGAATTGAATTCGCTGAAACCTTTTAATATATTCCAATAAAATAATTATATTCAAAATTGAACAAATATTTTTTTGTCGTAAATGATTTCAAAAATTCGATTTTGTTTCAAATTTAAATATTCCCAGTCTACATTGTCGCGGAGACCCTTCAGATGCCTTCGATTACAAAGTTCGATCTCGTGGCTTAATCGATTTTAATCTTTAAAATTTCTCATACATTCAAATTATTTTATCAGATACGATTTATAAACATTTATTGCATATATTTTGCAAATTTTTTCGAAGTAATCTCGAACTTTGATAATTTTTTCTTCGATATCGTTGAGATTTCAAATAATTTCAAATAATGTCTCGCACTGAGAAAACTTTGAGAGAATACATCAATATGAAAAAAATCCATTAAAATTTGCCAATAGCACAGTTATTGATTTAATAGTATACAAAAGATAAATTCATACAAAATGTATACAAATTTTATAGTATTTCCTAGTATTAATGGAGTTTACCGATTGCCGCGTCGGCAATTATTCTATTGACTTATTTTAATAGTAAAAACTATTAATTTTATGGTATCTTTTTTTTACTCCGAAGGTCCAATCGATATCGCTGCAGAAAATGTAAATTTAAATCGATTTTAATCGAAAACAAAAACATCCTAAGGTAGTTTTGTGTTTTTCAATAATTTCAGCCGTATCGTAAAAAATATGTTGTATTGAATTTTTGAATTTTTAATATTGAAAATTAGTTCTACGGGAGAGCCAGATTTTAAATTTAAAATTATGAATTTTAATCAAAATTAGCTCAAGCAGAGTGAAGTTTTAAATTTAGTATTATGAAATTGTCGGAAAATTACCTACGAATTCTAATTTTGAAACTTTTTTGAAACCAAAACGAGAACTCGTTCATAATATTTCAAAAAGTCAAATAAATTAATTACTTTTTTTAGCAAATCCAATTATAAATATGTTTGAAAAAGAAAAGTTAAAAAGCGCCACTTGTTTTTTATAATTATGATATGTTTTTTTTCTTAAATATTTAAAATACTTTAGAAAATATACAGAAAAAAAAATTATTTAAACTATTCAAATAACCAATTTTTATTTTAGTGACAATTATTTTAAAATTCGTTCCGATGACTGATGATGATTTTTTTGTTTAGTAGTTTTCTGTAAGTTTTGCACCCGTACCAAAAAAAAGTATGTTTTATGAATTTATTTTTAAATGATAATATTTATTATGTTTATATGTGTGTGTGTGAATATGTGTGTTATTTATAATATGTCACTGTATTTGTGCAATGTTTAATAATTTTATAAAATTTTAACCACCACACGAAAAAAAAAATATGTTCACAAATTAAAATGAAATAAATGTTAAGAATGAATAAAATTAAATTGAAATATATTATAAAAAGATTTATAATTAACAAAAATTATTGCATTATAATATTTATAAATAGTAGTTAAAAAAATCTGTAGTATTGAGTCAACAAAAAAAAAACATGTAAAAATATTAACAAACAGCACAGAAATAGTTTTATGTTTGAAAGAGTTTTGGGGGGGTGGGGGAGAACAGTTAGATTAGAAAGAAATACACTTTACAATTAAAATATTTATATATATTCGGAATAATATAAGCTGCATTAAATCGTTATACAAAATCAAAAGGCAGAATAAAAATATTAACGCACATATTTTCAACACCCCTCCGGCCCACCTAAGAAAATTTGCCTAAAAGCCTAAAAATATTTTTTTAAAACAATTGATTTGTGATAATTGTATTTTTGTCGTTTATAATGTGGATAATTAATATATGCGGCCAATTCCTGTTTTTATGTTATTTTTGTGAAATTTAAAAAAGACATTTTTAATATATTTAGTAAATTTTTATAATTTTTTTGAAATAACCTATAAATAAAATATTTATATAAGGGGAGAAAACTTTTCTCATTGTACAAATTAATGTTTACGATAAAATATACAAAGAATAGAGTACATTTTGTAATTTAAATAAAAAATATAAATGCGCCGGGCTCACAAAACACAATAACCTCAGTAGAAATTGAGCTAGGATCATAAACGGATACTGATCATATTTTGAATATGTCATAAACCGTTCAGTTACATGAACAATATGTTCAGGTCATAAATAGGTCTGCCATAATAGAAAACATTTGTTTTTTTAATAGGGAATCATACAACGACATTCATACAATCATCATTTATTTGTGAGCCTCACAGCGGTATACCTCATAAAATATGTACCATATATTGCAAACCGCAAAGTGAAAATGAGAACTTTCAGTTTGTGCATTAAAACAATACTATACAAAATATTATATAAATAAAATTGTACTATCCTAATAGAAATTGTATTAGGGCTCATGATTGGTTCAATGTACAGTTACCATACACAGTAAAAAATAAATGACGTAAATATAGCAACCGATATTAATTGCATTCATTAATCAATGCAGCAATTAAATTCACTAGTTTAATGGAAACATTAGCTATTCTTCATTATATAGGCAATTACGTTCGCTAATATGAATATTTGTACGCCAATGCAGCAAATAATTTAGTCGGCGCAGTTTTAGCAAATATAATTGCTGAAACTAATTAATTTGCTGCATTGACGTACAAATATTCATATTAGCAAACGGAATTGCTGATTTAATGAAAAATAGAAAATGTTTCAATTAAATTAATGAATTTCATTGCTTGATGCATTAATGAATGCAATTAATATCAGTTGCTATATTTACGTCGATTATTTTTTCTGTTTATTATAACCCCCACCAGTTACATGAACAACATGAACCCGAATATGAAAAATTTCTACTAGGAATTATATAAATTTGCTTTTGAGAGAATATATAGTACAAACATTAGAGTTCATAGTAAATTTGTTTGAGAAATAAAATTAATAGGTTTTTTTCAGGGTGTAAACTTACCAGCGCTGGAGAGTCTTGAGACTGTTGCCAAAATTTAGCAAGAGTTGATTATTAAAAAAATTTAACAAAATTTTAAAAATATCACAAATTATAGTAGAGAATTTATAGAACTTGCTGATTTCGTTGCGTGTTTTTTTTTTCTTTTTAAATGAGCTGAGATGAATAGTAAAAACACGTATTAAGTAGAAACTTAAAAGTAAACCGTTAAAATTAATATATTTTACATCACAGAATAATAAAGTATCAAAAAAACAAAAAAAAAAAGAACTGGAATAATATTATTTTATTTGAACAAAACTACAATATTATTTTAGGTTTGTTTTTCAACAATTTATTCATTAAAGTTTTAGTTTATAATGATTTAGTTGTTGATTTTTAAAATGTTATAATGTTGTTGCAATTAATTTTAATTTATTGACTTAAGTTTATAATAAATATATAGCATATATATATATATAATTGTTTAATACATTGAATTAATTTATTTACGAATTCTTTAAAAACTTGACTAACTTTTAAACTCTTTCCTAAAACATTTAAATTTTAAAATATTTATGTATTTTTATTTTTATTATTTTGACTACGTTCTGCGTAGATTTGTTCTATTAAATTTTATTTTTTTATTAAAATAAAATTATAATAATTAATAGAAACATAGGTGGGTTGCATGAAAATTTCGTTTTTATAAATATTCTGAAAATGTGTTGCAGCGAAAAATTGTGAATTTTTTTTGTTTGTAATTTCACGTATTATTCGGTGGGTTCGAAAATTAGAAAAACTAAAAATGTATATAAAGTAATGACTAGAATTAGACTTAAAATTGTTATACAGCGTTAAAGAAAATAAATATTCCAACGTAAAATATATTTTCAAACGATTTTGCATTAAAATATTTGCATTCGGTATATTTTTGCGTTAGTGCTAATTGGTATTGCAAAGAAAAGGCTAAAATAAAATATTTTGAAACCGGTTGTATTTTTTTTTTTAATATTGCCTAAAATATAAATAATAATTTTAATGCTAATATTACTCGTTGTACCTTGACAAAATTGCTTTTCGTTTCGTTTAATGGAAGATTTTGTTTTTTTTTTTCAGTGTTTCTTATTTACTTTGTAAATGTGTTATAGCCATTTTTTTTACAGACATTTATTTAATTTATATATTATATTTGCATTTCTATGCTATAAACCGTCGTCGTCTTCTGTTGAAACCAATTGACGCAAAATCAAGTGAAATGAGAAAATACTAATTTTGGCTTTAATAAAAAAATTACGTATTTTATATATTTTTAAAAAATTTTATTAACATTTTGATTTTATTAGTCTTTTGTTTGCCGATTTTTAATTTTTTTAACTAAAGTTTATCCACTAATTGTCATCTCGTTTTTAATATTTATAAGATTTACAATGACATTTTCGATACTAAATTTTTTTAAAGGTCCCTTTCAATTACGTATTTTATTTGCTCATGTTAAGCATGAAAACCATTTTTTTTTCTTTAAACAATAATTTCACATTTTCAGAATACTTTCATTAAAATTAATTAATACAATGGACTAAGCTATAAAATTAACTAACACTAGTAGAAAAATACCCTTTCTATAATGGTCATGTACAATGACCAGTTCTCGTTCATGATCATAGTACAATTTCTACACTCAGAAATAAAATTCTATTAAAATTGGTCAATAGAGGAGTTATTGATTCAAAAATAAATATTTTCATATAAACACAAAGACAATTTAATGGTATTTTTCTAGTTTTTAATGGTATGTACCCATTAAAATAATAATTTATCCTATTGACTAATTTTAATAGCAAAAAAACTTATTGATTTTATAGTCTTTTTTGCGAGTGTACTAGGGAATTGCAAGTGAGTGTGCTTTGTATAGAATGTTCGAATGGCATTCTTAATTGAATTCGGTTTGTTTGACAGTCATTTATTTTTTTAGTGTTTTTTTATTATTTTTTTAAATTCTTCGCCGAATTCAAGTACTATTTTTCTTTATTCGTAAAGGGTTTTTAATAAGAGCGCTACAAAAGTTTTTTCAAGGGTTTTCAACAGGGACGCTACAAAAGTAGAGCGACAGGGACAGCAAACGACGCCATATTTCTTGCCGCTCTTTTGACATTTCCCTTCAGGAAGGTTTGCCATTTCATGTTGGAAAGATATACGAATTCGAATTTCGGTAGTAAATTTTAATAATTTCGACTCGTTGTTGGCTCGTATATCTTTCCATCATGAAATGGCAAAAATAAACTTACAAAAGAAAAACATAATAATCCGAACGAAGTGACTTTTTTTATCCCTTGTTTGAAATTTCGAAAATCGATGTTCCAAACTTTGAGTTTTCAGTACTAACAGGTATGCTTCAGCTCTCGGTCGATGGGGAACGAACCTCTTCATTTAATTTCTCAATGTATTCTATTTGGAATTTCATTGAAATATACTTTTTTTTTGTATTTAAGAATTCCGTTATTTCAAAATTGTATCGAAAGTTGGAAGATGAAATTTTAATTATGTCGAATTTACATTTCTCCGATAGAATTTAAATGAGCAAATCCAATCATCAATTTTAAATTCTATTAATCTGTACAAAAAGTGATTGGAATTCATTTGAAATTAGTTTTTTAGAATTAGAAAACAAATTTAAAATCGTTTAAATGGAAATTTCTATATTTTGAAATAGCATTGAAAGTTTATATATGAAATTTCAATTAGATCGAATTTATTCTTTGGTGTTTTAAACTACGATGTCCAAACTTCGAATATAAATGAACGACTCCAATTTGCAATTCTATTTATCAACACAATAAAGAGATTGAAATTTGGTTCAAAAGTTGAAAATAATGTGATAAACTTATCTATAAAATCTTTAAATGGAAACTTCAACAGAAAATATTATCGAAATTGTAACGAAAACTGAAACAAGTTCCAATATAAAAGAATTCAATCGAATTCATTCAATGCTATTTAAATATGTAGATGATTTCAGTAATATTGTTGAATTTGACGTCAAAGTGATGCCATTATTGTATTAATTTGAATAATTTCATGATACTGCTAAACAGTTTTCAATTGATTTAAAAGCAAGCTCTTCAATTACGATTTTGAATTTAATTTAGCAGTAAAAAAAGCGGTTTACTGAAAATTTGATTTTTTTTTTAGAAATCGAATTCAAAAACTTTAAATAAAAATTTCAATATAAATTATAATCAAAATTTCATCGAAAATTCGAATATGTGCCAATATAAACGAGTTAATCGAGTTAAAAAGGATTGATTAAAATATGTAGTTGGTTTTTGAAATTTTTTCGATAAATAGCTATGTGAAATTCACGTCAAAGTGACGTCATTATTACGATATCACAGAAATCGTTTAATTTATTAATGTACAGAAACTTGAATCGTCTGTTCTGAGAATTTCTAAATGTATTGTGTCATTTCTCATATAAGAAAAATCTTTTTATTCCATTACGAAACAAAATTCGATTTTTGAATTAATTCAAAAGTGATGTGATATCAAAAATCTTTAAATAGATCGGAAATGAATTGTAGAACATCATATTCAAATCATTAAATATATTTTCAAAATGTGTATGAAAAAAGTTTTAAAAGTACTAACAACAGTTTAAAATTGAACAATGTATTTGTGATCAAATTATTATAAATATTACTGACAGTTTAAAATTGATCAGTATATAATATTGATTTTAATTGACAATACAATATATTGTTTCGATTGGTTTTAATTAATTAATTAATTGTTATAATTAATTAAATGAATTTATTAAATTTTTACTTTCCACACTCTGTCCATTTAAATTGAAAATATTAATAGTGGATCTCTTAATATTTTCAATTTGAATATCATTTTAAAATATTTGTAATCATTTTTGTTTGTATTATATATATAGAATATTTGAAACCGATATAATTTACACAATACAAAGTTCAATATTCAAACCATTCAAACAAATCTGAATTATGTGACAATTTTTAGAGGAAATGATAAAAGTCTTATCCAAGAATTGAAATCATAATCAGGAATTGAAATCCTAAAGAAAAACTGTTTCGCTTTCCATTTTCTAGTTCAAGGTTCAATTTCGATTTTAGTTTTATAACGACAGTTACAGTTACGGTATCGATTTCGATTTTTGTATACACCCTACAAACTATTTGATGATAATTGTGAATTAGATGAAATAATGATAAATTTCAATGTGAAACTCAAAATATTTTGAAATTTAATTATGTGCTTTTTAGATTTTATGTCAAAAACTAAATTTTCTGAACAAATAGAATTTGTTTATCGAAAATGAAAACTATTTCGATGTCAACTCGATATCCATAACGACAAAAAATGAAGATATCATTCTAGAGATGTTCGTGTTTATCGAGAAACCTATCGTTTTCCTAGCAAGATTATCGAAATCGACAATTTAGTGAAGATATCGTTGGATTTGCTGGAAATTTAATTTTTGTTTATATTTTTAATATTTTAAGCAAAAAGTTATTTATTTTATTTAAACAAAGATTAAAACCAATTATATAAAATAAAGATCTACTACGTATACAAAATAGATCAATATTTATAATGTAGTTGACTAAAAATTAAACTTTTTATGTTATTAATTTTGAATATCAGTTTTTTTCAATTTATTTTCGATTATTTTTGTTTGGTTTTATAAATATTAAGGATTATCGTTTTAAGTACTATTCCATCTTATATGTACTTTGTATGGCTGTGCATTTATCAAACAGTTTGATTACTGATAAACAAAATTGTTTCAGTATTAATAAATCGAAATTCTACAAAGTGAACTAGTCAAAAATTTGATTAATCAAAAAAGAAAAATTAGACTATTCGATTAATCGATTCATCCATTAAAGAGGAAGCTGATTAATCGAAAATTCGATTAGTTCGCAGTCAATCAAAAAAGAAAAATTAGACTATTCGATTAATCGATTCATCCATTAAAGAGGACGCTGATTAATCAAAAGTTCGATTAGTTCACAGTCATAAACTCGAATTTCCAAACACACTCACTATAAACGAAATAAAAATATATAGGCATTTGTTTTTTTTTTTATTAATTAGGCTACTTTTACAAATTATGGTTGTGGCATAAACTAAAACGGAATTTTCTAAATTAATACTCTTTTTTTTCGTTTTGTTTTATACACTGAATTATTGTATCACACCTAAGTATATGCTACACAAAATCACTCGTTCCTCTTAATATTTAAAAATCTCAACACTCTGTGGGTTTTTATTTCACTTATTTAGTTTCGGTTTTTCGTTGGATGCTCGCGGTACGTACGGCTACAGTCTATGAAATTCAAAAATAATACTTTTTTTTTTGTATTGTTTGGAATTCTACATACTACGTTATATTTGGGAAGTATTTTTTGTTAAACTTTTTCCATCTTTTTTTGCATTATTTTTCTCATTTATTTTAGGTATTCTTTGTCTTTTGTTTAATTAGATTTTTTTTTTTGATAATTAATAAATACAAGTAGAACAAATACATATATATTATGGGGGGAAGTTTTGGAAAACTTTGCTTCTGAGTTTTGGAACAATTTAACTTTTTTTTTTTTCGTTTTTTTTTTGGGTTATTATTTTATGGTATAGACAGAGGGTTAAATATAACTATATCTTGTAAAGTGGGGAATATATTTAAGTTATATGGGTTGCGTTTACTTGACTACATAGAGAATTGATCACATGTGGACGTAGTGACTGAAGAAACGATCTTTGATGTCGGCATGTTTGATTTTGCAGTGCGCCTTCATGTTGTCGCGTCGCGTGAACTTCTGACCACAGACGGGGCACTCGTGACTCTGGGGGCGGTGTATGTTGGCGTGGTGCCAGCGGTTCGAGACGATTTTGTTGCAGCTAACGCAGCGATAGAGCGTCGGCAGTGTGCCCGACAGCTGCACGAACAACGACGAGTAGTCGATGTTGTGATCGCGTCGATTTGCTGCAGCAGCAGCGGCCGCGGCAGCCGCAGCAGTAACGGCAGCGGACGTGGAAGCAGTGACATGCGAATGTTGCTGCTGGTGTTGATGTTGCTGCTGTAAACTGGTGATGCAGGTTGTCTGATGATGATGATGATGTTGTTGCTGCGTATAGTTAGCAACATGTTGCTGCTGCTGTGATTGTTGAAATGCAAGCGTCAGCTGTTGCTGCTGCTGAAATGATGCTGTCGATGAGGCTGTCGAGGAGGTGGGTGACATAGCAGCAATTGCTGCTGCTGCAGCCGCTTCATTGCTGCAAAGTGTTTCGAGTCCATTATTGCAGCGACCCAAATTGATGACTGTATGCGGCGCGCATGCGGCATCGCTCAGTTGTCCATTGCGCACACTCAGTGCATGTTGTTGCTGTGAGAAATGTTGCTGTTGCTGTTGTTGTTGACAACGTATTGCATGCGACATTTTATATTGCTTGCATTTGTAGTGACAATTATAGCCATTATTATTATTGTCCTCGTCATCGTTTTCTTCATCGTTGTCGTTGTCGTCGTCATCTTCATCATCAATTTCATGCGCAACCTCGTGCTCAGCAATAGCAGCGGCAACAATATTGGCCTGCAGCGCAGCCTGCTGCTCCTCGGTCATGTGTGCCGGGTTGCCATAGGCAACGTCGATTCCGCCGCCACCTGTAAACATTTTGCGCATTATGCAGAGTCACGTGTTACAATCCATTAGAGTCGTGGGAGGTCTGTGTGTTGTTGAGACACACGGGAAGATGTGAGGTAGTGGTGGTGGTTAAGAATTGTGTGATTCTGGCATAATTTCTTTTTGTGTATTTTTTTTTTAAATATATTTTTGTTTTATTTTAGCAGGAATTTTAAATATTGCTTGGAATATAATTAACTTTTGGTTTGTACTTAATAATCATAACAAAAGAAAAAAAACTCACTCATATAAAGGAAAAATGTTTTAAAATGTTCAACGAAATCAGAAGCAACGTATTAAAAACTATTGAGGGGGATTCATGGAGCCATTCGCCACTATATAATGAAAATAAATAATTTGGTTCTAAAACAAAATATTTCAAAAAGCCTGGTCTAATTAAGTGTGGGCATAATAGATAGATCATTATGAAAAGGTGTGGTAAAGCGTAAGTTTAGTTATGAGAAAATGCTATATGTTGGAATTGAACAAAATTGTTTTTTTTTGTCGCATATTTTGCAATAATTTATTAAGGCCTAGTTACAGTAATATTTTTAGTTAAACGTTTGTTTAAACTATTCAGATTCAGTTTTTTTAGTCACATTTTTAAATTAAACTTAGTTTAAACTAGATGTAATTTCGTCTATAATCAAAATATGGAAAATATTTAAAGTATCTTTTTAACTGATTACTAAGCGTATTTCTGTCTGTAAAATTTAAGGTTTTTAGGCCATTTTCATTTGGAACTATAGACGTTTTAAAAATATAAAAAGTTTAAACTAAGTTTGTCTAGTTAACTACTTCAAAATTTTTAACTGCATAATGTTTCTCCTCAATTTGGAAAATCTTAAGTCGTTCGGACGTTGCGATTCGAAATTAGAGTCGTTTAAAGTTATTATCAAAGTTTGAACTAAGTTTAAAATTTCAGGGTTTAATTGTTTTATCATATTTTGGAAACAGCAGGACGTTTTCATTTTATATATAAACAAAAGTTAAACTATGTTTAAACGTTTCCTGAACAAATTACTCTTAGGCCTAATTTTTGAATAACACTAAGGGTGTGTGCGAGTTCGACTAAATTACTGACTAAACTAAATTGTACAAGTTTTTATTTGACCGTCATTCGGTAACCGGTAATTGTTAAAGTCTCTAATAAATCAATTCTCATATGCCTGTTTGCTGTCTTCCAATTTAGATCAATTTAGTTTGCTCGAAAATTTGCTAAATTGAAAAGTAAACGCTGCATTACCGACAAAATTTAGTTTAGTCAGCAATTTAGTCGAACTCGCACACACCCTAAACATAGTTTATACTAAATGAAATTTTGTCTATAGTAAATGACATATTTACTACATATTTCTTTGTCTAAGTCTTTATTAAATTTAATAACATTCCACCCTTTTGATTAGGAAATGTGAAAAAGTTTAGAAGTTAAAAATGATACTAAAAAACTGGATTTAAAATGCGGCCCGTTTATACAGAAATTAATACTGAAATTCATTAAAAACAATGTTAATTTATTAATGTTTTCATTTTATAAATTCAGATTTAATACTTTCGAATCGAATATTTATTTTTAAGCCGTATTCCGACTTTCGTTCGAATTTTATATAAAATTTGTAAACAAACGGTTTTGAATTCGATATCACAATAAATCAGCGGTAGCTCAGTGGTTAGTGCGTTGGACTGCGAGCCAAAAGGTCCCCGGTTCAAGCCTGGACTGGGGCTAACAACATCTTTTCATAGAAACATTTTTCTATACCGCGCTACCTCTCGTCAGTAAATGCAAACCTACGAGAGTAAAACCATTGCCTATGAAAAGCTCTCACCCGCCGTTCGGATTCGGCAATAAACTGTAGGTCCCACCACTTTGAGTACAAATATAACACGCACAGCTCAAAATGGTGAGAGAGCTCGGCCGAAGTTCTATACAGGACTGTAGCGCCAAACTACTATTTTTATCACAATAAAAATAATTGTTTTTCAAACAAATTGAAATCGTTCAAAACAAAGCAAACGGATTGAATTCATTTGAAAAATATATTTTTTTACTCAGACATCGTATTTAAAATCGTTTGTTTACAAATTTTATATTCAATTCCATTGTAATTCGATCGAAACCCAAAACATAGCCTTATTTTATAATTTTTGGATGTATTACTTTCAGTGTTTTGAATTCGAATGATCGCCATTGTAGAAGTAAAAGTCACCAACTATATTTTCGAAATGCCAATTATTCATTTACAAAAATCTTTGTATATCTTAAAATTTCGAATTGATGAGCTCAATATATGTAGCAAATGATAAGAAAATGTGAATTAATTGGTATTTGAATTTAAAAAATGTATCAATTACTTTTTGTAATAATTAGCAACAAAGTTGAAATTTAAGATTTTATAAAAATGTAATTGGTGATTTTTAGTTCTACAACGACGTTAGAGTGAAACATTTTTTTTATTACAATTGATCATGTTCCTTTCAATCGAATTCATATTTGTAAACAAACTCAACAATCAGAAAAAAAAAATCAACAAAATCCCATTAAAATTGGTCAATATGACAGTTATTGATTTAATAGTATACCAAATATAAATATTTTCATAAAAACTTACAAATAATTTAATAGTATTTTGTAATATTTAATGGTATTTACCAATTAAAATAATAATTTCTGCTATTGATTAATTTTAATAGTAAAAAAACTATTAATTCTACGGTATTTTATTGACAGGGTACAAATTCAAATCGTTCAAATTATTCAATTAATTGAAAAACAATTTGCTGTACTGATACATCGGATTCAAAACCTTTTCTTTACAAATTTTATATGAAATTCGATTGAAATTCGATTGAAATTCGATCGAAAGCTGAAACATGACCGTATAAAATAAAGAATTACTTTGTCATATTTTCATCGTGCACCCAGAAAAAAATTCTCTCAAATCCCATTAAAATTGGTCAATAGGACAATTGTTGATTTAATAGTATACAAGAAATAAATATTTTCATATAAACTCAATGGCAATGTCATGGTATTTTCTAGCATTTAATGGTATTTTCCGATTAAAATAATAATTTATCCTATTGGCTATTTTTAATAGTAAAAAACTATTATTTATATAGTATGTTTTTCTGAGTGTGCCTAGAATTATTATATGTTATATAAAAAAAACCTTAAGAAAACACAAAAAGAAGCAGAAGACTATGCCCAAGCAATAATTACTACAAATTTCTTACCAGTTTCCAGCCAGTTTTATTACTCACTTGCCAAGTAACTCGCAGGTGATGTCACGCACTTTCCGACCAGAAACTGGCCAGTAAAACTGGGGAGTATATACTCTTCAAATTCCTACTCTTCAAATTCCTACTAGTTACCGATCAGTTTTTGACTAGTTTTACTTTTTACAGGCCACTTTTTGAACAGCTTTTGACAAGTTTTACTGTTAGGGAATACTCTTTAAATCCCTACCAGTATCTTAACATCTAGTCGAAGATTTCACTGGTGAGTATATACTAAATATGCATATAGTAAATTGTTGCTTGGTTGCCTATACTACCCAAGTAGAAATTATGCTAAGGTCATGATCGGGAAATGAATATTGAATAATATACTTGTCATAACTCGACAAGTAGTCTGGCCATGATCATGTCTAACCTAATAGGATTAAATTCTACTGTGTTCTAGTAGTAATCATTGTAATGATAATTATCGAGCACACCCAGAAAAAAATCCTATTAAAATTGGTCAATGGGACAGTTATCGATTTAATAGTATATAAAAAATAAAAATGTTCATATAAGCAGAAAAACAATTTAATTTTATTTAATAGTATTTTGTAGTATTTAATAATATTTTGTAGTATTTTGTAGTATTTAATAGTATTTACCTATTCAAATAATAATTTATACCATTGACTTATTTTAATCGCAGAAAACTATTGACCATTGCAATTTGCGTTATCATTAGATACTTGAACATCGTGCCGATCACAATCTATTCTAATAGGGACAAATTCTACCAAAACACCTTAGAAATGTATTTTGGAAAAACTTAATACATATTGAGATAGATACCAAAATGAACTCATTATCCGCAAGAAAAAATAATAATGTTCAAAAACTAATTATATTCCAGGCATATTGCTTTTCTTACGTTTTAATATTTTTGTTGTTGTTTGAATCGCAGTTCCGCAACAAAAAAAATAAATAGTTTCGATTTAAAATTTTCAAATATATTTTCCAAATAAATTTCAACTAGTTTATGTAAAATGTAGGTAAATATTTTATGCAATTAACAACAGACAACTACGATTATATGTTTGTGAATATAATTTCTTAATTATAATATATAAATTTATAAATTTTTTGTATTATATTTATGCATTTGTAGCAACTAGTGGCGTTCATCTAAAACTAAAACAAAGAACGTTCACGGAAGGAACGAAATCAGTAAAAAAAAATCGAAACAGAGAATGTATAAAAAGCGATATAGTTTGGGGGGATACTAAAACAAGAAATTAATTTTTGAATTTTATTCAAAATTAAATTAAATGAAAACTGCAGCCAGGGGAGTATTTAAAAAAAAATAAACAAAATTTTAATAAAGCAAAATATGATTTTAATATAAAACACAAATTAAAACAAAAATGAAGTAAGAAAGAGTTTGTGATAATAAAAAGGTATATTTATAATTTAATTTGTTGTATGTTTCATTTAACAATTTTCTTTTTTCTTTTGTTTACTCTTTATTTATTATAATGGTTTTATCTCGATAATGGTTTTTATGATATTTTTTTTTATAATTTTTATGCAAAGCAACTTTAATTTTTTTTTCAACAGTCTTTCAATGTTGCAACGTTTATCCTAAAACAATACAATGTTGTTATATTTTTGCTATCAGAAATTTAATGCTTATTTTATAATCAGTATTAAGTATAATATTAATTCCAGTTCTTTTATTTTTTGGTTTTAACAATTTATAAATGTAAGATTTACTCAAATAAATATTCAAAAGTTTAAATAAAAAACTATTAAATCTTATAATAGCTGTGCGATTTCTTTTTTTTTGTATTTCTATATTAAATAAACAACTTAATGGTTACAGTAAATAAATAAAATGATATGGTTAAGAGTTTTGTAGTGGCAGGAAACTAATCAATTTTTTCGCAGAGACCCTGCGCATTAACCCTAGTCTTTAAGGATTTCATTCAACTTCAATTTTTTTAATTGAAATCCCACTGAGAAAAAATTAAGTGTTAATTTGTTTAATTTCAAATGCGATTAACGAGTAATTAGTGTGTGTGTGTGTGTGGTGTAAGTGTTTTTGTCAGACAGTTATAAGATACCTTACCAATCGCTCAATATGACAAATACTGCAGTTAATAATATTATTATTATTAATTTAATAATTATTATTTTATTATTATTATATAAGAAGTTGCAACATTAAAGACAAAAGAGTAGAAGTTAAAAAAAGAAATTTAGTTATTCTTGTAAATAAAGAACAATTTCGACCAGACAATTAAAAGTAGTAGAGAAAACACAAAATATATAG
Organism: Dryomyza anilis; assembly: GCA_951804985.1. Classification (NCBI taxonomy): domain Eukaryota; kingdom Metazoa; phylum Arthropoda; class Insecta; order Diptera; family Dryomyzidae; genus Dryomyza; species Dryomyza anilis. Next base: position 84,481,684 of record OX638132.1, on the reverse strand, counting down.
ATAATGATTATATAAATCGAGTTAGTTAATCAACGGGTGATAATTATAATAATAAAAAAAAATTAAATTAGAAAAACAAATCATTGATGAATGGGTTAAAAAACAGAAATTAACTCAAAGTATGTATGGGTTGTACGATTTGAAGCCTACAGTTAAAAGCATAGCGCACTCAGAAAAAATACTCTTTATGTTATTGATTTAATAGTATTTAACCCTTAAAAACCTGACCTTTTTATAGCTGACTTTTGTTTTGAGACTTTACTCAACCGTGACACTGAACTATGTGAAAAAACCTGGTGGAACCTCTTTAGTAACACGGACATAAAATTTGAAAAAATATAAAATTAAAAATATCTCTAGACTGTATAACGGCGATGGATATATTTTGTCTGCTCGTATTTTAAAAAAATTTACCACAAAAATAATTTTTTGAAAGTACGAAATTGTACAAAAATGTCTTTTTTGGAGGTTAGTTCCCCACAACTGATCATACAGATGTCTATTGATTATAGTTTAAAACATTGATCGGCGTAAATGGTGGCGCTTGGATCAAAATAAATTTTTATAGTCGCTGCGGGAAGTTTAAACAGAATTCGTTGGACGAACTTTTGATTTTAGTCGGTGGGTTTCTGGCGGTACCAGTAGGCATTTAAGGGTTAATATGTTTTAAAACTCACATTTGATCGAATTTTATATATTTGACAATAAAATTCAAATTAAATTCGTTCCACAGAGCTTTCTATTGCATGTTTAAACTAAGTTTAAAGTTTTTCACAATTTTGTTCAGGTCTATAGTTTCTTCAAAATGTCCGATTGTCTTTAAATTTTGCAGATAGATAGACAATTAGTTGGCAGTTAATATGATATTTTATATATTTTGGTCGTCTAAATAAAGACAAAATTATATCTACTTTAAACTAAGTTTAATTGCAAAATGTAAAGAAAAAACCAGACCTTAAAGTTTTTAATTCATTTTAGAATAATTAAATAAAAAGAAAGATAAACTAGTTTTCCAAAAAACTGTAAACGCAATTTATCTACTAATTGTTAAGTTTAATTTTAATATACTGCACTCAGAAAAAATCTGATAAAATTCTATTAAAATTTGTCTCTATGACAGCTATTGATTTAATAGTATACAACAAATAAATATTTTCATATAAAATCATAAATATTTGTATAATATTTTGTAGTATTTAATGGAATTTAGCGATTAAAATAATAGTTTATTCTATTGACTAATTTTAATAGTATAAAACTCTTTATTTTATGATATTTTTTATGAGTACTAATATTCAAATATGTTTGTGAGACTTTTAGGTCTAAACACGAACAATTTAGATTTTTTATAGACTATTTTATGTATAATTTTGTTTGCGTTTAGGATCTACACTCAGAAAAAATCCTATTAAAATTGGTTAATTGATTGATTCAATAGTATACAAAAATATATATTTTCCTATAAACACGAACATAATTTGATAGTATTTATTAGTATTTGGTAGTATTTAAGGCTATTTACCTATTAAAATAATAGTTTATTACTTTGACTAATTTTAATAACAAAAAACTATTGATTTTATAGTATTTTTTTTCTGAGTTTATGGTTAAAAAGAAAATGTGTTATCAATAGTTTTTTGCTATTAAAATTAGTCAATGGGGATAAACTATTATTTTAATAGGTAAATATCCTATTAAACAGAAGAATGTTCAAACATAAAATCAAAATTGCTAACTTCTTTTTTATTGGTTCAACATTTTAAAAAATACCCTTTCAACATAGTAGATGCAGTAAAATACTGATATTTTTGTCTCAAAAAGAATACATTATTTGAAATTTTAAAAAGAAAGGGCATATTATAAAAATTATAGCAGATAGAAAACAGTTAGCAAATTTTGATTTATTGTATGGACTATGTTCTAAATAAGCATTAAACATTTTGTTTTTATATTGTTAGATTTTAAACACAAAAATAAAGAATTCAAAAATTGCCCAAGAAAATCAACATTTTTCGAATTTAGTTTCCCATAATTTAAAAACGTATTGGCATTATAAATTAAGTTTATATACTAAAATTAGACTTGACAATAAAAAGAAAATTTGTGTTTTTAGTTTGTTTATAAAGTAGTTTTGTAAAGTACTACAAACAAATGACTGAAAAAGGGCCAAACATTTTGATAATAATTTCCTTTAACACGTTACGTATTAGGTAAAAAACTGTGCTATTAAAATTAGCACCTGCGAATTATATAGAATTGATGTATTAGATGAGCGGAGAAAAAATATTTATCGTTTTTTTTATCGTATTATTTAATAATATTTAAAATGGTTAATAATATTTTGTATTATTCAATGGTAATTAACGTTTTAAAAATAATTCATTATATTGATTAATTTGAAAAGCAAAAATAATATTGAAAAAGTCTATTAATTGTATGGTATTAATTTTTTAGTGTATATTTTGTAGTTAAGAATTATAAAAGCCTATAAAAACTTTTATTAAAGTTGAATTTAGTTTTCTAAAATTGTTATTTTCTTTAATAGTTTATGAAATACAAATTAACCCTTTAACGCACATTGTACCCCAAAGAGGACATCTATATTATAACTGCATTTTGGCTTTATTTAAACAGGCTTCTTTAGTTCGCACGATGCCATATAAGATTTTAATATTATTTATATTTTATATAAAGTCTAAATATCATTGTCAAATATGTTAATACTTGAGCGTTAATAGGTTAATATTTAGCGTATTAATTCGAATATAATATGGGTTTAATTTCGAAAACAAATGATCGTTGAAATTCCGAAAATACTCAAGGTGCTAATAATAATGTTGATAGATGATGGTGTTGCTATAACATAAAATGCATTTGTTACCAATCGGAAAACTTTACTAAAAGTTTATTCAAAGAAAAACCTATTTGTTAGGATTTATTAAAATATAGCTGGACCCCAGAGAAGGCCCCTAAGATTTGACATAATTTCTCAATAAATAAGCATTATATAAAAACGAATTCAGCGGCAAGAACAACAGAGCTCTATTAATTTTGGAATATTTTTTAAGTACACAATTTCAATGATGTATCAATGATGTATGATGTAAACCTAAATATTTAGAAATCTATTAAATTGGGTATGAACTAAAATAAGCTATTTTTTTATACAATATAAAGTAATTAAAAATGAAAACCAAAACTGTATAAACTAAAAAAAGATATAAAGTAGAAATAAAAACGGAAAAGGCAAAATAAATTTGAAATTTCTAAAAAAAAAAAAATTATAAGTAAAGTGCATTGTAGGAACTGGCGAATACACTAAATTTAAAAAAATATATTTATAATAAATGCATATTATGCATTAAGGCATATATATGCAATTACATGCAGCAGGCCACATTCACACATCCATCGCGTGTTGATACGATACACTAATAAATACGAGTACCATAAATAAAAAAATAACTCTAAAAGAAGCTGTGAAGTAAAAACACTATCAAATACACATAGTATATATCATATATAAAGTCGAATAATAACTCGTAAACTGACATTATTTTCAGTTATGCAGTTATTAAATACGCACGAGTCACGCACGAGTAACGAGTAGTGGTAGGAGAGGTGTTGATCTGTTGCTTTCTTTTTTTTTTTAATTTATTTAAATTAATTTTTAGTATTCTTTTTTTTTTGTAATATTTAAACATTTTCAAGTTGATGTAGTTGATAGTTTCGATAACAAATCGGTAAAGATAACAATCGACTTTTTATTTTATATATAAATCGAAATCGAAATACAAATAGCTACTATATATATAAATATAGCAGACAAGTGTAGAATGGATACGTATAGCATTTGAATAAAATAGAAATGTAAATTATAAAAAAAGTATGAGTTGGGGGTTGGAATAGAATTCAAATATATAGTATAAGTACAAGAGGAGTATATTGCATGCAAAATTCAATGAAATTGAGGTTATACAAAAATATTATTAATATAGTTACATATATATATATATATAGAGTATAATAAATGCGTGTGTGTTTTGAGTTGGGTGGTTTTTGTCGGGGTTTTGATGTTAGAAATTAATATAAATTAAAATAAAGAATTCAATATTAATAAAAAAGTAGTAGATAATTTTGTAAAACTTAAGAAAATATTTCTAAAGCTCAGTTCGAATAAAATAAATTTAGTTTTATTTAATTTTTAAAAGAAGAAATGTATATTAATAACATAAACTAGTCAAGAAAATTGGTTATAAAGTATAATCTGTTGATGAATGAATATTAATTTTTCACTCATCTTCTAGACAATTAAATTACCTTTCCAATGGTATATAACATCTTCGAACTACATGATTTGTTCCTATTTAAAAATGTACCCAATGTTGAATTTTACAAAAAAAAAAAAAAAAAAAATGACTTTGTATTGATGTTCTCAAAATTTCTTTACAGAGCACCCCATTTTTTCTAATTTATAATCATAGCCCAGTTCATTCCCAGTATTTTCGAAACAATTACAGTGATTTTAAACTTCGAACTCCATGATTTCTTCCTATTTTAAAATGTATGTAAAGTTGAATTTTACAAAAATAAAAATAGTCAAAAAAGTTTGACTTTGTCATTGATTTTCTCAAAATTACGTTACAGATCAACCCATTTTTTCTAATTTATAATCATAGACCAGTTCATTCATTGTATTTTGGAAACAATTACACTGATTTTAAACTCGTTAATTATGATGCAGAAATAATTAAACATTGGCGGGTCTAGAAATTTGGTGGTTGAAATTAAAAAATAAACAATTGAAATAATCGAGAAATAATTTTAAACAGTTATTAAAAATATAATCATTATTATATTATTTCACAGAACGTATTTTCTGATCATATTTCGAAATATATATTTTTTTTTATTTCAACCACCAAATATCAAGACCCAGCTCTTTTAAATTATTTCTGCAGCATTTATTACCAGGTTGAAATCACTGTGATTAGTAAGAAAATATTGTGAATGAACTGGTCTATCATTATAAATTATAAAACATGAGGTGATCTTTAACGAAATTTGGAGAAATTCAATGACAAAGTCAAAATTTGTATTTTTATTTTTGTAAAATTCAACTTTACGTACATTTTAAAATATGAAAAAATCATGGAGTTCGAAGATGTCATATACCATTGGAAAGGTAATTTAATTGTCTAAAATATGAGTGAAAAACTGATATTTATTTATTAACAGATTATAATTTATAACCAATTTTCTTTACTAGGTTATATCAGTAATATACATTTATCAAACACCCTGTATTTTGAATTGGGTGGAAAATTAAGCATTTTTTTTATTTTATATATTTATTATACAATACAGAAATTCCGTATGAAATTAAAAATATATAAAATTCAAAACATACAGAAATTTCATATGAAATTCAAAACATATCAATTGTAATTCCATTTGAAATTCAATTAAAATAAAAAATATTTTCTATACATCGTATGATATTCATAATTTTCCATTTAAAATTCATAACATTCAACTGAAATTCATAATTTTCCATTTGAAATTCAGAAAATATTATATGTTTAATACTGGATGACATGACTGCTGAATTTCAAATGAACTGTTACTCAGAAAAAAATAATCGACGAAATATAGCAACCGATATTCATTGCTTTCATTAATCAATCCAACAGTAAATTCACTACTTTAATGAAAACATTTGCTATTCTTCATTATATAGGCAATTACGTTCGCTAATATGAATATTTGTACGTCAATGCAGCAAATAATTTAGTCGGCGCAGTTTTAGCAAATATAATTGCTGAAACTAATTAATTTGCTGCATTGACGTACAAATATTCATATGAGCAAACGGAATTGCTGATTTAATGAAAAATAGAAAATGTTTTCATTAAATTAGTGAATTTCGTTGCTGGATTGATTAATGAATGCAATTAATATCAGTTGATATGTCTTGAATTTGAAATGGACTTTTATAATTACACTTGATATGTTTTAAATTTCAAACCGAATTTCAGAACTTAATAAATATATTTATTAAATATAAATTGCATAATTCTGAATTACACATGGAAATGGTGTATCAAGGTTAAACCGTTTTCATATCATAAGAAGAATATTATAAGAAGAATCGCTTTATACCGTACTAAAGAAAAAGTATTTTTTTTTTAAATATAAAACAAACTGTGCCAATATTTTATATATATATATATGTAGTATATTATAATATTTTAAACTAAACTAAATAGACGAAATTTTTATAATTTTACAAAAAAAAAGAGTATCAGAGAAATAAAAAAAAATCAATTATAACCGTTTGTTTAATCTACATAAAATCTATAATTTTTGAAGTGGTTAATTTGAAGTATCTATAAAATATTTATATATATGTATGTAGCAGGTGGATTATATATAATAAATACGGCTTTTACTATTTTACTATATAGCATAGACATTTGTTATAAATTGTTGTAATTTAATTTTTCAATTTTGATTTATATTACTTAATAGAAATCGTAAAGTTAAAAGAAAAATACGGTATTCCGAACTGAATTAAAACGTTTTGTTAAATGTTAATAAATTAAAACTAAGGACTCAGTAATTGAGTATAATAATAAATGTTTCTTTTTTTTATATAAAATAATTCAGTGTAAGATAAAGTTTATTTTTAAGAGAGTGAAGGTGAGAAGAGAGAAGGTGTAAGAGTTATATTGTGGTATTTTTCTGGTACTTACCGTCTATATTATCCGATTGATCGAGCTGCATTTGTTTGCTATCGTTTTGATCCTCTCTGGAGTCTGGCTGTAGCCCATGTGTGGACAATAAAGTGGACATATCTTCGGGATGCATTTTCAGAGCACCAGACTTTAATTTTTTTTTTTAATTATAATTTATATGTGTTGCACATTTGGGAAAAGAGAAATTTAGGTAATAAAATTGTTAGTGTTTTGAAATAAATGTTTTTATGCATTGAATATAAAAAGTGGTACAACATGATTTTTAGATTCCTACATTTTTTAAATTATTATGTAATTTATTTATTTAGTATTTAATAGGATTTATTGATTGAATTAATAGTTCATCCTATTGACTAATTTTATAATTAAAAGCTATTCATTTTATGGTATCTTTTTACTGAGTGTAAGAATCGTTTACAAAAAAATTTATTAATAACAAATTCATTTTTAAATCTTGGGAATTCCATTTGAAAATGCTCATCGATCTAGCAAATATCAGAAAAATCCTATCAAATTAATAGTATACAAAAAATAAGTATTTTCATGTTAACTAAAAAATTATTTCTTGTAGTATTTATTAAAGTTTACGGATTAAAATAATAATTTATACTATTGATTAATTTTAATAGTAAACACTATTAATTGTATGGTATTTTTTTTCTGTGTCATGTACCATAAAAATTGGTAAAACATGTGGAATTTTTAAAATTCATTAAGTTAGGATGTGTCCGAATTGGTTTAAATTTGATGACTAAACAATATTATTGATTTCCTGTCGATATTTGTTGACAAAGTCGGTAGTTAGTCGAATAATTGTCTGTTCAATTGTACACAATCAAGAGAAAATACCATAAAATCAATAGTTTACTTACTAATTAATTGAGTGAATCAGATGAATTATTATTTTCCTTGATAAATACCATTAAATACTACAAAATACTATACCATTATTTTTGAGTTAATATGAAAATAATTGTTTTTGTATACTATTAAATTAATAACTGTACAATTAATAGGATTGACCAATTTTAATAGTATTTTATGGGATTTTTGTATGAGTGTAGACATTTAGCTAAATTTAGATTGCTAGAAATTTTGAAAATTGGATACTAAACACTGCATTACCGACTAATATAGGTAACTCTTACACACATCCTTATTTTAATAATCAGTCCTATCCCAAGTAGAAATGAACGTTATTAGGATAGGACAGATTTAATAATCAGTTCTTTCCCAAGTAGAAATGAACGTTATTAGGATAGACATGCACCCAGAAAAAAATACTTTATACATAATAGTTTTTTACTATTAAAAATAGTCAATAGGATAAATTATTATTTTAATCGGAAAATACCATTGAATTTATATTTTTTTTTTGGATACTATTAAATCAATAATTGTTCTATTGACTAATTTTAATAGGATTTGAGGAATTTTTTACGCTGGGTGTGATAATGACCAGATCATGTTCGTCATGTAACATATCGGGTTATGAATATGATAAATTCAAAATTCGTTCCCATGACTTCATTAAAATTTTGACTACACTCTAAAAGAAATATCAGTTGTTGATTTAATAGTATACAAAAAATAAATATTTTTTTATCAACTAAAAAAAATTGTATATAGTATTTAATGGGATTTACCTATTGAATTAATAGTTCATGCTATTGACTAATTTCAATAGTAAAAACTATTTATTTTATGGTATCTTTTTACTGAGTGTAGGGATCGTTTACAAAAATTTCTGTCGGAATTTATGACTTTTTTTTTAGTATCACGCAAAAGTAGATCATGTTTCAATGACTGTGAAAAACGTGTAATATGAATGAAGCAATAATGCTGAGAGAGTTAATTTAGGAACTTAATCACATGATCTTCTAAATCACTTTCTTTATTTCTGGATTGTCAGCACTAAAAAAACCGAATGCTTATTAAAGAATTGCTGCAACTATCAATTAAAATTTAGTATCCAGCAATTATTCAAACATCCAATATATATAAATAAAATTGCCTCAAAACTGGCGATATGTTTGCCACAAATAAAATTGAAAATTTGATGTTTGTCAGCAATATTTATCGTATTTGTCGCATATTTGAGAGTAATACTTGTGGTAAACAGATTTGTTTTCTTAGTGTGGTTATTGAAACGATTGATATGACATGTGCCTGTACCTTTAATCATATAATTGTTGTAACTATTATCTGATTTGTTTTCAACAATCTTGATGATTGGAAATTGGAAAACTACAAATCTATAATTATATAATATTATTATATAATTATTAATTATGATTATATAATTATAATTAGAACATACACAGAACAAAATAATCGACGTAATAAATATAGCAACTGATATTAACTGCATTCATTAATCAACACAGCAATGAAATTCAATAATTTAATGAAAACATTTGCTATTCTTCGTTAAATCAGCAATTCCGTTTGCTAATATGAATATTTGTACGTCAATACAGCAAATTAATCAGTCGGCGCAGTTTCAGCAATTACATTTTTATTTGCTGCATTGACGTACAAATTTTTATATTAGCAAATGCAATTGCTTATATAACGAAGAAGTTTCATTAAATTAGTGAATTTCATTGCTGGATTGAATAATGAATGCAATAAATATCGATTGCTATATTTACGTTGATTATTTTTGTCTGTGTATTGTTTAAAATCATAGTTTGAATGATAAAATCATTTTAAAATTATGGAATTTTTTTATACTATAAATTATGTTTCTCACAAACATACCATAAACATATTTAATGCGCCAAATGCTTCTCACAAATAAAATACTGATCGCACTAATTAGTTTTATAGTTCAAATGTATTTATTATTATTTTATTTTGTATGTTTTTCTCTCTTAAAATGCATCAAACTTAAAATTGACAAAATGTTATCATTGAAATGCTTATAGAAGAACATGGGCGATACGACTAAAATAATGACACAAAAATAATAATGCAACTAATTTAATAAATTAATTAAACCAAATTATTGCCGCTTAAAGTTAAAAAACAAAAAAAGAAAAAGAAATTAACATTTTTTATAAATGTTGAAAAATACTAAATTTTAATGGATTCCTGAGTAAAAACTACAAATAATGCGCGCGTTGTTTTTTTTTTTCAAAATGGCTATGAACTGTCGTCGCCCACGTGAATCGTAATGACTTCGGGCGTGGCACGTTTGGTAGGAGGCGGCGTTGGTGGTGGCGGCTTTTGTTGCGATTGCGATTGCAATTGCGATTGTTGTAGTTGCTTTTGTTTTGGTTGCGATTGTGCTTGTTGCTGCGTTTGTTGTTGCTGTTGCAATTCGCGTTCGTAGCACAAACGATGCGACTTGCATTTGTTGTGATGATTGACAATCTCCAGGCGAAAGTTCGAGTTGCCCTCGACGAAGGAGGTCCGAATGTCGGCGATTTCGTTGGACCAGCGGCGACAGAATTTGCAGAACATGGCGTTGGCCACTTCGTCGTATTGCAGCCAGTCAAACTGAAAGAGCCAGTTGGAGCGGAAGCGGCCACTTTTACGCGTACCGCCAGCGGTAGTGTTGCTGCTGCTGCTACTTTTGCTGACATCCAGCTGGAACTTGTTGCTGTTGCTGCTGTCAGCGGCGGAGGCTCTATGAAATGCATCCGGCGCAGGCATTAGAAAATGTTGCTGCTGCTGTTGTTGTTGCTGCTGCTGTAGCAATCGTTGCATCGCGGAGGCATTTGTTGCTGCTTGTGTTGCACTGGCAGCAACGTCACTGCTGTTGCCAACATGTTGCGTGTTGAACCAGTGTTGCTGCTGCAATGTTTGCAGTTGCTGCATCAGCAATTGTTGCTGTTGGTCTTTTGAATACTGTTGTTGTTGCTGCTGTTGCTGTTGGAAAAGTTCAAATTGTTGACGCACATGTTGCTGCAAAAAAGTTTCTTGTGGCGCGCGTGTTGTTGTTATTGCTGCTGCTGCTGCTGCTGAAGATATTGTTGTTGTTGCTGCCGCCACCGATATCGATGCCATGTTGCTGACATTTTGCGCAGTGATTTGTTTTTCGCTTGCCTTGGCGGCAGCAGTTGCTGTTGCAGGCGGATTATCGAGAGCAACATTTATCTGATCGACGTAGCGTTCGTATCGTTTAACCAAAAATAAAAACACAAAGAAAGAATGGAAAAAAATAAGGAAAAACTTAAGAAAAGTTGAGAACAAAAAAGAAAAGAGAAAAATCGAAAGCGAGGATTTGTGTGATTTTGTGTGTGTTTTTTTGTACGTTTTGGAAAATAGACAAAGCAACAATAAACAAAATAACACAAAAAAAAACAATTAAAAAATAAAAAAAAAAACATTTAAATTTAGCTTCAAAGCATTGTTTAGATTTTTTCTTTTTCGCGGTCGATCGTAGTCTCAATAATCCTGCGTTCCTTCAATAGATTTTCTTAAGTTTTTCACTCATCATTTGGCATTAGGCTTAAAAAATACGTTTTACAAACTAACAAATTGTGTGACATTTGGGAGGGTCGAGCGGCGCATTTTAAGTTTGAAGCATTATTTAGAGTTAACATTATTCATACAATTTTTTTGTTATAAACAAAATGAAATAATAATAAGTATTAAGGAAAATAAATGATATTATTGGAACCTTCGTACCGGTCCAAAGAAAAAACCTTAACAAAACTGATTTCAAACATTCAAAAGACTGACTTGTTAAAAAATAAACCTACAGTTATAGCGACATTTTTTGTAGCTGGCAACATGTTGCTTATACAATTGTTTAACGGCAACATGTTGCCTGAATTGAATTCGCTTTCATTTTGTTTCGTAATACATATAACACTTACCGGCAACAATTCAGGTGGCAACGCTACATGGTGTTCACGCTGCTGCAGCTGCGCATCCATCAGTTCCTGTTTAATACTTAGCGACTGACTCAGCGCACCGACGACGCCACCCAACTGACTCGCCGCAGACAGCGGCGAATCTCGACGACCGGCCGCGTCCTCCGATTCGGATGTGTTTCCAGTTTTTGGCACAGGACTCGATTTGAAGTTACTGTGGGAGGACGCCTGAAACAAACAATTATTTATTTATTTATTTATTTATTTATTTATTTATTTATTTATTTATTTATTGTGTAAATTACAAAAAACATTTTATGAATTTAAACATCAATTCGAAGAATTTTTACATCATATAACAATTTGCAATCAAATAAATTTATTCTCATTAATGATTTTAACAAATTTTCGTATACACTGCATAAAATTGATGAAAGTTATTCATCAAATTGATGTATGCATTCAGAGCATTGATCTTTTTTTTAGTTATTAGTATTATGAATTGTTGAAGAACCAAATTCTTTAATGCGATGAATTTTTCAACATCTGAAAAATGTTAATTATTCAAATATAATCGATTTTATTCAATGAATAAAATTTCAATGATTACATCAAATTGATTAAATTAATACATCGTATTGATGTATTTATTATTAAGAATTATTCTAAAATATAACGAATTGTTGCTTAAAGAACTAAGTTCTTCCATACGATGAATTTTATTTGTAGCATGAATTTGAATTTTACAAAATACATTTTCACCAAAATACATTCATCAAATAGACTTTTTTTTATTATGAATTGTTCTTCAGTCCAATGAATAATGGTTTGAAGAATAAAATTTAACTTATGACTTCGAAATACATTCTCTTTTTTTATTATTCATCAAATTGATGTATGAATTCAGAGCATTCAGGTTTTATTAATTACTAATATTATGAATTGTTGAAGAACGAAATTCTTTAGTGCGATGAATTTTTAATCATCTGAAAAATGTAAATCTTTTAAATATAATCGATTTTATTAAAAGCATTAATTTCATTTTTACAAAATATAATTTGAAAAGAAATGTATGAAAGGAATACGTCATATTGATGTATTTATTAATTTGAATTGTTCTAAAATATAACGAACCATAGCTTAAAGAACAAAATTCTTCAATACATTAAATTTACTTTTACAGCATGAATTAAAATTTTTAAAATAAATGTTCACAAAAACATATATAACAATCATTCATCAAATTAATGTTCTGTAGGCATTTCTATTATGAATTTATCTTAAGTCCAACGAATAATGACTTGAAGATTGAAATTTATTAATGCAGTGAATATTTTTTTTAGTGAACTACTTAATAATTATCGCATTTATGACTTGGACAAATTAATGTATGAGTTCAGAGCATTGAGGTTTTTTAGTTACTAATATTATGAATTGTTCAAGAACGAAATTCTTTAGTGCTATACATTTTTCAGTATCTGGATCAACTTCAAATTTACAAAATAAAAAGTTCATCAAAATAATGGATTGATTAATATCACATATGTTTTTTTATGAATTGTTTTAAAATATGACGAACCATTTTTCAAAGTTCTGCATTAAACTCTGTTCATTAATACGATGAATTTTTCATAATTTAAAATACTTAAAAAATATTCACAGCATCAATTACAATTTTACAAAATAAATCACAAACTCAGATATAAATCATTCATCCAATAAATGTTTTGTAGTAATTTCTATTATGAATTATTCTGCATTCCAATGAATAATGGTTTGAAGAATGAAATTTATTAATATGATGAATATATTTTTATGTGACCTATTTAATAACTATCGCATTTATGACATGGAAAATATGTTTTTTTTTTCGTATCGCTTTCATTAGTATTCGCAGATAAGGCGGTAGAATTGGCTTCGGAAAAGGGGCAAAATACAATCATAAACTGGTTTTATATTTACAAAAAAGCTGCATTTCAAGTGGTTTCATTTACGTAAATTCTTTATTTGCAACTCAAACTCAAAATATTAAAAGATTACATGTCTTCAGTAATCACTCTTCTCGAGTACCTACTTCTAAAATGTGCGATATAACTATGAGTGCTACACAGTAAAAAATTCATATTGCAGATTAAAATATTCATTAAAACTTAACTGAATTTGAAGATTCTTAAAACTGAAGAATAAAAAACCATAATTACTATGAACCGTTATTGATACCATGAGTTATTCAAACATATTATGAATAATTCAAAAGTGCTTCGAATACTTTATAAATTTTGTGAATATTTTATAAATACTTCATATTCATTAACATTATGCACTATTGATTTATATTATTCATATTATTATATTAATTAATATTATGAAGTACTCATTAATATTATGAATTATTCATTAATATTATGAAATATTCATTAATATTATGAATCATTCATTAATATTATGAAATATTCATTGGTATTATAAACTAGTCATTAATATTATAAACTATACAATAATTTTATTAACTGTTTATTAATACTATGAACTTATTCATTAATATAAAGTATTTATTAATATAATGAATACCTCATAATTATATTAAATATTGTACTCATTAATATTATGAATAATTCATTAATATTATGTAATATTGATTAATATCATGAATTATTCACTAATATTATGAAATATTCATTGGTATTATTACCGAGTCATTAATTATACCTCAATACTATGAACTGTTCATTAATACTATGTACTTATTCATTAATAATATGAAGTATTCATTAATATTATGAACTATACATTAATATTATGAAGTATTGATTAATAGTATAAATTATTCATTAATATTATGTAATATTTATTGGTATTATAAACTAGTCATTAATATTATAAACAATATACATTGATATTATGAACTGTCATACTGTAATACTTTGATTTTATTCATTTATAATATGAAGTAATCATTAATATTATGAACTATTCATTATTATTATGAACAATTCATAAGTATAATAAATATTGTAGTTAGTTGAGATTTAATATAAAAATTCTACATGAAAATTTCTTTTGCCATATTCAAGATTCAAAGCCACATTTATAAACATTTCAAATATTTACTTTGTAGTAAAAACTTATTTAGAATAGTACTAATTAGCTGAGTAATACCCATTATTAAATGTTACTTTTTTTTAATGTTTTTATTGTGTATTATAAACATTTTATAAACCAGCCCTGTTTACGTTGACGTGCGTATTTTCCCTTTTCACAAACCTCAACCATCATCATCACCATCATGTGATATAAAATTCATATGCAAAACTTACTAAGTAGTCAGTACACTCGTCAGTCCATTCACTTCACACTACTCCACCAAGTTGACTTCCTTTCAGATGAAGTGATTACAGAAATTGTTTTAAAAATGTATATGGCAAGAAAAAAAGTTAAGTTCAATTGAACCCCATGTGATAAGAGCTCTAAATTTAGGCACGCTTATCGCAAATAAATTTTTACAATTTATTATTACGTCAAAAACTTGAAAAAAAAAACTAAGAATTTACTGAAGTGGTAAAGTGAAAGTAAACGTAGCTAATAATAAAAATAATAATAATGTAGAATGTACTGTGAAAAATATAAATAAAACAACATAAAAACTAACATTTACAGTAGAGATTACATTTATCGCAACAGGAAAATATGTTTGACGTAATAAGAATAAAAATTCCCAAAAAAAAAAACAACTCTATAGTATAAGTAAATGGAAAATTTATCAATGGAATTGTTCTGTATTAAAATTTATTATTTTTGAAATTAGAATCGCTCACTAATATGGAATCAAATGACAGTTTCGATCAAGGTTTTTCCAACATTTTCGATTTTAGGTTGTATAAGATTTTTTCATCCTATTCCCTTATATACCTTTTGTTTAATAAAAAAATAGATCCTCTTGAACAGATAAAAGTTTATCATGTAACTGGTCGGGTATTGTGACAAGGTAAAAATATAATGACATTAATACAATTTGTCCTTATGACCGTCTGTCTAATAGTTCAGTTTTTCAGTTACATTTTAAAATTAAACTCAGTTTAAAATAGATTTCATTTGGTATATAGTGAGCATATCACATATGTTTAATATGTTATATTCACTGATTTCTAATTTTTTTTCTAACTGTAAAATTTAAAGCCATTTCAACAATATTATCGGAGGAACCATACACGTTTTAAAATGTGGAAAATTTTTAGACTAGGTTTAAACTTGAACTGAAAAAGTGTACCTAAGTCAGTCTGACTTTTTTAAAATCAGAATTACTGAAAAACTAGAAGAGCTAGTTGAATGAATTTTAGTATTTAGATTACTTATGTACCTACCCTAACTGGTATTGAAATTAGGCTAGATTGGTCGATTGTGGCGTGTGAACCAAACCAATAGGGATATTCCATTTTAAATCAACGAACGGAATTCCCCTAACCCCTAAGAAATATTTAAAATTTTGTACTAATGCTGTATCTTATTAAACTAAGACAATTTTTGATTTTGGATCTCTAACTTTTATGTTTCCCGACATATGGCGGCTAAAAAGTGAGAAATAGGAAAAATAGAAAATAGCTCAAAACTCACAAAAGTGGGTTATCTTAATTGCATTTATCTTAAAAACTAGTTTACGTACAGGGTTAATTGAGGTATCATTTGAAAGGTATACAGATGACCTTTAATATGAAATATTTCTCAAAAACCTATATTTTTGTTGGTTACTGATTTTCTTTAAGCTTTTAATAATTGTCACAAATCCAAATTAAAACTAAATTTGTTTAGATTTTCTAAATCATTAAAACACCATTACATCTAAAGTATGCAAATTATTCACGTTGATTAAACATTTTCTAACCTGAACTTCATACAAATTGCCATTACATGCAGGTGATAAAATTTAGATTTATTTAAACTCAACGCTGCTGCTGTTGTCGTCGACACTTTTTATATGTTTAGAATGCACCATAAATTACGGTTATTAATGCACATCCTTCCGGCGACACCACATGCAGTGGCACTATGGCACCTCTGGCCAAATGCGAGGTGGCAGCATAGCATAGTAGCGTAGGGAGCTTAACTAATTTCGCAAATTAATTTAGAACACGCAAAAACATTTGGACGGCAATTATGTGGAATTTAAATGAAGAGCTGCGCATTTAAATGCAACTCACGCATAAACTAATTAATAATTAAAACAATTTAATTCAAATGAAGGAAATAAAAATGTTAATAAACAGTTTAATTCAATTGAAAGACAAATGTAAATTGAATAGCTAAAGGAAAGGAATTTCTAAACTTTTTTTTTTCATATTCTCAAATTCACTTTCAATAGAAATATAAATTACTTAAATGATTTTAATACTACAATTTTTAAATTATATTAAAATATCGAATTCAAAATGTAAAATAAAAATTAAATTTAAAACTGATTGTTTATTGGAACACACCGGTAATAAGTATACGGAATAAATTATTGCATATAATAATCGAAAACTGTGATTCACATTTTAAAATGTTCCTTTCTCCGGACGATTATCTAAAGGGTTTTTCAATAAGAGCGCTACAAAAGTTTTTTTCAAGGGCTACAAAAGTAGAGCGACAGGGACAGCAAACGACGTCATTTCTCTTCAGTAAGGTTTGCCATTTCATGATGGAAAGATATACGAGCCAACAACGAGTCGAAATTATTAAAATTTACTACCAAAATTCGAATTCGTATATCTTTCCATCATAAAATGGCAAACCTTACTGAAGAGAAATGTCAAAAGAGCGGCAAGAAATATGGCGTCGTTTGCTGTCCCTGTTGCTATACTTTTGTAGCATCCCTGTTGAAAAACCCTTTATCAGTTTAATAAAACTTGAAAATGAAATTCATTATTGATTCTATGCCCTATGTATTTAAAACAACTGAAATTAAGTAGTATTCGTATGGATATACAGAGGTTTGTATAGAAATTAATTTTAAATTCAAGAAGTTTATTAATTGATTTTACTGCAGAACAAGAACAGCAGAACAAGAGCAATGCCAATTGTTTTTCATGACAATATTTCTTATTTTATGTACGTTTAAAATTTGAATATTAAATCTATATTTACTATATAACTATTGTCGAAATTTTATGAAAAAAAAAAATTTCACTCGATAAACCAGAATCGCATTTCGACCTGAGTGTAGAGAAAAATAAGATGGAAATGTTCAATGAAAACTAAAGTAATAAGTATCATTATCACTTCACGATAACACAGATCCAGAATATGCCCTCATTTTCCATTAAAAAAATCAATTCAATTTTCTCCAAATCAAAATATTAATTTCGTTCAAACTATCTTTTGTCATTGAAGATAAAAAAAATTTACTATTATTTAAAAATTATTTAAAATTTAAACTTTTTCAGTGCAAGTTTAAACTTGGTTTAACATTTTTCACGGCTATAGTTCCAAACCAAATCGGGCAAATGTCGTTAAATTCTGCAAACAAAAGGACAATTAGAACTCAGTTAATATGACATTTCTTATATTTGTGTTATGCTGATTAAGAAAGAAATTACATCTAGTTTAAACTAGGTTTACTTTTAAAATGTGACTGAAAAACTGAGGTTTAGAAAAATTGTTCTATATATGAAACTATCTGCTCGATGAATGAAATATTAGTAATAATTAGGGCTGTGCACATAATCAATTAATAAACATTTTGATTAATCAAACTCCTGATTAAATGATTCATCGATTAATCAGTAATTCTAATTAATCATAGCCTTTATTAATCTGATTAATTAGAATTTTGATTAATTGAAAATGAAACAATTTTATTCAACAACATTTTAACATTTTGTCCACTTAAATAAAATAAAATTTATTTTAAAATTATTTAATAAATTAAATAAATTGTTTTAAATGTTCAAGAACAAAAATGCTGATTTATCAATTAATCAACATTTTGATGATTCAGAAACCTGATACATCAAAGTTCTGATTAATCGCAAATCTTGATCATTCAATTAATAAATTAATTAGAAATTGATTAATCAAACAATATGATTAAGCGCACATCTCTAAACACACTTGATGTGTAAAATTGTAAAATTTCAAATGACATTTGAATTTTTTTAAATCAGTAAGGATTTCTTATAATACTAAGCAATATAAATATTAATTAAATAAACTTTAGAACTGATTTCCCAAAAATACAGTAAGGGTATATTTAAATAATTTATATATTTTTGCTGATATTTTATTATTTTTCTTCAGTTTCTGGGGGTAGTAACCCCCCGAAACCTTCGTCTCACCACTCACCTGAGAATCCTGAGTGTAATGCCTGCTGTCCTGCACACTTGCGTTATGCGCCGAGGTCAACGAATTATCACAGTTGGATGAGTTCTTGCGTCTTCGCTTATTGCTACCGACGATGTGATCCACCGGTGTGGTGGACATCTCCCGATCGTGATCATGATCTCGATCACGATCCTTGCTGCTGTAGTCCAGCTGCATCAGTTCATCACGACTGTCGGCGCGTTCGCGCTCTCCGTTACCGCCGCCGCCGCCGCTCGCACTGCCGTTGCCATCACCGCGACCACATCCGCCAATGCCGATGACGCCGCCGACACCACCTCGTTCACTCCCAGCTAAACTGCCGCTGGGATTAATGACGCTGATGCCGTTGCCTCCGCCGAGGCCACAGTCGGCTCTACTCAACGCATCGGCGCTGGAGCTGCGATTGGCTGCCGCTGCAACGGCCGCAGCCACTGCAACAGCAGCTGCGCTGGCGCTGCCAACGCTTGGAGATCGTTCGCCTAAACCTAGCGCTGCCGCCGCGGACTGTAGGCTGGCGTTAACATTGCCGCCGGCCGCCGCAACGGCTGCTGCGGCCGCTGCAGCTGCTGCCGCCGCCGCTGAGCTGCGTTCGCTCAGGCTGCTGCTGCTGCGATGTGAATGCAGTTCGTCGCGCAGCTCACGATCGCGTTCACGATCACGATCTCTGGAGCGTAGAGCGGCTTCGCGGGACTCACGTTCGCCGTAGGCGGTGCGCCCGGTTGGTGAGGAGGCGGCCGAGTCGCGATGTTTGTCGCAGTCGGGCCGATAGTTCAGATTGTTGTTGTCTGTGAGACCGCGCACCTGATTTAGTTAAAACACAGGGAGAGAGAAAGAAAGAAACCGTTAGAGTACAAAACGTAGGGAGAGGCATTCCATTTTAAGACTAACCTGTAGGCTCTCGGCCGTTTTGAGGAACATCGGCAGCGAACTCTGGCCGACGTTCACCTCGCCCTTGTACATGAAGTCGAGCAGGGAGCGCATCTCTGAGTATCGTACATCCTTCAGGTAGATGATCGGATGTGGATGGTGGTTCTGTAGGAAGATTGTTTCGAAATATGGACTGCATGCTGACAAAATGGTTTGATGTGCCTAGAAAAAATAAATTTTGTTTAAAGAATTAAAAAAATGTATTGCAAATTTTTATTGTTTGAATTTTTTTTTTGCCTCTAAAAACTCAAAGTATTCCGAAAAATATTTTTTATTCAAAAAATTTAAATTAATCTGAAAACTGAATTTAATTCATTACGAAAAACACATTTGAAATATTTTTTCTCCGAAAAATTTCGAAATTTTTGTATTGCAAAATTTTATAATTTGTTTTATAATTTCTTGAAATATATTATAATCGAAATTTTTCTTTATTTTAAATTTTTCCGAAGAATTATTTTTTTCCCGAAAAACTAAATTTAACTAAATGTAACTCTAAAAATTCTATTTAATAAATAATGTTGTCTATATATTTAAAATGATTTCGATACCTAATTTTACTCCTAAAAGTAAAATTTTATACATACTTTTTTTTCGAAATTAAATAATTTTTCAAAAAAAAAATAATTTTTTGACATGTAATGAATTTTATCCGAATTTCATTTATTCCGAAAAACATAAAAAAAAATATTTAGAAAAATTAAATATATTCTAAATAATGTAATTTATATTCCGAATATATTTATTCCGAAAAATTATTATTTTTTCTGATAATTTCGATTTTTTCTTAATAAACAATATTTTCGAAAACAAAAAATGTACTTAATTTTTTTTTAATAAAATTCATTTTATTTCGAAAATTTTTTGCTATTCCGAAAAACAAAATTTTCCGAAAAATTTGAGTATTTATATAAAATTAAGCAAACTTGACTCACCTTCACTGTTTCACCGTCACAAGCCAGTGTGACATCACACAGAGCCTCCCTTTGCAGCAAGGAGGTCAGCACGCCAGTCAGATTAGTCGGATGATTGTTCCAGCGCAGACAAAATTGCTGGTCCATAGCTCCTTGGTCAGTGTTGTACCTGAGGGGGCAAGAAAAATATATATTAAAAATAAATAAAGTTTATAAAAATAATAATTTTCTCTATTTTAAATAAAGCCTTAAATTGTAATTTTAAATTGCTGGCTTTGCCATTGAAACATTTAATAGGTGGCACCACAAACTACGTCGTTTTGGTGTTACCACCGACCATAACGGACAAGGATTTGCATTGCGTTACGCCGTCACGTCGTCCGGACATCTTTGCATCTGCTGATTGCATTGAGTTTCTATTTGGCAGCGCAAATAATAATAATTATTTGCTTGTAATTATTTAAATTCACACAGTCATACGAACAGACAGACAGACTGAAAGTGCATCGGGTCATAAGTACATATTACTCATACGCACCTGTGAACCATTTTCGCATAGACCGACAAATAGTGTCAGACAACAATAACAACGTGAACAACAACGTTACATTAACGCGTCCCAAACGCAGCTGAATCGCTACAACATTATCACAAATAATAATAATGACATTTTGTCATTATCCTCCATGGCAACGTCGGCAATTCGCTGCATTCACTTTTAAAATCCCCAGTGGAAAAATCAGTTGACAGTGTAAAAAGGGCAACTAATTCAAATTAGTTTTTGTCTATTGCATCATGGTGCACCGAGAAAAACAATTCCCTCAAATCCCATTAAAATTGGTCAATAGGACAATTATTGATTTAATAGTATACAAAAAATAAATCTTTTCATATAAACTCAAGGGCAATGTAATGGTCTTTTCTAGTATTTAAAGGTATCTTCCGATTAAAATAATAATTTATCCTATTGACTATTTTTAATAGTAAAAAACTATAATTTATATAGTATTTTTTTCTGGGTGTAGAGAAAAAGTAAAAAGTACAATTGTTAACCCATTAACGACCAATTAAAAAACAAAAAATCTTAGAAAAGGAAATTAGAATCAGAAGAAAAAAAATAATACATTAGAGTCATTTAATATCAAATCAATAGAAAAAATTAAAATTTTTTTAGCACCCAGATGGTGTGATTTCAGAGATTTGGTACGTGTTATTTCTGTTGTTTATTTTATTCCATTTTGACCCAGTATTCTATATACCACACAACGATTTTCTACTCAACAAAAACGAAGAAACGATCAGCGATTTTATTCCAATGAGGAGGATTATCGAGAAAATGTTCGAGAAAAATCTGTTTTCGACGTTCTTCTTCTTGTTTTCTTGACATTGAAAAATAAATAAATGAGCAATAGTGTGTAGTTATTGATTCAAAATAAGCAACCCTAATACAAATTATTCTAGGGCCTTGAACGAGACCTGATCATTGAATATGTATCTTGTAGAAATCCGAGTAGTTATTATATCGTCCTTGTAGAACTAAAAGTCACCAAATACATATTCAAAATGCTAATTGTTCACTTACAAAAATCTTAATATATCTTTTAATTTTTGATTGATGAGCTCAATATTTGTACCAAATGATAAAAAAACTGTGAATCTATCAATTGTTATTTCAATTTTAAAAATGTATCAATTACTTTTTGTAATAATTACCAACAAAGTTGAAATTTAAGATTATCATAAAAATGTATTTGATGACTTTTAGTTCTACAACGACGATATATTGTTTATTTTCTTATTATTTGGATTCAAAGTTGAACTATCTTGCATTTTATTAAAAGAATTATTTTTCCAATTAACTAATTTTAATAGTAGAAAAACTATTAACTTTATGATATTTTAGAAAAAGCATGCAAATGACTATCGTAAATTGGTAGAGTGGGAAATTTGCTGCGGTTCTTGGAAAAACAATATTAAAAAAATTATTACAACTAATTTTAATACAAATCAAAATCGAAAATGAAACTAAAAAGAATGATATTTCATATAAAAAAATACTTTGATGCAAAAACTCGAATAACATAAGAATAATTATGAAGTGGATTAACATAAATATTGTTCTCATTTTTCAAAAATTGTCGAATATATAAAGTTTTAATTCAAAATTATTAAAATAATCTCAGACGTCGGTTATAATCATGAGAATAATAAGTTCCACATTACTTGAAAGAGTTGAACATGTATTTTTCAGAATTTTATATTTGAAATGAATGTTATTGTCTAAAGCCACAGATTATTTTAATTTTTTTGAAGTAATTTGAAGTCATTGAATTTTTTGAAGCATTATATTTTTTTTTTTTGAAACGCTTTGTTGTATTTCGAATTACGATTGGTATTAGTGATGTTTAAATTATCGTAATTGTTTCAAAAACTTTTTGATTCGTATCACCGAGAAACATTTTAAAGCATATATAACTCCTATAGCAAGGACTATTTATTGCTTTAACACATTTTCTAATGGGACCAATGCTCATTATGCATGTACGAGAGATGGGTCTATTTGTTTAGCGGATATTTGTTCTACGGATATCAATTATATTCATGACATATATAGTAACTATTGGTAGAAATATGGTGGTAAATTGCATGGATGTATTTAGAAATTAGCTGCTGTTGTTGTCATTTTAAGATTGTTTGTGCTTGTTCATACTAAATAAGCTGCTAAGATGCACCAATTGTGCACTGCAATACGAGTTGTATTTTTAAGTTTGCCAGCAAACATTTTATATTGCGTGAAATTGATGCACAATTTTTTAAAACTACGATTATTCATAGTAAAAATCATTTTATAATTAAAAATTTACAAATGGTACATTCGAATACCGTTCGCCTACTAAGGGTTAAACAACTAATGGCGCACGCGACGATGGTGAGAGTAAGAGAGAGCTTTTTTTTATTGTGCGAATTCAATGGAGGCAGAAAACGACTCAGCGACTCAGTTTGATCGACGTCAAAGAACTTTTTTGCCAACCAACAACTAGTGCTGTTTCATTTGCACTCAGAGCGCGTAGTTGTCACGTTCTATCGTTGATCGCGTTACAATAGAATTGAAGGCAATAACAACAACAACAACAGCAAGTTATTGCCGGCTGGCAGCGCACTCAATGATGTTGCAAATTAATTGTTGTAGCTGTTGTTGTTAAATCTATGAGATAATATTTGTTATTGTTGTCGTTGGTGATTGAGCACATTTCTCAATTTTTCCTCACATGCTGGCGATAATGCGAGAGCGCAACGGAGAGCGACGGAGATAACGAGCGATAACACTCGGCGCAATGTTTTCACTTTCATTTGTTGCTGTCGCTGTGATGAAGTAATACGTTTAGATTGCTATATTTTTTTTTGTATTTCTATTTTATTTCTGAATTTTATTTATTTTTATACGTTTTTTTTTGTATTTTACTCATTTTTAGCACTTTGTTTATTCTCGCCTGTGAGCGAACGTATTTTTATCAATTAATATTTATTGTATTATTAATTAGGATTCTTAAAAATGTTAATTATTTATTAGTGTTTTGCTTTTATATAATATTTAAATTTGTAGTTTATATAATTTGTTAATAATGATATAATTTTTAAGTATCAAGAAGATTTTTTTTTTGATACTTTTAAGTTTTAAAATAAAAGAATTAACTTTTTCTAAAACAAATTAATGGAAATTTTCATGGACTAATTTTATTTATTATAATATTTTATAAATCATAATAAATCCTCTTCAACATTGATCTCTCAGATTCAGAGATGATGTTCTATAATTCACATAAAAAATGTCCTGTAAATGCAAATCTCACTATTTAATATCTAACAAATTTAACAAATATTTTTTTTAATCACATTCCAGTCTGCCATGTCACGGAGACCACTGATGCTTCGAAGCTTTCTCGAGTTACTTCGAAAAAAACGTATTTCTCGTTACGTTATCGAATCAAATTTTGAAATTTTCACGTATTTTAAAATCCATTGACAAGTTACGATATTTATTGCATCGATATCGAAATATTTTTCGAAGAAACCTCGAACTTGGATTTTTTTTATATCGTTGCGATTTCATAAAAAATCTTAAACCGAGGTCCAATTTGTTAGGTATACTTGGATAGGACAACAAACAACACATCGGCAATCTTAGTATAATATTCCGATGTACTTAAAAATTCCAATCTAGACCTCATACTTATTTTTTTGATATCGCCTCCAATTGTTGTCATGCCAAAGGGGCGAATGTGCATTTTTAAAAATGTTGGGAAATTAAATTTTAAAGTTTGAAGTGCTTTAAAAATGTTCAAAATTTATATTTTTTAAAATTTTATCTGTTATTTTGGTTTATTCGTCAATTATTGTAGCGTATATAAAATATCTTTAGATTTGGACAACCTACTGAATTATAAATACGGATTTTGTGAGGCTATATCCTGACCAAAAAGCAAATATTTTTCTTTTTTATGCTATAACTTTTTATTAGCTCAAAATAAAATAGTGATGTAAAGAAATTAATTGTTTGTTTTTAAAGCGCCTATCTATTGGCATCATTAATAAAAAATATTTTGTCAAACATTAATTTGCCATTTGTTATTTGCAGGAAAAAAATGTTTAGCAATATATTTTTAATTAATGATGCAGATCGATAGGTGCTTTAAAAACAAACAATTAATACCTTTGCACCACTATTTTAGCTTGCACCAATAAAAAATTATAGCAAAAAAACGAAGAA
Source organism: Dryomyza anilis (assembly GCA_951804985.1). NCBI lineage: Eukaryota > Metazoa > Arthropoda > Insecta > Diptera > Dryomyzidae > Dryomyza > Dryomyza anilis. The sequence goes on along the minus strand of OX638132.1, from coordinate 84,456,156 downwards.
ATTGGAAAAATTGAAATTCTCGTCATGCCAAAAGGGCGAATCTTTTCGTTTTTTTGCTATAACTCTTTTATTGTACAAGATAAAATTGTGATGTAAAGGCAATTATTGTTTGTTTTCAAAGCACCTATCGATCTGCATTATTAATATAATATAATTAATATAACAAAAAAAAGTCAAGTTTTTCTATATATTTTGCATATTGTATTTTATTACCAATCTAAGTTTTCTGTCTGATTTCTTTTGTATTTCATTGATAATACGTCAGCTAATATGTTGAATGAACCTAATAAAATTCGGCTGTATCTGACCAATGTTATGACGAGTCTCAAACGCCAAATCTTGAAATTTCAAGGTGTTTCTATTATTTATTGCATAACATATATGGTTTTCAAATAAAATAAAAAAGTATATAGTACACATTAAAACAGATCTATAATTCTATGCTTCCTCTTGTTTTGTTTTTGAAAATCATTCTTTAAGTCTTAAGCTCGAATCACACGATTGAATAAACAGTCAATTTTTGAATCAACTTTCGAATAATTTTAATATGAATCGTGTGATTGCCCAATTTTTGTATGGAGAATTAGGCAATCACACGATTGATATTTAAATTGTTTTTCAGTTTCAAAAGTTGACTGTTTATTCAATCGTGTAATTCGAGCTTTACGATTAAAATCAGGGCAATGATAAAAACTAAAATTCACAATTTGGTTTCTTTAAAAATCCACCACAGTAAAACTCAACACACATAAATTTACCACAGTTGGATAATGATAAAAATTGTCTCGGGGTAAATTTTCTGGCAAAGAATTGCCCAGGAAATATTTTTCCGAGAAAGAATTGTTTCTGAGAAGTATTTTCTCAGGAAAATGTTCTCAATTGTTCGGGAAAGAATAGTGCTGGTGGAAATAATTATTCGGGAAATATTTATCGGACGAATAAAATGGTCTGGTGAAAAATTGTCCGAGAAAGAACTGTCTCGGTAAAGAACATTTTCTGAGAAAAAATGTCTTGGGGGATAATTAACCGGGGACGAATTATCCGTGAAAGAATTGTCTATGTGAAGAATTATCTTGGGAAAGAATTTTTTGTGGGGAAAATTCTCTCGAGGAGGAATTAGCCGGGGAAGAATACTGCCGATGGATAAGAATTGTCCGGTAATGCATTGTCTTTGAGAAAAATATTCTCTGGAAAAAAATATTCTTATAAAAAATATTTATAAGGCTAATAAAATTGTCTGGGAAAGATTTGTCCGAGAAAAAACTGACTGGTAAAGAATGGTTTCTGAGTAAAATTGCCTGGGGGGATAATTATCCGGGGAAGAATTGTCCCAGATAGAAATGTCTCTGAGAATAATTGTACTTGGAAGCATATTACTGGTGGATAAGATTTGTTTCCTAGAATTTATTGACTTTGGATAAAATAATGGTATCTGGAAATATTTATAATGAGAAGAATTGTCTAGGTTAAAATTGTCCGGGAATGAGTTGTCTAAAATACGTTCGCACGGGTTCATGGTAATCGGCAATATCCCGCTTGGTTTGATTTTTGAAATTGTGTCAAATTTGAGCAATTTCGATAGCACTTATAATTTGTTATAATTTGGTTTTATTTAAAATAGCGTTGGATTTTCCAAAAAATAAATATAGAAAAACTAAAATAAATTTATTTTCAGAATTTCTAAAATGAAAACATTCCACTGCGAACCCAGCCCAGAGCATTCAGTCAACAGGTGTCATTGGCTAAACTCAACATCATTCGATAAATTGGTGCATCGCATGCTGTGCAACGAAAAGTGCAAGTGATGCCTGCAAAAAAAAACCAGACAACATTGTGCCATCATGTGTGAGAAAATAAAACGTATTATAATTTATTAAATTATAATTTATGCTAGACAATAGAAAAATGCAGCATACAATAGACGTAGATACAATTTATAGATACATGTCACCACAAAAGATACAAAGCCTGATTTCAGAATTGATCATGTGAGACAGAGCAGCCGCCTTTAATTATACTATATACTAAGTTTTAAATATTCTCGCTATAAAAAAAGCGCTATAAATGAAGCTGTATCTGTAAAAGTATCTGTAGCTGTAGCAGCAGTATCTGCAGCTGTATCTGGCGTGCTGTGTTGTTCGTTCGCGCGCGCTGATAGACAGGCGTTCGCGATGACGTCGTCGTCGTTGTCGGTGTCAGAACGTTTCACTGTCGTTACTGCTGCTGCTGCTGCTGCGGTATTACTTTCGTTTTCAATCGAATTGAAAGTGAATTTTTAATGAAATTTACGTCAAGTTGCTTGTTTTGTTTTGAGCTTGTTGTTTTTGTTTTATTTTTATTTTACTGTAGTAATTTATTAGAATGTTTAGAGATTTGAAAAATTTGATAAAACTGAAATATTTAGTGAATACTATAATTAGTATTTCAGTTGTTGTTGTTGTTGTTGTCGCAATTTAATTTGCTTACGTAGCATTTGCGTATCCGCAAGATTGCGTAAGTTTTGTGTTGTTTTATTAATTTACACAACTAGTACGACAACAACAACAAATACAAGCGAAATATTTACAACAAAGCACACACCTTTGCACCCACTTGTACTGAAAGATAAAGGTGTTGTTGTTGTAGTTTGTAGATAAGCCGCGTATCTACGTATCTTGCGGTATTTTTTTTTTTTTTTGCTTTATATGTATTTGTGTTATTTCTAAGCAATTGTTGTAATCAGTACGTAGTGCTAAATAATAATATGTACTATGTAGCGGTAAATGTATCTGCAAATGTATCTGTACTTGTATCTGTAGCTGTAATTGTATCTATATGTGTTCAGCGCGCCCTTCAACTCTTGTAAATGTTTGTTGTTGTAGCTGTTATCGTTCAAATGCTCAGGCACTTAATTTGCACGTTCTCAATTCAGAGCGTAAAAGTATCTAAACACAAGTACAACAACAACAACATTAGCCACAGATCACATGAGCATGTAACGCACTTTTTCTATATGCCGATCGACTATTCATTTGTTTATCTAAATACTTGACATGTTCGCAAATATAACGCTGTATCTGTATTTGTATCTTTGGTATGCTATAGCTGTTTCTAAAGGTTTTTTCTAACAAAATGTCCGTCTGACAGTCAATAAAACAAACCGAGTTCGTTGAACATGATGTTTGTTTGAGTAAGCAAATTATTTGTCTGATTCTTACATAAAAACACCATGTATCTAGATACATAATAAAAATAACTAAACCAATAAAAAATTACAGCAAAATTTCCAAAAAAAAAAATACAAATTCTATAGCACGTGGGCGTATATTTTGCTGAGGCCAACATTACCGCGATACAGCGTGTTGTTGCGTATCTAGAACTGTACGATGTATCTACGTGCGTGCGTGACTACGTGGAAGTATCTGAAAACTATTGCGCCGCCAGCGGCTACACTATAAATTTCCCCACGCGTTCGTTGAACTCGTGACGTTAGCTGCTTGCTACCCATTTAAGCAATACAATTAAGTAAATCAAATAAAATTAAATAACATTTATAGAGTTAAATAGGAAAAAATTACAAAAAGAGTATCTAGATACAATTATAATTATCATGTCTATCAATTGTCTGCTATTTTTGCCACAAACTGGCAACGTTAACTGCAGCTACAATCTGGATGCAATTTTTTTAATTTGCACAGCTTTGCAGTTACAATAGAGAGCTGTTGACACTGTGCCACTGGGTGTAGGTGGTCAGTAATGCGGCATAGATACTCTACGCATCTAATAGATGCAACATGTTGTAGATACATTTGAAAAATTTTGTTTTTATTTACTTAAAAATTGCGCACCGTATGGGCGTGGTGTAGGTGTTGCATGCGTCTGATTCACTGTTGAAATACCAAAGTATCTAACGGATACTTAACAATGATTAACTCTCACGGATAAACTCACTTGTTAGTCATTGGTTGTAACGCAAATGACGTCATGTTTTAGATAAATTCAAAATTCAATCATTAAATCACATAAAGCATTGCCTTGCACACAAAGTGGTTGTATAGCTACTACTAAAGTATCTTGTATCTCGAACTGTTTTTACAACGCCTGTAAAAATGTACAGTTATATTTGTTTCTGTCATAATGGCAACTCAATCAATCTTTGTTTGTGCTCATGTCTATTTTTCAGTTGCGCGTTAACAACTACAAAAAATTCTGCGAAATAGCACAAAAGTACTACATCCCGCCATAAGCATCCGTCATGGTATCTATGCGATACAGAGCTGTATCTTTAAGTACGCTGCGCTGCGCTGCGGTGTGCTGTGCTGTGCTGCGTCATTAACGTGTAGGTTACAACGTACAATTATTATGGAACTTGTGAATTCTTATAATTTGCACGTGGGTTTGCGACTAATTGAATGAGTTCATTCATACACATAGTATGTGTCGTGTATTTGTATCTGTGTATCTGTGCAAAGTATCTTGTATCTTGTTGTAATAATATGTAAAGTGAAAATCGCGTACATGACACAAATAAAGATATCTTTTCTTTTTTTTTGCTATTCCTGCTAACAATGAATTGTTTATTATTTTATTTTTAAAATCTTTAAATTCAAATTTGTCTTTATTAGGGCGTCAGTGGGCGGGCGATTTTGTAGACGCAGGCGTAGCTGCTAACGGTAAATCAAGTCGGTTTTTTTGTTTTTGATTTTTTTATCGTTGCGCATGATTAACACAATAATTTGTGATTTTATAATTGATGATTGTATTGTATTTACGACAATTTATGTAGAGAAAATTATTGTTAATTAGTTGTGGTATTTTTGAGGGTATATTTGAAATGAGAAATTGATGAAATGCGATTTTAAAATACTAAAAATAAAAATCGACGCATTAAATTCAGCTGTATGCTAAAATTGAACTTTTTTGTTCTTGGATTTTAGTATATAGAACAAAATTTGGTTTTCTTGTTATAATTATTTTTGATAACAATTTCCGTCATTGATAATATAGATATTCGAAAAAAAATTTTCTAAAAATATTTGAAAAGTGTAAATTTTTGAATTGGGTTTTTTTTAATTTCAGTTGTAATATCTGCGTAAGTTTTAAAGATATTATGCTCTGGTTAATTTTTTTTAAATACTGCATATCGTCACTGCCATGCCAAAGGGGCGAATGCGCATTTTTAAAAATGTTGAGCAATGTTTTGGTATGACAAGATTTTCCAATTTTCGAATTTTTGTTTTTTGCAATAACATATTTTTAAACAATGATGCAGATCGATAGGTGCTTTAAAAACGAACAATAAATGCCTTCATACCACTATTTTATCTTGTACCAATAAAAAGTTATGGCGAAAAAACGAAAAGATTCGCCCTTTTGGCATGACAAGGTTTTCAATTTTTAAATTCGCCCTTTTGGTTTTGACTTTTGTGGCTAGAAATATTCAACAAAACGACACGTGATTTTAGCACAGTATACTTGAGGAAAAACTACATTCAAAAATGTAAAAAAACGCAAATGTCAAAAATTACATATTCGCCACCTTTGACTTGATAGTGACGATGTATTCTCAGTATTTTTACGAAAGAAACGATTGTTTAACTTTTTTAGTTTATATGCTATGGTTGGTATATAAGAAATCTTTTTTTTTCTATGTTTAAAATTGTGAACGTCCATAAGTAAAATGCTTTAAAAGTCTTTAAGCTGGAATTGATTTTAACTTAGAGCTAAATGAATAACCTTTCTCTCCTTTTCCACTTTTGCTACCAAATACTGAAAAAACTGGAGGCGTTATATCTGAATTAAATCTAAAATTTTGACTTTGAACGTTCCGAATTAAAAACCTTTAATGGCCGTTTTCACAATATCCAGTTAAGTGTTTCAATTCCACATATTCTTTGGTTAACTCTAAGTTAAAGTGGCAGTTAGTGCTTAACCGAAGATGGTGAAAACGGCCCTAACAGTTGTTAAGCTGAAATTAATTTTAATTTATACTTTCATAAAAAAATACTATAAAATCAATAGTTTTCTGCTATTTAAATAAGTCAATAGGATAAATTATTATTTTAATAGATAAATTCCAATAAATACTACTAAATACTATTAAATTGTTTTTGTTTTTATATGAAAATATTTATAATTTGTATACTATTGAATCAATAAATGTCCTATTGACCAATTTTAATAGGATTTTTTTACTTTCATTTACAGTATTAAGAGATCAGTATAATTGTAGTATTTAGTATTTTGAAAGTATTTTTGAACGTTGTGATGTAATTTTTAAAACAATTTTAAAGATTTTTAGACAGATTTCAGTATTTCATACACCAATTTAGTACTATTTTAGATACTATATAAGTACTATTTTACTACTATTTTATTTCTATTTGACTACTATTTTGTATTTATTTTAGTACAATTTTTTTTTTTTTATAATTTTTTAGTACTATTTTAAATAGTATTTTAGTATTATTTTAGTTTTAATAAGTAATTATTTAGTATTATTTTAGTAATATTAAAGCTGAATTACAGATTTTAGTATATCATATGCCATAAGTACTATTTTACTACTATTTTATTTCTATTTGACTACTATTTTGTATTTATTTTAGTACAATTTTGTTTTTTTTTTTATAATTTTTTTGTACTATTTTAGTGCTATTTTAAATAGTATTTTAGTACTATTTTAGTTTTATTAAGTAATTATTTAGTATTATTTTAGTTATATTTTAAATAGTATTTTAGTACTATTTTAATTAGTATAAGTAAGTTTTTTTTTAGTACTATTTTAAATAGAATTTTAGTACTATTTTAAATAGTATTTTAGTACTATTTTAAATAGTATTAACATATTATTTTAGCATACATTTTTCTACTACTTTTTATTAAGTATATTAAATTTATATTTTAAATTGAATTTCATAACACAAAAAAACAAAATAAGAAATTATAATTCTCTTTTTTTTTTGCACCTTTTAAATTTTCTCACTTAGCAATTATTTCAACTGCCTTAAATGCATTTTGGCACATTTGCAGCATAATAACTCGCGACATGTGAACAAACAATAATAGATCATTTCACACCAGCATCGCCATCGACAACAGCGATTACAATTACAATAGCAGCAACATCAACACCGTTAAATCAATAAATAAATAAGTATCTAAATAAATAAATAAAATGCATTGCATCGCACTCCATACGCCGCATAGCATCGCGCCACGCGTGCGTTTTAGAGCAAATTAAAATAATTTATTGGCCACAGCGTTGACCTAGATGCAGCGAAATTTTGCAGCCTTTCTTTTGTTGTTGTTGTTCTTGTTGTAGTTATTATTATTATTATTATTGTTGTTATTGCTATTGCACATACATAAAACATATGGACAGCGCAGCGCATTCTGAAGTGAGTGCACAAATGTTGCCAGTAATGAACACTTAGCTGCTGCTACTATTGCTGCTGGCTGTCTGTCTGTCTGTGTGTCTGTCTAATGCCATTAATAAATCTTGGACAATATTTGCTAATTGGCATAAATGCAGATATATCTATGAAAAATATCTGCGAACGGCAATTTTACGTGATGCGAAAAATTTTGAAAATTTTAAAAATTTTAATTTTTTTGAAATATTAAATATTTTATTATAATAAATGTTTTTAATATTATTTTTTAAATAATTTTTATTTTTTGTAATTTTTATAATTTTATATTTTTTAACCAATCAGTTATATAATAGCAGCAAAATACTGTTTAGGAAATTAAAACACTACTCAACAAAAGAAGAAAAACATAATGTTTGCCATAAACATCCAATGCATCAATTTTATATAATCCGCGGTTCCTGATTTTGACTGCATACACAGTTTTTTTTTCTATTACGTAACATTTTTAAGAAAATTGCTCTCAAAATGTTAGTGTTAGTTTTGTAATAAAAAAAATACGTGCCCTTACACAACCAGTTTACCAAAAAACTGTAAACGTAATTTTTCTTTCAATTATCGAGACTAATTATAATATACCTATAAATACTACTACTCTCATAGATTTTTAAGATATTTGAATCGAAACTCAAAAAATATTGATTTTTTTACACTAATTTTGGATGCGTTTTTAGCTAATGAATCAAATGATAAAGAAGACAATTATTTATCGTTATACAGAGCACTGTTCAAACTAACGATGAAAATTACTAACTTTTTTGTATCGGTTCTCATTTTTAAAATATGCTCTATCAACACAGTGTCCGTCAAAATCGGTTAAAATTTACAAATTACTGAAAAATAGTCGTTTTTACCTGATTTTTTCTCAAAAACGCTATGTAATAGTAAAAAACTGAGTATGAAATAAGAAACAGAATATTTTAAATATAGGGTAATGATATTTTCAGCTTAGTGTCATTAGTATTTTTGTTCAAAATTGATTATATAAAAGAGTACCAAAATTAAGTTCTCCGGGAATATTTGAAAAAGTGGATCATTTAAAAAAAAACGTTAGTATTTTTGATATTTACTTTAGAATATGCTCTAGATAACCATACATCATTTTTTGTATATCATTACATCCTAAATGATAAAAAAAAAATCTATGAAAAAATTCAAATTTTCTGTGTTTACATCCAATTATCTAAAAATGGGTATAGGAATATTAGTATTCATTAGTATATTAAAATTAGTCTGAACAATTTAAAGAAAAATTCCGTTTAAATTTGTATGTTAAACAATTTTTCCACAGAACTATATTTTTTTTTGTTTATCATTAAAAGTTTTAAAAAATTATCTACGAAAATATTCAAATTTTCTCAGTTTAGATCTAATTATCTTAAAAACGTATTGGAATATAAGTATTTATTAATATATTAAAACTAGTCTGGACAATTTAATAAAAAATTGCGTTTGTATTTTTATATTATACAAATTTTCTACAGAACTATATTTTTTTATACTAAGCAGTTGATGAGAACGGCTTAAAAATACTTTTTAAATATTCTCAAAAACGTTACGTTATAGAAAAAAACTGAGTATGCAGTCAAACTCAGCATCAGCGAATTATATTGATTTGATTTATGGGATGTCCTTAGCAAAAAATCGTGTTGGGTAGTGTAAATAATACTTTGGCGCTATATCACCATTTGAGCTGTTCGAGTGTTATATTTGTATTAATTTTTACCATCGTAGGTTTGCCATTGACTGCCGAGAGATAAAGTCAATGGCGGAACTATAGAAAAATGTTTTCTATGAAAATATATTCTTAAGCCTCAGCCCAAATTTGAACCTACGGTACTACAGGATCTTTCAGCTCGCAGTCCAACGCACTAACCATTAGCTGTATAAAAAAGGCTTAATAAAGCTCTCACAAAGGCATTTCTAAAAGATAGCTGTAGTATGGCACTTTTAGTTAAACTTACAACTATTATAAAACAGACATCAATAAAAAGCATTTAAAGACCTTACCTTGATAGTTCTACAATAGATATAAACAAGCTTTAATAAAGCTTGTTTATAATTACTATAGAGCTAGCTGTAATTGACCCTTATTAGCTGTTTAATTATGGAAAAGGTTTCTATAAGGGTTTGACAGAGGTTGGAGAGTTGCTAGTGCAACTTTTACGTTTTTTATAACTTGGACAAGCTCTTCTACAACTCCTAAACATAAAAATTATACAGCTAATGCGCATTCGATTATCACAAAAATAAAATAATTTTGTTTCCAGTTTTTACTTGAAGAGTTTCAATTTATGTTTTTCAATTTATTTTTTACTGAAAATATAAATATTAAATAAAAAAAACCAAATTCATTAAAATTTTCTTAAAAAGATTAACAAAATATTAAAGGTTTTGTATTAAGAAAAAAAAAGTTGAAGAGCAAGAGCAATGAAACTTTAGATTTCTTATATATCTAAGCTGTCTGAACAAGAAAATCGGTCTATTGTGACCTGAGAACCGACCACTTATGTTCAAATACCTCATATTAAATATACATCTACAAAGGAATTTTATTATTTACGGTCTTAAGTGAACTTTCTTGACTTTATGCTCAAATAATTCAAATAATGCTTTCTCGCGAACCGACTTGTGGTAACCCAAAAAAAAATCGAAATTCGGTACCTACCTACCCATTTGTAAATATGGGTATCAAATGAAAGAAAATTCTTCAGAGATGGAAAATTTGTAGTTATTTTCAGCATTCGTATACCCTGGTGACCTATATACCACTTTGAATGGTAACCACACATATGTGTAGGGTATTTATAGACCGACTATAATTTTGATAATCTTAACTGTCATAATAAAACCTACTTTAAAGTTTCCCATGTGATCTAACCTTCCCAACTGGTTAAATTTGTAAAAGAAATTATAAAACTATTTTAAAAATTTCAACTTTTTAAAAATTTAATTATAATTAAATTTGTACACAGTTCTACTAGCTGTCACAGCATATAGCGTGAGGAGCACGTCAACCGAACTCCCACCCGCAAAACGCAATGCATCCGCGACCGTATAGAATGAAGAATGACATTCGCACCGATCGCGCGCGCATTGCTATCACTTAGCAAGTGAGTTAATTTGTTGCAGCAGCAGCAGCAACAGAGGCAGCAATAGCAATAGCAACAGCAGCTAAATCGCGTGGGCGACGAACGCTCGACGGCGACAGCTCAATTTGTGCAATGCGTTGCACGTTGTTGGGCGATATTTGACAAAACTATTAAATCAAGCTATTAAACTTAAGCGTTAAGCGCTTGAGCGCAGTGATTTTCACGCAATTTGTTGTTTGACGTTGACAGGAGGAGTAGTCGTAGTCGTAGTCAGTCGTCGTATGAGTAACATTTTCATTAAAACACTAAATCTTCAAACATTTTCTATATATAATGAAACGACGTAATTTTTCACATGACCTGAATTTGCAAAAATAAATTTAAAAAAAAAAATAAATTTTTAAGCTGCCCAAAAACAAAAAAATATATATATTTATATATTATAGATATTTTTTTTTTGTTGCAAAAAACAAAAAAAATATATATTTATTACGAATTTTCTGACAGCTACCTAAGTAGTTGTTGTACAACACATGGTGTGGGCTGCAGAAAGCGCACAGCTACGTTCACCAACACTGGCGCGGCTAGTAATACATACTACATGCTATACACTACACTACACTACATGTATAAATGGCGAAGCGTCGCAGTTATTTGTTTGGCCCTAATTTTGAAAATGAACGCGCGAGCAGCTACACTGCAAAAAAAAAAAATGAATATCAAAGAAAAAATACAAATTGTTGGAGCAATATTTAAATTCATTTTAAAGAGATGGCATTTCAAATTATAGTAGAATTTTTAATATTATAACTATGCTATTAAAACTGCTACACTGCAAAAAAAATATATATAAAAGAAGTATTGCAAATTTTATGAGCAACATTTAAATTCATTTGGATTAGTTGACATTTTAAATTGTACTAGACATTTTAATAATACCTCGAATGCATTAACAGAAATATTTGTTAAATTTAACAGAAAAGTTTGTTAAGTGTTAATTGCTTTAAAAGAATGTTTGTTCAAATAATTGTCAATTGGATAATAAATGTTGAATATTAATTGCTTATTAAATATTAGTAAATAAAACTGGTTTAAAATTTTGTATTACAATACGGTACAATTTTTTAAGAATTTGTTTTAATTTAATAATTTAACAAATTCAAAAATTCATTAAAATGAAAAAAAAAAAAATACTTTTTAGCGCCAATTTGAACCCGTGTCATTTTAGTAAAAACCAAATTTGTTCATTTAAAATATTAATGTTTAAATGTTAAATTGTTCATTTAAATTGTTGAATATGTGATTTAAATGTTTACTGCAAATTCAATTTTATTACCAAATAAAATTAAACAAAAACCAAATTTTTACTAAACATTCCCAAAAGCTATTTGTACCTAAAAATTGAAATGTTCATTAAAATAAATAAATTAAATAAATTATTCACTAAAAATACAACTGTTACCTAAACATTGAAATGATTATTAATAGTTAAAATGATCACTAAAATTTTATATGTACACTAAAAATTCAAATGTTTACTAAAAATTCAAATAGTCTCATAAAAAAATCAAATTTTCATTAAAAATTCAAATATCGTTATTGTAGCACGAAAAGTCACCGAAATACATTTTTATGAAAAACTTAAATTTCGACTTTGTTGAATAATACTATAAAAAGTAATTGAAGCATTTTAAAAGTTAAAGTATCAATTGATAAATTTACATTTTCTTATTATGTGGTATAAAAATTGAGATCATCGATTAAAAATTGACAGATATATAAAGATTTTTGTAAATGTGAATTTGGCATTTTAAAAATGTATTTGGTGACTTTTCCTTCTACAACGACGATATTTTCTAAAAATACATATGTTCATTAAAAATTCACATATTCAATGTGCAGTAAAAATTTAAATATTCTCTAAATAAATATGTCTTGTACACTAAAAACATAGCTGTTCACTAAAAATTATTAATTTCTCTTAGATGCTTACTAAAAATTTATATTATTACTAAAAATTCATATGTTCTTATAAAAAAAAAACGAATGTTCATTAAAAACTCAAATATTCTCTAAAAATACAAATGTTCATTAAAAATTTAAATACTCGATGTGCACTAAAAATTCAAATGTACTCTAAATAAATGTGTATTGCACACTAAAAACATAACTGTTCAATTCAAATGTTCATTAAAATTAAAATACGCAATAAAAATTCATATGTTCACTAAAATTTTAAATGTTCACTAAAAATTATAGTCTTCTCTTAAATTTCAAATAGTCACTAAAAATCAAATAATTACTAAAAATTCAAATGTTCACTAAAATTTTAAATGTTTACTAAAAATTTAAATGTTCACTAAAATTACAAATCATCACTAAAAATTCAAATTTTCATTAAAAATTAAAATATTCAATGAAAATTCAAATTAAAATACGCAATAAAAATTCAAATGTTCACTAAAATTTTAAATGTTCACTAAAAATTATAGTCTTCTCTTAAATTTCACATAGTCACTAAAAATCAAATAATTATTAAAAATTCAAATGTTCACTAAAATTTTAAATGTTTACTAAAAATTTAAATGTTCACTAAAATTACAAATCATCACTAAAAATTCAAATTTTCATTAAAAATTAAAATATTCAATAAAAATTCAAAATTCAAATTAAAATACGCAATAAAAATTCAAATGTTCACTAAAATTTTAAATGTTCACTAAAAATTATAGTCTTCTCTTAAATTTCACATAGTCACTAAAAATCAAATAATTATTAAAAATTCAAATGTTCACTAAAATTTTAAATGTTCACTAAAAATTCAAATCATCACTTAAAATTCAAATGTTCACTGAAAATTTAAATCTTCAATGAAAATTAAAATGTTCCAAAAATTAAAATGTTCTCTAAAAATTCAAAAGTTCACTTAAAACTTAATTATTCACTAAATTTTAATTGAAAATTTGAATTTTTACTAAAAATTCAGATTTGTACTAGAAATACAAACGTTAGTAAAAAAATGTATTTAATTTATTTATTTAATATACAAATGTTCACTAAAATTATAGTATTTACTACAAAAAAAACCAAAAACGAATTTGGTATAAATTAGTTACTAAAAATTTTAATATTTATGAATACGGTATGATACGTGATGAATAAAAAAATTTGGACATAATAAATTTGAATTTAATATTTAAAATAACACTAAAATTTCAAATTATATAATATTTTCAGTACTAATGAATATTTGACTTGAATTTAAAAATTTCATAAAAAAAATGTGTCTACAAATTAAAATTTTAATTAAAAGTTTTAATTTAGGTTTCATAGAAAAACCCTTTCAATAGAATTAATCAAAATATATTATAAAATAATATAAATTTATTTGCAAATACTTGAAATTTATTTTCAATATATTTTTTTTCAGTGGTACTATTTAACTATTTCGCTGATCTGGCACTGTTTTGTTTTCGCAAAAAAAAAATACATACACACAAACAAAAGTGTACAAAAAAAAAAAAACACTTCAAAATTAATGTTCAGCCCAAAAATATATAGAAACCTATAAAAGATACACATATCAACCTAATAGATACAAATGTATCTATGGCGCTGTATGTATGGAAAAAGCTCGCAAAAGTTTATATTTAAAAACAGCGTTTAGTTCACTGGGCGAAACCAAACAAAAAAAATCGAAAAAAAAAAATTACAGATACTTTGGGATATATTCAGAGTACCTAATTCGGGGCATGCGAAGAAGGTTGGGCTGGGTGCCGCAGTGTGTGCAATTAATTGCTATATACAACCGCTGCCGATGATGATCCCTGAAAGCTATAAAAATCAGAATGTACTTAGCCTGATCAAGATGTCACATACTAAGATTCAGTCAAATAAATGAAAGAAAACAAAATTGTTAAATTTGATAAAAAAAAACAGTTAAGAAATAGTAAAAGAAGCCTGTGTCTAATTAGTTCTAAAATCGGTTTATGATTTTATACCCTTCAAAGCTTTAATTAAATTTTTATTTCGACTTAATGCGGTGTCAGTAACGAAAGCTTTTAAGCTCCATTGAAGACCAAGTAATTTAATAAAGTAGCAAAATGTTTGTCATTTGTTTGTTGCCATTAATTTATTGTTTTTTTTTTTTTGGTTTTTCGTTGTTTTTTTTTTGTATCTAAATATTTCTATGATAAATATTTTTGCATGTGTGCGTAAAACATTTTTAGTTTTATTTTCATTTCTTTTGTATATTTTATGAGTTCTAATATTTTTTATACGATTCGTTTTTTTTTTTTTTTTGTTTGTATTTTGTGCAAAAATAAATAAAGCAATTTACAAAAGATTGAGTGTATTTTGTGCGGTATGCAGCGCAGATAAGATACGTTCAGATTATCTAAGCGATTATGTAAGTGTATGGGTTATTTGCCCTTTAGATATATTTACGATATATAGTAAATATATATCGTGGTTGTAAAAGTAAAAATATAATTTTCTAATAAAAAGATTTTAATAGTTAAAATGACAACTTTAATTATTTCTTATAGAAAATGTTCTCGGATTATGATCCGGTTAGAAATATAAGTGCTTTGTTCATTGAATATTTTCCATGTCATAATCCAACAAAATAAATGAGGAAACAAAATAATCTGGACATAATCATATCGTTCTTCATTGGTAATTTCCTATTAGGGCAAATATATTGGCATCATCGATCGGATATGTAAATATTTTTGTTCAATAAATTATTGAAATTATTTATATTCGAATAATTTATTTAAAAAATTGAGAAAAATGCATAAGAATATCGAATTACGAAATATTCAAATTGTCTACAATATTAAAAGAAAGATTTATTTAGATTTATTTCAATGATACCACATCCTAGCAAACCAAATGATATATTTTCGATATCGAAACGTTATTATTATTAACAAAATCAAATTATCGTTTTCGATATCAGTCGTTGTAGAACGAAAAGTCACCAAATATATTTTCAAAATGCCAAATTTTCATTTACAAAAATCTTTATATATCTGTCAATTTTTAATCGATGATCTCAATTTTGATCTCAATCTGCAATACAAGAAAACATAAATCTATCAATTGATATTTCAACTTTTAAAATGCATCAATTACTTTTTATAATATTAATCAACAAACTCGAAATTTAAGTTTTTCATAAAAATGTATTTGGTGATTTTTCGTTCTACAACGACGATATGTATAATGATAAGGTTTTTGATTAAAAAATATATGTATTTGTCGTCATTTATATCGAGTTGATATTGAAAAAGTTTTCATTTTTGGTAAACAAATTTTATTTTTCAATATTTTAAAGCTGATAAAATTCTATTCGAAAATGTTTTAAGTTTCATATTTCAATATTTTTTGAATTTTAAAAAAGATTTGAAGGAATATTACAAAACGTAGTAAAAAACATGATTACTTTTTATAGTATAAAAATGTTTTAAGGAATAAACATAATCCGAAAAAAATTGTTTGCGAGATTTAGGAAAAGAAATTAAAATTTTTTGAAAAATTAATTTTTTTATGAATAAAAAGCTTGATTACTTGGTAAAAAACAATGATTGTTGTTTAGTGTATAGCGCCACGTTTTCTTTTTAACACCATTTAATAAAATTAAATTAATATATTAAATAAAGTCTACATTTCAGTCAGAAAACCATTTAACCCTAGTGGAAATTTGTCCGATGCGCCATCGGGAAATGTTCGGGGTTTCGTCAGGTAACCCATATTAGAGCAAATATGATCATTGCCTTGTCATGCCCTTATCATGCTCACCATAGCAGGGTTTACATTATCTAAGCAGCCAATGGTCCCGATCAAAGCTACATTAGTTGTTCCTCATAAAGAAATTTTCATCGGGAAATGATCAGGTTTCAATGAGGTATGATATTTTATTTCATCGGGTATTTGTAGTGCTTTCGTATGCTCATGTTTTAACAAGGCAATGGTCAGATAAATAATGATATGGGGAATACCCGATCAGTACATGATCATTGCCTGAGGTGAGTACATGATCAGGACACTGCGTTACAAGAACATCGTGGGCCACGTCATATCCCGATCATCTCAAATAATGACATGATCAGTTCATGAGCATGGCCCTACCAAAATTTCTACTAGGGAAGTGAGTGAATAGAGTAAAAAATATGTTATTTGAAAATAAATAAGACATTTTGCAATTTAGATGAATCATTTTTCCTTATTTTTTAATGCTCGTTTCCTTTGTCTACTGACTTAATAAATTTTCAAATGTGTTATTTGTTTCTTTATTCTGCATTATTTGGATTTGTTTTTCCATCTAATGGCTACGGATATTTGATACAATTTATGAAATTTTATTCATGAATTATGAATAATAAATCATAAAACATATTACGGAACCTATTCCAATACCTATTACAATACCTATTCCAATTCCTATTCCATAACCTATTCCAATTACTTATGAATATATTCTACACAACACATGAGTAAACATACGCATCATTTTATTCAATTAATCATAATAATTGATTTTTACTATAATCATATATTATAATAAAAACCAAAACATTATAATTACTTATTCTTCGCTGGTTATCATGATTAATTTTTGCAAAATTTATGAGTTTAATACATGTAATAAAGGGTTTTTCAACAGGGACGCTACATAAGTAGAGCGACAGGGACAGCAAACGACGCCATATTTCTTGCCGCTCTTTTGACATTTCGCTTCAGTAAGGTTTGCCATTTCATAATGGAAAGATATACGAATTCGAATTTCGGTAGTAAATTTTAATAATTTCGACTCGTTGTTGGCTCGTATATCTTTCCATCATAAAATGGCAAACCTTACTGAAGAGAAATGTCAAAAAAGCGGCAAGAAATATTCTACACAACACAAAGACAAGTCAAAGAAATGTCAAAAAAGCGGCAAGAAATATGGCGTCGTTTGCTGTTCCTGTCGCTCTACTTCTGTAGCGTGCCTGTTGAAAAACCCTTGAAAAAACTTTTGTAGCGCTCTTATTGAAAAACCCTTTTTTTAAATTTTCAGATTTTTTTAATACAACCCAAACGATAACTTATCGTTATTGAAAAAAAATTGCAATCAAATTTAGAGGATCTTTTCAATCATAAAAAATGAAAAACAAATCTAAACATAATCATTTATTCGATCAGTAAGTCAAAATTTAGTATTAAACATATTGGCATTTCCTGGGTTTTCGGACGAGACATTCGTACGTTTAAAACTTTAATAACTCGAAGGAAAATTATTGAATTTACTTGATTTTTTTTTGGGCTAGTAGTACTTAAATAGGAATAAAATTTGAGAATTCTATATGGTAGATCAAAAGATATAAATTAAATGGTGATCGGTCCGGACGTGACAAAAACGGAAGAACAGATATGGAAAGTCCAAAAAGTCAACAAATTTTTGCAGACAAATTATTTTTTGAATTATTTTAAAAATAGCTGAGATGAGGTGCTTTGTTTCTTAATTTACACTTTGTTTCTAAAATGTATACTTTTTTCATAATAAATCATAGAAAAATTGCGGATGGGATATTCCTGAAGCGACAATTTTTTGTTTTCTATTTCTTAAAATACTTTTTGCACACAAATTATTATTTTTAAAATTATTTAGAGATATAGCTGAGATAATTTACTTTATTTTTGTACATGTACACTTTGTTCCTAAAGTTAATAGTGCCATGGTCATGAAGTGATCATGTCATTATTTCAGATGATCGGGATATGATGAGGCCCATAATGTCCTTGTAACGCAGTGTCCTGATCATGTACTCACCTCTGGCAATGATCATGAACTGATCGGGTAATTCCCCATATCATTATTTATCTGACCATTTCCTTGTTTAAACATGAGCATACGAAAGCACTACAAATATCCGATGAAATAAAATATCATACCTCATTGAAACCTGATCATTGCCCGATGAAAATGTCTTTATGAGGAACAACTAATGTAGCTTTGATCGGGACCATTGGCTGCTTAGATAATGTAAACCCTGCTATGGTGAGCATGATAAGGGCATGACAAGGAAATGATCATATTTGCTCTAATAGGGGTTACCTGACGAAACCCCGATCATTTTCCGATGGCGCATCGGGCAAATATCCACTAGGGTAAATCACAAAATAATTCCGGACGTTCTGTAAGAAAGTTTGCACTACGAATTTTTGGTAAAAATAATTTTATATCTCACAGGATTAATAATGATTATTATAAAATAAAGAGTGGTGTTCGAAATTTTTAAAAGTTTTTAATTTTTTTCTTTTTTGCGATTTTTTTTTTTTATATATTTTTTGTTAAAAATGTTCTTGAATTATAACAATATCTGAATCGAACCTAATAGGCGAACTGTGGTCCAAAAAACAAAAACAAATATATATTTTTTTTGTATATTATTTTCGAAATGTAGTTCAATAAGAACGTAATTATTTAAAAGTAAATAAATCATTACTTTTTAAAATTTTTCAAACAGAGAATTTTCCAAAATTTTCCATACCAACTTTGAGCTATTTTTTAAATCAAAAACAACTTCTAGCTTATTTAAATATATTTGATATATTTGAAAGATATTTTGTAAAAGCTGTACAAACCTTTTAAACAGTTAAAATAGAAAAATGTATCCAATTTAATCCAAATATTGATTTAATCCAATTTTAGTAATTGCTGCCAGCTGTATGCAAAACTGTTTAATCCAAATTTGTTGGTATTTCTATTTTTATTTTTTTGTATGTTTGTTAATTGTTGTTTTATTGATAGAAGAATTTTAAATATATTTTTTGTTTTTCTTTTAATTTTTGTTGTTGTTGCTAATATTTGGCACTTATTACACTTGGCAGCGGCGATCGAACGAAAATGGGCAACATTTTGCAAAAATTCATCTTGTACAGTGCAACAGCAGAAATTCTTACAGTTTACACAATTTTTTAAGGGTTTTTGTAAAGAGTTGTTTAATTTTAAGTTTTTTTGTAGTTTTTTTTTGTTATTAAATTTTGATAGTTTTAATTTTGTGTTAATTAGGTTATCTATAAAAAAAAAAGATTTTTATAAAATTATTGAATTTTTAAAAATTTTCAAATTTGTTTGAATTTTCTAGTTTTTTTTTAATATTTCAAATATTTTTTTGAATTTTTAATGTTTAAAAATTTTTTTTTTTTATTGAAAAATTTTGTGTTCTTTTTAAATTACAAAATTTGTGAAAATTTTATACAAACAAAAAAAAAAATATAAATTATTTATTAAACTTTTTCACTTATTTTGATATTGCAAAAGTTTAAATTTTTTAAAAATTTTGAAATATTTTTTTTTTGGTCTTTGCAAAAATTGTAATTTAAATTTTTTTTTGAATAAAAATTATTTTTTTTTAAATTTAATTTTTTTTACCAATTTTGTTTAATTTTTCTTTTACTTTGCACAGTTTTGTAATTTTATAAACATTTTTGAAGTGATTTATAAAAACTTTTTTCAGTAAATTTTTTTTCTTTTTAAATACCAATATTTTTCAATGCTTCTATTTTGTTGCAAAAATATTATGTAATTTTATTTTAGCACGTTGAATTTATGTTGTTGTTGTTGCGTTTTTATTTAATTAAATTTTTTTTTTTTGCTTTTTCTAATGCAATAAAATTTTTAATTTATATTTTTATTTTTTTGCAGCTAAAAATTGGCGACACACACATAATACACAATAATAATAATAATTTTTTGTTGGCAATCACGCGTTTTAGCAGAAGAATTCTAAGCGAATTTAAAAAAATCTATTTTTTTTTTTTGGTTGGCAAATTTAAAAATTTTTCTATATTTCAAAAACACAAAAACTTTGCGCGTCAACGTATCCGCAGTCGTCCGTCGACGTATCTAGCGTCCAACATCACAAAAATGTAACTAATGTTTGCGGCCGAGTAAATAGGTTAAGAGTGCCAGCAACAGCAAACAGCAACAACAAACACGAAGCAGCGACGGCGACAGCAGAAGCAGCAACTAACTTGGTTTGCGCTCGGCTCCAACAGTGTCGTCGAAGAGCGCCACCGACGACGACGACGACGACGACAGCAACTGCAAAATGTTGCCAAAAACGAAATCAACAGCGACAGCAACAAAAACCTTGATACCGATTGCCGATCGTCGAATTGCGAGCGCCGCAAAAGAGCGCCGCAGTAAGAGCGAGAGCAACTTATGGCAAAATAAAATATAAAATAAATAATTTCAAATATACGCGCGCAGCCATCAAGAAAAACCAAATGAAATGCGAAAAAATCCGCAAACGATCTGCACGATCGCGATCTGCCAGCAATAGAAGCCGCCAACGCCGCCGTCGCAGCCACCGGCGGTTCCGCGAAACTATGTTCGGCGTTGGCACAATGTGACGATCGCTGTCAGGGCGTTGCAGCGCTGTCAGCACGGCGCAATGACGTCGACGCACAATTGATCGAGCAAGCTGGTTGCAGAGGCCTGACAGACGTCTGACGTTAGATGAGCGTACGACGGCTCCTTGCTCTTGTTGTTGTTGTTGGTGTCTCTTATGAGTCTCCTCTCCCCCTCATCCATCCAAAAAAAAAGTCGTAATATTTCTCGTTTTTGTTGTTGCTGTCTGTTGGGCGCAGCAGCAGCAGCGATCGCAGCAGTGAAATTAAAAACTTTGCAATTTTTTTTATTCATTTTGTGCGCTGTTTCTGTTGCTGCTGCTGCTGCTGCTACTACTGATGTTGTTGCATTTTTATTTGGCTATGTTGTTGTTTGAAGGTCAACTTTACGACCCAAAAGCGCGATGATATTTTTTTCGTTTTCATTATTTTTTAACTTTTGGCAAATTTTTTTGCGCAACTCTCTGTGTGTTTGTGAGGTTTTTTTTCGGGTTTCTTGTGATCGTGTTAATCGTGTATTGGTGCAGTTTTTATTTTACAGCAACAACTTTTGAGGGTCTTTTTTTTGGTAGGTTTTATTTTTTTGTTGGTTGGTTTGGTTCAGTTGTTGGTGCTGTACACTTTGTTTTTGGGTTTTTTTGTTTTTAGATCAAGTGCGAACATTTCGCATATGTTTTTAGTTTGTATTTTAAACAAAGTTTTAGAAATATAAAAAAAATTGTTTATAAAAAGGTCTTAAGATCTGTTGAATTGAACTTTAGAACTACATGTCCAAAAATATCAATTTTCAAAAAATGTATGTTGGGTATTTGCATTTAATATTCTTTAATATTTGAGAATATACTATAGTATTTCTACAAACTTCCATGTATCTGTGTGATTGTCGCAGACATTTTGTAACAGACATTTTGTAACAGACATTTTGTCTCGGTATTATTATGGACAAATTTAAAATATGTTAGCAGATATTATTCTATGAATTCAATTCTTGAATGATGTTTATTTATTTTAAAGATAAGTTGAAAAAGTATATTTCCATTTCAAAGTTTTACAAAGTCTACCGATTCTAAAATTTTACTAAAACTACCCGAGACAAAATTTCTGGAATTTTTCAAGAATATTTCGGACATATTTCCGTCAAACACAGAGATAATTGAAATATTTTGGGAAATGTATAGCAGGTTATAAAATTTTCGTTCGTGGCAGTTTAGGAAAATAATATTGTCTGAGGTATGTACATTAATTAGATATCATAGAAATAGTGACAATATTCGAAAAGAACGAGTTTGTTCCTCTTTGGTGCTCAATAACTGGAAGTCTAATATTTTGCTTATTAAATAAAGATTTTTTTTCTTATATTTCGAATACACCTAATTCTTTTTTTACACAATACACTCAGAAAAACATACTATAAAATCAATAGTTTTTTGATATTAAAATTAGTCTATATGATAAACTATTGTTTTTATAGATAAATACCATTAAAAACTACAAAATACTATTAAACACTATTAAATTATTATTGTTTTTATATGAAAATATTTATTTTTTGTATACTATTGAATCAATAACTGTCCTATTGACCATTTAAGTTTAGTCCTGTTTTAAGGACTAAACATCTGCAAAAAATATGTAAATTCTATATGGTAGATCAAAAGATATAAATTAGATAATGGTCTGTCCGGACGGGGCAAAAATGGAAGTGCATATCGAGGTTCATATGGAAATTCCAAAAAGTCAACGAATTTCGCATATAAATTATTTTTTTGAATTATTTTAAAAAATATCTGAACTCATGTGCTTTCTTCGCCTATTTAAAATTTGTTCCTCAAATGGATATTTGACAAAAAAGAAAAACCACGTTTTTGAGGATTCTATTGATTGCTAAGCGTTGATTATAATGCCAGACTTATTTTTATTTTATTCAAAACATGCATAACAGAATACAAATTATGTGTACACTAGCTGGACCCGTATACGACTCGTCAAAGATTTTGTGAATGCAAGGTTATGGAGTAATTTTATTAATATAAATAACATTTTTATTATTTATATCAGGGACCCGTTGACGTATTTTTAATTGGTTTTATAAATGTAGTAACCAAAACCAAACTAATTCTCCGCTAAATCAACTTTTCTCATATACAATTCTTTCTCAGACTGTTCTTCCCAGTAGAATTCTTCCCCGTATAGTTTTTCCCAGTAAAAGTTTTAGTGTGGTGAGTTTTAGTGTGGTGAGTTTAAGTGTAGTGAATTTTATTGTTGTGTGTACAATTTAAGTGTGGTGAATTTTAGTGTGGTCAGTTTAAGTGGGTGAATTTGAGTGTGATGAATTTTAGTGTGGTGAGTTTTAGTGTGGTGAGTTTTAGTGTGGTGAATTTTAGTGTGGTGAATTTTAGTGTGGTGAATTTTAGTGTGGTGAATTTTGGTGTGGTGAGTTTCAATGTGGTGAGTTTTAGTGTGGTGAATTTTAGTGTGGTGAATTTTAGTGTGGTGAATTTTGGTGTGGTGAGTTTCAATGTGGTGAGTTTTAGTGTGGTGAGTTTTAGTGTGGTGAATTTTATTGTGATGAGGTTTAGTGTGGTTAATTTTAGTGTGGTTGATTTTGTATTCTATCCTTTTTTTTATTTTTCTGTTGTTTTTGAGTTATTGCTTGTTTTGTGCTTTTACTTTTGTTTTTGTGTTTGATTTTTGCTTTTGTTTTTGTTTTTGTGTTTTTGCTTTTGTATTTTTTTTTGTGTATTTTGTTTCATATTCTTAGCTTGTGTATGTGCCGAGTTATGTCGTTTTGAAAGTTTAGGTTGTATGGGAGGTGCCACGCCTCTTTGTCCAATCCCGCCCATATATAGCCTATGACACCCTCCGGACTCCATAGTATCCTGGTGCAAAATTTCAGTTAAATCGATTCAACGGTTTAGTCGTGATGCTGGAACAAACAGACAGACAGACCGACCGACAGACTGACAGACGGACCAAGAGTTTTATATATATAGATATCAATTTTCAAAATTCCTTTAACAGCACCTGAGATATGAAGCAAAAAGAACTCATTTTTTGGCTAATCGGTTTCACGGTAAAAAATCACGTTCGTGAAAACACCTCAAACGTGACACATGAACCTGAAAGAAGGGTAAATTTGTCCACAATTCCCGCCATTAGAAATTGTTAAAAAAAATATAAATTATAAAAAAGTATATTTTTATGTTTTGCTGAATTCTCGCGCTAAAATTGCTAAAATGGTTTCTACAATGGTAGTGTTTGCTTTTAAACAGTGTACAATATGAACGTTTTTAATTAAATAAGTAGGTAGGGGAGACCGGGTCTAAGTCGACATAGGGGCAAAGTCAATAATTGCTTTAAAACGCGAATGGGATGTCAGATCAACTTCAAATTGATACTGTACACGTAACATTAGATGCCACTGTTACCAAAGAAGAGAAATTCATTTTGTGCTTGAACTTCAGTTTTTATGTAATAAAATGTGTTTTTTGACTCCAAAAGTTACATATTAATAACGCAGTAAACATTTACTTGCCATTAAAGTTTTGATTATTTATATATTTTGTTGTGAGTTTTATATAGTAAGGGGTTCACTTATCATGTCGTGTGGATTTTTATTTAATTTTTCCCTTCAATTCGCATTTTTATGCCAATAATATTAGACTGAGCCTCGTGGGGTAAAGTCGACACACCCAAGTAGAAATTTTGGTAGGGCCATGGTCATGAAGTGATCATGTCATTATTTGAGGTGATCGGGATATGACGAGGCCCATAATGTCCTTGTAACGCGGTGTCCTGATCATGTATTGACCTCAGGCCATGATCATGTACTGATCGGGCAATTCCCCATTTTAATATTTACCCGACAATTGCCTTGTCTGAGCCCGAGCATAATAGGGTTTCTCTCATTAATCTCGATCATTGCCTGATACCAATTTCGTTATGAGGAACAAATAATGTAGCTATGATCGGGAACATTGACTGTTTAGATAATGTAAACCCTGCTATGGTAAGCATGATAAGGGCATGCAAAGGCAATGATCATATTTTCTCTAATTGGGCTTACCCAACGAAAACCCGATCATTTCCCGATGGCGCATCGGGCAAATTTCTACTAAGGATAAGCATTTGGTCAAAGTAGATTCCGCGAAAATACAATTTATAAAACTTTTTGTTCTATGAGTTTTACAAAATAATCCCTTCTTACAATATAATGAGACTTGTCAATCAGTTGACCATGATTTAAGAAGTTATTGCAAAAAATTGATAAAATGTGAATAATATGAATAATGGTCAAACAATTTCGCGGGATCGGAATAAAACAGCACGAATAGTTTTATCTTGGAATATATAATTCAATCAAAAGTGTCGACTTAGCCCCGGTCTCCCCTATATTTAAAATTAAATTATATTTCATCTCTTTAAACAAACAAAACCTTTTCTGTAAAATTGTTAATGTAGATTAAGTAGTTAGTACCATAAGCCAATTAGAAATTGCGATATTGGTGGGAAACAATTTTTTTTTTGGAAAGTGAGAAATGTAATTTAAACGATTCTAATGGCGGGCGAGTAATTGCATAATGTTTTAATTTTAATATATTTCTGATAGAACTCATTTCTTGCATTAACATAATTTTTTTGATTCATCACATTAATATTTTTTATAAACTCTGAACGTATTTTCATCGTTTATGTTATAAATAAACATGATATAATACAGGAAAAAAAATGTTGATCTATTTGTAAAATGTTTAACATTTCCCACTTTAACCCCGGAATTTATGTTTTATGATGTTTTGAAAAAACGCCCAAAAAGCAATTAAAAGACATATACAATGTATGCTGTTAATGCAAAAAGTTAGACCACAGACCATTATATGTAAAAGACCCTTCAAAAGAATTAAAAAAAAATAACTTTGAATTTTTGAAGACAGATCAAAACGTTTCCCATTTTATTCCAGTGTCCCATACAATTCGATTCGAATTCGAATAATCAGTTTGTAATCAGGTGATATTAATGTGGGATATTTAATTGCATACCTTAATTTTAAAGTTTTTAATTATGCTGAACCTCCCCACCCTCAGAATATTATTCATATATCAGAAATTTAAGTCTTATATCCCCATAAATTAAAAAATTTATATAAAAGTATAAACAACAAAAAAAAAATATGAAAAATATAATTGGGCGGACCACGCCTATATTTAAAATTTTGAAAGGCTAATATTTCATAGATTTGATTTTAATAATTTACGGATCAAATTACTCCACCCGGGAAGTAATGAAAAAAAAAGTGGGCGGATCACGCCCATTTTTGGACTACATATTTATAGGTGAATTCTAACAATATGTTTTAAATTTTATAACTATACCTTGAATACTTTTCGAGTTATTAGTTTCGAAAGAGGTATATAAAAGAGACTTGTATGAGAGGTGGGCGTTTCCGTTGACCGATTTGGCTCATTTTCAAACTCAGTGCCTACTTTTGGCTAAAATATATTGAGACGAAATTTCATCGCATTCTGATCAGTATTTCTCAAGTTTTTCTGTATTCGGACAGCAAGACAGCAAGACGGACAGACAGACAGACAGACGGACATGGCTAAACGGACTCGGGTAGTGATGCTGATCAAGAATATATATACTTTTCCATACCGTACACGCCTCCTAAGGGGCGTTACAATATATGCACAAAGTTAATATTCCCTGTACCTCATAGGTGTAGGGTATAAATATTAAAGAATTGAAAAAATATATACAAAACTTAAATTTGACAAAAAATTGTATTTATTTTAAATTTTCGTTTGATTTCAAAACCCGTTATTCTTTTTTTAAAACATAATTTAATTTCAATACAACATATCTTCCGAAGAAAAAACTATATTACATACAAAATGTGGAATCATATAATGCTGATCATTGTTATAATGAAATCGAAAAAACTGTATTGATAAATAACGTCGTAATCCAAAGAGTTTTTTTAATATAAATATTCTTTTATTTTAAAACTTGTAAAATTAAATATTTTTTTATTTTTTTTGTTTAATTTTAGCACTTAATTCATACAGCACATGAATTTTGAATTTTTACTTTACAACACCGATTATGAAATTCAATAACAAATAGTAATTGTAACGTTGCTCACACTTGTTTCTTTTCTTCTTTTTTGCACTTTATGCTCTAAGGAAGTTTGAAAGCTTGGAAGTCCATAGGGTTTTGATAAGTTACACGAGGTTGTAACGCAACGTAAAACTGCCGTTAGATTTTTGCACACACGCCTGCGTCAAAGAACTAGTCGCCCGCGACAATTACGACGAGACTACGATTGTGACGACTGACGACGACAATGATGATGAAGCCGATGACGCCGTTTTGAGACGATGCAAAAGTTGTTACTTAATCGAATCGGACCGCGCGCCGCTCCAAAAAGAACTGAAGACGCGAAGAGCGCCAAAGTTTAGAATAGATTCGTCGACGATCGTCCAAATGGGCACCGCCGCACCGCGCAGCTCAGCACACCACACGGCGAGAGCGTTATTAAATAATTTCGCTCATTCACTCACTGGCTGACTGACGGACAGACAGACAGCCAAGTAACAACAACAATAACAACACCGTGCGCACTACATATGCTCGACGTAAAAATAAAATACAACTGTAATAATAATAATGGCAAAGAACGTACAAACGAACGAACGAACACAAAAACCTCACAATCTAATGTACGAAATACAAAAAATGGCAAATGCTGCGCCGAGGCGCGGCGAAAATATCTATCGCGAAATTTACACACACACCGACCGACCGAACGCCGTCACACACTTGGGCACGCACACCCATTGACGGGTTGAGTGGTGTGTAAAATTAAAAAAAAAATATATATATAAAAAAAAATACTATAGCAAGATGTGAAAAAATTAGGACACAATAAAAAATTTATAAAAAAAAATGCTCGGTTACTAAAAAAAAATTAAAAAAAAATTGTTTCGCTGTGCGGCGAATTACGTCGATTACGTTGTTGTGTGCAAAAAAGCTTCGCGAGTTATGATTAGAAAAGGCTAAAATGATATTACAAGAGCTGAGAAGAAATGCAGAGAGCAGCACCTATGGCAGTGTTGCCAATCTTAAATAATATCGATAAAAATTCTAAACCATATAAAATAATGAAACTGGTTAATGAGAATTATAAGACACTAGCTGGACCTGTGCACGACTCGTGCCAAGATTTTGTGAATTAGAATTTCATTTTATTAATATAAAAAACATTTTTATTATTTATATCAGGGGCCCGAGCTTGGCTGTGAAAGTTTTTTTTATTGGTTTTATAAATGTAGTAGCCAAATAATAGTAGCCAATAATAAAACAGTGAGTTTTAATGTGGTGAGTTTCAGTGTGGTGAGTTTAGGTGAGGTGAATTTTGGTGTGGTGAGTTTTAGTGTGGTAACTTTTAGAGTGGTGAGTTTTAGAGTTTTAGTGTGGGGAATTTTATTGTGGTGAGTTTCAATGTGCTGAATTTTATTGTGCTGAGTTTTAGTGTGGTAAGTTTTAGTGTGGTGAGTTTTAGTGTGGTGAATTTTAGTGTGGTGAATTTTAATGTGGTGAGTTTTAATGTGGTGTGGTTGCTTTTGTATATTTTTTTTGTATTTGATTTTTTTTGTTTCATCTTTTTTTTTAGTGCTGAGTTATGTCGTTTCGAATGTTTAGGTTGTATGGGAGGTACCATGCCCCTTTGTCCAATCGCGCCCATATATAGCCTATGACACTCTCCGGACTCCATAGTATCGTGTTACAAAATTTCAGTTAAATCGGTTCAGCGGTTTAGGCGTGATGCTGAAACAGACAGACAGACGGACCAAGAATTTTATATATATAGATAAGAGTAACAGTCTACCATATTTGTTAAGCTGTAGTTATAATAGATATAACGCGCTAAAATGTCATCGGAACGGGGCGTAACGTAACGTTTCGATAATGCGTACATCATATAAATGGTTATAATGAACGTTACGTATGTGGCCCGAAAAATCTGCAGCTATTGGATTCATATGTTAAGTTCCGTTCCTGTGACATTTGAGAACGTACGTCTATTATAACTCCAGTATCCGTGTTATATGAGGTACTATGTAGCAGTCCGGTTCTTTTTATGTTATAAATGTAGTAACGAAAAGAAAAATAATTCTCTATAAAAAAAAACACTTTTCTCAAAGATCCCTGGATTATTAATCCCCCGATAATTATTTCTCGAGAGAATGTTAACATTTGAGCGGTATATTTAAATTTATTTGCACTGTAGTGCTAAGTTTTTGATGGTGAGTTTTAGTGTGTTGGTTTTAGAGTGGTGAGTTTTCGTGTGGTGAATTTTTGGAGTGGTGAGTTTTGTTGTAGTAAGTTCACAGATTTTTTTTTGAGAGGTTAACTACACCCATGAGTGAAATATCATTCATATTAGTTAAATTCAGTATTCCAATTGCGCATAGAATTTGTTTTTAATATTTTGGTTATATGGGAGGTGCCACACCCACCGCATCAATCCGAACCAAATATATCATACACTCAGGTATATTTAGTTTGGTACAACATGCATATTTTGTCAACAATTTTTCGATTCGGCTCAGCCGTTTTGATGTTTACTCGGAACATATGTACATACAAAAAGACATATGGACATACAAACAAAGAAAAGTGGGGGAACATAAATCTTCGTTCAACATTTTCAAGACCAGCCAGCATATGTAATAGGTAGGTGACAGGAAGTTCTAAGTTTCATTAATCCTATAATAATGATAGACGAACGGACATCGGATCGGGAGGCAATGTTGATTGAGAATATATATAGTTTCGCATTCCTATTCCAACTCCTTCATTTTTATTTAAAAAAAAAGTCCAAACTTGTATATGTTTTGAGTTAATTCCGTCATTAAAGCAAATCGTTAGAATCATGATTTAAACATTTTCACATTTATTTCCAGATTCTCAGACTAACTTGAATCTGCATGTTTATTATGCACGTAACTTCAACGAATAGATATCTACTGGTGCTTAGTTATCTACCGTGTAAGCAAAATTTCGTAACTTTAACGCATAGTTAAGGAGTAAAAACACCGGATAGGTTAGAGATATCTGTTAGTTACGAACACCAATAGATATCTATTCGTTGAAGTTACGGGCATTAGATTGAGTTTTTTTTTTTTAAATAACTCCGCTTATAAAAATATCGTTTTTATAAAAAATACACATCTTAAAAAAAGTCATACAGTTTGCATTCCAAATAAAATTATTACAGAATGTCAGATTAAAAAGAAATTTCCTGCTACATATGTGATTTTTCATAATCCAAGGGTATTTTTTTATAGTTTTAGTTACAAAAATAATATATGATTTCTAGTCTTTTGATATACACTGAACAAGGTAATATCATACCTATACAAAAATATAAAAGATCTGGAGCAAAATTTTTGAGTTCACAAAAATGTTGCGTCAATTTGAATTTTGCTAAATAGTAACGTATATCAAAAATGCTATATAGTTGGCAACTCTACACTTATAATACTGTAATTGCAAAAGAGAGAATGTTAATACACTCGAATTATAAAGTTAGTTTATGTTGAAAAATTATAAAATTATAATCCTTTGAGTTTTTAATAGAATTAGTATTTTGGACCATCATTAAAAGATAATTTCGTAACATCATCATAGTTGTTCAAAGTAAATGAACATTTTTACCCCATTCTGTAATTTGGATTTATTAATTTGAAAAAATTTATCTCTGACATTTCGATATAAAACTTTAACAATGTAAGTTACTAAATACAGTTACAATTTTTTTCTGTGACAAGAAAAAAATTTAAAGAATATCAAACAATTTAAGTATTTTATTATAATTATAGAATAAAGAGTAATAAAACAAACATATTTTTTTTGTAAAAAAATTAAAAATGATTTATGCAATACTGCTAGAAAAGCTGTGAAACAATTGATTATTTTCGGGATATTTTTCATAATTATAAATGATCGATAAAAAAGTTATTGTTCATAATAATTTGCGATTTCCCGCAATGATTTTTTAATCAAATATTATTTAATAGTGATTGCAACTAAAACTGGAATTCAAATAGTTTATAATAGCTAGAACTATAGTATGATTTGCAACAGAATTTAAAATTGTAACCTGGTATCCGTTTAAAAACCATTTTGTTTTTTAAAGCCGAAAACATAACCAAAACCCAAATCGTTGTTCAAAAATCGTAAATAAATAGATGTGCAAAGCCGTTAAAAGGGTTGTGGGTGGGTTAAAACGGGTTTTAATATAGAATGGAAAAATAATCGAAAAAAATTAAATTTATTAATTTTTTAATTTAACTTTTTAGATAATTGTTTTGTAG
The DNA here is from genome assembly GCA_951804985.1 of Dryomyza anilis. NCBI lineage: Eukaryota > Metazoa > Arthropoda > Insecta > Diptera > Dryomyzidae > Dryomyza > Dryomyza anilis. The sequence goes on along the minus strand of OX638132.1, from coordinate 84,424,868 downwards.
TTCCTTGTAACAATAAAATATTTGGGGGTTTTTCGATATTTTGAAAATATGTTCAAAAACTGATTCTAATGCAAACCGCAAATGGATACCATTGCTAGGTACACCGAAGACGCTTCGATAAATCTAATCTAATCTAAATCGAAACGAAGGAGAAAACTTGTAAAGGGTTTTTCAACAGGTACACTACAAAAGTAGAACGACAGGGATAGCAAACGACGCCATATTTCGAATTCGAATTTCGGTAGTAAATTTTAATAATTTCGACTCGTTGTTGGCTCGTATATCTTTCCATCATGAAATGGCAAACCTTACTGAAGAGAAATGTCAAAAGAGCGGCAAGAAATATGACGTCGTTTCTGTTCCTGTCGCTCTACTTTTGTAGCGTCCCTGTTGAAAAACCCTTGAAAAAAACTTTTGTAGCGCTCTTATTGAAAAACCCTTTATAGTATAAATTTATATAAAAATCAATGAGAGATTTGAGATTTTCAAATATGTATCTCATGATTTTCAAATATGTAATATTTGTTTCAAACCGTTTTAAACCAAAGCATACATATTTTATGGGATTAGTAATCAGTTGCTTTTTTTTTAATAAAAACTTTTTTGTAAAAAATAAGATTTATCGAATAATTAAATTAGTACTATTTATTTTGTTTGAGTGTATGCCAAAACTGAATGAAAACGTTGCCTCATTGATGAGGGGGTTTTGGGTGGTCGGTTGGTGCATTTTTGCAAAGAGCATAACTTAAGTTGAGAGTCAGATCAGTAGAGATAGAGAGACTGCATTGTGCGACCAACAACGGGAGGCCCCAACGTCACACATTTTTGTCAATTATTTCGAAGCTCTTCCTCTGCTCTTTTTTTGTTTTATTCTTTTGTGTTTGGTTTTTGAGGTTCGCATTGACGAAGGTTCGCTCGTATCGAGTGTTGTCTGGTTTGAGTGCAGCCAGCATTGTTTTTGTTGCTGTTCTTATTGTTTTTGGGTGTCTAGGGTGTGTTCAGCAGCAGCGACTATAGTTTCGATCGCAGTTTTGCATAATTATTGCAAAGGCAACAGCGGCCGAATCGTCGTCGCAGCGGCGGCGCAGTAGCAGCAACAACAGCGCTTGAACGATTTGAAGGTTGTTCAAATTTAGTTTTCAGTGTTTTGCGGCGGTGTTTTTTATGGCGTTTTATTTGCATTTTATTAAATTTATTGCAGCGCTGCGCAGCGTTCATTCGTTCGTGATCGCGCAAACGCAAATCGGAAGTTAATATTGAAATTAGCAACGCGAACTGAATGAATGGCTTGGCTTTTTGGTTTGAATTCGATTTGTCTGTCCGTTGGCTGCGCAGGCGCGCGCGCGAGCTCTTTTATTGAGGTTGGCTATAAATTGCAGTTGTTTTTTGTTTTTTGCTGCTGGTTTGGCTATCAAAAGGTTGCTCTGGTCGTCATTGTCGTCGGCAACTAGAAAACCTTTTATTTATCTAAAAAGTTTATTGAATGCCATATTTTATGATAGAAATCGCAGCAGTTGCGCTGCATTGTGGCGCGCAGAGGCCTTGACATAGTTGCAGATCAGTTACAACTTAAAATACCAACAACAACAGCAACTACAAAAACAATAATGGTTTGAACCAAGTTTATTATGTTCTCAACCCAACAAGCGTGAGAACTCTGGCGTGACTTGGCTTGCGTTCATTTGGTGTTGGCACAAAAACCAACTTGAAACATACCTCATATGCTGCACCATAAAAGGCGTTTGTTTCACTTGTAAACGGTTGAAAGGCCGAACGAAAAAGGCTTGTAACAGCAGGAGATACGTATGTACATGTGGCAAATACACAACGGACAGACAGATATATATTAATGCGAAGATACCCAAAACTGTTTGGCACAAGCACAGATCAAAATTTGTTAAGATCGTATTTTGAAATTCGTATTGTAAAAAAAACAAACTATAAAAAATAGTAAAATATGAAATGTTTATTTGCGAAATACCAAATATTTTTGTTAATATATATATATTTGTTAAAACACGATATTTTTTTTATATGTATGTAAAAATACGATATTTTTTATATGTATGTAAAAATACGATATTTTTATATGTATGTAAAAATACGATATTTTTTTATGTATTTAAAAATACGATATTTTGTATATGCAAAATACGACATTTTTTAAATGTATATAAAAATACTATATTTTGTATATGCAAAATACGATATTTTTATATTTATAAATACGATATGTATTTAAATGTAAAAATACGGTAATTAAATAAATGTAAAAATTCGATATTTGTTTTAATGTAAACACACAATATTTGTTTTTGTTAAAAAAATACGATATTTTTATTTGTAAAAATTCTTATAATTTTAATATTTTTCTAAAATACGATATTTTTTATAGGTATGTAAAAATACGATATTTTCATATGTATGTAAAAATACGATATTTTATTTATAAGCATACGAAATTTTTTATATGTATGTAAAAATACGATATTTTCTATATGTATATAAAAATACGATATTTTTATATGTATGTAAAAATACGATATTTTATTTATAAGCATACGAAATTTTTTATATGTATGTAAAAATACGACATTTTCTACATGTATATAAAAATACGATATTTTTTATAAGTATGTAAAAATACGATATTTTTATATGTATGTAAAAATACGATGTTTTATTTATAAGCATACGAAATTTTTAATATGTATGTAAAAATACGATATTTTCCATATGTATATAAAAATACGATATTTTTTACATATATGTAAAAATACAATATATTTTACATGTATGTAAAAATACGATTTTACATATAAAATACGATATTTTTATATATATTAAAAATACGATATTTCTTGAAATGTAAATGTTGCTATTTGTTTAAATGTAAAACTACTATATTTGCATTTGTAAAAAAATCGTTATATTTTGTTATTAAAATACTCTTATATGTAAAATATGTGTAGAAAATAAAAAATAAAATATTGTTCAGAAAAAATACGATATTTTTATTTGTAAAAGTACTTCTTATAATTATCTTTTTGACAGTTTAGTCTATTTGAAAATTGTCAAAAAAGTAGAATTTAAATTAAAATACATAATATTTACTTTTAAAAGTACAATACTTTTGTTTGATACAAATACGAAATTCTTATTCGTAAATTTACGTATATTTTAATTCCAAAATTAATACAATTTTTGTTTTGTTGAAATACGAATTTAATTGGAAAAAATACAAAATTAATCTGAGTTTAAATACGATAATTGGATAAGTAAAAAAAATAGGATATTGCCAAACTATTGAAAGGTTTTATATCAACAACGTAGAACTCAAAATAGTGGAAACTCGTATATACTTAGTAAAAATATACTCAAAAATCTAATCTAAAAATATAAGAGTGACATATCATTTTAAAGATAATTGTATGTGCAATAATACAAAAATGTTATCGCAAAGTCGTTACATTAAAATTAGAAAAATTTCAACAGTTAAAATTAGTATAGTAAAAAAGCCCACATTTTACGTGTTTGGCAAGCCATAAAACTGTAACGGTTAACTAAAATTTTATAATTTAAAAAACCATAATTTCAGTAAGAGATTTTAAATTAAATAAAAAAAGAAAATTGAGTGATATCTTTTTACTTTTGCAGTAATAATAATGTTATTGAAAATAGTCATTAAAAGTTAAAATATGTCCTTTAAGCTCTTTGCGCAACATCACAGGATCACTTTTTTTGGATTTTAAAAGATTCTTCTCAGTTTTAGAGGTCCTAGTTTCAGAAAGTCGACGCGGAAACATTTTAACATTTTTGGTATTCCCTAGTTAAAATTTGCCCGATGCGCCATCGGGAAATGATCGGGTTTTCGTTGATCATTGCATTTCCATGTCCTTATCATGCTTACCATACCAGGGTTTACATTATCTAAATGTTCCCGATCATAGGTACATTATTTGTTCCTCATTACAAAATTAGCATCAGCGAGATTTAATGAGAGAAACCATATTATGCTCGGGCTCTGACAAGGCAATTGTCGGGTAAATAATAATATGGAGAATTGCCCGATCAGTACATGATCATGGCCTGAGGTCAGTACATGACATCAGGACACTGCGTTACAAGTACATTACGGGCCTCGTCATATCCCGATCATCTCAAATAATGGCATGATCACTTCATGACCATGGCCCTACCAAAATTTCTACTAGGGTTTGAATCAGTCTATGACCATATTTTACGAGTTACTTTTAATTTTGTATATCGGTTCATATGTGGAGATAGCGTAAATATGTATTTTGTAGAAAATATATCTTGATCAGCATCACTACCCTAGTGCGTTTATACATGTCCGTCTGTCTCTCTTGTTGTACGAATACGAGAAAATTTGAGAAATACTAATCAGAATGTGATGAAATTTGGTTTCAACATGTATTAGTCAAAAATGGATTGTGAGTTCGAAAATGAGCCAATTCGGTTTACGGACGCGACCACCTCCCTACAGGTCACTCCTATATAACTCTTTAGGAACCAATAACTCGAAAAGTATACAAGATACACACTCAGAAAAAATTCCTTTTAAAATTTGTCAATAGGATAGTTATTGATTCAATAGTATACAAAAAAAACAAATATTTTCATATAAACACAAAAACAATTTAATAGTATTTTAGAGTATTTAATGGTATTTACCCATTAAAATAATAATTTATACTATTGATTAATTTTAAAAGCAAAAAAAAATATTATATTTTATTTTATTTTTTTCTGAGTGCAGTTATAAAATTTTAAAAGTATTTTTAGAATTCATTTAAAAATATGCGTTCATTCATCTACATTTTTTTTTTGCAATATTTCCCAATATTTTTTATGGAATATTTTAGTTGTAAATTATTGAAAAAGAAATCTAATAATATAAGTTTTACTAATCTCTATATATTGTTTAAAAAAAGGCCGTCAACATTTTGAAAATATGGATAAAAACCCATTCTAATACAAAAACCGGCATACCGTAACGTTTTCGATATATGTAGATCTTAAAACCGTAACGCAAACGAGGAAGAAACCCAATATCATAACACTAAAAAACATATAGGATTTTTGTGAGTGTAGAAATGTTTTTGCATTAAACGAATGTGTTCATTATTTCAGCAAAATTTTGATAGCTTAAAAAATAAATAAATCCCATCAAAATTGGCGCACAACGAGTGCCGTTGTAAGTAAAAAAACCTGAAAAAAAAATAAATTTAAAATTAAAACCTATTAAAAAAAAACATTTTGCCTGTAACAAGAGACGACGAACACAACAATAAAGCAGCGCGCACCCATGTAAAAATCTATTGAAACCCATAACAAAACTCATAAAAAAAAACATTTAAGCAGCCTAAAGTATGTGACGCCAAAATGAATAAGAGTAAAAAAAAAAAAAACATAAAATAGAAAAAAGCAAATGTAATAAAGTGGCTCATAAGTGAAAAGCGGCACTAAACTGATCATCGAACAGCTCCCCAAAACCTCCCCTGGCCAACGATCAACGCGTGCAAGTACCTAAAAAACCCAATGAAGCCGAACGAATGAACGAGCGAAAAATTCGCTCTGAAGTAATACAAAACCCACGCACGCACGAAGCGCCCGCACTGGTTACAACAACAACAACCACAATAATAATAAAAATAATAAATGTATCTACAACAAAAATAAATATAGTAACTACAACAACAAATAGTACTTAAAACAACAATAATTGTTATAATAAAAAAAAACAAACACCTATGTCTAATGACGAACAAAGCCTCGGCTCGTGTAGCAAGTACATTAACCCTTCGCTTGGTTGTAAATAGGCCTCTGCCGACGGGCATCCAACAGATAACAAATAATTGTAAAGTACAGCGATATAAGACCGTTGGTTACATTCCGTGCTAAGTGCTGAGTTTAAGCAATTTTCGAGTTTTTAATTTGGCCAAAATTGGGCACAAGTGTTGCATTGTAATTTTTGTACATTATTCTATTAACATAATAATATTTTTTATTAATTTTTTAAACAGTTGTTGTTGTTAATTTACATTACTAATCTGATTAAAATTGAACTTATTTTTGCTTTATTTTATTTTGCTTTGTTTTTAAAATTAGTTTCATACATTATTTAACGCTGTTAATTCAATTATTCAAAAAAACATTTTCATTTTAAATCATAATAATGAACTATTTATGCCGTGCAAAATTATGTTAATTTTTTAATTAAAAAATTATCATAGAAATACTATTTTTTTAATAAGTGCGTTACAGAAAATTCGATTTGCATTGAAACTTATTTAAAATTAAATATAAAAAATCAATTTTTATTTAGTAACGAATTGCTAAAACAGTTATAATTTAGTTTATCTTTAAGATAATTTCTCTTACATACGAATCTTATTGCATTTCGGTTGGTAATGTAAAATGACATTGTTGATTTTAGTACTATACAAAAAGAGCGCTGATAACAGTTCACAATCAACCGTTCAAGCCCATTTTCAATACCTGACATTTTAGATGTACAAGCAATCTAAATTCTGAGTTTCATTGATCTAGCACTTTTGATACTCCTGTAATCGTGATTTCAAAGGACGTAGAGGACACTTTTCTCTTTCTTATGAGTGTTATAAACTGATGATCAAATTGAATAACCCTTTCAGGTTTAGTTAATACTAAAAAAGTAAATATCTCAAAATATACGTATATTGGCTTTTTTTTTTAATTTTTTAAAAGTATCAACCAATTTTTATCGATTTTTATAAGGACGACTTTAGCATCAACAAAATACATCAAATTTCGTGTTGATGCAAATTAAAATTGAGACCAATTTGCCATACAAAAATTGGGCAATCATTAATACTGATATTAAAATTATTTGAAAAATTGATTCAAAAGACAGACAGACGTATAATTCGAGCTTTAGAATGCCTATACAAATTTGAAAGCTAAATAATGCCGAATCTTTTTACATCTTGAGATAGACAATAACATATTTTTGAAAATATACTAAAAAAAACGTCGAAAGTTTACCGTTTCTTAATTCAGCGTACCATGAGTTAGAAAGAAGCAAAACTGAAGCAGTAAGCGAGAAAGACATAGACGACGATTAGTGCAATAGCACACATCAGCTAATGTGCTTGAAATGCAATTAGCGTGTAGGCATCACGATTTCTTGTTATCTGCAGAAGTTTGTGGAAACTTCTGAATATGCTCATACGTATAAGAGAGTGAGAGATGACTTACAGATTCTCGTCAAGTGTAGAAGTTTATGGAAACATCTATAACTCATATATTAAGTGTATAAGGGCAACGTATCTGAGGCGCATTACTACCGTTGGTATTTTAAAGTGGACGAGTAGAACTCGTTAGTGCACAAAGCCAAGTTGTAGATATATATATTCTTTTAATTAACAATATTTTTTTCATTACAATAATTGAAACAAAACATTAGAGTGTTTTTATTTTGAACACAATTCAGAGATACGAACATTTGTAAATTTCGACTTATGCCCGTAACTTCAACGAGTAGATATCTATTGGTGTTCGTACCGAACAGATATCTCTTACCTATCCGGTGTTTTTACTCCTTAACTATGCGTTGAAGTTACGAAATTTTGCTTACACGATAGATAACTAAGCACCAGTAGATATCTATTCGTTGAAGTTACGGGCATTATGACACCAGTTCCATTTAACGGAGTTCATAAATGTTCAAATCATAAAGTAATTATTGAAAAGTTATCTATTTAATAAAATTAAATATGAATAACTCTACGATACACGCTTTATTAGATACACAGATTTGAAGACAATGTTCATACATCTTTAAAACTATTAACTCATTAAGGGCTGATTTCCATTTCTTTCTCCAATTTTAATAAAACTTTGTACAGACAATATTTAATGTATTTATTTAGTGTATAATTAAAAAGTTCAAAAAATGGATTTTTTATATGAATTTTAACATACAATCATTTAGTTTTACTTGAACATAATTTATTATTTCAATTAAGGATACCTTTTACAGCAAAATTGATATTATAATACCCATGTCATAATATTATACTTGAACCCCTGATAAGTGGTCTCGGCCACTATGAAAGATTTTTCGATTTTTTTTCCATCCCATATATTTGAAAAGCTAACTATTCTCCAAGGCATGTATTGCTATATCGATCCCCCCATTCCATGACATGCTAAGTCGAAATGACATTCCAGTTGCAGACGAAGCATTTAAAGTTTTTGGTAATTATAATATGGAAAGGTGTCTTATCCCTGTTTCTCTAAAATGTTCATAGTATTTTTGCTAAAAATCAAAAATAACTAATTTAGAATATTACAAAACCCAAAAAACTCCTGGTAAAAATTTACTAAGTATACTAAGTTCAAAATAAATTGTTTTCAATATAGTTTGATTTATTTTTTAGTACATTTCATATTATAAGTTTGGATAGAATTGATTGATCAATACCAAAATTTGATAGCAAATAATTTTGATGTACACAGAAAAAATATGTGTAAATATAGCAAAAAATGTATCAATACAATTAATATTAGAATTTTTCATCGCCGACACGACATTTAATTGTATTGATTATATATTAAATTATATTGATTAATAAATAAGTTGAACATAAATTAAAAGAAATCATTTGTCACTTTTATTTATTTAATTTTTATTTCAAATTTTTATTTTACTACTTCGTCATGATATACGCACGATGTACCTTAAACGACCCGACGAACCAAAGAGTCAAGCACGCGTTGCGATGAACCAATGTAAAATAAGATCGATACAACAGTACCTGTAATACTGTGTAGTGAATTGAAAACTATGTGTGGCTGTAAAACTGTGTTGTACCTCTAAAACTATCGGTTGGTGTATATGCTAAACATGACTATATTTTAGCATATACACCAATCATGAAAGGATTTCATTTATGCCATTAATATAATTAATTGGATATACGAATTATTTAATATAATTAATTATTTTGTATCAATTAATCTCAGTTGCTATATTTACGTTCAATATTATGATCTGTCGTACAAAGACAGTTTTCACAAACAACAGTAGACATTATTATTATTATATTTTTGTTGTTTAATATATTAACATTTATTTTATTTAACAATGTAATAAATTATTTTTTTTTCCGAAATATAAATCTCCACTACAATCAATTAAACCACAAAATTTTCAATTTTATAGTAAAATCGGAGCCCAATGACCGTCGAAACCAACCCCATACATGGTGCAATCAAGCGGTCGCGGACACAATTTATGGCGCCAACTTCCACTGTAAATTAACATAACAATGTTGACTCATTAACAGGCCGTCGTTGGTAAATTCGCCCCGCATATCTCCCCGCCTACTACCTCCTACAACCTCCACGCACCTCATCTTCCACCACTGCATCACTTTTCCTTACAACAAATTTGCATCTTTTTATAATACGCGCAAAGTTGGTTGGCATTAAAAACAATGAAAACATGAAATAATAAAAATAAAAAAAAGAGACGCTGTAAACATTATTCAATTATGCCATAAAATACAGATGTCGACGTTGAGCGCTGGCAACTCTGGCGTTCGGAAATTAATGCACAATTAAAAACCAATAATAATTTTCAAGTAAAATAATTATTTTCATTACGAAATTTCTTCAGTTTATCATTTTTTTTAATGTTGTCATATTTTTGTGGTTACTGGCGGCAGTGTTGCCACTTTAACTGATTGTTGCCACCCTTAGTGAATTTTTATTTACTATTGATTTTTTTTTTGTGTTGCACATTTCATTGATCAGTTTTTATTATTCTTTATTTTATATATTTTTATTTTATTTTGCGCGCCACGAGTTGCACTGAGGCGTGCAACGCGATTCAAGTGCTGAACAATTAAAGTGGGCGTTGACGCCGCCGCCCCTGTGCGCTGGGGTCGACGGGGGCTCTGCTGTAAAGTGAGCTCATGTAATGGGGACAGGGGTTATTCTGAATTTCTGAATGAAGGCAATGCGTGGAAGAGCCATCGACAAGTTTGAGTGGTTGTGCTACAGAAATCCACACCGGGTGGTAATGGGGCGGATTGCGTGACGGAACCAAGCGCACTGGATGCACTTCCTCGCTGAACACATCCGTTGAAGCGCACTGTAAAGCGATTAACTTTTGTTTTTCAACGCGCGACAATCATCTTTAAGGTGCTGTTGTAGTGAATTTAAGTTTTGTATTGAATTATGTCACATTTTGAATATTTTTAGTTCTAGATTACGATGGAATTTAAATCGATTAAACCACATATTTCCGAAATTGATTTTCGGAATATCGGTTCCAGTTCTGGTTCTAATATTTTTAAAATAGCGGTTCCGTTTTCGATACCGCGACTAACCAAAAAAAGGATATGGGTTCCAATTCTGTTTCTGGTTTCACACATTTCCGGGTTTGATCCCAATTCCGGTTCTTTGCGGTCCCTGATTAAATTATCAGTATCCGAAGTATACACACTGACACTAATTCGTATTCGATACGAGATTGAAAAAGATTGATATATTTTCGAATTTAAACAAGTTTTAATTGATTTTTAAGAAAAGTTAAAAATGGATTTTACACTTTAATTGTATATATGATATACAAAAAATCTCCTGAAAAATTTTTGAATTTTGAAATTTTTGAATTTCAATTTAAAAATTAGTTTTCAAATGAATTTTAACCGTTTGCATTGACAAAAGATACGAAATTGTTTAAAAAACAAATTTTTGTATCAATTTATCAAATTCAAAATCGTTTGAAGTTCAGTTTTATACGCAATTCGATCTACTAATTTAGTGTAAAACTTTCTTAAACGATTTGGAATTTGATTTATCAATACCAAAATTGTTTTTCAAATGAATTTGAACCGTTGCCTTTGACTAGAACAATTTGAATTTGTTTGAAAATCCATTTATTTTATTGAGAAATAAAATTCAAACTCGGCCGAAATTCCATGGAAAACCAGAATATTCTTCTTTTCATTTTGATAAATATCAATTCCAAATACGGTTCAAAAAGAAATGCTTAACTATTACAAATCAGTACTAGAAAATGGTATTGAACCATTGGGCGTGGCACCCCACATAGGAGGTTCATTTTCAAGAGAGTGTAGGCGACAGCAATTATAGTGATATCAAGTTGCTTCATACCATGGTATACCAACCATATTTTAACTCACCACACCGTAATTCACCACACTAAAACTGACCTCACTAAAACTCATCTCACTAAAATTCACCAAACTAACTATTCTGCTGCGAAAAACTAAACTCACTATAACTCACCACACTAAAACTTCTACTGGAAAAAAACTATACGGAGAAGAATTCTACTGGAAAGCATTCTACGGGGAATAATTTTATGCACCCAGAAAAAAATACTATATAAATAATAGTTTTTTACTATTAAAAATATTCAATAGGATAAATTATTATTTTAATCGGAAAATACCATTAAATACTAGAAAATAACATGATATTGCCATTGAGTTTATATGAAAGTTTTTATTTTTTGTATACTATTAAATCAATAATTGTCCTATTGACCAATTTTAATGGGATTTGTAGAAATTTTTTTCTGGGTGTATATATAATCGAGAATTAGAATAAGATTAAAAACATTGTTATTAAATTGGATGTTCGATATGATGGCCAATTATATTACAAAATTAGAAATTAGTTTTTGAAAAATACAAAATGAATATAAAAAAAACTACTGATCAAAAATAAAAAAATCTATAGTGAGCTCTTTGCGAGATTTAAATACTACAACCCGAGTTCATGAGAAAATGAACTGAAATTGTAAAATGTAATGAAAGCAAAATAATTGTAATTCCATTACAATGGAATCGCAGGCATTGCAGCGACGATACCCTACATTCTTTGGGAGGACATCACTATTTATTGCAAACAGACAAAGGACCCGACCCGGGTGCTGAACATGACAGAGGAGACATTTAATTATGAGGTGCACGGTGCAAGAAATTACAAAAAAAGAGACCAAAGAAATTAAAAAAGTTCAACCATTGTAAGGCACATGGTTTGTTGGATGGTCTGTGAAAAAAATATAGAGTTCGAGTAGCACAGATTAAAAATGTGATATATAGATAGTTATTATGTAAAAATGGTCAAAAGTGTTTTAGAAATTAAAACAAGTGAAAATTAAATTGTTTTTTGCACTTGGTGCAAAATTTATTTCAAAAGATTTTTATGTGCGCAAGAGTTTCTAATAAAACTTGCATCAAGTCACTAAATGCGTTGAAATTTTTTAGCAATATTAAAAATCACTATATAGTTTTTATTGTTTTTGTTCTGTTCGCGGTGTTTTGGGTACTGTGGTCTCTGGCCAGGACATGTCTTTGGTTTGCCATGAAGTGGTTAATTTTTGGATTTTTTTCAATTTTTAGTTGGTGCAGCGCATTGTGCTATATTTTACAGTATTATGTAACATGTCGAGCTGGGGGGTTTTGGCTGTTCGCTGAAGCGTGAAATTGAAACGTCGAACTTTGTCGTAGTACTAAATATGAATAGTGAATAGTAGGAATAGTGTATACTATTAATTTTAATTATAAAATGTTTATAAAATAATAGATTAAATTACCATCTTCATAGAATAAGAAAAATGCAAATATTAAATCGACATATTAAATACATCTAAATTAATAGAAAACTGATTTTTTACAATGACAACATGTACACAAAAATATATGTACGAACACTAAAAATAAAAAATTCACTAAAAATTTAGATGCTCACCAATAGTTCGATTATTCAATGATATATCAAATATTCACTAAAACTTCAAATATCACCTAAAGTTCAAAATTCACTAAAAAAAATTATATCATAAAAAATACCAATTTCCATTAAAACTTTAAATGTTCCCTAAATATTCAAATATAATAATAATAATAGTTTGGCACTACAGTTCTATAAGAACATAGGCCGAGCTCTCTCACCATTTTGAGCTGTGCGTGTTATATTTGTACTCAAAGTGGTGGGACCTACAGTTTATTGCCGAATCCGAACGGCTGGTGAGAGCTTTTCAAAGGCAATGTTTTTACTCTCGGAGGTTTGCCATTTACTGCCGAGAGGTAGCGCGGTATAGAAAAATGTTTCTATGAAAAGATGTTGTTAGCCCCAGTCCAGGCTTGAACCGGGGACCTTTCGGCTCGCAGTCCAACGCACTAACCACTAGGCTACCGCGGCTCACTAAAAATTTAAATATTCACTCAAAATTCAAATGTTAACTAAAATTGAAATGTACACTAAAAATTTAAATGTTCACTAAAAATTCAAATGTTCACTAAAAATTTAAATGTTCTCTAAAATTAAAATATACACTAAAATTCAAATGTACACTAAAATGTCAAATGTTCATTAAAAGGTCGAATAATCGCTAAAAATTTAAATGTTCACTTAAAATTCAAATGTTCACTAAAAATTCAAATGTTCACTGAACTTTCAAATCTTCACTAAAATTTCAAATGTTCATTAAAAGGTCAAATGATCGCTAAAATTAAAATGATCACTGAAATTTCAAATGTTCGTTAACATGATCGCTAAAACTTAAAATGTTCACAAAAATTCAAATGTTCACTAAAATTTAAATGTACCCTAAAAATTTATATGTTCACTTATGTTCACTAAAATTTAAATGTACTCTAAAAATAGAGTACATTTAAAATTTAGTGAACATATACTAAATTTTAAATGTACTCTTAAAATTCATACTCAATTCAAATGTTCTCAAAAATTGAAATATACACTACAATGTTCACTAAAATTTCAAATGTTCGTTAACAGGCCGAATGATCGCTAAAACTTAAAATGTTTACAAAAATTCAAATGTTCATTGAAATTTCAAATCATCACGAAAAATTTAAATGTCCACTAAAAATTTAAAAGTTCACTTAAAATTTAAATGTTCACTAAAAATTCAAATGTTCTCTAAATTTTCAAATGTTCTCAAAATATTTCATATGTACACTACAAATTCACATGTTGATTAAAATTTAAATGTTCACTAAAAATTCAAATGTTCACTAAAATTAAAACCTTCACTAAAAATTTAAAATTTTCACTAAAAATTCAAAAAATTACTAATAACTTAAATGTACACTAAAAATTCAAATGTTCACTTATATTAAAATGTTCACTGAAATTTCCAATTTTTAATAAAAATTCAAATCATCACTAAAAATTTAAATGTTCACTAAAAATTTAATTATTCACTAAAATTAAAATGTTCACTAAAAATTCAAATGTTCACTAAAAATTTAATTATTCACTAAAATTAAAATGCTCACTGAAATTTCCAATATTTAATAAAAATTCAAATCATCACTAAAAATTTAAATGTTCACTAAAAATTTAATTATTCACTAAAATTAAAATGTTCACTAAAATTTTTAGTGTTCACTAAAAATTCAAATGTACACTTAACATTCACTAAATACTCAATTTTCATTTGTTCACTAAAAATACAAATTCAAAAATTAAAAAAAAAATCAATGATTACTAAAATTCGAGTGTTCTATAAAAATTCAGATATTCACTAAAAAATAATTATTTTTTGAATGTGAAGTAAAAATTTAATTTTTAATAAATATATAAAAATATTTCTGAAAACTTTAAAATTTTGTTTTTTTTTAATCATTCTTTGGGGGCGCTGTTGTGTTGTTTAGTCAACACTGTTTCTTTTTAGCATTATTTATTTATAGCATCAACTGCTGCTATAAGTTGTTAATTGAAAAATCTGCAAACCAGCAAAATAAATAGCAGCCTGCGCTGTGGGACGTTGTTCTTATCGCATGCAGCCAGTGCGACGATGATGACGTGAGGTGCGGTGCGGTGCGCGCGAGCGCGGTTAATCAACGCCATCAAATGGTGATAATGACAGCAACAAAAGCAGCAGCAATAGCAACAATATTAGTACAGAAGCAACATCAACAATAATAGTACAAATACAATAACAACAATAATATTCCTACAATAACCGACACCGCAACGTCTGTTAAATGAGCGCGTGCCAAGTGTCGCGTCGTTGCTGGCGCTCATTGGCAGCAATGCAAAATTAAAAATAAAAAATTAAAAAAAAACCAAATACTGGGAATGCAGCATGATAAGCAAGGAATAATAAAAATTAAATAAACAAAAAAAAATTCAATTACTGCAGCGAACCAAAGGGAAACATAATAAAAAGTGAATTTGTCAGCAAGTCATTCGACTAAAGTTGCTGCACATTAATGTGCAATGATGAGGCGGCAACATCAGCAACATGTGCAGCAACAAAAGCAGTAGCAAAGGTGATAAACATGATGATGATGATGTGCAACATAATTGCTGCAACTCAACAAGCAGCAGCAACAACGTCACACTATCCGACAATCAGCTCGTGTTGTTGACAGACACCACCGCTGGCAATGGGTGAAGAAGCATCGCGTGCACTTGACAAAGCAGCAGCAACAACAACAACAACAAAAAAGCAACGCTGAAAATCAAAAGACTGCCTCAAAAGTGAGGGAGACAATGTAGAGCAACTTCAACTCCAAGTAATTTGAGTGACTGACTAAATGACTGACTGACTCGAGTCACTGTCTGCTTGACAGACAAAAGCAAAGTCAGACAGACAGACAGTCAGTCAGTAATACCTGCTGTCATTCAATCCCGCGAAGCGCGCTCTACCGTGCCAATTTTGCAGCATTGAAATAAATGGCGGGAAAAAAAGCATAGTGAAAAATGCAACGAATCAAGGAGCGAAAGAGAGAATGGGGTGCCCCAGTCTATGAAGGTTACGGTGCATTCTCTGCGCGGGGTCTCGAGGTCAAGGTAGTAGTGGTTGCCTGGTAATGATTTCGCATGGGATTTGACGAGGAGCGCCAGCCAACAGCATAATGCGATTTAACTGAAGTTGACTTGAGCATGATGTTGATTTAACTTTGATTTTAGTATAAACAAATGCGATTTTTTTATGGTTAAAGTCATTTATATTTTATATAAATAAATACTATTTTAGTCCAAGCTATTTTTTTATATTTCGGGATATAAATCAGATAATAGCTGTTGTTTTGAAATACATAACTGCTGTTTTAATAATGATAAGTATTAGCAAAAAAAGGGTAGAGCCCATTATAATAATAAACTTTACTTGGAAACCGTTAAATTACAAAATACGAAGCCATTTTTAAAAAAATGTGCAGAACGAATTAGCTCGATACAATTATTTGATAAATTTTAATGTGTTAAAATCATAGATCAATAACTATTAACCTTTATTTTCATTTGGTTTTTCACTGAGGGATACTATTTTTCAAAAAGTCAATTTGTTGTTCATCCCTTATAAAAGTGATATACCACAAGTGCAACGTTGCCAGTTTTGTAGGAAAAATACTGTTTATGAGAATTTTTAGCATTTGCGGGATATGAGAATTCTCACACTATATTGAGATTCTTTTTCCCTTGAGAGAACACACTGCTGGTAAAAAAAGGAAGACAGAAATAACGGAATCTCATTCACTTGAACATAGAATTATAAAAATATTATATATTTTTAATTGAGGTACTGTGAGAATTTAATGGATTTTGCGGAAAATTGTGAGAATTTGAGAAATTGTGAGAAATTGTGAGAATTTGAGAAATTGTGAGAATTTGAGGTATTTGTGAGAATTTTGAGAGAATTTGTGAGAATTTTCCTACGAGAGATTTTGTGAGAATTTCATGATGGAAAAAGGTATTTCGTGTGAGAATTTCATCTGGCGACACTGCACAAGTGTTGTATTTGAGAGTAGCCCTGAGGCATGTTTTTTGGTGTCGTATTTTGTGAAGTGAAGTGAAGAAAAATGTGAAATTGAAGACAAATATTGCACATAAAATGTGAATTTAGTTCTTTTTCTTTTCACATCGAATATATTTATGACTAGCTGGACCCGTGCACGACTCGTGCCAAGATTTTGTGAATTCAAAGATATAAAGCGATTTTATTAATATAAAAAAAAAACATTATTATAATTTTTTATATCAGGGGCCCGTGCTTCGCTGTGGAAGTTTTTATTGGTTTTATAAATGTAGTAACCAAATAATAATTCTCCACAAAACAACTTTTCTCAAAGACAATTCAGACAGTAGAATATTTCGCCGTAGAATTCTTCCCAGTAGAAATCTTCGCCGTAAAATTCTTCCCCATGGAACGCTTTACCGTAGAATTCTTCCCGGTAGAACTCTTTCCGGTAGAATTCTTCCCCGTAGAGTTTTTCCCAGTAGAAGTTTTAGTGTAGTTAGTTTTAATGTGGTGAGTTTTAGTGTGGTGAATTTTTAGTGTAGTGAGTTTTAGTGTGGTGAGTTTTATTGTGGTGAGTTTTAGTGTGGTGAGTTTTAGTGTGGTGAGTTTTGGTGTGGTGAGTTTTTAGTCTGGTGAGTTTTAGTGTGGTGAATTTTTAGTGTGGTGAGTTTTAGTGTGGTGAGCTTTATTGTGTTTGAGTTTTAGTGTGGTGAGTTTTAGTGTGGTGAATTTTGGTGTGGTGAGTTTTAGTGTGGTGATTTTTGGTGTGGTGAGTTTTAGTATGGTGAATTTTTAGTGTGGTGAGTTTAGCGTGGTGAGTTTTATTGTGGTGAGTTTTAGTGTGGTGAGTTTTAGTGTGATGAATTTTAGTTTTTTGTTTTTAGTTTTTAGAGGAGAAATGTCAAAAGAGCGGCAAGAAATATGGCGTCGTTTGCTGTCCCTGCCGCTCTACTTTTGTAGCGTCCCTGTTGAAAAACCTTTGAAAGAAACTTTTGTAGCGCTCTTATTGAAAAACCCTTTATTTGTATATTTTTAATTACTATCTATGAAATTTGTAAATATTTGCAGGAAAAACATCTATTTGTTTTAGTAGTTGCAGTGAATCTACCACAAAATATACCATTTTCTGTAATGTTTATAGGAAACTTCTAATAAGTACTACCAAAATTGTGATGTTTTCAAATTACTTTCAATTTATTTGTATTAACTGCATATTGAAATATTGTGACTAATATATTTTCAATATATAATGTTTTCTCTTCGTTCAATTTTTTTTGTACCGTTCTGCATTCGAATTTTACTCAATAATTTCTACGCCAGATTCTATTTTATCTATAGTAGTTTTAAGAAGCATCATATATTTACCCAGTTCTTCTATAATTTGTTTAAGTTTTCTTTTGCAAACGTTTTCATTGATAACCCAGAAAAAAATAAAGAAATAAATTTAGCCTAAATTGCACCTAACCTTTCAATGTCTGACTCAGCTTTGTTCAAGTATAAGTGGGTGGACTTTTTCTTTTTCAATTTGAGCAATAAAGAAAATGTATCTAACATTCCCCAAAATTTAGAGGAATTATCAGATTCTGGGGATTTTTATGTATTTCGCAATTTAATATTTGGGGCCTTTGTGTTTGGAGCTTTTCAGCCTAACCAATAAGCGAAATAAAGTCGGCTCTAAAGATAGTATCAGTTTTTTCGACAATTTTCTCTAATATTTATTTGTCAAAAAGTTGATACTTTCTTCAAAGTCGACATTATTTCGTTTATTGGTTAGGCTGTTTGTGTTTGGAGCTTTTATGTTTGGGGCTTATGTGTTTGAGGCTTATTCAAAAACTTGGGGCTTTTGTGTTTGGGGCTTTTGTGTTTGGGGCTTTTGTGATTGGGGATTTTGTGCTTGGGGATTTAAAGCCACTCCCATTAGAATCAGCTGCATTTATTTGACGAAATATTTTAACGAATAGAAAAGTGGTGCTCACAGTTCAATTGCTGTACTGTCGTATTCGTACAATGTCGTACCAATACCATGAAACTGTGAGTACACCAAATGTCTGTAAATTTTGGTATTCAAATATTCACAAAAGATACTCTTTCAGTTTTGGTATTTCTTTTGCACTTTCTTCTGAGTTACCAAATCTCACATTTGGTAATTTTAAGTTTGAGATGGTAAATATTGCTGTGTTTAATCGAAATAAAATGAGTTCAATTGGAATTCATCGATTTCATTTTTCAGCGGACAACCAAATATTGATTGTGGCCTAGGAAACTAAAAGAAGAATATTTTAAAGAAATGTGTTTCAAAATGTGTTTTCAAATTTTTCAAATATCAAAATTTCGTTCCAAATTAAGAAATATAATCATTTTATATCGAAAATTTATCATTATTTTATGGCATTGAAAAATTATCGTCATATCATTTCGGGAAAGGTGCAAAAATGTGGAAATATAATAAAGCCTAACAAATTCAAGTAATTACAATGAATAACACAATATTTATTCAATTTATATTAAATTGAATTTGTGTTACAAAAAATCATAAAATATAGAAATTTATCAATTTGTCAAATGACTATAATTTCATCGTCGTTGACAGTTGAGCGCCATTGCTGTCATCCAAAGCCAAACTAGTGTCATCATCTGTCAGAGTAATGCACGCTAAACGCTGCTTTGTGACCTCCTCCGAAGGGCTTTGGTTGAGCGCAACAGCAGCAAAAAGTTGCAGCATTTTTTCCCTCAACCATTTATTTGATTTGCTGCCAAACAAACATGTTTTTCTTGGGCAACTTGTGCTGCTACCGTTTTGCTACTGCATCATCGTCTTTTTCATCATCATCATCATCACATTATCATCATTATGTTCATGGAAGTGCTCAGGTTTTTTTTTTGTTGATTTTGTTTGTCCGTCTTGCACTGGAGGCTAATAAGTTGCTCGCTCGCTTCAACGCAAGACCGGGCAACTCATTCAATTCATTTATTCCGCTGCATGAGCAGCAAGCGCTTCTTTCTTAACGGTACTGTGTTCCACCGAGTAATTGTTGGTTGTTGTAATTGCTGTTCTCTTGTTGTTATTTGCTGTTGTTGTTTTTGTTAATTAGCCAATTAATTAATTGTTTAATGGTTTTTGTTTTGATAGACAAGTAGGTGACAGCCAGGAAATAGCTGCTTAGTTGGTACGATTTGTTATAGGTTTTGATTACTTTACCATTGTAAGTTTAAGAATGAGGTCAATATGGGTTTTATTAAATACGTCATTAAACACACACCATGTGTAAGCTGGGAACTATTATAAATAGGTTTTATTTCATTGCACTTTTCAGTATTTAAATGCACTTAAAGTCATTAAAACGAGATCAATCAAAATCATTACTTTTGAAATTACTACTAAATAAATTTCTGATTGCGTTTAAAAATGTTGATTACGATTAGAAATAAACGAAAAGTTGTTTGATTTTTAGTTAATATTTTGAATATCAAATAATCAAAATGAAGTAATTGGTCAACTAATTTGTAATAACACTACTCAACATGAATTTTCGTATCAGAAAAAAACTTAGTTCTATTTATGAATTTGTTCATCAATTTTATGAATATTTCATTACGACTCAACCAATGACCAAATTCATCCAATTTATGAATCGTTCAAAAAACCGTAATGAAAAAGTTCATAATATTGATGAACGCTTCCGTAATAATTATGAAAAAAATTCTTGATATTTATGAACTTTTAACTATTAAAAAAAAACTATATTTTTTTTTATTTTGTTCTTTTTATTATATTACTTTTTTTAGCCGGCCTCAGCAGTCCAGAGGTAGCGCGCTGGACTTGCATTCTGAAGGTCTCGGGTTCGAATCCCGGCTTGGGCATGTGGGCTCGTGATGATATTAACCACAAAATTGTAGGAATACATTTCACAGTACAATGGATATGGGCTGTCTGAGTGCTGTGGATCTTAGTAGATATTCCAAAAAAAAAAATATTACTTTTTATACCCTACACCTATGAGGTACAGGGTATATTAACTTTGTGCATATATTGTAACGCCCCTTAGGAGGCGTGTCCGGTATGGAAAAGTATATATATTCTTGATCAGCATCACTACCCGAGTCCGTTTAGCCATGTCCGTGTGTCTGTCCGTCTTGCTATCCGAATACAGAATAACTTGAGAAATACTGATCAGAATGCGATAAAATTTCGTATTATTATATTTTAGCCAAAAAAAGGAACTGAGTTTGAAAATGAGCCAAATCGGTCAACGGACACGCCCACGTCCCATACAAGTCACTTTTATATAACTCTTTTGGAACTAATAACTCGAAAAGTATTATAGATATAGAATTTAAAACGTATTGTTATAATTCACCTAAAAATATGTGGTCCAAAAGTGGGCGGATTATGCCCATTTTTGGCTTTTGTCTTTTTCATTATTTCCCGGGTTTTCATAGTGAAAATTTGATCCGTAAATTATTAAAATCAAATCTATGAAATATTAGCCTTTCAATTTTAAATATAGACGTTGTCCGCCCAATTATATGTTTCTATTTTTTATACCCTACACCTATGAGGTACAGGGTATATTAACTTTGTGCATAATTTTTTATTAGTTTTTTTATACTTTTATATAAATTTTTTAATTTATGGGAATAAAAGACGTCAATTTCTGATATGTGAATAATATTCTGAGGATGGGGAGGTTCAGCATATTTAAAATCTTTAAAATTAAGGTATGCAATTAAATATCCCACATTAATATCCCCACCAAAGGTGTAGGGTATTCCATAGTCGTGCCCGACCGACTATAAAAATCCGCCCCATGTGACCTAAAAATATCTATTTTTAGAATGGTCAAAATGGTTGCAGGTCACACATACGATCATGTTGTATTTTCTACTTTGTGTTGTATTTTCTATGCTCCTTTTTGTGGACTGGTATTTTATTTTTCAGAATCGCCTTTAGACTCGGCTGAATTGCACGCGACGTAGAGGCTGCGCTGCTTTGCCTCAAAATATAAATACCTCAATGAACGCAATTCATAACAATTATGAAAGTGTTTATTATATCAATTTCGCACAAATTATGCGATTCGTATATACGAAGAATAGTTCATAAACAGAATGATTTTTTCCATATATATTACACAGAAAAAAAGATTATTTTATGTATTTGTACATTTATGTTATGTATTTTGTCGAGTACCTCAACCAAGGACCAATTTCATCGTATTTATGTATTAATTCCATATATTTTATGTACACATTTTCATACATTTTATGCACACAATCTCAACATTTATGTCATTTTACATTATTTAATATTATTTAATATTATTTATTGTTTCGTATTGCGGTGGTGGTTCTGTACAGAGCTGTTATTTATTTATTTATTTATGTCATTTATTTTATTTTATTTATCTTACACTTTTACCTTTACACTACAACCGTATATTTTACCAAAGCCAAGTTCTTCTACTCCGACTCCATCGATTTCGTCTCTGCTTCTATAAATTAATTTCAGTTGTTACGCATTCGTTTTCTTAACATATATTCAATAAAATGCTTATTTGATTAAAAATGTTTACGAAATAAAACCAACGAATTGTATACACTTGTATATTCGACTGAAAATATTCGATTTCAAATATTTTCGATTATATTTCGAATAACGATATTCGATTATATAGTTTGTTCCCAAACCAAATATGTCTTATACACAAACCAAATCTACAATCCCTACAGAAACCCAAAATCTGAAATTTGTATGTAAATAATACATAAAATATATCTATCTGGTGTTAAATCAATGTCCTTAATATATTTGGATTCACCATTATTATCAAAAAATCAATAAATATTAGAATTTATACATAAATACTATGAACAAAATTATTATGTTCTCTATACATAATATTTATGCACATTTTTTTTCTGTGTATGAATGAACGCCGCTAATTAAGACACCATTAGCGGCGTTCACTTTTTCCCCACTACTACTAATAAAAAAAATAGTAGTCATGAATCATACACAGTAACAAATCATAACTATATAGATGGATTTTGTTCTTCAAAATATGATTCATTGAATTGAAAAACGATTCATAATACTGATAACTACAAAACATTAGTGTTATGAATTCATTATCAATTAATGAATGACCGAAAAACTGTTCTTCAACATGATGAAGTATGTGTGAAAAATACTTTTCATCATATTAATGAACAAATACATAAAATACAAAATATATGTACATCATATTGAGGAATGCTGTTCATCAAACCAAATTTCAATCGAAATATTTATTTTTCGTTCAATTTTTGCCATACTTCTCAGTTCTCAAATACTTCTTGTATGCGACATGCATAAATTAGTCAAATGTTTTATAACAAATTTATTTATTATTTATAATTATAATAATTTTATTAATAAAAAGTTAAAAGAGAAAAAAACAATTTATTGAAGAATTTTTTCTTATTTTTTTTTAAACAAAAACTTTTTTTTCGGCAAATTTTTTTTGAAAAAAAAAAATTTACAATTTTTTTTGAAAAAAAAAAATTTACAATTTTTTTTCATAGAATATTTTTTGCAAATTTTTTATATTTAATTATTTCTTTCAAATTTATTTTTCAATGAAATTATTTTTCGAATTTTATTTTAGAAAAATAAAAAGATCGTAAAAAAAGTTCATCAATTAATTTATTTTAAACTATTTATAAATCAAGTAAGCAGTATTACACAATTGAATAACATACAAATTTTACTATTTTAAAAAATAATTTGGCTGTTAAAAATATGTTTACACCGAACTAAATATGCTTACTACAAACAAAATATGTTTAATACACACTCAATATATTTACCACAATATGTTTACTGCAAACGAAATTTGATGAAAACACCGATATATGTGTACTGTTTAATGCAAACAATATATGTTTGCTACAAGTAATATTTATTTGACAGAAACAAAATATGTTTGACACAAAAATATGATATACGCAATAATATTTTTAAAGATAAATTAAGTGTAATTGAAAAAAGAAAATTCAATTTTGAGATCGAATTTAAACAAAATGTATTTTAATAAATAATTGTATTTAAAATTAAATTTTAAATAATAAGCTATACAATATTTTTTTATAATTTAATTTAAATTTGCAACACAAAGTGCTCACTTAACGCGTACAAGTTAATTCTTTTTTTTTTTAATATATATTTTCGCTACAGTTAAAATAACTCTAACTTTATAAAATACAACTGAAATTACTTAATGCCAATTTAAAAACTTTTGCTAATTTAATAACGCAGCCGGTTAAGTGAAACACAAATTTTCATCCTGGCGACTCCTTTGGCTCAATTGCATGGACGCGACTCTCGCGCGGCACGTGTAACTTTCTGCGATTGTCCTGCAGGAGCAACATGGCACCTGTGTAGATAACTGACAGCAACAATTGCAATCAAAAGTACAACAAAAACGTTAGCAATAGCAAGAACACAACGACTACCATTTAAACTTTATTCGGCGCCCAATGATGACATTATCAAATGCTGTCCTTGAAAGAATTTGGCGCTGAATTTTTGCACTTTGCACGATAACTATTTTTGGGTCAGAACATGGCGGCCAATTAAAGCCAAGTTTTAATTAAGCTGCTGTGGCTGCTGGCACCTTTTGGCCAACTGCACGAGCAACATATGGTCAAAACGTTGCCTTGCAGCGCCATCTGCAAAGCGCAAACTATGCAGAATGTGGCCCAACAACAACAACAACAAGAAAAACAACAACAACAACAATGCGTTACGTAAAGTTAAAAGTCAAATGTTTGTGGTGGTGGTGGTGGCGGTGACGATGGCGGCAGCGACTAAGACAGGGCTACAACTGTAAACGTGGCCAAAAGAATTTCGCAAATATTGTGCAATAAAAAATAAGAAAAAAAACATTAAGAACTAGCTTAAGTTGGAGCTAAGTTAGAGCTAGGCAGCAACAGTAACAAAAATAAAAATAAAATATTGAAGGCAGCCAACTTGCGTTGCCAAAAATGGCGTATATAAAGGCAGACGGACAGACAGACTTTAGTCAGATAGTCAGACTGACTAGCCAGTGCTGCCAAGTAGCAAAAGTCAATTCGTCGTGCCGTCAGTCAGTTAGTCGATCGTTCGTTCGGTCGCTCTATCGTTCGTTCGCCAATCGTGCTGCCATCCAACGTTGCACTTGCGCAAAAGGTTCGCGAACAGGTTAAGTTGCCAGCGGCGTTTTGGCCGTTTTTCATGTGTTTGCCATATTTTTATTTTAGGTTAATCTATGCTACTAGCACCAACCATATTTTTGCAGCTTAAACAAACAAAATTCACAAACACACAGACCTCTTTTAGCCTCCTTTGATTTCGGTTGGTCTGTGTTTTATTTTTTATTTTTTTATTTTATTTTTTATTTATGACGTTTAATAAGAAGGGTCAACAATTTGCTCTGTGCACACTAGACAAACGCAGTTGCATTTAAGCCACATGCAGTTTTAGCCAATAAAGTACACAGTATAAAAATATTCATCATTTTGATGAACTTATTAATCAAAAATCAACCAATTACAATATTTTTTATTATTATGAATAATGCATAAAACTTAGGAAGTATTTATAAAGTGTTCATAGTGTTTATGAATTATTCATAGTGTTTATGAATTATTCATAGTGTTTATACTTCATGTTTATAATTCATATTTCCACGTATTCATAGCATAAATGAATTATTCATAGCTTTAATAAAGAATTCGTGATATTTCTGAAGTGTATCGATAGCATTTAAGAAGAATTTATACTATTTAGGATTTATTCATAATATTTATATAGTTATCATAGAATTTATAATGTTTTCATAGTATTAATGAAGAATATTCATAGTATTAATAAAAACTACTCATATTATTAATGAATATTTCATAATATTTATGAATATTTCATAGTATTTATGAATATTTTACAGTATATATGTATATTTCATAGAATTCATGAATATTCCATAATATTTATGAATATTTCATAGTATTTATAAATATTTTATAGTATATATGAATACTTCATTGTATTTATGAAAATTTCATAGTATTTATGAATATTTCATAGTATATATGAATATTTCATTGTATTTATGTTTATTTCATAGTATTTATGAATTTTTCATAGTATTTAGTAAGTAAGCACAGTATGTATGTAGAAATCATAGTATTTATCAATTATTTATAGAATTTATAATATATTCATGAAGTATTCATTGTTTTTATGATGTATTCATAGAATTTATGAATTATTTATAGTGCTTAAGATATATTTATAGTAATTATAGTAATTATATTTATAGTAATTATAAAGTATTTATAATATTTATGAAGTATTCATAATTTAAATGAAAAATATTCATAGTATTTATGAATAAATCTTAGTATTTATGAATAAATCATAGTATTTATGAATAAATCATAGTATTTATGAATAAAACATAGTATTTATTAATCAATCGTAGTATTTATGTATGAAATCTATGAAATCTTCAAAGTATTTACAAAGTTTTATATAATTCATAAATTATTCATTATATTAATGAAGAATTCTGAGTTTTTGTTTATGAAGTATTCATAATATTTATTAATTATGCATTGAATTATTCGCAGTACTTATGAATAATTCATAATATTCATATAATGTGTATTCAGGGTATTAACAGAAAATTATGAAATACTTATGTATTATTCATAATATTTTGTAATTTTTTCATAAATATTATACATCTGGTTGTTATTTAAGTTGCAATAAATATTTTCACTTCTAATATAATTATTTTTCTCTGTGTCCGAATGCCGCAAGTTGAAGTGTTGGTAATACGCAACAGCATTGCTATTAAGTACCAATTTTTTACTCATAGAGATTGTAGCACAGTTACGTAGAACCGGCTAAAATAAAAATTTTGTAGAAAAGATCTTTGGCCGGTTTTTGCATTTTTACGATCATCGCAAATTGATGACTCGTACTGGACTGTCTCGGGGCGCATTGTTACTGGATATTGTGCCAAATGTCAAGCTAACAATGTAGTTAATTTATTTAATTGGGGTTTTTGGTAGTTAAGTGTATACGGGCGTGTATTGTTTAGTACATTTTTTTTTCACGAGTGCAAAAATCAAGTGGAAAACGATTAATGATAGGATTGATTAAGATATTTCTGAATATGAAGGCATTTGCAATGTTTATTGAAAATTTTACACCATTCGAAATATGAAAATCTACTTGTTCGATAGAGCAAAAATATATTTCATTGGTATTCTTTTGATTAGGTATAAAATAAAATAAATATATAGGAATGATTTTGTACAGAGGGCTAAATAATTCGGAGAGTATAGATTACAATATTTTAGAGAATATGATCGTAAAAAATAAAAAAAAATATGTAAATTGATTTAATAAATTACATTTTTGTCAAAATACTGTAAATAAAGGTTTCAGTAGTATTTCAGACCAATACAGGCATTTCACTTTCGTTCAAAACAAAATGTCATGTTCCATGTTTTGATTTTCGAATTTTCGATTTCGACTTTTTCCATTTTTCGAACATTGCGAAATGCCATGTTCTAGAAAACGGTTCCGATTAACGTGAATTGTAAACTGTATTCATACAAAACTAAACAGGAGTCGTCTTATTCAAATTTTGTTGGGTCCCGTGGTCTTGGTTGTGTAAAAGTAGGACTTTTAATTATTTTTAATTTCGATTTCGACAATACTCGTACAATGTAAATTGGAGGACACGTAAATTGGAGGACATTTGTATTGAAGTTGAAATGGAAGAATTGAGTAGTCTTTTAGTTATGAGAAGGTTGTCTTTTAGGCTTGAAAATGTCTTTGTGCTTGAAAAAAATTAGATGGGAAGGCTCTTTTAGGGTCTTAATTAGAAATGAAAATAAATTGAAACAAACATTTGAGGATTAAAAACCACTCATTGGAATTAAGTTACGGATGGTTCCTTAAGAATTTGTTAAGGAAACAACTGCGACTTCGCACTTTTATTTTCTGAAAAAGTGGTTTCTTTGGGATTTGCTTAGATCCTAACAATATCGTTGGAAAGATTATTTGACTAATTTATTCTTTTGTCACAAACTGCGAAAATCCTGAGAAAATCTTTCGGGATTTCCCAGATCACAACAACGTCACTGGACATTTCTTTTGTAAAAATTAGTTTCAAAAAACAAAAGCTCACAAAGAAGATATTTTTTAAATTTTTTCTTTGATTGTATTTTATATATTCTACTCTGCTACTTTTATTTTTTATATACCATTTAAACTACATATTTTTACGGAACGATGTATGAGACGCAAGATAATTCAGGGTATTATGCAATGTGTTAAAAATAGACGGAAGATAGTGTAGCGCTCTGAGGCAGTAACCGAGCGAGAGATATGAGTTCAGTGCATTGATACACATGAGTGCGAATGTGTTAGAAATAGCATGCAGCCTTTACGAAAAATGTAGAATTTTCTCGAAACGTGTCCAACTGATGTGTGCAGTATCAGAGGCGCAGCATTTTCTCAGTTGTTAGAATTTATTATTAGTAAAGTTATTTGTTGAAGTGTATTAATAATGTTAATCGTTGTAATTTAAACCAAACATAATTGTGTTTTTGTTTTGTACACAATCCAGAGATATGAACTTTGAGACCGCATTCTGTAGTTGAGTTTTAGAAACAATATTGTCTATGATTCGGATGTGATCATTGAATAGATTTCTTGAAAAAAACAAACCAGTTACAGGATCAACATGATCGGGCCATGATAATGTCCATTCCAATAGAGAAAATTGCCATTTTCTCCGGCATTTTGGTGTCAGTTTCGACTTTGATTTGTGTATAACTTTTAGTTTTTGTAAATATTTACAATAAATATAATATTTCAATAGAAAGTTAATACATCTTGAACTTGAGTGAATTTGTATTTTGCAGTTTCAGAATTAATATTTGCACTGTAACAAAAATTCTATTTTAAATGCAGTCTATACACACAGGGAAAAATTATGTTTTGCAGCAAACATATTATGTTACACGTTACATACATGAATAAGCAGAATTTTAAAATACATATGTTAATAACAAATTATAACCATAAGTCATAAAATGAATACCAAAATAATTTTAAAAAATTTGGAATTAAAAGTAAAATCCAGTTAAAGACATCAAATATCCGATTGCAAATATATAATGTTTGCTGCAAACAAATTTTGTCTCTGCGTGTACATTTAAATTATTTTAAACGAATTTTATGTCATTTTTATTATCACATTTCGATCAAATTTGAATTACATATCTCTAAAAAAAAAAATGTGTCTTTTTTTATATTCAATATCTTAAGATAAGAATCAAAAGCAGCGTATCTATGCGATACGTATCCATAAGATACACGGATAATGTCTAGCAACGCGTGTCGGCCTGCATCTCACCTGTTTGTTGCACGGACACAAGTGTTGCGCATGTGCCTGTCATGTTCGTCACACATTTTCTGTTGCAAATGTTGCAGATACAAGCAGATAATTAATGTATCTGTTGGATGCATGCTGCATAATACGTAGTACTGACCGTCAGTCATTCGCACGACTGTTTAGTTCGTTGTTTGTCGTGCAGGATACAAAGACGGTGACGTGCGTAGGTGCAACATTATTTTTGTTAATGTTGTTGTAGTTTTTGTTGCTGCTTGCACCCGCCTGTCCGTCCGTCCTTCTGTATGTCTGTCTGTCTGCCTGTGACTTTATATGGGCTTTTATTGTGCGCGCGCCACAAAAGCTACGACTGACCTTCTTCTTCCAATATGGCGTCGGCACACAACGTAACGTAAGGCAGCGTCAGAGCGACTTTGGTTGGAGGAGTTGCGATTGGACATATGGCTGACATCATAGTTTTTATTAGATTCGTTGGTCAAATAACAGACGGACAAAACAGACAAATGACGTTGCTGTCGCATGACAGCTGCTGCCGTTGCCGCTGCTGCTGCTGCTGTCAACGACGTAAGACATGGCGTTGCATTAAGTTTGACTTTTGTGTTGGTGCTTTAAGCTTTAAGCCGCTTTGCGCCAAATCGACAAAGCCGCATGAATAAACATTGTCAACGATATAAATTAAAAATTTAAAATATTATTTTTCGCAAAGTATTTTTTGTTTCAAGTATTTTATGCACTTTACTAAATTCGAAATCTGCACCGCATATAATCATAATTCTTGCAAATGGCCAAATAGCGAAAGGACCAAATTCCACCAGAGTTGACCCCCCCCCCCCCCCCCTCTATAAAATGCAGCAGTGCATCTTTGCTGCGCGTTGTTTCGCTTAAACGAAAAATTATCTCGCGCTTATTGTTGCTATTAAAATATTTTTATTACTTAATCGTTTTTATGGCGAAGCCAGTAGCAGCAGAATCAGAACTTTATTATGCGTAACACTGGAGTCCTGGCAGTCCTCGCATTGCTCGTGGCCAACAAATCATGGCGCAGAAAATGTAAAATCTCAAAAAAAAAAAAAAAAACAAAAACCAAATATAAAGACCACTTAGAAGAGTTGGTTTGGCTGCTGTGGTACATTTTTGTGGTTGAGTTTCTGTGCTTGGCTGGATTCAGACCAACAACTTCCAACACATAGTTTAACCCTTTGGGCCAGAACAACAAACGACATAAAATACAGATTTTTCAAGAAATTATGGCAAGTGGAGAATTAGAGCTACTGCAGATATGAGAGGTTGTTAAGTTTGATGCTTGTTACATTTTATGGTAATTTTTAAAAATTTAATATTTAAGGAAAAATTAGTGAAAAATATAATTAGGAAAATTTATAATTTTATGTATAAATTTTGAATGTATTTGAATGTGTATTTTGAATGTTGAATGGACAAGTTAAATTGTAGATTAATACCCGTATTCTGGCATTTTCATGACAAAGTCTAGTCATTGAAATGTTGTCATTCACCGTGTCATGCCTTTGTTATAAATAATTGTTACAGTATTCTACTTTAAACGTGACAAATTGAAACTCAATTGAGTGGTGAAATGCTTTTTTCAATATTAACTGTCAAAAAATTTAAATTCAAATGTAAACAATTTTTAAATTTAAATATTCGAACATATTTCATGTGATATTTCCGCACTATTTGCAAACAAAAGTGATTTATGCGACGTGCATAGTGAGTTTCAGTCGATTCTGCAAGTCGCAAATATAATTAAAATTGGGTAAAACAAATCTGAATGTCGCAGAAAATCGAACCGCGACAAAAATGCTTTGATATATTTACAGCTCAAAGTGAAGATATAGTGCAATTCAATAAAGTGCATAACTAAAAACTAGTTAAAAAAAACATATTTTAAAGAATAAACATCTCCTCTTTAGGTGGTGACAAATTTCTTAACAATTGTCATTGTTTTTATTGTCACTTTGCTGCTAGAATACCATTTCGTGACAATTGTCACTCACCTCATTTTAGTCATTGCTTTGTCATTGTCATTGCTCGTTAGAATAGAGCTATAAATTTCAAATTTAAGTGAATTTTTCAAAATTTGTCAAAATTTTTAAATTAAATTTAAATTTTTTATCAAAATTTAAATTTTAATTTTCAGTAAAATTTTCAATTTTAAGTGAAGTTTTCAATTGTTAGAAAAATTTTAATTGTTAAAGTTAAATGTTCAATTAAAATGATTTTTTAAATTTATTGAGTACAATAAAATTTTAAATTTTAGTTCAACTCAAAATGTTAGTGATAAAAATTAAATACGTAAAAAATTTTTTTTTTTGTTACACCCAGAAAAAATACTATATAAATAATAGTTTTTTACTATTAAAAATATTCAATAGGATAAATTATTATTTTAATCGGAAAATACCATTAAATACTAGAAAATACCATGATATTGCCATTGATTTTATATGAAAATTTTTATTTTTTGTATACTATTAAATCAATAATTGTCCTATTGACCAATTTTAATGGGATTTGAGGGAATTTTTTTCTGGGTGTAAAAGCTAAAAGTTAATTAAATTTTATTTAAATTTATCATTCTTTGAAGATAACAAAAAAATATATATATTATCGGAAAATTGAAAATTCTGATTTCTGTGATTTTTTTAGTGGGGCTTTTCATTTTTAATTCAATACAATTTTCTGTGAAATATTCAATGTTTAGAGAAATTTTCAGTGATTCTTCTAATTTTAGTTATATTTTTGATTTCTAATGTAATTTTCATTCTTGAATCATATTTTTAATTTTAAGTGAAATTTTAATTTAGCACAAGATTTACCGAAATAATCAAATTTTAGTAAAAATTTTTAATTGTTATTGACATTTTTTATTTTTAGTAAATTTTTTAGTATTTTCGACATTTTTCAATTTTTAGTTAAATTTTCAATTTGAATTGAAATTTTCAATTTTAAGTGAAATTTTAATTTAGCACAAGATTTACCGAAATAATCAAATTTTAGTGAAATTTTTAATTGTTATTGACATTTTTTATTTTTAGTAAATTTTTTAGTATTTTTTGACATTTTTCAATTTTTAGTTAAATTTTCAATTTGAATTGAAATTTTCAATTAAAATGATTTTTAAAATTTATGGTGAAAATTAAAATATATTATTTTAGTGCAACTCAAATTTTGAATTAAAATTTAATTTTTAATGATTTAATAGCTGTGTTTTTTTCATAATTTAAAATTGAGCCGGAACAAATTTTGTACGCAAAACAAAAACAATTTGAGCTCGTTAAATCTATCTAGCACAAATTTGTTTTTGTTTTGCGTATAAAATTTGATCCGGCTCAAATTTAAATTATGAAAAAAACGCAGCTAATATTGAAGATCAAAATTTTAAATATTAAATTCATTTTTGTGAAAAGCTAAATATTAATTTATTTAAATTGAAAGTGCACATTTAATTTTAAAGTAGAAAAAGTTTTACAAAGTGTCATTTTAAATGAAATTAAAAATAAAACTTTTTTTTTGTTGTGAAAAATACTATTTTAAGTAAAAGATTAAATTTTAAATAAAATATTAATTTTATGTTTAAATTTTTTTAGTGCTTGTTGTTTATATATACAGGTTCTCTGTTATGATCAAAAAATGTAGTTTTAAAAAAATGTAGCTCTACACGTCTGGGTTCCGAAAGAAGAGTCGATACCTGCCAGTAAAACTAATCAAAACTGGTCTGTCCCTAGTGAAACTAATCCAAATTCGGTTACTTGTAGGGATTTGAAGAGTACATCCCCTCCATAAAACTAGTCAAAAACTGGTAGGTTACTGGAAGAGAATTAAAGAATAGATTTCTGCCAGTAAAAATAATCAAAAACGGAATAAAAACTAGTCTGTACCCACTAAAACTAGTCAAAAACTGATCAGTTAATGGTATTAATTTGAAAAGTAGATCCTTGCCAGTAAAACTTATCATAAACTGAACAAAAACATGCCAGTAAAATTAGTCAAAAACTCATCAGTTACTAGTAAGAATTTTAGAAATAGATTCCTATCAATAAAACTAATCGTAAACTGCCCCGTGATTCGTAGGGAAATGCCCAGAAACCGAAAAGTTTTACTACCTAGTTTTTGGCATTGCTTGCGAGTTACTCGACAAGTGTCTAGTAAAACTTGCTGGATACTGGTAGGAGTTTTTACTTGGGTACCTCACTTTCAGTGGGTTTTTTGCGCAAATTATCATCGTAATTTAAATTTTATTTATTTTTAATGTGCTACAAACGACGAATATATATTTTCATAAAATAAAATAAGACATTGTAGCCAACAAATTTATCAATACAATTAATTTTTATTAATTTCATCGCTGTGAAGACATTTAATTGCATTGATTAAATATTAATATAAATATTAAATATTTAAATTTTATTTATTTTTAATGTGCCACAAATAACGACAAATATATATTTTCGTAAAATAAAATAAGACATTGTAGGCAACAAATTTATCAATACAATTAATTTTTGATAATTTCATCGCTGTGAAGACATTTAATTGTATTGATTAAATATTTAATTATATTAATTAATAAATGAATTGAACACAAATTAAAGGAAATTAACACACACCCTGTGAAATCAAATATTTTCTTAATTTGTTATTTTTTACTACTTTATTTACTACTTGTTGTTCAAAGATTGAACCACGTAGAGCTATATATAATGAAAGGGAAATGTGAAACACAATTAAGGACAAGAATATCAAAGTAATGATATACGCACCATGTGCGGAAAAACGACCCGAAGAACCGAATACGCAAGCATGCGTTGCGATGAACCAATGTAAAATAAAATCGGTACAATACTACCTGCAATGCTGTATAGTGAATTTAAAACTGTTTGGTGGCTGTAAAACTGTGTATTGCCTGCAGTACTGTCGGTTGGTGTATATGCTATATATGTATGTATATATTTTAGCTTATATGCACACCAACACAGAAAAGATTTAAATAATACTATTCAATAATTCTTATATTCAATTAATTATATTAATATTTTGTATCAATTAATCTCAGTTGCTAGGTATAGAAACGTTCAATATTTTTATTCTGTGTAGATATTGAATTTTCTAATTTTGTGCACGACGAAATTATATTTTCGTAAAATAAAATAAGACATTTAAATATTAGGTATACAAAAAGTTTTTATTAGATTTAATTTACTTATCCTGCATAATCGCTTATAGTTCGTAGTCAATTATTTGCTAGTTTATTACGACATTTTGTACATCAACAGCATTGAAACTTACCTGGAAAGAAAAAGAAAAAAAGAGATAAGAAAATAAATTAGTAAAATGCTATTTTAAAGAAATTAAGTATAAAAATATATCAACTACAAGCAGCTTTTTATTTACGCATATAAATAGTCGGTAGTTCTTTATGCAATAATTTGATTATTTTTCATATATTTTGTTGTGCATATTTTCAATAGTTAAATATTTTAGTTAATGCATTTCAATAAATTTGAATATTAAATAAATATATGCAATAATTTAAATTTAATATTTTGTAGTATATTAGTTTGTTATTTAGTTTGTATTGGATCTGTGCGTGATTTGCTCTTCAATCGACAAAAGTGTTCTTTGGACGAATATTTTTATGTTTAGCTCTTTATATTGAGGTTCTTTTAACAGGCTCTATTTTTTGTTAAAATATCTGATAATATAATGTTATATGTATTTTAAGTTTAGTTTAAGTATACTTTGAGTTTATGTTAAACGTATGTTAAATTTATGCTAATTAATGCTTATGTAAGGGATTTATCTTTAAAGTATATTAAGAGTATATTAAATTTATGCAAAATGTATGTGAAGTTTATGTTAAAGTTCTATAGTGTTTATGTGAAGTTTTATGTTAAGTTTGTCTTAAGTTTATGCTCAGTTCATGGTAAGTTTATGGTAAGTTTATGCTAATTTTATGTCAAGTTAAATTTATGCCAGAAGTTTCCTAAATTTGTGTTTATGTAAAGTTTATAATATATTATAAGTTTATAAGTTTTCATAAATCATTTCTAGTTCAAGTGTTATGTTTAACGATATTTTTTACGTTTACAATTACAATTCTTGTCAGACAATTATTGGCTGACTTATCTTCTACCAGACAATTTCTCGAAGATTCTTACACGACTAAATACGAACATACATTTGCTACATAATTCTGCACCCTCAAATATTACCCGAACTATTAATCATCAAGACAATTACTTCCAAAACAAATACTACAAAATTTGAAATTAATTTTTATCGATCCGTAATTTCATTTAATTTTCATTGTGCCGCGGTAGCTCAGTAGTTAGTGCGTTGGACTGCGAGCCGAAAGGTCCCCGGTTCAAGCCTGGACTGGGGCTAACAACATCTTTTCATAGAAACATTTATCTATACCGCGCTACCTCTCGGCAGTAAATGGCAAACCTACGAGAGTAAAAACATTGCCTATGAAAAGCTCTCACCCCGCCGTTCGGATTCGGCAATAAACTGTAGGTCCCATCACTTTGAGTACAAATATAACACGCACGGCTCAAAATGGAGAGCTCGGCCTAGGTTCTTATTGGATTGTAGTGCCAAACTATTATTATTATTATAATTTCATTTAATATCTTATTAAAATTTTCGTAAATTAATATTTTAATATATAGTAGGGAATATGTCTATGTATTTCTTTTTTACGAATACAGTTTTTTTACTGAAATAATATTTAATTCCATATAATAAATGCACTCAAAATAAAATATGCTGAAAATATACGAAATCGTTCGAAACATTCGAAATCGTTTTTTCGTTTACGAAAAAATTCGTGAAATTTATCTACGAAATATTTCGTAAAATACACGAAAGAACTTTCGTAAATGTTTGACAAAATTACGAATATTATTTGTATATTCTTCGAAACTATACGTGAATTTTATCTACAAAAGTCATTCGTACATAATACGAAAGATTGGTATTTTTATTCGTAATTTGTTGAATATATTTGTATGGTTTGAAGGAATTTTAGAACCGTGATACCAATTATAATAAATTTTTTATGTTAAGTAAAGGATCTGTGTGAAGGTATAAATTATGTATTTTGAATTTCCTGCTAAATCTTTAATACAACAGATTAAACTAACAACAGCTACTGTTAACGACAACAGAGTAATTGTTAAAATAACAGTTATCCAGTAATTGCTACAAACAAAAAACAAAGTATGAAGAGTCAACCTCAGTAGACCGCTACTTGTTTTAACAATTTCACTAACTACGATGATTTTTTTTAAGTTGCTCGATTGCTCGACAATCATTCAATCAATCACTCAATCAAGTGCAACAAAACTAAATAAAATAATTACGAAAAAATAGCAGAATAAGTAGTAGGAAAAATAGTAGTTGAAGGTAGTCGTAATAGATGCAGCTCAAAGAAGAACGATTATTTTGCTGTCAGTTTGACAGGCAAAGCAATCTGGGAAAAGCGTCTGTGGGCAACTCTTAGCCACGTTCAAAATAACAGAGTAGCGCACTCTGGGGGCGTGAATGAGGCGAGTCACGTGACCATTGGGTCAGAGCACCAGTTGGGCATCCATTGCGGCCACGCTTCACCGGAAGGCGACGCAAAGATTGCCACATAATGAGCGTTATTTACATGCACATCGAGTGGAAGAAGAAGAAGAATTTAGAGAAAAAGAAGAAGAAGAAGAAGTAGAACTGACTGACTCACTAACTGCCTCCGGTTTTGGCTTCAAGTTGAGTGTTGTGTTCAACTCGCAGTTGAGCTAACAGACAAGTGTCAATATTTGAACAGCTTCTGGCAGCCAAAACCAATGATTTTTTTTTAATTCTGGCCTAAACGTTCGTTCGTCCGTCCGTCCGTCGTTGGCAAAGATTTGCAGCAGCCGTTTTAGCGATAATTTGTGAAAAAAAAATTCACTGCGTTGGTGCGTTTTATGAGTTTGTTTTAGCAGCAAAATTGTCGATGATATTGTGTACAAAACTAAAATATATTATTTATTTTTTGCAATATACTAAAACTAAAAAAATAACATTTTAAATAAAAAATAAAATTTTAGTTCAGATATGTCCGCACATAATTTGTTATCACGGTGAGGTATGGAATTAATAACAAAAAAGTTGTTGCGAATCCTATTAGAGGAAGGTTTCTTACACAAAAATAAATATATGTGTAATTATAGCTAACAAATTTATCAATACAATTATTTTTTATTAATTACATCGCTGTGAAGACATTTAATTGTATTGATTAAATATTTAATTATATTAATTAATAAATGAATTGAACACAAATTAAAGGAAATTAACACACACCCTGTGAAATCAAATATTTTCTTTATTTGTTATTTTTTACAACTTTATTTACTACTTGTTGTTCAAAGATTGAACCACGTAGAGCTATATATAATGAAAGTGAAATGTGTAACACAATTAAGGACAAGAATATCAAAATAATGATATACGCACCATGTACGGAAAAATGACCCGAAGAACCGAATACGCAAGCATGCGTTGCGATGAACCTATGTAAAATAAAATCGGTACAACACTACCTGCAAAGCTGTATAGTGAATTTAAAACTGTTTGGTGGCTGTAAAACTGTGTATTGCCTGCAGTACGTATTTGACGTCAAATTTTCGTATCGTTGTTCATTTTGAAATACAGAAAGTAGGTCTAAGAGGTGGTACATTCAGTTTGGTACACCGGCATGAAAAAGTATATATTTTCCTGATTAGATAGATCAACGAAACTCCTAATTTAGATAAATTATTTTACATACGCTCCCTGAGAAATAAAACGGACATGATTGGTTTATTGTGACCTGTGAACCGACCTATTGATGTAGGTCATATAAAACATGCATCAATAGGTGAAATTTACTTTATAACGGCTTAAGTGAACTTTTTTTGGTCAAATATATGTATATTGACTTTATGTTCAAATATATACATATAATGTTTTACCGCGAACCGACTTGTGGTTCCCAAAAAAAAAAAAAATATATCGAAATTCGATACACCATCCCATTTATACATATGGGTATCAAATCAAAGGAGATTCTTCAGCGATTGAAAGTTTATAGTAATTTTCAGGATTCGTATATCCTGGTGACCTATGCACCACTACAAATGGTAACCGCACATATTATCATATATGTGTAGGGTATTTATAATCGGGTATTTCTAGCCGACTACAGGGTTGTTCAACAGGGACGCTACAAAAGTAGAGCGATAGGGACAGCAAAAGACGCCATATTTCTTGCCGCTCTTTTGACATTTCTCTTCAGTAAGGTTTGGTAGTAAATTTTAATAATTTCGACTCGTTGTTGGCTCGTATATCTTTCCATCATGAAATGGCAAACCTTACTGAAGAGAAATGTCAAAAGAGTGGCAAGAAATATGGCGTCGTTTGCTGTCCCTGTCGCTCTACTTTTGTAGCGTCCCTGTTGAAAACCCTTGAAAAAAAACTTTTGTAGTGCTCTTATTAAAAAACCCTTTATAACTTTCATAATTCTTACTAACTTCATCACACCAACATGACAATTTCCCTACATTAAAATTTCGCATGTGACTTAACCTTCCTTATTTATTTTGGTTTGAAAATACCAAAATCATTAAAATTATATCGTCGTTGTAGATCGAAGAGTCACCAAATACATTTTCAAAATGCCAAATATTCATTTACAGAAATCTGTATAAATCTGTCAATTTTTATACGATGACCTCACATATTTTTTTTACCACATAATAAGAAAATGTAAATCTTATAGTTGATTTTTCAACTTTAAAAGTGCATCAATTAGTTTTTGTAATATTAATCAACCCGCTTGAAAATTAAGTTTTTCATAAAAATGTATTTGGTGACTTTTCGTTCTACAACGACGATACAGTTTTTTCAACCAATGTTTTTTTTTACTGAGTGTGTAATAACTTCAATATTGGTGTAAGTAAATACTATATCCTGTTGTATTGTGTGAAGGAATGAAATTAAACGCCAGCTATTTGATTAATCAATTGCTGATTTACTTATTAATCAAGCCATTGCCAAATATTTTATAATACAATTTGTAATTGATTAAATTTATCAATTTAACTTAATCTGCTTGTATTAGAAACTTGTTGTATTGATACTCAATTATTCAAATAATCAAAATACAGCATAATCCATAAATATGATTAATTGATTTATTGCACATTAATTGATTTATATCAGTTTCAGAATATTTTCGAATTTGTTAAAATCTCTCTGAAGATATTCAGACTGATAAAATGAAGAAAATTAGATAAAAAATGTGCCCTTAATTACTTAATAGTACGAATTTAATTTTAAGGTTCATGTATTAATCGCTGTTCATATTAATTAAAAAGTTTTCTCATGAAATTGAAAGTTTTTGATGAATATACTAACTTTAATTTAATAATTTCTATACTATTGAATGATTTCTAATGAAAACTATTAAAATTTTAAGAAATACTATTAGGTTTATAGTAATTCATCAATTCTTTTTATAATGTAGTCTCATTGTTTTAATATTCTAATATTAATATTTACTAATGGTATAAATACTATTATTTTAATGTGTTTTCTCCTATAATAATAAACGTCTCACTATGTGTCATATAAAAACAATTACGAATGGATAACACGTCATACTGCGAGTTTACACAAAATGTCAAGAGAATTTTAGATTAGATATTAACAAATATATATATATATATATATATATATATAAATACGTAGAGCTGAAACATTATTCATGCAAAACTATTAAAAAAAAAAATTAGCCGATTTTAAAGTTTATTTGGAAAATTTAAAAGTACTAAAAAAATAGCACAGCAAATTTGTTAGTGGTAATAAACAATTCAAGAAGTTGAGTCAATGGGGGTTTTAAAATTAGCAAAAGTCTATTATACATTTTGTCACAAAAGTAACGCGTAGCCGCGGTAGCTCAGTGGTTAGTGCGTTGGACTGTGAGCCGAAAGGTCACCGGTTCAAGCCTGGACTGGGGCTAACAACATCTTTTCATAGAAACATTTTTCTATACCGCGCTACCTCTCGGCAGTAAATGGCAAACCTAAGAGAGTAAAACATTGCCTATGAAAAGCTCTCACCCGCCGTTCGGATTCGGCAATAAACTGTAGGTCCCAACACGTTGAGTACAAATATAACACGCACAGCTCAAAATGGTGAGAGACCTCGGCGGAAGTTCTATAAAGGACTGTAGCGCCAAACTATTATTATTATTATTATATATGAAGCACTTAAAGAAAATTAAGACATAAATCATAAACTGATAACCGATTTAAAATGTTTTTAATGAAATGGTTTTAATGAAACCGTTTTGTGTTACGTTTTCAATTCCTGGTTTTAGCTGACCTCGTTTGAATACAATGGGTGTGAAAATGTTTAAATTGATTTATAGCATTGAAAAATTGTAATTTTCGAGTATTTAAATTTGAAATTTTTTATAAACATTAATTATATTAAAAATTTAATGCATTTAAAGTTATTTTTTGTAATTAAAATTTTATCCACGGTTATCGAAGATTGCGAATTAATTGCAAAAATGTCGGCAACTGCTAAGTGACTCTAACGGTAAATTGGCAATAATTAAATAATCAAGAACGACGACACTCTTTGTCCGTAGCGGCGCATCATAGACGTCTGGTCGGTCGGTCGATTGGTTGGTCGGTCGATCGGGGCTGTCTGTCTATCTATCTGATGTGATCGAGCGCTCTTTTATGGGCAAATGTTATTTGCTTGAAATTCCAATTGAAAACCCATTGAAAAAGTCAGCGATTCTATGTTTTGCAAGGCGTTTAGACAGCAATTTCGCTGCTGCTGTTGTTGCTAATGCTGGTTGCTATTGCTACTGCTGCTGCTGTGGCAACATTGTCCACATTCCATGGAAACTATTATCATGTTGTTGCTGCTGCTGTTGCGCAAAATTGTCAACTAGCGCTAAAAAAGGAAACTCGCGCAATGTTTTTTAGGACAAGAATCGAAATGAGTTGTTTGCTGTTTTTCTTCTTGTTGTTGTTGCTGTTGTTTAAGGTAAATATTTGCAACAGGTCCGAGGGAGCAACAAGTTGCCGTTGTGCTTGGCAACTGTACAATAGCAACAACAACAACAACGAGAACAACAGCAGCAGCAACAGTAGCAGCAGCAGTAACAACAACAAACAGCGTCAATAAACAGCTAGTTGCTGTTGCTGCAGCAGTTGCTCTGGTAGCATAGCGAGCAACTTACAACAACTTGTTTTTGTTGTAATTGTTTGGTGCAATGCCTACAACAACAATAAATGTGCAATCATAATAATAATAAATAAATAAAAAAAAATCAACCAACCTGCAACAACAAAAACAAGTGCACTATCGCATTTTGTTGCTGGCTTCCTGCAGTTACCTGTGCAACAAGTAGTTGTTGCTGTTGTTTTCTGCAGCCACTGCATCCACGAGATACAGTAAAGTTCTTTTTTTCAGTTTTTTGTTTTTTTTTGTTTTTTCAAGTTAAGTTATTCAATTTTGTATTAGGCTGCCTACTTTAAGCCAGTTACTTGAAGCCCTCAGCCGCTGGCTTAGTAACGCTCGTGTGCACCGTGGCAACAACAACAACAACAACATAATAGCAACAACAATTACAAAAAACAACAAAGTGCATAACTGCAGTTAAGCAAATAAATAAACAAAATAAAAAAAAAACAAAAAACAAAAAACAAAGAAAACTAAAAAATGTACAAACAAAAAAATAAAAAACTAGAAAAAAGTGTAAAAAATACCTATATAAAAAAGGTAACAACTGTAAAACGTAAAAAAATAACTGGACGCATGCGCATTGAGCGCAACAACAGCAGCCCAGTCAGCGATGCCACATTTTGTGTTTTCTTTTTGTTCATCATAGTTTTAGAATTCCAATTTGAGCGCAAAAACACTTATGCGCTGATTTACAGATACCTTTGAGTTTTTTTAGTCTTTTCATGTGTGGCTTGTTGGCCAAGTACTAGTTGGCCAAGTGGTTATTGGCCAAATGACAGAAGCTGCTCGGCTGCAAAGTAACAACAGAATATTCAGTCACAAAAAAAAAAAAAAAAGAAAATAAAGAAATAAAATACAAAGAAATAAAGAAATAAAGAAATAAAGAAATAAAGAAATAAAGAAATAAAGAAATAAAGAAATAAAGAAATAAAGAAATAAAGAAATAAAGAAATAAAGAAATAAAGAAATAAAGAAATAAAGAAATAAAGAAATAAAGAAATAAAGAAATAAAGAAATAAAGAAATAAAGAAATAAAGAAATAAAGAAATAAAGAAATAAAGAAATAAAGAAATAAAGAAATAAAGAAATAAAGAAATAAAGAAATAAAGAAATAAAGAAATAAAGAAATAAAGAAATAAAGAAATAAAGAAATAAAGAAATAAAGAAATAAAGAAATAAAGAAATAAAGAAATAAAGAAATAAAGAAATAAAGAAATAAAGAAATAAAGAAATAAAGA
The DNA here is from genome assembly GCA_951804985.1 of Dryomyza anilis. Taxonomy (NCBI): domain Eukaryota; kingdom Metazoa; phylum Arthropoda; class Insecta; order Diptera; family Dryomyzidae; genus Dryomyza; species Dryomyza anilis. The sequence goes on along the minus strand of OX638132.1, from coordinate 84,382,059 downwards.
AATAAAGAAATAAAGAAATAAAGAAATAAAGAAAAAAAGAAATAAAGAAATAAAGAAATAAAGAAATAAAGAAATAAAGAAATAAAGAAATAAAGAAATAAAGAAATAAAGAAATAAAGAAATAAAGAAATAAAGAAATAAAGAAATAAAGAAATAAAGAAATAAAGAAATAAAGAAATAAAGAAATAAAGAAATAAAGAAATAAAGAAATAAAGAAATAAAAAAATAAAAAATAAAGAAATAAAGAAATAAAGACATAAAGAAATAAAGAAATAAAGAAATAAAGAAATAAAGAAATAAAGAAATAAAGAAATAAAGAAATAAAGAAATAAAGAAATAAAGAAATAAAGAAATAAAGAAATAAAGAAATAAAGAAATAAAGAAATAAAGAAATAAAGAAATAAAGAAATAAAGAAATAAAGAAATAAAGAAATAAAGAAATAAAGAAATAAAGAAATAAAGAAAAAAAGAAATAAAGAAATAAAGAAATAAAGAAATAAAGAAATAAAGAAATAAAGAAATAAAGAAATAAAGAAATAAAGAAATAAAGAAATAAAGAAATAAAGAAATAAAGAAATAAAGAAATAAAAAAATAAAAAATAAAGAAATAAAGAAATAAAAAATAAAAATATAGGAAATAAAGAAATAAATAAATAAATAAATAAATAAAGAAATAAAGAAATAAAAAAATAAAGAAATAAATAAATAAAGAAATATAGAAATAAAGAAATAAAGAAATAAAGAAATAAAGAAATAAAGAAATAAAGAAATAAAGAAATAAAGAAATAAAGAAATAAAGAAATAAAGAAATAAAGAAATAAAGAAATAAAGAAATAAAGAAATAAAGAAATAAAGAAATAAAGAAATAAAGAAATAAAGAAATAAAGAAATAAAGAAATAAAGAAATAAAGAAATAAAGAAATAAAGAAATAAAGAAATAAAGAAATAAAGAAATAAGGAAATAAAGAAATAAAGAAATAAAGAAATAAAGAAATAAAGAAATAAAGAAATAAAGAAATAAAGAAATAAAGAAATAAAGAAATAAAGAAATAAAAAAATAAAGAAATAAAGAAATAAAAAATAAAAATATAGGAAATAAATAAATAAATAAATAAAGAAATAAAGAAATAAAGAAATAAAGAAATAAAGAAATAAAGAAATAAAGAAATAAAGAAATAAAGAAATAAGGAAATAAAGAAATAAAGAAATAAAGAAATAAAGAAATAAAGAAATAAAGAAATAAAGAAATAAAGAAATAAAGAAATAAAGAAATAAAGAAATAAAGAAATAAAGAAATAAAGAAATAAAGAAATAAAGAAATAAAGAAATAAAGAAATAAAGAAATAAAGAAATAAAGAAATAAAGAAATAAAGAAATAAGGAAATAAAGAAATAAAGAAATAAAGAAATAAAGAAATAAAGAAATAAAGAAATAAAGAAATAAAGAAATAAAGAAATAAAGAAATAAAAAAATAAAGAAATAAAGAAATAAAAAATAAAAATATAGGAAATAAATAAATAAATAAATAAAGAAATAAAGAAATAAAAAAATAAAGAAATAAATAAATAAAGAAATATAGAAATAAAGAAATAAAGAAATAAAGAAATAAAGAAATAAAGAAATAAAGAAATAAAGAAATAAAGAAATAAAGAAATAAAGAAATAAAGAAATAAAGAAATAAAGAAATAAAGAAATAAAGAAATAAAGAAATAAAGAAATAAAGAAATAAAGAAATAAAGAAATAAAGAAATAAAGAAATAAAGAAATAAAGAAATAAAGAAATAAAGAAATAAAGAAATAAAGAAATAAAGAAATAAAGAAATAAAGAAATAAAGAAATAAAGAAATAAAGAAATAAAGAAATAAAGAAATAAAAAAATAAAGAAATAAAGAAATAAAGAAATAAAGAAATAAAGAAATAAAGAAATAAAGAAATAAAGAAATAAAGAAATAAAGAAATAAAGAAATAAAGAAATAAAGAAATAAAGAAATAAAGAAATAAAGAAATAAAGAAATAAAGAAATAAAGAAATAAAGAAATAAAGAAATAAAGAAATAAAGAAATAAATAAATAAAGAAATAAAGAAATAAAGAAATAAAGAAATAAAGAAATAAAGAAATAAAGAAATAAAGAAATAAAGAAATAAAGAAATAAAGAAATAAAGAAATAAAGAAATAAAGAAATAAAGAAATAAAGAAATAAAGAAATAAAGAAATAAAGAAATAAAGAAATAAAGAAATAAAGAAATAAAGAAATAAAGAAATAAAGAAATAAAGAAATAAAGAAATAAAGAAATAAAGAAATAAAGAAATAAAGAAATAAAGAAATAAAGAAATAAAGAAATAAAGAAATAAAGAAATAAAGAAATAAAGAAATAATGAAATAAAGATACAAGATAAACCAGTTGGGAAGTTAGATCACATGGGAAATTTTAAAGTAGGTGTTATTATGATAGTTAGGATTATCAAAATTATAGTCGGTCTAAGCCGACTATAAATACCCTACACATATGTGTGGTTACCATTCAAAGTGTTATATACGTCACCAGGGTAAACGAATCCTGAAAATAACTACAAACTTTCCATCGCTGAAGAATGTCCATTCAGTTGATACGCATATTTACAAATGGGTAGGTGTACTGAATTTCGATTTTTTTTGGGGAACCACAAGTCGTTTCGTGGGAAAACATTATTTTCATGTATTTGAGCACAATGTCAATATATATTTGACCAAAAAAGTTTACCTAAGCACGTATACAGTAAAATTGATTTGTAGATGTAAATTTTATATGAGGTATTTGAAAATAAGTGGTCGGTTCTCAGGTCATAATAAACCGATCATGCCAATTTTCTTGTTTAGACAGCTTAGATATATAAGTAATCTAAATCTTTAGTTTCATTGCTCTAGCTTTTCAACTTTTTCTTTAATCGTGATTTCAACAGACAGACAGAAGGACAGACGGACAGACATACGGACAGACGGACATCGCTAAATCGACTCAGGAGGTCATGCGGATCAAGAATATATATATATACTTTTCCATACCGGAGATGCTTTTTTCAGGGTGTAACAAACGGCGTACCAAACTGAATATACCCTTTCACTCTTAGTGTAGGGTATAAAAAAAGTGATGTAAAGGTATCAATTGTTTGTTTTTAAAGTACCTATAGATTGCTTGTCAATATAATTAGTCAGAAAATTTAAAGATTTTTAATTTTTAAAAATTTTGTTATTTGCAAACATTTTTTGATTCACCCCTTTGGCGATATCTAAAATTAAAAATATGTCCCAACAAGCAGTATTTGTCATATTGAAGATTTCATATATTAAACTAAAATCGTTTTTATTTAATGTTTTTCATTTTCAATATTTTTTATAACCTTAAATTTAAAACAAAAATTAGTCTCCATTTAAAATACAATTTTAATTCAATGAATGAATTCATCAACATGATGAATCCTGCTTGTTTTTTGTCTTATTTTCTGTACAAATATCTCAAAAGATAGTTTTCTGCGAGAGAATTCAAATAATGTTTATAATGGAGGTGTGTCAAGACAAATTTGATTTACGATCATTCATGAATATGCAGAGGGACAAGTTTTTCCTTCAAATGAAGGAAGGACTAACTTGCCCCGGCATATTAATGAATGGTCGGTACAAAGAAAAAGTACCATCAATTGTTCTGACAAAATCTTTAAATCTGATGTTGCTTTTAGAATTCAGGTTCTTCAATTGTGCCCTTACGTTGGTCCAAATAAAAGGAGGATTTTGTAGCAAAAGGTAGATTATGAACCAAATAATAGTGGGATATATATAAAATGGGATTTTGATCTGGTGGATTTTGTACAGATGGATTTTTAGAATTCAAAAATTGTGTAAAAAAAAAGTCGATTTTGTGTTAAATGGATCTTATTCGAGTGGATTTAATGGTGCTCCCCTTCAACTCAAATATTTCATTTCAATGGTAAAAGTAAAATAAAAATTCTTTACATTGAAATTTTTAAAACGTGACGAAAAAGTGTTTTATTTCAGAGTTTATTTAGATGAACAACACCGGCTGGTTTATCTGCGAAGAAATCTCAAGTCGTAAATGTATTTCAATCGAAGTCAATACTTTGAAGTTCTGTGAAACAAATACAAATTTATGTTTGTTATCAAATATTAGAATTTTTATAATTCAACAAAATCAAATGTATTTGATTCGATTTATTTTATTTTTATTTGATTTGATGAATATTATAAAATCGAATCAAATGGTATAAAATCGAATTAAGTTTTTCTTAATATCTGTTGAATCATACAAGGCTTTCCCAAACATAATTTTACAGGCATCAATATGTATGTTTGGAATTTTATATAAACATAATATATATCTGCCTGATAAATCATTTGTAAACAGGGTTGTATTGATACTTGAACAGTGTTGAAATGAGCTCGGATTTATATTATGATAATACGGAAACATTTTGATGTTGCCCCTTAAAATGGTGTATGTTCTAATGGAAACATAATAATTACTACATTCAAACAATATAAATATTTGAACCGAAACATAAATATGTTCAAATTAAAACATGATTTTGAACGACCTGAACATAAATATGTTTCCAGTGAAACATATCAGTTGTTTTAGTTCAAAAAGTAGAATGTTTGCATAAAAACATATCTAGTTTGGAATGAAATCCAGAAAATAAAATATTGTTTTTTTTATTAATTTTTACTATAAATCTTTAAACATGCACAGTGGGAATTTATAATATTTGAATCCATATACATAAATAAATAATTGGTTTAAATACAAGTGACAACATCAATGAATCCACAATCTCTCCAGTAGTCCTTAACCAGACGATCCATGCTAGATTTGTGTTTGGAGCAGTTACATTACAACGTCAGTACAGCACATAGCGTAGGCAAAGAATTCTCTTTTGTTTGTTTTTATACCCTACACCTATGAGGTACAGGGTATATTAACTTTGCGCATATATTGTAACGCCCCTTAGGAGGCGTGTCCGGTATGGAAAAGTATATATATTCTTGATCAGCATCACTACCCGAGTCCGTTTAGCCATGTCCGTCTGTCTGTCTATCTGTCTGTCTGTCTGTCTGTCTGTCTGTCTGTCTGTCTGTCTGTCCGTCTTGCTGTCCGAATACAGAATAACTTGAGAAATACTGATCAGAATGCGATGAAATTTTGTCTCAATATATTTTAGCCAAAAGTAGGAACTGAGCCAAATCGGTCAATGGACACGCCCACCTCCCATACAAGTCACTTTTATATAACTCTTTCGAAACTAATAACTCGAAAAGTATTCAAGGTATAGTAATAAAATTTAAAACGTATTGTTAGAATTCACATAAAAATATGTGGTCGAAAAATGGGCGTGATCTGCCCACTTTTTTTTTCATTATTTCCCAGGTATTCATAGTGAAAATTTGATCCGTAAATTATTAAAATCAAATCTATGTAATATTAGCCTTTCAAAATTTTAAATATAGGCGTTGTCCGCCCAATTATATGTTTCTATTTTTTTGTATTAGTTTTTTATACCTTTATATAAATTTTTTAATTTATGGGGATATAAGAAGTAAATTTCTGATATGTGAATAATATTCTAAGGGTGGGGAGGTTCAGCATACTTAATTAAAATCTTTAAAATTAAGGTATGCAATTAAATATCCCACATTAGTATCCCCACCAAAGGTGTAGGGTATTCCATAGTCGGGCCCCACCGACTATAAAAATCCGCCCCATGTGACCGAACTTACCCATGTGACCTAACTTTCCCAACTCGTTAAACATCAATATGTTCAAACGATGGCAAAATATGGCGTAGGTAGAAAATGCTACGCAACGTTGCCAACTTCGTCTTTCGATAACTAATCGAACGAAGACAAGCGTTGCGAACATTAGATGTTAATAGCTTAGATTTTAATAGCATTCTGTTTGTTTTGAAACATAGTTATAACAAAGTAAACTGCCAAGAAATAATATATTCAAATGCAACTAAAATTTTATGTTTGCATTGTAACATATTTATGGTAAATTTGACAGATTCTGCTGGACAATATAATAATGTTTACACGTGAACAAAAATAAATTCAATTTCGATTATAATTTAATTACACTTCATTCGTAATACATGTATGGTAATTTCGTATTATTTTTCAATAACATTCAAACATATTCAAACAAATCTTTTCTATCCGTGTATCAATTATAATCAAATCGAATAAAATCTAAACAAATTGAATCAATTTATTCTTAAATTATAAATAGAAACAGTTCGATTGCAATCGAAATCAACATGAATTATATATTTTTTTTGTTTTTTATCAAATCAAACTCATTCTAATTCCACCCAATGGTATTAAATTAACTAAATTGAACTAAATTAAATATTTTAAATATACTCAGAAAAAATACTATAAACTTAATAGTTTTTTTTTATAATTAACGTTTTACCTTTACTTTTAAACTTTTACAAAATAAGTCAAATCAAGGAAAATTTATTAATTGTTTATATAGATAAATTATTATTTTTATTCCACACCCACTGTTGCCACCAACGGCACCACCAGCAGCATTGCAGCTAGTTAAGCCAGCAACACACAGAAAAAAAAAATCATAAATCAAGCTGAAATCAATTAAAATTAAAATCAAATTTTCAGGGCCCCCGCATTGAAGTCACTCGTTATCGGTGATACGATTGTTGTTGTATTTATTTTTGTTGTTCTTATTAGCTGCTTTACTTCCTGCACTGGGTCGGCGTTGAACTTAAAGCCATAGCGCGTTTAACTGGCTGGTTGGCTGGTTGAGTGACTGATTGCAATGCCAGCAGCAGCAACAGCAACAGCGACAAATATTTATTGCAACAACAACAATGACAATAATCAGCAATGACCTTCAGCTATTAAAATTGGCAACACATAACGAATCAAAAAAAATTAAAAACCGGGTAAACAGCGCAGTCGCAACAACGCGCAGCGACGCCAGCAACATTTGGCCAAAAGCTGCTGTTGCTGCTGCACTAAATCAGCTTAAAAGCAAAGCAGCAGCTAAGCCAGCGGCATCAGCAATTATTGGCCTAAGCAGAACAACAACAACAACAAAAACATCTATTACAACAACAGCAGCAACTCCAACAGCAACGAGCGTTCAAGCGCAGCATAATGATCTAAATTTAGATTTTTGGCCACTTTTAATGACTCTGACTAGTTTTGATTTTCAGTTGTTGCTGCTGCTGATTTTAGTTGGCGTTGGTGCTATTCTTGTTGTTGTTGTTACTGTTCTTGTTTTTGTTGTTGGCCCAAACAGCATTTTACAGCTGTTGCTCATCATTTCAAATGCAAACACGCGCGCGCGCTTTTAATCAAAAATAAATAAAAAATAAAAACTCCAAATAAAAACTGCACATTGTTGCCGCAACTGTGCGAAAAATATGTTAATTTTCAAAAATTTAATACAAATAAAATAAATTTGTTTTTATAAATAAAAAGACTAAATTTTAAACTACCAACACTAAAAATAATACCTCATTTTGCCAAATAGTTCTGATCATATTTTGGCATTTGCTTTTGTTGTTGTTGCATATTTTATGCACTGTTTAACATGTTAAACCCGTTGCCCAGAACAATGGCGCAAAAGCATGCGAAATATTATTTATCGAAAAAAAAAATTCAATAGAAATTTCAAAAAAATTACATGCCAATTTTATTTAGAATCAAAAATGTCACCTCATTTATAGATATTTAATAAAAAAAAACATTATCAATAGTGTTATTTTAGCTTTAGAATATTACAAATTAAAAAATCCTACACTACAAAAAAAGAAATGTTTATAAACTACTTGTGGGAAGCTAATGGCTACTTCCGATAAATACCTAAAGTCTGCCAGTAATACTTTTTGTTTGTCGTAAATAATAATGGCTAATTGCAAACAATTGCATATTTTTAGTATATGAAACAAACACTACAAAATTTTTCAAATATTTGTGTAAAACACCTTAAATATTTGTGGAAAACACTTAAACATTTCTGAGAAACACTACAAATATTTTTGGGATACACTACCTTGCGGAAAAGTGTCAATTGCTTTAGAAGTACCTATCACGTGACCGATACCATTAGACCGACTAAAGACAGGATCTTGAAGACCAGTACTGTGAAAGGTCTAAAGTTCTGCATGAGGAGACGGATCGTGTCCATGCTTAACATGTCGCTAGTAAAGCGAAAAGGCACTAGGTGGCGCCATAGTCGCGAGGCTTATTACATGCTGCAACTAATGCATCTATAATTCGAAGATTCTTTTCCGATACTGTATTGATTTTAATAAAGTATGTGTTCCAAGTAATTATAATGTACGTATGCAAGGGTGAAGTCATTAGTGAAATGTGAATGCATGAAGGACAACATAAAATAAAATATAATGAAAATGTAAAAGAAAATGACTACAATTTAAAATATATTAAAAAAGTAAGAATATAAAAGAAATAAAAAATAGAACAGGATTTTGACGACTAGTTCTGTGAAATTCTAAAGCTACCGGTCACAGAACACAATTTGGAAAACCAGTCCTGTGATAGGTCTAAAGTCCGCAGAAGGTGTTAATTGACTCCTGCCTAGGACAACGTCTTCTTAAAGTTGCCGGTCAGAACTAGGACCGGTTAACTATGTCTGAGGAAACAGTCACGTGTCTAGCGTAGAATCGGTTCGTTTCCCAGTAGCGTAAACAGAAAAAAAAATTCTTCAATATTATGAATTTATTCATAAATATAATGAATTTTTTTCGCCAACTACCAGACTCATCATATTGATACCACCGTTCATTAAATGACATACTGATGAATACATTCATTATATATATGAAATTATTCATACTATCGAACATCATAGTTAAGAACGAAATATTCAATACAATGAATTTGAGTTGTTATATTGATGAATTTGTTCATAATATTTATGAATATACATTGTTTTACGAACTTTTCAAAAATAAAATAAATAAAATTTTTCAATAAATAAAATTTTTAGAAAAAAATGTCCAAAAATAAAAATTTGTTCAAATAAAATTTTTTCAAACACAATTTTTTTTTTTTTAATATATTTATAAAAATAACTTTTTATTAACAAAAAGTTGTAAAAATAAATAAATATATTAAAAAACATTTAACTAATTTATGCATGCGAGCAAGCATTATGTCAGAAATAACATAGAAGAACTACTTCCCTAGTAGAAATTTTGGTAGGGCCATGCTCATGAACTGATCATGTCATTATTTGAGATGATCGGGATATGACGAGGCCCACGATGTCCTTGTAACGCAGTGTCCTGATCATGTACTCACCTCAGGCAATGATCATGTACTGATCGGGTAATTCCCCATATCATTATTTATCTGACCATTGCCTTGTTAAAACATGAGCATACGAAAGCACTACAAATACCCGATGAAATAAAATATCATACCTCATTGAAACCTGATCATTGTCCGATGAAAATTTCTTTATGAGGAACAACTAATGTAGCTTTGATCGGGACCATTGGCTGTTTAGATAATGTAAACCCTGCTATGGTGAACATGATAAGGGCATGACAAGGCAATGATTATATTTGCTCTAATAGGGGTTACCTAACGAAACCCCGATCATTTCCCGATGGCGCATCGGGCAAATTTCCACTAGGGTGAGAACTGCGAAATACGGCAATAAACTAACGAAAAATAAATATTTTGATTCAAATTTGGTTTGATGAATAGCATTCTTCAATATGAAGTAAAACATGTTGTATACTATGTTCTTGTTCATCAATATGACGAAACGTATTCTTCACATACAGTTCATCATATTTATGCTCGCATTCATAACACTGATGTCGTTAGTCATTAATATTATGAATATTATGGCTCTCCAAAAATAATGGTTTGAAGAATGGAATTCATCAATATGATGTTAATATTTTTTTTTGTGTACTGTTCATTTGTGGTAAACAATTCGAGTATTTTCTACAAATGAACTTGCAAACACTTTAGTGTTTGATTAAGAAAGTGTTTACAGGAACGATATTTTTTTGCGTGTAATAAAAACTGGTTAAAAATCATTGAATTCAATATGGCTTGTTGGTTTTTAAAAAAGTTTTTTTTTACAAATTAACCAACGCTCAGGGGATGCCCCTATTGGTGTTGATCGTAAGAAGGGATGATAGGTTAAATGGAGGTGGGAAAGATGGAGTAGTGTCGATGAATGTTTGTTTTGAAGTTGCCAATATCAAAAATGTCGGGAAAAACAGACGCAGGGAGATTGTTCCACAAACGTATCGTGCGACTGAAGAACGAATTCTCTCGGTAATGCGTGGTTATATTGAGAGCCGAGTGAACTACGAAGGGGTGGGCTTGGTTCGATGCCCGAGTAGAACGAGAAAACACACGACCTGGTGGAATCAGGCCATGTATTTCCCTCGAACACTTACCATTGTAATACCTATAGAACAGGCTTACACACCCTACGGTCCTTCGGTGCTCAAGAGAACCAATAGAGGATGAAATATTTTCATCCCCTATTAAATATTTTGTACGTTGTTGGATTCGATCCAGGAACTCCAAAGAAGATTTTGAAGCCCCTGCCCATATGTGCGAATTGTATTCCATCTTAGGCCGAATATAGGTGGTGTAGACAGTAAGCAAGTCAGTAGGAGTGAAGTATGTCTTACACCGTTTTAAAAAACTCAGGCACTTGGCCGCCTCTTTCGACACGTCAAATATGTGATCATTCCAACGGAGATCACATTGAATTGATATGCCCAGAACGTCAAGAGCAGCTGACTCTGCAATATACACAGCACCCATATTAAGGGGAGGTAGGGTTGAATCCATTCTTTTGTGAGATAACAGACAACATTGGGTCTTGCGTGCATTAAAATCAACTCTATTTGCAAGACCCCACTCGGAGATTCTTTTAAGGTCATTATTGAGTGTGTCATTCATAGTGCGTCTTTTACTCTCAATCTCCAAAGAGGTTGGGCGCTAATATGTTAAGAACATTTTGGGTTTTAACTTTGGATATAATTGAGTAATCTTCAACAAAAATTTACAGAAAATAAATTCAGATATACCGAATGGAATAATATTAATAACATACTAAGTTAAATATAGGAAAAATAGTTTTGAACCACAGATACTATAATTATATATTAATTACAAAGAGTTTACTGATTGGTAGGTTGAAAGAATTGATGTAATTTACGCATATAAAAAAAATTACGATATTTTGAAATTTTTAGATTTTTTTTTAAGATACCCAACAAGGGAGTACTTAAAAACATGGTCGGGTAAGTTCAAATACAATATCCCCAATCATGACCATAAAGTACAATTTCTACTACGAATAGAAATAAATTTATTATTGGTTATAAACATAAATCTATTTAGATATCTACATAAACAAACACTAAACTTAAAAATGATTTCTGTAGAAAATTCTACATTTTTTAATGAGTTTTACATTTTGTACTGTATTTATTTAACATGATTTTACTACACAATGTATTTATTTTCTGCACATTTGCAGAAAGTTATGAATGTTTAAGTTTTCTGTATTTTTATATTATTTGTAGGCTGTATGCACAAACATCGAACGTACTGCAAATATAAGCAAGTACAAACAAAACCCAAGCAACTGAAATAAAAGTATTTGCAGACAAAAACAAAAAATTCTGCAAACGTGTATTTTATTCATATTTGGTACGAGTGAAAAGTAATACTAAAATGCTTTGAAAGCCTTGATGATGATAAATGTTGCGTTTTCAGAGTAAAGTAAGTACATCTTTTTTGAGAGAATACTTTATTTAAATAAATACATTCAATGTAGTAAAAATAAATGCATGTGTAGTAATGTTTTATATTCTTGGAAGGGAAATAATTATAAAATTTATTAAAAATAAATGCAGATGTCGTAATTTGTCCAAATATTTCTGGCCACTCGAATACATACAAAATGTAATTAATTAAAAAAATAATTTTGTTTAACTAGTTGTTTTTCATTCAAAAAAACAATATAAATGTTCTGCAAACATATAGATTTGTTTTTAGACAACTTCATTGATATATTTATAAAATTCATATAAATGCAGAATGTAGTAAAAAAATATATGCATATGTAGAAATTTTTAATATATTCTTGAAATCAAATAAATTAGTATTTAGTAAAAATAAATGCAGATGTAGTAATTTTTCACACATGTTTCTGGACATTTGAATACATACAAAATTTATTTTTAAAACAAATTTAAATTATTTTGTACTGAAATTCAGTAAAAATAAATGCAGATGTAGTAATTTTTCCACATGTTTCTGGACATTTGAATACATACAAAATTTATTTTTAAAACAAATTTAAATTTTTTTGTACTGAAATTCAGTAAATTTATCTAGTTGTTTTAACATTCAAAAAAACAACATATATAATTGTAGTAAAAACAAATACTTTTGTTTTTAAACCAGTTCAGTGACCTATATTACCCCAAAAACGTGATCACATCAGTTCAAATGACGAGAAGATATCAATTGATTCAACGTACAAATGTTTCTTATTTATCAACTGATTTTGTTATAAAACTTTAATCTTAAAACTTAAAAAAATAACCTTAAAAAATATATTTTTGCAATGAAATAATTTGGCTAATTTTTTATTCAATTCCTAAAACTAAAAATTAACAATGAATACTTTAAATATTTACATAAATATTAAACGCAAAATGGGGTAATACAAAAAAAAATTCAAATTAGTTAAAATAAAAATAAAACTAAATTGCAATATTTATTATATTTAAAACAATAACAGCAGCAGCAACAGTCGAAACACAACAACACAAATCATGAGGGAGAAGTACACAAAAAAAAAAACCAACAACATTTACATTGCAATGCAAATAAATGCACAGCAACGATTGCCGCGAGACAATATTTTGTTGCTGTTGCAAATTTTCTGAAATTTTGCGTAATTTTTGCAAGTTTATTTAAAAAGTTTTTATATTTATTTTTAAAATTTTATTTGTGTTATTTATGGCCCAAAGACCTTCGGCTGGGCTAAGCGCCAGCGTCCGTCACACCGACCGTATGTGCGTCAGTTAATTTGTAAGCGCCGGCGGCGGCGGTGCAGTAGCAGCAGTGGTGACTGTGGCAGAGGCGCCAACGTCAGCGATTTGCATAGCACAGCCGAGGGTGCTACCAATAAATTTGACGCTGCGCTAAATTTTACTTTAATAATAAAAAATTGGTTTTTATTAATTTTGTATTTTATTTTGAATTTTTTATACATTTTTTTTATTAATTTCAACGGTTTTTAACTTTAGTTTAGATCAGCAACATTTGTGCGTTGCTGATGTCATCAGCGTTCGTTGCAACATATGACGCTGATTTTTTTATTTTTCTGATTTTAGTTTTTATTTGAACAACGTGTTTGTTGTAAATAATGCCTTATTTTCGAGCAACTCTTTTGGGTTGTTGGTGTCGGTCGGGCAGTAGCCATATGTGGAAATCAGTGACCGGCAAAGAGCGCCACATTAGTCATCATCACTATAAAAGTCATTAAGTAGCAAATTTGAAAATCGTTTTTTTATATTTTTATTGTTAAAAAATACTTTTTTTTAAACCATTTTAAAATGGTTCCCATTCGAAATAAATGCAAACAAAATTTTCGGACATATGCTGAAATCAGTTCTGATCGAAATTTAAATACTTAAGTAGAACTTTAATTTATATTCGTGCCACAGAACTTGAACAGTATTTAAAAACGCTACAAAATGTATTCAATAAGAGAATTCTAGAACATAAAACACGAATTGAAATTTTAATGCAATTTACATCGAAAAAGGAAACATTCCGGATTCGTTCTAGAGAATTTGATCTAGATCTAGAGAATTTGATCTACGTTTATAAAATATATTTAAAAATAGAATTCTGAAGCACGATACACGAATTGATATTTGAACACGATTTAGTTCGAAATTTGGAACTTTCCGGAACATTTGGCGGGATCCGTACGAAATGTTGATATATAAAAATGTCGAAATTTTAAAAGTCGAAACAATATTTGATCGAAACAAAATAGTCGAAAAGTATTTTAAAGCTAGATAATGTCGAAAAAACTATGAAACTATAAATACAACAAAAAAAAATCTATAGGATCAAAAAAGGTCGAATGCAGAAATATCAAAATATTGAAATGAAAATTTCAAATCATATTTGAGCCATTCCTTCATCAAATAAATCAGGAGTTGCTACTCACCCTTAATGGACTTTTGGCAACTGAAAAAGCGAATCGAGATTTACCATTTTTTTTATATTTTTCCAACCTTTAATGGGTGCAAGACTTTTGTATGGTGGTTCATTTTGAAATATTTCTTGATGCTAGAAACTCCGTTAAGGTCTTGTTTGAAAACTAATAAAACAATCTATTCGAAAATTTAAGTAGTGACCATTGATCGTTATCCTTAAACATTAAAATTTATTTCCTTAAAAAAAATAATTTAAAATAAAAATATCAAACATTTTCTTGATTTATTATAAATGTTCGAGTCAAATTGAAATTAACAAGATAAGTTGTAAATATTTCTTTCTACTAAATTTGAACAGATTCCATATTATTCTATTCTATTTTATTCTATTTTATTCCATTCTATTCTATACTATTCTATTCTACGCTACGTCCAATTCATGGTCGTCATAATCGTCCTAGCAGATCAACAATTGAGCGTCTAGTGGAAAAATTTTAATCCACAGGCACAGTCCAAAATGTTCCCGTGCCAGTGAGACAAAGAAGTGCCCGTAATGTCGAGAATATTGCTACCGCTGAGGCTTCAGTTGAAGAAAGCCCAAATGTGTCTCTCACACGCCGTTCTCAAGCGTTGGGCATCTCTGTGACGTCCTTGTGGCGAATTTTTCGAAAATATCTTGGCCTACATCCTTACAAAATCAAATTGACGCAAGAACTGAAGCCGCTTGACCACCAGAAGCGTCGTATGTTCGTGAATTGGGCTGAGCAACAACTTGAAAATAATTCGGATTTTCATCGAAAAATCATCTTCAGCGATGAGGCTCATTTCTGGCTGAATGGCTTCGTCAATAAACAAAATATGCGTTATTGGTCAGACAGCAATCCACACGTACTCCATGAGTCATCATAGCATTGCGAAAAAATTACGGTTTGGTGCGGTTTATGGGCCGGCGGCGTCATTGCGCCGTACTTCTCGTGATGATAAAGACAGGCACGTTACTGTGAATGTGAATCGCTACCGTTCAATGATAACCGAATATTTTTGGCCCCAATTGGATGATATGGACTTGTAGGACATGTGGTTCCAACAGGACGGCGCCACACAGCGAATGCAATTTATTGGAAACCAAGTTTGGAGAACGTGTTATCTCACGAAATGGTCCAGTCGATTGGCCGCCTCGGTCGAGCGATTCGACGCCGTTAGACTATTTCCTGTGGGGCTACGTCAAGTCTATGGTCTATGCCAACAAGCCAGCGACGATTGATGAACTTCGTAGGAATATCGAACGTGAAATTGCAGCAGTATCGGCCGATTTATGCTTGAAAACCGTCGAAAATTGGGTTCAGCGTCTGGACTTCTGCAAGCGTGCCCGTGGTGGCCATGCAAAAGAAATGGAGTTCCATACATAATGGCATCGAACGTACTTTTACAGGAATAAGGAATTTCATTGATATTCAAAACCGTTTTTTGTTTTATTTTGTAGCGCACTTATTGAAAACAACTTTACATTTTAAATACATTTTTAATGTATTGAAAATCAGATTTTTTACATATTTTTCATAATTTTAACATTTTTGGTAAATCGTTTAAGTCTTCCTCTTGAACATTTTTATTTTTCACAAAGTTAGAGCTGTGTTTTTGTTCCAAGAACTTTGTCATGATCTAGTATCTTGTAGTGCATGCAGCAGTTAACGGCTCGCACTTGTTCGACGCCGCCGCACCGCATGTTGTGGCCAACAGACCTCATGTAAACGCTGCAAAATACCCAACTTAGTCATTCGAAGACACAAATACCGATCAAACCAATAAATTAAATTATTAAATTATTATGGCATTCATTTCATGATTTATAGTCTTTATTTGTTATTAACATATTTATATTATAATCCTGGAAATTCATGTAAGTAACGTGTAACATAATATGTTTGCTGCAAAACATAATTGTTTTCCCTGTGTGTAACCTAGCTCTTTCAAACAGAATTGTTATCGACAATTTTTTTAAACATTCCCACAATGCAGCCTCTACACTTACACTTCTCAGAATATTCCATATTTCTGGCAAACCAACAGATAGATGAAATATTATAGGAAGTATTTAACAGGTTGTAAAATATTGTGGAATTGCAATGGCAGATACACGACATATTTTGAGAAAGGGCAGAACACGAAAAGATTGTGGTACAAACTCCTTATTCTGCATAAAACATGCCGAAAACATATTTCTAAACTGCTTCGACCCTGTCTATGCCCAAAATTTTGCAAATGTCTGAAATTGTTTCTCGGGAAACGACAACTTTCGGAATTAAATAAAATATCCGAAGGCGCATTTTATCATATTCAATCAAATAATTCAATGTCTAATATGATTTTGGGAATACCACCTCAGACAAAATGACTGTCATAGGAATATTTACGACTAAAACACTGATAAATTCTATTGGTAGATTCACGGCATATTTTAGGAACGGGCATAAAACAGACAGCTTGTAATACAAACTCCGCCTTTGTCTGTTTGTAATAAATGGTTTTTCAACAGAGACGCTACAAAAGTAGAGCGACAGGGACAGCAAACGACGCCATATTTCTTGCCGCTCTTTTGACATTTCTCTTCAGTAAGGTTTGCCATTTCATGATGGAAAGATATACGAATTCGAATTTCGGTAGTCAATTTTAATAATTTCGACTCGTTGTTGGCAAACCTTACTGAAGAGAAATGTCAAAAGAGCGGAAAGAAATATGACGTCGTTTGCTGTCCCTGTCGCTCTACTTTTGTAGCGTCCCTGTTGAGAAACCCTTGAAAAAACTTTTGTAACGCTCTTATTGAAAAATTCTTTATGTCGATAAAATGTTTCTAAGCTGCCTCGACCTTGCCTGGGGCATTTTCATACAAATTAAAAAATAAATTTATAGTATTTATATATGATATATCGAATTAATTAATAGTTTATCTTATTGCCTAATTTCAATAGTAAAGAGAAATTATATTATGGTATTTTTTTTTCTGAGTGTGGAAAGCGTATGTAAGATTATGAAATTTTAAAGCAATATGTACAGCTTTTTTGGAAAGGGGTAATATGGAGACAGCGTTTGATAAAATGTGAATGTCATATCAACTTCTTCGAAATATTAAAAAAACCTGCAGTCCAACTACATATGAACTTTGCAAATAGTGTGGGAAAATGTCAACAATTTACTGACAAACAACTGACAACCAACAGCAAAGATGGTGCACTTTTGCTAAACAAATTGACCAATAAAATATTTGCCAAATGTTTTCAAAACATAACCTAAGGTAAAAAACCATATTTGTCAATAACAACAAGAAAATGTCATGAAGTTGTCTCAAGTTGTGACAGATTGTTGAAAACTTTCACTCTTCAAATTCTACGACGTAAATTAAAAATACATAAAAAAAATTGAAATATTTAAATAAAAATGAAAAAATTTTATTGAAATTGGAAAAAAATCAAAGGTTACTGCTGAGAAAGCCCTGAATATAGCACGCTGTCTAAAAGTAGAAAATAATTAAAAAAATTAAATAAAAACAAATTTAATATGTGAAAAATATGAACTAAAAAAAAAAAAAATGAAATTAAAGCAATGTGAAAAAACTAAGCAAAAAAAATTGTTAACGCTAATAAAATTCAGTTGTAAAACAGCAAAAACTAGATTCAAGGTTAAATAAAAGTAAAACACAAAAAAATTAAAAAAAAAACCGTTTGTAAGCAAAAATCAGCGCGCGGTCAAAGGCAGAACGTGTATGAAAGACGAAAAAAAAATTAAACAAATTTTTGCATATATATTTTTTTTTAATATTGTTTTTTGTTGTAGTTTCAAACGCTTACAAGTTGAGCTCTGGCTGTTACATATTCAACTCGCTCGTCGCTCGCTCGCTCGCCCTTTACCTTGCTGACACACTTTTTATGCAAAATAACCAACCAGCCAACCGACCGCATGATTCGGGCCAAAATGACTACAGCAACAACAACAACAACAGTTAATAATAATAACAAAAACATTCGCCAACTAATTTAGTAATCAACACAACAACATTGCAATGGTACAAACAGCAACAACAACAACAACCATGACAACATTTGGCAAAAACGTTGTAGAAAACCTTCAAATACCATAACAACAACAACAACATTGGTACTAATTTGTTGTAATCACTTACAAGCCACACAACAACCACCGACCCAACAGAAATGTTAGGGTCAGTTAACAAGTCTTTGTCAAGGGTTGCCAACTGTTACCAAAAAAAAAAAAATCTTAAAAATATTTTTTTGTAACAGGTTTTTTTTTAAATAAAAAATCAAATTTAAAATAGTTTTACCCGTCTCTAAAATATGCCAGGAATCTAACTTGTATATTCCACAAAATTTGATAATCCCATACAAATCCCACAAACTTTCATTTATCTGTGTGTGTTGTTTTCCGTTTATTTCAGAACGGACACAACATTTTTCACAGCAACCCTAAATATATATTTTTTGCAGAATCAAGTCATATTTTAGAAACATTTTATTGAAAGATTTAAATCAGTCAATAGCGTAGTTTGTAACAAAGGATATACCTTAAAATGTCGGAAACTTTTCTTAAAATTTATAAAAAAAAAATTATAAAATAAATAACCAGCTATTCGCTTCCCAAATATGCCCAAAAAATCCTGAAAAATGTAAGAAATTTTGTCTCGTGTAGTTCAGACATATTTTGTGCAAGATTAAAGTACAAAGAGGCTTAGTTTATATCAAAAGATGTATTTTCCCGGAAAACAGACTCTTACAAATTCCGCGTTTTTCTGCTTTAAAGCTTTCGAAAATATATTTCTAACCCTAGTAGAAATTTGCCCGATGCGCCATCGGGAAATGATTGGGTTTTCGTTGGGTAAGCCCTATTAGAGAAAATATGATCATTGCCTTTGCATGCCCTTATCATGCTTACCATAGCAGGGTTTACATTATCTAAACAGTCAATGTTCCCGATCATAGCTACATTATTTGTTCCTCATAACGAAATTAGCATCAGGCAATGATCGAGATTAATGAGAGAAACTCTATTATGCTCGGGCTCAGACAAGGCAATTGTCGGGTAAATAGTAAAATGGGGAATTGCCCGATCAGTACATGATCATGACCTGAGGTCAATACATGATCAGGACACTGCGTTGCAAGGTAATTATGGGCCTCGTCATATCCCGATCATCTCAAATAATGACATGATCACTTCATAACCATGGCCCTACCAAAATGTCTACTAGGGAAGCAGCCTGCCAAAAACTGTACATTGGGCTGCTACACCCAGAAAAAAATTCCCTCAAATCCCATTAAAATTGGTCAATAGGACAGTTATTGATATAATAGTATACAAAAAATAAATCTGATCATATAAACTCAATGGCAATGTCATAGTATTTTCTAGTACTTATTCCTATTGACTATTTTTAATAGTAAAAAACTATTATTTATATAGTATTTTTCTCTGGGTGTATATGTTTTTCAGAAACTTCCAGTCTTTGTAATTATTCCAAAAATAGTTCTGAAAAATATCAGTAATTTGTTAACGGACACCCTAGACGTAGATTATTTTAAAAGGCTTTTTTAACATTTGAGCTGAAAAAGATGTAGTAAGCCAGTAAGATGTAAAAAGCCACCTATTTTCGGTTCGCTATAAATTTTGTATTTTTTATCTCAAGAATCGATCTCTAGACAACATTTTTGAAATCCCCACATACAATTTTTGACTGCATTTAGCAGTTTAGTAACATTTTGTCGACATACTTCAAACAGAGAAAGGCCGTTTTTGTATCATAAGCTGTCTGTGAATCTGTCATTAAAATTTCACAAAATTGGCAACCTGCTGTAAGCTTTTTTTAAAATCCTCTATTTATCTGTGTGTTTCCGGAAATATGACAAAAATATTCCGGTAAAATGCTAGAAATTTTGTCTCGACAGTTCAGAAATAAAATTTTTTAATCAGACAAAATTATAGTTTGCATAATAAGCTATCATTTTTCGGTCCATCTCTAAAAAGTTCCGGAAATCTACTTTTTAAACTCCACAAACTTGCATTTTACTGGAATATACGCCAAATATTCTGGAAAAATGCCAGACATTTCGGCAAACACACAGATAAATGGAATAACTTAGGAAGTGTAAAGCATTTTAATTTTTAATTTAATTTTAATGGCAGGTTCACGGCATATTTTTAGAAATACAAACTCCGCTTTTGTCTGTTTGTATTATGTCGAATAAAAGTCTCTAAGCTGGCTTGACCCTACTACAAAATTTTGTCTGTTGTGCTATACACCTCATAAAATATTCCATTTATTTGTGTGTTCCCGGAAATATGCCAAATTATTCCTGAAAACGGCTAAACAAAATTTCTCGAAACAAAATGTTTTAATCAGACTAAAGTGTAGTTTGGCTATCCCTAAAAAGTGACTATTTTTATATATATTTTTTTAAATTGATTTAATGTTTAATGTGTTTAGTTGAACAAAATTTTATAGGTATCTAATTAATGAAAATTTATAAAAAAAAATTATATTTAAAAATAGGTTAAGTGTGTACAAAAATATTTTTAAATTATAAACAAAAATTTATAATGTCACTACAGCCGGGAATCTTCCTTTTAAAATATATAAACTTTTTTTTACAATAAAATGCCACACATTTTGATTTGGGATATCTGAAACATAGACGTATAATTTAAAATCTGCAATAGAAATCATAATAGAAACCTACAAAAATGGTTTCGAGTTGAAGACGGCTTTTATACAATATGACACCGTAATTTAAATCGAAACGAAACAGGGGTTTTAAAATGAAATCGAATCCGCCATTCGTTTGAGTTTTAATACTTGTTTAAGATAGTCTACTGCTGAGATATTTGTCCATACTTATTAATTATATCATCCATATACATTTTTCTAAAATTACATTTTTCAAGTTTATGGATAAATTTTTATATAAAATTTCAAACAACATTCGAAAGAATATGAAATTATTTTTAATTTGACACCAACATGACACCATTATCGATTCGATATGGTCAGATATATAAGGTTTTTCAAAAAGCCTTCTTACATTCTTCTTTCTTCAATTAGGATGTTGATTGAGAACTCATCATTGATTTTTTCTTAGTCTAGGGACTAGGGAAAAGATCAACACGATCAAGTCAGGATCAATTCGAACTTAACAGGCTAAATTTCCACTAGGATTACAACGATATTAACATTTTTGAAGTAAAAAAAACACTTAATATACGAATATTTTAAAATGTGCAATATAAATTTTATAAAAAGCAACAATTTGAGAACGATTAATTTTGATTTAAATTGTTCGGAAATTGTTAATCTTAATAATGGTGACACAATTTTGAAAGATTGAAAAAAATTATATTTTATAAAATGTATTTTGTAAGTTCTACCTCTATAAAGAAGACGTTATATGGCAATTAATTGAAATATTAAGTTTGAGAAGGTCTGATTGAAGTAATGCCTTTATTTTTATTGATACCTTGCGTTACACTGTGCTTTTTATAACTCGTTATGTAAATTATTGTTGTGATCTCTTTCAATGCATCTAATTAACATCATTAAAAAGAATATAAAAATTTAAAATTCAATGTTTAAATGACAAATAGCTAAATAAAATTGTTTACTGAATATTGTTTATTGGAAAAAATAAAGAAAATTGAAAATAGTTTGTAAAGAATGTATGAAAAAGCAATATAAATGAATTTCCAAATAGAAATACTATATTAATACTAATTATAAATTTGATTTTAATGTATGCAAAAAAATAAACTGAATACCAATTTCATAGTATTTTGTAGTAATTTATCGATGGAAACTATTAATTTAATGGTATTTTTAATGAGTGAACAAATTTGAAATTTGTTTATCGAAAATGAAAACCTTATATAGGATTCTACTAAATAAAACACGATAATTGATGCCTTTAAACGATATCGTTTCGATATTATTTGGATATCGTTTGGATATTTGTTGGGACATTTTGACCAATCGTCCCAACACCAAGATTTACTCACAAAATTCAATTAAAATTGAAACGAAAGTTGAAATAAGCCCGTGAAATATGTCCCTTAATCAGTTTCATCTGAAGTAATCTATTTTTCATAAGGTTCGATTGAAATACAGATTCGTGGGAAGTGGTATTACCGATGATAATGATTTATATTGCTGAATAAATAAATTTGGAAAAAATATTAAATTCAAAACATGCATTTTTTTCGACAATTATTTGAAATATAGAATATTGCTGTATTGAGTCATAAAACTAACGACCCCAAAAAATCTGCCACACCCCAAAAAAAAAAAAATGTTTTTTTCATTTTCAGAAAAGACGAAAATACTATTTTGAAAATTGGCTGTCAAAACAGCATTTACGACAAGTCAAAAACATGAAACCCATCAAAAGTGATCGTTGCAACGCATTGCCACGCCTTGGCGACACCAACCCCCGCTCCCGTCCAACTTCTATTCTGGGCAGAGGCCTATTGCGGTTTTTTTTTGTTTTAATTTTAAGTAGCCCCGATCATTAGCACGTTGTCGCACATGGCCAATTGGCAACGCTGACATGATGCGGTGGCCAGCGGCAGTAGTGCGTTTAATCATTTGTCAAAATCTGTGTAATACGCGCAAAGCTAAAATTTGTAAACGAAAACAACTACAATATGTTACACATCATCAATTCAGTGGAAATGACAGAAAAAAACAAAATAAAAAACAACAATTTTATTTAGTTAAACCACTCAACTTTTTTGGCT
The DNA here is from genome assembly GCA_951804985.1 of Dryomyza anilis. Taxonomy (NCBI): domain Eukaryota; kingdom Metazoa; phylum Arthropoda; class Insecta; order Diptera; family Dryomyzidae; genus Dryomyza; species Dryomyza anilis. The sequence goes on along the minus strand of OX638132.1, from coordinate 84,358,994 downwards.
GCTACACTACACTTTATTTATTTAATTTGACAAAACGCACTGTTGGCCTAAAACAAAGTTGTAAAAAAGATTAAAAGAAAATTTGAAGAAAAAAAATCTTCAAAAACATTTTGAAATTTTGTCAATTTCAATTTTACATGTTTTGTGGTTTTCTTGTTGCAATTTGAAAAATTTGTCAATAATTTATGCTGTCTCTGCAAAATATCAACACAAAAAGAAAACATCATGTTTTACATACAATTTTAATTGTTTTAAGTTTTGTCTTCACAGAATATTTAAATTCCTTTAGCAATTTACCGCAGCATTTATTTGCATTTGTCTGTGTGTTTCATAGAAATTATATTTAATTTATCAACGCAGTTCTTTGAATTTTATTTAATTGTTTAGGAACTGGGCCACCAGTGACGTTGATTAATCAAGCACATCAAAAATAATGCAATCAAAGCCAGAGAGACATGTTTTCTATTTCGAAAATAAGGCTTTAAATTGCAAAAACGAAATGGTTTTTTTTATTCTAAAAATATTTTATAATTTCACGGAATGTTGACACATATAACAACGTTTAATTTAAGCATATTGTATAGTTTAAGTGATTTCATTGTTAAAATGTTATTTAATTTTATTTCTTAGAATAAATATAATGTGTTTACTTTATAAAATGCGTCTACTTTCAACTCTTTCTAGAATGATAAACGATTTAGAAAATTTAATTTTCTAAAATCGATTTTAAAATTTCCAAAAAATGCGCAGACTAGACCCCTCTATGACGCTGCGTTTAAAATATATGAAGATTTTAAGAAAAACATGATTCATCAGCCGATTACTTCAGGACCAATGAACCAATGAAAATTAATGAATTTTGCAGTAAATAATCTACTATGAAATCACTATTAAATGCGCCTACTCTGACTCATCTACGACACTCCGTTTAGAAAATAGAAGATTTTTTAGAATATTTTGCAGTAATGTTTTACACACCCTGAATTTTATATTATTACGATATCGGAACGTCATCATTTAGAGATCCAAATTCTTGTTCTCAATGATTAATAATTATAGGAAAATGATACGGTTTCCGAAAAAACTGACCTATCGAGAAAGATATCGCTATTTATGTGGTTCAATATCTCTAGAATTGATCTTCATTGATCTATTTAATTTTTCAATAAACCAATTTAGTTTTGCCGAAAATGTTGTCATTTAACAAACATTCTAAGAACAAAAACTTCAATTCAAAAATACATTATCGAGTATTAAATTATTATCAATTATTGTTTGCAATGAACTTATGTTTGTTTAGTTAGTAATGGTTAATAAACATAATAATATTTAATTAGAAAAAAAAGTATCGTTCAGTCTATTGAATTTTTCACATCCTACTCATGTCGGAGACCTCCAATGCCTCGATGTTTTCTCGAATAACTGCGAAAAAAAAGTTCTATCTCGTTGATTTAAATTCTCTTACAAAATACGATAGACACATTTATCTAATCGATATTAGAATTATTTCGCAGCAATCAAAAACTTTCTATTTTCGATATCGCATCGCATAGAACCGAGAAATCTCTGACAGAGCGCATCGATATTTGTCCGTACGAGACAATGTCGAATATCATGTTCGATATTCTTCTCGCATTGTACTGTACTGTTATCGAAACGATTGACATACTGGAATATATAAGTTATAATTTAGTTAAAGTTTAAAAAGAATGTCAACCATAATATAACAACCATAGAAAAACATTTAAGTTATATAAGTAATACAAAACTTATATCCTTTAAAATTAATTTCTACAGACCTTTTTCATAATTTCCTTAACTGTTTCATCAAAATCATTCATTAAATAAATAATTTACGAAAAATGTTTAGACAATTTTATGGTTTTATATGGGAAATTCCAGAACCAAAAATATAGATGATAATTAAAGGGTTTAGTGCACAATGTCGATATTTATCCGACATTGAGTTTTGCATTTCATTTATTTTGAACTGGGAAATATTTCACCCTTATATGGGCCATTCCACACCAAATCGACCAAAAAAAGTCAAATTTGAGATTTTACCTTTTCGATCTTAATGAACTTTTGGGAACTGATAAAGGGTATCGAGACATGCACTAAACAATTTTTTTTTCCGACCACTACTTCCAGAGATACAGTGGCTCAAAGTTGGAAAAAATGTGCCAAAAATCACTTTTGTACTGTTGTTCATATTAAAATATCTCTTGAACTAGAAATGCTAAAAACTCCGTTAATGGCTCGTTTTAAAGCTAATAGAACAAGATTTTAGAAAAATTAAGTTGTAATTTCCATGTGGCCCGTGGTCATTATCCTTGCACTTCAAAATTGTGGTCCTTAAAAAGGACCCTTTTTAAAATTCTGAAAAAAATCCTAAAAAATCCTCATTGAAATCGATGAAGGTGAGTTCCAACCGCTGGTCGATTTGGTGTGGAATGGACCATATACTACATTTAATAGATATAAATACATTTATTTAAACTAAACATCGGAGTTGCAGGTACCAATAATATCCATATTAAGAAATTATCAGAGTTCGGATTTGCACGCACGCCCGCGCCCGCGCCCTTAAGTAAATGAGAAGCAAATTTGTTTACGCATACTCTGCACTTGGGCACCACATTTTTTATACAACACATCCCATCGCAACGAGTGATGCTTTGCTCTATTCTCGGTACCTGCCCTCGTGCGGGCTACGAAACTAAAAAAAAAAGCCCGCGCAGACGTGGAATGAGAAAATAGAGAAACATATCGCGCAAGTGCTATGGTATTTATTTCGCGGGGCAACTCCGTGCAACAGCGAAAACCGACTGCCCGGGGCAGCACGCGGGGCAATTTTTCACAGCCAGTTGATTTTTTCTTGTATGACATTCTTATGTGGCGCAAGAGTACGGCACTGTTATAATATACTGCGCAATGTTTTAATAATTTTTAAATAAAACTATCGTTAATACAGAAAAGTTTGGCAATACTCAAATACAATTTTAATCGAAGTTTTAATTTGGTTTATAAAAATTGTATAATTTAGTACTAGTTTTTCAGTGCAAGTTTAAACTTAGTGTACATTTTTACAAATGAGGATATACATTATTTTTCGAAGCCTATCATGTAGCTTTTTTATTAAAATAGATTTTTGCACATAATAATTTTTGTATTTGAATAAAAATGTTGATTAAGATTTCATGTTAAATTTATTTTTCTGTTCAACGAACAATTAAAAGATACAATTTTTATAAACCAAAACAAAACTGCGATTAAAAGTGTATTTGAGTATTGCCAAACTTGTCTGTATTATCAATAGTTTTATATAAAAATTATTAAAACATTGCGCAGTCTAGTAAAACAGTGCCAATAAAATATACTGGCTGTGAAAAATGCGCGTGCTGCCAGGGGCAGTCTGTTTTCGCTGTTGCACGGAGTTGCCCGCGAAATAAATACCATAGCACTTGCGCGATATGCTTCTCTATTTTCTCATTCCACGTCTGCGCGGGCTGCAGTTTTTAGTTTCGTAGCCCGCACGAGGGCAGGTACCGAGAATAATACAAAGCATCACTCGTTGCGACGGGATGTGTTGTAAAAAAAATGTGATGCCCGAGTGCAGTGTCTGCGTAAAACAAATTTGCCCGTCAGTGTATGAAGAAAGGGTCATGTGCGGGCGCACACGGGCATTTCCGATCTCTGGAAATTATACTATAAATGCTGTATTTCAAAAAATGCCCTTTGCTAATCAAGAATAACAAAATAGAAAATCCGTTGAAACTGTAATATGTGCCTACCACATAAAAAAAATCGTAAAAGTGTTTTTCAATATGATGAAAAGTATGTGCAGAAAACGTTTCATCATATTAATGAACAAATACATAAAATACAACATCATATATACATCATATATACATCATATATACATCATATATACATCATATATACATCATATATACATAATATATACATTATATATACATCATATATACATCATATATACATCATATATACATCATATATACATCATATATACATCATATATACATCATATATACATCATATATACATCATATATACATCATATATACATCATATATACATCATATATATCATATATACATCATATATACATCATATATACATCATATATATACATGTAGCGTCGGTAGCTCGTCTGGTTAGTGTGTTGGACTAAGAACGAAAAGTCGCTTGTGCGTTCGATTACGAGCCGAAAGGTACGCGGTTCGATCCCCAGCGACTGCCAACATCTTTTTCATAGAAAAAAATGTTCTATGCGACGCTACCTCTCGGCAGTAAATGGCAAACCTACGAGAGTAAAACATTGTCTATGAAAAGCTCTCACCCGCCTTATACATTATATTGAAGAAAGCTGTTCATCAAACCAAATTTCCATCAAAATAATTATTTTTCGATAACTTTTTGTCATATTTTTCAGTTTGCAAGTAGTTCTTGTATATTTCATTATTCACAGAAAATAATGTACATCATATTGATGAATTTCGATCTTCAAACCATGATTCATTGTATTGAAGAACCATTCATAATATTAATGACTATCAATATCTATCTTATGAGTGCTATCATAAATATGATGAACGATTGGTAATTGTCGAAAAAGTGTTTTCAATATGTTGAAAAATATGTGAAGAAAACGTTTTATTATATTAATGAACAAATGCAACATATGTGTACATTTAAGAGTGCTGTTCATCAAACCAAATTTCAAGCAAAATATTTATTTCTCGATCATTTTTTGCCATGCTTTTCAGTTCTCAAGTAGTTCTTCTATGTTATTTCTTATATAATGCTTGATCGACATGCATAAATTAGTAAAATGTTTTGTAATATATTTATTTATAATTACTACTTTTTATTAATAAAAGTTATATTTATAAAAAAATATATTTCAAAAAAAAATTTAACAATTTTTTTTTATTTTTTTCAGACAAATTTGTGTTCGAAAAAAACATTTTTTCAGACTAATTTGTTTTCCAAAAAAATATATATTTTATACGAATTCGAATTTAGTAAATTTAGTAAATTTTAATAATTTCGACTCGTTGTCTCGTATATCTTTCCAACATTAAATGGCAAACCTTACTGAAGAGAAATGTCAAAAGAGCGGCAACAAATATGGCGTCGTTTGCTGTCCCTGTCGCTCTTTTGTAGCGTCCCTGTTGAAAAACCCTTGAAAAAAAAACTTTTGTAGCGCTCTTATTGAAAAACCCTTTATAAACATTCTTTGAAATTGAAATGTAATTCTCATTACTAATTTGTAATGTTACCTATTTCAATTGAAAATATCTCGGAAAGTTCTCGAACTCATTCGGAATTTTCTCTATTTGAATTGGAAATTGTGTGGTTTTTTTTTTCTATAGAACTTATGTTTTTGAACATTCTTTACAGTAACTTATAATTATTAGATTATTTTAGATACATTTTTTACTAAAATATTGTTCTCGTCAATAAATTATTAGGTTTTAACTGAAGTTTGAAAAATTTAAAATTCAAATGTCAAAAACAAACATCAAAATAATATTTAAAAGTTTTATTAATAAAACTAAAATAATTAATGATCTAAAGGTTTTTTTTTTTGTTGGTGTTTAGAGCAGCATCAAAGAAAAAAAATCCAACTTTAAATATTGCTGCTCACTTTAATGATGTCGTCGGTGTTTCCGGTGACGGTTGGTCAAAATAAGTGCACAGATTGTAACACATTGCAGCATGTTTTAAGACACAACAAAACAAACAAACGAAAAAAAAACTAAAAATTTTGAAAAATAAGATATTTAAGCATTTGAATTGTTGAACTTTTTGTTGGTTTTTGGTTGTTGCTTGTTGTGGCTGTTTTGAGGACAAACAGCCAGCGTCTATTTTGGCCAACAATTGTGGGCGTTGCATGCCGAATGACACTTTGCAACCAAACAACAGACGGACGGCGGACTGACAGAGCGGACATTGCAATCATCTTCGCAGCCTCCACACATTCATTTGTAATAATTTGCACCTCCCAGCAGCAGCAGCAACTAGTTCAACATTTGTGGCAACAGCAACATTTGCCGCCTTAGTTTCCAGTGGTATGAGGTCCGCCCGGCTGACACTCTTATTTTATTTAATTAAAAGTAAATTTTACATGTTTTTTGCATTTTCCACAAATATTTTTTGGTGTCGAGCAAAAAATGTCTTTCAATTTTGTTTTAATTATTGTTGCACTTTAGTCGGGGCGCATTTGCTGTTGCCGTTGCTGATACCATTTGGAAGCGATCCATCGGTCGTTAGTTCGTCGCCGCCTCCTCCATACTTTGGACTCGTTCTGTCAAATCGTTGTCTTTATTTCATTGCTCGACGGAATGCGTCCGTCCTTCGGCATTAGTCGGACGCACAGCATACAGGACAGTTGCTCGTCGGTCGGTCGGTCGGTCGCTCGGTCAATGCGTCTGTCTTCCCGGTCCAACCCACCGTCTGTAAGTCCATTCGTCCGACAGACAGACAGACAATGTTGCCTGGGACAAGTTAATGTCTTTGAATAAATGAAAACAGCATCTTTTTTATTTTATTTTCGTCTTCTAATTGTTGGCATCGTCGCTTGTAATGTTTTGTGTAAATATTTCACTGGACAGATCCAAGTGATATTAAACAATTCGAAATGGAGGTGGCTAAAAGTGTCAGCTTCGTGCGGTCTCATTCAAAATTACAGAAAATATGCAGCAAGAAAATTACGAAATTCGCACAAATGCAGTTGATGCAGTCTCAAGTAATTGTGATAACTTTAGTTTTTAATTATTTTAAAAATTTTGAAAGTTTTTTTATTTTCTATTTTTTAATTTAAAAACATTCGGGGGCCAACAAAAATAATGATGAAATTAATAAAACCAATAAAAAAATAATAAATGACGTTCTGTAACACAGAAGATCAAGACATAGATGTTGAAAACTCCTCTTAGGGTAAAAAATTCGACTTTTTCCTAAAAATATTTGTTTTCTATTTATTATACTTCAATTTTAACCCAAAATAAAATATTAATATATAATTAATAAAAAAAATTTATATGTTATTAATTTGTTGAAAATTATGCTACAGTTTATTCAAATTTTCAATATATGTCATTGAACAACGCACTCCTTATACATTTTTCTCTAAATACATTTTTCATAAAAATCCCTCAATGGAGTAGTCTTATCTCACTGTTCTTCACCGAGTACATTTTTTCCAAAACAGTTTTTATCCGACAATCTAATGGTTCCAGACTTAATTTTCCATTTCAAATTTAATAGAATTCCATTTCAGATTGAAATATTTTTTTATTAGGATAGAATTTCAAATAAAATAGTTTTTTAATTTTAAAATTGAGAAAAATCCAAATTAAATTCAAAATTTCTGTTTCGACAAATAAATTATACAATTTTATAATGAACTAGCAGGGACCCGGTTTCGCTACTAAAACAACTTCTCTCCAAAAACAATTCTTTTTCGAACTATTCTATTAGGAAAATTCTTCCCAGATACAATTTGCCCAAGGACTATTCTTCTCCGGTAAATTATTTCTCGGACAATTCATAGATGATTCCCTCTTAATTATTTCTCTATAAATAATTATTTTTCTAGAAAAGCACATTTTCATTTCACATTTTTATTTATTTGAATCTCAGAGATTATTTTTTTTTGCTAATTTTAGTGTGTAGAGTTTAGGTATAATGAGTTTCGGTGTGGTAAGTTCAGGTGTGATGTGTACCGATGTGGTGAGTTAAAGTGTGATGAGTTTAAAAATTATGGGGTGATTTCTATCCTTATTTGAATTATCATTGATACACAGAAAAAATTTACATCATATTGATGAATTTCGTTCTTCAAATCATGACTCTTTGTATTGAAATTTCATAATATTGATAACTACAAAACATCAATATTATAAATTCATTATTAATATGAGGAATGACCGAAAAAGTGTTCTTCAATATGATGAATTGTATGTGAAGAATACGTTTCATCATATTAATGAACAAATACATAAAATACAGTATTTACATATGTTAAGGGTTTTTCAAATGGGACGCTACAAAAGTAGAGCGACAGGGACAGCAAACGACGCCATATTTCTTGCCGCTCTTTTGTTATGTCTCTTCAGTAAGGTTTGCCATTTTATGATGGAAAGATATACGAATTCAAATTCAAAAGAAATGTCAAAAGAGCGGAAGAAATATGGCGTCGTTTGCTGTCCCTGTCGCTCTACTTTTGTAGCGTCCCTGTTGAAAAACTCTTAAAAAAAACTTTTGTAGCGCTCTTATTGAAAAACCCTTTATATCATATTGAAGAATGCTGTTCATCAACCAAATTTCAATCAAAACCTTTATTTTTTTGTTCATTTTTTGCCATACTTCTCAGTTCTCAAGAATTTCTTGTATGTTTTTTCTTATATAATGCTTGCTCGACATGCATAAATTAGTAAAATATTTTGTAATATATATTTATAATTACAACTTTTTATTAAAAAAAGTTATAATATATAAAAAAAAAATATTTGAAAAAAAAATATTTTTTTTCAATTTTTTTTTTAAACAATTTTTCATTTTAAATTAAAAAAAAATAAAATATACATTTTTTAATTTATCCGGACAATTTTTTTTTCGAAAAAAAAAAATATATTCTTGGAAACTTTCTTTCGATTTTTTTTTAATCTTGTTTTTCCAACCAACATTTTTTTATGGAATGTTTTCCAAAATATTTTCAAAAAACTATTTTTTTTTTTTGAAAAATTTGTAAAAAAATGTCGTATTAATTAATTTATTTTGAAAAAAGAAAATTATAATATTAATCATATTGAAATTTATATTAATAAATATAACTGATCAATTTACAAAAAAAAAATATTTGTGTATATTATGAATTTATTCATCAATATGACGATTCAAATTCATAGTATTGAATATTTCGTTGAGTTTAAATATATAATGAATGCATTCATCAAAATGTCATTTAATGAACGGTGGCATCAATATGATAAATCTGTTAGTTGGTAGTAAACATCATAATATTCATGAATAAATTCATTATATTGATGAACTTTTTTTCTGTGTTACAGTTTAGAAATTATGGGGATGGTTATCACTGATAATCACTGCAATAATTCTCGAAATATAGCATCTTAAATATGTATCTGGCATTGTCAATGACATGACCAGGGTAGTTCTATTCTGCCTAAGTTTTGTGAGATCGATTAAAATAAAAAAAAATATGGCATTCAATAATGATTTTAAGGTATGTCACTTGAATGTGCTTTCTATCATCAAAAATACAGCAGCATTTTAAAACTTAAATTTCGCCTTAAATGGTAAAAAGATATTCACAAAATTATTTTTTCGATATCAATTTAATTATATGATATTTAACTGAAATATAATGACTAGGGGTTCCAATACCGAAACATTTTAACAATTCCACGATTTTCGGCATTTAAGAAAAAAAAAACACATACAAGATACAAGAGAATAGTCCGGAATTATTAAAATTTTATTAGAGATAACAAAAAATAAAAAAATCTTAGTGAAAAATAATAGCAGCGGTGTCTTTAATTGACAACAAACTTTTATCATCAAGATCTATACACACAGAAAAACAAATTTCCTCAAATCCCATTAAAATTGGTCAATAGGACAATTATTGATTTAATAGTATACTAAAAATAAATCTTTTCATATAAACTCAATGGGAATGTCATGGTATTTTCTAGTATTTAATGGTATTTTCCGATTAAAATAATAATTTATCCTATTGACTATTTTTAATAGTAAAAAAACTATTATTTATATAGTATTTTTTTCTGGGTGTAGCAAATAATAAAACTATGCTAACGGATGCAAATTTAAAATTTTGTAATTTTCAATTTAGCTGTTATTTTAATTGGTCGTTCCGGGATTTCAATTGAAATCAAATGAAATTAAAACATAAATATTGAACATATGGTTCACAAACTAAAGCAATTTATATGATTTCAATAAGAGGTAAATATTACTACAAACGTCAGACTAAATTGACTAAAATTCCCTACACCTATATGATAATGATATCACACACCTTTTGAAATGGTCCAGAGGTCCCCTGGGTTTACAAATCCTGAAATACAAATCCTTCGAACTTTCAGTACTCATAAGTGTACCGATTTTTTGGGTTTTTTCGGGCGCCAAAAGTTGAAAAAATATGAATTTTATATATTTGCCTATAAAGTCAATATATATATATTAGCAAAAAATGTTTATCGGGCGGTATAATAGAAATTCATGAGCTATTTAAACATAAGTGGTCAGTTCACAGGTCGCAATCGACCGATCATGCACATTTTCTTTATCAGACAGCGTAGGTATATAAGTAATCTAAATTAAAAGTCTGAATAATGTGGCTCTTCTAATTTTTCTGTAATCGTGATTTCAACTGACAGATTTCAGAAAACAGACGTAAAAGTCTTAGATTTTTTTTTTACTTATCTTTACATGCTAATTTTGCAAAGATCCAAAAAAATATGCATATCCCTAGTACTAATTTGCCCGATGCGCCATCGGGAAATGATCGGCATTTCGTTGGGTAAGCCCTATTAGAGAAAATATGATCATTGCCTTTGCATGCCCTTATCATGCTTACCATACCAGGGTTTACATTATCTAAATAGTCAATGTTGCCGATCATTGCTACATTATTTGTTCCTCATATCGAAATTAGCATCAGGCAATGATAGAGATTAATGAGAGAAACCCTATTATGCTCGGGCTCAGACAAGGCAATTGTCGGGTAAATATTAAAATGCGGAATTGCCCGATCAGTACATGATCATGGCCTGAGGTCAATACATGATCAGGACACTGCGTTACAAGGACATTATGAGCCTCGTCATATCCCGATCACCTCAAATAATGACATGATCACTTCATGACCATGGCCCTACCAAAATGTCTACTAGGGATTGTCAGTATTTTGATTATAATTTATAAACAATAGATTTTTTTTTTACAGAAATTCCGGAAATAAATAAAAACTCAGAAAACGTGCTCTAAACCGAAAAAAAAGTTGTATATTTCTTTTAGCTCTATAAATCGTCTACAGTTTTAATTTGTCTACAAAACCATTAAATACTCTGAAAATAATTCTTATTTCTTACTTTTTTTTCGCTTTACCTCATATACAACTCATTTCAATGCAATCTAAATTATCTCATTTTCTGCAAAAAAAAAAAAAAAAAAAATGAAAAAAACTGTATCTGATAAAACAAAATTTCAAATATTTAAACAATTTCACACTTTAAAAATAAGTTTCATTGATTAAAAACCTCATTGGCAGCCATATAGTAAAATCAATGAGGTAATAAAAAATGAAACTCAAAGTTTTTATTTTTAGTTTGTTGTAGTTTTAAAATATATTTGTGCTGCTTTATCTTTTTTTTTTGCATTTTTTTTAATAGTTTTTATATTCTCAGTCTATTTCTAGCGCATACAGAGTGAGAGTATCTATTATCTGCCATTAATTTCGTTTTTATTTTCAACTACAATAAAAATAAAATTCACGAAAGTGAATGTGATTTTTATTTTTACACTTATTTATATTTATTTTTTTGTGTATGGTGTAAAAATCGTTGGGGGTTTTATCTTATCTACCGTTAGTAAGTGCGCTAATAGAAATTCTGATAGTATTTATGAGAGTAACATTTTTACTAATACCATAACTTTTATTTTATTGCTGCTATTATTACTATTTTTTTTTAATTTCGAATTGTTTATTTTTATGATTTAAATAATTCTTATAGTTTATGTAATTTTATGGAATTTTTGCAATAAAATGATATCTAGAATTAGTGTTATTGTTCACTTTGTTGATTAAACTATGCATATCAAGTATGATTGCGCTTGTTTAGATTGTTGAGTACCAAGTGGTTCTTATGCTTAACTTCACTATGTACTCTTCTTGATATCTTCTGAATTTTAGATGTTTTTCCCTTCGTGAAGGTGCTATAGTTACGTTTTAATTAATTTGTGAAATTATTGTTAATTCAAAGAGTTCTGTAATATAATATATTTATTATTTATTTAAAGGAAATATGTATCATTCATTTATGCGCTTTCCTGCTCCAGTTTTTTTTTTATATTGAACCTTTTGATTGCTATATCAGCGCAAATCTTTTGCCCTCTTTGCATAACAATCTGCCCTATTGCAATATTCTCTTTTCACCCATTTATTCTTTAATTCATGCCGTGTTTTCATTCATCAGCGACTTCTTTGGTCATTGATTGTCGCTCAGCATTGACCGTGAATTGACTTGAATTCATTATGTTCAGTTGTCGATGAATTTCGTAATTTTATGCATTCGATGTCTTCCACATTCGTTGTAAGTTCACAAAACGAAGATGATCGTGTTCACCCTACAATCAGCAATTGTTGCTTGGAGGTGGCAATTGTTATAAGTTTTGTTTTTTTTTTTTTTTTGTCAATTACTGTTGTTGTTTTTTGAACCAGCTCAAAATACATATTGCATTCGGTATTAAAACACCGAAAAAATAGCTGCAGTAAATTATACTACATGTATGTCTTTGTTTTGAAAATATGTAGTTCTACTACATTTTGAACGTTTTTAAATATATTTGTATTTATTTAAAATAATTTACCGACACATTGTATGAAAAATTCGATTTCTACTTAGTACAGAAACGAAGAGACCGTTTTCGTGCTTGTCATTACTTTGAGTCGTCAAAACTGATGATGCTTAGTGGTGCTTCCATTTTCACCACCAGGAAAATATTTTTGTTATACACTTCTACAAGTATATGTATATATTTCTTTGTATATTTTTCTTGAAGTTATAGTGGTACCCTCTTTAGTTTTATATGTACCTTTTTTCATATTTATAATTGTTGTATCTTATTTTTGTTCATAAAAAAAAATCTTTTTAATATTTAATCATAAACATTCCAAATCATTAAAGATTTTTTTTTCATAAAATATAAAAATATTTTTCTAAAATTAATTATTACAATAAAGTAAAATAAAAAGAAAAGTGTAGTAATTTCTCTACATATTTTAGGACGTATAAATATGGATAAAATCTATTTATTTCAATATAAAAGTATTCAATTTTTGTATAGAAATGCATTCAAATTATGTTGTTATTATCCATACTAAAAGAACTACAGCAATGTAGTAAAAACAAATACATTTGCTTTTGTGCGTAAATTAAAGATATATGTATTTATTTTAAAAACATTTTTATTTATTTTTAATATAGTATTCTTTCGGTGTAGATTTGTTGCTTTGTTTTTTTAGCCGTCAGGTTCAAAAAGTTTTTAAATTTTTTATTTCTCACATAACAATTATAATAAATTATTAAAACATATATTAAAACCATTTGCAAAAAAATTTCCGAATCCGATTGAGCAGCCGATTAGTACTTTTAAAAATATTTTTTATTTTGACATAAAACTACATATAATAATAATAAAAATAATAGTGTCTATTTTCAAAAAAAAAAAAAATCACTTTACAACGTTCAAACCTTTACCATTTGATACATACTGTTAGAAAATTCAGTCTACGGAAAACTGTTCTACGAGTTCGTATCGCTGCATTGTGTACAAAATAAAAACACTCTTATGTTTGGTTTAAAATATAACAAATAACAAATTCTAACAACTGCTGCATGTCCCCAATTTAACTTGACATTGATCACACGAGATGCACTCGACCACTTTCCAATCACTACTGAAGTAAAGTACCTCAGATGCGGCTCCCTTATATACTGCATGCATCAGTTCGACACGTTTCGACAAGCTTCGACTTGTTTCGAGAACCTTCTACTCGTTTCGTGAATGACGCATGCTATTGACATCTCATTCGCACTAATGTGTTTTAATGCGCTGATCTTCCATCTCTTTCTCGCACACTCAGTGCGCTGAATGATCTTCCGTCTCTTTCTAACACATGCTTAGTGCGCTGAATTGTCTTGCGTCTCATTAATTATTGTTGATTGCTTGCACTATGGGGCAAATTACCTCTTTTCGTAACAATACGTTCAATACAGTCAAAATATTTTCTAGAACATTTCACAAAATATTTTTCGTAATTTTTAATTTCATAAAATACACGAAACATTTGTAATTTCTATTTTTTTTCCTAAATTTTTTTTTACGAACGATTTGTATATGTTACGAATCAATATTCGTAAAATTAAAACAACAACATTACGAATATTTCGTTAAAATTACGTAACTATCGTTATATTATTTACTATTACATTTTTTTTTTAGGAAAGAATAACATATTTTACGAATGAGCTTTTAGTTTTATGAAAAAATTACTAAACTTTCGTAAATTTTGAAGCTATATGTATAATTTTACGAAACATTCGTGTTTTTTACGAATCATTCGTAAAAACAGAAATCAGTTGCGTCAAATAGCAACTTCAAGCTTTATTTTAATTGGTCGCAAACAGATAGTTGTAAAATACAAATAGTTTTAAAATATTTTCGGTGTGAGTTTTGTTTTTGCTTAAAGTGCAAAAGTATAAAATCAGTGCATAATGTTTCATATTTTTATGAATGAATCGTCAATTTCATCGAGAGTTATTTAAAGAAAATATTTTATTTAATTGGTATCGTGGGCGCAAATAATAATAATAATAATAGTTTGGCGCTACAGTCCTGTATAGAACTTCGGCCGAGCTCTCTCACCATTTTGAGCTGTGCGTGTTATATTTGTACTCAAAGTGGTGGGACCTACAGTTTATTGCCGAATCCGAACGGCGGGTGAGAGCTTTTCATAAGCAATGGTTTTACTCTCGTAGGTTTGCCATTTACTGACGAGAGGTAGCGCGGTATAGAAAAAATGTTTCTATGAAAAGATGTTGTTAGCCCCAGTCCAGGCTTGAACCGGGGACCTTTCGGCTCGCAGTCCAACGCACTAACCACTGAGCTACCGCGGCTACGTGGGCGCAAATAGATAGTTATAAATACAAAATGGTTTAAAAGGTGTTCTTTGTTAGCTGTTTGTGTCAAAAGTATCATAATTCATATTTTTATGAATCGTCATTTTCATCGTCAGTTTTTTTTTAACAACGGATTCGTCTAATTTACGAAAGATTCGTAAACTGTTTCATCTGGTTTATAAAATTACGAATGTTATCGTCAAAAGTGCGAATACTTTCGTAAAATGTACGAATATATTCGTAAAATGCTACTCAAATATTTAATAAATTACGAATCTTTCGTATTATGCCTTTCGTAGATAAAATCTAGGAATAGTTTTGTAAAATAAACAATTAATATTCGTAATTTTATCATAGATTTACGAAAGTTCTTTCATGTATTTTACGAAATATTTTGTGGCTATATTTCACGAATATTTTCGTAAAATACACGAACGATTTCATGTATTTTAAGCTGCTTTTATTTTGACTGTACTTGAATTTGAAAAAAATATGGAATATCATTTAAACGAAGCAAGGCTATGTCAAGTACAGATAATTTGAACACATGGATATTTTAAATGTGTTTCTTTGTTTGTGCATCTCAAACTCCCTTAAATGCATCAAAATAGTAGATGTAGCACCATTTTTAATTTGAAAATCTGCACTTTGTTGCTGTTGAATCATTTTTGATAATTCAAATTACACGAAATTCAAATACTTAGATTTTACAAAAGGTCATTCAAGTCAATAACATAACGAGCTACGAGAGATACTTACATACACCCAGAAAAAAAAAACATAAAATTAATAGTTTGTACTATTGAAATTAGTCAATAGGATAAACTATTAATTCAATCGGTTAATCCCATTAAATACTATATCGTCGTTGTAGAACGAGAAGTCATTAAATACATTTTCAAAATGAAAAATATTAATTTACAAAAATCTTTATATATCTGTCAATTTTTAATCTATGATCTCCATTTTTCCCACTACATGATAAGAAAATGTAAATCTATCAATTGATATTTCAACTTTAAAAATGCATCAATTATTTTTATAATATTAATCGATAAACTCGAAATTTATGTTTAAAAATATATTTTGTGACTTTTCATTCTACAACGACGATATGTATACTACATATTAAAGCAATAACTATTGACAAATTTGAATGAGATTTTATGAGTTTTTTCTTAGTGTTCGAGGTGAAATGTGTACCCCTATGGTAATTTCTTTTTGAGTGGTAATTACGACTTCCCATAAACGATGAAAAATTACACTACACAACAGCCATTCTGCGCAGCAGTCAAGGTTATTTTTGTATTATGTAAAATGACGCCCTTATTCCGAAAATATGGTTTAATAATGATTCTTTGGATAGGTTTACAAAATATGGGCCAATAACTTTTGGACCAAGCATTCATAAAGGTGGTCACATGTATTTGCAAATATCTCGCGTTCTAAATAACACATATGATCAAATGTTATATTGAATGAAAGTTAATTGAATATCAAATAAACATTTATTTAAACATTTTTAAATTGGTTCATTAATTTAAGAGAACTCGAAAGGAGAACTTGAAAAAACATTTTTTTTCAACAAAAATTTAAGAAAAAATTCATTTAAAAAAAATGGAAAAAGAGTAAGATGATACACAAATTTTAATTTTTCAAAATTAGTTCACACTCTTTCGAAGAAATTGAGCTATAAATGACAAAAATTATATGGGTAACATTTGAGGATAAAAAAAGTTATGTGAAAGCAATATAATTGAGTGCTATACAAATAGGCATAAAATTAAATAATAAAAAATGTGAGCGGATCACGATTATTTTTTGAGCACCTTTTGATAGATGATTGCTTGTAATTAATTTTAAATTTTATAACTTTATCTTTAATACTTAACGAGATATGTGATACTAAAAAGTAAACCCATATTTCGTAGTGGATGTTGTAGATTACGTTGACTAAATCGACTCATTTTCGAACATCGAATTACTATTCTACTAAAATATATTGAAAATAAATTTCACATCATTCGGAATAGCAGTTTTAAAGTTATTGAGTATAGGCGGACAGACAGACAGTCATATCTAAATCGACTCGGAAAGTGATGTTGACCAAGAAAATATATACTTTTTCATACCAGTCACGCCTACTAAGAGGCGCTAAAATATCCTCACATATATTTTATAACTTGTAACCCATGGGTATAGGGTATAAACATATTCTGCGATTTTTTTTTAGTTAATACACAATTGTAATGCTTTCACATGATTTTTTCTGTTCTCAGAACGTATCCATAGATTTCATTTATTTTTACATAATTTTCATTAAAAATGTACAGGCTAATTTTGCAATATAACAAACTGTGCATCATAATTTTTCGCCGTTTTTTAAATGCATTTCTTTAATAAAATGTTGGTCGACAAAATTTACATGTTTCGAGATCTTCTATAGAGTTCTCTTCAACCAGTAAACCAATTCCAAACTATTGTAAGAAATGTTTATTGAATATTTAATTATCTTTCATTAGATATAACAATTGAGTTTATGGGTTTTATTAAACGCGAGATATTTACAAATTTATGTGACCACCTTTTTGAAAGCTCAGTACAAAAGTTATTGCCCGAAATCTCGTAAACCTATCAGTAGAAATTTTTTTAATTCGTATAGTCAAATTCTGCGAGTCATTTCCAATAATACAAAAATAATGGAATTTACTCATATTGTTGTGTAGACATTGAGGACAGTTCCGGAACTACGAAACGTCTAGTGAAATATATTGACTGTCAAGGGTTAACCCAATAGTAGGGCAACAACACATTTCGTTGTGGTCTGCACCTTTTTTTTTGTTTTACTTGATGCCTTACAAAGCCACACGAACTGCTTGCTCCCCACTTGTTGTCCCCATGTGCAGCTTTGTGCGGCGGCCCTTGCTGCGACGGCGAACGGCGAATGCCGAATTAAAGCAAACGCGTGAGAGCAGACAGTCGGAGAGGAGAAGAGCGAGAGAGAGAGAGCGCGCGCACGAAAACTAAAGAGCAACAGCGAACGAACGAACGATTCTTCTTATCTATTTTGCGAATTTTTTATATATTTAATTTTGTTTCTTCTATATTTTTGGCAATGTTTGAATGTATGTAAGTTATTTACGTCGTTTCGTATGTTGTTCAGTTGGTTGATGGGCGCGGAGATGGACGGATGGGAGGGCGATAGATGGATGGACGGACGGACAGACGCACAAACACAAACAAACAATTTAACGTTAATGTAATTGTATTAGTTTTAATTTTATTATTTTTTTTTGACTGTCAGTTGCTTTTGTAGCATGTTTTGGGTGCTGCTCATCCATTGTGGCTGCTTTTGTTGTTTTTTTTTTTTGCATGATGACTGCGCTGCAACAATAACAACAACAACAATGATTTTGCTATTTACGAAACACACAATGAATTTTTTTTCTTCTTCTATTTTTTGCTGCTACTGCGTTTGTTGTTGTTATTATTATTATTTTGGTGCACATTTAAAGTTTTTTTTATGTGATGACCTTGATTTTGTTAACAACAAAAAATAGAAACAAAAAAATTGTTGAATTTTTTATTTGTATTTCGTTCATTCGCAAATCAATGTTGACGCAAGTTGAAAAGCAGCGAGGAAGCCGCAGTAGATGCGTTCGCACGTTGTTAAAATTAACAACAACAAATTTAAAAATAATAAAAAATAAATTTAAAAATAAATTTTATATTTTTTTTCTATTTTTTGTTAATAGTTTTTATGTTGCGGAAGCATTTTGCATTTGCATTTTAAATGCAAAACAACATTTTGCAGAAGGTCGCACCTTTGACGACAACAAAGAAGCAAAAGAAAAAAAGTCATTCAAGAATTAAATGCTTTTTATGCTGCCTCCAAAGCGCTGAAAATTCATTGCAAAATTTGAAAAAAAAAATTAAAAGATTTTTTTTTTGTTATTTACAACAAATGGCCTCGAATTTGCAAAATCGTTATAGAAAAAAATAGAATTTTTTATAGTGTAAGCAAACTGAATTCGACAGACCACACCTGGGTAATTTTCCAATCGTCGTCTTTTTATTTCATATTGCTCGAATTAAAGGTACTTCAAAAAAATTTAATAGGCACAGAGAGATTTTAAACTAAATAAAAAAAAATGCTGACGTGTTCAATGTCCCAGTAGCGAAATGTCCCAATATCGAATAGAATTATAGAAAAATTATGATTTTACAAATTTAATTTTCACATAATTTTGGTAAATATATTTTAGTTTTTTCCCAATTCAGAAAAATCAGTTAAAATGAGAAAATTCAATTTTCAAATAAAAATATAAAAAAAACTAAATAAAATAATAATTTTAATTTTGGAAAATATAAGTTTTAAAATTTAAATTAAGTTAATTGAAAAAAATAAAAATATTTTATCAAAAATTAAATTTATATTTATTTTTCAGATGTACTATCATTCAGATGTACTTCCACATTGCTCAGTGTTGCAAGATGAGTTAAAAATATTTTGGAATATTGTTATCTTTAAAATATGTTCAGTAATAATTTCTATAATTAAAAAAGCAGATTTGCATATTAGTCAAATAAAAATAAGAAATTGAAAACTACTTTTTTTAAATCACGTTTTCGTGTTTATATTTTTAAATTTAAGCAAGATATTTTCCGAAGTGAGATTTTATGACAGCTTTTCAAATATATGAAAAGTTTTAAAAATCAGTTAATTATTATTTTATATTTTTGTCATTGTTTGAAAAAGATTTTATGTAAAATGGGTCAGCTTTACTGAATTTTCTCCCCATAACCATTAGAGAGACAATCTCCAATTTCAAAATTTAAGTTTTCTTAAGAATTCTCTAATTAATAATTTTGAAATTTTAAAAATATGTTGAGTGGGTTCGAAAATAATGAATTTCGCCCGTTTTTAGTGAGTAACGATAACAAATGTTCGAACATAGTTGTCCTGATTGACTATAATTTTTTTTTATAATAACGTTGATATTAAAATTTTTGAATAATTAAAGAAATTTCATTTGTTTTTAATTACTATTAAATTACCATTAAATTTTACCATTAAATTTTACCATTAAATTCAGAATATGAATGAATTTTGTACCAAACCAAACAGAATTTAAATATCTATTATATTTCTTAAAAACATATTTCCGAAAAAAATATTGACTTGACCTTTTTTGGTATCAAATAATTCATTTAATTTTTTGTATATTTAAAGTTTTACAATTTCAAATGTAAAACTGTTTTATAAAATATTATTTTGAATTTTAAATGTAAAATTTAAATATTTTATTAATTTAAAATGTAAAAATAATGTGCAAGAGTAAAAGAGACGCAAGCTAAATCAGCGTACACTAGTAATGTTTTAGAAAAAGATGGAAGATCATTCAACGCACTGAGTTAGTGAGCGCATTAAAACACATGAGTTCGAACGAGATGCAAATATCATGCAGCATTCACTAACAGTGTAGAAGTTTCTCGAAACGTGTCGAACTGATGTATGCAGTACATAAGGGCGCCGCATCTGAATTTAATGCCAATAGAGAAAATGAGAAAAATATTAAAACAAAATCATAAACTCAGAAAAAAGATAACATAAAATTAATAGGTTTTACTTTTGAAAAACCTCAATAGAATAAACTATAAATTCAATTGGTAAATCCCATTAAACTATAAAATTATTTTTGAATTTGTATGAAAATATTTATTTATGTAGAGTTGTGCGCGATTAATCAATTAATCCAAATATTGATTAATCAGAATACTGATTAATTGATTAAACAATAAATCAGAAAACTTGATTAATTTATTCATTAGAATTTTGATTAATTGAAAATGAAATAATTTTATTTAACATTTGAAATTTTGTCAACTTAAATAAAGTGAACATTTATTTTTAAAATAGTTAAAAAATAAAAGAAAGTGTTTTAAATGTTCAAGAACCATATAGTAAATTAGTTTTTAATATTTTGCGACGGATAAATTAATTAATCAGAAATTATGATTAATCAAAATGCTGATTAATTAATTAATCACAATTCTGATTAATCATAATCCCGGTTAATTGATTAATCAATGTTTTGATTAATCAAAAACCTTGATTAATCAATTTATCAATTAATCAGAAATTTGATTAATCAAAAATTCGATTAATCGTACAGCCCTAATTTTTTGTATACTATTAAAGAGATTTTCTCAAATTTAAATAGGATTTTATAAGATTTTTTTCTAAATGTAAATAAATTCTATCACACCTAGTCAAAAAGACTGTTAACACAAAAATTTATGTTTTGAACCTACAGTTAATAAAGGGTTTTTAGGGACGCTACAAAAGTTTAGCGACAGCGACAGCAAACGACGCCATATTTCTTGCCGCTCTTTTGACATTTCTCTTCAGTAGGGTTGCCATTTCATGATGGAGAGATATACGAGCCAACAACGAGTCGAAATTATTAAAATTTATTACCGAAATTCGGTAGTAAAAATTCGATAAATCATCTTCAGCGATGAGGCTCATTTCTGGCTGAATGGCTTCGTCAATAAACAAAATATGCGTTATTGGTCAGACAGCAATTCACACGTACTCCATGAGTCATCATTGCATCCCGAAAAAATTACGGTTTGGTGCGGTTTATGGGGCGGCGGCGTCATTGGGCCGTACTTCTTCCGTGATGATCAATACCGGCTCGTTACTGTGAATGGGAATCGCTACCGTTCAATGATAACCGAATATTTTTGGCCCCAATTGGATGATATGGACTTGGAGGACATGTGGTTCCAACAGGACGGCGCCACAAGCCACACAGCGAATGCCACAATCAATTTATTGGAAACCAAGTTTGGAGAACGTGTTATCTCACGAAATGGTCCAGTCGATTGGCCGCCTCGGTCGAGCTATTTGACGCCGTTAGACTATTTCCTGTGGGGCTATGGTCTATGCCAACAAGCCAGCGACGATTGATGAACTTCGTACGAATATCGAACGTGAAATTGCAGCAGTATCAGCCGATTTATGCTTGGTCGAAAATTGGGTTCAGCGTCTGGACTTCTGCAAGCGTGCCCGTGGTGACCATGCAAAAGAAATCGAGTTCCATACATAATGGCATCGAACGTACTTTTACAGGAATAAAGAATTTCATTGATATCCAAACCCGTTTTTGTTTTTTGTAGCGGCTCTTATTGAAAAACCCTTTATTTGTTAATTTCAAATACCAAAATTTCAAATATTTCAAAACAAAAACAAATCATATGTCAAAATGTTTCTTTTGTCAAATCCGATTTGCAACCAGATCACGTTTGAATCAGGCACTGGCCAAAAGTAAATTGACTCTGTAAAAAACTGTCTCTGTAAAAATTTAACATATTAGAAAAATATATTTTTTTAAATAGAGATAGCGCCATTATTGCATGTAACGAAAAAATCTCTATACAATCGATCTGGGATTTCACAGGAGGATAATAGGCACTGTTGGGATCATTCGGTGCAAATATTGCAAAAAGGGCGTACGTATGCCTGACGCCCTTATTTCACCCAACGCTTCACTCAATTGATGTTAGAATGCTTTCAGATATTTTTGTTTTTTTTTAATTCAAAAAGACACCTCAAATTTCAATTTTATTTCATTTCCATATAATAAAAAAAAAATCGTTTTATGATTTTGTTTATTATTTTTATTTAAGGAATAAATAATTACAATAAAATGCAATGTTTCTTATAATATAAAAAGAAATACCCATATTGCATTTATTCTCCAAATATATGGATCTATATTCGAAAAGTTTGGATTTTTGAAAATTATTTCTAATTTATTTTTTAAGTAAGATTAATGCCAAATCCGAAAAATTTCAGAACAAGATCAAAACTAAAAAAAACTCTTCATTTAATATACATTTTTTTTAAGAAATTCATTCATTTTATGTATTTCAGTTGCACATTTTCAAATCTTTAAATACATCACGTTTTGTATAAAGCACGTATTTAAATTTTAAGATGTATTTGATGATATGATTTATATACGATAAGGCGATAAGAATTGGTCTATAACTTATTAATATACTCAGAAAAAAGATACCATAATATTATTAGTTTTTTGTATTAAAATTAGTCAATAAACTATTAATTTAATCGGTAAATCCCATTAAATACATATGAAAATATTTATTTTTTTGTATACTATAATATTTTGTGGAATCTTCAGCCGTACGGAAATATTTATTATGGAAATGGAATATAAAATATTTTCGAATGGAAAACTCCCAACGAAATATTGTGTTTGGGATAGATAGGAGAGAATATATGGATCAAGAGACCAATCTAAGGGTTTTTCCTACCGGGGGGCGTCTTGAGTATGTGTGTGTGTGAGAGTGAGTGTCACTGTGTGTTGTTGTAATTTGGGTGTATGTTAATGCTGCTAATGCTAGCGGCAAAAGTCAATTTGGCAACATGGCCTTGAGATGAGCTGCGGACTGAACTGCGCTGCGTTCAAGTAAGTTGACGACGACGGCGACGATGATGATGATGACGTGACGAGTCGCTAAATGAATTTCGCGAAGCCTCGGAAGCATTAGCAACAACGCAAAGCTTTACGTTAAAGTAACGCAGTCAGCTGTTGCTGATACTGCGCAGTCGACGTCAGCCGCGGAGTTTGGTCACAAACGACTGTTGCAGCGCTAGCAACAAAGCGAAGAAAAAAAAACGAACGCGTCGGGAGCATTTTAAGTCTGTATTATGTACAACAACATGTTGAATATATGCTGAACATATTTATTACAATAACAAAGATCGCACAAATGACAGAGACAGCAGCAGCAGACAAACGCACCAAATGCTGAGAAAGAAAAAAAAAATATTTTTCATAATATGTATAATTTTATGTATTAGTTCCAGAATTTCATCATTCGTTTTAATTAGTTTAGATTTATTGAGGTTCAATATGTTTGGCGAGTGTTGCTGTAAATTATGGGTCAACCAATACTAACGAATTTTGCTGGTAGCATATTGCAGTATGGGACACAGTGGGGCAAATTAAATAGAGATGTTAAAATTTATAAAAAATTAAGTATGTCGTCAATTCTTTTATTTATTTAATTATGCTTTAAAAAAATAATAATTAAAAACAGATTAAATAGTTTTATACCTTATAATGTTTAAAATTTGTTCATAGATTTTTATAATTAGATAAATGAGCAATTGCACTAATTACTTAAACGACAATGTATTATTTTTGAGCTCGTTTGTTTGAATTTTGATCGATTACCAAATTGACCAGCGGTTAGAACTCACTTTCTTCGATTTCAATGAAATTTGAGTAACTGATAAAGGCTACCGAGATTCAATGTGATAAAACTGATGCCATTTTAGAAATCAAAATTACAAATATATTCAATAATTATTGCATCTTTTACGGCAAAAAAAAATTTTTTTTTTCAATACAAAAAATAATTCAAAATTTAGAAAATTATTCTTTAAATATGATGCCATCAAAATAACATTTTGAAATATGGCATAAACATTTTTATTAAATCAACCAAAATATACGAATTGTTTCTGAATTTGTATCACTGTATCTCTGGAAGTAATGGTCGGAAAAAAAATGATCAATGCATATCTCGATACTCTTTATCTGTTGCCCAAATTTGATTGAAATCGAAAAGATAAAATCTCGATCTTGGTCGATTTGGTGTGGAATGGCCCAACAAATTATTTATCTAGATCTTAGATCTGTTTTTTCGATGTACTTCAGGATTCTAATAAGAACTCATTCTCAATTTGTTAATATTGCCTAAAGTTTTTGAGTTATTAATAATAATAATAGTTTGGCACTACAGTCCTATAAGAACTTAGGCCGAACTCTCTCACCATTTTGAGCTGTGCGTGTTATATTTGTATTCAAATTGGTGGGACCTCCAGTTTATTGCCGAATCCGAACGGCGGGTGAGAGCTTTTCATAGGCAATGGTTTTACTCTCGTAGGTTTGCCATTTACTGCCGAGAGGTAGCGCGGTATAGAAAAATGTTTCTATGAAAAGATGTTGTTAGCCCCAGTCCAGACTTGAACCTTTCGACTCGCAGTCCAACGCACTAACCACTTAGCTACCGCGGCTAGCTCAGTTATTACGTAAAACAAGTTATTACAAAAAAACAAATATTACGTAAAACAAATATTTCTATATTTTGGACTTTAACATTTTACAGACATGAGTTTTCCAACTGATTTCTTCGTAATTCCACTGAGAATACTTCAGCTAATATTATATACCGAATGAAACTCGGGTGATTATCACTAAAGTTAGTAACAGTAAATGTAAATTTTAAGGTGTACCTATAATTTATTGCATTTCAAATTACAGTTTCAAATCTGTAATAAGCTGAAGTCAATAAAAAGTGCAAAAAAAAAACACGTGAATATATTTATTCTATGTTATAACTCAAAAACTTAAAGCAGTATACAAAAATTAGTATTAGGTCTTATTTAGAATCTTGAAGTCTAGAGAAAAATAATACTACTATCGCGGTTATGAGTTTTAAATGGAAATTTTCATCCTTCAAAAAATTGTTTTTAAAATATTACTGTGGCAATATGGAGAGCATTTCTTAACTTTATAACTGATTCGAAAAACAGCTCTTCGTATCGAAGAAGTGAAATTTAAAATTGTTTAAAAATAAATTTGTCGAGTTACTTCAATAATTTTAGATACCAGACGTTACATACGTTCTTTTCGACTAATAATAACACAATAACAATAGTAAAATACGTCCTCAAATTTGTCGGTATTGAATAAAACGATGAAATTAACTTTTTTGTTTTTTTGTAAAGGTTTAATAAATCAAATTGTCTTGTAGTATTTGAAAAAAGGATATATCCTTGAAAAATATGGGAAGAAGTGATGATTACATATTCATTGAAATATTTCAATGGCGTATTTTCCGACTAGTCATGTGCTTTTTACTGGTTGAAAAGAACTTTAAAATAAAAGAATAGTGCAAGCGATTTTCAGATTTTAAATCAAAAAAATAAAAACGATCTGCCACTCAATGCATTTTGCCAATTGTTTATTGTTTTATTTATTATTACAAAACACCCATTTTGTACTGACTGGACCTTGAGCACGTTAAGACAATATCTTAAAATTATGAAGAGGTCGGTAAAACAAAAACAATTAATAAAAAAAACCTTATTTTTTCTAGAATCATTTAATTCAGCTACCTAACTAGAAATTATAAACTAATTCAGTTGGTATTGTAATATATAATACCAATATATATAATACCATAAAATAATTTCTACTATCATATATGAACAATGTAGAAGTAAATCTATGCAAATACATTTTTCCAAAAACATTTTTTTTAGTTTATTGAATTAGTCAATGTAGAGTCGGTAGTCGTATAATTAGTGCGTTGGACTACGAGCCGAAAGGTGCGCGGTTCGATCCACAGCGACTGCCAACATCTTTTTCATAGAAAACCTTTTTCTATGCGACGCTACCTCTCGGCAGTAAATGGCAAACCTACGAGAGTAAAACCTTGCCTATGAAAAGCTCTCACCCGCCGTTCGGATTCCGCAATAAACTGTAGGTCCCACCAATTTGAGTACAAATATAATACGCACAGCTCAAATGGTGAGAGAGCTCGGCCAAAGGTATATACAGTACTGTAGCGCCAAACTATTATTTATTATTATAATTAGTCAATATAATAACCAATTGATTCATTTTTATAGTTGAAATTTTAAATGATTAAATTGTTTAGTAGTTGCTACCCATATTGTCCGCATCGTTCTGGAATTGCTGAATATATGTATAACATTTTGTAAACCTTTGATTTTTACTTCCAGAACGACGATATATAAACAAAAGTAGTAAACAATCGACTATTATTTGGCACAAATCTTATGTTGTTTCTTGGAATAATCTTGAATATAGTTTATATATTTGGGTGTTTCTTCGCCGTCAATTCCGATTGGAAATTTGCTTCAATGTCTGTTCAGGCTTCCCTGACTTCATATAGGGCTACTACTACAGTACCAATATACTTCGCAAGTTGAATATCTGTTAAGACTATTATCGGACCCCATTATACATAATATCGAGTCATGTAAACCATAATAGGGTACATTTATTTTTCAGCCGAGGAATATGCAAATTCTTCTGAAAATTGTTTCACAGATTTATTTTTAGCCCTTTTAAAACAAAAACTTTGTTTTTTATACGACATGTTGTCTCAGTGATGCTTCATTACCTTTATAATGTCAAAAATATTTTACAAAATGTTCAAAATTTGTATTATTTCAACTTATTTTCATATTTCAGAACATCTAAGGTTATCTTAAATAGGTTTAAGATCAAATTTGAACGTAGATTTGAAAGTATGTTTACCCTAAGCTATCGGGAATGAATGTGAAAAAGTCGAACACGGTATTATTGTTATGAAAGAACTGATTTTTTTTTTTTTGAAAATACCATTTTAGTTTTAAATTAGACTATTTTATATTTAGTAAATATGAGCAAATCAAACGTAATTTAGCCCACTGTGCCAACGAAAGTAAGTTTAGAAAATGTACGCTTGAAACATAGTTTTTGAGAGAGATATATGAAAAGGGAAACGAGAAGGACAGACTGGAAACGGCAACAGAAGAAGAGGAGAGGCAGCAACAGTCATTGAATAGGAATCAGCAACATTTTTAAACGAAGTAGTTAAGGAAGAATGCGTTTTGTACAACATATGGAGAACAAAAACAAACAAAAAAATTACACATGTTGGCAACACAGCGTAGCAACAACAGCAATATTAAAAACAGCAGCAACAATATATATATTTTTTTTATAATTTTTTTTATTTTTATATTTTAAAATTAAAAATAACTAAAAATACAAAATAGAAAAAATAAAATAAAAAATAAATGTAAAAATAGTAAAAAAATTAAACTAAAAATTAAAAATATGCAGCACGAATATATTTTAAGTGACAACAAGAAAAAAAGCAATAACTAAAAATTAAAACTTTTGCGGCAAAACTGTCGCTGTTACCTTCGCCAGCAACAGCAGCAACAAAAGCGACGTGACTTACAAACAAAGTTGCTGATTTTTGCGTTGTTGTTGCTGCTGATGCCACTATTGTTGTTTTGTTTTTTTATTTTTTTTTATTTTATTGTTGCTCCTTAGCTTGGCAATTATCAAGGTAAAAATGCGAAATTCTTGATTAGCAAAATTAAGCGATTAATTTAAATCAGCAGCAATAAAAGCAGCACTGCCGCTGACATTTGGGTGGTGGGCGACAGGCTGTGGCTTGTCAGCAGCCAACAATTGCATAAAATACAAAAAAGGCATAAAGCTTAAATTTCAATAAAATACAATAAAAATGTAAAACACTGATTAATCGTAGCGTCGAATCGTGCTGCAAGCATCGCACAGCAATGCAAACAAATGATTCAACTTTAACCTGACCCTGTAAATAAAAAAAATAAATATAAAAAACGACGAACCAGTCACCACTACTGAGTCCAGTCACCAGTGCGACGGACTGTCTGTCTATCTGTCGTTCTGTGATACGTCATAGCAGCAACAGTTGCGTCTGTGCATTCAACCGTCCAACCACCCATCGATCGATCCATCACTGCCTTCATTTGTCACCGTTTATACAGAAATATTTAGTTTCAATTGCAATGCGTGTCGCATGCCAAGAACAAACTGCGAACGATATTCAGAAAATGACAGCAAGAGCAACACCTCCTCCACCAAGCAGCAACAGTTGCCAAAAAAAAAAAAAAAAAAACAAAAAACCACAACGATGACATCATAATTAAAGCACAGCAATCGAACGCCATAAAAGATGCGTTTTTGCAAAAAAAATCTAATAAATGAAAAATGTATCTTGTATCTGTCAGTTTAAACGTGCGTTTGATCATTTCCAACTGCCGTTCGCCGTTCGCACGAACTTAATTCAATTAACAGCACAACTTGTAGTTTTAATTAGAGTTTAATTTGCCAGCCAAATACATAGTCCCACTGTCCTCATCACCTAGTAAAACACACTCAAAAACAGCGCCCTCCTTCCCACTACCGCACACTTGCAACACATCACTGCACACTTATGTATGCAGCTCACAGCTCATGCTCGTGAGTGCGTGAAATACTCCGCCCACGTAAAAAATGTCACAAAATATTTGCACTCGCAAAAAAAAAAAAATCAAAAATAATAAAAAAAAAAATAAATGCAAAAAATAATTCACAACCAACGCATTTTGCGAGTACAAAGCCAACAAACACCACAAGTAGTTCCAAATTAGCTGTGTTCAATAATAATTACCTAGTTAGTTGAACACACGTCAAAAATATTCGCCACTGAGTGTTGTTTGCCAATTACACTGTGTCACGGAAATTTAGCGGCAAAGCATTTGACACTTTTTCTTTTATGTTTTACTTAGTTTTTTTTGCATTTTGATTTTAGTTTTAATTTCACTAATTAGCAAACATCTTTTAATATTTAAATTTTCAAATCAATGTGATAATGTGTATAGAAATGAAAATGAAGTGCGGACAGGGTTTACGAATCATATAAACAACAGCAATATTTAAATCAGGGATTGTAACCGTTACCCTTTAATTTTTACCGTTATCCGTTTCATATCGTTTCATAGACAATACCGTTATAGTTAAAGAATTGATTGAACCATTACCGTTTATAAAGTGCAACCAGTAAAATACCGGTAAAAATATAACGGACCAAATATTTACTACTTTTGGAAACTTAAATACCCACATTTTTATTTTAGTATGATACCAGTAGGGAAGGTTAGGTTACATGGGAAAATTGTGTCTAAACCGACTGACTAACGTCGGTAGCTCGTCTGGTTAGTGCGTTTGATTACGAGCGAAAAGTCGCTGGTGCATTCGACTACGAGCCGAAAGGTCCCCGGTACGATCAACATCAACTGTCAACATATTTTTCATAGAAAACATTTTTCTATGCGACGCTACCTCTCGTCAGTAAATGGCAAACCTACGAGAGTAAAACATTGCCTATAAGCTCGCCTCACTCGCCGTTTTGAGTATAAATATAACTCGCACAGCTCAAATGGTGAGGTTCTGTACAGGACTGTAGCGCCAAACTATTATTATTATACCCTACACTAAGAGTGAAAGGGTATATTCAGTTTGGTACGCCGTTTGTAACACCCAGAAGGAAGCATCTCCGGTATGGAAAAGTATATATATTCTTGATCAGCATGACCTCCTGAGTCGATTTAGCTATGTCCGTCTGTCCGTCTGTCTGTCCGTCTGTCTGTCTGTCCGTCTGTCTGTCTGTCTGTTGAAATCCCTACTACTTTTAAAATTGAAGAGCTAGATAAATGAAACTTATAACTTAGATTACTAATATACCTACGCTGTATGTGCGAGATCGGTCCATTGTGACCTATGATCCGACCACTTATGTTCAAATACCTCATATAAAATGTACATATAAAGATCAATTTTTATGTATACGTGCTTAGGTAAACTTTTTTGGTCAAATATATATTGATATCATGCTCAAATACATTATAATAATGTTTTCCGGCAAAAAGACTTGTGGATCACAAAAAAAAAAAATCGAAATTCGGTACACCTACCCATTTGTAAATATGGGTATCAAATGAATGGAAATTCTTCAGCGATTGAATGTTTGTAGTTATTTTCAGGATTCGTATACCCTGGTGACCTATATATCACTTTGAATGGTAACCACACATATGTGTAGGGTATTTATAGTCGGCTTAGACCGACTATAATTTTGATAATCCTAACTATCATAATTACACCTACTTTAAAATTTCCCATGTGATCTAACCTTCCCAACTGGTTATTATTAAGCCCACTGACTATAAATACCGTGCACATATGGGCATTTCTTGGGGTTCCGGATGGGACATTTATACGCTTAAAACTTTAGTATCTCGAAGGACAATTAATGAATTTACTTGTTTTTTTTTTGTGCAAGTATTATTTAAATAAGACTAAATATCTGCAAAATATTAGAAAATTCTGAATGGTAGATCAAAAGATATATAATAAATAGTGTTCGTTCCAGACGGAACAAAAACAGAAGTGCATGCCGATGGAAATTCCAAAAAGTCAACGAATTTTCAATATAATTTTCTTTTTATATAGCTGAGATAATGTGCTTTATTTGTAAATTTACTTTTTGTTTATCAAATGTTTACTTTTTTCATAATAAATCACAGAAAGTTTTCGGACGGGACAAACTTTTTTTATACCCTACACCTATGAGGTACAGGGGATATTAACTTTGTGCATATATTGTAACGCCCCTTAGGAGGCGTGTCCGGTATGGAAAAGTATATATATTCTTAATCAGCATCACTATCCGAGTCCGTTTAGCCATGTCCGTCTGTCTGTCTGTCCGTCTTGCTGTCTTGCTGTCCGAATACAGAATAACTTGAGAAATACTGTTCAGAATGCAATGAAATTTCGTCTCAATATATTTTAGCCAAAAGTAGGCACTGAGTTTGAAAATAAGCCAAATCGGTCAACGGACACGCCCACCTCCCATACAAGTCACTTTTATATAACTCTTTCGGAACTAATAACTCGAAAAGTATTCAAGGTATAGTTATAAAATTTAAAACGTATTATTAGAATTCACCTAAGAATATGTGATCCAAAAATGGGCGTGATACGCCCACTTTTTTTTTCATTATTTCCCGGGTTTTCTTAGTGGAAATTTGATCCGTAAATTATTAAAATCAAATCTACGAAATATTAGCCTTTCAAAATTTTAAATATAGACGTGGTCAGCCCAATTATATTTTTCAAATTTTTTTTTTAGTTTTTTTTATACTTTTATATACATTTTTTAATTTATGGGGATATAAGACGTAAATTTCTGATATATGAATAATATTCTGAGGGTGGGGAGGTTCAGCATAATTAAAAACTTTAAAATTAAGGTATGCAATTAAATATCCCACATTAATATCCCCACCAAAGGTGTAGGGTATTCCATAGTCGGGCCCGACCGACTATAAAAATCCGCCCCATGAGACCGAACTTACCCATGTGACCTAACTTTCCCAACTCGTTTTTAATTCTTTTTGTGTACAAATTATTTTTTGAATAATTTAGCAAGATATCTGAGACAATTTACTTTATTTTTGTACATGTTGGTAAAGTTCACAGTTATTTAGTAATAAATCACAGAATAATTCCGGACATGCTGTATGAAAATTCGCACTACGAATTTCTGCTAAAATTAATTTTATGTCTGAAGGGTATTTCATTCCATTAAGGGTATTCCATAGTCGGGCCCGACCGACTATAAAAGTCCACCCCATGTGACCGAACTTACCCATGTGACCTAACTTTCCCAACTCATTTAATTTATACTCGTTATATACAATGAATTAAATGAATAATTGAGTTTGAAATATAGGTCGAAGCTTAACCGATCACGTTCATTTTTTAAATTACGTATTTTTTAAACTAACAGAGGACAAACATACTAACATCGCTATATCGACTCAAGAATGTTTATATTTTATATACCCTCCACGCCTTTTTATGAGTGTGATATACAAATGACGAAATCAACTAAATCCTTTCACTTTTCATGTACATAGAGTATAAAATAGCATATTATGTTGAGTGTTTTAAATAATTCAAATTATAATCGATGCGTTCTAGTTTTTCATAGTAAAGGGTTTTTCAATAAGAGCGCTACAAAAGTTTTTTTCAAGGGTTTTTCAACAGGGACGCTATAAAAGTAGAGCGACAGGGACAGCAAACGACACCATATTTCTTGCCGCTCTTTTGACATTTCTCTTCAGTAAGGATTGCCATTTCATGATGGAAAGGTATACGAGCCAACAACGAGTCGAAATTATTAAAATTTACTACCGAAATTCGAATTCGTATATCTTTCCGTCATGAAATTGCAAACCGTACGAATACGAAGGTAGACATGATTATGGTTTATTATTTTTTTAATGTGGGATAAAAAATAGAGCCACTGCACTCAGACATGATTATGGTTAGCTCATGTTAACAATGTAAATAGTCGGTTTGTGACAAAGCTAAAATAGCCGGTCACGACCCTAGTAGAATTTCTAATACGGATGGTGTAAATTTAAACTATGGTAAAGTGTAAAGTTAAAAATAATATGGTAAGTGCAACGACTTCGTTAATATAAAAAATTATGAGGTAAAACACTTTATAAAAAAAATGTTTTTTACTTGTTTGTAATATTTTTTTTTTTTTTGCTATCCGACATTTTAAAAACTTCAAACAATTACATGACATGTAATTTTGAAATTTAAAAAATTATGAATTTTTGTTATTTTAATTAATTTACTGCAAAACAGTGTACAACAATCAACTTCTGTACAGCTAATGCATTGCAATGACATTACAGCAAAGTAAAAGATAAATAAAATATATAAAAAATAAAATTAAAAATAAAAATGTAATTAAATTAAAATAGTAAAAAGTCACCAACCTGGTCATTTTGTTAACACTCCCGCCAATTATTGCGCTATCCTATCCGCTGGCAGAAAATCATCAGTACTTTTTTGTGTGCCGATGCTGTTCAGGTTGTTCCCAAATATTGCAGTTGTAAAAGTTCTATAATCAACTAGTAGTTGTCACAAATTGCACTACACAAGATAAATGCGATTCGCGTTTAACAAACTCCAATAAAAATCCAATAAAAAAATATCCAATTGAGTTAATTGTTCCAGCACTTTTTTTTAGTTTTTTTTGCTTTTTTTTTGTACGTTGTATTTTGTTCGTATTGATTTCAAGACTGAAAAAAAATTCGTTGTGTAAGTAAAAAAAAAATTGTGTACAAAGTGGGAAAAATTAGGCGCATTTGAATTTTTGATTTCAAAAGCAAAGCTTAATATTTTCTGTTGTAAAATATGTTGTAAATACGGTGCAATGTGGATTCAGTATCTAGATACAAATCAAAGATACTAATGTATTTTTGTAACTGTTGGATTTTGAATTTTTCATTTCAAAAGCAAAGCTTAATGTTTGTGCTGTAAAAAATGTAGCAAAATGCGTTGCAATGTTGATTCAGTATCTAGATGCAAGCCAAAGATACATAATGTATCTATGTATCTGTTGGTTTACTGTGATATAAGCTACAGGCTGCCTAATAAAGCGCTATGTTGTGCGGTTGCCTTTTTCCACTAAAGTTCAACATAATACACCACACAGGCGGCTGTGTAACTAAGGCAGCACACATGTTCAGTGCGTATCTGTGTCGTATCTATGAAAGTATCTTTGAATGTATCTGTGCATCTTTTTTGGATGTAAAAAGCAGTTTAGATGCTGAATTTTTGGCAAATCGTTTGCAAAAATGTCTGCTGCGTACTATGTACAACAACAACAACAAAAATAACACAAACTACAACAACCACATCCAAACATGTTGGGCCACTTTGAGGCCACTACAACAAACATCCATCTATTCAAAACAACAACGATCGAAACGATTTTGTAAAGCTACAAATTTTTGCGTTGTCTTCGTCGTCGTTGTCGACGATTTGTTCCCTTATTTTTTCTATCGGTGTGTTTTGTTGTATCTTTTGGTTTGTTAAAGCTACAGATACACTAACCCAACACATTCAACTTAATTTGATCAAGGGCGAATTGGAGACGTTGTCGTTGTCGTCGTCATCTTCATCATCATCATCATCAACAACATCATTAACAACAGCAACGTCTTCAACATTTTGCAAATTTTTATAATTTTTATACAATATAAAATATTTCCTTATAGCGATTTTCGCGCTCTTTCTATATAGAAATCGTCCCAACGCGGCGCCCTCACGCCGTCTTGTGCTACTCACGACGTTTAACGTTGCGTTTGACGTCGCAGTCTGCGTTTACGTCGACGTCGATCTTTTGTCTTCTTCATTTGTGTTTTTTTTTTGTGCCGATCTTCTTCTATTTCACTGCCTTGGGTTTCGCTTTCAAACATTTTTATTTTGTGTTTGAGCACAAAATTTACAAAAATACAATAAAAACACAAAAAAATATCAAAAGTGTGCAAAAAGTTTGCTCCTCTGCTAACCCAGTGACGCTCTTGCTCAGTCAGTCGCTATCTTTTGTTGTCTCATTTTAAAGCTCTGTGTAACAGAGTTACCGCCGCTGTTTGATTCGTTATCCCGTGATTTGGATTTTGCTAATCCCTAAATATTCCCGATTCTAAAACTTGCAACAAGACCCAATATTTTGCAATGTTTTACTGTTATATTTAGAAATCCAATCATCGAATGTATAAAATGGCGAAGTAAGATTTTTAGTACTAATTTATGCCTGGTTTAAACTTAGTTTTATTAATAACTAGCTGAACCCGTGCACGACTCGTGCCCGTAAAATTCTTCACCGTAGTGTTTTTCCAGTAGCAGTTTTAGTGTGGTGATGAATTTAGTGTGATCAATTTAGTGTGATGAGTTTATGTGTGGTGAGTTTTTGTTTGGTGAGATTAAGTAAGATGAGTAACATCCAATTTTAAAGTTTAGTTGAATTTTTGGGTTCTATGGGAGGTGCCACTCCCCTTTGCCCAATCTAGTTTATATATGGTTTAGGATACTCCATGGACTTTATAGCATAGTAATGAAAATTGTCAGAAAATACATTCAGTGGTTTTGCTATGAATCTGAATTATACACCAAAATAAAATGAGCGTAAAAGTGGGCGTGGTCAACGAAAACTATGTAGTGACCTTTCCCTGGGTCTGTAGGATATATATTCCAAATTTTAAGAAAATCCGTGTACAGGTCTACGTTTGTATAGCGCACAAACAAACGAAAAATGAGTTTTATATATATAGATCTCATTAAGGTTAAGTTCTTTAGTGCTACTTTAAAACTAAATTAAACGACGTTTAACTTTGTTACTAGAATTAACAAAGATAAAGACAATGGCACCACAGGCATTCAAAGTTTAAACGAAGTTTAAAGCTTCAGCATCAGTCGTTTAATCTAAATTTAAACGGCGCTTAACGTTCACTTAAAAATATTGGTTCTGATTTCGTTCTATACTTAAACCACAAACTAAGTTTAACAGCACTGAAAAACTGGCCCTAAATTAAACGATTTTCAATTTTGTTGGTTTTTTTTTTAGTGACAGTTAAAAATAAACAAAGATTAGCTTAATATATAAGTAAAAATTTCTGTCAAAAAATTGCGAATTTTAACGAAGTTTAACCCTTCAATAACGGTCAGTTAAACTAAATTTAAATGACAGTTGAGATAAAGTTTAAAATAAGTTTAAATCACAATTTATATCAAGTAGGACTGAAAAGCTTAAACTACTCCAACTAAGTTTAAACGACAGTTGAGATAAAGTTTAAACCAAGTTTAAATCACAATTTATATCAAGTAGGACTGAAAAGCTGAAACTTCTCCATTTTTGAATGATGGGACTACTCAACAAAAATTGTAACTGATCGGGTTATGAAAAGTTAAAAATACAATGCTCATTTACCGATCATGGTCCTAATATTTTCTACTAGAGTTTTATTAAGATAATCGAAATTTTTAATACATGTTTTCCAATATACTATATATTGACAAGACTAATTTTAATTTATTAATGAATGCTAATATCAAATAATTGGATCTAAATACGCAACATTTTTATTTTTACCTTTATTTTATAACCTTTAGAAAAAAAAGAAAAAAAAATATTTAAGATTATTCAGAGCACAGTCTAAAGTAACGATCAAAATTAATAACTTTTATCATCTGGTCTGCTATTTCAAATAATTCTGAATACATTTTATGAACATTCTTCGAATCTTAGTTAGCAATATTCCAAAATTAGCCTGCACATTTTTAAAGAAAATAATGTGAAATTAAAAGAAATCTATGTATACATTTTGAGAACAAAAAAATTATGTGAAAGCGTGAGTGGTATGAAAAAGTATATATTTTCTTGATCAACATCTAACTAATGAACCAATTTAAAAATGTTCTGAAAAATGTTTAATGGATATTCAATTACATTTCATTTTGTAAAACACTCGATCATATGTGTTATTTTGAACGCGAGATATTTACATATATATGTGAGCACCTTTATGAAAGCTCGGTTCAAAACATATTGGCCCTTATTTTGTAAACCTATCCAAAGAAACATTATTAAACCATATTTTCGGAATCAGGGCGTCATTTTACATAATAAAAAAATAACCTTGACTGCTGCGCAGAATGAATGTTGTGTAGTGTAGTTTATAAACATGTTTTTATAAGGTTCTTTATTCTATACTTGCCACTTATATGGAACATAATTTGCCACTATTTTGTCACCTAATAACAACAAAGTAATCTCCGCCTATTATTGTATAATATCAGAATGTTTGACTTGTTACTGCGTCATACTTATGACTGTGTATGTTCCACATATGTTCTTTGCCATCGTGTTGGAACTAAAGAACCCTGATTTGTAACACTGGTGTCAGAGAGAATTTTAAAGGTACACAAATGCCACAAAACTTTGTTCCACTTGTCGAACAATAGTAACTTGGGCAAACACTTCCATTCCAATATTCCATTTTTCTGTGGTGCTTCCTAACACAAAATTCTACCGTAGTTAAAATCTCCTATAGAAAATATTTTATTGGGCTTGTACTATTCTTTTATGATTTTAAACACGCAAAGGCAATGTTTGTATGGCTATAAAATTTCAAAATACTTATATATGTATCTTTCTTTTTCTTTATGATGTTGTATTTTGAATCTTACTGTATTTCGGTTCCAGTCATACATGGAACTCTCGTGATCCAGTCCAAAATTTCCAATTTGTTAATTTGGTATGTACTATTCGGGTTTATGCAATACAAAATATAAGTGCCATAAGTAAATGTTCCGAATATGTTTAAAAAAAGAGTATAACAACTTTTTGAAATTCACCACTGAACTCGAACCACTGGCAACTCTGTCTCCTTTGCAAGAAATGCCTCTGGGCTGAGGATCATTTATTAATAATAATAATAAAAATAAAACCTTTTATTCTTTTGAATTGAATGAATACACGTTGTAGTCGGCGAACTGAAGAGCATAGCGAAAGTTCCAAAAAATAAGTAGGATCGAGTTTTTACTGCTGTAGATGTTTTTTTTTTTTGTAATACTTCTTTTTCTTTCATTATAATGTATATCATGTGTTGGCAGCGAGAATCGGAATCCGAATTGTAAATTGTCTGTTTTTATTGTTATGACTGTTGTTGTTGTGCCATATACAATTTGAAGAATAAAGCGGTTCGGTTACAAACTTTTCAATTCAATTTCTGGAATTTTTGCGTGCCTGCAAAAACAAAACACAAAAAGCTGCATTTGAAAGACGATTCCAATTAGTGGAGGTAACTGCGTTAGACAGACTTTAAATGGTTGCGCAGTTATAATTTGCAAAGAATAATAAATCTGTAAAATTGGCGGGTTTGCCAGGAAGGGGTAGTAGATGCGATAGATATGTCCTTTTTATGGCAGTTTTTAAATTTTATATATATTAATAAATATGTGTATTATTTTGTGATAATCTAAGTGTAAGTAACAGCTCTGTCTACTGAACCTGATTACGTAAATTTAGGATTTCTTTTTAATTACGGTTGATTTAAATAAAAGCACGTCGTAAATAGAATTTTTACTAATGTTCCAATATTTTCTTGAAGTCGTATTAAAATTATTAATTGGATCGAATATGTTTTGGTGATACAATGCAATATAAACAATTTCAATACAATAAAAAACGTATTACATTCGAATTAAATTCGTTTTAATTGAAACCAAATTTAATTCGTGTTTTGTTGTCAAATATTTTTACTTCGATCGAATGTGAATTTTCTATTTTACGAAATAGCTTCAGAACTCTATCCTTCAACACTTATAAAATGAAAATTCAAAGAGATCACACGCCATACATTTTGCAAAAATTAATCATGAAATCCAGCCAAGACTAAGTAATCATAATGATTTGGTTTTTATTCATAATATATGATTATAGTAAAAAAAATTATTAAAATAAGTAGAATAAAATTATTCGTTTACTCATGTTTTATGTATTATATATTTATAAGTCAGAAGTAATTGGAATAGGTTGTGGAATACATCTTATGATTTACTATTTATAATTTATGATTAAAATTTTATATATTGTGTCAAATCCGTGCACAGAAAAAAAATTCATAAATACAGCCAAAAAGGTACATCAGCACAATCAAATTATTGCTATAACTGCGCCGACTAAATTATTAATTGTATTAGCGTACAGATTCATCATATTAGCAATCGCATTTGCTGGTTACAGCTGTGTGTATTCGCATACCGCGTTTATGCAGCGTTATAGCAGCGCGTGGTCGTTATAGCAGTGAGTGGTAGCTGTAGCAGTGCGTGGTCGCTATAACAGTGCGTGGTGTGTGTTCGTGTACTCGCTTACAACGCTGGTGAATTTAGTGGAATTCGTGAAATTGGTGGAATTCGCTTGGAATTATAATTTTTAGTTGGCCGTTGGCGCGAATATCAGTTCACATTTGGTTCATGTCAAAAGAAACGCTTATAGAGTTTGATCAGACTCTATTGGTGTCGTTGAAAATGATGATGATGATGGCAATATTTGCATATTTAATTATGCTTCATCATCAGAAAAGTTCTTTTTTAATAAACTAAAAAAGAATTTTAAGAGTACTGTGAAAATACAAATTTCATTTAAAACGTCGCCCATACCAATTAAATAATTTGCTACTTAAGCAAAATCATTTATTGGTATATTTTTGGACGCGAATAACAATTTTAGCGAATG
The DNA here is from genome assembly GCA_951804985.1 of Dryomyza anilis. NCBI lineage: Eukaryota > Metazoa > Arthropoda > Insecta > Diptera > Dryomyzidae > Dryomyza > Dryomyza anilis. Next base: position 84,319,200 of record OX638132.1, on the reverse strand, counting down.
TGTTTGTACAATACATGAAAATTGTAAAAACGTCATTGCTAGACCAATGAATGGTGTACAATTAATTTTGATTGCTGTATTTACGTCGATTATTTTTTTTCTGTGAAGCCTCTGGATGGAAAAACAAAACAAAATTATGCAGAATGAAGTAAAAATTTCGCATTTGAAAATATAAGGCTGTAGGCAAAGTAAATGAAAAGGAAAAAACTAATGATAGTAATAGTTTGGAGTCCTGTGTAGAACTTCGGCCGAGCTCTCTCACCATTTGAGCTGTGCGTATTATATTTGTACTCAAATTGGTGGGACCTACAGTTTATTGCGGAATCCGAACGGCGGGTGAGAGCTTTTCATAGGCAAGGTTTTACTCTCGTAGGTTTGCCATTTACTGCCGAGAGGTAGCGTCGCATAGAAAAAATCTTCTCTATTGAAAAGATGTTGGCAGTCGCTGGGGATCGAACCGAGGGCCTTTTCGCTCGTAGCCCAACGCACTAACCAGACGAGCTTTCGACGCGGTTTGAAATATGCTGTTAAAATGTTTCTAAATTGCATTGACCCTGGCAAAAATGTTGTCTGGAATAGATTATTTTTTTTTAAACCACTGAGCTACCGCGGCTATTTATTATGCAATAAATAATATGAAGACCTTATAAATTATAGTTTTTCTGTTTGAGTGGTCACAAATTTGGTTAGATCCATGTAAATTTTATTCGGTTTATTACAAAATATTTACTAAAGTATTTTCAATGGTATAAAAAAGCATAGAAAAAAATTAAATCAAAGACACTAAACTGTAAAAACCAAACTATATATAGAGAACACGAGTATTTTCATTTATTAGTTTTTGCGCAATAATTAAAAAACTGTAGGCAAATTCCAAAAACTGAGTATAAGATCTTGAAAAGAATCTTGAATTCTATCAGTATATCATAATAATATCGTTCCAAAATTCAAAACATTTAGGCAATATACAAAAATTTAAACTGAGGTCTTTAATAAAATCTTGAAATCCATCAGCATATCATACTAAGATATTTTTTTTGCACCATAACTGTTAAAATACAATTTTTTACCCAACACTAAATTAAATTTCAGACTGACACATTCTGTATAATTTTTAGTACCCGAAAACGATATACCCTATGAACTGCTCAAGTTTGTCTGATAAGTGTTGGACTTTATAACAGAGTGAGCAGATCTATAAATTCAAAAATCAGTTACCGATCATGGCGCTGAAATAATTATAAGTAGGGTAAAATCTGAATTGATTTAAAAATTTTTAAATGATGAATAAAATGATAACCAGTTACAAAATATAACTTTTTATTTTGAATGAGACAATACTTTGTTTTCCTAGTAAACGGATAAAACCATGATCATTTCCCGAATATGATAATTTTTCAAAGAGCTTAGATTCTAATTTGATTTAGCATTTGTTAGCTTTTGCAAATTTAATGATGATGAAACGATACAAAATAAAGATAGAATTCCAAAATTTAAGTAATTCTAATGCAGATTGTGTTGATATCCGTTTATGTGCTGATTAGATTATTGAAATTTTTTATAATGCTAATTTTAAGTATAATAGATACAAAAGAATCTTTCAAATACAACATATATACCACACAAAATCAAACTAATAACTGCTAAAACTTAAATAAAATTAATATTATCGAAAAAAAAAAACAAATCAGACAAGAACCACCTTGCCAGAAAAACCAAGAATTTTTGCAATTCAAACGAATCTGCTAATTCGCGTATCTTGCAAGTATCTACAAGATACAATCCAATTGAGTGGCGCGTTGACAAAATTTATGACGACAAATGCACGTTGCTGTGTTGCACATTGCCGTTGCTGATCTCATCGTCGTTGTCAGCGATGTCTACAACAACAACAACACACACACTTTTGGAAGCACATGTTTACGAGATAATTTTCGCTGCAGATACTTTTAAATGCTCGAAATACTTTGCGTGCTTTTAGCGCTGGTTGGTTGGTTGTTTGTTGTTGATCTTTATAAAGAACTTTTGCAGAATTGCGCGCTAATATTTGCGAGTTTATTTAATGTTTTTTGATTAGGCATTTGTATTTTGTTTCACTTTTTTGTTTTTGTATTTTTACATGTGCCAAAGGTTCTGTGAGATACTTTTATATATTGCACGTGTTGCTGCTGTTCTAGAGTTTTGTTTGTAATTAACGGCGTTATTATTTAATACATTAATTAATTATTTGCACTTGACAGTATTTTTGTTTGTTTGTTTTCTTTTGGAATTTAAACACATTAATAAATTATTATGAAAAAAAAAAAAACACAAATGTATCTATAGGCGGATTTTAATGTATGCCATGAATTAAAGTTTCTATTAAAACGAAATAATTAAATTGTTTTCTTTTAGTTTGTTTTGAAATATATAGTAAAAAATTCATCCGTTCGCTACGCGCTGCGTTCCACAACGTTGCGGTCGGTTGCAGTTGTTTGCGACGAGTGTTCGTTGCGAATGCAGCAAATAATGCAAAAAGTCTTCAAATACGTTCAAATTGTTCAAAAATTTGCACGAGATGCCGATCGACCAACCGACCGACCAAACGATGACTATGAGAGACTCGCGCGCGCCGTTACAACGTCGTCGTCGTCGTCATCGTCGCTGTCTTCCTCTGTCTTCGTCGGCTTCTAGTACTAAATGCTACTTCTTCTTATGCTGTTGCTGCCACTTCATGGGCTGGTTTTTGTTGCTGCACTTATGTGTTAGAATAGTCATAGATACTTGTTGTTCCATGCGATACTTATTGTTGTTGCACGCGAGCGAGCGATACTTGTTCTAGTCGCTGACTAGCGTTGCATTGTTGTTGCCAAACTCTACACAGTCTCCAACAGAACTCTACAGACAGTCAAACGGACAGACATAGGGACAGATACAAACTCACTCAAACTCTCCGAGTATCTGCATATCTGCATCTGCATTCCCAAAGGCGCACTCACTCATTCACAATTCGCATTTCGCACTCGTCTCGGTCGGATGCGCACTCTCCCTCCAGACGATCAACGATCTAGGAGCGCTTTGATCTGCGACGTATCTACTGAGCAAGCAGTCGCTCGGTCGACTCGCTACTAATCGCAGCGCGAATTTCAAATTCGCAAACGGCGCCACAAACACTGTCGCACAGTCGCTCTTCGAGTTGAGCCACCACGTCACGCATACATCTAGCAGCCTCCTTCGGCGCGTGATCCACAAAAACTATCTATGCGATACACAAACATTTGAAAGCTCGCAGAGATACTACTCGCCACATGGAGATACTTGTTGCGCTCTACAAAACAAAACGAAAGAGTGTTCAAGCTGGAGCGCACATGTGAATTTTTGCACAAATTAAGATTCGCAAATTGAATCTCATAGATACTACATAAAGACAGAGCCTGTGTGCTACTCATCGGCTCTTCGTTTTGTTTCGGTTCTGTGTCATTGTTTTTGTTGTTCAGTTTTGTAGTTATTTTTAGAGGTTCCACCACAAACCAACTCCATGCCACACGATGATGGCTGAGATCGCGCGCGCTTTTTTCTTTTCGCAAAAATGTACGCGAATATTAACGAATCTCTGTAACGCACAGCTACAATAATTTGCCATTGAGTGAGTGTATCTGCGAGATACAAAGCATCATTTGCGGTACTTTGCATAGAGTATGTGCGAGATTCTTTACACTCGTACATATTATTGTATGTTTTAGTACATATTATTGAATGTTTTGCCAGCAAAGTATCTGCGAGATGCAAAAACAATTTTCAGCAATGCTTAATCGGTATCTGAGATATACTGCGAATGAAAACATAAGCTATGCAATAAATTTATTAACATTGAGCGTTATATGTTTTAAAATTCAATAGATCTTTATGGTAAATTTTAAAATGTAAAGTATCTGTGAGATATTTTCTGTTCGGTTCTACAATAGCTTTAAATGTAATTGCGATTTTTTATAATTCTATTAGGTACTCTTATTTAATTATACGTCTACGCATGGTCTAATGCAAATTCTTAGAGGATACTGTTTGATTATCCAATTTGCTCTTTCTCTCTCCCTCTCTGGTGTAGTATCTCTTTTCATCGTTATCTCTATTGTACGTACTCACAGACACATGCTTAAAGTTGCACCGCGCTGGAGTCTCTTGCCAAACATTAAAAAACGGCAAGGTCGTTTGTCGTAATGCTGGTAAAATAGCTGTTGTTGTTGCTGTTGAAGAGTGTACTGCACGGGTAGTTGAGAGGAATTTAATTGCGCACAGTGCGCGCGGATTTGAAGAGAACGCGTCAAAGAGCATAATAAATAGCGTTGATTAAATTCAAAGACGTACATAGTAACAAAGAGGCGTTGATTGGAAAATATGTCACAGAAGGGGTCACTGATCCGAATTTCCGACGTATAATTTTGGTACTTTAATTGTATAAATATATAAAACTTTTTGTTTGTTTGTTTGTTTGTTTGGGGAAATAAAAAAAGAATTATAATTGCATATGGCCCAAAACGCAGCCTATCACCTGCCATTTTTACGCATTTTTCAACATATATTGCTCCGAAAACATATAAAATCAAATACTTTTAATATTTTTTATAAAAGTATCTAAAAGTACACTTCTGTGGTAAGATTTTCTATATATATAAAATTTTTTGTAAGGCTTGTTGTTTAGGAGTTATGAACGTTTTAAATTGTTTACTATGTTACATCGTACAATGAAACGTAGCAAACAATTTTAAACGTTTATAACTCCTAAACAACAAGCCATCCAAAAAATTTGTATATATAAAAAATCTTACCACAGAAGTGTACTTTTAGATACTTTTATAAAAAATATTAAAAGTATTTGATTTCATATGTTTTCGGAGCAATATATGTTGAAAAATGCGTCAAAATAGCAGATGATAGGCTGCGTTTTGGGCCATATACAAAAAATAAAATCTTACTTATTAGTTTAAGACAAATATATTAATGGCATTTGGAAGATGTCTAACCATAAACTGTAGTTAGGGTTCTTTTGGACTATATTGTATGAAATTTAACCTGTACATTTTATTATTGTTCAAATATTTATCGAGTTTATGAAAATAAAGAATCCCCCAAAATGTCAATGTGTTTTTATCACATTTGGGGTCATCAAGAATGTTCTCGAGCTCAAAGATATATTCTTCTTCAAGCTATAGTGCTGAAGGTATCTCTCGAGCCTAGTTCGTATTTTCCTTATAGAAATGTAAGAAAGAGGACATGGCTAGTATGGTACGGGTCATTACAATGTAGGTCACATGGGAAATTTTGAAGAACGGATATTTGCAAAGGTGTAATAATAACGCAAGAATTATGAAAGTTATATTCGATATAAGCCGACTAATACAATACCGACATGACTTAAGTATGAAAGAAAGAGTATTAAACGTGGTTACCATTTCAAGTGGTCTATAGGTTTGAAGAGTCTATGTATACGAAATGTAACTGCAAACTTATAAAGGGAATGTTAGGTTAGTAAGGGGGTGTCGCTGAGACACTCCTGCAACACTCTCGGAAGCCTAGCGATCCATTGTGTTTTTTTTTTTTTTTGCTTTGATAGAATCTGCTGGTGTTAAAAGCAGTCGGTTGGGTTTTTTAAACCAATCTGAAATTCTTAAGAACCCTAATACGTCTTCAGTTGAAACTATTTCCTCCAGTTCTCCAAATACCAAGTTCCTCATTGTAGTCGGGGTATTTAAAGATTTGGACTCTACTTTCTCTACTTCCTTGTGGTATCTCCGGTAGTCAGGACTCTTAGTACAGTTCATAGCAGAGAGTGTCTTCTTAGAAGTCCTAATGGAACTTGAAGAGCATGTTTCCTCTATATTTCGTGCAAAACTTTTTTCGCGCTATCTCATCGATCCGTTTAAAATTGCTAAGTCTAGGTTCAGTGATCGACAACAGTTTAGTGCTGTGTTGGGTTTTATTACTGAATTGTTCTGGAATGGCTGTTTGACTCTGGATTTGCAGTGATTCGCAGAATATTTCTCATCCTGTCCATATTTCTATACTAGAAACTTCAGTAAAGACTTGTTCAGTAGCTTATTGGTGGGTTAGCGTCCCGTTTTTACATATTTTACCATAAAGTACAACGGTTCATAGATTTTGAGTGCTATAAAGACGAGTTTACACGATAGAGAAAGTAGCTACAGCTAGGGAAACATAGAGTAAAAAATCTTATAGAGTTGTGTAAACACTAAATAGAGCTCCACGGTAGAGAGCTCTACAGTATATTTTTGTCTCTATCTAAAGCTAATTTCTCTATGGTGTATTCGAGCCTTGAGTGTTATATTGTCAAAAGTGGATGGATCACCATACTGTCTATTACAGTATAATACCGCATACGAACGGGGCGTGGTAAGACATTTTTTTTACTCTCCGAGGTTTGTCATTATTTTTTTTCGAAAAATAACGCTGTATAGAACCAAACGTACTGTACCCCATTAAACCTCCGGTCAGGCATCTTATCTGCTGAAAGAATTTTCGAGCCTCGTTCCTGTCGCCATGCATCCCAATATCTTCACACTTGCATCTTTATAATTCTATTTTCTTGCGACTAAAAAGATATTTCTCTGTATTGTTCCTTCGCGGCTCACGTAACTACAGACTGCAGGGTGACTCTTTCTGCAGTGGATACGCGATACTCACATCACTTATTCCGTTGGAATCCTAGAACCTCTTCGGTAGAGTGGGAATGCGAGACATGTGTCCACTGCGCGCATATATCATCGAGAGGCGAGTGACTTGGGCAAGCAGGTGTGAGAGTCGAGCGGCATAGGCCATTTTTAGCAGTGCATAAGCGTGTTTGAATTTTGGCTGCTAAAAGGAAGTGGTCCGAGGCGATGTTGACTCTTCGGATCGAACATACGTCCGTCGCACTAGAAGCGTGCCTTCCGTCAATCATTTGGTTGCGCGTGTTCTGATCAGACGACCGCTACGAGGCCTTGTGAAAATTAAGATGCTTGAATCTAGCGAAGTCGATCAGCCTCATTCCATTGTTGGATATATTGTCGTGGAGGCTGAATTGTCCAACTGTTGGACCATATATGTCCTCATGGCCCATCTTGACAATAAAGTCGCAAGTCACGATTTTGATGTCGTGACGTGGGCAGCGCTCATATGCTTCGTCGAGGCGATCGTAAAAGGTTTCTTTGGTTTCATCGTCCTTTTTATTCATCGTACAAATTAGATGTTGAAATTAGAGATGGGCGCGTGCCTGTTTTTGATGGCACGGACACGCACGGGCTCGCCGATAGGTGACACGCACGAACACGAGCCCGACGAGTTAATTTAAAGGCACGCACGAGAAGCACGATAAAACACGGGATTTTAAAAGACACGAAGAAACACGGAAAAACACGACAAAACACGAAAAAAGCACGGAAAAACATGAAAAGGCAAGCGAAACGTGAAAAATAACAGAATCAGAATCGTTATTAAAAATGTGTTGAACCGGAACTGGAATCGGAACATATATTTTTTTTTCTGGTTGGAATCGGTACCGCTATTTTAAAAATATCGGAACCAGAACCAGTTCCCTGTCAGGGAACGCAAAGAACCGGAATCGGTACTGTTATTAAAAATGTATGGAGCCGGAATCGAAACCCATTCAATTTTTTGGTTGAAACTGGAATAGGAACCGGAACCACAATTTTAAAAATCTTGGAACCCGAACCGGAACCGATATTCCAATAGGTTTTAGTCCCTGTAATAAATAATTCAAAAATTAAGTTTGATACTGTTTTAAGTTTGATACTGTTTATGTATTGGAGCAGAAATTATAAAAAAAAAGTTTAATGGGCGCGTGCCTGATTTTGGGAGCACGGAAACGCACGGGTACGACAGCAACTAGCACGCACGGAGATTTGCACGCACGAACTCAGATTTTCGGGCGTGACACGAAAAAAGCACGGCACGCGCCCATCTCTAGCTGAAATATATAGCCTTGAAATATCGCCTTGACGGCTGACAACAGTTCGTTCACGGGTGTGAACCTACACAGAAAAAAAAAATCGTAAATATAGCCAAAAAGGTACATCAAGACAATCAAATTGCTAATTGCTATTGCTAAAACTGCGCCGACTAAATTATTAATTATATTAGCGTACACATTCATCATATTAGCAATCGCATTTGCTGGCAACAGCTATGTGTATTCGCACACCGCGTTTATGTTATAGCAGCGCGTGGTCGCTATTGCAGTGAGTGGTCGTTGAAGCAGTGCGTGTTCGCTATAACAGTGCGTGGTGTGTGTTCGTGTACTCGCTTACAATGCTGGTGAATTTAGTGGAATTCGTGAAATTGGTGCAATTCGCTTAGAATTAGTTGGCGGTTGGCGCGCATATCAGTTCACATTTGGTTCATGTCAAAAGAAACGTTTATAGAGTTTGATCATACTCTAATGGTGTCGTTGAAAATGATGATGATGGTAAAATCATGGTCCATTAAAAGTTTGCGTGGGTTGTCATTGTGTTTTCGGGTCGGTATCTGAGGCATGTAATCTGTATTCACTGACTGTCTTTTTGTGCGAAACTGAGACTAGGAATTGTGTAGGAGAATCTATGGTAAAGTAACAGAAATCAGTTTATTAAATTACGCATGAACTACTCCATTCCATTACGTCAATGAGAATAATTCCATCACCATGATTTAATTTATTGAATTGAGTATACCGGAATTGAGTATACTGGAATTGAGTATACTGGAATTGAGTATACTGGAATTGAGTATACTGGAATTGAGTACTGGGAATTGTAAAAATTCAGTCTCAAAACCGATACTAATTCTTTAGTACCATAAACATCACAAAAACAGATTGGAATGATTGTAAACGTGACATTCTGTAATATATATCTTGCTCCACATGATTTCAATTTTTTGATTAGTATTTTTTTGTAGCATAGGTATATAACTACATGTTATATAACTGTTATAATTAAAGTTAATTTTTCGGGTTGAAGTACCGCCTATTTTCGCATTAACTTCTCACACAATAGAGACGTCAAACATTCCTGCAGCAATCTAATCTAATCCAAATAAACATTTAGTCAATGTTTATGCCGAGTGAACCCACAATTGTAACAGTTGATGTACCGCCTAATTTTTTGCATGCCGCTGAGCCGCCATTGCCACCGCCCAATCATTAAAACAATGTGTCAAAATTGGGTTAAGTAAATTTACAAAAACAAAATGCGCGAACTGCTTGTAAACAAATTTAGCGATACTTTGTCTGTCTGTCTGTCGGTATACCTCAGTGTGTGCAGATATCTGTCAGGCGCGCAGCTTCGTGTTAGTGGGTGAAGCCACATATTTCTCGTCGATTTTTTGCCACCAGTCATAAATGCCGGTACTGGAAAGAAGAAAACCATATTGTGTACACAATCACTACGTCAGCGACCGACTATAGTCGATCTGTAATACTTATAAATATTTCTAACGAAAAGGTGTAGTTTGGGAAAAGAGTTATGTATGTCGATTTATGAAAATTTAACCCTAAAGATTAACATGAATTATCCAGACTTTTTTTTACGAATTTTGACAGGTTTATTAATAGGAGTGTGTCCGTCTCTCTGTGTCCTGTATATTTATCTGAAGAATCACGATTACAGGAAAACTAAAAGATCCAAATCAATGAATTGGCTTACTTATGGACCTACGCAATCTGTTATAGAAAATAGACATGGACAGTCTATTGTGACTTTATTTTTTACCTTCTTCAAAATTTTCCATGTGTCCTTATCCCATGTGACCTTACCATTTAAGATTTTCCTTCTAATATCCCGATTTCTATTGAGGTTGAGAGCTCTTTCACAATATTCATCAATATTATGAACTTTTTCATTAGGTTTTATGAACTATTCATTAATTGAATTAATTTGATAATTGGTTGAGTTGTAATGACAAATTCATAACATTGATGAATAAATTCATAAATAGTATCTATTTTTTCTGTGTACCTAGATATATATTGCATTGCTACTAATACTAAATAGATATTGACAAAAATTAAATGCTATGTACAAAACAAAATTTTACAATAAAACATTATAAGAATTGGCAAATGCTTAAAACAATTAAATAAATACGCAGCAGCAGAAATAGCAACAGCATGTGTGAAAATAAAATTGAAAATCGAAAGTTTTTGGCCTAAAACTGTGTGTTATGGCAGCACCAAAAAGTGTACGAAAATAAACAAATACCTTTTTTACGATTACTTTGTGTGTTTTCTTTTCTTTTTTTATTTTTTTTTTTTTGCAAAAAAAAGCAACATATGTTTTGTTGTAGTTGTTCTTATTGTTGTTGTTGTTCAATTAATAAAAATATACTGCAAAGTAAACAATAAATAAACAGAAAAAATAACACAAAAAGATAAAGTTATAAATAATATTTTAAACGCAATTGATTATGGGTTTTTTTTTCTGTAATTATTCAGTTGGAGTTATTTATTTAAATGATTGAATGTATTCAAAAAGTTCTATATTACAAAAATACCTAACCCTATAATTTAGTTATTAAAAAAGCTAAATATATTAAACATCACTTAAGGTACTTTCTTGAATTAATTTGCCTAATTAATTCATTAACAGTTCAAATGGGTGTATATTTCACAGAAAAATAACAACGAAATATAAATATCGATTTACCATAATTTTAAATATTAAACAAACAATATTTTAGAATTTATTTGTGTTGTCTTTGGACCACACAAATCAATTTGGTTCAAAAAATACATTTTTGGGAACTCTATTTTTCTAACGAAAGTGTGTTTATCGAAATTTTAAACTAAGTATCAGTTTGATATCCATAATAATTTGATGCTACAGTAATGAAGAACTATGGCCGAGTTCCCCCACCATTTGAGCTGTGTGTGTTATATTCGTACTAAAAGTGTTGAGCCCTACAGTTTAATGCCAATGTTTTACTCTAGGCAATGTTTTACTCTAATGGATTTGCCATTGACTACCCAGAAGTAGCACAGTATAGAAACATGTTTTCTATGAAAATATAATGACAGTCGCTGGGATCGAACTCGGGCCCTTTCGGTTTATAGTCCAACGCACCAGCGACTTTTGACTTGACGCGTGGCGACTCTTCCTTAATTGTTAACTAATTACACAGAACAAATAAATCATCAATATGATGCAGTAATTCATAAATATTATGAATTTTTTCGCTAACTGCCAGATTCATCATATTGATACTTCAGTTAATTGATTGATTGATTGATTGATTGATTGAAGGAGGGGGGAAAACCCCTCTGTGCATCGCACAGAGTACACCTAGGCCATAAAGTAGGCCCGTTGTGACCCCTCGGATCATGAGTCGTCTGTAATATGTTGTAGCTGTTATGGTACTCAGTGGAGTTTAGAAATTCCGTGGATTTGACAAATTTTATTAGTACTTTCCAGTCCAAGCTTCCCAGTTGTTTCAATGATGAAATAAGCGGAGCTCCAAAGTGGATGAATCTAAGTCTGGCAAATGCCGGGCAGTGACACAAGTAGTGTTCAAGCGTCTCTTCCTAACAGGCCTTGCAGAAGTAAGAGTCGACTCTTCCCAATTAGAAAACATGACCTCTTAGCTCATTATGGCCCGTGAGGATGCCTGTGTATTGTTTTAACTCCTTTTTATTAAGAGTTATAATTTTGTTTGTTTCGGATTTGTTCGGGAGGCCCCATAGCCATTTAGTTGCTTGGCCCACGCTCGATTCTTCCCATGATTTTCTGTGAAGTCGATAAGCCCATGAGCTCATCTCGTTTTTTAGAAATTGGAAAGGTCTGCCGATTATAACTGAGATTGTGTCCATTTCTGAACCATTTCTCGCTAATTCGTCGGCTATTTCGTTCCCCTCAATGCTACAGTGTCCTGGGACCCATATAATGTCCACAGTGTTTACAAGTAAGAGATCAGCAAGGGCCTCTTTACATTGTAGAACCACTCTGGATTTTACCTTGTCCGTGGATAAAGCTCTAATGGCAGCTTGGCTGTCTGAGAAAATACACTTGTCTACACAGTGAGTGCTTTGTATAAATTTAGCCCCCTCTGTTCTAGCCACTACTTCCGACTGAAAGACGGTGTTGTGGTCATGCAGACGAAGGCTTTCTTTTGCAGAAAAGGCTTCACAGGAAAAGCCCGCTCCAGTCTGACCGTTTAGTTTTGATCCGTCAGTGTAGAGGTGGATCCCCGGATTGCTAGACAATACCTGACCGTTTTCCCATTCCTCCCTAGTCGGGAAAGCGAACTTTGCGGCGGTATGATTGGTTTCCTCCGGGATGCGGTCGCAGTTCCAATTACCTGTAGAAACAGTATTAGGAATTGAGTTAATTATGGTTTGGTGATTGGTTAATGTCTCGGAATTGAGCCATCCCCCAAGATTGTTTAGTCGAGCCGCTGCGACCGCGGCCTCATATTTAACTTGAATTTGTATTGGGCGTATGTTTAATAGTCTCAATTGCTTTGGTCGAAGTGGTAGACATCGCACCTGAAATGCCGAGACAACACGCCCGTTGCACTTTCTCGAGTGGTTTGATGTTGCATTTTCGTCCCAAAGCTGTCCACCATCCAAGTGACGCATATGTGAGTATTGGTCGTACAACGCTGGTGAAAATCCAGTGGGTCATCTTTGGTCGAAGTCCCCATGTAGGACCAATACATCTTCTGCAGGTTGCCCAAACCCTAACGGCTTTTGTGGCTCTGCTAGCTATTTGTGCCTTCCAGTTAAGTTTAGAATCCAGGATTACTCCAAGGTACTTGACTTGACCTGTAAGTGCCAGTATCTCTCTGTGGAAGAGGATAGCTAGGTAGCTTCCTTTTCCTAGTAAAGAGATAGATTTCAGTTTTTTGGGGGTTAATATTTAATCCCCTAGGTGAGAGATTCGAGATATCCAAGGCTTCGTGGATTCGTCTAGAAGGGAGAAGAGGATGTGTCCCCGAGGCAAGGATGGCGATGTCGTCTGCGTAGAGGGACTTCTGTTAATTAAATGACACATTGATGAATGCATGCATTATATATATGAACGAAATATTCAATAAAATGAATTTGAATCGTCATATTAATGAATATAATCATAATATCTATGAATAATTTAAAAATTTTAAAAAAGTAATCCGATAAAAAATTTGTTCGAAAAAAAATATTATAAAAAAAAATTTCGTAAAAAAATATTGTCCGAATAATTTTTTTTTTTTTGAAAAAAAACAATTATTAAAAATAAAATTAAAAAAAAAAATTTCAAAAACGATTTCGAAAAAAAATTTGTTCGAAAAAAAAAACATAAAAAAAAATTCCAAATAATTTTTTTTTTGAAAAAAAAATTAATAAAAAAATATATAAAAAAAAACTTTTCAAAAACAAAATTTAAAGAAAGAAAAAATAAAATTTTGTTGATATAAAATTTTTTTTTAAATATATTTTTTATAATTATGACTTTTTGTTAACAAAAAAATATAATTATAAATAAATAATAAATATAAAACATTTTTCTAATTTATACATGCCCAGCAAGCATAGATAACATACAAAAACTATTTGAGAACTGAGAAGTATGCCAAAAAATGAACGATGAATAAATATTTTGATTGAAATTTGGTTTGATGAACAGCATTCTTCAATATGATGTACTAATATGGTGTATTTTACGTATTTGTTCATTAATATGATGAAACTTATTCTTCACATACAGCTCATCATATTGTAGAACACTTTCGACAGTTATCAAATTCATATTATTTATGATCGGATTCATAACATTGATGTCGTTAGTCATTAATATTTATTTCATATCATTTATTCAGTCTACTGATTTGTATCTTACAGACTAATTACAATTCAATAAATAAATATACTTAATTAAACAGGATAAACAAATTTAATTTAAATTTATATTCACTAACATTAAAATTTATAAATGGAGAAAAACTAATATGTAATCTAATGCATCTGGAAATATGTTCATTGAGAGCATCATTAAATCTATCTAGCTCAGAACAATTTACTTTTACAGACAAAATATTGTAAACAAACATTAATGAAAAATAAGTTTTCCTGTTCTTTAATGATTGTAATCCAAGTAATTTGCGCCTAGCATCATAATTTGGGTGAACATCAGTCCAATGAAGTTTGAAAATGGCGTATCTTGTTAAATTTCTTTGTACTTTTTCAATTCGACTAGAGTTTTCATTGTGGTTTGAATGGTTATGAATGGTTCTTCAATACAATGAATCATTGTTTGAAGAATGGAAGTCATCAATATGATTTTTCAATATTTTAGCCTATGAGTGCTGCCCCCGTCACGACATCAAAATTGTGATTGGCGACTTTAATGCCAAAGTGGGTCGTGAGGGTATCTTTGGTTCAACGGTTGGACAATTCAGCCTCCACGACAACACCTCCGACAATGGAATGAGGCTGATCGACTTCGCCGCAGCACGAAACATGGTAATTAGTGGTACTAGATTCAAGCATCTCAATATTCCTCGGCTGACCGCCACAAGGCCACGTGGACGCAGAACACGCGCAACCAAATTGATCATGCTGATGAGCATGCACCCGCTCATCAGCAGAATATGGTCAGATGAAAGCATGCCTAGCGAATGGAATTATACTCTGTCCAATCCTTAAGAAGGGGGATCCCACGATACGCGCCAACTACCGTGGGATAAGTCTCCTCAACATCGCGTATCGTTCTAACGAGCGTATTATGTGAAAGACTGAAGCCCATCGTCAACAAACTGATTGGATCTTATCAATGCGGCTTCAGACCTGGCAAGTCCACCATAGAACTGATTTTCACATTGCGCCAAATCCTGGAAAAGACCAAATAGATGCAGATTGACACCCACCACCTCTTCGTCGACTACAAAGCTGCCTTCAACAGTCCGATAAGAAGTCACCTATACGTCACCATGTCGGAGTTCGGTATACCTGCGAAACTTATAAGGCTTTGCAGGATGACCCTGAGCGATACACGTTTCTCAGTAAGAATTGGAAACAACCTCACCGATACGTTTAATACCGAACGAGGTTTCAGACAATGCGATTCCCTATCGTGTGACTTCTTCAACCTAATAATGGAGAAGATTGTAAGAGCTGCATAACTCCATCATAATGGCACTATCTTCAACAAGAGTTCCATGCTGCTCGGGTACGCTGCTGTATGAGCTCTACGAGCTGTATGAGCTCTACGCCGACATTGACATAGTCAGGCGCATTAAGATCCAGCGCCTACGCTGGCTTGGACATGTCGAGCGTATGGATAAAAGCGCTCCAGCAAAAAAGGTGTTCAATTCTGTACCCAGTGGTGGTCAATGTAGGAGAGGGCGGGCGTCCGAATCTCCGGTGGAGCGACCAAGTGCGAGACAACCTGACAGCACTTGGAGTGCAAAACTGGCGCCAGCGCGCGCAATGCAGAAGCGACTGGCGAGAGGTGATTGCTGCGGCCGAAACCCATCATGGGTTGTAATGGCCAAATAAGTAAGTAAGTATACTCACCGCTAGAGAAAAGAATATGTCGTTATCCCATTTCATATGGCCCATACATCTCATATGCAAGGAGAGAGTGAACTGAAAACTTTAAAAGCATTTTCTGCAAAATCACTTTTTTTAAGTTATAACACTCTTGTAGTAAATGAGCGATATGTAGATTATTGAAAATGCTAATTTGGAGACTATAAACGATGTAGTTTGGTTTACTAGAAATTTCTAAATTTAGGTATTAAAAATGTGATGAAATTCGATATAATCGTGCATATTCTGAAATCGAATTGAATTCGTTCCACGTTCGTTGCGTTGAAAATCGAAATCTAGTACAGCAAGAACAAATTCGATCGAAATAAATATGATTTCAATCGGATGTTGGAGAACACAGGAATATATTATGGAATTTGATTGTAAAAAAGCTGTTTTGAGTAGAAGTATGTCTTATGATTATTTTACAAAAAAACAGCTTTGAAGACAGCACCTAGAAATATACATATTTGGTAAAATCAACCAAAAAAACTTGGTGCGTATCAAGAAAAATAGTTATTATTAATATCAATTGATAATTGTGAAACAACCAGTGAATTTACCAACTAGTTTTCGTCTTGTCTGCTTTTCATGTTTGCGTCCTAGAATTTTGACAAACCCGGGACATTCGGGAATAGAAAACATATCCCGGGATTAGTCCCGAATTGCTTAAATTTACAGGTAACTTAAATGGTAACAATCATTTATCATCAACCATGTAAAATGATTGACTAATAGAATAATTAAAATAGTTACGGACTCTATATTCCACACTCTATATTATTCAGTGAACTTTTTAATATAGTTGTACAAATATAGTTATAATAGATATATTTCTGCTAGTGAAAATCCACTCTGAGCCTATTCATAAATTGCTAGAACGAAAATCCTTTTGAAATGCATTTCAATTCACTGCTTGATGCACAGACCTTTTCCGGAAACCCCGCTGTTTTCAATTTGAGCGAAGCAAAAGCAAAAAAAAAAAAAAAATTAGACAGCTTCAAAAGAATAAAATGCCTTGTACCTCAAGGAAAATCTTGATGTTAATTTGAATAGAAAACCGTTGCAATCCCGGTTTATCAACTGCTCTGAGGCTGTGGCGGCTGCTGCTTCCTTGCATGTACTTAACACACACGATGAGATGCCGACGTCACATCGGCTCAGGTGCTTCTAGTACCCTTCGCAGGTTGGATGCTGCGTCCGGCGTTCAACGCACCGAGTGGAAAACTGGATCTCGATAACGGGGTATTGCGCCCAAGTGCTGTTATTTCTCTCTATGCGTGTTTCTGTGTGTGTGTTTGCATAGATCGGATTGTTGAATCGTCGTTGGGTCGTTGAAGATTTTGTTGTTGTTGTTGTTGTTGCTGATGCTGTTTCTGTTCTTATTGCTGTTGATGCTGATGACGATGCGACTGTTGTTGCTGCTGCTGAGGAGGATGCCTCCAAGTGTCTTCTTGTGCCATCGCATCGCAGTGCAAAATCGCCATTCCCTCTTAACTGCCCCCCGTCCTGCTTCAAACCCCTGCTGGCATGTCCACCGCAATTTCGTCCGCAATCAAGTCGCGTTGTTTTTATTCCATTCGAGGGACAAACGCGTTTCTGGTTTGGCTAATCGTAGTAGGCCTTCTTCATTCTGATGCACAGGTGTTACCATCGCTCCGAGTGGCTCCAAGTGGCTTCAAGTGCACCGTTCATTGGCATTTCCAGTTTGTTGCGCAATTATTTTGTAGAACTGTCTTAAATAAAACTACAAACAAAAAAAAAATAGCGCGCGCGAATAGGTTTTACTTATATGAGGATCGCATGTGAAAAGTACTCCGTTGCAATACGACGTGGTACCTTGACGGCCAACGGCGATGCATCATGAGGTTAATGTTCGTCCAACATGGAGAAGTTGGTACTTAAGCAGCCAGGCAGGCAGGTAAACGAGCCGTCCATATGTGGGAAAAACTGGGTTTGACATAAAATCTGACAGCACTTTTGATAATGCACTGGACGTCTATTAAAATTCTTTATTGGCATCGCACATATAAAGTCACTTACTATGAAAATTAGCATAAGGTTGATTAGATTTTTATATTGTCATGATTTAAGCTCGAATTTGAAATCTCATTCATGTATTTGCATGACGATTTCTTTTTGTATTTATGAATAGTTATATTATTTTATTTAATTTGATCTTTCGTACATCCGTTATTTCTGGATTTCTTCATTTCAATATTTCAATTCTTCCGTTCTGCCTTGAAATCCGTCGAATTTAAATCCTGTTACTTAATTATCTTCCTACATTCTGCCATCATACATCCAAATATCCAACGATCCAACCATCCCCTATCATCAAATACCATCATATTCTCTATCTCTCTTCATATCATCATATCATCATATTATCCAATATCCTATAATCCTATCATCATATCATCCTTCCATCCTATTATTCTATCATCTTACCATCCTTCCATCCTATTATTCTATCATCCTAGTATCCTAACATCCTATAATCTTATCATCATATCCTAGGATGCATCATATCATCATATCACCCTATCACCCTATCACCCTATCACCCTATCACCCTATCATCCTATCATCCTATCATCCTATCATCCTATCATCCTATCATCCTATCATCCTATCATCCTATCATCCTATCATCCTAGCATCCTTCCATCCTTCCATCCTTCCATCCTTCCATCCTTCCATCCTTCCATCCTTCCATCCTTCCATCCTTCCATCCTTCCATCCTTCCATCCTTCCATCCTTCCATCCTTCCATCCTTCCATCCTTCCATCCTTCCATCCTTCCATCCTTCCATCCTTCCATCCTTCCATCCTTCCATCCTTCCATCCTTCCATCCTTCCATCCTTCCATCCTTCCATCCTTCCATCCTTCCATCCTTCCATCCTTCCATCCTTCCATCCTTCCATCCTTCCATCCTTCCATCCTTCCATCCTTCCATCCTTCCATCCTTCCATCCTTCCATCCTTCCATCCTTCCATCCTTCCATCCTTCCATCCTTCCATCCTTCCATCCTTCCATCCTTCCATCCTTCCATCCTTCCATCCTTCCATCCTTCCATCCTTCCATCCTTCCATCCTTCCATCCTTCCATCCTTCCATCCTTCCATCCTTCCATCCTTCCATCCTTCCATCCTTCCATCCTTCCATCCTTCCATCCTTCCATCCTTCCATCCTTCCATCCTTCTATCCTTCCATCCTTCCATCCTTCCATCCTTCCATCCTATCATCCTTCCATCCTTCCATCCTATCATCCTATCATTCTATCATCTTATCATCCTAACCGATTCGAATAGGATATCATCCTATCATCCATCATCCTATCATCCTATCACCCTATCACACTATCACCCTATCACCCTATCATCCTATAATCCTATAATCCTATCATCCTATCATCTTATCATTCTATCATCCTAACATACTATCATCCTATCATCCTAACATCCTAACATCCTAACATCCTATCACCCTATCATCCTATCATCCTATTATCCTATCATCCTATCATCCTATTATCCTATCATCCTATCATTCTATTATCCAATCATCCTAACATCCTACCACCCCATCGTCCTATCAACCTATCGTCCTATCATCCTATCATCCTATCAACCTATCATCCTATCATCCTATCATCCTATCATCCTATCATCCTATCATCCTATCATCCTATCATCCTATCATCCTATCATCCTATCATCCTATCATCCTATCATCCTATCATCCTATCATCCTATCATCCTATCATCCTATCATCCTATCATCCTATCATCCTATCATCCTATCATCCTATCATCCTATCATCCTATCATCCTATCATCCTATCATCCTATCATCCTATCATCCTATCATCCTATCATCATATCATCCTATCATCCAATCATCCTATCATCCTATCATCCTATCATCCTATCATCCTATCATCCTATCATCATATCATCCTATCATCCTATCATCCTATCATCCTATCATCCTATCATCCTATCAACCTATCATCCTATCATACTTTCATCCTATCATCCTATCATCCTATCATCCTATCATCCTATCATCCTATCATCCTATCATCCTATCATTCTATCATCCTATCATCCTATCATCCTATCATCCTATCATCCTATCATCCTATCATCCTATCATCCTATCATCCATCATCCTATCATCCTATCATCCTATCATCCTATCATCCTATCACCCTATCATCCTATTATCCTATCATCCTATCATCCTATTATCCTATCATCCTATCATCCTATCATCCTATTATCCTATCATCCTATCATCCTATCATCATCCTATCATCCTATTATCCTATCATCCTATCATCCTATCATCCTATTATCCTATCATCCTATCATCCTATCATCCTATCATCCTTTCTTCTTAACATCCTATAATCCTACCATCTTAACATCCTATGATCCTATCATCCTAACACGCTAAAATATCGAAGGCAATATCAAATTCGAGGGAAGATTTATATCTCTTCCCTCGAATTTGATATTACAAATTATTTCGATCGACGTCTTCTATTTACTCTTCACGTCCGCTACCACGTCTATTTCTACCCAAATAATTATGTATAAATTCTTTATACTTTTTAAAAAATCTTCCAGATTTCAAAAACGTTGGTGTTCGATATAATTTAAAACAAATTTGGGTATATTTGCAAATTGGACTAGTTCGATCCGATTCAAATTCAGCAACCCAGAATTATGCTAATTCATAACTATCTTCCGATTGAATATTTGTAAATTTACGTTAAGTTTGCCTGTAATCATACGGAATTGTTAACCGTAACTTTGAACATTTCTGAAACTTTTTTTTAGCAATTTACTCAATTTCCAATGATTGATTATTTAATACCATTCATGCAAAGCTATCAAAAAATTCCATTCCGATCTGACAGTCAAGCTAAATTGTCCGAACAAACGAACGGCATGGAGCAACAATCTAAGTAATTAATGCCAAGTCCTAAAACTGGATTCGTAATCATTTGGTACCTACGAGATATGCGATACACATGCAGGAAATAGAAATATGTTGCCGCTCAACAGCGCAGCTATAAATTTAATTGCTTCTTCTGGCTATTTTATCTCTGTAAGCTTTCTACGAGGAACATGTATTAACTAAAGTCACAAAAGATACAACTTGCCAAAGGTACGCAAAAAGCACCCCTGTCACCGTTACCAGCTGGGCCATTTTCAAATCATGAACACACTATGCCATTTAAATATACTATCTGCCTGCACTTGCCAGTGAGTTTGGAACAAGTTCTGCTCGAAAAACATTTCCTTAAACATTCTTCAGACTCAGCCATAGATCCAGGTACATGTAGTGGTCCAGACCAAAGCCCTCATGGGTACAAAAAACACACACAACACAAAAACTAGTTTCATCAACGTTTCGAGATGATCTCGTGTCGTGGCGATCTTCGTCGTTGTGGTGGACATGCGTCGGACGCTACGCGATGCGATGCGACGCTCATGAGCCTAAGTAAAGAGCTGCGTTTACTGCAATGTCCAGTTAAATGTAAGCCTCCGGCCTCTGGAGGGACAACATTTGGTGTGCACAAACCTACTACGTACTATGTTCAATGTGAGAAGAAATGCGCGTAGCCAGCATCAAGATGCTAGCTGGCTGGCTTGCTGACTGGATGGGAACTTTGGGCACTGAATCTGTGTAGAAATTCCTAACTGCAAACATTCAAGCCTCCGACGAACATGCATGAATACAAATTCTATTCATTATGAAAATGTGTTTTTATAGCCCTACTATAAAAATCAACATAGTGCTGTGGTCTCTTCGGTGGCACGATTATTTGATCGATAGAACAGTAGTCGGGTATTTCCTTGAGAGAATTAAAATCTTTGGTATCATATACATGATTATAGAACATCAAATTAAAGTGACAAGCTATACATTCTCGGGTTTTTGTTTGAGAGAATTGGATTTTTGCCCTACCTTATATATTATGTTATAGAGCAAAACCAAGAGGTTGTAGTTTTAAATTTCAGAAATATAGACCAAATTTGCAGTAACTGACAAATATTTGTATGTATGCAAACGTTATGGAAATTTCGTTTGAACAGATTAAATTTCAAAAAGAGGATTTTCCATTTGGTTATAGCCTTTCATATACTATACGACTGAATGTAATACAAATCGCTCATTTGGAAGAGTCCAGTATGCCATTCGTTTTGATATCGTTACGAGATCAATGCGAGTAAATGGAGAAATCGTACGATATCGAACCCGTTATCGGAACGATATCAGGCTTCCAATTGAATCACATGATAGGTAGATATCGATGCGTTTCAACGGAGTTTTCTGGGTACGAGAAAGTTTTCGACATCGGAACGATATCGAAGAAAAAAATAATCAATTTTCGAGACTACTTCGAATAATATTGCGATATGGCTGTGATAAAAGTTGAAATATTGTATCATGTCCTTAGATTTGAATGTAAGAGAAATTTTGAAAACTAGAAGCCATAAAGCTACGAGGTCGAACTTTGTTTGTTTATCTTATGCAACAATGGGCGATGTATCTAATAGGGCTGGAAATTATTTATTTCTCTTGTGTACCGGAGAAAAGTAGGAAGCATGTGTAAGATAAAATGGAGAATATTATGAAGGAATACATGGTCTGGAATACACCAGATCATTGGTTCTTATGTTCTACTCAGGTATCTAAGAGACTTGGAGAACATCTAAATAGGCTTACAATCTCGCATGTAGAAGAGCTCATTTTGGAAAAATGCTTAGTTTTAACACGCACAAGAAAGAACATGTTTAGGTCAAAATATCAAAAAAAAATAATACCTAATGATATAATAGGGTTTTGATAGATCTTTCGGATGTTCGATATAAGAGAAGTACATATTAATCTGAGCCCAGGTCAACGGAATGCAGTGAATTTAGGACGATTTGTTCTGATACTATTCTAATGTACTCTGCTCTATTGTAGTACCTCCAATCGTATCCTGTACTATCATTCCCTATGCTATCCTATCATAACCGTCTTGCGGATGTTTCATATAAGAGAATCCATTTAATAATCTGAGTCCAAGTCAACGAAATGCAGTGAATTTTGGACGACTCATTCAGATACTATCCTAGTATACCCTGTTCTATTATAATATTATACCCTATATCCTATCCTATTCGATCAAACATATTATTTATAAAATTCGATTACCAACTACCGACTTCTGAAGCCGAACAACATGTGGCATCCTTTGCTATTAAAGCACCTTGGCATGCATTAATTCACCTAATATAAAATATGCTAACCGAAGAACAACGGCAACAACCATATAGCGGAAAATATTCTTCCTGTTGCAACAACTTATACCGGCAACCGTTGCCAGCCAAGCTGGACACTTAATGTTGCTAAAGCCAAGCAACATGCAATGGCAACTTAAAAAAAAAAGAAACAAACAAACATTAAGGGACAGGTCTTGAAAACGACGTCTATAATAAAACCACAACAACAACAACTGTTGCTGCTGCTGCTTCTGCTGTCGTAACAACTGAACTCCAATAAAATCAGCAACAACTGAAAAATGAGTAGAAACAATTACTAATGTTGTTGATGCTGCTGCTGCTGCAGCTGAGGCTTCTTCTAGGAAGTGAACCGATCGCTAGGAGGATCTCAACAAAGAGGGAGCAGCACAAGTACCATCCAAAGAATGAAATGTAGCGGAAGAAGAAGAGGAAGATGCTAAAATGGACCTTGGCAATGAGACGATATGGAGACGACGCGTGTGCGGTAGATACAGTTGTGGAAAATGTTGCTGCCAGCATAGTTAATAGAAGAAACTTTGCACGATCAGCAAACACAAAACGTCTAAAAAATATTAAGAATCTTTATAAATTTGTTTATAAAAAATTTGACATTTATCAAAATCACGAGGTAAGGTGATATGTTTTGAGAATTTGTCTCGGGGAAGAATTTTCTCTTTGAAGAATACTCTGGAGACAAAAATCATGTGTCAAAATTCCGAGGTAAGGTGATATCTTGTTTTTGAGATTTTGTCTCGGGGTAGAATTTCCTCTGGGTAGAATACTCTGGTGAAGAAGTGTGCGGGAAAGAATTTCCTTAAGGTAGAATTTCCTAAATAGGAATTGCGTCGACCAATAATTGTCTTGAGACGATATGGAGACGCGGTAGCTCAGTGGTTAGTGCGTTGGACTGCGAGCCGAAAGGTCCCGGTTCAAGCCTGGACTGGGGCAAACAACATCTTTTCATAGAAACAATTTTCTATACCGCGCTACCTCTCGGCAGTAAATGGCAAACCTCCGAGAGTAAAAACATTGCCTATGAAAAGCTCTCACCCGCCGTTCGGATTCGGCAATAAACTGTAGGTCCCACCACTTTGAGTACAAATATAACACGCACAGCTCAAAATGGTGAGAGAGCTCGGCCTAAGTTCTTATAGAACTGTAGTGCCAAACTATTATTATTATTAATAATTGTCTTTAGGAAGTATTTTGATATAATTCTCCGAGGTAGAATTCTCACAGGAATCAGGGGAATAATTGTCTCAGAAAAATATTTTGGAGAACAAGAGCTTGGGAATAAATTGTTTCAAGGAAGAATTATCTGAATAGCCTTTATCTCAAGCAAAATTTGTCTTTAGGAAGTATTATCTGTGAAGGTATTGTACTGGGGAATAACTGGTTCGGTAAAAATAACGGAAAAAAAGTCTCTGGTATGGGATTGTTTCAAGGAAGTGAGATCTTGATAGAAATTGACTCAAGCAAAATTTTGCCTGCGAAAAAATTGACTTAGGAATGAATTCTTCGCAAAACAAGTGATCGTGAAAGAATCGTCTCGATATGAATTGTCTTTATGAAATTTTGTCTGTGAAAGAATTGTCTATGGAAATAATGGTCTCAGGGTAGATTTCTTTGGAAAAGAATTAATGCGGGAAATAATTGTTTCCGGGAATAATTTCTCGGCGAATAATTGTCGCGGGAAAAATACTCAGGTGATAAAGAATTGTCTACAGGAAGAATTATGGCACGAACAATAATTGTCTTTATTAAGTATTGACTATGAAAGAATTGTCTCCGGAAAAATCACTGGAGAAAAAGACTCTGGGAAAAGATTGTTACAAGGAAGAAAGGTTTGGATAGGAATTGACTCAAGCAAAGTATTGTTTTCAAAAAAAAAATGGACTTGGTAATGAATTCTCTAAAAAAAACAAGTAACCGAGAAAAATTGTAGAATTTTCTCTATATGATTTTTCTTTAGGGAGTATTATCTCGGGTAATAATTGTCTCAGGCTAGATTTCTTTGGAGAAGAATTATCTCGGAGAATAATTGTCTCGAGGATTAAATGTCTCAGGGAATAATTGTTTTGGGAAAGAATTCTTAGGAGTTGAAGTGACTAAACAAAGAATTGTCTGAATAGACTTTGGCACGAGTTATAATTGTTTTTATAAAGTATTGTCTATGAAAGAATTGTCTCGGCAAAAATAATTGGAGAAAAGACTCTGGGAAAGGATTGTCTCAAGAAAGAATTGTATGGATATAAATTATCTTAAGCAGTGATACTTAGTTTTTGGGAATTATGGTCTGCGAAAGATATGACTCGGCAAAGAATTCACTGGAAAAGACGTGGGAAAGAATTTATTTAATAAATAATTGTCTCTCTCGATAAGAATTGTCTCGGGAAATAATGGCCCATTGGAAATATTGTCTGTAATATTGATCGGCTCCTTGAAATTTAATATAAATTCCAATTTTAAATAAATTCGTTTTAACAAAGTTCAACTAATTTATTGGACTTGGTGTGAAGGAACCTGCCAAACGGCCTACGTTCCGTGCGCATAAGCGGATCAGGTTTTCCTTGCTGTGTGTTGTAGCCTGAACCTAGAACGCTAGGTAAGGTCGCACACGCGAGGGATTCAGTTAGATGTTAACGTAGTAGTTGTTGTTATTGTTGTAGCTGTTACTCCTGCTGCTTTTGGTGCTGCTGGTGCAGCCAAAGTTGTTGGTGGAGTTGGTGGTGTCGCTGATAGAGGCTACTAAAGCAACCCACAAGGTAGTATGCTATACAAGGCACTACGTAGGCTGGGTGTGGAATGCTCTTTGTTCTTGTTGTTTTTGTTGTTGTATTTGTTTTTGCATGCTTACGTTAAGCGCAGTTGCACATACGCCTCATGATGCTGATCTGTTTGTTGTTATTATAATTTTTTTTTCTTCAACTTTTTTTGGAATATTTTTTTCCCATTTTAGATGATGATGATGATGATTTAGAAAACATGATTTTTACGAAACTGGTGCGAAGCTGGTTTGGATGATATGCTGTTGTTATTGCTTGTACTTGTTGTTGTTGTTGTTGTTGTTGTTGTTGTGCTGGTTGTTGCAGTAGTTTCAGTTAATGCTATTGGCGGTTTCTGGCCAGTTGATAGAATTTGCATGCATTGAAGCGCAGGATTTTAAGTGTTTATTAATGTTGATGTTTGCCAGCGAACTAAGCGAATGATGTTCATGTTTTTGAAGTATATAAATAATATCAGAACCGTATGATGTACGGAAAGAGAAAAAAAAGGAGAAGGCGTAGAAACTATGTTTTTTAGGAATTGACTAAACGAAATTTACAGTTACTATATGAAAATTAAACTTGATTCTTAAATTTGAAAATTCATTTTTATAGAAGAGTTTATAGACTCTAAACAGAAAATACCAATCTTTTACACAGCACCGGAAGACAACATCCACATAAGGGAGGTTAAATAATGAAGTTAATAACAATTATGAAAGGTTTAGTCGATCAAATACCCTCGCAAAAGTGAGGAATTGATAATAAAGCCCCGTTTAAACTGGTCCAAATCGTGCGAAACATTATTTTTATTAAGAGTACCCAAGCGTATGTATTTGTAGGTATACGGTTTTTGTTTCTTTTTACACGGAGGGAAATAAAATTCTCAAACTCGAGAAGAATTCGGTTAGAAAAAAAATAGTAGAATTTTACTAATATCAATAAAATACTACTAACATTCCAGAATTTGTCATCTGAATATTAAGAAAGTAAATTACCTAGTTGTCAGAAGTTAATTTATTGATTACTAAAAACCAAAAAGAACACGCAAAATTGTTGCTGTATTCTTCGCAAAAGGAACACGTATAGATGTATCTCCTGTTGTTGGCCGGCCTCAGCAGACCAGAGGTAGCGCGCTGGACTTGCATTGTGAAGGTCTCGGGTTTGAATCCCGGTCGCCATCTGATTGCGATGTCGCCATCTGATTGTTAGTGTGCATGTCTGTCTATTGAAAGTAACTAAGCCAAATTCGTCTAGATATTAAGACATATTGTTCTTAGGTATCAAAAAAAATAACTAAGTAAAATTTGTCTGGATTACAGATGTATTATGAATTTCATTGATCTACTTTTATTCGTTTGTCTATAGCTGCGTTTCCGTGGTTTTTGATCCTAATCCGTAGATCATTTTCATATACACCAATTTCATCAACCACCAGTATTCATTACATTGATGATTTCATTCATTGAACTAAAATCGTATTTTTTCAGTGTTTTTCATTTTTAATATTTTTTATATAAAGAAATTTCAAACAAAAATTGGTCTCGTATTTATAATTCTTATAAGATTTATGATATTTAAATTAATATGGTTTGATGATCAAAATTCATCAATATGATGTTCACTTTTTCATTAATATGATGAAATGGAGGCTTCGAATAATTAGCAATTATATATTATAAATCATTGAAGAATTATAAATACATAAATGTGTAAATGGAGATAAATTTGTGTTTGAAATTTGACGTTAAAAAAAACTATTGAAAATGAAAAACATTTAAAAAATACTATTTTAATTCAATGAATGAATTCATCAATATGATAAATCCTGGTATTTGGTGAAATTTTTGGTAAATTTTTTGTGTGTACAAAACAATTAGAACCAGGTTCATTTTTGGATCAATTACTGATCTGGTACTATATGTATGAAAAGTAAATTTGTTTGTGGTAATGTTATGCTATTGTGAATAGCATTTAATAAGAAGAAGCATTTGTGTTGAAAAAGAAAGGGCAGAAGAAAACAGTGCTGCAAAATTTATTAAAATAGAACCGATGGCGTTCCGTGAAACAGATCTGGTTCAAGTACCACGGTATTTCAACAGACGTAAAGAGACACAGAAAGCTGGACATTAATCAGTAATACCGATCACGTCTGCTCTTGGGTACTACAAACGAATATCAAACAAAAAAAGAAAAAAAAAGTGTAAATATAACTAAAATGTTAATCAATCCAATTAATTTTTAATTGAAACTCAGCCGATGTAACTTTTAGTAGCATTGAATCCCATATTCGTAATAATGAGAATATGTTAATTGGAGAAACATTAATTAATTTTTTTGTCATATTGATTATATTTTTTATTGGGTATTTTTAAATCATTAATTAAATCATTAATCATTAATTAAAAATTCCATTCGATATAAATTGGTTCAATTAAATATTTTGTTAAATTAAATAAAATATTTGTCGAATAGATAACATAAAATAAATATTAAATAAGTATTTATACTGTTTGATATGCTTTGTAAAATTCTTTCAACGTAACGAATATTTTACCGAAGTTAGTTTTCACAACTTCTACAGGTGGGCCAATTAATTGAGTCAAACATAAAATTTGATATTCGCTTTTTACAAAATGAGCATCATAAGCTGTTTGTTCAAATTCTTGACCTCAAAAATAAATTGAGCCCTTTAATGCTTTAATAACATATACTAAATAATGTAATATCCTGTTTTAAAATCGCAACGTAGAATGTTAGAACAAACTGAACGACGCCGCCGACGCACGAGACGCACAAACAAAAAACAAAATGAAATCCAGAAGAAAAAAACAGCGTTGCAATTTAAGAAAATGAATAAATCAAAAGTAACAAATAAAAGAAGTTAATACTATTAAAGATTTAGTTGTATTGAAATTATATTAAATTAATTCCTATTAATATTTTAATTAAAAAATGTGTAAATACAATTAATTACTTAGTAAATACAATCATATTTTTAATTGGAATACGATTTTGTTTGCTATTAATATCAATTGTTATATATACGTACAATATTTTTTTCTGTGAAACTGAATATACCCTTTCACATTTATATAAGGTATAAAAAAATATTCAAAGCAGCATTTGAGAATTGTGTCCAAAAAGGTAACGATAACTAAAAATACTAATAATTAATTAAAAACATTTTGAAAAGATTTTTCCTAAATATGTTAATTAAAAAGCATTTAAATGGTATTGTTAATGTAAAAAGTTAGATCATGAACCAGTCTATGGTATAGACCCTTTAATGAAATTAATAAATTATTCAAATATCGTCGTTGTAGAACGAAAAGTCACCAAATACATTTTTATGAAAAACTTAAATTTCGAGTTCGTCGTTTAATATTATAAAAAGTAATTGGTGCATTTTTAAAGTTGAAATAACAATTGATAGATAATAATAATAATATAATAGTTTGGCGCTACAGTCCTGTATAGAACTTCGGCCGAGCTCTCTCACCATTTTGAGCTGTGCGTGTTATATTTGTACTCAAAGTGGTGGGACCTACAGTTTATTGCCGAATCCGAACGGCGGGTGAGAGCTTTTTCATAGGCAATGGTTTTACTCTCGTAGGTTTGCCATTTACTGACGAGAGGTAGCGCGGTATAGAAAAATGTTTCTATGAAAAGATGTTGTTAGCCCCAAGTCCAGGCTTGAACCGGGGACCTTTCGGCTCGCAGTCCAACGCACTAACCACTGAGCTACCGCGGCTACTTTATAGATATACATTTTCTTATCATGTGGTAAAAAAGTTGAGATCATCGATTAAAAATTGACAGATTTATAATGATTTTTGTAAATGAATATTTGGCATTTTGAAAATGTATTTGGTGACTTTTTGTTCTACAACGACGATATACTTTTTTTTTTTGAAAGAAAATTAAAAACTTTACCTCAGGTTCTATGTCTTTGGTTTCGATGAATCGATTTCGATTATTTAAAAATTTTTGTAAAGCAATAAATGTTGCTGTTTTATATAAACCTTTCTGAAAATACATAAATATTGATTTTTAATTATTTAAGTATCTAATGGTATGAAAACGGTATATGCACAAATAACTTAAAAAACACTCTAAAAATTTTGTAAATGAGGATAGTAATTGTTTTCCGATGGCTCTCTAAAAAATCAGGTCGAAGTTCTTGTATATTTTCGGTATCGTATCGTGTTATTGTACCTAAGTATCGAAAAATCAACAAATTTAGATTGTTTATATCTGTCAATACTTCGTAATTAAATATCAGTGTACAATATCATATTTAATATCATTTTTTTACAAGTTTTAATTGTAGAGTATGTCAAATTTTTTGACAGTTTTAAAATCTAGAAACCCCCTTTTATATATAATTACAAAAATGGAAGACCTCAATTTTTAATTTGCATACAATTAATAATAATTTGTTTGCCATACTTTGTAATTTAAATTTATGATTTGCTTTTTTTTTTTTTTGGAAATAAAACTATTCCTTAATACAGATTTCAATACAACTCACTGTCATTAGACGTATACATTGCAATGCAGCGATTAACTTAATTAGTTCTGATGTTTAATACAGCACATATTTTAATTCTACTTTCGAAACAGACAGCTGTCAGTCTGCATTTTTCCCCCAGCAGGCGCTCAATTCACACACACAAAAGATTCTCGTCCAAAGAAATTTAGTTTGCAGCTGAATTTGATGAGGATGAATATAGAAGAATTTCTACTTACTTTAACTGTATCGCATACATTGAAGCTCCATATTTGTGCAGCAGATAACAGTGATCAATACGAGCGGGTTTTCATTGAATGTTCTTGCATCGAGCTCTCGAACAGCACCGAAGAAGGTTTTATGCGGGGTGGTGCAATTCATTGAGAAAAATGTGGCATGGTACGAGGACAGTGAAGTTGTGATAGTTTTTACGAAATTGATTATTGAATTTTACATTATCTTTGTTAAAGATGTACAATCCGTAGTTGACATGATCATATTCAAATCATTTTGTTCATATAACTGGTGGGGTTATATCGAGGAGAAAAATATACGATGATCAATTCTCGATCATGACCGAGTGCAATTATGGAGATCAAATCATGTTTGCCATGGAAAAAGTTTGGGTTAGACGAGGTAAAATTCAACGATATATTATCATTGTATGTAATGATCAGTTCCTCATTATGTTCATTATAAAATGTGTAGGCTCATAATCTGGTCAAATACAAGATCAACATATTATATTTAGAATACTTAGTAAAAAAAACTTAGTAGTGCAGAAAATAAACTTTTTAGGGAAGACATGATCATGATCTAGTTGTTGGCTCAATAAATAAACAATGATCAATACCCATTAATAACTGCACCATAATTGCTACTAGGGTAGTAATTAGATACAAATGTATTTGAAGTGCCCTCTGCAAAATATGAACTTCTGCACTCCACAGTATTGAGTGCATTTTGGAATGGCAGGCTTCAAAGTCTCTCCAGCGACTTCATTGCAGTATTTGTTTGGAGTCAAGTAGTGTCAAGACATTTTTTTTTCATGAGATTCAATGTTTAAAAAAAAAACAAAACCAAATGACACTACTGTACAGTGAGTGCAGTGACTGAGCGTAAAGAGTAACTAGTCCGAAGACGAACATTGAACATTGTTTGAGTTTTGTTTTGACACTAAATATGCTGTTGAGAGCTTTATGCTGTTGAGAGCAATACATTCATTTGTTTTAAGGTTATAGTGTCGGCGAAAGTAAATGTCTTGAAATAAAATAATTGTCTTGAATTGGGTTCCAAATGCATTTGTGCAGTTGCCTAGTAGTAATTGATCATTAGTTCAATTTCAGGTTTTTCTTTATGATTTTTTAAGTATTACATTTCAAGTTTGGCTAAACTATAAACTATGGTGAAAAAGTTCTCAAATTCGATAAGCACAGTTTCAACATTTATCCAGTGATCCATTGTTAATGAAACACGCCACTGTCATAAAAATTCCTTAAGAACCTGTTGGTTTGCACTTTACCAACCTAACGTACTACGATCATTGAAAACCTACTTTGATCGTTGATTGTTGATCGCGTGGAAATGCACCAGCTGTGGAAATTCGACTTAAACGAGCGAGTAGATAACACTACTTTACAAAACAAGCACAATTTTCATAAATAGTTTACAAAAAAAAAAAACAACATTTTTCGTGTTGAGAAACAAATATCATAAATGTTAATTGAAATATTAAGATTTTGTGTAATACTGAAATTTCACTTGACAATTTGAAGAAAAAATGCATTTAAAGTTTTTTTGTAAACTACTTTGGGAATGTTCTGTAATTTTTAATTCTAAAAAGTGCCTGAAAAAATTGTGACATTTTGATAAAAATGACAGAAAAAAATACTGAGTATGCAACAAGAATCAGCAAACTCCAGTTATATACAAATGATGTATATGATGCCCATAGATCGGACAATTCTTCTCCGGGAAGTGAAAGTGTGAAGTAGAGATGGGCGCGTGCCGTGCTTTTTTCGTGTCACGCCCGAAAATCTGAGTTCGTGCGTGCAAATCTCAGTGCGTGCTAGTTGCTGTCGTCCCTGCCTTCAAAATTAGGCACGCGCCCATTAACATTTTTTTTTTATAGTTTCTACCCCAATTTAAAAAAACCCTTGGTATTTTAACCTTTTCTTAAAAATCTGTTGATTTAGTTTTACTTATGGATTCAAGAGAATAAAACTTAATTTTTGAATTATTTATTACAGGGACTAAAACCTATTGGAATATCGGTTCCGGTTCGTGTTCCAAGATTTTTAAAATTGTGGTTCCGATTCCGGTTTCAACCAACAAATAAAATGGGTTTCGAGTCCGGTTCCATACATTTTTATTAACGGTTCCGATTCCGGTTCTTTACGTTCCCTGACAGGGACTATAATATCTGTTCCGGTTCTAGTTCCGATATATAGCGGTACCGATTCCAACCAGAAAAAATATATCTGTTCCGATTCCAGTTCCGGTTCAACACATTTTTAATAACTATTCTGGTTTCAAAAATCTAAACGGTTCCGGTAGTATTTTTCAAGTTTCGCTTGCTTTTTCATGTTTTTACGTGCTTTTTTCGTGTTTTGTCGTGTTTTTCCGTGTTTCTTCGTGTCTTTTAAAATCCCGTGTTTTATCGTGCTTCTCGTGCGTGCCTGTAAATTTACTCGTGGGGCTCGTGCTCGTGCGTGTCACCTATCGGCGTGCCCGTGCGTGTCCGTGCCATCAAAAAAGGCACGCGCCCATCTCTAGTGTGAAGTACGGAATATCGCCAATTCTTTAACGAATAATTCTTTCCGAGAAAATGAAACTGAGACATCCAGAATATCGAAATGTTATGTGTTATGGAAAACCAAATAAATTTCCCAGACAATTATTTCCTGACCATACCATATCCGAGCCATTTCTTCCACACAGAAAAAAATAATCAACGTAAATATAGCAACTGACATAAATTGCATTCATTAATCAATCCAGAAATGAAATTCACTAATTTAATATGAACATTCTTCGTTAATTCAGCAATTCCGTTTGCTCAT
The DNA here is from genome assembly GCA_951804985.1 of Dryomyza anilis. Lineage (NCBI taxonomy): Eukaryota > Metazoa > Arthropoda > Insecta > Diptera > Dryomyzidae > Dryomyza > Dryomyza anilis. The sequence goes on along the minus strand of OX638132.1, from coordinate 84,286,019 downwards.
ATGAATATTTGTACGTCAATGCAGCAAATAATTTAGTCGGAGTAGTTTTAGCAAATATAATTGCTTAAACTGCACCCACTAATAAATTGGCTTAATTGACGTACATATATTAATATTAGCAAAAAGAATTGCTGAATTAACGAAGAATAGCAAATTAATTGCTATTGATTGATTAATGAATGCAATTAATGTCGGTTGCTATATTTACGTCGATTATTTTTTCTATGCATGAGACAATTCTTTCTGTGGCAACACTTTTTCAATTCTTCCCCAAAACAATTATAATCCGGACACTTCAATGATTTGAAAATTCTTCGCCGAGAAGATTCTTACACAGCAAATTCTTTTCCAAAACAATTTTTCTAAATAAATTTTGAAATTTCTTAAAAGTTTTCAAAAAAAAACGTTACAACATCGAAAAAAACCGAGTATGCAGCAAGAATCAGCTATCTCGAATTATATAGAAATAATATAATATATAGGGAAAGATCATGTTGAATAGTGTTCTTATGTGAGACATCTAAGTGTTTTAAACAAGGTAAAAAGTATTCGTGTAGATCACTTTAATCTCAGAACATTTCGTTTTATTTATATAATTTGGTAATAAGCAAGAATGCTCTTTAAAGATTACACTGAACGCTAAAGTAATCCCAAGTTTTCTAAATTGATAATGATCATGTATTAATTTTTCTTTTGTAGATCAGTAGCATTTTTCTAACTGTTTCACTTATGAAAACTCTAATGAAATAAAGGTCACTGCTGGAAAGTAGCTTTTTGTAGAGCAGCATTAAAAAATGATTTCAGTAGAAAGATCATACCGCAGCCGTCATCGAGAATACGATCACTACTAATTGTGCTTAATTCAATGCTAAGACACAAATCACAGGCGTGATCCGATCCAGCGCAACGCTAGTCTGCAATTTAATATTTTAATTGCCGATCATAAATATCAACAACATTATGAACACAACAGCAACATTTGGCTACACCTGCAACATCATCAACAGCATGAGGAACAGCAGCAGCAGCAGGATCACTTCGTGTGTAAGAAATACACGTTGCTCATTACAAGCAACACCAGCAGAGAAAAACCAAAACAGCACAGCAACTTTTGTGGCAATCAGAAAACAAGAAATCCTACAAAATACCGTTTAGCATAATAAACTTATAGCCTGATATGAACATAAAAACATAAAAAAGAATTATAATCATATAAAAATCCAGCAACGCAAACTACAAACGTCGGCCGGCCGACAACTCTTCAATTGCGACGATGTAGCGACGCAAAACGTGCTGGAAAATTCGAAAAATTGCGGCGGAAAATGCTGAAATTACTTTGAGTGATCATTAGAAATTTTCCAACAATGTTTCCACTAAAACGTTTCGCTTTGTTCGAATGTCCAACTCTATCTTTATCGCACTCATTCGCTCTATTACCCGATAGAGAGTACGATCCTCTGTCACAAACTGGTTTTGTTTTTTTTTCTTAATCTAAAATTAAAACTTCAGTGTGTAAATTAACTGCCCGGTAGCGGTGTGCAGCGGTAAAACCTTGGCGGCAACTACGCGAACTATTCAAAATATTTACACTTCCGTTAAAATTGCGAACGAATTAAATGTTCGCTCGAGGAGGCGATCGATCGATCGGTCAGCGATCAGCACACATATCGTATGACCAGTTCTACCCTTTTACGGTTATAGTTAAAAATTACCTCTTGACCAGTTTGTTGTTGATGGTTTTTGTACACAGTAAAAATATAGGTGTAAATATAGCAAATACAATTATCAATACAATTAATTGTTAATTGTTTTATTGTCGATGCGACATTTAATTGTATTGATAAATATTTAATTATAACTATTAATAAATTAATTGAACAAAAATTAAATGAAATTAATACATCCGGTGAAATTTTTGTTTTATTTGTTATTTATTTATATTATTATTTTATATATATTATTATTTTATATATATTATTATTTTATATATATTATTATTTTATATATATTATGTTATTTAGATTTTTTAATATATTACTTCATTTACTACTTGTTGTTTGGACCACGCTCACGTCACCAATAGAGCTATATATAATAAAAGGGAATTGTTAAACACAAATAAGATACAAGAATATCAAAGCCATGATATCCGCACGAAATACTTAAAAACAACCCGACGAATCGAATAAGAGTTGCGATGAACCAATGTAAAATAAGATTGGTACAACAGTACCAGTAATACTGTGCAATGAATTTCAAACAGTGTATGGTTGTAAAACTGTGTAGTGCCTCTAAAACTTCGGTTGGTGTATATGCTATTATATTTTACGCATTTATTAAAAGCATATACACCAACCCGAAAAGGATTTAATTTATACTATTAAATAATTTGTATATCCAATTAACTATATTGATAAAATGAATATTTTTGTATAAATTAATCCCTGTTCACTTTGAAAAATATTATTGAAAAATATTTAGTAATTAATAGCTAGTATTTAACTATTAAAAACATAATTTCTTTAATAGTATAATATACTATTAATAATAATAATATAAATATACTATTATTTAGCTGTTATAATGAAGCACATACTTTTTTTAAGTGTACCTTGCTGGTATGACCAACGTTTGTGATGATCACCATGTGCAGTCGGCGATCGTGAATATTAAAAGAATTTCCCTGGGAAGACTATCGCGTGGAGTGGTTGAAATTTTAATTGGAAAATATTTCAAAAGCTAAAAATATTAAAATTTCTGATAGAATATGCTATGAGCTCGATGACAAGACTTGCAGATGTGTGTAATAGGATCGACAGCACTTGATCGTGGGTATATTTTGAGAGATTTGTATCGGTAGACTATATGCGCGAGAACATGATAGTGGTGTGAAAAATGTGAATTATAAATCAATATTAATCAATACTATTTTATGACATAATAAAAAATCCTCTATAGGTACAATTAGACTTGTTTCTTCTCTTGCTAAACAAATAATCGACACTTTCGCCTAACTCCGATCGAATATAATATTAATTATATATTATATAATATATTAATTCTGCCTATTTAATCAAAAAGACTTTCATAGGTTTAATTAAGATTTAACAAATAATATAGAGAATCTGTTTTTAATGACACTGGAACTTTCAGAATTATTGAAATGGGATAAGTGTTAATGGGAATCGTAAAATTCCCGACAATTCTTCCGCGATCTCTTTATGAACAATTCTTCGTCGACATAATTCTTCTCTGGACAATTATTCTCCGAGACAAATAAATGGAGATATCCAAAATATTGACATGTTGATAATAAGTGTTATGGAGAGCAGATATTTTCCTAAGATAATTTTTCACCAAGATATCCCGGATATTTCTTCGATGAGACAGTTCTTCCTGGATTGGATTCTTTCAAAGCAAATTCATCCCCCGATAATTCTTCTCCAAGACAAGGCTTCAAGGCAATTAATATAAATAAAGAAATGTCTCAGGGAGTAACTTTTTTTGGGGTAAATCATACGGAGAAAAATATGCTAGTGGCAAAGGTCGGAAAAGAATTTTTAGGGAAAAATGGTCGAAGATGAATTGTCATGGTTACAAAAATATTAGAAACTGTACAAAGAATAATAATAAATTGATTAGTTATTTCCAAAGTAACTTTCAAATTCATTATATTAATGAATTAAACTGCAATTTTTAAACATACACCACCCTTTGTTGTTCTTAGCCCTACTACTCTTCAAAACCGCACTTCCAAAAAAAGTGTCTGCAGTTTTCTTGAAAATCTCAACGCGTGTTTGCCATTTACCGAGTGTTTGCACGCTGCAACGACCTTGACCGAGAAATCACGACTCCTTTTCCAAAGCAATTCTCTGAAGAAGTGGGTGGTGCAGAAGAGGACTTGCTGAAAAAAGAGCCATTGCCAAAGTACAAAGTGCAGAAATTGTGAAGATTGAAGGGAATATGGGGGAGACGAATGAAAGTGCTGCAATTTAATTTGGCTTTTGGTGAAACTACTTCCGCCTCTTCGTCTCATCTTTGTTTTCTTCGACATCTACTACAAGTACTTTTAGAATTTTATAGTGTTTTTGTTATTGTATATTCACATAAACAAAGGTTTTTATTTGTCTTGCAGCGCAAGTTACTCGAGTTCCTTACGTCCAAATGTTGTTTTCGCAGTTTTCGCCGTATTTCTTCGTTTATCTCGTGTGCTCGCTTGAAACCCGACTGCAGCAGCTGATAAGCGCGCGCGCTGACATTAATGCCAATTGACGCAAAAACAATGCAGCGCAGGACAAATGCGAACAGCAGGACCAACGGCAGCGGCGGCGGCGGCAACTGGATAAACGCATCACGGCGACGACAACAAGAATTCCTCACTGTGTTAAATGAGGTGCACAATAATAACAACAACATTATCTAGAAAAAGTTGAAAAAAAAAAAAATTGTAGAACAGCGCGCATAGGGTTAAAGGCTACGTGACACTACGCAGCTAAAGCGCCTCGAACCATCTCGCATAATGTCCTCCTCGTGCGCAATAATGTCCTGTTCACAGTTTCCGGCTTGCAATGCACTCGAGCGCAGCTCGCTCAAACATCTTAAGATGCACATCGTGTCTGCCATTTTATTTGCTTCGTTGCTATGCAGCCGCCCATCGGAGGGATTTCGTCCTTTCGTACGTCCATCCATTCCTTCTTTCTGCTGCCAACTCCGTGCATTTATCACCGTGCGTTCGTTCGTTGGTCCATTGCTTGCCGGTGGATTGCAATCTTTGCTAGTTTTTCAATATTTGCTCAACTACAGCGTGCAAAATTAAATTCCGCATTTGATTCGAATTCAATTTTCAGGGTTATTGTAACTGGGATTGTTTGTTTTAATCTCTTTAAATTCGTAGTTTAAGTTTTACAAATTCCAACATTTATTGAGTGTTGGCGTTTATTGGTGAGATGAATATTTGAATTTTGATATCAATTGAATTGTTTTCGTAATTATAAGTACGAACAATTATTAATTTTAAGAAGTTTTTTTTAAACATGCATAAAAAATTCATTATTTTATGACCATTATATAATTTTTTTAAGAATAAATTACATATAAAAAAAAATGCCTAAAAATACACAACAAATGTATCACACAAAAAAAAAATATTTAATATAAATATAGCAACTGAGATTAATTGGTACAAAATAATTAATTCTTTTAATATAATTAACAATATAAAGAATTCAAATCCTTTATGGGTTGGTGTATATGCTAAAATATAAACATATATAGCATCTACACCAACCGACAGTTTTAGAGGCACTACACAGTTTTACAGCCACACACAGTATTACAAGTACAGTTGTACCGATCTTATTTGACATTGGTTCACGCAATGAGTGCTTGCCAATTCAGTTTGTCTTGTTGTTTTTCCGCACATCATGCGTATATCATGACTTTGATATTATTGTCTTTTATTTATGCTCAACATTTTCCTTTCATTATATATTCCAGCTCTACTGGTGAGGTGAACGTGGTTCACACTTCGAACAAAAAATTAGTCATATAAATAATATTAAAATAAATATTATATATATATTAAGAATAATTTTTTTAACTATATTATATATATATTAAGAAAAATAAAATTAAATTAAATAAATGAATAAAAAAACAAATAGAAAGAACGATTTTTTTATCGGGTTTGTTTTACTTTAATTTTGTTCAATTAATTTATTACTTATTAAATATTTAGTCAATACAATTAAATCAGTGATAAAACTATTAAAAAATAATTGTATTGATAATAAGATATTTTGAATCTGTATGGTTATTTGTAAATAACCATATTCTTTATAATTTTGAACTAATAATGCGTTATCCCCTAGTAGAAATTTTGATAGGGCCGTTGTCATGAAGTGATCATGTCATTATTTGAGATTATCGGGATATGACGAGGCCCATAATGTCCTTGTAACGCAGTGTCCTGATCATGTATTGGCCTCAGGCCATGATCATGTACTGATCGAGCAATTCCCCATTTTAATATTTACCCGACAATTGCCTTGTCTGAGCCCGAGCATAATAGGGTTTCTCTCATTAAATCTCGATCATTGCCTGATGCTAATTTCGTTATGAGGAACAAATAATGTAACTATGATCGGGAACATTGACTGTTTAGATAATGTAAGCCCTGATATGGTTAGCATGATAAGGGCATGCAAAGGCAATGATCATATTTTCTTTAATAAGGCTTACCCAACGAAAACCCGATCATTTCCCGATGGCGCATCGGGCAAATTTCTACTAGGGTCAACCTCTATCTTTGACGACTTTCATTAAAAGTGAAGCACGCAAACGGATTTATATTATATAGGGGCCTATAAGCTTACATAGAAAAAAATAATCGACGTAAATACAGCAACCATAAATAATTGAGTACCATTGGTTGGTCTAGTAACGAGTTCTAATGTATTTAGCAAACACAAAATGTGTTTTACTTCCAAAAATATACCAATTAAGGACTTTGCATAAATAGCAAATTATTTAATCGGTATGATCAACGTTTTTAAAGTATTTTTAATATCCTCACAATTTTTATAATTCCCATTCAGTAAATTAAAAAAAAATGTTAAAAATTCTTGTGAAAGTACATAAAATATACTTTTCTGATGATGAAGTTGGAAGCCTAATTAAATATGCAACCATTTCCATCATCACCATTTTTGACGATACATTTAGAGGATGATCAAGCTAAGTGTATATACCAAATGTGAATATTGTGTGCGCAAACAAACGCGCAAATGAAAATTCCACCCGTTGCTTGTTTGCCGGCGTTCATTTCCTCAGCAACGGCGATTGTTAATGCAATTAATTCAATAGTAATTTCAACAATTTATTTAATTTTATTGATGTAACATTTTGTTCTTTTTTTTCTATTAATTTATTAGTTAAAATACTTAAATATTTAATCAATACAATTAATCCATAGTCTTTTCAGAAAATATTGATGTTGGATTGATGTAACTTTTTTTGTTAATTTAATAATTAATATGATTAAATCTTTAATCAATTCAATTAATGGTCGAATCGGCGATGAATCAACTAAAAATTAATTGTATTGATCAAATTTTTTGCTATATTTACACACATATTTTTTTTTCTCTTTATATAAGCGCTAAGATGTGCTCATACATTTTTTTGTGAAATTTAGTATTTCTTTTTTTTTTAGTCACAGAATACAATATATAAATACATTCAAAATTTAACACAATAAAAAAATAATATGGCAATTAAAAAAATGAATGTGACGAAAAAAAATTAAAAATTCATAAAATCTATTAGAAACTAGCTGGACCCGTACACGACTCGTGCAAATATTATGTGAATGCAAGGTTATTGAGCAATTTTATTAATATAATAACATTTTTATTATTTATATCAGGGACCCGTGCTTCGCTGTGGACTTTTTTATTGGTTTTAAAAATGTAGTAACCAAAACAATACTAATTATCCGATAAAATAACTTTTTTCATAGACAATTCTTTCTCAGACTGTGCTTCCCCGTAGAATTTTTCCCAGTAGAATTCTTTCCCGTAGAATTCTTCCCCGTAGAGTTTTTCCCAGTAGAAGTTTTAGTGTGGTTAGTTTTAGCGTGGTGAGTTTTAGTGTGGTGAGTTTTAATGTGGTGAATTTTAGTGTGGTGAGTTTAAGTGTAGTGAATTTTATTGTTGTGTGTTTTAGTGTGTTGAATTTAAGTGTGGTGAATTTTAGTGTGGTCAGTTTAAGTGGGTCAATTTGAATGTGGTGAGTATTAGTGTGGTGAATTTTAGTGTGGTGAGTTTTAGTGTGGTGAAATTTAGTGTGGTGAGTTTTTGTGTGGTGAATTTTAGTGTGGTAATATTAGTCTGGTAAATTTTAGTGTGGTGAGTTTTAGTATGATGAATTTTAGTGTGGTGAATTTTGGTGTGGTGAATTTTAGTGTGGTTGATTTTGTTTTTTTTTTTCTATCCTTTTTTTATTTTTTTGTTGTTTTTGAGTTATAGCTTAAGTTTTGTGCTTTACTTTTGTATTTTTGCTTTTGTTTTTGTGTTTTTGCTTTTTTATTTTTTTTTTTGTATTTGAGTTTTTTGTTTCATCTTCTTATCTTGTGTATGTGCCGAGATACGTCGTTTTGAAAGTTTAGGTTGTATGGGAGGTGCCACGCCCCTTTGTCCAATCTCTCCCATATATAGCCTATGACACCCTCCGGACTCCATAGTATCCTGGTGCAAAATTAAATCGGTTCAGCGGTTTAGACGTGATGCTGGAACAAACAGACAGACAGACAGACAGACGGACCAAGAGTTTTATATATTAGAAATAAAATATAACAAGAACAATTGCACAATATCTCACTTTTCCAAACAAAAAGAGATATTATTCATTACCCCAATATTGCAATTTGTACATTTTAAGGAATTTCGACATTGTTATGAAATTTCGAAAGAATTGTTTCAGAAGTAGGTTATTTTCCCTGAATGTTTTAAATGCGATTTATGTGTTTGACGTTCAAAATGGCGTCTAATTAGGAATTTATGTTTTCCAAAATGTTTAGTTAATCTTAGGATGTTTTTTGTTTTATAGTTACCCAAACAACAAAATTTTATATATATATTTTTTTTTCATATTTAGTTACACTTCAGAAGTTCGTAAACATTTTAAATAGTTTTGACGGCATGTTTTTCCAAAACTCAGAAAAAACAAACTATAAAACCAATAAAATTTATCAATATAGACAGTTATTGATTTAATAAAATACAAAAAATAAATATTTCCATACAAATTAAATAATAATGGTATAGTATTTTGTAGTACTTAATGGGATTTGCCGATTGAATTAATAGTTTATCCTATTGACTAATTTAAAAACCATTAATTGCATGATATCTTTTTAAGTGAATTAACACCACTGTGCGCACATGCGAGATGAATGTCATGTGAGAGATCATTTCACAAAATATCAACTCAACTGCGATGCAATGAAATGAAGCCGACCGCGAAGCCGCTAAGATGCTTAATTTAAATTTATGCACGGCTGAGGTTAGTGACAGCCTCAGCGGAGAAAGAATCGCCTTTTATGGGGTTTACCATATTTTAATGTTGCTATTACAAAGTTGTCCACAACCAATGAACAGACGGCGGGCGCGACAGACATAGAGCAACTAAAACAGTTGGAAATAATCAAATAAAAATCAAATTGCTTAGTGCAGAATACAAAAAAAAAAAGAAACGACAATAAGAGCAACAATTAAAGTCCAAGAACAAAAGCAGCAGGATATAAAGCAACCGTTAGTACTGTTGGCCATGTTGTTGCAGGTCGGACGGTCGGTCGGTCGGTTGGTTGGTTGGTCGTTTGGTATGTGGCAACAGCAACCACCAGAGTAACAACAGCAACACTGAATAAGCGATTACAACAATGTAGAGCATGTTTTTAATTGAATTTTGCAGCAACATTTTAACAGGCAATTGCAACAAGGTGTTGTTTGTAGACAGCAGCAGCACGAGCCAAACGACCATTGCTGCTAATACAACGAGTTAATTATGTAGTTAATAATGAAGTTAATAAACGTTGAAATTAACACAATTGCTGCAACACGCAGTGACAACATTTCGAAAAAGTTCACGTCCAGCAAACGACACAAAAGTCACTAAAAAAAACCAATAAAAATGCAGCAAAAGATAAAAAATAAAATCAACAGCAACATTTATGAGTTGCTGCTATTAAAGAGAGGCTCATAAATTAAGCGACAACAATTAGTTGCAACTCTACGCATCATGAAAGTGCTGCTGATAATGTTTACAAGTAGCAGCAACAGTTGCTGTTGACAATAATTTGTGTTGCTGCTGCTTTAAGCGCATCTTTAAATCACAAGAAAAATAATAAAAAAAATATCAACTGTTTGCCTAAAACAGCTGCGCACAATTTGTCAGTCTTTGGTTTTGTGATTGTCGTGCGTCACGTCGCGTCGTCTGTTGCTCGTTTACAGCACAGCAACATATTGCTGTCCAGACGCTCGAGTGGACGCGTCGTTCGTTCGTTCGATGCATGACTGATGTGCGCATGTGCAGCCCAGTGCAGCGGTGCCTGAAGCGCCGTTTTAGCCAAAAATTGTGCTGCAACCACAATATGTTGTAGCCAGCATTAGCAGCAACTACCAGAATAGCTTCTTAGCTGCACATGCGATGCGCTTTAACTGTTTGCTGCTTTTCTTTCGATGAATAATGAAAAAAAAAAAAAAAAACAAAAAAAAAAATCAGTTATTTAGATGGATGAATGTGATGGATGAAGAAGTGAAAGAAGATTCGCACTTAACAGCTATGGCAACAAAAAAATAAATAATAAAAAAATAATATAAAAAAATAACAAAAAAAAATGAATAAGAAATGTTTAAAATTTTAAATACAGCCCTCAGAAAATACGAGTTCTTTTCAGACCTTTTCTAGAAACTTTTGAAATCTGCATGTACAATTTTCTGTTATATGTGCGTTAATTTTATATAAGTGTTTTGAAAAATGCATTTGAGATTTCAGACCTGAAACTGTATACATTTTATTTTTCTTTTTACCAGGGAGAAAATATCAGTACTAATAGGACCTAAATTAAACCCAAGTTCCAATCCATGACCTGGAAACTATTGAAACCTTTTATACAACTCTTCATACATTTCATACATTCATTTTTTTAAGTCATCAGAGCTATAATATCTGTCCGGAATAATCCAAAACCCTTGAATAATAATTGAAATTCCACCTCAAATTTCAGGACTGAATATATTTATTTTTAATTCAGAATTTTATTCAGTACAGTGAAGAAATACCTATGTAATGCAGAACTCAGCCTAAGTACTGAAATTGAATTTGGGTGAAAAATTTTTTTTTTATTTCTGAAAATTAAAAATTTTAGTGAAGAATTGAATTTATAGTGAAAAATTGAATATTCAGTATAAAATAATAATTTTTAGTAAAAAATTGAGTTTTTAATGAAAATTTGAATTTTTAGTTAAAAATTGATTTTTAAGTGAAAAGTTTTATTTTTAGTAAAACATTTAAAATTTTAGTGTAAAATTGAATTTTCAGTGAAAAATTGAATTTTTAGTGAAAAATTTAATTTTTAGTGAAAATTTGAATTTTTAGTGAAAAATTGAATTTTTAGTGAAAAATTGAATTTTTAGTGAAAAAATGAATTTTAATAAAAATTTAAATTTTTGGTGAAAAATGGAATTTTTAGTGAAAAATTGAATTTTTAGTGAAAAAATTAATTTTTAATAAAAATTTAAATTTTTGGTGGAAAATTGAATTTTTAGTGAAAAATTGAATTTTTAGTGAAAAATTGAATTTTTAGTGAACAATTGAATTTTTAGTGAACAATTGAATTTTTAGTGAACAATTGAATTTTTAGTGAAAAAATGTGTTTGTAGTAAAAATTTAAATTTTTGGTGAAAAATTGACTTTTAGTGAAAATTTGAATTTTTAGTGAAAAATTTAATTTTTAGTGAAAAATTGAATTTTTAGTGATAAATTAAATTTTTAATGAAAAAATTAATTTTTAATAAAAATTTAAATTTTTGGTGAAAAATTGACTTTTAGTGAAAATTTGAATTTTTAGTGAAAAATTTAATTTTTAGTGAAAAATTGAATTTTTAGTGATAAATTAAATTTTTAATGAAAAAATTAATTTTTAATGATAAATTGTATTTTTAATGATAAATTGAATTTTTAGTGAAAAATTTAATTTTTAGTAATAAATTGAATTTTTAGTGAAAAATTGAATTTTTAGTGAAAAATTTAATTTTTAGTGAAAAATTGAATTTTTAGTGAAAAATTGAATTTTTAGTGAAAAATTGAATTTTTAGTGAAAAAATGAGTTTGTAGTAAAAATTTAAATTTTTGGTGAAAAATTGAATTTTTAGTGATAAATTAAATTTTTAATGAAGAAATTAATTTTTAGTGATAAATTGTATTTTTAATGAAAAAATGAATTTTTAGTGAAAAATTGAATTTTTAGTGATAAATTGAATTTTTAATGAAAAATTGAATTTTTTAGTGAAAAATTGAATTTTTAGTGACTAATTTAATTTTTTGTGAAAAATTGAATTTTTAGTGAAAAATTGAATTTTTAGTGAAAAATTGAATTTTTAGTGAAAAAATGAGTTTGTAGTAAAAATTTAAATTTTTGGTGAAAAATTGAATTTTTAGTGATAAATTAAATTTTTAATGAAGAAATTAATTTTTAGTGATAAATTGTATTTTTAATGAAAAATTGAATTTTTAGTGAAAAATTGAATTTTTAGTGATAAATTGAATTTTTAATGAAAAATTGAATTTTTTTAGTGAAAAATTGAATTTTTAGTGACTAATTTAATTTTTAGTGAAAAATTGAATTTTTAGTGAAAAATTGAATTTTTAGTGAAAAATTGAATTTTTAGTGAAAAAATGAGTTTGTAGTAAAAATTTAAATTTTTGGTGAAAAATTGAATTTTTAGTGATAAATTAAATTTTTAATGAAGAAATTAATTTTTAGTGATAAATTGTATTTTTAATGAAAAATTGAATTTTTAGTGAAAAATTGAATTTTTAGTGATAAATTGAATTTTTAATGAAAAATTGAATTTTTTAGTGAAAAATTGAATTTTTAGTGACTAATTTAATTTTTTGTGAAAAATTGAATTTATAATGATAAATTTAATTTTTAGTGAAAATTTAATTTTTAGTGAAAAATTTAATTTTTAGTGAAAAGTTGAATTGTAAGTTAAAAATTAAATTTTTAGTGAAAAGCTCACTTTGAGCTGTGCGTGTTAAATTTGTACTCAAAGTCTATATTTTCCATAAATGTACAAAAAAAAAAAATAAAAAAATATTAGCATATTCGAAAAAAACCGTTTTTTTTTATTTTTCTATACCTATATTTTTCTATACAATTCAAAACCCGATTTTATTCCAACATTCGGCTGTACCGTAAATCGCTATTGGTTCAATAGTGCGCGCGCCATCTAGCGGTCGCTAATCATAATAATTTTTCAACAAATTAAATTACGATTAACGAATGTCTGTGTCTTTCGCAGAACTGGATAAACGAAGGAATTACTGAATGGATGAATGTAAGATAGATGGATAGATGTCTGCGCCCGAGGCGCAAAAACAATTACTTGACATAACGGCCGCGTCTGCCTTGTGCTCGTTTCCCAAATCTCTAAAACATAATTTGCATGCTTTTGTAATATTCAAAGGTTTCGTTAGAGAATCCATATACACAGTTTGCAGCAAATTGAATTTTTATGTTATTTTCTGGCAAACACGCATAATAAAGAAATAGAAGTAAAAGAAAAAAATCCAACTTGGCAACGTGTACAATTTATCAAAAATAAATCACGCCATTTCACTACATTTTTTATTGATTGCAGTTTATAAATTTTGTCGTTTTTCATTTTAATCAAACGTTGGTCAAGTGTTCCATTTACAAAATAGTTGAAAAAAACAAACAAAAAAATTGGAAATTGTCAACAGTATTGTGTGAATATTTGAAATATTGTCCTATGAAGAGTATTTCATTGTAACATAAAAATATTTTAAATATTTATTCTGGTTTTTTGTTAAACCACAAATGTCTGTGTGACTTTTTGACTTTATTTTGGTTTATTGGATTTTTTTGTTTGTCTGACTTTGTGTCTGATTTGGACGACATAAAAAGGGCAAATCGCAAAATTGTTATATATTTGAGTAATTTTATGTGCTGCCGAAAAATACAGTAAATTTGACTGTGAAAAATTTAATCATTGACATATATTGAATTGTAAGAATGTACACAATTTAATTTCTATATGAGTTCTGTTTAAGTTGTGCTTGAAACTTTTTGAAAAAACTCTAAAAGAAACTCTAAAATCAAATTAACTTAAATTAATTTCATATTATAGGTTCTGGATGGGGACTCCAAACGTGTAAAAAATCGAGGAAGAATGTCATCAAAGAGTCTACAATAATTCATATAAAAGAGGTATTCTTCATGATTTGCTATTTTTTAGTTATGTTCATCACAAAAGTATGCGCAAATATTATTCTTGATTCGCAGAAGCCTTTTTAGGGAATCAAACATTAATATTATTTATTAAATTAACAAATGGACATTGATGGGCAACTGAAATAATAAAGTAACCTTATTAGTTAAATATAAAATAGTAAATTGTAAATATATATTTTCTTGAGTCGCAGAATTTATGTTCTTGGCTATCAAAAATGTAATCGCGATTACTTAACATAAGTCGGGATCTATTAAGTGTAAAAGCAAGAAGTGCAAAATAACCAAAGTCATGCAGGAATCTTTTGCAATTGAGATAAAGAGGTATCTTAAGTTTCAGAAGTTATATGCGGTTCCATCAAGAAAGTATTCCCAAATATTCTAATTGATTTGAAGAAGTTATTTTTTCTAACAATTAAAATGTAATATTATTTATTAATATTAGCAAATGGACAGTTTGTATCACTTATTATGTTTTAATTTTGTTGATGTTTTTTTTTTTTGATTATTGTAGATGAGCATAATAATATTCTACCACGACGCAAAACTATACACGGTGATCTAGAAGCAATCACAAGTAGGCAAACAATCATCCGTAGGGTGTTCCCTATAATCGCTCCTTAGACAATATAAATGTACTATGAACCATTTCGCTACAAAATGACAAACTCTATTGGTTATCCTTTGAACCCTTTCGGAGCCCATAGTGCCTAATACAGACGTATAGGGTTATAAGAATATACTACACTTTTTATAAGAAGAAGCAAAAAATAATTTTAAAAAATCGGAAAACAATTAAAAAATTTGCCATTTTACCGCACAGTGTATAATATATTTTTTAATAAGAAATAGAGACAAATTGAAAAAGATCTTTGAAATTGAACGTAAATGACGATATTTTGAAAAAAGGAAATGATAAGATTTTGGTTCAAACGGATTTTTAAACTAGAAATGATGATGAATATAACCCTAGTTGTACTTTTTATACCCATTTTTGTCATACTTTTGATTGCTTCTAGATCAACGTGTATATATAATGTGTTTAATTAAGGTACAACTCTAAAAACACCAAACATCTGCATGAGGTCGAATGAACCGAAGTTTTATTGTGACAACCGAAATGCATAACGCATGTTTTCTTTTTCCATTCCGCATAATTACAATATCTTGCATTTCTTACGACGACCGATGATTCGATTGTTCTCTTTTTAATTTTTATTAACCTTACATATGTTTGAAAATTCGACTAAATCCAGTTGTTGTTTGTAAAAAAACTTAGGAGACTATTGTTTTCAACAATTTGAAGACTTATTATTAATTGTTCTTACTATTGGCACCACCGAATGAAGATGTTACCACAACCGAATAAGTCAGTAGGGATTTTATTGCTTGCCGCATTAAATCAGTGTCTGTGTGTTGTATTTTCCTTCGCAACGAATTTTTCACTAATATTTTTTATTTCCTTTCTTTTGGAAACTAAATATGTTTAAGATTCTCCAGGTTTTTCCAGGTGATCCGCCCACATTTTTTTTTTTTTTTTTATTATTAACGATTTTTTGTAGTTTAAATTTTAGTCGTAAATTATCTCATTAAATTACACCACTAATATATCCACCAAAAGTGTAGGTTATTCCATAAAAAACGTTTTTTCTGTGTGCATATTCACAACCGAATTAATAGGTTGCCACAACGAAATGGTCGAAATGCTCCTCCGAAAAATATTCTTTTGCCATGATATTACAATAAAGACATTGCTATAAATTGGTTGATGGAACTGCTGAACCTATGCGGATGGCATTTAAAAAACACACACTAAATTGTGTACGTTCTGGGTATATTTCGTGTGTAGTATTCTTCTTCACGAAGACGAATTCTTCTTCAGTTTTAGAAGTTTATTTTCTTTTTTATGCGATCGAAAATATAGTCCAAATTCTCGATTGCAGTGAATTTAAGATTCAAAATCGATTTTTAAATTTTTCAATTCATATCTGTAAATAAAGCGATACATTATTCGATATCTGTGACTTCAAAAATATCAAAAAATGGTTGGATAATAAATTGCGTCATTATGACTTCAAATGGACAAATTTGGTCAACAAAATTAAAAAAACCACATACAGATCTTTGTTAAATTTGCGAATATTTATAGAGTTCGAGTATAACCAAAAATCTCGGTTAATATTTTTTTTTATTTTTTTTAAAATCCGAAACGGTTCACACGATCATTGTCTGCGTTGTGTTTTCAATTTGTTTTTGTACTTTTCAAACTATTCAAAATGTTTGTAAAACTCTTATATAACCTGTTGACAAGTGCTTTAAAACAATAAAACTATTTGATTGATTAAGCTATCAAGATGATGTATTTAACTAATTTACAAAGACCATATTTTAAAAACCTTCAAGCCGCTTATATGCTGCTCCCTTTTAAAATGTGGCAACGCCAGAAGGCTGTAATCCTCTCCAGACTGAATGTGATGCTAACTGCAACAAGACGCAGTACGGGTGTCGTCGACACCGCGATGTAGCACAGCGCACCAAGTGGTGCAAAGCTCTGGAGGATGCGGTGCAATGAATTGAATAAATGGAGTGGCATGGCGTTAAAAATCGCATTGACTCTGAAATATTTTTAATGTGAAATAGGATTTTGCATTTTCTTTAACATTTTTATTATTGTGAATTTGTTAAAAATATTATTTAAAAAATAAATAAAAAAATATTACATAGTTCATTTGTTGTATAAAAGTATTTGAATGTTATGAAATGCCTTGCTGCGTTTTTTTTAATAAGATGTTAAAAATCTTTTTAAAATTTCTGACTCATCCTAAAAAGCCTCATAAATCAAGAGCCCAATATTTGTTACCTGTACCATTAGACACACAGCGTCCATTATGCGTTCCCTCGTTTCTCCAGCACAGACCCACATTCACATAAGCTCAAGTGTGTCAACCCACACAAATTCAGACGGCAGGTAGAATAAAATCCCTGCCCGCTCGCCTGAGGATGGCGTCAATCGTCGTCGTTACTCGAATTGCATTGGATTTGTCGCTACTTTTGCTCCAGTGCTAAAAATCACATGTGATGCTTTTGAGCTGTTCGGACTTGGTCAGCTTAAAATGACCGCAGCGCGACAATAAAAAAGAATTGAGGAGTGTCTGCAACAACAAAAAAGGGAGCCCAAGCACGAGTCGAGCTTTGAGGCTTACATGGTTTTAAACCCATGACTACTACAGAAAAACAAGAATAACTTCAAAAAAAAAATCGCCTCACTTCAAAAAACAGGAATCATTTTTAAAAACTAACTCAAAAAAGTGATAGTAAAATGAAATTTGGGCGTTTTTTTTTTGGAATGCACAGACATTTTTTTTTATGGCATTGACTTCGATTAACCGTCTGACACTGAAGACCTTGAGACACACACAATTGTGCAAATAACTAACATCTACTCTTATTTTTTTTTTATTAACGATGAGTTTATAATTAATATGTATGAAATACTTTTTGTCTGATACCATTTTGTAAGCTCTGTGTAGCCATTTATACTATTTTAGTGTATTCTAATAACAACACTCGGAAAAAATACCATACAATTAATAGTTTTGTTTACTTTTAAATTAAGTCAGTAGGGTGAAATATTACTTTAATCGGTAAATACCATTAACTACTACAAAATACGCAGCGCTGCCTACTTTTAGCACTCAGTAACACTCACATTAATACTTTTCATTTAGTTCAAAAGTTCTTTTTGGTGGAAGAATTTTTTTAAGTGTAAACATAAATATGTTTACATGTAAATAAAATGTTTTTCACATTCAAACATATATATATATGTTTCCAATAACGCCGAAAATTATTGATTCTGAACATAAATATGTTTGGACGAAAACAAAAATATGTTTGTCTCTTAGTATAATAATGTTTGGCAATGAAATAATACTTTTGTGTGCATAAAGCTCCAAAGATATATGTAATGCCTGCAAAATTATGTTTGGGAGAGCCCTTTTTTTGCAGCGTGTATATCTTTGATAGGCAATATTCACTATAAAATGAAATATTCACTATATATTGAAATATATCGTCAAAAATCATGTGTTCACAAAATATTCAAATATGCAGAAATGATCGCATATCTTCAAATATTCACTAAAAACTAATTTAAAATATTAACTACATATTAAAATCTTGCTAATATTACAAATATTCACTACCCAATATGCCATTCGTTACGAGATCAAAGCGAGAAGAAGAATTAACACGATATCGTACATTGTCTCGATGCGATATCGAACGTCAAATTGAACTTACATGGTAAGTAAATCGATGCGTTCTGTTGGAGTTTTCGCGGTACGAGAAATATTGCAAAATCAAAACGATATCGAATAAAATGAATGATCAATATTCAAGATTACTTTGAAATTAAAAATTTCGATATCGATGCGATAAATGTGTAAATATCATATTTTGTCTCAGAATTTGAACTCTGTCATGTCTCGCAGAAATGTAAGCCTTGAACTTTTCTCCAACTAACTTTGATAAAAAAAAAGTTCGATATCGTTGCTATACCGCAACTAAAAAAATTTTAAATTTTTCGTACAGTAAAATTTTATAAAAAGTTACGATATTTCAATATATTTCACAACGATAACGCAATATTATTCGTAAGAATATCGACATCTATACACTATTCGATGCGATATCAACCCAGAATAGTTTTTATTCTCATTTCGAGAAAAACAGCGATTTCTTGCATTGATCTGTCCTTGGAGTTTAGTACGTTTTGGTGTACGGTACAATTGGTACAAGATTTATTTTGATATCGTATGAATTTTCCGACATATCGTATCCAAACGAATGGCAGACAGACATTTCAAAAATTATAATCGGTAAAGCAACGAGATCGGATTTTTTTTATCGACGTTATTCGAGAAAGATCTCTGAGATATGGTAGACTAGATAATCCCATTCGATGGTCAAATTTTAACTGCGATAAAAAATGTTCGACCTCGTTGTTTTATCATTACTAATTTTTCGTACAATAAAATTTAAGGAAATATATTTATAACATCGATAACGAAATATTTTTCGAATCAATCTCGATATTCGATGCGATATCGATTCAGATTCGTTATTTTTTTCGTATGGAATAAACTTCATTATCTCGTTATGATATCTGCGTACATCTTAGAACGAATTGTAGTATAAAATAGATACGAAATCGTAATCGAGATCGATTGAATTCTTCGATATCTCGATACAGCCTCGAAGCGATATCGAATCGAATGGCTGACTGGAATTATTCAAATATTCAGTTTAATAAAAATTAAAATTTAAATAATCGGTAAAAATTGAATTATGCTCTAAATATTCACATGATCACCAAAAATTAAAATCTATATTTATAAAACTCATGGTCCGTCTGTCAGTCGGTCGGTCTGTCTGTCTGTTTGTTCCAGCATCACGTCTAAACCGCTGAACCGATTTAACTGAAATTTTGTAACAGGATACTATGGAGTGCGGAGGGTGTCATAGGCTATATATGGGCGCGATTGGACAAATGGGCGTGGTACCTCCCATACAACCTAAACTTTCAAAACGACATAACTCAGCACATACACAAGCTAAAAAGATGAAACAAAAAACTCAAATACAATAAAAAATATACAAAAGCAACCACACCAAATTAAAACTCACCACAATGAAACTCCCCACACTAAAATTCACCACACTAAAACTCACCACACTAAAACTCACCACACTAAAACTCAACACAATAAAATTCACCACACTGAAACTCACCACAATAAAATTCACCACACTAAAACTCACCACACTAAAACTCACCACACTAAAACTTACCACACTAAAACTCACCACACCCAAATTCACTTCACCTAAACTCACCACTTTAAAACTCACCACTCTAAAATGTCTACTGTGAAAAACTCTACAGGGAAGAATTCTACGGGAAAGAATTCTACCGGGAACAATTCTACCGGGATGAGTTCTACGGGAAGATTTCTACCGGGAAGAATTCTACCGGGATGAGTTCTACGGGAAGATTTCTACCGGGAAGAATTCTACGGCAAAGAGTTCGATGGGGAAGAATTTTACATGGAAGTTTTCTACTGGGAAGAAATCTAGGGCTTTAGGGATTAATAAAATCGCTCCATATCCTTGCATTCACAAAATCTTGGCACGAGTCGTGCACTGGTCCAGCTAGTATATCATCAAAATGTAATTATTTGCCTCAAATTTAAGTATTCTAAAATGAATACAAAAATTTAAATATACTTTAAAAATTTTAATTTTCAAATATTTTCAGTTAAAAAATCAAATTTTACTAAAAAATTTAAAAAATTATAATAAAAATTCCAATTTTTACTAAAAATTAAAATTGTAACTAAAAATTTAAATTGTAACTAAAAATTCAAATTTAATTAAAAAATTGAATTTTTACAAAATATTTAAATTTTTACTTAAAATTGAAGTATATAAATTTTTACTTAAAATTAAAATAATTAAATTTTTACTTAAAATTAAAATACATAAATTTTTACTAAAAATCTAAATTTTTACTAAAAACCCACATTTTTACTAAAAATCCAAATTTGTACTAAAAATCCAAATTTGTACTAAAAATCCAAATTTTTTATTAAAAATAATATTTTGACTACAAATTCATATTTTTACTAAAAATTATAATTTTTACTAAAAATTAAAATTTTTATTAAAAATCCAAATTTTTACTAGAAGTTTAAAATTTTTACTGAATATTAAAAGTTTTGCTAAATATTTAAATTTTTTACTAAAAATTTCAATTTACTAATAAAAATCCAAATATTCTAAAAATTCAAATTTCGATTATTATTTGATTTAATTGATTTTATATCTTTCGCTCCACTTGTTGCTGTTTGCAAATCAAAACAGTTTCAGCTGCTGCTACTAACCCCAAATAGTACCTGGTGGATTTGCTGCTGAGCAGAGCTTCTCGACTAATCTGTGGCCATGAGGTATGATTCCCATCATTCGAGCAACATACAGCAGCAACGGGCAGCAGCAACAGGCAACAGAAACCGTTCAACTCGCACCATTCAACTCGCAGCAAACAGTTGTGGAACGTGTTTCGCCAACGACGACGACGATGATACTATTACAACTTTTAAGGTCGATTATATATCAATATATAAAAACAACAATGGCAACAACGGCAACAAAATTAGCCGTAGAAATTGACTTAAATACGAACGGCAGCAGCAGCAGCAACAACAGCAAAAAGTACTGCAACCAATAACAGGTGAAAAACGGTTCCAACGGATAAACGCAATTGTTTGAATTTTTCTATCTAGGCTTTGTTTTTTTTATAGTATTTTTATTTTCCTTTTTTTCTATTTGGTTTCCTACTAGCTGAACCGTAATGTAAGCTAAATCTAGATCCGTTGAATTTTTGCATTTCAACTGGAGGCAGCAGGTATCCGAACGTTGGCGCATCTCATGGATGCAGCAACAGCAGCACGAACCAAATGCTGCATGCTCCTTAGGAAAACAATAAAATTATAGTTGTACAAAAAAAAAATATCAAAAATAAAATAGAAAAATTCAAAGTGCCAACAATGTTATGTTGCTGTTGTGCCCACTTGTTTTAGTTGCTGCTGTGTGTTTGGCTGTCTGTCTGTCTCTCTTGCAATTTATTGGCTGACTTTTCCACGCTTTTGTTGTAATTCTTTATTGATACTCAATCAATTATTTTATTAAGCGGCTCATGTGTTCGGCATTCGCATTTAGCCTGACTGCCTGCCTGCCTGCCTATCTGCTCCAGTTGCAATTTCTATGGCATGCGGCCGCAGACCGGCGACCGTCGACTTTACTGTTAGTGAAAAAAAAGCCCCACATTTGAGCCGGCTTTCATGGGTGCTCTCGAAGGCGCTTTTTCCTGCGCTTTCGACCAACAACGGCTGTTTAGTGCATTGTTATCCATCATTAGTTACAAAATATATGATCATCATTTGTCTTAATAGATTTTTGCAAAAAGTAAAACAAACTTTGTTGAAAACATACATTAGTCTATTTTACATTATCTACGCTGAGGAATGGAGGAACACTTTTTTCAGAAATACTTCATGACACACATACCTTATCGGTTTTAGCCGACACCTGTGTTCATTGCAATTAATGAATCTTTCTGATTAAAAGAACGGTATTAAATATTAGTCATCTACACAAATGTATTTGAAGTTGCCTCTGCAAAATATGCACTACTGCACTCTACAGTATTGAGTGCATTTTGCAATGGCAGTCGACAGTATTACAGTGAAGTTTCTCCAGCGTATAAACTACACTGCAGTATTTGTTTCATTGGTGTCAAGTAGTGTCAAGACATTTTTTTCAAGACATTTAATGTTTTGAAAAAGAAAACCAAATGACACTACTGTCGCTAACAGTACTACCGTGAGTACAGTCAGTGAGTGCAACGAGTAACGATTTAGAAGAGGAACATTGAAAATAACAACAAATTTGCCGTTCGGCGTTGGATGTTCGAAGGTAGTTATGTTGTTGTCGTTATTTATGTGTATATAAACAAACATTATTAACACTATTAAAAAAACATTATTAAAAAACAACAAATTGGTCGAAAAGCAATATATCCAATTTGAAAACAATTTTGTTCGATAAATAAAAATCTGAATATACAATATTATATATATATATATTATATATATATATATATATATATATATATATATATATATATATATATATATATATATATATATATATATATATATTATATAGTATATATATTTCAATATTAATGAAAATTCCTTAGAGTAAGAATAAAAAAAAAATAATAAAATGCACTAAGTACTCACACCCAGAAAAAAATTCTCTCAAATCCCATTAAAATTGGTCAATTGGACAATTATTGATTTATTAGTATACAAAAAATAAATATTTTCATATAAACTCAATGGCAATGGCATGGTATTTTCTAGTATTTAATGGTCTTTTCCGATTAAAATAATAATTTATCCTATTGACTATTTTTAATAGTAAAAAAACTATTATTTATATAGTATTTTTTTCTGGGTGCAGTATCATAATGCAGTATTATTTCAGTACTTGAAATTTTATTGCACATTATAGACCTATTCACTATAAAACTACGTCTTGTTTGTGTTTTGTTTTGACACTACTTGTGCTTTGTTATTGAGAGAATCACATTCATTTGATTTTCAGGCATAGCGATGGCGACTAAAAATGTCTTGACATAAATTGAATGTCTTGAAGTGGGTTTCAAATGCATTTATGCAGATGTCTATTAAATATTGCTTCAAAATCTATTAATTATTTTTGCCAATTTTTTAAAGATTTTAATTTGATCAAAAACATTTTTAGATGGATTTTTAGCAAAAAAAAAAAAGATTTGGAAAAGAATAGCATTCGGGAATACTATTTTTAATATTTTTTAATTAATATTATTCAAAATCGTAAAATTGAATTCACAAAAGAACAAATTTAATTAAATTTTAATTATATTTTATATGTGAAACTAGATCCATAATTCTATGATTCCTCTTACTTAGTTTTTACAAAATCCTGAGATTAAAGTAAATTTCATAAATTCGATAAGAAATTCCTATATTTTTTGTTTTGTTTCATATGAACATACGAATTAAATTGTTTATGTAATATGAAATATTGCATCGTGAACTTCATTTGATTCTTTTGTAGCATCCTGAGGAAAACCCATTGAAAGTAATACATTTATGCAACGCTGAATTCTACTGTTTTAAGAATTTGTTGGAATTGCTATGAATAATTGAGGGACAACTTTTTTTTTATATATATATATATTTTAGCACCACAAAAGAAAATTTAAATCAAAAATCGTAAACTTGAATTTGTATTTAATAAGAAGACTAAAAGAGTGATTCGCAAAAACAATGTAAGAGGAATCATAGAATTATGGATCTAGTTTCACATGTAATATATATAATTTTATTGAATTATGAAAACTTAATATTGTTACGGAAAGATGTAATTTGCCCCATAGTGCAAGCAATCAACAATAATAAATGAGACGCAAGACAATTCAGCGCACTAAGCAATGTGTTAGAAAGAGACAGAAGATCATTCAGCGAACTAAGCAATGTGCGATAAAGAGATGGAAAATCAGCACATTAAAACACATGAGTGCGAATGAGTTACCAATAGCATGCGTCATTCACGAAACGAGTAGAAGGGTTCTCGAAACATGTCGAACTGATGCATGCAATATATAAGGGCACCGCATCTGAGGCACAATACTTCAGTAGTGTTTGGAGTACGGTCGAGTACGTCTCATGTGAGAACAATGTCAAGTTAAATAGTGAACATGCAGCAGTTGTTAGAATATGTTATTAGTAAAGTTGTTTATTAAGGTGAATTAATAAAGTTATATGTTATAATTTCAACCAAACATAAGAGTGTTTTTATTTTGTACACAATCCAGAGAAACGAACTTGTAGACCAGTTTTCCGTGGACTGAATTTTCCTTAAAATCTAATTTTTTGTATTTGACTGGTCATAACTTCGAACGCATTAATTCGAATTTCTTGTAGTATATTTCAAAATAAGTGCTGAAGTATTCTCAACAGAATACAAAAGAAATTAAATCGATAACTCAAATCTCTAAAAAGTTAAAGTCCAAAATATGTAAAAAAAAACACAGAAATACCATTCTACGTAATAACTCAAAAACTTGAGGCAATCGAAGAAAACTGAGTATGAGGTCGTGATTAGAATCTTAAATTCAATCGGAAAATCACACCAAGAGCGTGGAGAATTAGAAAAGGCCTCCATTTGTTGTCTAGTGTAATCTCCATAGTTTTAATAAATTCAATTTGACAATTCTGAACTCCATGTGTTCGTTTTTAAATATAATTTGATTATATTGAATACCATGTCGGCCTCAGCAGTCCAGAGGTAGCGCGCTGGACTTGCATTCTGAAGATCTCGGGTTCGAATCCCGGCTTAGGCATGGGCGCTCGTGGTGATAATAACCACAAAATCGTAGGGAATAGATTTCACAGTACAATGGATATAGTCTGTCTGATTGCTCTGGATCTTAGTAGATATTCCAAAAAAACAAAAAAAAATACCATGTTTCCATTTATAAATTCAATTTGTTCTCTTCTGAATTGCAATTACCTATTAAAAATAGCATTTCACCGTTATAGAATTTATTTTGTCTCTTTTTAAATTCAATTTGACTATGTATTATGCACTCCAATTGAATGTTACTGCATTAATATGATTTAGATTCTTCTAAATTCAATCTGTCACTTTTGAAATTTTGAAAATTATGTAGTATGTGTGAATAATATTTAATGGCAAAGTTCTGCTAGAAATTATTCATTCGATTAAGTTCAATAAATTGGAGAAATTTCCTAATAATACAAGGACCAGCAAAACGGCACCGAAGCCATAAAGATTGCTACGTTCTGAAATAATTTCCGAATATAATCGCCCCAAACATAGGTAATTTATAAATACCGCTTAATGTGACGATGATGATGATCAAAGCGAACGTGTGACTCGTGTACAACTCGTTATTAATGCGGTTCGATGTTGTGGCTCTGTTTAGAGCAGCAGGTAACCGACAAACAAAATATGTATTAGACAGACAGATAGACAGACGGACGGACAAACGACAGACAACCAAACGAATGGACGAACGGTCCGAAACACGCTGGACCAAATAAACGCATAAATTGCGTTCGGATAATAATCGCAGCGAATGCCGACGAGGCACTTCGGTGCGGATTCATGATGGTCTTCAGTGTCGGCAAAAGAAACAGCAACAATCATTGGAATGGAAAACGGAATCTAATGCAGCGACGCGACGCGACCGACGAACAACAGTTCGAAGAGAAAAGTACCGAATCAATAACTGGTTTCGATGATATGCGAACAAGAACGAAGATGAAGACGAAGAAGAAGAAGAAGAAGAGGCTAAAGGCTTATGGAAGCATCCTAGATAAAGTAAGAAAAAAAATTGAATAAAAATAAAATAAAAAAAATGGCAATAAAGAACCGTTGAGCATGTTGGGCGCCAGCAAATGAAGATTTATTTCGCATTACGTCGAATAAGATGCAGGTGCATCTGCCACCAAATGTGGGCCAAAGGGGCGACGTTCGGAGTGTCATATAAATAAAATGGCGGCTTAAAATTAGATGATGATGGTGATGATGGTGAAGAAATCAAAGTGTGTTTTTTATGATTTGCTGCTTCATAAGAGAAATTATAATTTTGTGCCGTGCAAATGAGTCGACTTTTCGAAGCCCCCCTTCTTCTTTTCTAAAACCCAAAACCAACTATGCTAATTACAACTGACACTGATGACTATTTGCACACCAATAATACAAGTTGGCTCAAGTGCAGATAATGCGTTTTAAAATGCTTTCAGAACATAACACGCGCTATAAACGGGTCTCGCGCATCTTGGGTTTACAACTGAAAATTGCCGAATGGTGCTGCCACCTGCTGCTGGCTCACGGCAGGCGTTATAAAGATGCTGTTGCTAGATCTGTTGCTGCTGATGGAGTAGTTCAATCAAATGTTGCTGTTGCTGTTGCTGCCGATATTAAGTCTGTTGCCGCGGCATTATTTGCATGCATTCGATTCGATGTGAAATTAAGTTGCAGATTTCAACTGCAATTGAGAACTGCAAGACAAATACAATGATGATGAACCGCAACAACAACAACATGTAGTATTGTAAAAACAAAGACTAGATATTACCGATCATTATCAACATTTGACTGGATTACGGTGCATTTTCTTTGGTCGCACAGTATAACATAATATGAAAATTAGTTAGAAAAAAAATTCATTAATTTAGTAGATTTTAACAACAAAAATATCAAATATTTATTTTTAACCAAAGGTGGAAATACTTGGTAGGCAATCATTTACCATATTCGTCTAACTAGGGTGAGTTGTGTCCTTTTGTGTAAGTACATTTTCGAACCGTAGATCCCATATCGAAAAGTCCTAACCAAACTCAATATTAATCAGGGACTAAAACCCATTGGAATATCGGTTCTGCTTCCAGAATTTTTAAAATAGCTATTTCGGTTCCGATTCCAGTTCCGGTTCCAACCAAACAAATTATACCTGTTCCACACTTTTTTTAATAACTGTTCCGGGTACGGGTCAAAAATAGAAACGGTTCCGATTTCGGTTCTTAGCGCTCACTGACAGGGACTTTAATATCGATTTCAGTTCTGTTGGGTTCCGTCCTATTCTCGTCCTTGTTCTGGTTTTCTGTCACAAAAGAATAGATCAATACAATTCATACAATTTTTGCAGGGGCTCAAAAATCCCCTCTGGAATGTTTAGCCTCAATTGGTTCTCTTGATCACCGAAGAACTGTTTTTTTTTTTACAAAATAACCAACGCTCAGTGGATGCCCCTATTCATGCAATGCACAGTGTTGATCGTAAGAAGGGATGATAGGTTAAATGGAGGGGGAAAGGATGGAGTAGTGTCGGTGAATGTTTTTTTTGAACTTGCCAATATCAAAAATGTCGGGAAAAACGGACGCAACGAGATTGTTCCACAAACGTATCATGCGACTGAAGAACGAATTCTCTCTATAATGGTTCTTTTGTGAGTAGAGTGGACTACGAAGGGGTGGGCTTGGTTTGATGCCCGAGTATAAAGAGAAAGCACACGACCTGGTGGAATCAGGCCATGGATTTTACTCGAACACTTACCGTTGTAATACCTATAAAACAGGCTTACACACCCAACGGTTCTTCGGTGTTCAAGAGAACCAATAGAGGATGAAATATTTTCATCCCCTATATATTGCACGTTGTTGGATTCGATCCAGGAACTCCAAAGATTTTGAAGCTCCTGCCCAAATGTGCGAATTGAATTCCATTTTAGGCCGTATATATGTAGTGTAGACAGTGCGTAGGTCAGCAGGAGTGAAGTATGTTTTACACCATTTTAAAAAACTGAGGCACTTGGCCGCTTCTTTCGACACATTAAATATGTGATCATTCCAACGGAGATCACATTGAATTGTTATGCCCAGAACGTCAAGAGCAGCTGACTGCGCAATATCCACAGCACCCATATTGAGGGGTGGGAGGGATGAATCCATTCTTTTGTGGGATAACAGACAACATTGGGTCTTGCTGCATTAAAATGTACTCTATTTGCAACACCCCACTTGGAGATTGATTTAAGGTCATTATTGAGCGTGTCATTCATAGTGCGTCTTTTACTCTTAATCTCCAAAGAGTTTGGGCGCTTGTTGAACGAGTGTGAATGACAAATGATACTGTCATCTGCAAAGGAATGAATTGGGTTCTGAGTCAATGACAGAAGATCATTGATAAATACCAGAAATAGGGACGGAAATAGGACGGAACCCTGCGGAACTCCAGAATTGATGGAATGTTGTTCTAAAAAAACACCACCCATCGAAACACGTATAGAACGACCCTGGACAAAACTCGATATCCATCGAGTAAAAGATTCACCAACACCAAATGCAATTAGTTTTGAAACGAGGGCTCTATGCCACACTCGATCAAAAGCCTTTGAAATATCGTGAGCAACAGCTTTACTCTCCCCGAAAAGGTGAATACAATTATTTCACTTTTCGGAGAGGACCGCCATCAAGTCACCGGTGGATCTGGCCCTACGGAAACCATATTGGCGGTCACTGAGCAATTCGTTGTGCTCAAGATAGTTCACAAGGTGGAAGTTAATTACGCTCTCCATCAAAGCCTCCGTGTTAGCTGGAATATTGGGCCATGCATTTAGGAAGTGCACATCAACACTGCCTTGTCCGATGAGTAACCTTTTCAATATCTCTTAAGGAAAGTTGTTGATGTCAGCGAACCATGCTAATTGCAAAATATGCTCTGCGGTCTCAACGATAATTGAAAGTGTAATAAACATCCACCTCGTGAACTATCTAGAGTACCGCGAATTACTCAGTGAGCGGCAATATGGTATCCATACGATTAGATCCATCGTACCTCTCCGAAAAGTGGAATTATTTTATTGACCTTTTCGGGGGTAGTATGGTTCGAGGCTTTTGATCGCCCTCGTACCAGAGCTATTGCATAAAATAATAATAGTTTGGCACTACAGACCAGAAAAACCTCTCTCTCCCATTTGAGCCATGCGTGTTCAGAACTGCTCGAATTTGTAAATAGTATATCGTCCCCAATTCCAGTAATCGAAATCCCCGAAATCCCCAACGTTTTTCTATTATTCCAAATCCCTAAAATTCCTCATGTCCACAAAGCTTAAAATCTACCCCCAAAACTTTTTTGAAATCCCCAAAAATGGGACAAATCCCGATATCTGGTAGCTCTATGCGTGTTAGATTTGTATTAAAATGTTGGGTCTAACTGCACTTCGTGGAAGTTGGTGAGGTTTGCTATATTCTGCCCAGAGGTAGTGCGGCATGGAAAACCATTTTTCTATTTAAAGATTTTGACAGATTTGAACCTGTGCTAGGAACTTTTCAGCTAGCCGTTCAGCTAACTAACCAAGAAATTATTGAGTATTTGCATATGTAGTCAATTCTTCAAGTCGGTGGGTATCATTGTTTTTCCAGGATTGTAGAATACGAGGTGCGATGGATGGTGTTCTCTCAGAATAGAATTCGACCAATTCGAGAGTTCTGCTGGGTTTTATCCTATTCCCGTCCTTATTTCTGTTTTTTTTTTGTTATAACTGATATTTTAACATTGACCCATAACGCAATCCATTTCTTGCAGATAAAGTTAACATTTGTCACACATATTTGTTCATTAAACGTCAAACTCTTCGGATATTGGAAGTAAAAGACCCCTACTTAAGACAATCTACGAATAGGGTGTTAACAAAGAAGTTGATTTGAATTTTTAAAAAAACTCAAAGTTTTCTGTCACAATAGAACAGATCAATACAATTCACACATTTGAGCAGGGAAAATAAAAGCCCTCTTGGAGTTTTTAAACCGAATAAAACCCAGTATGTCATTCGTTTCGATATCGTTACGAGATCAAAGCGAGTAGAAGGAGAAATTACACGATATCGAACCCGTCCCTGTAACGATATCGAGCGTCAAATTGGACCTACATGGTAGGTAGATATCGACGCATTCCATCAGAGTTTTCTCGGTAAAATAATGATCGAAATTCAATATTTCTGCGAACAATATTGTGATATATATGTGATAAATGTTTAAATATCGTATCATGTCAAAGATTTTGAATGTACGAAAAATGTTTAAAATTATAATCGAGAAAGAAACGAGATCGAACTTTTTTTATCGAAGTTATTAGAGAAAGCTTGGGGTCCTCTAAGATCTCCGAGATATGGCAAACTGCCAAATCTCAACCTCAATTAGTTCTCTTGAGCACCGAACAACTGTTGAGAATGTTTGACCGTTTTATAGATATTACAAAAGACAGAATTCAAGTGAAATACATGGACTGGACACCGGATCACGAGCTCTCTCGTTCTAATCGGGCATCAAACCAAGCCTACCTCTTCGTACTTCATTACCTCTTAACATTACGTTTTCCGACACACCAACTCTCTCCCGCACAATCTCCCGACCGCTTTTTCGACATTTTTGATATTGTCAAATTCACAACAAACATTCACCGACACTACTTCATTTATTCTCCCTCCCTCTAACCACAACTTTTTTTTCGAGCAACACTGTGCTTTACATAAATAAGTGGCATCCCGGACCAATGGTTAATCAGTTAAAAATAAAACTTAAATGATCCGACATGCATTTTGTCAAAAATATACAGTACTAGAGGGTGAGACAGTGGGTTAGTAAGTGGGCTATAGTGTCTACAATGGCGAACAATTGAATTCAACTATGTCAGAGAGTTGTTCAAAAATTTCCGCACATATATCGCATACTAATGAAGTCCTTAGAAATCATAAATATAACTATGAGAACCATTTATCAAACAATTTACCACTGTAAATTGTAACATTTATCGTGATTATAATAATTTCATCTTTCGTTCAACGGCAGCCAAAGCAATTGTTGCTGACATGCTGCCACTGAAACTATGCAGCAGCAGCCTCAGCAACAGCAACAACAATGGGCAACAAAAACAGTTACATTTCCGGCTGGTGCTGCTGCTGATGGTGTGCTGGATTTCCAACCGAGTTCCAGCAATATTGCCGGCCGTCAAGTGGCGTTCAGTCCACTTGAGTTGTCTGCCGTCAGGAAATGTTGCTGCTCCTGCTGCCACCGCACAATGTAAACAACAATAAGTGACTCTAATCGAAATTACAGCAATGATGATGATGATACTTTTGTTGCTGTTGCTACAATGGCAACAACAATGACAACGGCAACAGCGGCAGCAACATCCATAGCAATGGCAACAATTATGCGCGTTGCTCGAAACAATTGCCGCGCGTAATTTTGTTGAGCTAATTGCAAAAGGAGGGAGAATTTCGACAAAAAAAAAACGAGCAACAGTTGCTGCGTGGCAGATGGTCAATTGTTAAAATAGCACCTGTAACTATGGTTGCCAACTAACAAATGGGTTTCTGTTCGAAACACATTTAGCCAGATGATTGCTTCATTTATCGGCTACCAGTTGTTCGAGTCTCAAAAGAGATAGGTTACACCGTGAACATTTTTGGTAGTCAAATTTATTATATTTATGTAATTGTTTTGCAAAAATTGTAGTACATATTTTAATATTTTAATACATTTGTATTTATTTGAATAGATTTTGCTACATAATGTATCACACTACATAATAACATAAACTACATAAAAAGTATGTAGTACATTTTTGTATTTTAATTCATTCGTATTTATTTGAATTGATTTTGCTACACAATGAATTGGAAATTTGTTTTATATATAATTTGTTATATATTAGTTTTCTGCATTTTTTTCCTTTAATTGAAGTTCATGTGCACACACGACTTAGAATTCTTTTCTATATATTTTAGGTAATGTAATATGTATTTATTTTCTTCATTTTTTCTTTAAATGAACTTCAAGCGTGTACACAACAGACGTAATGTGAAGATGTGCAAGTACAAATGAAACCCAAGCATCATCCGAAAAAAAATATGTAGTACATTTTTGTATTTCAACACATTCGTAATTATTTCAATTTATTTTGCTACACAATGTATTAGAAATTCGTTATCTATATTTTGCAGGAACTGAAATATGTATTTGTTTTCTTAAATTGCTGTTCAAGCGCACACAGCTGAAACCAAAGTATCGTCCGTATGTCCGTCAGTTAGCCTGTCTGACATACTGATTACACACTGGATAACCTTGATCAATGCTGATTGGTATTGAAAATAGGCATGATCGGTTTAATGTGACTTGTGGGCCGACCACTTATGTTCAACTTCCACATAAAACACGAACATTAACTGGTGAATTTAACGTTATATTAGCACATCAAATGAAAGAAAATTCTTTCAAGGCTATAAGTTTGCAGTTTAATAGGATTTGTATATCCTAGTGACCTTTAGACCACTTTAAGCGTTAACTTCCATACTGTTTTACTTTAAAATAGATACTCACATTTTTATTTATACATTTATATGTGCATAATGAATGTAGTAAAAATAAATGCATATGTAGTATTTCATTACATTTTTTGAAGCTACATAAATACAGATTGTAGTAAAATTAAGTAAAGATATAATATAATTTTACATTTATCTTATAGTTGAATAAGTAGAGAATGTAGTAAAAATAAATGTAAATAGTACTTAAAAATAATAATGACACATACTTCAGGATTTAATCATAGTTCGGGATGTAAAGGGTTTTTCAATAAGAGCGCTACAAAAGTAGAGCGACAGGGACAGCAAACGACGCCACATTTCTTGCCGCTCTTTTGATATTTCTCTTCAGTAAGGTTTGCCATTTCATGATGGAAGATATACGAGCCAACAAGGAGTCAAAATTATTAAAATTTACTACCTAAATTCGAATTCGTATATCTTTCCGTCATGTAATGGCAAACCTTACTGAAGAGAAATGTCAAAAGAGCGGCAAGAAATATGGCGTTGTTTGTTGTTCCTGTCGCTCTACTTTTGTAGCGTTCCTGTTGAAAACCCTTAAAAAAAACTTTTGTAGCGCTCTTATTGAAAAACCCTTTATAAATAAATAAATAAATAAATAAATAAATAAATAAATAAATAAATAAATAAAAAATAAATAAATAAGTAAGTATATTAATAATTACAAAAATAAATAAGTAAATAAAATAAATAAATAAATAAATAAATAAATAAATAAATACAAAATGTCGTTACTTTCAATACACATGTAGTAAAATTGCTTATAGAATTGCAGTATTTTTTTTTTTCACATCTAACTCCATTTTCTCTTGGTTAGTCATCAAATACATATGTATTAATATTAGGGACATTTTTTTCTTCCGTGTGCAGCTGTTTTGTTGCTACTGCTAACAACGCATTGGTGACAACTGAAATTTAGTGTATTTTGTAAATTTTTGCCGGTTTGCGCGCACGACTTAACCGCGCTCGTCAGTGGCCTGAAATAATAATAACGGCTGACATTATTAAGTTGCTTATTTGAGCCACCATTCGAGCAACAAATTTTCCGACGAATCAAACATGTTTTGGCGCAAGTGTATCTGGTAACTTCGAAGGAACTACATATGCAGTTTTGTTATGTTTTCATTGTACGGCAATAAACGAAGGCAGTCGATCGGGTGGACGTTGGGAGGAGGACAGCTGCGACCAGGTATTGAGTTCTGCCAAACGGAAATCAACACAAAAATAACAACCTAATTAATGAATTTTTACATATGTCAGAGTAAGTCTAACATTACTTTACAGCATGACAACAAAAGTAGTGATTATCTCAACATGTGGGTGAATTTTAACGTATCACCTAGTTTTGCGTAGGCGTCATTGTTGGAAATTTGCATGTTTCTTTTATGTGTAACAAGGGAGAATGTGTTGACAAACATTTTTATTAGCAATTAGAGCAGCGATGAAGTAATTGCCAACCACTTGGAAACCACTGCAAGTGCTCTGTGTGACGGCAGATACAATTGTATCGCACAGATACCAAGTGTATTTGCTGCCGTTCATACGTTGTACTCACCATGAACGGTATTACATTGAGAAGGCAAAACATCACAGCTATGTATATTTTGTATTAAACTAATTTTTTATTGGTTTTTGTATATTTTATTTATTTCACATTTAATTTTAGTCACTAATTGTTTTTGGCATACAACAGAGTTTGGCTGCCACGTATCTAAGTTTCTAAATATCTATGCGCGTTGGAGGTAGCGTTCGTTCGTCTCGAGGAATATTTTTTGCAAACTGCGTTTTGAGCAGCTGTCAAAAAGATACAACTACTACAAAGGCAGCAACAACGACTAAATTAGCAACTTGTGAGCACTACTATGCTGCTCACTGCTCAGCTGACGCAAAGGGCAACAACAGCAACAAAATAAGGCCAACATGAATTGGCAACTAACAAGAACAAGCAGCAGATGTAGAGGCAGCCGAAGCAGCAGATACAGAAGAGACGGCATAACAACGAAGACGACAATAAATTTTGCAGAAATAAGTCTCACAGAGTTGTGGGCGGTTGGCCGTTGAAAAATGTTGCAGGGAGCAGCGAGCAATTTTTGCAAATTCGCCGCAATGGCTAAAGTGTTGTTGCAATGTTGTAACAGGTTATTTAGTGTGAAGGCTATGAATGTCGAGTTATAGAATTTTTCGTGTTTACCAGCTGCGATAAGAATATTTGCTAACAGCAGCACAGACAATTTTTGAGTTGTTTGGTGAAATGTTTGTAGCAAACAATAATATATGAAATGTCGGTTATATGTCAAAAAAAAACGCTTAAACCAAAATTAAAAATGTTTATCGAAAAAATGTTTGTTCGACAAAAACAGTAATGTTCGAAAATTTCGAAAAAAAAATTGTTAATATTTTTTTGGGCGATAAAAACAACGCAATGTTTGAATACAACAAGTACAAAACTTTTATTCGACAAAAACAACAATCTTCGAAAAATTTCGAAAAAAAATTTAGGTCGATAAAAACAACGCACGAACATTGCGTTCAAAAAACAACAATTTTCAAAAAATGTTTAATATTCAAATTGTGGGCGACAAAAACAACGAAATGGTCGAAATCACCATTTTCCAAAAATAAAAAAATGATTCGAAAAAACAATAATGTTCGAAATATTTCGAAACAGAAACTTTTTGCTAAAATATAAATGTTAGTCGACGATAACAAAGTAATGTTCGAAATTCACTTTTCATACAACAAATTTTTATGTTACTCCTCTGTATCAATTTCTGCAAAAAAAAAATCACTATAAATAAGACCAATTGTATTTTATGTCTACTAACAAAAATTTAGCAAAGACTTTTAAAATAAAGGTTTTCATATATCTCTCAACCTAAGATATTTAAAGGGGTTTTCAATAAGAGCGCTACAATACAAAAGTTTTTTTAAATACAACAAAAACGGTTTTGGATATCAATGAAATTCTTTATTCCTGTAAAAGTACCTTCGATGCCATTATGTATGGAACTCGATTTCTTTTGCATGGCCACCACGCTGAACCGAATTTTTGACGGTTTTCAAGCATAAATCGGCCGATACTGTTCCGATACGAAATTCATCAATCGTCGCTGGCTTGTTGGCATAGACCATAGACTTGACGTAGCCCCACAGGAAATAGTCTAACGGCGTCAAATCGCACGACCGAGGCGGCCTATAGACTGGACCATTTTGTGACTCCGAATTTCGGTAGTAAATTTTAATATTTTCAACTCGTTGTTGGCTCGTATATCTTTCCATTATGAAATGGCAAACCTTACTGAAGAGAAATGTCAAAAAAAAAAGAAATATGGCGTCGTTTGCTATCCCTGTCGCTCTACTTTTGTAGCGTCCCTGTTGAGAAACCCTATTTTTGTTAAAATAAAAATAATTTCTCAACCAAAGAACTTTATATTTTTTGAAATATTCTTATATTATATATTTATAATAAACTAGGTGGACCCGTGCACAACTCGTGCAAAGATTTTGGAAATAAAAAGGATATGAAGTGATTTTATTAATATAAAGAACATTTTTATTATTTATAGCAGGGACACGTGCTTCGCTGTGGACGTATTTTTATTGGTGTTATAAATGTAGTAGCCAAAACAAAAATAATTCTTCGCCAAAACAACTTTTCTCAAAGACAATTCTTCTTCAGACTGTTCTCCCCGTAGAGTTTTTCCCAGTAGAAGTTTAAGTGTGGTGAGTTTTACTGTGGTGACTTTTAGTGTAATGAGTTTTAGTGTGTTGGGTTTTAGTATGATGAGTTTAGAATGGTGAGTTTCGGTGTGGTGAGTTTCGGTGTGGTGAGTTTCGGTGTGGTGAGTGTCCGTGTGGTGAGTTTAGGTGTCGTGGATTTTGATGTGATGAATTTAAAAAATTTGGGTTGGTTGGTGTAAAATATATTGAGATCACTCACATACACCATCTTGAAAATTCAATGCCAGTCTAATCTTTCAACACTAATCGGGCAGAAAAACATGAAAATTGTTCGTGATGAGATCAATATATCTTAAAAACTTGTTGGACATATTGACAATTTAAAGAAATTTACGTTTAAAGGTTTTTGGAAATATAGTTTTCTGGAGTACTGCATATTTTTACTCTAAGAAGTGGCCTTATAGTGCCTAATATTTCGGTAGTAATTTTCGTAGCCGCGGAAGCTCAGTGGTTAGTGCGTTGGCCTGCGAGCCGAAAGGTCCCCGGTTCAAGCCTGGAGTGGGGCTAACAACATCTTTTCATAGAAACATTTTTCTATACCGCTCTACCTCTCGTCAGTAAATGGCAAACCTCCGAGTGTAAAACCAATGCCTATGAAAAGCTCTCAGCAGCCGTTTGGATTCGGCAATAAACTGTAGGTCCCACCACTTTGAGTACAAATATAACACGCACAGCTCAAAGTGGTGAGAGAGCTCGGCCTAAGTTCTTATAGAACTGTAGTGCAAAACTATTATTATTATTATTATTAATTTTCGTAAACACGTTACGTAATAGTAAAACATTGAGTATGCATCAAAATTAACACTCGTGAAAAATATTTCTGCGGGAAAAAAGTGTCACAATCTCTAAAACTACCTATCACCTGACCAGAACCATTGGTGCCGACTAAGGACATGATCTTGAAGACCAGTTCTATGAAAGATCTAAAGGTCTGCATGAGGAGACGGATCATGTCCATGATAATCTTGTCGCTAGTGAAGCGAAAAGGCACCAAGTGGCGCCATAAGAGCGCTACAAAAGTAGAGCGACAGGGACAGCAAACGACGCCATATTTCTTGCCGCTCTTTTGACATTTCTCTTCAGTAAGGTTTGCCATTTCATGATGGTAGTAAATTTTGGTAGTAAATTTTAATAATTTCGACTCGTTGCAACTAATGCGTCTATAATTCGTAGACCGTTTTTCGATAATGTATTGATTTAAATACAGCATAGGGTGATATTATTAGTGAAATGTGAATGTATAAACGAAAAGAAAAATTAAATATTATGTAAATGTAAAATACAATAAAATACATAAAAAAGTTACAATATAAAATAATAAAAAAAAAATAGAACACGATTTTTTGAGGACTAGTAATAGGTTCAAAGGTACCGGTCACAGAACACGATTTTCAAGACCAGTCCTTTAATAGGTCTAAAGGTCTGCAGGAGGTGTGCCAGAACTAGGACCAGTTAACTACCCAAGTAACCACTTTGTGGCAACTTAAGTGGTAGCCACAAAGTTGCCATTAAAGTGTTTGTTCTAAATCATGCGAAATATACTTATTTGCCACCCTATTGCCAGTCAAAAAGCCCCGGGGCGAGGCATAGTTGTCACAAAGTTTAAAGTTTCGATTCACCTATTTGGAACTTGAATTGTAATTTATGTGTAGATTTAAAATAAAAATAATAAAGATCTTGCGCAGTGCCATTAACGTGAATGTTTGTCCTGTAATAAAAAATAAAAAATATGCATGGCATAATAATAGAAAGAAGTCTTTATGAACAGAGTTTTCGACAAACTACAACTCTAATTTAACAAACGGTTCAATTTTTCTGGTTAGAGCTTATATTCTACCCCCTCTAATTTTTACGCGTACACAAAAAAATATAATTTGTGAAAATTTATTAAAATAGTGATTTTCTTTATTTTTTAAATTATGCTTTTGCGGATGTATATTTTTGCAACACAACTTTCCATAAACGCTATCAATATGTTGTGTATAATAATATACATTTATTAAATTTTAAAGTTAATTAGCTACATTATACATAAGCATGTTCCTATTATGTTCTTCATTTTGTACTTGCCACATGTATGGAATATAATACATTTAAAAATTTGCCACTTTTTGTCACCTAATAGCAATAGAGTTAACCGCACCATTTATTGTAGATGTTCCATTATCAGAATGAATAACTTATATATCACAGCATTGCGACACATTATTGTGTATGTTCCATACATGTTATTAGTCACCTCTTTGGCACTACATATTATTAGTTTTCAACACTGGTGTCAGAGGTAACTTAAAAGGTACACATATTCCACAATAGTTTGTGGCAATTGTCGCGCCGTGATTGCTTGGGTAAGTATCTCCGAAGAGCCAGTCACGTGCCTAGTCTAGGACCTGTTCATTTCCCCGTAGGGACAGAATCGACTTATTGGATATACATGGAGAAATCATTTGTGTTATTGTTCGATGATGGAGTGGAAAACTGTAAAGATAGTATCTATGGTTTCACTAGATACCACTACTTTGGAATCGAAATTATGTTGAGATCGTAAATCAAAATATATAGTAAACTGGATTGAACAAATTCTGTTTAGACTTAAACATAGCACAGTTAAATCTCTAAAAGTATGATCAACAACTTATAAAAAAATGATCTGCCATCAAGCTGTAAATAATACCAGCGCGCAATTAACCAACCAGTCTGTGTGCATTACTCCACCCTAAACATGTAACCAGGTCAATAGCGCCCATTCGCATCAGAGCCTCCATGCGCCGCCGCGCCGCTAACTTCACAAAGGTACCAGGCGACTAGGCAGGCACCGCACTGCAGCGGTTCGAATCAAGCGGCAAACACACCTAAAACAAGTTTTCAAAACCAGCGCCTATTTGAATCTAGATTAATGGGATTCTGCATTTAGTGCACCGTTGCAGTCGAACAACAAACCAACCACGAAAGACAGACAGTCAGCCAGCCATCCACCCACCGAACGTCAGTCACGTGAAGCATGCGAAACAGACATAATTTGTGATAAATAATATTTCAAAGGTTTAGTATTAACTAAATAGAGGCTAAAGAGAGTCGACTAATACAGAGAGAGAGAGAGCGAGGCGAGAGTAATTGATGGAGAGCAGTGCAGTTCTTGCGGCGAAGAGCAGCTGCTGCTGTTGTCTGTGCTGGTGACAGCAATCAGCTGTTTTTGCCAGCCATTCAAACAGCTGTCAAAAGTAAGCAAAACGTGCAACACATACCTACCACATTCAACCAAAAGCACATTGGGCCAAAAGCTCATTAAGCAGTTAGCTAGCTAGACAGACAACTCAGACAATCAGACACTCGAAGCTCTTGGCTCACTTTGACTTTGGCGCCAAAAGGCTTTTAATAATGCCGAAAAATAATAAGCACAATTATGAGGATGATGACGATGAGGGGTACCGGCCAACGAAGGTTACTCGTTCAGGGTGTCGACGGTGCATTTAATGCAGTCAGTCAGTAGTGCTTTGCAAAGACCACGGTGGGGTGTCGCTGCAGACAGTCGTCGCCGCCGCAAAGTAGGCAACGATGACTTTCATATGCGAACAAGTGTTTAATTTAGTAAAGCTGCTTAAAATTCTATTTCACGCCGCAAAAGCTTAATTAGATTACTGCTGTCTGTTACAACGTTTCACTAGCAGCAGCTACTGGGCCATTCAAGAGTAGAGATTTTCTTTTTTCTTTACTTTTGTTTGGCATTTTTTCATGTTTCACATTTCACATACGACGACGACATTATTGCGTGCATTCGTTGCTAGTTAAACGGCAGAAATTCATTGCATACCAGCGGGCGTCTATTTAAATGACAAATAAAAGCACCGCAAAGTATGCTTTGATATTTTAAATTTTGTTTTATGAAATATTAAATAAATATTTTAAATTATTTTTAATGAACATTTGATTTTTTATTAAAATATTAAAATTTGTTTGAGTATTTTGTGAGTAATTCTGTTTTTTGTGAAAAATTTAATGTTTAGTAAAAAAAATGGAATTTTTAGTGAAAATTTAATTTTTAAAGAAAAATTTAAATTTCAGTGAACATTTTAATTTTAGTGAAAAATTAAATTTTTAGTGAAAAAGATTTAGTGAAGGATTTTTAGTAGAAAATTTCAATTCTTGAAGAAGAATTTAATTTTGAGTGAAAAATTGAATTTTCAGTGAAAAATTGAATTTTTAGTGAAAAAATTAATTTTTAGTGAAAAATTGAATTTTTAGTGAAAAATTGAATTTTTTAATGGAAAATTGAATTTTTAGTGAAAAATTGAATTTTTATTGAAAATTTAATTTTTAGTGAAAAATTGAATTTTTAGTGAAAAATTGAATTTTTAGTGAAAAATTGAATTTTTAGTGAAAAATTGAATTTTTAGTGAAAAATTGAATTTTTAGTGAAAAATTGAATTTTTAGTGAAAAATTGAATTTTTAGTGAATAATTGAATTTTTAGTGAATAATTGAATTTTTTGTCAAAAATTGAATTTTTGGTGAATAATTGAATTTGTAGTGAAAAATTGAGTTTTTAGTAAAAAAATTAATTTTTAGTGAATAATTGAATTTGTAGTGAAAAATTGAGTTTTTAGTAAAAAAATTGAATTTTTATTGAAAAATTGAATTTTTAGAGAAAAATTGAATTTTTAGTGAAAAATTGAATTTTTAGTGACAAAATTGATTTTTTAATGAAAAATTGAATTTTCTGGTAAAAAATTGAATTTTGTGGTAAAAAATTTAATTTTTAGGGAAAAATTTACTATTTTAATGAAACATTTAATTTATATTGTTATAATTTGAATTTTTAGTGAAATATAGAAAATAGTAGAATATAGTAATTTGCAGTTTATCTGTCTTAATAAATATCTCGCAGTTTACTATCTGTCGGTCTTTCTTACTATCATTTTCAATCTGTTTGTCTTCAAACTGTCTGTCTATCTCTTTATCTGCGTATTTCCCTGTCTGCCCTACGCTGCACCTCATTTGCAATTCTCCGTTCGATTTAAGACCAACGTCCAAGGATATCATGATAACGATTTCCTGCAGCAAATTGAAATGCATTTTACTTTCTTCGAACAGCGCACACATTCGCACATGCCAACGCACAAACACACTTTACACATGTCCTTTCACACACAGACACACACACACATATCCACTCACATACCTTTGCAGTCAAAAACATACGCATCACTATTCAACGTTACTATTACCACATTCAGGAAGACAATTAATTTGAAATGCATAGAATAATTTTCAGATACTGCGACGACGAGTTCAGCACACCATCCCCGCACCCTCCAACAACTTTATGCATTCAGCAATTCGACCCATTTGCCCTTTTGCGGTGTACTCTTCTTTCTACCTTCTGTATTTCCGTCCGATAAAGTTCAACCTTCCCATACCCCCCAACGACCACTTGAAACGTGCGTTGGTGCTACTTCTAACCACCATCGTTTAACGTAGGCCTTTGCATAATTAGAAAAGTACTTAAGTATCAAACTGTTAACGATTTAATGAGTGTTTGGAATGCATTAAAAATCGACTTCAAATACACCAGCCCATGTTATAAAAACTTAACATTTAAATAGGTTAATATTTATGTAACGAATTCACGCAATATCATACGGTCTAATGCGAAAAGTAGTTCAAGAATTTCAGACACAGTAATTAAAACCTTCGTTGTAATCACTAATGTAATGTAGGTTTTTTTATATTAAATATGAAAATTAGAATAAGGCGTTACATGTCAAACCCACAAAATCCGAAAATAACTAGTGTAAAATTCGTAAATTGTAGACATTTTGCTAATTGAAGAGGTTATTCAGTAACATTATAAGACACAATAGTAAAATATCGATGTAATGGCCACACTCTCATAAAATCCCATTCAAATTTGTCAATTACACATTTTTATAGTATTTTGTAGTATTTTATAGTATTTTATACTATTTTATACTATTTTATAGTATTTTATAGTATTTTATAGTATTTTATAGTATTTTATAGTATTTTATAGTATTTTATAGTATTTTATAGTATTTTATAGTATTTTATAGTATTTTATAGTATTTTATAGTATTTTATAGTATTTGATAGTATTTTATAGTATTTTATAGTATTTTATAGTATTTTATAGTATTTTATAGTATTTTATAGTATTTTATAGTATTTTATAGTATTTTATAGTATTTTATAGTATTTTATAGTATTTTATAGTATTTTATAGTATTTTATAGTATTTTATAGTATTTTATAGTATTTTATAGTATTTTATAGTATTTTATAGTATTTTATAGTATTTTATAGTATTTTATAGTATTTTATAGTATTTTATAGTATTTTATAGTATTTTATAGTATTTTTTAGTATTTTATAGTATTTTATAGTATTTTATAGTATTTTATAGTATTTTATAGTATTTTATAGTATTTTATAGTATTTTATAGTATTTTATAGTATTTTATAGTATTTTATAGTATTTTATAGTATTTTATAGTATTTTATAGTATTTTATAGTATTTTATAGTATTTTATAGTATTTTATAGTATTTTATAGTATTTTATAGTATTTTATAGTATTTTATAGTATTTTATAGTATTTTATAGTATTTTATAGTATTTTATAGTATTTTATAGTATTTTATAGTATTTTATAGTATTTTATAGTATTTTATAGTATTTTATAGTATTTTATAGTATTTTATAGTATTTTATAGTATTTTATAGTATTTTATAGTATTTTATAGTATTTTATAGTATTTTATAGTATTTTATAGTATTTTATAGTATTTTATAGTATTTTATAGTATTTTATAGTATTTTATAGTATTTTATAGTATTTTATAGTATTTTATAGTATTGAATAGGTTTAACGATTGAATTAATAGTTTATCCTATAGACTAATTGCAATAGTAAAAACTATTCATTTTATGATATCTTTTTTCTGAATGCATTATAGTTTTGAAATAATATTCAGGGTCCAAATATTTTAGGAACTGATTTCTTGGTTCATTTCATGTACAAAATTGATCTAGATTTGGGATGTATCGCGAGTTTTTAAAAATTT
Organism: Dryomyza anilis; assembly: GCA_951804985.1. NCBI lineage: Eukaryota > Metazoa > Arthropoda > Insecta > Diptera > Dryomyzidae > Dryomyza > Dryomyza anilis. The sequence goes on along the minus strand of OX638132.1, from coordinate 84,242,576 downwards.
GCTTTGGAAATGTTGATACAATCAAATATTTAATTATAATTTCTACATAAATTTCGAAAACTCTCCAAACGGTGAATTGTTATAACATTTTGGGTGCGGATACTAGTAATGTTTAGAAATAAAAATACAAAATTTGAGTACCCTACGTTCAGTATTTTCCGAATTATATGATCAAAACTCTGAAACAAAACCAAAACGCAGATTCAAATAAGTTGATCAGAAACCGATCGATTTAAAAAGGGTTAAGTTTTTCTGAAAGCCTAATAATACCTCTTTGATGACTATATTGGATTTTGATAAAAAAATTTCGCTGAGTTTTTACAAAATCCAAGAAAGAGATATATTTAGGCTTTCAGAAAAATTTTAATTTTTAAATCGTTCGGTTTCTGATCGATTTATTGGAATACGCATTTGCTGTTTCTGGATTATGTTTAGTAGTTTTTGTCATATAAGTCGGAAAATACTATTTTTTTGTTCTAATATATAAGTAATATCCGCAACTTAATATCATAACAATTGTCGAGATCAACTTGCGGACAAAACATAGCAATTATTTCTTTTTGTGTTAAAGTTACCCAGGGTATTTCTGATCCACCGCAACTCCAGAACCATTTTATTTTCATAAACTAAACCAAGGAATCTGTGCCTAATATATTTCCAGCGTAAAGCGAACCATAAGCATCGGTAGCTCAAGGTTATTGGTTTGGACTGCGAAAGGTCCCAGGTTCAAGCCTGGACTGGGGCTTACAATATCTTTTCATAGAAACATTTTTCTATACCGCTCTACCTCTCGGCAATAAATGGCAAACTTACGAGAGTAAAACATTGCCTATGAAAAAGCTCTCACCCGCCGTTCGGATTCGGCAATAAACTGTAGGGCCCACCACTTTGAGTACAAATATAACACGCACAGCTGAAAATGGTGAGAGAGCTCGGCCGAAGATCCATACAAGACTGTAGCGCCAAAGTATTATTATTATATTATTATTATTATTATTATTATTATTATTATGAAACAAAATCCCTGTACATAGCTTTTTCTGGAAATCATCTACGGTGGGTTTTTCTAGGTCAATGCGAAACTAAATGTATTTTGCCTAAAAACATTAAACCTTATTTAGTTTTAATATTGTATTTTACAAAAGGTTCCCAAGTAGTCTTTAAAACAACAAAAAATTAAAGGCTACCTATGGAAAATTTTGCGTCCACCTGAAGAGTGAAAGTGGATGCTGGGAGTGGGTTTTTTGGAGGTTCTTGGAGGTTGTTGGAGTGACGCCAGCTTCAAGTAGCGTGCTTAATTATTTTCAAGCGATTTAAAATAATCAACTAAATAAAATAAAAAAAATCCACACAATATGTTGCAACTGTGACGACGACGCATTACAAAATGCTTAGAAATGCATAAAACCATGAATATGCGCAAAATGTCTTTGTAATTTTTCAGTTAGGTTACAAATTGTAAACCTCGTTAGTAGACCACGTTAATTGGGCTTCGGCGAGCATGAGAGGCACTTAAGGTTTCTCAAGTAAATCACGTCGCATGCATGCGTTGGGATGTTGGTGGCATCGACTGTGTATGTTTTGCATAGAAATCATGTAATTTTTAAACAAGCACATTAACGCATTTAATATGTGGCGAGGGGGTGGTAAGGTACCACACATGCTGGTAGAGCTCTTTTAATAATGCGAACTAACAACACTAAAAAAAGAGTCGAGAAAAACCTCATTTAAACTGAAGTGTATAAAAAGAAGTTGCAGAAAATTGGTAATGCGACGACATTGAAATGACTTTTAAAACTTTTGTAAATTGAAAGTACAAAAAGAGGTTTATTAAATAATATTTTCTACTATTTTTTGATGTGAACGTCATGATGACATTCCTATGCGATATGGTAGCCTGAAATTAAAAATCGAAATTAGAGTTTTTGATGGAAATTATGCAAAAATACCAAAAAAAAAAACTATATTATTCCTCTAATATTAGTAGTAATGTTGGATCTTATCTTTTAAAATTTTCAAAACATAATCGACGGGAATTATCTTTAGAACTTATACATCAATCCAATACAAAGGTATTATATCGATTTCTGACTTTAGGGAACCATTTTACAATGGAATTTCGTAATGATAGATATGTTATTTCATAGTATTTTTCTGTGTAACAAATAAAGTTCAATTCAATATAAATCTTTATGCATTGCACGTACTAAATTTGAAATGAAACCTGCCTCATATAAAACCAAATTTAGATTTTATCCGAAAAATTATTACTTTTGGATTTTTTTTTTTTTTGGTACTGTAAATTTTTGCCAAAAATCTTTTCTATAAACAAAACATTAAAATGCGTTTCAAGCAAGTCAGAGCCAAGTTAAGTATTGCCTGGCAGATCGTTTGTATTGCAAACGTATTTAGGAATGGGGCTGAAAACTTTATTGGTATGTGTAGCAGCTTTATGTAAGTGTTCACACACACACACACACACACAAACAGAGACATAGACCCTGTCGTATGAGCCCCTTTTGTTTAGGCCACAGATAAGAGGCCAATGCAACTTGTGCAATTAATGGCCGACCAACAAGAAGCAAACATTTAAATTTTACTAAATTGGCCAAAACGAACATTTGCTATGACATTTAAATGTAAATAGAAATGTTGGTTTAATTTAATGTTAAGATTTAAATTTATGTTTTTTAACTTTAAATTTCAAATATTTTGAAAGAATTAAAAAAAAAATATTGAATTTAAATTTATATCTCAGAAGGCTTTGAAATTTAAACACATCCATTAATTGGTTTATCGAATTTGATGTTTTCCAGAAAATATAGTGCAGAAAATATACGCAAAGTTACTGAAAATGAATTTTGCAATTGAACTCAAATTTATTATATAGTCAACATGCAAATATCGAAATAATCGTTAATAATTTTAATTATTAAAAAACTAGCTGGACCCGTGCACGACTCGTGTCAAGATTTTGTGAATGCATAGATATAAAGCGATTTTATTAATATAAAAAACATTATTATTATTTTTTATATCAGGGAACCGTGATTCGCTGTGGAAGTTTTTATTGGTTTTATAAATGTAGTAACCAAATAATAATTCTCCGCCAAAACAACTTTTCTCAAAGACAATTCAGACAGTAGAATATTTCACGGCAGAATTCTTCCCAGTAGAAATCTTCGCCGTAAAATTCTTCCCCATAGGACGCTTTACCGTAGAATTCTTCCCGGTAGAACTCTTCTCGGTAGAATTCTTCCCCGTAGAGTTTTTCCCAGTAGAAGTTTTAGTGTAGTTAGTTTTAATGTGGTGAGTTTTAGTGTGGTGAGTTTTAGTGTGGTGTGTTTTAGTGTGGTTAGTTTTAGTGTAGTGAGTTTTATTGTGGTGAGTTTTAGTGTGGTGAGTTTTAGTGTGGTGAGTTTTACTGTGGTGAGTTTCGGTGTGGTGAGTTTTTAGTATGGGGAGTTTTAGTGTGGTGAGTTTTAGTCTGGTGAATTTTTAGTGTGGTGAGTTTTAGTGTGGTGAGTTTTAGTGTGGTGAATTTTGGTGTGGTGAGTTTTAGTATGGTGAATTTTTAGTGTGGTGAATTTTGGTGTGGTGAGTTTTAGTATGGTGAATTTTTAGTGTGGTGAGTTTTAGCGTGGTGGGTTTTATTTTGGTGATTTTTGGTGTGGTGAGTTTTAGTGTGGTGAGTTTTAGTGTGGTGAGTTTTAGTGTGGTGAATTTTAGTTTTTTGTTTCATCTTTTTGGATTGTGTATGTGCTGAGTTATGTCGTTTTTAAAGTTTAGGTTGTATGGGAGGTACCACGCCCCTTTGTCCAATCCCGCCCATATATAGCCTATGACACCCTCCGGACTCCTTAGTATCCTGTGGCAAAATTTCAGTTAAATCGGTTCAGCGGTTTAGACGTGATTCTGGAACAAACAAACAGACAGACAGACAGACAGACAGACAGACAGACAGACAGACAGACTGACAGACGGACCAAGGGTTTTATATATATAGATACATATCATTATTATAAATATTTATTGCTGTAATTTCTTGATAAAAGTCGCAACATCTTGTCGAAGTTTTAGATTGATTCATTCGAGTACTTCGAGTACTTCGAGTACCTCTTATTTTAAAATGTCTACGAGAGGTAATTGTCTCGCAGAATAAATTCGTTTTTCAGCGGATGAAGTAAGGCGTTAAATTAAATTTCATGCTAAATCAAATCTGCGTCTCCATAGCTGCTTACTTCAAGGATTACTTTTGCGCATTTACCATGCAAATTCGTTCCGTGCGTTTGAAATGTTACATTTATCTCAATAATTGACAAATTGCGTTTTATTTTATTACAAGTGTTTAATAAAAATAAATAACAAATATGCTGTAAGTAATATATGTGATGTTTAGAACAAAAAATGTATATTTTTTAAATAAATAAAATTATGTTTACAACAAAAACTTATACATAATTCTATAAAAATAGAAAAAAAAGGTTAGATCAAAAACGTTATAAATATTTAAGTTTTTTTGTAAACCAAACGGTATTTTAACGATGTTAAAAAAATATCATTTTAAGGCTACAATTGTCGTTTTTGATAATCTAAGTATAATATTGATAGAAAACTGGAAAAAATCATTATGGATTATGTCCCCCTTTAAGGCAGTCATATATCGAAAATAAAAAATAATTGAATTGTGTCACATTTTTCATTTCGATTATGTCACCATCTGAAGCGGCCAAATACAAAATTTGGGATTATGACAGCCTCAGAGGAGGACTTGGTATTATGTCCCTTGAGGTTATGTCACGGTTATGTCACATCACCTTTTTGATATAATTGATATTAATGTTCCTTACAAAATATTAGGTGTTTCCCCCAAATATGGAAAGTATTTCCAAACATTTTACCACAATAGCTGTAGTGTTCGCAAAATTCAGCCAAATTAAAATGTTTATGTTTGGTCGCTCATTTTTGTTTTTTTTTGGAATATCTACTTAGATCCACAGCACTCAGACAGACTTTATCCATTGTACTGTGAAATCTATTCCCTACAATTTTGTGGTTAATATAACCACGAGCGCACATGCCCAAGCCGGGATTCGAACCCGAGACCTTCAGAATGCAAGTCCAGCGCGCTACCTCTGGACTGCTGAGGCCGCTCATTTACGAAACATGTTGTTTAATATACCCCAACATTCGATAAAGTATTCGAGCGACTTGTGTCCCATGCTTTTTTCGGAAAGTGATTAATTTTGAGGGCCAAAAACAATTAATATAGATTGTGAAATATACTTAGTGTTTGCCCCAAGAAATTTCATGTTTCTCACAACATTTTTAAACGCGAGTACTTGAAAAAGATTCTTTTCAACAAAATTTATATCAATCATTTACAATATTTGAAAAATAATCGAAGAGACATCAATTGCATTCAGAATTTTTTTAAATTCAAAAGACACCAATTGAAATTCAGAAATTCTATTTTAAATTCAAAAGACATCAATTGAAGTTCAGAAATTTCATTTGAAATTCAAAAGACATCAATTGAAATTCAGAAATTTCATTTGAAGTTCAAAAGATAGCAATTGAAATTCAGAAATTCCAAAGATATCAATTGAAATTTAAATTTAGAAATTTCTTTTTTAAATTCAGAATATTTCATTTGATATTCAGAAATTTCCATTTGAAATACAGAAATTTTCATTTGAAATTCAGAATATTCCATTTGAAATTCATAAATTTTCATTTGAAATTCAGAATATTTCATTTGAAATTCAGAAATTCCATTTGAAATTTTTTAAAATTCTCTTGAAATTCAGAAATTTATTTGAATGAAATAATGTGGGTGGATCACTCCAATTTTAGTTTGTATTGATAGATGATTGTTTATAACTAATTTTATCTTGTATACTTTACGAGATATGGGATCATAAAACGTAAAACCATATATTATACAGGTTGTGGTTGCGTACGTTGACTGTTTTTAAAACATTTTTGAACTTTAAAATTACATATCTACTAAATTAGATTAAAACTAAATTTCATAGCGTTCGAAATAGTATTTATTAAGGGTCCGGTACGATAAGTCGAAATTTAAAATATCGAAACTAAAAATACCGAAGACAAAAATGTAGAAAATAAAAATGCCGAAACCTGAAAATGTTGAAAAAAAAAATGTCGAAAACCAAAATGTCGAAAAAAAAAAATGTTGAAAACTAAAATTTTGAAAAACAAAATGTCGAAAACTAAAAATGACGAAATTTAATATGACGAAATCATTTTTTGCCGAAAATATTATGAAAATGTCGAAAAAAACTCGAAGATAAAGATATTAAAATAGAACGAATTCTGATTTTTAGCTACTCTAGGATTCATGCGGAGATTTTTGAATATGCTGCCTTCAAAATACCATCTTGGAATTTAGCTTCAACACTTCAAAAATCAACAAAAATTTCGATTTTTTTATACCCTACACCTATGAGGTACAGGGTATATTAACTTTGTGCATATATTGTAACGCCCCTTAGGAGGCGTGTCCGGTATGGAAAAGTATATATATTCTTGATCAGCATCACTACCCGAGTCCGTTTAGCCATGTCCGTCTGTCTGTCTGTCTGTCCGTCTTGCTGTCTTGCTGTCCGAATACAGAATAACTTGAGAAATACTGATCAGAATGCGATGAAATTTCGTCTCAATATATTTTATCCAAAAGTAGGAAATAAGTTTGAAAATGAGCCAAATCGGTCAACGGACACGCCCACCTCCCATACAAGTCAATTTTATATAACTTTTTCGGAACTAATAACTCGAAAAGTATTCAAGGTATAGTTATAAAATTTAAAACATATTGTTAGAATTCACCTAAAAATATGTGGTCCAAAAATGGGCGTGATCCGCCCACTTTTTTTTTTCATTATTTCCCGGGTTTTCATAGTGGAAATTTGATCCGTAAATTATTAAAATCAAATCTATGAAATATTAGCCTTTCAAAATTTTAAATATAGGCGTGGTCCGCCCAATTACATTTTTAAAATTTATTTTTTTTAGTTTTTTACACTTTATATAATTTTTTTAATTTATGGGGATATAAGACGTAAATTTCTGATATATGAATAATATTCTGAGGGTTAATATCCCCACCAAAGGTGTAGGGTATTCCATAGTCGGGCCCGACCGACTATAAAAATCCGCCCCATGTGACCGAACTTACACATGTGACCTAACATTCCCAACTCGTTTTAAATACTTTTTTTAAGGACATGCAATTCGAAGTTCAAGGATAACGACCATTGGTCATATGTTCATGTTAAGGAATTTTCCAAAAAATTGTTTTATTAGTTTTAAAACGAAACCTTATCAAAGTTTCTAGCATCAAGGGATATTTCAATAGGAACCACCATACAAAAGTTATCATTGACAATTTTATTACTTTGGACTGTATCTCTGGAAAAAGTGATTTCTTTGGAAATAGTGGTCGGAAAAAAAAATGGTGAATGCAGATCCTGATATCCTTTTTCAGTTGCCAAAATCGTGTATAGGTGGACAAATAGGCGGTCATGTCTAAATCGACTCGGAAAATGATGCTGATCAGGAACCAGATGCTCATTCATATCGGTCACACCTCTTAATAGGCTCTAAAATATCCTCATATACATAGTATAACCTGTAATCCATGGATGTAGGGTATAAAAACAAAAAATGGAATTTTTAGTTTACACTCAATTCAAATGCTTCCACATGATTTTTTCTATTCTCAAAATGTATTCATAGATTTGTTTTATTTTTACGTCATTTTCTTTAAAAATGTGCAGACTAATTTGGGATTTTTCGTTTGTTTCCAAAAATATATTCATTTGTTTGAATTCTGATGGTCAATTTCAATGATTCAAAAATAAGTAGTGGCATTTACTGCGCAAACCTGTTTTCTCATTTTGTTGTGTAATTGGAAACATTTTTAGTGTAGAAATTTAAGAGATGTGTGATTTTAATTTAAGTTATTTAAAAAAAATATATATATCGTCGTTGTAGAACGAAAAGTCACCAAATACATTTTCAAAATGCCAAATATTCATATACAAAAATCTTTATATGTCTGTCAATTTTTAATCGATGAACTCAATTTTTTTACCACATGATACAAACATGTAAATCTATCAATTTATATTTCAACTTTAAAAATGCATCAATTACTTTTTATAATATTATTCAATAAACTCGAAATTTAAGTAAAAATGTATTTGGTGACTTTTCGTTCTACAACGACGATATATACAATTGAATCTGTATTTGAGACAAATTAATTTCAAAAAAAAATTACTAATGTTGCATAGTATTTTTCCATCAAAAAGTTATTTTTATTTCAAGGTAATTTTTCATTTTAAAACATTATGTTTATGTGTCTGAGGGGAATTGAGCAAATTCATGTGTGTGTTTAGACGTATTGTGGCATTTTATTGCCACAGCAATGCAAAACAATTGCGGTTGAGATTCAATAGTTTAGAACCTTCTGACACCTCGTAATGAAATAAATGCACACTCACATATAGTTCGAAACAGACGGACAATGCGGACAGACACAGGCATACCTTTGGCAGTTGCAGGAGACTGGCCAAGAACTTTGGATGTTAATAACTCATTGTCAGAAGTGATTTTCTATTTGAATGTGAGCCATTAAATTAGTCACTATTTGTGTGAATGAGAGCGAACAAGTGTGTGTGTGTGATATGTGTATGTGTGATATATGTGTGCGATAAGTGTGTGTGTGATATATATGTGTGATATGCAAGTGGCTTTGTGTATTAGCAGCAGTTAACAAATCATTCTGATTCGTATTTATGCAAAAATAATGAAGGTTTGTCACCTACTCGAGTCAACTAAGCGAATCGAATGATGCGCAGGATGCGACGTAAAATGCATGGCTGTCAACCAAGGATGCAACTGGCTGCCCCGGATGCGCCTGCTCCTTGCTCCTTTTGCTGTTTCTGCCGAATTTTAGCCACGAGCTAAACAAATCATAATTTTCCACATATAAAGCAGCTGTAGTTTGAGCTGTTGCTCTTGCTGCAGGCAAAGAATTTCTTAAGACATTTGCCAAGATATTTGCTGCTGCTGCGTATCACTACAAGAACAGAAGACATACACACAGACAGACAGATAGACAGACAGACGGATAGACAGACAGATGAATATTTGGCTTTTTCATATAGTTGTGTGTCTATGACGGAGTGCTTAATGATTTACTGCTGATTACATTTATTTGTCCAAATGTCTTGCCTTGAGTGTAGCCAACAACAAAAACCACACACACACATAAAAACCTCAGAAAAACCCTCGACTATTATTATTTCCTAAAGAATATTTTCTTGGCACTTGGAGGTTTTGTAGCATTAGTAAAGTTGCCATATAGTTTTAATAATTAAATCAAATTTCTTTCACATAACATTCTTTAACTTTTATTTTTAATTTATATCGTGTTTAATTTATTCGTTTCGCTATCATTACGAGATCAATGCGAGATCCTTGAAAATTCACACGACATCGGACATCTGTATATAAAAATTGACTTAAATGATACCCAGTATGTCATTCTTTTCGATATCGTTACGAGATCAATGAGCAAACTTTCGTTTGCTATTTCAGCAATCCGGTAATTTTACCCTTTTCAGCAAATATTTTGCCTACTTTAGCAATATTTTTTGCTAAAGTTGCAGACTATTTTTTTGAGTGTAGATATCGATGCGTTAGGTATGAGAATTTTTTGAAATTGAAACGATATCAATGATAAAATAATAAAAATTTGATATTGCTTCGAAAAATATTACAATATCGATGCGATAAATTTGTATACATCGTATTTTGAAAATTCGAATTGATAAAGCCACGAGATTGAACTTTTTTAAAGAAGTTGTTCCTGGTCTCTGAGACATAGCAGACTGGTTGGTTATTGTCAATACGTCTATCGGAGTTTTCTCGTTACGATGAATTTTACGAAATCGAACCGACATTGAAAAGAAAAATACTACAGCACAATAACTACAAAAATTACACGTGAACTTTTTTTTTTTTTGAATATCTACTAAGATCCACAGCACTCAGACAGACTATATCCATTGTACTGTGAAATCTATTCCCTACAATTTTGTGGTTAATATCACCACGAGCGCCCATGCCCAAGCCGGTATTTGAACCCGAGACCTTAAGAATGCAATTCCAGCGCGCTACCTCTGGACTGCTAAGGCCGGCATTCGTGAACTTAGTATTGTTTGAAAATACTTCAGCTAATATTTTGAAATAAAACAAATAAACCAAAGTTATGTCGCAAGAAATATAAGTTTTAAGGTGTACCTATTAGACAACTGCAAAATAAGCACTACTACATCTGCAAAATACGCTTTACAGTGTTGAGTTCATTTTAAATGACAGTCAACAGTATTATAGAGAAGTTTCTCCGGCGACTACACTTCACTGCAGTATTGGTTTCAATGGTGTCAAGTAGTGTCAAGACATTTTTTTTTATGACAATCAATGTTTTGACATAAGCAATGGCACTACTGTCGTTGAAAATTCAACAAGCACAGTGAGTGCAGTGAATGAGCGCAACGAGTAACTTGTGACAAGATGAACATTGAAAAAAACAACAAATATGCCGCTGTATTTGTCGGCATTTATTTATTTTAACAGCTAATTGAAATGTGTCACGTCCGGAACTTTGAGTATGAAAAGTGTAAAAAAGTGGGAAAGTTAGGTCACATGGGTAAATTCGGTCACATGGGGCGGACTTTTATAGTCGGTCGGGCCCGAATATGGAATACCCTACACTCTTGTTGGATATATTAGTGGTATAAATTGGAGGGAACATTTTTAATAATTTACGACTAAAATTTCCACTACAAAAATCGGTTAAAAAAATTCAAATGTGGGCGAATCACCCCCATTTTTTGGAACATATATATTTAGTCGAATTCTAACAATACGTTTTAAATTTTATAAATATATATCTAATACTTTTCATGTTATTGGTTCCCCAAAAGTTATATATTAGTGACTTGTATGGGAGGTGGGCGTGTCCGTTTACCGATTTGGTTCATTTTCAAACTCAGAACCATTTTTTGGCTAAAACATATTGAAACGAAATTTCATCGCATTCTGACAAGTATTTTTCAAGTTATTCTGTATCCGGTCAGACAGCAAGACAGACGGACAGACAGACAGACAAACAGACGGACGGACATGGATAAACGGACTCGGGTAGTTATGCTGCGGGTTATGCTGATCATGAATATATATACTTTTCCATACCGGACACGCCTCCTAAGGGACGTTACAATATCTGCAGAAATTTAATATACCCTGTACCTCATAGGTGTAGGGTATATAAATGTGTTTATAAAAATTACAACAAGTATTATTTTTCAAAAACGACGAAAATAACAAAATATTAAATATTTAAAAAAATATATTGTTTGATAAATAAAAACTTAATAAATTGTTGTTTGTTTTTCGACCTAAAATAGAATTATTGCAAAAATATTGTTTTTGCGGGCTCAAGGTCTTGCCAGATACAATGTGCTAAGTACTGGGGAGTGAAACAAACAACAATTGACAAAAACAAAAAGTTGTTGGCTGACCGTACAGCTGTTTCGGAAGCTGCCAAGCTTCCTCATCAGCGGTTTTCTGCACAACTTCTGCATAGCAAAGCCTATAAGATCATTTTGTGCAATGAACTAAATGCGAATTTAGAACAAACACAAAACAACCAGGCGAAACATGCAAAAATTGCACCAACTTTATGCTTGTCAATTGTTGTTGTCGCATTGCAGCAAGCATCATATAGGCTGTAGTGTCACTACAGAATCAAATACGACTACAGAATCAAATACTGCACACTTATTATAAAATATTGTATGATTTTCTTATACTTTTTGAATTTTGTCTATATATCAATATTAATGAAATTCTTTAGAGTAAGAATAATAAAAAAAAAAATGTTAAATGTACAGAGTATTATGTGTCCTAGTTGAATTTTTATTGCACATATAGACCTCTTCACTACAACTACGTCTTGTGTGTGTTTTGTTTTGACACAACTTGTGTTTTGTTGTTGTGAGCAACACATTCATTTGATTTTCAACCATAGAGTCGGCGACAGTAAATGGCTTGAAATAAAATAAATGTCTCGAAGTGGATATCAAATGCATGTGTGCAGATGTCTAGACACTGGGCAAAAGCCGATTTTTGATTTAAATCGCGAATGGGATGTCAACAGATCAACTCTAAATAGATACATCACAAGTAACATTAGTTGCCACTGTTACCAAAGAAGAGAAATCCACCTTATGCTTGAACTTTAGTTTTTATTTAATAAAATTAATTTTTTTACACCAAAAACTACAAAATAGTCCGTGTACAATATAAAGAGTTTTGTCAATCATTTGATAATGATTTAAGGAGCTATTGCAATAGATAGCATATGTAAATAGTACTACTCAACAAAACGAGAAAATTGTTTTTGCCATGGACAACCCATACATCAATTCTACATAACACGCGGTTGCTGATTTTAACTGCATGCTCAGTTTTTTTCTATTACTTAACTTTTTTAAGAAAATTGCTATAAAAATTATACGCCCCTTTCAAATACTTTTTAGATTAAAATAAAAATACAAACCCTTAGATGACATGTTTTGAAAAAAAAAAAACTGTAAACGCAATTTTCCTTCGAATTGTCAAGACTAATTACAGTATACCGACAAATACTATTATTCCGATAACTTTTTAAGATATCTAAATCTAAACTCGAAAAAATTCTTTTTTATGTATACTATTTTTGGATGATTTTTTAGCATTTTGGATATAATGATAAATAACAAAATGATGTATAGTTATATAGTAAATAGTTTTAGCTAACGATAAAAAATACTAACTTTTTTGTATCGGTTCTCATTTTGAAATGAGAATATTGAAAAATGTCCGTCAAAAACTGTTTTAATTTAAAATGCTTTTATATTTCACATACAAATTACTAAAAAAATAGCCGTTTTTACTCGAATTGTTCACAAAAATGCTATGTTATAGAAAAACTGTATGCAATAAGAATAAGCATACTTTTAGCATGAAGTAATAATATTTTTAGATTATGAGCATTAGTATTTTTTTATTGAAATTTTTTTATATAAAAGAGTATCAAAATTATGTTCACCGAGCATATTTTAAAAAGTAGCCGCGGTAGCTCAGTGGTTAGTGCGTTGGACTGCGAGCCGAAAGGTCCCCGGTTCAAGCCTGGACTGGGGGCTAACAACATCTTTTCATAGAATCATTTTTCTATACCGCGCTACCTCTCGGCAGTAAATGGCAAACCTACGAGAGTAAAACATTGCCTATGAAAAGCTCTCACCCGCCATTCGGAGTCGCCAATAAACAGTAGGTCCCACCACTTTGAGTACAAATGTAACACGCACAGCTCAAAATGGTGAGAGAGCTCGGCCTAAGTTCTTACAGGACTGTAGCGCCAAACTATTATATATTATTAGATCAATTAGAAAAAGAAGTTTGTAATTTTAATAGATATTTTGAATTATCATTTTTTTTATCTATCATTAAATAACAAATGATAAAAAAATGATCTTAAAAAAATTTGGATATTATTATCTTAAAAAACGTATTGGAATAGTAGCAAACATTAATATATTAAAATTAATCTAAACAATTAAAAGAATAAACGCGGTCATATTTTTTTGTGCAACTATTTTTTCACAGTCCTATACTTTTTCTAAATAGTGGGCAAATTGAACTGGACATTGTGCCCGATTAGAAAATCTATTCAGCAAAATAATTATTCAATCTGGCAACTCTGATTGTTGAATTGAAAATGCAAGAATAATAATATCTCGAAGCAGCAGCAAATTTTTGAATTGTTATTTAAGTGGTAAATCAATCTTTTGCTCTGCCACCAGCAGCTTCTTCTTATTTTCTTTGTGTGACACCAAGAGACAAAGGTGTTTAAAAGACACATGTGCTAAAATCTAAATATGTAAACTTGGCTTTTAGAGCAAACACAAAGATTCTTACAGACGGACGGACGGACGCACGGACGAAAAGACAAACAAATGTCTTGACATTCAACTACAGATCTTGACTTTTGTCTTGAGTTTTGGTTGCTCAAATGTCTTGGTATTTATTTACCAGCCCTCCTTAATAGAGAACGGAAGCGGAAATGCACTTTTATCATTAGAGGAAGTCAGTCACTTTTATATGAATTTATGGCCATTGCGAATATTTGTTTGGCTTTTAATTGCATTCTTATCTTTTGGCCTTTTTTGGACTCACAGCTCATTATTATTTATTATGTTTAATGTTGCTGACATTAGACGAAATTAAATGAGGTTATGTACAATTATTTTTTGACATTTCTTTAGCAAAACAATTCATTCTCAAGACAAATAAATTGCCAAGACAAGTTATACTCGAATTATGTCTCTGGATAATTCACTCCTAAGACAATTTGTTAATAATAATAATAATACAATGGCAGAATTATGCTGGATGAGAATTCTTTTTACAGGCAGAATTATCCTGGATGTGAATTCTTTTGAAAGTAGATCGGAGAAGAAACACTACACCATTTATAAAGGGTTTTTCAATAAGAGCGCTACAAAAGTTTTTTTCAAGGGTTTTTCAACAGGGACGCTACAAAAGTAGAGCGACAAGGACAGCAAACGACGCCATATCTTTTGACATTTCTCTTCAGTAAGGTTTGCCATTTCATGATGGAAATATATACGAGCCAACAACGAGTCGAAATTATCAAAATTTACTACCGAAATTCGAATTCGTATATCTTTCCATCATGAAATGGCAAACATTACTGAAGAGAAATGTCAAAAGAGCGGCAAGAAGTATGGTGTCGTTTGCTGTCCCTGTCGCTCTACTTTTGTAGCGTCCCTGTTGAAAAACCCTTTAAATGTAATTCAGAAAAGATCAATTGAAATTCAAATGATATCAATTGAAATTCAAAAATTCCAGTTGTATTTCAAAAGACATCTATTGAAATTCAGAAATTTCCATATGAATTTCAAAAAACATCAATTGAAATTCAGAAATTCCCATATGAAATTCAAAAGACATCAATTGAAATTCAGAAATTTTCATTTGAAGTTCAGAAAATGTCATTGAATATTCAGAAATTTCTATGTGATAAATTTCTATGTGAAATTCAGAAATTTTCAATTGAAATTCAGTAATTTCCATTTTAAATTCAGAAATTTCCATTTTAAATTCAGTCATTTCCATTTGAAATTCAGATATTTCCATTTAAGAAATTGAAATTCAGAAATTCCCATATGAAATTCAAAAGACATCAATTGAAATTCAGAAATTCCCATATGAAATTCAAAAGACATCAATTGGAATTCAGAAATTCTCATTTGAAATTCAGCAATTTTCATTTGAAATTCATAAAATTTCCATGTGAAATTCAGAAAATTCTATTTGAAATTTCGAAAATTCTATTTGAAATTTCGAAAATTCTATTTGAATTTCAGAAAAATTGCATTTTAATTTCAGAAATGTCCATTTGAAATTCAGAAATTTCTATGTGAAATTCAGAAATTTTCAATTGAAATCCAGTAATTTCCATTTTAAATTCAGAAAATTCCATTTTAAATTCAGTCATTTCCATTTGAAATTCAGATATTTCCATTTGTACACTAAGAAATCGTGGATTCATATTTTTTGGAACGTTTCAACGTAATTTCAATGCCAGCTATTTTTTAAATTTTAAATTGAAGGCCAATTACCAAACACATTACATGCCAATTGCTCGATACCTCATAGTCGCTTCGTTAAATTCAAAAATAAATTCTTCAATTAACATTTGACATTTACAGGCAAAAGCAAATGAAAGACAAAGTGTAAATAATTCGATACGAACAGATACCAAAAGTAAGACCAAACTGACGCTGCTTTTGTGAACCAATACACCTCGATTCCTGGAATGAAAAAAGAGCCAAAAGCGTGTTTCAAAACTGTGCTGCCACCCACACAAGAATTTTTAACTTTGGCAAAACTTAAAGACAATGGCAAGGAAAACTTTCACTTTGCATTACGAAACGCACGAACAATCAAAATAAATTAGAATTCGAACTCGATAGGATTCGGTATTCGGTAGTATAGGAAGAAACTGACTGAATACGGAAGACAGGCAGCAAACAAAAAATAAAGAATGCTGTGCCGAGAAAACTGTAAAAGTCGACACGACTCGACGAAAAAGGGAGAGAAATCAAGATGGCACAAGCATGAAAAATTACTTAATGCTCAACAATTGAGATAGAGACGGCAATAGTACCACGGATGGCGCGGAATAGAGAGAGTTAGAGACAGCTCGTAGAGCTCAACAGTTTGCAAAAGTGTTGGGCTTCGCACGAGCGTCACCGGAAATAACAATTTGCACGCACGCAACTGCAAAATGGCGCCCAAACTAAAAACTGGCTGAAAGGATATAGTTTTGTCAACAAAACAAATTTACGACAGGTAAGAGAGTCGCTTAAATATTCAAAATACAGGCATGAAAAATGTGCAAACGTTGTAAAAAGTGAAAATAGTTTGGTGAACAACAAATGACACACAAATAGATAACGACGAAGACTAACAAATGTAGTAGCTCTTTCGCAAAAGAGACCCTTGAGACAGTTGGCAAAACAGTTGTGAAAGATATATGAAGCATATTGATAAATACCAATTGAAAGTATAAAAGAAAGGGTATTTTATTTTAAAGTTGTACATTGGTCATTTAAATAAATACAAAATGTAGCAAAAAGCAAAGTAGATGTAGTTATTCTTTAATATATTGCTATATGTTTAAATAAATACAAAATGTAGTTGTTTTTAATACAAATTTAGTTAAATTTTTTTTACAAATTTAGTTAAATTTTTTTTACAAATTTTCTATGAAATATACAAAATGTTCATCAATGTAGTAAAAACAAATACATTTGTACTTAAACGTAAATGAAATACATACGTAGGTATTTATTTTAATATAGTTCTTTATTTTTTTGGTTCATTTTTTATTATTTGTAGTTACTTCAATAAAAGAACAGAAATATAGATTAAAAAAATACGCAATTGAAACAAGTTAAAACTTGAAATCGAAACATTTATTCGTTGGGCTTTAAGTGCATTAAATGGTCTTACTTGAAATAAAAACGTTTTTAATATTGTTTATTTTTTCAATATTTTATCTCAATTCATTGTCTGTTTTCACGTTTTTCTGCCAACATCACAACCACAAATAATATTCGCATAACGCATGTGGCATCGTGTAAAATTTTATTGACTCCATGCGCATTGTAAGAACGATACATCAGACGAAATGGCCACATCGGAAGCAACTACGCACAGTATGTGCTGCGATAGTACAAAAAACGATGTAGAAAAAACATGCAATTGTCACGATGATCCACACACTGCACAAGGAGACATTCTCGCCCAACAGATGATGAAGTGGTAGTGAAGTGGACGCTGAACGATACACTCAGAAAAAATTATTACTGGTATTTTGTATACTGTGACAAATTACTTTATTATGGATTACATATTGTTGAAGAATTCATCGTCATTTTTTAAACATTTTTTTTTGTTTTTTTGAACTGCCAAAAATTAAGTTCAGAATGATTATAAAAAAAGTAAACTCGAATTGCGGTTGAATATTTTAAAGTATTGAGCAAACTTTTCGGAATTGACTTCCAGAATTGAGTCAGTCTCCAAAATTTTAAAATCTCCAAAATTTCAAAATCTCCAAAATTTCAAAATCTCCAAAATTTCAAAATCTCCAAAATTTCAAAATCTCCAAAATTTCAAAATCTCCAAAATTTCCAAATCCCTAAAATTTCAAAATCACAACTGGAAACATTACAGCACATTAATGTGTGAAACCCACAATCTATAAAAAGTTCATTATCTCCTACTTTTCTCGGGAATCAAAACAGCACATTGAAGGAAATATATTGACACCCTACGAATAACATCTTCAATCTCTAAAAGTAAAAATCTTCAAAAACTACAAAAATTTGAACTTTTCGAAAATCCAAAAATGTCAATATCTTGAAAAAACTGTTTTGGTAATTTTGAAAGTTATGTGCATAAATGGTATTTGGGAATTTGGAGATTTTAGATATCCAAAAATGTCTAAATCAATACGGTTTATTTCTGTATATTATAGAATGTAGAGGGATTTAGTCATCTGGAACTCAAAATGTTTACTAAATATTAAAAAATTTAGCTAAAAAAAAATTATTACACAGCACAACAAACAAAATTATCTAAATATGATTTTGCGATGGACACAAGATTCCAATCATTACCTCATACTCAGTTTTTTCAGATTGTCTCAAGTTTTGGTTTATTATGTAAAACAAATATATGGAATTTCTTGTGTGTTTTCTTCATATTTTGGTCTTTAACTTTGTGTTTGACTTGTCATAACTTTGGTCAGAATCAGAAAGGAAGGTTAGGTCACATGGAAAGTTTTGAAGTGGGGAAATTTTAATAGTTGGTGTTAGAGAGAATTATAGTCGTACTAAGCCGGTCACAATCGACCGATTTCTCATTTTTAGTATCAAATAGCACAAATTAAGTAATCTAAATTTGAAGTTTCATTGATCTAGCTATTCTTGTTTTCCAGTAATCGTGATTTCAACAGAAAAATTGACAGACATTTTGAGAGACCGAAAGATGGACATACGGCTAAATTGGTTGAACCATACCGGATCCGCCTTTTGCTGTATTTTACAAACGGCGTATCAAACTGAATACCCTTTCACTCATAGTCTACGATATAAAAATCTATAAATCTACCTATGGGATATTCACAAAAAAGTCTGCATATTTCTACGAAGACTAGATTTTTCTATGCACAACTTCAAGGAATTTCTATTGGTGGTCCGAACAATTTGCATCATCGAACGAGCCGATGCAAATTTTAGCGATGACCAAGACCATGAAATGATATAAGAAGCACTTACAATGGAAGAGCCAATAAAGAGGGACAAACATAAAATGACCGACGATGGGTCATTTGCAAACGTGGCAACAATATGGCGTCATAATTTTAAATTGAAAAATTGACCCAACTACGTTTGCATTGCAGGACATATTAAAATATAGTCGAACGGAAACACGTTCGATATATGAACTAATTTGTTTGGACGGTAGGCACTTCATTGCTCGGAATGAATATTAAATCGTTTGTCATTTACAAACAAGAAAAGTAGACGAAGAAGAAGAAGAAGCGGAGCAACAACATTTCATGTTGCCAGAGCACAACTAGTAGAAAAAGTAGCAAATGTAATTGGAATTTGTAATTCATAGTCGGTTTGTCGGTGGGTAACGTCGGTGGATATATGTTTGGGATTGGTTTGGTTGTAGATTGAATGGATAGAGATGGTTCACAGTTCGAAAACCAATATCAACAAGTTTTGGCTGACACAAACGGCAACGACAACGACAAGCAACAAATGAAGAATAGAAAAAAATAAATAAAAATAAACAAAAGCAGACAGAAATCACAGCCTCAGCGGATGGATATCCTTGGACAGGACAGAACAGAACAGACAACATAGTGTACTGTGATAGAGACATGAGCACTTAAAACAAATGTCGTGCGTGCGTGCGTGAGTGAGTCTCTATCTGTGTGTGAGTTCAGTTTCTGTGCAGTGTTGGCAATACTTTTCCATGATGTTACTGCTGCTACTATTGCTTGGTGTAAAAACGACAATAAACCACGTTGCATTGGCTTTTGTTTCGGCCTAAAATGTTGGCCACAATTTAAAATGGATTCGGTTGCCAATTGCTTTGTGCGTTTGTATGGTGTGTGGTGTGTGTATGAGACATTGTTGCTGCTGCTCCAGTTATTATTGTTGCTGTCCTTATTGCTTTTGATTGTTGCTGCATGTTTTGTGTGTGGTGTGAAAATTGGGTTGGCAGCTGATTTGAAGGCTTACAGAAGAAAGTAGTATAGCTGTTGTTTTTATTATCAGCTGTTGTGCGATTTTACTGTGCACATAGAAAAAATAATATTGAACATAAATATAGCATTTGAGATTAATTGATACAAAATAGTTAGTTTTATTTATATAATTAATTGGATTTACGAATTACTTAATAATATAAATTAAACACTATCTGGGTTGGTGTATATGCTTAAATATATGCATATGCTATACACAACTGACAGTTTTAGAGGCACAACACAGTTTTACAGCCGTACACAGTTTTAAGTTTACTACACGGTATTACAGGTACTGTTGTACCAATCTAATTTTACATTATTTCGTTTGTTTTTCCGTACATCGTGCGTATATCATGTCTTTGATATTTTCCTCTTTTATTTGTGTTAACAATTTCAATTCATTACCCAGCAGGAAATGGCCTCATTGACGACAAGGTTATCAATGATGAATTGAGTACATTAGAAAATTTGTCATTGATGAATATGTCTACAACAATTTCATAAATGACATTGCATTAAATACGTCATACACCATATATCATATATACATATATCAATGACATTGTTAAAATCTATCATTGATGAAATGGTATTGACGAAGTCATTAATGAAAATTAACCATCGTCACATGCTCATAAATATATTCAGCATTTACGTTATGAAATGCAATGTGAAATGCATACAACATACGTCTAGGGGCAGCATTTACGTGTAAAACTGAAAATTTTCGTTCGATGTCACCCTGACATATAATTCATAGGCACAAATTGAGGGACCAATTTTTATAAAAGCGAGATATTAAACAATAGTAATGTTGATAGACGATGGCCGTTAGTGAAGTACGTTATTGACATTAGCAAGTACACCCAGAAAAAAATTCCCTCAAATCCCATTAAAATTGGTCAATAGGACAATTCTTGATTTAATAGTATACAAAAAATAGAAATTTTCATATAAACTCAATGGCAATATCATGGTATTTTCTAGAATTTAATGGTATTTTCCGATTAAAATAATAAATTATCCTATTGAATATTTTTAATAGTAAAAAACTATTATTTATATAGTATTTTGTCTGGGTGTATACATTCCATTCCAACCGAGAACAGAAGAAAATAATTAAATTGAAAAAAATAAAATATATAAAATAAGATAAGTAAAAAATATAATTTAAAAAATATAAATTCAAAAATAAATAAAATAATAAAAAAAATATATTTTTTTACAAAAAAAAAAAAAAAAAATATGTACGACAATCATTTGTAACTTCATTGATGAAAAGCGTGCATGAAAACGTTAATGCTAAATCATGCAGGAATTAGTGGACATTTGTATGAACATGTCATCAATGCTTTGCAGGGCGAAAATGCTATCGGTCATCGATGCTTCTGACCTGACATAGAGGAATCGTTGAGGAATCATTGCGGACATTTCCTGCTGGGTATATATAGCTATATTGGTGACCTGAACGTGGTTTAAACTTCGAACAAAAAGCTTAGTAATATAAAATAAAATATGAAATAAAAATATAGATAAAATTATGCAATATGTATAATCATAAAAAATAAATAAATAAAAATAAATAAATATACAAATGACAAATATGAACTTTTTTTTTTCATCGGTTGTGTTAATTTCCTTTAATTTTTGTTCCATTAAATTATTAATTAAAATAATTAAATATTTAATCAATACAATTAAATGTCGTATCGGCGATGAAACAATTTAAAACGAGTTGGGAAAGTTAGGTCACATGGGTAATTTCGGTCACATGGGGCGGATTTTTATAGTCGGTCGGGCGCGACTATGGAATACCCTACACCTTTGGTGGGGATATTAACCCTCAGAATATTATTCATATATCACAAATTTGCGTCTTATATCCCCATAAATTAAAAAAATTATATAAAGTATAAAAAACTTAAAAAAATAAATTTGAAAAATGTAATTGGGTGGACCACGCCTATATTTAAAATTTTGAAAGGCTAATATTTCATAGATTTGATTTTAATAATTTACGGATCAAATTTCCACTATGAAAACCCGGGAAATAATGAAAAAAAAAGTGGGCGGATCACGCCCATTTTTGTACCACATATTTTTAGGTGAATTCTAACAATACTTTTTCAAGTTTATAACTATACCTTGAATACTTTTCGAGTTATTAGTTCCGAAAGAGTTATATAAAAGTGACTTGTATGGGAGGTGGGCGTTTCCGTTGACCGATTTGGCTCATTTTCAAACTCAGTTCCTACTTTTGGCTAAAATATATTGAGACGAAATTTCATCGTATTCTGATCAGTATTTCTCAAGTTATTCTGTATTCGGACAGCAAGACAGCAAGACAGCAAGACGGACAGACAGACAGACGGACATGGCTAAACGGACTCGGGTAGTGATGCTGATCAAGAATATATATACTTTTTCATACCGGACACGCCTCCTAAGGGGCGTTACAATATATGCACAAAGTTAATATACCCTGTACCTCATAGGTGTAGGGTATAATTAATTGTAATGATATTATTATTTTTTTTTTACTTATTTTTTTTTACTTTATTTTTTTTTACTATATTTATACATATAATTTTTTCTTAACATTGTTTGCGCAACACTGTACTCAGCAACATTGAATTATGATGGAACAAAAATTGGCTGGTTTTTGCAAAGTAGGTCCTGTTCTTGCGACGGAAGGTCGATTTTGTTCTTCTTTTGACAAAAACTGCTCATTTTTACAAGAATAATCTTAATTTTCCTCTTGTTCTTGCAGAGTATGTCTTGTTCTTGTATTGGAAAGTCGATCTAGTTCTTTCTCCGGCAGAAACTGCTCATTTCTTACAAGGCTGGTATAGTTCTTGCTCTTGTTCTTGCAGAGTATGTCTTATTGTTGCGTTGGAAAGTCGATCTTGATCTTGTTATGACAAAAACTATGCATATCTTGCAAGGGTTTTGTTGATATTGCTCCTGTTTTTACAGAGTATGTCTTGTTCTTGCATTGGTAGGTCAATCTAGTTCTTTTTCCGGAAAAACGGAGCATTTCTTTCAAGCATCGCCCAGTTTTTGCTCTTATTCTTGCAGAGTATATCTTGTTCTTGCATTGGAAGATCGATCTAGATCTAAACTGCGCATATCTTATAAGTTTCATCAAGTTTTTGCTCTTGTTGTTTTATTTATTGTTCTTGCTTTGGAAGGTTTATCTAGCTATTGTTCTGACAAAAGTAGCGCATTTCTTTCTTTCTTGTTCTTGCAGAGTACACTCAAAATAAAAAGTCTGCTATTAATAGCAAATTCTGACTGCTAAATTTTAGCAAACTTTAAATTGCATTTACAGCATACTTTTTACAATAGCGAACTGTTTGCTGGGAATCTTAGTTCTGCTAGTGCTCAAGATCGTGCTAGTGTCTCGGAAGTGCATATCGCTAGTGTAGCTAACCTGCACTAGATGGCGCCATAGTCACGAGACGCTGCAGCTAAATGTGTCTATAATTCGCAGACTCTTATTCGATAACATGTTTATTTAAATGAGATATTTCTTCTACGTAGTAATAATGCATGCATGCAAAAGTGAAATAAAGGTAAAATAAAAAATAAGATAAATAAAAATAAATAAAATAAATATAATAAAAAAATAATAGTATAAAAATAAAAAAGGAAAAAAGTACATCTAAAAAAATAAACAAAATAATAAAATACAAAAAAATATATATTTTTATTTTCTTTTTTTATAAATTGGAGTTAACAGCAAAAAAAAATTGTTTAAACAGCTAAAATTGTCTGCTCTAATAGCATAAAAAAAGTTCACTGAAACAGCAACTGTCATTTGCTGTTTCAGCAGAATTCGGCGCTTTCCTCTTTTCAGCAAACATTTTTGCTATTTTGGCAACCTTTTTTGCTACTGTTACGGACTATTTATTTTGAGTGTATATCTTATTGTTGCGTTGTAAGTCGACCTTGGTCTTGTGCATATCTTGCAAGGTTATTGTTGATAAGAGTATACTCTGTTCTTGCATTGGGAGGTCGATCAAGTTAATGTTCTTGAAAAAAATGCACATATTTTGCAAAGGTAATGATGTTGTTCTTGCATCGGACGGTCGATATTCTGGCAAAAACTACGAATTTTTATAAGAATGGTGTTGGCTTTCATCTTGTTCTTGTAGAGTGTGCCTGGTGCTTACATTGGAAAGTAAATCCAGTTCTGTTTCTTACAAATAATGCACATTTGTTGCAAGGTTAGTCTTGTTCTTTCATCTGAAGTTTTGACAAAATCTGTACTTTTTATGCAAGGTTTGTCTTGGTTTTTGCAAAGTAGGTATTAATCTTGCATCAGAAGTTCGATCTTGTTTGTCCTAAAATTGCGGATTTGTTACAAGGTTCATATTGTTTTTGCAGGATAGGTCTTGCAAAGGAATGACGGAATGGCTCGTTTCTGTTCCTGCAAATAATGCAAGAACTTTAACAAAATGTCTAATTTTTATTTTTCCATTTCCATTTTGATTAAAAGTTAATGTTTTAAATTCGTGATTTTTTTAAATCGATTGATTGCACATTTTATTTTTTCACTATACTCTAATTTTAGCCAACTTTGGCATTTACATTACAATCGTTGGTGTTGCCTAAAACTATTCTTCTTTATTCTTCGCCAAATTTAACTTCAACCTCAACGTGTGAACATCATCATTATCATCAAACATTTACCAACGGACGCCTCGACTACTGTCGCACTACATACATCCGGTTTCCGCTTTTGACAAATAGTTGTCAACAACATCAGCAGCAGGAGCAGCAACAAGAACAACAACCACTGTGTCAGCTGCACAAAAGGCAGCTTTATTGCCATGACCAATGAGGCAGGAAATGATCACCGACCCTACAACACAGACGAAACGATTTACAGACAGATGGACAGACATAAGACAAAACATACATCGACTACCGCACAATGTGGCTGCAAAGGAACAGCAACAAGAACAAAGGGTGCGGTGCAGTGGCCCATCATGATGCACCAAACACTTTGAGCCAGTGATGCCAGCCAGTTGAATGCAGCTATTTAACGCTTCATTGCTGCATCACTTAGTTGACTCTGTACTCTGCTCAGCGAACAACATAAGAAGCAGAAGACTGAGCAGTGCATGACGCTGGCTCTTTGTTTCTAAACAAACATGCAGTAACACTTTTGTCCACTTTTCTTGTTTTTCAATTTGCGCAGCAGCCACAGACAAAGAAACAGCAACAGCAACAGGAACAGCAACCGTAAAAGCAACCAGCAACTGTTGCTGCGGTGCAGCAGGCAAAGGCAGAGTGGCTGATGTTGGTGATAATGATGTTGCTGGTCGGTGCGCTTGTGTGATTCTGTTGTTGGTGCGTAAATATTTAAACGACATGCTCTGACAATTAAGCCTGACTAGTGTTGCCACACGTAAGCGATTCATCAGACCTACTGCAGCTTCTACTGCTGTTGCTGCTGCTCCTGCTACTTGGCTCCCCAGCACGTTTTAGCCAGCTTAAATAAGCAACACATGCAACACACTTCATTGGCACTTGGTGTAGCTGTGTGTTAACTGCTTGAATAGGCCTTAAGCTAAGCACCGGCTTAAATGCGTCTCATGTAAATTTCATTGAAATGCAATTTTTGTTGGTTTCCACACACTTGACATTTTTGTGGTCGATTCGTTTTGTTAAACTTTAAATCAAGTTTGTATTAAATAGCATTGAAGTTTTAACATAAAGTTATCTTAGTATAACTAAAAGACAACTTTTAGTTTACCATAATTGTGTCTGACAGGTAATACAAATTTAGTTATATTTTAGTATAAAAGATAATTAAAAAAGTTATTTTTTAATACTAAGAGATATATTTTTTGGTATAACTGAAAGATATCTTTTAGTATAACTAAAAGTTATCTTTTAGTATACCTAAAAGTTATCTTTTAGTATACCTAAAAGTTATCTTTTAGTATACCTAAAAGTTATCTTTTAGTATAACTAAAAGTTATCTTTTAGTATAACTAAAAGATATCTTTTAGTATAACTAAAAGTTTTTTTAATACACTAAAGTTATCTTTTAGTATAACTAAAAGTTATCTTTTATTATTACTGAAAGTTATATCTTTTAGTATAACTAAAAGTTAACTTTTAGTATAACTAAAAGTTAACTTTTATTTTACCATAATTTTGTCTGATAGTTAATACAAATCTATATTACAAATAATAACATATTTTTCATCCTAGTTGTACTTTAGAAGTTTTCTAAACAAACAGATAACGTTATGAAAAAAATTTAAATCACACAATATCAAAACCAAAATCAGAGTTTTTTTGAAATGCTCATATTTTTCTCGCTATTTTAAATTTTATTGTGTCGCCACACATTTTTCGCTCATCAACAATTCCATTCCAAGCGATTTAATTAGAATTCAAAAACAAACTAAAAAAAATCTAGTTAGAAAATAATAAAAAAATATATATAAAATTTTAAAAAAATCTCCGTCAACCAACAGCGTTACACAGTTGTTGAACAAACAAAAATCGTCACCAGTCGAACGACCACAACTACGTGACGTATGCGCTATGTTAATTATTCAGAATGCTTTGTAAAAATGCAGCGCAATTTGTTTTTGGCCGCCAAATATTTCAAAGCGCATTTTTCAAATGTTGTGGAAATTAATATGGCTTTTTTTATACTCTCACTGTTGTTGCCGCGTGTGTTGCATGTTATTGTAAAAAACTTTTCAGAGTAATGTAAACAATTTTTGATTTTCACTTTTATTTGTTTTATGATTCGGATGTTTTACTGTTGTGGCATTTTTGACACAATTGTTACGTTCTGCTTTTTTATATTTCTGCATTACACATAGTATAGAATAGAATTTAATTTAAAAATTGAAAATATGAAAAAAAAAAATTAAAAAAAAAAAGTAAACAAAAAAAAAATTCAAATTCAACAATTAATTTAAATTTTTTGCCGTTTCACTTTAAAATAATAACGTACATTTCGTGTCTACTGCTGAAGCGCTCATAATTTTATTCAAATAGCCAAAAATCATGCCTCATGCGAAAATTATGGCAACGCCTACAAACTTCAATGGGCTTGTTTGTCATATCAAGCCTAGGGGGTGGAAGTAGGGTGGAGAAGAGGGTGGACCCTGCAGTTTAAGTATTGAACGTCAAGACGGTCTGTGTTTTATAACTTCTTAAAAATACTGTTTATAAATCAACATTTTTGACATGTGCATTTTTCTTAATTAAGGTGTGAACAAAACCCGCCCAGACAGCACGTGATGTTTTTCTACTTTATATATCCTGCCGACTTATGCAAAAATCACTCAAAGCTCTATACCAAAAAAAAAAACAATAAAGAATAGAACTAAAAAGGCATAAAGTTTAAGCGACTTAATTCGAAACAGTTATGAGCAATACTAATAACAGCAACAAATCGGCTAATACCGCACAAAAGTCACGAAGTATATGGTGCGTCTAGATGCAAAATTCATTAAGTGCACTTTGGGTATTTTAGTTTTAAATTTTGCAAGTTTAAATGTTCTAAAAATATAAATTAAACGGCCATGTTCCGGTTTTCGATCGAATTTG
This sequence comes from Dryomyza anilis, assembly GCA_951804985.1. Taxonomy (NCBI): domain Eukaryota; kingdom Metazoa; phylum Arthropoda; class Insecta; order Diptera; family Dryomyzidae; genus Dryomyza; species Dryomyza anilis. The sequence goes on along the minus strand of OX638132.1, from coordinate 84,214,993 downwards.
ATATAAAATTTGTAAACAAACGGTTTTAAATTCGATGTCACAATAAAAAAAATGTTTTTTTGAAACGAATTCAAATCGTCGAAGTCAAAGCAAACGGATTGAATTCATTGAAAGAACAAATGTTTGTTCTGAGACATCGAATTCAAAACCGTTTGTTTACATATTTTATATGAAATTCGATTGGAATTCGATCGAAAGTCGGAACATGGCCGAAAAATTCAAAATTTGTTAGAAATACTATTTAGAATTGGTTTTTAATTTAGTTTTTAATATCTTCATAGTAAAATTTAATATGTTTTTGTAGTAAAACTTACTATGTTGTAGTTAAATTGACTCTGTTTATAGTCAAACTACTATGTTACAGTAAAATTTACTATGTTATTATAAAATTGACTCTGTTTATAGTAAAACTTACTAATAGTATAGTAAAATTTACTATGTTATAGTAAAAATTACTATGTTATAGTAAAAATTACTATGTTATAGTAAAAATTACTATGTTATAGTAAAAATTACTATGTTATAGTAAAAATTACTATGTTATAGTAAAAATTACTATGTTATAGTAAAAATTACTATGTTATAGTAAAAATTACTATGTTATAGTAAAGATTACTATGTATACTTTGGATTGTGTTGATTTTTATAACAATAAAGCACAAATTAAATAATATAATATGGCATCAAAAACTCCATTGCATAAAAAATATGGATTTTACCTTTTCTTTTGCACCATATCATTTTATTTAAATAATTTTAGATAAAAAAAATGTAAACATTACAAAAGTTATGTTATTCCAGAAATAATTTTCCGTTTGCAATTCTTCCACAAAATAAAAATTATCTTGAAAAGAATTGTTTCGGTAGAAATGTCTAGGCAAAGTAATTGTTTCGAGTATGAAATATTCATGGAAATAATATTTGGCAAAGTATTGTGTTTTTAAAATTAAAAACAGTCTCGAGAATGAATTATACGGGAACAACATATACCAGAATGAATTGTATCGGAGATGTTATTGAGTCGGTGAAAAAATGTTCCGTGGAAATCATCCGGAAAAGTATTGTTCTTGATACTATAAAAAACTTTATTGAGATGAATTATACAGGAAGGAGACGTCGTGAAAAAATCAAGGAAGATATTGTTTCGGTGAAGAAATATCTCTGGAAAGAATTATTCGTGGAAATCATCAGGCAAAGTATTGTCTTTGTCAAACGGAAAGACTTATTGTGGAAATAATTTTCTCGGGCAGATATTATTTCAGTGCAGAAATGTTTCGGGAGAGAATTATTCAAGGATATCATTCGGCAAAGTGTTTGTGTGTCTGTTAGGGGGGGAAAATGGCTCCAAAAAGACTGGTTGAGCAAAGCATTGTCTTGGGGAAGATATTGTGTCGGTGATTTTTCTCGAACATTATTCGGCAAAGAATTCTGAACTGAAGAACGCAGAACTGTCTCGAGAAAGAATAATACGGAAATGACTTTGTCATGGACAGATTTTTTTTAAGGAAAATATTGTTTCGATGAAGATAGGTCTCGAGGAAAGAATTATCCGTGGAAATCATCCCGCAGAGTATTGGGTCTATCAAGGAAAAAACTGTCTCGAGAACACATTGTACGGGAAAGATTTGTCATGGAAAAAACTATCTCGATGAACCCTTTTTTGCACTGTCCCGAGAAAAATAATAGGGGAATGACTTGTGGTGGAAAGAATTGTTAGGGAGAAGATATTGTTATGGGAAAGAAAAAACTCGAGAAAAGTATTTTTCGTGAAAATCATCCGGCTAAATTTTTGAATTGACTGGGGGAAGATATTGTTTCGGTGCTGAAATGTCTCGGGAATGAAATATCCTGCATAGTATTGTTTTTCAAGGGGAAAAAGTATCTTGGAAAAGAACTATTAAGAGAATGACTTGACATGGAAAAAATGATCTCGGGAACATTTTTTCGTGGAAATTATCCCGCAAAGTATCGCGTTTGTAGAGGGAAAACACTGTCCCGAGATAAAATATTAGGAGAAAAACTTTTCGTGGAAGGAATTGTTTCGGAGACGATATTGTTACGGGAAAGAAATGACTTGGGGATAGTCTTATTTGTGGAAAACATTCGGCAAAGTATTGTGTAAAGTGAAAAAATGTTCTCGAAAATTAATGATATGGGGAAGACATATTGTGAAAATAATTGGCTAGTGGAAAATATTATTTCGGGAAAAATTAACCGGCAAAGTATTGTCTTTCATGGGGAAAATTTATCTCGGAAAAGAACTATAAAGGGAAAGACTTGCCGTAGACAGAATTGTTTTGGGATAGCTATATCTCGGAAAGGTATTATGCGAGGAATTAAATTTTTGGTGAATGATATAACTCAACTAAAAAAGCTGTAGTGCTGTTTTTCCCCTCGACTACATCACATATGCACTAAAAATTGCTCACAATGAAATGCACATAAATTAGATTTAGTCGTGAATTTTCATATATTTATTTTTATAGTATTTTTTTTTTTTTTTGACAAAAATCTTTTCTTTATCGCACGGATATTGTCAGGAAAGGCAAATCGCTGCAACAGCTGCCAGCGAGATTAACGCCATTATTAGCAACATTTAAATATTGCGCTAAAAGTGGGAAAAAATGCCGTCGCGAAAAATGCGCAACAAACACGAAAATTTATATAAATTATGACGTCCTAACATACAACATCGTACAAAGGGCCTCGATGGGCGTCCCGGCAGTGGATGTCGTCGTGGTCGGAATCGAAGTTGAGCCGAAGGAAGCGTAATTACAGACAGGATGCAGTAAGCCGACCAAGTGTTTGAAAGCATGCGAGTGGATTACATGCCAAACAACACACACATACCCTGTCACTTATACAAACGCACATCGCCATAACTGCATGCGCTGTACTTCCGCTTCCGTTTGATATAAATTTAAATAAACATTAATAAAAAAATATATAAATAAAACAACCACGCTTTAAGTCGTCTGTCATGCCTGTCGCTTGACAATAAGGATTACAAAAAAAAAAAAAAGAATAGAATTTTTGCTTTTTATTAGATTGACATAAATCCAGACACGAGGAAGTATTTTGCCAACTCTTAATGTTTATTTTAATTTAATTTCCTAATGAATTTGTCTGGTTGTTGTTGTTGTTGTTCTTGTTGTTGCCACGTGCCTGCAATTGCCGATGTTCGAATGCATGCATGTCCTTGTTATCCTTGCGCGCCACATACATTTCTTTTGCAGTCTTCTCGTAATGCAATAATGCGTCGCCAGCACGCGATGCGAATGCCTTGAGACAGGAGGCCAGATTGCAGCGGGGTCACAGCGACAAACCGACCGGGTTCAAGTCAATCCGGCAAAATGAAGAAAAGCCGCAGAAAAAAGTCTTTTCGTTGTTTGCTTCATCTGGCATTTGGCTTCATTTGGATGCAGAAAGCATTTGAAAAATAAAAACAACTCATTACAGATAATGATGATGATGATAATGCGGAGCATGTTTTAGTTAAAAAATTACAAATTGTAATTTAGATATTGTCGAAATTTCTGATCTCATTGTAAGGCGCACTGAGTGCAAAGTTTTAAAATTATTTTTTTTACAAATATTACAACATATGTTTTTAATTTACTAACAAAAATTTAATTAGTACATATGCATTTATTTTATTACATTCTGTATTTAGTTAACTTCATGAAAAATATAAAAAAAAAAAAAATTTTTTACTGTATATATTTAACTGCAATATGTTGTAAAAATACTACATCTGTTTTTAGTTTTACTACATTATTCATTTATTTTAATTGTATTCTGTTAAAATGTACTATTTTAAATATCTATTTATGAAAATACAAAAATATATTTTCCTGAAAATAAAAATGGGAGCACAACTATTTAAGCCATATTTAAAATCATTAACATTTAAGTAGAGCTTTTCATTTGAATAATATGTATAATTAATATGCGCAAATTTTAATATATTCCTTCCTGCAGAATATGAGCTTGAGTTTTCTTTGTAAATGTTCACACTCGCAGATAAAATATTAAAAAAATATATCAAAAACAAAAACATAATACAAATTCTGCAATATGTGGAGATATCGTGTTTCTAATACATTGTGTAGTAATATCAAGTGATTGAAATACAAATGCACTCAAAAGTATGTACTACTACATTTACTGTAAAAAATCTCTTCTATTAAAGTGTATTTGTAATTATTTGATTTATATTTTTCTCGAAAATATAAAAATGTATTAAAATTTCCTACATTAATATTGGTCGTATCTATAATTGATATAACGTGAAAAGACAGAATGATTTTGAAATTAAAATTATTGCCCGAAAGCAATTGATATTAAAGATGCCTTAATGATTACTGAATGTCAGCACAGTAATATCGATAACCGATAGCATTTTCGTCATGCAATATATTGATGATATATTTGAAAAGTAACCACCTCATCCAGCATGACATTTATTGAAGTCTTGTCACAAAATGATTATTATATTTTTGTAAATTTATGCAGTAAAGCAACTTAATAACCCTAGATCTGATTACTGAATGTCAGCACAGTAATATCGATAACCGATAGCATTTTCGTCATGATATATTTGAAAAGTAACCACCTCATCCTGCATGACATTTGTTGAAGTCTTGTCACAAAATGATTATTATATTTTTGTAAATTTATGCAGTAAAGCAACTTAATAACCCTAAATCTGCACAGAAAAAAATTCATCTATATTATGAATTTATTCATACATATTATGAATTTTTTTGCAAACTACCACATTCATCATAGTAATATCACCGTTCATAAATTGATATATTGAGGAATGCATTTATTATATATATGAACTTATTCATACTATCAAATATCATGAATATCATGAAGAACAAAATCTTCAATACAATGAATTTGAATTATCATATTGATGAATATAATCATACTATCTATGAATAAATAAAAATTTGTTTGTAAAGTTTTCATAATATTTATGAATATACTATATGATGATATATATGATGCATATTATTAAACTAATACTTTTTTCAGAATAAATTAATTGATGAACATTTTTTTATATTGTTACGAAAAGGAGTAATTTGCTCCACTGTACATGAGTAAATGAGACGCGAAACAATTCAGCGCACTAAGCAAAAGAGACGGAAAATCAATCAGCGCATTGAGGCAATGTGCAAGAAAGAGATAAAAGAACAGCACATTAAAAACACATAAGTGCGAATGAGATGCCAATAGCATGCGTCATTTACGAAATGATGCATGCAGTACATAAGAGCGTCGCATCTGAGGCACAGAACTTCAGTTGTGATTTGATAGTTAACTAGTGCGTCTCGTGAGTGAACATTGTAAAGCTAAATTATAAAAATTCAGCAGTTAATATAAGTGATTATTCTTTAAGTTGTTATTTCAATAAATAAACTTAATTAATACTAATTAATTAATACCAAATATTAGTTTGTTTTTATTTTATGCACAATCCAGCGATACGAACTCGTAGAACAGTTTTCGGTAGACTAAATTTTCGTAACAACATATTTAAAAAAAAATTGTGATTAGAAAACGAAATTCGAAAAAAGTTCCTTAAAAAAATGATCAAAAAAAAATTATAAAAAAAGAAATTATACGAAAAAAAAAATTGCAAAAAAAAAACGAAAAAAATATATATATAACTTGTTATTAATAAATAGTTGTATTATAAATAAATATATTACAAAACATTTAATTCCTTTATTCATGTCGAGCAAGCATTAAGGACTGCGTCGAATAAAATTGTCCACTACAAAAATGAAAAAAATCTAGAAATCTAGTAATCGAATTTACATAGAATAAAATATTTTATTTTGCAAATTATTTTTAGATTTAAAAAAAAATATAAAACCAGAAATTAATATTTTTTAATAAAAAGTTTTAATTTTTCCGGAACCCCTCACAGCTGCTGAAGACCACTTTCTTTTAATGTCTTGAAGGTCTTTGGCCACATTTTGTGTTGTCTTCATCGCCCTATTTACTAAAGCCCAGTATCTCTCAATCGGCCTGAGTTCTGGACAGTTTGGTGGATTGTCTTCTGTAGGCACCAAAATCACTGCATTTTGTTGGATTCACTCTAAGGCCGTTTTGCTGTAGTGACATGAAGCGAGGTCAGGCCAAAAAAATGTGGACACTTCATGTTGGCGTAAAAATGGAAGCAATCTCTTTTGCAAGCATTCTTTCACATATATTTTGCTATGAATTGTACCCGATGTCACGAATGAGTTGTTCCTTTTTCCACAACTGCAAATTGCCTGCCAAACAAGGAATTTCTTTGGGAATTTTGTTATTTTTTTATATTTGAATTTTTCAGCGACATTTCTTCGAGAATCGGCTGTATAAAATTCCTGCCCAGGTAGCTGAGAAAAGTCCGCTAAAACATAAGTTTCGTCGTCCATTATGCAGCAATCGAATTTAAAAAAAAATCTTGGTTCAGCTTTTTAGCTCGTTGTTTTTCGGTTTCATTCTTGACGGCATTTCTATCCGGAACTTTTTGGACCTTGTTCGTCTTCAGCCCAGCTTCTTTCTTAGTCCTGTACACGAAAGATTCTGAGCAATCCGCCTTTCTTGCCAATTTCCTTCCGGAGACGCTTGGATCTTTCTTTAAAATATTCACAACCTTCTTCGACTTTTCACGATCCTGTGGCCCTTTTTTTTACAAGAACCTTTCTTCCGATCAATACTCAGGTCTTCCTTAAAGCGGTTGATAACGCGAGAAATTAGGGTTAGCCCCTACCTCCTTGGCAATTTTTTTAAAAGACCAACTAGGTTGTTTTTGAAAAATTTTAATTATATTTTCTCGCACTTCCACTTCGTTTGCCATGTTCGCGTTAAATAAATTTTGTATTGACTACAACTGACACAAATTATTTTCTGCCATTTAATTCAGAGCTACTGTGATCAAAATTTTTTAATTTGAATCTTGCAATAGCACATTATGGGAAGATATGTAAAGGACAATTTTATTCGACGCAGTACTTATATAAGAAATAACATACAAGAACTATTTGAGAACTGAGAAGTATGGCAAAAAATCAAAGAAAAATAAATATTTTGATAGAAATTTTGTTTGATGAACAGCATTCTTCAATATGATGTAGATATATGTTGTACTTTATGTTATTGTTCATTAATATGGTGAAACGTGTTCTTCATATATACTTCATTATATTGAAAAATGCATTCATAACATTGATGTTTTGTAGTCATCAATATTATGAATTGTTCATCAATACAGTGAATCATGGTTTGAAAAACGAAATTCTTCTATATGATGATGATTTTTTTTCAGTGTTAATCTTGTCTGACTTAATTTTTATTTTGATTTCAAATATATTGTAACATGTATCATTGAACTTGATCTAGAAATTCTAAGTCGAATAAGATATTTTTGGGAAAATCGGGAATATTCGGGAATCAAAGTTTTATTTGATTGCATGGAATAATGTAGCATTTATAACCAGTAAAAAAAGTATGTCTGCATGTTTATTATAACAAATTGAAATATTTGTTGAAACCAAAACATAATTGCAGTTTTTAAATTGTTGGCTTTAGACATACTATGTTTCGTGTATTATTTTATTAAGCAGTTTTAATGCATAATTGATATACATATGTAGTAGATGTGTGAATGATGTGTTTTAAAAGTAGTTATTGAAAATATAAATACCGAGCATATTGGTTTCAAATGATTTACGAATAAATAGAGAATGAAATCATCAATAAGATGATAGGACATGGATAAACATATCAATTCATTGAGGCTGTACGAAATTTTTGATTTTTATCTTATACATTTATAATAATTTCGGAAAAGAATGTTTTAAATAGTAAATAACTGAATAAATATTATGTAATTGTTATGTTCACTCAGTACAAAGTGTCCCTTTCACTTATGACACTTTTTTTCATAATAGCTGAAAAATTATTATAATTAATTTTTTTTCAGTTTTTAAAAAATTCAATATAAAAATATCAATTTTATTATATTTAATAGTATAAATACTATTGTTTTATGTAACAAGGTTTGTAAAATATGTGATTTTCTAGCTGTGAAGTTCAATTCTGATAATTTAGTTTTAAATTAATACTATTTTATTAACATATTGAATATTATTGCGCTAATACTATGCATCCTATTGATCAATTTTAATAGTAAAAATAATTGATTTACTATTAATATACCATTAATTTACCAGAGTTTTTATTTTTTGGTGTAATATGTACCTATTACTTTAGCGATGAAGGTCTTTTTAAGTATGTTTAGTAAATGATTGATGTTGTTAATGGTAACATGCTCTACTAAAGTATGTATAAATATATTTTTGTGATAACCATATTATATTTCCGATAAGTATATTTTATAAATCATAATTGGCTAGGTTTGGGTTAATTCGTTGAATACGTTGAAGAGCTTACATAGTGGAGCTTTTGATTCGAACGTGATTGGAACGCAGTGTGTTGACTACTATTTCGCTAAGTCACTACTATTTTCACTATTGCTACTATTGATGCGCATGCATTATAATTTCAAGTACTAAGTACTAATTCTATTTGCGACGCAGCTAATATGCAGTTTTTGCATGTTTTTGTTTAATTAAGTATTTCATACTATTTTGGATTTTTCACTACATGTTGAGTTTGAGTAGATTATTTAATGCATATTACAATGTTTTAGAATAGTAGTAGAAATTGTTGATTCAGCACTTACCGCATGCAGCAGAGTTCATGATTGAGTTTAAAGTTGATTGAAGACATAGTTTTAAGTATAAAGTTAATATTGATTTTAGAAAAATTGTTAATAATTTGAAAAAGTTTATGTTTAACTTGAATATGAGCTTATTAATAATAGTAAGCATTACTCTAAGTTTACGTAGTTACTTTGTTTAAATGCATGATTGTTAATCTTACGTATTTAAGTTACTGAGTTTAAGCAAAATATTGGTTGGATTTATAAAATACTATTATTGCTACTATATGTTTATAATTACAAAGGTTTAAGTGATATAATTTATCTTATTTCGTATTTCGTAAAGTGTTGATTGTTGTATTGGTGTTTTCGTTGATGTTGTGTGCTGCTCTCCGTATACTGCATGCTCGTCGGCGCTCTTCTTCAGTTATACAGTTTTTTATGACAAATTTAAGAAGTTTTTTTCTTGATTTTTTTTTTGCTTTAAGGATGGATATGATATTTGGGTACTTTAGTTCTTTAGATTAAATATGAACATCTGCTATTTTGTCAATTTTGCCATTCAATTTGTCGATGCAGTGCATTACAATATTTTATATATTTTTGTACTTTTGGTTAAAAATTGCATTTTACAATGTGCTCCTTATAATAATTGCTTTTAAAATGTAAAGCTCAAATGAAACGAGCCAAGAAAAAGGTATTTTATATCATTGATAGATTTGTGAAACTTTAAAATGATTCAAAGAAAAACTACTACTATTTAACTATTATTATGTTGAGTATTATATATTGATATTGTTTATTAAGTATTAGCTTATTTATTGCCTTTATTTAAGTTATATGTATATCTTCTATTAATTAATTTTGTTCACTACCATTTACCGCGTATACTTTATCGTATAATATGTTTACAACTAAATCGTATAATGGGTTGTATAATTTACTTGTTTAAGCATTGTATAACTTATGTTCTAATAATTTATATGATTTCGACTAAATATTTTCGTAAATTAAATTTCTAATTAACTACTTTATTTGCTACTTTTTGGCAAATGGAGCAGTTTTACATCTCATACCGTTAGAATATTAGCTTTATTTATACGTCTAGCACGTTGTATAATTGTTGATTTAAGTACTAACTTTATGTAAGTTTACTAAACTTTTTGTTATAATATTTGTTTGCTTAGTATTAAGTGATATTAATAGTATTTGAAGAGTTTAAAAAGAAACCATATTGCAGTGTTAAAAAGGGTTTTACATGGTATTACTTGAACACATTACTCTATGGCGGCAATCTTTAGAATTGAATATTTTTGACTTTGACATATAGTAAACCTTATGGATTACATTTTTCTTGTAGAACTTAATAAAAGTATGTAGTTGCAATAAAAAGTTTACAAAGATACGTTGACAAAAATATCTGCGTCGCACGTAAATATTTCAAATTGTTTATTGTGTGTTCTTTGTAATTTTAGGTTTTAGTTGAGTGCATAAATAGATAGATCACTCACAGAAATTTTAGGTTAATCGAACAAAGAATTTTATAAATATTGTTTAAAGTTTAAAGCTGTGTCATCTATTGCATATTATTGTAAAAATCAATTATATTTGATAGAATTTAATTTAAATTTAACAATTTAATTTAATTAAATATGATTTACTGCAGAATCTTTTTATGAAATATTTGCGAAAACTACTTTTATAAACATAATTTAATAAAAATATATTTTTATAAACATAAAGTTTAACTTTCTAAAGAAATATGGAATTATATAAATAAAATAAGTACATATTTTCTATATAAAACGTATATCTGTACAGTAAACATATTTATATTTGCGTCAAATATGATTTTTTAAACACATTATTATGTTTTAAAATATTTTTTGTTGAAATATTTTTTAAGAAAACAGAAACTACGTTTACACTTTCAAATTAATAAAAGAGAATTATGTTTGTCACAAATATAAAGTCATTTCCAAGCATTATTTAAAAAAAAATATATGTCCACATTTAAGAAAAATATAAAAAGAAGAAAGAGTTAAATTTTTAATTATGAAACATATTCATAATTGTGACACTATCAATAAGAATAAATAGATAATTTTATACAAAATAAATTATTTTTGACATTTAACATTATTGTAAAGAAACAAAAATATATTTTTATTAATTAGAAAACTAATCTGTTGTCTATGTAGTTTATTGATTATTATTAATTAAGAAACTATTATATTTCATTTATAAAACATATTAATACTTGTAATTTTATTCTATTTTTTATTTCTGTTTATTAAACATATTTTTATCTGTCACAAATATAAATGTTTTTCAATGTAAAAATTTATATTCTATAAATTAAGAAACTGTTTGTTTAACATTTTCACAAACATTTTTTTATACAATTTGTGACAAATATACAATATTTTTAAATTATTTTACATTTTTTATTAGAAATATAGAAAAAATATTTTTTAAAATAATAAGGTTTAAATCTTCTCAAAAAAAAAAAAAAAAAATCAACTCATTCAGAAATATGTTTTAATTAAGAAACTATTATATTTCTTTTATAAAACATATTAATACTTGTGATTTTACCCTATTTATTATTTCTCTTTATTAAACATATTTTTATCTGTCACAAATATAAATGTTTTTCAACGTAAAAATTTATATTCTTTAAAGTAAGAAACTGTTTGTTTAACATTTTCACAAATATTTTTTTTATACAATTTGTGACAAAGATAAAATATTTTTAAATTATTTAACATTTTTTATTAGAAATATAGAAAATATATTTTTTAAAATATTAAGGTTTTCTACTACTTTAATACTACTTTATTGTATAAACCATATTTGTGAGACACATAAACATTTTCTAAAAGCCTTATTGAACTTTGAATAGCAATTAAAAAATTTATTAGGACGTAATAAAATATTTCTTTAATTCTTCCTTATTTATGAAACATATTAATATTTGTGATAAATTACATTTTTATAACCATTTTTATTCAAAAAATGTCGCTTTTGATAGGGATATTTTATAGAAACAAGAAAAAAATGTGTTCATTGTTAAACATTTTAATAGTTGTGACAAAGAAAACGTTATTTTATAAGCAGTATTGTACAAATATAGGAAATACTGTGAAAATATTTTAAAATATTAAAAAAAAACAAAACTAATTTCTTAACTACATCATTTAAAAAATTAAATTTATATTTCTGACAAATATAACTCATTTTAAAGTTGTGCTATTCCACTTCTAATGAAAATAGAGTATTGTGCATAGATATAAGAAACATTAAACGAAACATAAATATATTTGTGATAGATATAACGCATTATAAAACTTTGATGAACAAATAATTTCTTTTTTCATGAATAAAAAAAATAATTGTTTATAGAAAGAAGAATCTATTCTTACTGCTAATTATTTTTTACGCAACATATCTATATTTGCGCATTTTAAAGCTTTAATGAAAAAAACATTTCTTTTTTATGAATAAAATAAGGATTACTTATAAACAGAAAGAAAAATCAATTATTATTTCTAATTATAAAAAGTATTTATATTTGTTATAGATTTAACTGTGTTTATAAACACTTTAGATCAAACATATGTTTAATGTTTAATATAAAATGATATCAATAAACTTATTTCTAATATTGAGAATTATTTTACTTAAATGTATTAAGAAGTATTCTACTTAGGGGAACAACTAAGCTTAATCTAATTTTAAACTTGTGATATGAATTAAATATAGTTATGTTTATTTAAGTTCTAAATTGACTTATATTAATGATAAAAGTTTTTCTCTCTTTCTATCTTTCTATTTTTTCTATAGTATTATGTGTCTCTTTTATCTCTGTTACTTTTGCTCAGAATGCTCTGCATATAGCTAATTCTAAAACAAATTACAATATGTTTAGTTAGTACTCTATAATAAATATTTAAAACGTATTTTTAGAATTACTCTAAAATTATTATTGTGCTTTTTGGCGTTTTGTCTTACAATGATGATAGCTTAGTAACCGATGATTATGCAATAGTTAGCTTAAGTTTTATAAAATACATAATATGGACACTACTTAGTTTAAAGTGGGGAATAAAGTCCTTTTTACCAGCTCATGGGGCTACAGCATAAAAACCAAGACCTTTTCAAAGCCATTTGGTATTTAACTTTTTGAATAATATTTACAATTTTCTACAACTATTTTTGGTTTTCCTATATTATAACCTAATTTATACCAACTCAATATATATAATATAAGCATTTGTTTGTTATTTTAAGAAAATTTAATTTTTGCAAATTTTTAAAAATTTTCAATAAATTTGAAAATTTGAAACGCATTTTGTGTAAATTTTTGCGATTTTTTGAATTTTTGTTGATTGCTGAACTTTAGCTTTTGTTGATTGAAGAGATATGTTAGAAAATTTATGACACTTTTGATTTGTCATCCGAGTTGATTGTTTCGCCGACGTCGTCGTTTGACTTGCGATGGCAACTCTGCAGCGCCATCGCCATTGCAGCAGTGGCGTCGCTTTAAACCTTACCTCGGTGGTGGTGGTGGCGCAGATGGTGTTGGTGGCGGCGGCGGTGGTTGTGAATGTTGCTGCTGCTGCTGTTGTTGTTGTTGCAGTTGTTGCTGTTGTTGTTGTTGTGCTGCTGCGGCAGCAGCAGCGGCTGCTAAATGTTCGACGGCAACTCCACCGCCGCCACCACGTTTGTTGGCCGTCTGCAGATCGAGTGCGAACGTATTGACGGGACTGTCTCGCGTTCGCATTGTCGTCGGCGGACCGCGGAAGAGCGCATACGGGTGGCCAAAGAAGTCGGGCGAGGTGGGCATCATGTTGGAGTATCTGTAATGGAGGTAAAAGAAAGAAAAAATAAATGTTTTGATTGCAACTGTTTTTGTGGGTGAATGTGAATAAAATAGTTGTATTCATTAGTTTATATTGTATACATTCGTTAGTATTGTGTAATAAGCTCAATTGAGACCACGTATAAATTCATAAATGGGGCATTTCATCTCAAGTGCACCGAAAAAAAAATGTTTTTTTTTTTTTTTTAATTTAAATATTTAAAAAGTTAACATTAATTTCGAGACGTACATTAGAGTTTAATAAGTCTTAGAAATCTGAAAAAAGTGTATAATATATTTTTGGTCGTCGTCTTAAAAAATCAAAATATCCCTTGGAAAGATTTTAGTTTCAAAAATATTATATTTTATTTGCATAGGACGGAGAACTAAATATGCATATTTAAAAATATATCTGAAAAATATTTTGTGCCGTGCAAGAGCTTGAATTACATGTATAGTATTTGTCATATTAATTGAAATTGCGTCAACCTCACCGCACAACTGTCAACATGTGGCCTGTTGTGCGACATGTTGTGCGTATTATCCAACGATTGACATGGATTTTTACATCGAAAACAACATTAACAACGTCATATTCAATGCTGTTGACGTTTAAATAAACAACAGCATAAATTTATGAATTTGTTTGTGTGATGTGAAGCAATTTGCAATGCAAATTTGCATCGTGTAGCCAGTTATTTCATTGTAAGCCACTATATATTCATGATGTCGATGACGATGTAGTTACCGGATCATGTTAGTTTGCTGTAATTAAATTTAATAGCGTTTTTGGAAGGGAGTATTTAATGAGCTACACAATTCAAAAATATAATAACTATAATATTGTAGTAAAATCAACGTTTACTAATATCAAATTCTGTTAATACCGAAATCTACTACTATAAAAAATCTCCAAAATCTTCATATAACAAAATATCCTAATTTTAGAATCTCAGTTTATCAAAATCTCCTTATAACAATATGTATTAATATCAAAATCTAATGCCAAAATGTACTATAATCAAAATCACTTAATATCCAAATGTAGTAAAATCATATTGTCAATATCATGCCAAAGGGGTGAATGTGTAATTTTTGACATATGCGTTTTTTTACATTTTTGAATGTAGTTTATCCTCAACTATGCTGTGCCAAAATCACGTGTCATTTTGTTGGATAAAGACAAAACCAAAAGGACGAATTTGAAAAATTGAAAATCTTGTCATGCCAAAAGGGCGAATCTTTTCGTTTTTTCGCCATAACTTTTTATTTGTATAAGATAAAATCGTGATGTAAAGGCATTTATTGTTTGTTTTTAAAGCACCTAACGATTTGCATCATTAATTAAAATTATTTTGCCAACATTAATTTGCCATTTGTTATTTGCAGATTTTTTTTTTGCAAAACATTTAGAATTAATAATGCAGATCGATAGGTGCTTTGAAAACAAACAATAATTGCCTTAACATCACGATTTTATCTAATACCAATAAAAAGTTATGGCGAAAAAACGAAAAGATTCGCCCTTTTGGCATGACAAAAGTTTCAATTTTTCAAATTCGTCCTTTTGGTTTTGTCTTTATCCAACAAAATGACACGCGATTGTGGCACAGCATAGTTGAGGATAAACTACATTCAAAAATGTAAAAAAACGCTTATGTCAAAAAAAATATATCTAGTAACATTAAAGAGTTATAGAAAAAAAACGAAAAGATTCGCCCTTTTGGCATGACAATATTTTTAATTTTTCCAAATTCTTCGTTTTTTGCTATAATTATTTATTAGTGCAAGATAAAACAGTGATGTAAAGGTGTTAATTATTTGTTTTTAAGCACCTATCGATTGGCATCATTATTTAAAAATATTTTTCCAAACTTTTTTTTCCTTCAAATAACAAATGGCAAATTAATGTTTGACAAAATATTTTTAATTAATGATGCCAATAGATAGGTACTTTAAAATCAAACAATTAATGCCCTTACATTATTATTTTATCTTGCGCTAAAAAAAAGTTATAGCTTAAAAAACAAAAATAGTTGAGTTTTGATCACGATATAGTCTCACAAAATTCGTATTTATAATTCAGTAGGTTGTCCAAATCTAAATATATTTTACATACGTTATAATAATTGACAAATAAATGAAAATAATAGAAAAATTTGAAAAATATATAAATTTTGCTAATTCTTAAAGCACTTCAAACTTTAAAATTTGATTTCCCAACATTTTTAGAAATGCACATTTGCCCCTTTGGCATGACAGTGACGATATCTCCTATATTTATTTGTACTATATTCAAAATCTCTTAATAGCAAAAAGTACTAAATTTAAAAAATATTCATGTCTCCTATATTAATTTTACTATATTCAAAATCTCCTAATATCAAAATATACTAAAATTAAAATATATTCGTATCAAAATCTCATAATTTCAAAATCTCCTATATTTATTTGTACTATATTCAAAATCTCCTAATATTGAAATGTACTATATTCAAAATCTCTTAATATCAAAATGTTCTAAAATCAAAATATCCTAATATCAAAATGTACTAAAAGCAACTAAGATCAAATTCTCCAAATATCAAAATCGTCCAAAACCAAAATGTACTATAATCAAAATCTCTTAATATCCAAATGTACTAAAATCATATCTCCTATATTTATTTGTACTATATTCAAAATCTCCTAATATCAAAATGTACTAAAATTAAAATATCTTCCAATCTCCTATACTTTTTTACGATACTCAAAATCTCCTAATATCATAATGTACTAAAATTAAAATCTCTTAATATCTCCTAGATTTGTTTTTACTATATTCAAAATCTCCAAATATCAAAATGAACTAAAGTTAAAATATCCTTATATAAAAATTATTTCAATCAAAATCTCCATTATTTTTTATTACAATGTATTAAATCAAAATTATCTAATACCAAAATCGATTTGTACTAAAGTTAAAATGTCTTCATATCTCCTACATTTATTTGTACTGTATTCAAAATCTCCTAATATCAATATGTACTATAATCAAAATCTGTTTATAACAAAATCTACAAATAAAAACATTTTTTAATATCCATATCTATTAAAAATAAAATGTCCTAATATCAAAATGCACTAAAATTGATATCTTCTAATATCCAAAGCTTCTAATATCAAAATCTCCTAATATCAAAATGTATTAAATCAAAATTTCCATATAATAAAATTTCTTAATATCAAAATCTACTACAATCAGATTGTCCTAATATGAAAAATCACTAAAATCAAAATCTCCTAATATCAAAATGTACTAAAATCAAAATCTCCTAATATCAAAATGTACTAAAATAAAAATTTCCAAATAGCAAATTAGGCTTTTTTTAAATTGTAAAAATGTACTCAAATCATAATATTAAATTCAACTAATATCGAAACTACTAATATCAATAATATTACAAATAACAAAATCTTCTAATATGAAAACATATTTCACAAAATCTGTTAAGCCTAATGCATCATAAATCATAGTAAATCCTTTCTAAATTTTATTTGCTGTTGATCCCAGGCAGTAAATTCCCATTAAATGTGCAACATTTATCATTGAATTTTTATTTTTACAAAATATTCTCTTCAAATAACTGAAAATTGCAATTGCAAATAAACATTAAAATGCATCGGAACTCATCATAGACATATAAAATATTTGAAAATTTAGCAGTAAGGTGAAAATCTAAACAAAGCCGGTGCCCAGTGCCAAGTGCTGCCCTCTGTCATCACTCACTCACCGACCTGACTGACCCGACTGAATGAATAAATGACTGGTGTAATAAATAAAAATTCAATTGCATAAAAATTTTATAAAAATGCAACGCAGTTTATCATTCGTCATTTTGATTTGTATTGTTTGTTTTATATTTTTATGTATTGAAAAATATTACAAAAAAAAAAACGATTAAAAAAATTTTATTCATAAATAAAACACCTGATCGCAGCTGAATTTATATTTTATAGTCGGTTTGCGGCATTTCGTGTTTAATATTATTGTTGTGTGATGATTTATATTAAAGAATATGACAGAATTATTCGGAAATAATCTTTAAGTGAAATTTAATAAAACAGGTTGTATATTTAAGAGAATTAAATAATTTTGAATGACTGAAACGACAACATTAATTTAATTTATTTTCATCTATTGATGAGAAAATCATACCGTCGTGAATTCTCATAGTTTGATTATGAAACATTTTTTCACTAAAAATTCTAATGTTCACTAAAAATTGAAATTTTCACTTAAAATTACAATTATCACTAAAAAATAAAATGTTCACTAAAAATAAAATGTTCACTAAAATTCAAAAGTTCACTAAAAATTCAAATTTTCACTTAAAATTACAATTATCACTAAAAAATAAAATGTTCACTAAAATTAAAAAGTTGATTAAAAATTCAAATGTTCACTAAAATGCAAATGTTCACTAAATATACAAACTTTACTAAAAATTCAAATGTTCACGAAAAATACAAATTTCACTAAAAGTTCAAATGTTCACTAAAACTTCAAATGTTCACTAAAAATTCAAATGTTCACTAAAACTTCAAATATTCATTAAAAATTATAAACATTTGAATTTTTAGTGACTATTTGAATTATAAATTCAAATTTTCACTTAAAATTACAATTATCACTAAAAAAATAAAATGTTCACTAAAATTCAAAAGTTCATTAAAAATTCAAATGTTCACTAAAAATGCGAATGTGCACTCAAAATTTAAATGTTCACTTAAACTTCAAATGTTCACTAAAAATACAAAATTCACTAAAAGTTCAAATGTTCACTAAAAATACAAAATTTACTAAAAGTTTAAATGTTCACTAAAACTTCAAAAATGTTCACTAAAAATACAAAAATTTACTAAAAGTTCAAATGTTCACTAAAAATTTAAATTTTCACTTAAAATTACAAATATCATTAAAAAATAAAATATTAACTAAAAATTTAAATGTTCACTAAACCTTCAAATGTTCACTAAAAATACAAAATTCACTAAAAGTTCTAATGTTCACGAAAAATACAAAATTCACTAAAAGTTCACTAAAACTTCAAATGTTCACTAAAAATTCAAATGTTCACTAAAACTTCAAATATTCATTAAAAATTATAAACATTTGAATTTTTAGTGAATATTTGAATTATAAATTCAAATTTTCACTTAAAATCACAATTATCACTAAATAATAATATGTTCATTAAAAATCAAAAGTTCATTAAAAATTCAAATGTTCACTAAAAATGCGAATGTGCACTCAAAATTTATATGTTCACTAAAACGTCAAATGTTCACTAAAAATACAAAATTCACTAAAAGTTCAAAAGTTCAAATGTTGTGAATATTTGAATTATAAATTCAAATTTTCACTTAAAATTACAATTATCTCTAAAAAATAAAATGTTCACTAAAATTCAAAAGTTCATTAAAAATTCAAATGTTCACTAAAAATGCGAATGTGCACTCAAAATTTAAATGTTCACTAAAACTTCAAATGTTCACTAAAAATACAAAATTCACTAAAAGTTCAAATGTTCACTAAAACTTAAAATGTTCTTCAAATATTCTTCAAATAAATTCAAATATTCAGTAAAAATTCAAATGTTTAATAAAAAAAATATGTTCACTAAAAATTTAAATATTTACTAAAAATTCAAATATTCACTAAAACCCAAAATTTACACTGTATATTTTCAAAAATAAAAAAAAAACAAATGTCCTCAAACTGTAATACCGAGCCTGTATTTAATTATATCTCCTTGTCTCACATTATCACTCTAAGTTGTGGCTGTCAAATGACTTAAATGTCAAAAATGATGTAAAACTCATTTATATTTTTTCACACATTATAGTAATTAACAGTTTTGGGAATGCAAAATGTGAACTTATTTTAGTACAAGATTCCAGCGGATGTATAAAGTATGCAATATATGCAAATGTTTGGTATGTCAAAACAAACAAACTCACACATGCAACTGCATTCATGTGTGTGTGTGTCGTTGAATGAAAATTAGCCGGGCAAAAATGCACTAATTAGAATAATTAATTTTGTCTCTAAAAACACAGGCAAACAACTTTCATTCACACACATGTTGAACAGACTACGTGTGAATTTAATTAAATATAATTTCATTAATTTTCGTTGTTCATTTTAGGTTTTTTTTTCATTTTTGTTTTGCTTTTATTATTTTTGGCAATAGCAACTTTCAAATTAAATGTCAAGCGATGAAGTTTTGAAATTTTGAATGAAGGGTCAACTGTACGAAGTAAAGTTTTTTATTTTAAATATAAAAAAATACGAATTTTCTGCAGTTATTAAGTCTTTAAATTTTAGGTAAAACCTTTTATTTTACTTTAATTTTGGTTTAGAATTAATTATACAAAATCCACCGTTACAAAAACCAGCATTACAAAATATTCCCTATGATATACAAATATTAATTAGTTCTAAAATGCAAGTTTTTTTGTTCTTACAGTTTTTGCAAGAACAATGTCAATCTACAAAAGCAAAAACAAGAACAAGATGATAATTATGATCATATTATGATCCCTGGATCTTGTTCTTGCATTTCTCACCATTAAATATGTCATTTATAACCACATAATAACTTATATTAAATTTTTTAAAAACAAAAATAGTGTTTTTCTACGGAGGTATAGTTTTTTCTTTTGAAAATATAGACTTTATAAAAAAGCAAATTCTATATAAATGGCTGGATTTTGCCATGCTTCATTTGCAGCTATATTATATCACAAGAAGGGAGCTATGCTTTGCTGCGGATGTTTAATTTATCGACGGACTATTCTTCCCAGGAAAATTCAATATCTAGACAATTTTTCTAGAGACAATTTTTTCCGTTAAATTTTAACCCAGACAATATAAGAATTATGCCTCTAGACAATGTTTATCTTGAGGAATTATGTAGGTATTGTATTTCAGTGGTAAGTGTTTTTGTGTTGAGTTTTAGTGTGTTGAGATTTGGTGTGGTAAGTTTTGGATTGGTGAGCATCGATGTGGTGAGTTTCGGTGAGGTGAGTTTAGGTATGGTGAGTTTAGGTGTGGTGAGTTTATGTGTAGAGAGTTTCAATGTGGAGAGTTCATGTGTGGTGAGTTTCAATGTGGTGAGTTCATGTGTGGTGAGTTTTGGTGTGGTGAGTTTTAGTGTGGTGAGTTTCGGTGTGGTGAGTTTCGGTGTGGTAAGTTCAAGTGTGGTGAGTTCACGTATGGTGAGTTTAAAGATTTTCGGGGAGATTAACCATTGATATCGCTGTAATAACTGTCGACAAAAAACATCTTAAAAATGTAATTTGCATTAGCGATGTCACGCCCTCTTATATAACACCTATGTTATTAATATTATGGTTGTATGGCTACATTCGGGGAGACCTTTTAAAATTGAGAAATATGGCGCTGAGCTAAAATTCAGTAAATTCGCTATATTAATTGCATATATAATGCAGTTTTTAATATTTGGTTTGTATGGAAGGTGCCACGCCCAGTCCTTCAATCAATTTCCAGGTACAACATTCATATTTTGTCAACATTTTATTCGATTCCATTTAACCCCTTTGAGGTTTACTCCAAACAAACAGATATACAAACCAGGGACCACAAAGAACCGTAACCAAAATCAGAATTGTTAATAAAAACAAATGTGTGGAACCGGAATCGGATTCCATATCTATTTTTTGTTGGAACCGGAATCGGAAACGTAACCGCTATTTTACAAATTTTAGAACCTGTCGGTGCCGCAAAGAACCTTTTCGACTTTTGGAAACGCTACCGAAATCGTGTTTGGAACCGGAATCTGAACCCATATAATTTTGTTGTTGTTGTTGGAATAGGAACCGATATTCCAAAGGATTTTATAAATCTATGATAGATTTTAAATGTTTCCTGATTATCAAAACTACCAAATATGTAAAAACCTATTTTTTTGGTGCTCACAATTTTGTCACATCATTTATGTTGCCCGCGCTGCCACAATGTGCAATAAAATTGTCAAAGTGAATTTACTGCGCTCTGATTTTTGACAGCCGTTTTGATGCCGCATCTTTTGTGACGCGTTATCCTTGCGACATCAGCCTGATTTGTGAGTACTATGAAATGACCGCCAAATGAATTTATCCCCAAATGAAGGAACCCCAAAAAGAAAATAAAATATCCTATATTTTCATAATATTTTCTAATTCTTTAGGATGTATTATTTATATATTTGGGTGCTGTATAAAGTTTGCATTTTATATTAAAATAATTTGCAATGAAATAAGGAAATTAGTTTTCTGGGGACTATAAACATTGGGAGTAATTTTAATCAGGGGTATTTCGCATCGTCATTTTTTGCTGTGTTCTGCTGGTATAAAATAGAAACAACTCCATTTGTATTAGGCTCATTATTGTGCTTTGTATGCGCAACATTCAGCCAAATGTCGCGTATATTTTAAATGCAAATTTCCTTATATAATTTCCAACAATTCTGACACCTTTCTGACAGCTTTAACTTTTTATCTACTTGAATCAATCTAATTCGAGACAACCACAGAATTTTGTGTTATTCTTCTTCAATTCGTTTTATATCTTTTTGTTTATTGTGCATTTGGCATTATGCAAAATGCGCTAAATACTTTGGCATGCTTTTTGATTCAAACTTCAAATATGGTCGGTATTAATTTTGTACTTTTTGTGGCTTAAAAGTACGAATTATTGTTTGCATTTTTGTGGTTTTTGTTGTCGCAACGCTGTTTTGTATGATTTTAGTTAGCTTAAATAAATAACTTAAACTTTGCTGTTTTCGGCGCTGTACTTGTGTCACATGAGTGATGTATTTATGATGATGCACCAACACTCAGACGGGAGACATATATAAAAATAGACAAACAGATGCATAAATTTATACAAATTATTTACATATTTACAAAATGTTGGACAACATGTATGAATTACAACATTACCCAGTAGTAAATTTGTACAGGACTTGCCACTAGAAGCCCTGCTATAACAACTTCTTAGCATGCTCAATACACATTCTGCCATCACTGAAGCTAGTGTACTTCCAGCACACCTTCAGAGAATCAGCGCCAATTAATTTGGTGACTATTTCTAATATTTTTCAAATACAAAAGCGAAGCGCTGCTAGCTCACCTTCTAATGGAATGCTAATAGTAATGAGTCAAAACTATTTGGTGAGACCTTCTGAGAGTCATTCTCTGAGAAACGTATAGGGAAGTTCTGCAAAAATATTCATTTCATATAAAAAAAAAAGAAGAAAGGAAATCATTTAGTCGGGAAGGAGTTCTATCTGTTTGAGAATCAGTGCTAGCATAGCTTCTTACGACTGAAATTTACTACTGGGTATTGTTGCGTGAGAAAATATAAAAAGTTCATTTTTTAATTATAAAATTACCAAAAAAAAATTTTCAACAAATTGTCGAATATTTGTTGATCAAAAACTTTTGTTTATTTAGAGAGCACCACATTTCAAGAAATTTTTCAATGTCATATGTTTCGTGAATGATTCGTAAATTTTACGTACAGCCTCACAATTTACGTAAGATTTGTAATTTATTCGTAAATATTACGAAAGTTTCGTAATTTAAACGAAATATTTGTAATTTGACTTTTATTTTAATTTTACGAATATAGATTCGTAATATATACGAATAGTTCGTAATATATACAAATCGTTCGTAATATATACGAATAGGTCGTAAAATAATATTTTTTTAAAAGAAAACAGAAATTACAAATGTTTCGTGTATTCTACAAATTATTCATGTATTTTACGAAATCAAATATTACGAAACAATATTTCGTAATATGTCCTACAAATTATTTTGAGTACAGCATGGTATCATCGATCATCTTTTCATAATTTATATTCCGAATCACCTTTATTATGGATACACTTTCCGCATTACTTTGACCCAGACATGTCACTTGGCAGTATAAGTTTTAACCATTCCTTCAAAAGCAATCGAATGGCGAATCAGTGATCTTGATTGCTTCATTACAATCCATTACCTGACTTACAAACTAAGGATTTTACTGAGTTATTTTACGGTGATTTGAAATTTGAAGTACTTTGAAATCATATACAATTTAAAGTCGACTTTAAAAATAAATTCGACTTTTTTTACAAATTTTGTATAGAATAAATTGTAAAAAAACTGATTTTAAATTTAAATTTGATTGTCTTTGATTATGCGCCATCATTTTCAGCTCCATAATGATTTTAAAGTATTTCAAAATTTTTTTCTTGTGTTCTAGAGTAGATCGCTAATAATGTTCTTTCCATCTTTAGTTTCGTTTTTAAGTTTTTTGTTAATTTTATCTACAATATTTTTTGAAAATAAATTCATAAATTCGGTATAAGATTTATTTTTTTTTAGATTTGATATAAATTTTTATATTTTTTGACATATTACCGCAATGTCGTTGCATAATTTAGGCAGCATCATGTAACAATATTATTTATTTGACGTAAATTTAGGTGAAACATTGCAACAAAATCTATGAAATTTTTTGTGAAACATGGAAATGGTTAAAAAGAATAAAACAATATTTTAACTGATGGCTATTTTTGCATAGCGCCTGTCGGCGGTACGATTATTTACAACAATTGCGGACAATTGACAATTTATAAATATGCAAAAATATTTATTTAAGCAAACATTAGAATGGATATTTTTTTAAATTTTATTTTATTAATGCGACAAATTGTTGGGTTTTGCAATTAGATTTGTTTTCTGATTTATTTGCATGCAACAAATTGTTGATGTATTTATGGTGAACTAATGAAACATAAATCATATCTAGCGGTATGTTTAATTTGTAGCTTTATTTATTAAACAAACAATTTAATTTGAAAAATGTTCTAAAAACAATTTAAATGATAAAAAAAATCACAAAATTTATTATTTAACATTCAAAATGACAAAAGTTTTTATTTTATTTTTTTTAAGTATAATTTTAAAAGCTAAAAAATACAAGTTCATCAAAATTTAAATTTTTACTTAAAAATTGCAAAATTTACTAAATAATTCCAAATTACTTTAAAAAATATCTGAAAATACAAAAACTAAAAATTTAATTTAATTTAATTTTTTTTTCAAAATTTCACTCAAATTTTATAATTTCTCTTAAAATTTGAAATTTCACTCAATATTTCGAATTTCATTCAAAATTTCGAATTTCACTAAAAATTTAAAAAATAACTCAAAATTTCACATTTCACTAAAAATTTCAATTTTCACTCTAAATTTAAAATTTCACTCAAAATTTAAAATTTCACTTTAATTTAAAATTTCACTCAATATTTAATATTTCACTCAAAACTGTAAATTTCACTCAAAATTTAAAATTTCACTTAAAATTCAAAATTGCACTCAAAATTTAAAATTTCACTCAAAATTTAAAATTTCACTCAAAATTTAAAATTTCACTCAAAATTGTAAATTTCACTCAAAATTTAAAAATTCACTAAAAATAAAAATTTCACTCTAATTTAATATTTCACTCAAAATTTAAAATTTCACTCAAATTTTAAAATTTCACTCAAATTTTAAAATTTCACTCAAATTTTAAAATTTCACTCAAATTTTAAAATTTCACTCAAATTTTAAAATTTCACTCAAATTTTAAAATTTCACTTAAAAGTCAAAATTTCACACAAAATTTAAAATTTAATCAAAATTTAAAATTTCACTCAAAATTTAAAATTTCACTCAAAATATAAAATTTCACATAAAAATTAAAATTGTACTCAAAAATTTAAATTTCACTCAAAATTTAAAATTTCACTTAAAAGTTAAAATTTTACTCAAAAGTTAAAATTTCACTTAAAAGTTAAAATTTTACTCAAAAGTTAAAATTTCACTCAAATTTCAAATTTTACTAAAAATTTAATATTTCATTCAAAATTTAAAATTTCACTTAAAATTTTGAATTACACTTAAAAATTAAAATTTCACTCAAAAATTAAAATTTCACTCAAAAGTTAAAATTTCACTAAAATTTTACTAAAAATTCAAAATTTAAAATTTCATTCAAATATTACATTAAATATTTAAAAAATCACTTTATAAAATTTTTTAAAAATTTTAAATTTCACTAAAATTTTAAATTTCACACAATATTTAAGTTTTACTTATAATTTCAAATAAAATTTTAATTTTTACTCAAAATATTAAAATTCACACAAAAAATAAAATTTTACAAAAAATTTGAAATTTAACTCAAAATTTTAAATTTTAAAAATTTCGAAAAGTTTTAAAAACTCACTAAAAAGTTAAATATATCCAATATTTAAAACATTACAAAATTTCAAATTTTAATAATCAAATATTCCCCTTAAAAGATAAATAAGTTTTCAGAACAAAAAAAAATGTTTACTTAGAATTCAAATTTAAGTCAAATTTCACAGAAATAAATGTTCTTGCATCAAAATTTAATCATGAAAAGATATATTCGCTTCATCTACTACAGCATTTAAAAGAGTGAAAAAAAAGTACGTTTACATGTTGAAAATGGGTTAAACGAAGCACTTTATATGCGACGTGCTCTGACGCCTACAGCAAAATAGGATATTTTTTCAGTTTTCCTTATGATTCTAATTTTTTGTAGTTTATTTAAGGCTTTCTCAATTCTTTCTATCTCGTTCTACTATTTTAGAATTTCTGTTTCACTGCTTTATTATCTTAATTCCCAAGCATACGAAGCATATAATGCGATTTTCTTTAAAATGTTTTAATTTTGTCGCTGAAAACTTTTAACCCCGTGCTGCTTCAAGCTAAAATTTATCTGTACACGTCTGATTACGTTTTAAAGTCAGTGATTTTATACTTCATGCTGTCCGTTCGTCGCGCTTTTGTTCAGTTTTTTTTTTTATTACATATTTTTTATACCATTTGCTATTTTTTCTGGCTGCCCGGTTTCGCTATTGTTCTACGTTGGTGCAAAAATCCGCTTTTGTTGCCAGGCCAAAAAGAAAACGCACAGAAATCTCGAACGTCGCCTTTTCTAAAGGCAAATAATGGACAAAATTCAAGCGTAAATTGGTTACTACGACAATGAGGCACAATGTCGTCACCACTCCGCCGAATTTTCCCAAGGACTAACCACCAAGAACAAGGTTTGAGAGCTACACGTGTTGCCCGCACAGGCGAAAATGTAAAGATGTTAAATACAAAATTATCCAACAATTTAAATGTAATAGAATTTTGCAATTTATCGTTTTCTTTATCAATAACAGGTTTTAATTATTAGCAGCATTATAAAATGTTACGTATACGTCAAGTAGTGCCAGTAAGGTTTTGGTGATTTTCAGCATATTGCACTACTCTAGAAAACAATGAAACTGTTCCTCCGATTATTAATTGGATTAAAATATAATAATCAGAAATTTGGCAGTTTTTTTATATACATAATATACATAAATATTTCAAAGCTGTAATTATTGGATTTGCAAAATATATTATATTAAATTTGATACATTTAAATAATAATTACAAGTTACAAAAAAATTAATAAACTTTGAACTATATGAAAATGACAAAAAAAACATATCAATATTTACATGAAAAAATGAACACATCCGACTTTTTAAGGAATATCATTTATTTGTTTGCACTTGAGTTCAATTTGTTTTTTGTTTATTTTTTCAACACAATGCTCTATAGAAATTGATATTTTTTATATATCAAAAGAATTGAAATTGAATATTTTTATTAACTGCACAATTGGGTTAAAAATTCAAATTTAAACGATGCCTTAGTGTATGTTTGAACATGTGACACAAGACCCAGCGGTAAATAAATGATGCGCTAATCCAAAAACCAGAAGAAACATTTTAAAAGCATCAACCAAATTGCGTCAATTTTTGTCGACTACTTGTGCATCAACAACATTGTATACAGAAAAAAAATAATCGACGTAAATATAGCAACCGATATTAATTGCATTTATTAATCAATCCAACAGTGAAATTCACTAATTTAATAAAAACATTTGCTATTGTACGTTAAATAAACAATTACGTTTGCTAATATGAAATTTTGTACGTCAATGCAGCAAATAATTTAGTCGGCGCAGTTTTAGCAAATATAATTGCTGAAACTGCGCCGACTAATTTGCTGCATTGACGTACAAATAGGCATATTAGCATACCTAATTGCTGATTTAACGAGAGAATAGCAAATGTTTTCATTAAATTTGTGAATTTCATTGCTGGATTGATTAATGAATGAAATTAATATTAATAATAGTTTGGCACTACAGTCCTATAAGAACTTAGGCCGAGCTCTCTCACCATTTTGAGCTGTGCGTGTTATATTTGTACTCAAAGTGGTGGGACCTACAGTTTATTGCCGACTCCGAACGGCGGGAGAGAGCTTTTCATAGGCAATGTTTACTCTCGTAGGTTTGCCATTTACTGCCGAGTGGTAGCGCGATATAGAAAAATGTTTCTATGAAAAGATGTTGTTAGCCCCAGTCCAGACTTGAACCGGGGACCTTTCGGCTCGCAGTCCAACGCACTAACCATTGAGCTACCGCGGCTACAGTAATACCAGTTATATAAATGGTAAATATCGTGTGCCTTGTAACGTGTAAACTTCTCTAAAAACTTGTCTTACTAAACACGATTTGTCTGAGTAATTCAAAGACAGTACCATATTTGATTTTCGAGCGTGACTTTGTTCTAACCATTTTTTCTTATAAAATCTGTAAGACTTTCATATAAATAATATTTTTATTGCTTTGGTTATTTTTATACTGACAGCAAATAAATCTATATAATCTATAAATAATCTATAATATCAGGCGTAAGAAACTAAGCTAGGACTGATTCTCAAACTGGTTACACCTTCCCGCTTAAGGGCCAATTATTAGTGGTAGTTGAACTCCATTTGTAGTTTAAACTTAGTTTAAACATAGAGTCGTGTTTTTCAGTAAACTTTAAATGTAGTTTAAACTTAGTTTAACCCACCGATGTCGGATCACACGCACAAATTGTCACTGATATATATTATTACGTGCATTTCTAATGTACTATTCTAAATTATTTTGGTAATTTGTTGTAAATTTCGTCATTTTCGCAAATTAAATATCATGCAAATTAAATGAGAAAACAAATCTTTTTCTTAAATGCTATTCAGAATCGTTGACATTAGCCGTTGCTTCCATATTCTAAGCACTATTCTGAAAGAAACTTAAACTGCCACTGAAAAACTGCTCGTATAGTTAAACTACGTCAGACGTTTAAGTAGACCAAGTTTAAACCTTTTTACAGACTTGCTCAATTCGTTTCTCAGAAAAACGGCTCAATGACGGTTTCTATAAAGGTTCTCACAGTCCGAAACCAAATATTTCCCAAAAAAATAAATGTTTTTTGTTTTCTTTAAGTTTTAGTTTAGTACTGATTTATTATTTAAATGTTATTTAGTGAAAGTTATTCCGGAACCTCCGAAAAGGTTAACCTTTATATCTAACCTCTGTTAAAAATACATAAATAGTTTCCAATCGGTTTTACTTTATTTAGTTTAACTAAAAATTAACTTTTTTTTAGGCTGAGTTTTTTTCCCGCTGGGTTACGTTCACACGACTGACTGTATGAGTGTCACCGCTTTTTACCTTGAATTGCATTTATTTATTTTATGATATTCATATATGTGCAGCCACAAATGTTGTGTGTAGTGTTTATGGGGTAAATTTACACAAATGTGAGAGCATAAAAAGACTACGTGGCCCACAAGTTGCAGCAGCACCAGCGACTATTTCAGCCATAATCGCGCGCAAAACGCGGCATAAAGTAGTAAAGAATAAAAAATGGACAAACAGAAAAATAAAATATGAAAAAAAAAAAAACGGACAATGAATTACAATTTTATAGCATGGCCTGCACCATTTTTATTTAAACTATTTTTTAAAAATTTTACATTGCTTTTTACGCCTTTTTCAATGCAAAAAAAAAAAACTTATATAAATAAAAAGAGTTTTATACGGCATGCAATGCAGTGAAAGTCATGTTAAAGAGTGGTTAATGTCACTAAAGACAACTTGTGGAGAAAACTATTCCAATAATTGTGCTAAAATAAAATGTTTTACATGAAGAAAATAAGACACAATTTTTCATATCTAGAAAATATTTTATCAATATTCTAAAATAACTTGTCACGTATTCCCATTTTTTTTTGCGGAATCAAAGCAGTTTAGAACATTTTTTTCGGCATTTTTCAAACAGTCGAAGGTAGAGTTTGTAGTACAACCTGTCTGTTCTATACTTTTACCCAAAATATGTCATGAACATATCAATAAAAATCCACCAAACTTTTACAAACTGCTATACACTTCCGAAAATATTCCATTTATCTTTGTGTTTGACGCAAATATGCCCGATATATTGCTGAAAAATGCCAGGATGTTTCACAGAAATGGTCATTTTTAAAATGCATTTGATAATTTTTTTTTTTGTTAAAATATTTTATAGTAAAGGTTTTTCTCAGATTGAAACCGAATATTTTCCAAAATAAAGGTTTCCTTCAGATAAAAACTTTAACTTTTGGTTTATAGTTGATGTATTAATTAAATGTTTTTTGATGCAGGAACCTCCATAAATGGTAACCCTTATTTTGGATTTCTGTAAAAAATACGGATACCTTGTTTTATATTGAGACCGATTTTTCAAAATTGAATTAACTGAAATCAAAACCTATCGGTCATATTCTGAATTGGATTTGAGTATGAGAAATTAATTTGTTTTAAGTGTTCAATTTAGATGAACTTTAATAATTAAATTTTCTTCACTTATTTTCAAATCTTAGCTACAACTTGGTTACATTTCATTTAGAATTAAATGACATTTTAGTCCCACACCGGCAACAAAAACAAATGCATTTAATGTCAATGTCAAATGAAGACAAATTGAATTGGAAATTCTATTGACAGCAACAACAACAGCAACAATTTTAAAGAAAAACAAAACAAAACTACTTAGGTGGCAACCCTGTAAACAACGACAATAACAAATTCAAAAAACAATCCCTAGTCATTCAGAGGAAAACTTAAATAGTTTCGTTGTAAGCAAAAGTACAAAAGCAATCACGTTTGTTCCGCTTCTCCGTCTAAACGGCTGATCCGATTTTCTTGAAATTTTGACCACAGATGCGGTATGGTCTGGAAGAAATGATATTCTATATATGGGCGGAATTGAACAAAGAGGCGTGGCACTTTCCATACAACCCAAACTTTCAATACGATATAACTCGGCACTTTCACCAGCTACGAACATGAACCAAAAAACTCAAATACAAAAAAAAAAAATAAATGCAAAGAAGCAAATAAGCACAAAACAAAAGCAAAACTACAAAAACAAAACCAATCATATAAAACTACAATCCAAACTAATGAAAAAACAAAAAAAAGGAAAGAAAAAGAAAAACAAACTCACCACACTAAAACTCACCACACTAAAACTCACCACACTAAAACTCACCACAACCAAAATTCACCACATTAAAACTCACCACACTAAAATTCACTACACTAAAACTAACCTCACTAAAATTCACCACACTAAAACTCACCACACTAAAATTCACTACACCAAAACTCACCACACTACAACTCACCTCAATAAAACTCACCACATTACAACTCACCACACAAAAATTCAACACACTAAAATTAACCACACCTAAACTCACCACACTAAAATTTCACCACACTAAAACTCACCACACTAAAACTCACTACACTTAAACTCACCACACCAAAACTCACCACACTAAAACTCACCACACTAAAACTCACCGCACTAAAATTCACCACACTAAAACTCTCCACACTAAAACTCACCACATCAAAACTCACCATATCAAAACTCACCACACTAAAACTCACCACAATTAAACTCATCTCTCCAAAATTCACAACACCTAAACTCACCACATTAAAACCTACCACACTAAAACTTCTACTGGGAAAAACTCTACGGGGAAGAATTCTACGGGAAAGAATTCTACAGGATGAAGTCTACGGGGAGAATTCTACGGGAAAGCGTTCTATGTGGAAGAATTTTACGGGGAAGATTTCTACTCGGAATAATTCTACGGGGAAGCGCAGTCTGAGAAAGAATTGTCTTTGAGATAAGTTGTTTTGGCGGGCGGGCTCCTCATATAAATAATAAAAATGTTTTTTATATTAATAAAATCGCTCCATATCTTTGAATTCACAAAATCTTGGCACGAGTCGTGCACGGGTCCAGCTAGTTCTAAATATTTTTCAAACAAATTTTGAAATTATTTAAAGTCGATTTTTAACTTTTCTTCCAAACACTAATAAATACTCTTATTTTAGGAGTTATTAAATTAAGAATTTTTATATAAAGTTAATCGAGTAAAATTTTGTGTCATTTTTCAAAAATGTAGTAAATTACATTAATGTCTTTGTTTTGATAAAGCATAATTCTACTAAATTTCAAAAAAATTCAATAAAATCCCGAAACGTCGGAGAAGAAATGAAATAAAATATGTTATTTGCATTAAAACCAATTAGACCAAAAAATTCCACAAAATTATATTAACAATATTTTTTTTATTTTTTAAATACATTTGTACTTGTTTGACATAATTTTGCTACACAATGTATTTTGAAATTGTTTTCTACATATTGCAGAAAATTTTTTTTCATCATTCAACAAAAAAAATTAGTAACTAATACGGAAAATAAAGTGCAAGTTCGAACATTTCAAGTATAAAGTCATATATTTATTTGCAGATATTGCAGTTCACTGAATTGTTGAAATTTAATTTATTTGGTTTATGAATGGAAATTGTATATAATTCTTCTACTTTTCATGAAGTTTGAGAACATTTACCGAAGTATTCTTCTTGCTTTTATTTAAGGTTCACTTCTCGGACCTCCTCTGCAATTCAGATCATATCTCAGGTGAAGTCAAAATGTTACTTTTCATTGACTTGTGATCACGATTGAATTTTTTTCTTGGCGAAAACAATTAAATAATTCATATAACACAATATTTTCACTAAAATAACAACAAACATTGTTAAATTACGTTTCCCACTTTACCCCAATAAAACAATTTGAACATAACTTAGCACAATATAAGCAATGTTCAATTATTTGAAAATTATGGAAAAAAAAGAAATTTTATACAAAAACTGAAATCAAAACCGAAACCGTACAAAGCGATAACAGAAAGAAGAGAATACAACTATAACGAATTACGATACGTATACACACACTTTCTTAACGACAACTCTTCGTTGCAATACTATATCATCGCATGGCAACAAACAGACTCATGACGACAGACAGTCGCATGGCACCACACTACATGTATGTATCTACTATAGCCATCAAATTGGCCACAACAATGAGTTCTCATTGTGGTACAAAAAATTTCCCGCCAAAAAGTCTATCAAAAGCTTGGATGCTGCTTCATTCGCATTTTTGTTGTTATTCACTTTCAAACGAATCAGCAGTTTTGTGAAAAAAGAAAACAAAAACACAAAAAGCAATATCACCTAAATGTGGTGAAGTGTGAAAATGTTCGAAATATTAGAACCGATTCGTAATAAAAACCAAAAACCGAAATCAAAACCGTTATTCGTTTAGGTTTCAATCCTTGGTTTGTTATAAACTTTTACGATTGTTTAGAACAATTTGAGAGAATAAATATTTT
The DNA here is from genome assembly GCA_951804985.1 of Dryomyza anilis. Classification (NCBI taxonomy): domain Eukaryota; kingdom Metazoa; phylum Arthropoda; class Insecta; order Diptera; family Dryomyzidae; genus Dryomyza; species Dryomyza anilis. The sequence goes on along the minus strand of OX638132.1, from coordinate 84,181,662 downwards.
TGACTTTTAAACAAATGGACAATGTAGTAAAAAATAAATGCATATGTAGTAATATTTTTTATTTTTTCCTGAAATTAAATAATTTTCTTGAAATAAAATATTAAATATAAATGCAAATGTAGTTGTATATCAGATGCGCATATTTTCTGACCTATAAAAACTATAAATTTAAAAATATGCCGGAAATATGCCCTAAGTAATTCAGACATCTGTCAAATCTTTTACTGCTTAAAGAACACTGATAAAAGGTTGTCAACCAAAAAATATAATAATGTCACATATTGAGAAAAATTACACAAAATCACTCAGTGTGGTAAATCACAAAAAGATCACGAGAAAATCAAACAGCATACAAAATTCATAATAATTGTACTTTTATTATTTACACACAGTTTTATTATTTTTTTTCTAATTTATTAATAAACATAATACCTAAGAATTGGTTTACCCAAACACATCATTGACTTGGTTTCGAGAAAAACGATAAAGAAGGTTAACATTAATTTCATAAATCTGAATATAGCATAGAAATTCGATTGCCAACTCCATTTACCCAAAAATGGCGTATGCAGCTAACCAGAGTGTGAAAAAAATACAAAAAATATCAAGCGGTGGTAAAAATCTCATAAAAATCACGCAATATCACACGGTGTGAAAAATCTGACAAAAAACACTCATATCACAAACGAGAGTCACAAAATTACGCGAGACTCACATATTTCACATCGCATAAAAATCACTATTTGAGAATTATCTCTCAATGTTGGCAACGTTGATCTGATGATTTTATGTAAAACAAACTCCTGATGTTCTTCGTGTAAAATTAGGAAGTTTTTGTCACGGGATCCTTTTTATTTTTTTTAAATTAATTTTTATTTTGTTGAATAATTGAATTCATCTTGTTATAAAAATTGTAAGTTTATCATTTAGAGACTTTCAGATATAATAAAATTTTTAAAAAACAATTTTAATTATTTGTAAAATGTGGTCTGTGAGTTTTTCTCTACAAATGACGAGTCAAACAGTTTATATATATATATATATATATATATATATATATATATATATATATATATATATATATATATATATATTTTAAGTTTAATATATAACACTTTATGATTATTTTAAAAAATTAGCTTTTCTTTATTTGACTCACTTGCTTAGTGTCGACCTTTGTACTGACTTCAACACTGACAATCAACATCGCACCTGTCAAACTCATCCTCACAACTGACTGACGATAACGCGCCACACATTACACAATCTGCAAATGGTCCTAGCAGCACCAACAGACTCTGTTACTAACGTTCAAAATAAATAAAAAAAATGCTTGAGAAAAAAAATTTGCGCCACACTGCAAAAAGTCAGTAATTTTCCGTATAATACTGGTTGCTGTGTGGATTTTTTCTAATTTTATCAATAGAAATCGCTTGGTTTGCAGCAGATTAGTAAAGCAATCAATTGTTTATTTAAAAAGAAAATATATATTTTATAATAACAATGAAAGCAACAAAAACATACAGTGGCAACACGAAATACAAAATGATATTGGGGGGGTTTTATTCTGTATTATGGGTTCATGTGTTGGCAACATGAAAAACTCGTAAATTAGTTATTGTGAGTGCTCTCAAGTGAATTAAGCATGTTAAGCTCTTAAAGTGAGTTGTTATTGGATATAATTTAAAATTTTAAAACATATTTTTGAAGCCAATTTTTATGAAAATAAAATCTTTAATTACACCAAAAATTTCATATAGTTGTTAAAAGTTTAAATGTTCATTTAAAATTAAAATGAGCACTAAAAATTTTATTTTTCAACTATAACTCAAAAGTAAAATGTTCACTAAAAATTCAAATATTCACTACAAATTCAAATTTGCACTAAAAATTCAATTGTACACTAAAAATGATCATTAAAAATTTAGATTTTGACTGCAAATTAAAAATGTTATCTTAAAAATGAAATATTCACTGAACATTCAAATGTTCACTAAAAATTCAAATGTTCAATAAAAATTTAAATGTTCACTTAAAATTCAAATGTTCCTAAAATTAAAATGTTCACTAAAAATTGAAATGTTCACTAAAAATTTAAATAATCACTAACAATTCAAATCGTTACTAAAATATAAATATTCCTGAAAAATTCAAATATTCAATAAAAATTCAAATGTTCACTAAAAATTCAAATGTTCACTAAAAATTGATATGTTCACTAAAAATTCATATGTTCACTAAAAATTCAAATGTTCCAAAAATTAAAATGTTCACTAAAAATTCAAATGTACACTAAAAATTAAAATATTCACTAACAATTCAAATTTTTACCAAAATTTAAATATTCTTTAAAATATTCAATAAAAATTCAAATTTTCACTAAAAATTCAAATGCTCACTAATAATTCAAATATTAACTAAAAATTTAAATGTTCCAAAAATTAAAATGTTCACTAAAAATTCAAATGTACACTAAAAATTAAAATATTCACTAAAAATTCAAATATTCACTAAAAATTTAAATGTTCCAAAAATTAAAATGTTCACTAAAAATTCAAATGCTCACTAAAAATTTAAATGTTCACTAAAAATTCACATGTTCACTGAAAATTCAATTTTTTTACAAAAATTCAACTCATCCCTAAAAATTTAAATATTCACTATTAATTCAAACATTTATTAATAATTCAAATGCTCACTAAAAATTAAAATGTTCACTGAAAATTAAAATCTTCACTAAAAATTCAAATGTTCCATCAAAATTTAAATGTTCATTAAAAATTCAAATATTCACTATAAATTCAAATGTTAACTAAAAACTCAGATATTTACTAGAAATTCAAAACTTCACTTAAAAATTTAAATGTTCACTTTAAATTTAAATGTTCACTAAAAATTCAAATACACAATAAAAATTCAAATCATCACTAAAAAATTATATATTCACTAAAATTTCAAATATTCACTAAAAATGAAAATGTTAACTTAAAATTCAAATGTTCACTAAAAATTTAAATGTTCACTAAAAATTCAAATGTTCACTAAAAATTCATTTTTTTTCCAAAAATTCAACTCATCCCTAAAAATTTAAATATTCACAAAAAATTCAAACATTTATTAATAATTCAAATGCTCACTAAAAATTCAATGTTCACTGAAAATTAAAATCTTCACTAAAAATTCAAATGTTCTATCAAAATTGAAATGTTAATTAAAAATTCAAATATTCACTATAAATTCAAATGTTAACTAAAAACTCAGATATTTACTAGAAATTTAAAACTTCACTTAAAAATTTAAATGTTCACTTTAAATTCAAATGTTTAGTAAAAGTTCAAATGTTCACTAAAAATTCAAATGCACAATAAAAATTCAAATCTTCACTAAAAAATTATATATTCACTATAAATTCAAATATTCACTATAAATTCCAATGATAACTAAAAACTAACTAATAATTTAAATGTTCACTAACAAATTTAAACGTTCACTAAAAATTAAAATGTTCACTAAAAAAAATGTTCACTAAAAAAATGTTCACAAAAAAAGTTCATTAAAAAAATTAAAGAAAACAACTAAAATTTTAATTAAAACCTTGAATTGAATTGCTAAACATTTAAGTATATTTATTCCAGATATATTATAAAAAGCGTCAAAAAAATAAACTGCTTGAATAACGTTTCATCGTTTTAAATTTGATCAAAAGAATGCTGCGTTTAATGCAATTTCTTTAAAGAAGAACAAAAACCAGCAACTCAATTCATTAGCGTTTACAATAATTTTGCTAGGAACAAAAAGAAAAAGCGAAGACTGCTGCCCGCAAGTTGACATCGAGCGCTGCTAAGAACAAAATCATAAAATTAAATTTCCGTAATAATGCGCTCAACTTGGCAAAAACTAAAAACAGAGCGCCAAAGAAAAACGTAAAGAGCTAAGAGCTACAGCAAGCAAATTAAAAGACAAAAAATGTAAAACAGAAACGAAAAAAAAATAGTAAAAAGAAATAAGAAATTGTGCTACAATGGCAACCCTTTCAAAACAAGGCGCGCAGGCACAGATTTGGCGGTCTGTGTGTCGTGTGTCGCCCACACAGTAGCTGCTCGATCGATCGATTTACAAGGATTTCCTGCAGCAATTTGCCAAGTTAACCGAAAACATATATTTTACAAAATCAGCCAAAAGAGAACCAAAAAAGAAAATAACAAAAAAAAAAATCGTATAAACCATAAATTGCTATTTTGTTGAAAGGTCAATTTTATTGGCTTTTAATTAATTTATTTATCAAGTGTGTGAACATGATAGCCAAAATGTAATAAATGTGCATAGCTTTAAAATGTTTTTTACAAAATGTAAACATAATAAAAACACAGTTTTCATTTGTTTTCTTGAATTTTATGCTTTACCATTCATTAGTTTAAAGTCAGGTCATTCTGTGAAATTTGCTTATTTCGCTTTAGTTGGTATTCGTTGTCCTGTAGCAACTTTTTTTGTTTTTCTTAAGAAATTAAATTTGTAAAAATATTCAATCGTTGCAGGATTCAACTTGCAGCAAAGAAATAAGAGATGTAGAACAAAAAGGAATAAACGTCTTGCAAATGAAGCAGTTATTTATGGCGCTTAACCGCGTCTCCCAGGATCTTCTAACAGCTCGTTTCGTTCATACACGTCGCAACATTTTACAATTTCCATCAAGTCCAATGGAAAGTTTTTACCTGATAGCGACATTTTATTTTTAAAGTGAACTTTCGCAAATTAAAGATTTGCGAATAGAATATTCCTTCAAATGACTTTTTTTTCTTAAATAGAAATGTGAAAAAATACATATCTGAAATATATATACATTGAGATGGATATATCCATGGTTTAAATAATTGCATCATGAAATAGGTGTAATTTTTGAATAAAACAAAATGTAGAAAAATAAAAGTGCCTATTTTTAAAACATATATGCGGATTCATGGACTAATATTTTGCTAATAGTTCTAGGCTATTATAGTTGCTAATTTTGACTGCATACACAATTTTTTTTTCTATTACTTAAGATTTTTAAGAAAATTGCGCTCGATATTTAGGTTCATTTTCAGCCACTATTTAGAGTTAAAAAAATACAGTGCCTTATACAACTAGTTTTCCAAAAAACTGTAAACGCAGTTTTTCTTTCAATTGTCAAAACTATTAACAATATACCGACAAATACTATTATTCCGTTAGGTTTTTAAGATATTTGCATCTAAACTCGATAATTTTTTTTTTTTTTTTAAGAATATTTTTGGACGATTTTTTTAGCATTTTGGATCAATGATAAATAATAAAATGATTTATGGTTATATATTATATAGTTAAAGCTAACGATGAAAATTACTAACTTTTTCTTATCGGTTCCTAATTTTAAAATATGCCCTATCAACGCAGTTACTAGAATTGATGCATTGCAAAAATCATGTTGAGTAGTGTTATAATTTCGTTTTCTATTACATGCGATAAACAAATACCTAACATGTTAACACTTCTTTCCACACACAATTTAAAATGATTCGATTGCTGTTGTAAGTTACATCTTATAACACAAAAGTAACACAGAGAGTTTAAGAAAACTTTTTAAATGCTCCAAATTTGCACAATTTGAGAAATTTTGTTTTGTTTGCAAACATTTCAGAATTTTCCATTTGAGTTTTGCATTTGTGTTGTGTGAACGAATGTATTTTGGGCAAAGTTGCATGTTTTATGTGCGGTCGGGCAGTGCAATTGAATTTTAATAATTTATTCGATTAACAGCAGCTGTGTTTGTCTTTGTGCTTCGACGAGAAGTATTTTGAACTTGAAGTTTATTTTGTGGTGATTTAATTGCTGATTTATAGAGTATTACAATGTGTATGAAATATGCATAGTGTGTGGGGTAGGGTTTCAAAATGATGCGAGTGCCTTAAGCAGTTGAACAAGCAAATAAAAAAATAAGTATTGAACATTTATTTTTATTAAACCACAAAAATTAAATTTACTCAATTGACGACACGCAGCGAAAAAAAACTGGTTTTGGTGATCATATTTGAAGGGCTTTGTACTATGATTGAGTTTATATTTGTAGCCAAACATTTAATATATCTATTATGAAGCTCAGTGACAATATTGTGTACCTTAATATGATCAGTAGACATATTACGATTTCATACAACCATACTATCGTCTTCTGAAGACCATAGTATGATTTCACACAACTACACTATGGCCCTCAGTTACCATATCACGATTTCACACATTATGGTTGTGGGCCTCAGTGACCATATTATGTTTCCACACAACCAATCATATTATAATTCTCAGTGACCATATCTAGATTTTATACAACCATACTTGGACCTCAGTGACCATATTATGTTTCCACACAACCATATTATGCTTACACTCAACTACACTATGGTCCCCAATGACCATATCTCAAATTCACACAAACGTAATATGGTCCTTAGTGATCATATTATGTTTAACACAACCATATTACTATTCTCAGTGACCATATCTCAATTTCATACATCCATACTTGGTCCTTAGTGACCATATTATGATTCCACACAACCATACTATGGTCGTCAGTCACCATATCACGATTTAACACAACCATAATATGGGCCTCAGTGACCATATTATGTTTCCACACAACCAATCATATTATAATTCTCAGTGACCATATAAAGATTATATACAACCATACTGGGACCTCAGTGACCATATTATGTTTCCAGACAACCATATTATGCTTACACTGAACTCTACTATGGTCCCCAATGACCATATCTCAAATTCACACAACCGTAATATGGTCCTTAGTGATCATATTATGAATCCACACAACCATACTATGGTCGTCAGTCCCCCTATCACGATTTAACACAACCATAATATGGTCCTCAGTGATCATATTATGATTCCACTTAACTGTACTATGGTCCTCAGTGATCATATCACGATTTCACACATCCATAATATGATTATCAGTGACCATGTTATGTTTCCACAAAACCATATTATAATTCTCAGTTACCATATCTCGACTTCATACAACCACACTTGGTCTTCAGTGAACGTTTTATGATTACACAGAACTATACTATAGTCCTCAGTGACAATACCACGATTCCACACAATCATACATATTGTCCTTAGTGACCATATTATGTATTCATACAATCATATTATGATTCTCAATGACTATATCAGGATTTTATATAACCATACTTAGTCCTGAGTGACCATATTATGATTCCACACAACCATACTTAGGACATCAGTGACCATATCACGATATTAGACAACCATAATATGGTCTCAGTTACCATAATATGATTGAAACCAACCATACTATAGTCCACAGTGTCCGTATTGCGATTTCACACAACCATACTACGGTCCTACGTGATTAGTGTTTATATTTAATGACCTATATGATCCTTAAATTCCCGAAGAAGTTAATTGAAGAGTAATTATAAATAAAACATATGTTTAATTAATAAATATTATGTTTATATTATTTTATTTATATTTTAATTAAATGTTCTTGGTTCTTATCTACCATATTTTTATTTTTCACTATATTATGTTAACTAAAAGATTGTTAATATCGTGTTATGATTGGTATTTACCATATTTTGGTTATTATCAACCATACTTTGGTTTTTCAGAGTGTCCATTTTATAATATGCTTATAGCAACCATATTATTGTTAAAATACAATTAAAAATACTATAAACATTCATTACGACAACCATTTATGGTTGTAGAGAGCATAGTGCATACTTGTCGAGATCATATCGCAACCATATTTTTTTCTCTGCGTGTTTGCTACACAATATTGTCATCCAACAACACACCTATAATAACACACGTGCACTTGTCACACACATAGCAGTCAGTGTTCAGTGTTCGTGCATTTACGAAATATTCACGGATCATCATCATATGCGCGCCACGTACTGTGATTTTTTTTCCAATGGATTATATGGACTTTTTGTTCAATTAACGTTGTGCAATTTAAAGGTTTTACAATAATTTTTGGTCACAATTTCGTGGTAATTTTGCTGCGACTTGTTAGGTTGCAGGTAGAGGCACCTACTACAATTCGTGTTTGTTTAATGCAGTTATTTTGTAATTTATTTTTATTTTTTAAATATTGTTTTTTTTTTTTTTTGGTATTAATTGAATTTTTGTTGTGTGCTTGCGTGGGGTTAATTTGCGTTGATCACCAGTGCTGCGCAGCAGGACTCCGCACCGGACGTGCTTTCGTTTGCATTTTAGTGATTTTGGAAAAGTGTGAAAATCTAAATTGAATTAAATTGTAATTTTCAAATATGGTTTTGCGACGCATAACGACTGCAATATGTACAGATTGATTTTGTGCTATGCGTTTGAAGTTAATTTCTAATTAGATGGTAACTGTAACACGAAACAAATCGGGGGCGAAGTAGACACAAAATGACTTTTGTACGTGCTTCACAAGTATTAAATATTTTGGTTTAGATTTTTTTTTGTTGTAAAATCTGAATGTTAATGATACTTATATTGATAATTTAATGAATTTTTTATTTATTTCAGGGATTACAATTGTTTAAAATCGTCTATTTCCTAAAACATAGACCAGAACTAACTATTGACCTTTCCATTTCGTTTTTCACTGAAAGCTATAATTTTTCAAATAATATTAAGGTTATTGGTTGAGAGATAATCTTTACTTTAAAATATAAAGGGCTTTGGTTGAGAGTTATATAAAAACCTTTATTTTAAACGTTTCGTTTAATAGTTGTTAATAAACCGAAAATTCAGTTGGTCTCATTTAAAGCGAATTCATATAAAATCTTAGGAGAACAGGAAAATTATGGATTTTTGGCATTCAAGCGAAATTATTCGACGTATAGAGAAGAGATGGATAGCATTAAATTTATTTCACAACTAAAAACTAACAATTAAAATGACTACAATAATTGCAACTTACAATTAATATACCAATTGTTAATTGCATAATACAAGTTCGTCATTAGAACATCTCCAATTTATCAGGTGAATCACATTTTAAATTTTATACATTTTCTTTTTTGTAAAATGTTTTTCGAAAATTAAGTTGTTTTAATCGTCCAAAATTTAGGTTTAAATTTTTTTCGAAAATTTTCGAACATTGTTTTTTTGTCAAATTTATATATATATATATATATATATATATATATATATATATATATATATATATATATATATATATATATATATTTTTTTGAAAAATGTTGATTTCGAAACTTTATAATTTTTTTTTTGTTGGGTAATGGTTTTTCGAAAATTGCGTTGTTTATATCTTCCAACATTTTTGTTTAAATTTTTTAGCGAAAATTTTCGAATATATATTTTTTTCGAAAATGGTGATTTCGAAATTTTATATATTTTTTTTGGGAAATGGTTTTTCGAAAATTGCGATGTTTTGTTTAAATTTTTTTCGAAAATTTTCGAACATTTTTTTTTATCGATTTTCTGTTGTTTTAAAAAATTGTGTTTTTTTGTCGTCCAAATATGTTTTAACAATTTTTTAATATTTTCGAAATTTTTCGAATATTGTCGTTTTTTTTTTTGATAAATCGACTATTGCGTTGTTTTTGTCGCCCAAAAATTTTTTAACAACATTTTTTTTTCGAAATATTTCGAACATTGTTATTTTTGTCAAATACATTTTTTTTTACATTTTTTATCAATTTTTTTTTTTTTTTTGACAAAAAAAATGTAATATTAGCTTTAACGGTTATATCTCCATATATACCCAAATTGGTAATTAAAAGTTACGATCAGTATGTGCTCCAGATATACTGGAAGTCATCTGAAAAGAGAATTGTGTATCTTAATTTCTCAAAAATGACTAATAAGAGATATATTTTGTTACCCTTTATATCTCTCGCTGTTCACTCTCGCAGACAGATGTACATTGCTTAATGGACTCAGTAGATGTTCCAAATTACAAATTTGTGTACTTTTCTATTTCATACGTACCACCAATTTTAATACACTGTTACGAAAATTCAGTCTACGGAAAACTGATCTAAAAGTTCGTATCTCTGGATTGTGTACAAAATAAAAACACTATTATGTTTGGTTTAAATTATAACAAATAACTTTATTAATTCACTTTAATAAACAACTTTACTAATAACAAATTCTAACAACTATTGCATGACCACTATTTAACTTGACATTTATCACACGAAACGCACTCGACCACTTTCCAATCACTACTGAAGTGCTGTGCCTCCGATTTGGTGCCCTTATATATAGCATGCATCAGTTCGACATGTTTCGAGAACGTTCTACTCGTTTCGTGAAAGACGCACGCTATTGGCATCTCATTCGCACTCATGTGTTTTAATGTGCTGATCTTCCATCTTTTTATCGCACATTGCTTAATTCGCTGAATGATCTTCCGTCTCTTTCTAACACATTGCTTAGTGCGCTGAATGATCTTCCGTCTCTTTCAAACACATTGATTAGTGCGCTCTCATTTATTATTGTTGATTGCTTGCAGAGTGGAGCAAATTACCTCTTTTCGTAACAATACCCTTTCACTTTTAGTGTAGGGTGAACAAAAATTTAGATCTTAGAGCTTCAACATGATCTGATCTGGTCATATTTTCCCGCATAGAACTAAGGCAACTATTTCGTACAAGAACTCCGAATCCGTGAACGAATTGAAACGATTATAAAAACCGAAACTTTTATTTATTGGGCTTCAAGCCTTTTCTGTACCACATTTTTGTCATGTAGTTTAGACTTCGAAAGATTTTAATACAATTCAAAAATGAAATTTGCATGAAATTCTGCCGTTATCTGTGAGTTAGCATGCTAGAAAAATGCCAACAAAATTTTCGAACTTTGTCAAAAATGTATTCGCAGCTCATTTTTTAAAATTGAGACAACCCAATAGACATTTATGCTTGAAAATACGCATATTGTACGCTTACTCAACTAAATATTTCATTTAATATAAGCGTACGATTTTCTTTGGAAAACGTGTCTTAAATATAGCAATATTCAAGATATAGGAGCTTCACCAGTACATGTGTGCTTTTCTGTGTTAATAAACATTTCATAAATGTTTTTAAAACATGTTTTTTATATTTTGGATTTTCATAAATTGTACATGATTTACAGGTATATTTCAAAATGCCGAGTCTGCCATGTCTCGGAGACCTTCGATGCCTCGAAGCTTTCTCGAATAACTTCGATAAAAAAGTTCGATCTCGTTGCATTCTCGATTCTAATTTTTAATAATTTTCGTACATTCAAATTCTTTGACAAGATACGATATTTAAAGATTTATCAAATCGATATCGCAATATTTTTCGCAGCAATCTCGAACTTTGATCATTTTTTTCTTCGATATCGTTCCGATTTCGAAAAATGTCTCGTATAGAGAAAACTCCGACAAAATGTTTCGATATCTACCTACCATCTAGGTCCAATTTGACGCTCGATATCGTTACGAGAACGTCTCCGATGTCGTGTGATTTCTCCATCTACTCGCATTGATCTCGTAACGATATCGATACGAATGGAATACTGGGTAAAGTATACACGTTTTGTATATGGTTTTATATATTATATTCAGAATGTATTATTCGTGTATTTTTGTGCAAATTGTAGGGATTTAATAGATGTTTATATACACTCATTGAAAAACGTATATTAACTGTTTTAAATAAACATAGATGAGTTTTTAAAATATGTTTTTATAAATGTGTTTCAAAACGTGTTGAAAGATCAAAAAAACTATATAAAAAAAGAAATATATATTGGTTAGTTCGAACAGCACCCATAGAAGGCATATCTGCATGAAGATTTCATACATTGCAACGACAAAAAGCCCATGACATTCGCTACATCGTCGAGCATAATATGGGCATTTCGCCGATGTGAAGCACCAGCATCATATGACATACTGCGGTCAAAATCGAATAAACGCCCACCACCAACAGATCTAAAACTACCACCTTGTAATTTTCATTACTTTTATAGTTAATAATAATTGATGCCCCGCACAATTATATGTACTGCTCAAAATGCGTTGAAAACTATTTGGAAGTACGTTAATTTCAAAACAATTTATTCAACAAATTCAGAACTTAAACCGACAACCAAAAAATACGTGTGAAAATAAAAATAAGTAAGTTATTTATCAGGATTCTAAAAATACTGTATAAAAATAACTGGAAAACATTTATTTCAAAACATTTTCTTATAATAGTTTCACAAATATTTCGATATTTCGATACATTTGTGAAAATAAAGATACGTAAATGTTATATAAATATATTCAAAATGTTGTCGAAATGTATTTATTAGTAAGTTAATTTCCAAACATTTTTACTATTCGCTTATAAAATTGTTTCTTGGGAATTCTTTTATCAATGTTTATCACTTTTCGAAGCATGTGTTGAGGTTTAACATGTTTACAAAAAAAAAAACATAAAGTGTATTTTATCTTTTATTCACTCTCAGATAACTTGGAAAAACTTAAGTACAACACAAAACAAACTCATAAGTGAACAAATATATGCAATGCCCCGGGTGCAAAGATATGTATTCGAAAGTTTTTGCACAGAAACATTTTTTATATAGCTTAACAAGCCGTTGACAGTTACAAGAAAGCGACGAGCAATAAAAATGAAGATTTTGGTGGCAGAGAATGAACTGGAGAACATGATTTAAAAATAAAAACCTCATGTTTTTGTATAAAAATATTTATAATTTACACATTTAATCGAACCAGAATATAGATTGTGAATTCGGACTAACTTTGTTAATATGCATCATATACGCCTCTAACTTTGCACATTTAATGTACATTGCAGGATCTTTAAATTATTGGAATAGATTATTTAGAACCAGAAAATCAAGTTTCTATATTACATGAAAACAGTAAAAAATTATATATTATTGCTCTGCCCTTAGCCTTACATGAAATTTTCAAAATTAAATATAATGAAAAATAAAAAATATAAGAAAGGAACGCAAAAAGCATCGTCTCAAAATTGTCTCACATAATAAATATTTAATTTGACACACAATTTGACATGCAAAATATATGAATATTTTTCTCAACTTCTAATTACAGATGAGCCAAAAAAATTATAATAAAACAAATAAAAATAAAAAGTTGCAAAAATCACAAGTAATTTTCGTAGTTTTGAATTATTCCACATTACATCCACCCCGTCATAGATGAAAAAAATGCTATCTCTGTTGCCAAAAAATGCAAACATTAAATCAACACAGCACAACTTAAGTCATAACGCCACAAAGGACGAAGGGAGTCTTCATGCAATGATAAAACTCCAGCAGTATAAAAATCAGTAAAAACTGCGTCAGAAATTCAAGTGAGACACCAACGCATTGCCAGACAGAATATTAAAAAAATGGTTTTAAAGTAGTTTTTATTTTATTTGGAAATATACCAACGTTTTATAATAGCAGCAGGTACCGAATAAATCTTTGTCAAGTAACAGAAAAATGAAATTATGATTTTTGAATTTTTACATAAGAAGATTGAAATTCATGAAGCTCGATTTATCAATTCATACGGAAAACATACCAAATTAATACTAATTTTTTTATACAAAAACAAATGCATAACAAATTCATACCAAATTCAATACAAATTAATACTTAATTCAATCCAAATACATACAAATCAACATCAAATTCATACCACACCTAAATCATACCACACCAATTACTACGAAATTCACACCAAACCATACCAAATTCTACAAAAATTCATGCCAAAATTATACTAAATTCAATCCAAAAAAAATAAAATAAAATTTCATACTAAATTTAATCTAAATTCATACCAAACACATACCGCATTCTTTCCAAATCGATTCTTTATGCATACAAAATTCATACCTAAGTCATAACAAATTCATACCTAATTCATAACAAATTCATACCAAATTCATACCTATTTCATTCCAAATACCATAATACAAATATCATACCGAATTCATAACAACTTCATACCAAATTCATACTAAATTCAATGCAAATTCGCACAAAATTCATTCCAAATTTATACCAAATTCTTACTTAATTCAATCAAAATTAATACTTAATTAAATCCAAACACATACAAAATGCATACCATTTCATACCAAATTCTACTAAATTCATGCCAAATTAATACTAAATTCAATCCAACTTAATACCAAATTTATATTAAATTCAATTCAAATTCGTACCAAATTGTTACCAAATTTATAATAAATTTATACCAAATTCAAACTAAATTCAAACGAAAAACCATACCGAATTCATACTTATTTCAATCCAAATACATACAAAATTTCATATCAATTTTATAGCAATTTCATACTTAATTCGATGCAAATCATTACTTAACTCAATTCAAATACATAGAAAATTCACACCAATTTCGTAGTTAATTCTACAAATACCTTACCAAATTCATACCCAATTAATACCAAATTCACACAAAATTCATACCAACGACATACCAAATTCACAACAAACCATACCAAATTCTACAAAAATTCATGACAAAATTATTCCTAAATTCTATCCAAATTAAAATAAAATAAAATTTCATACTAAATTTAATCTAAATTCATACCAAACACATACCAAATTCTCTCCAAATTGATTACTTATTCATTCAAAATTCATACCAAATTCATACCAAATTCATACCAAATTCATACCTATTTCATTCCAAATACCAAAATACAAATATCATACCAAGTTCATACCAAATTCATATCAAATGAAATGCATATTCTTAACACATTATTTCCAAATTCATATCAATTATAAAAAAATCATTGAAAATTCATTGTTTTTTTTAATGAAAACATTTATTTGCAATATTCATCGAAAAAAAACAAATAAATAATTTATTTTAAAATTTGATTTATAATTTTAATAACATATCGACGCCACTTACGTAAACCAACATATTTCAATTCGCTTACGAAAAACGGCACATTAAAAAATTTTCATTAAAACAAGCATAACTTTTATTTATCCACGAACAGAAGCATTCAATTACACAGTGCGACACTAAATTTAGTGACGGAGATTTGATAATTTTTTTAGAATCCTTGAGTAAGCTGACGAAATTTTACCCAACAAACTTAGGTCCTATCACGTTAGGGTAGAGGTTCTAAAATGACTGCAATATTACCGTTGATTTATTGAGAAAACTGTAGTAGTTATGGATTTGTTGTCCGAGATACAAATGTAGACACTATCCAAGGCTTCGTATTTGTAGTACATATTCAATTTTTATCTCGTCCTTTTAATACCAATATTAATGATTTTCAAAGGATCAATCTATATAATCGACTAATTTTATATTAAGGAGTTACAAATGTATCATATTGTCTATGGAAAAAATATTAAGCATAAAAAAACATAAAAAGTAGCCAAATATGTGAAAGCCGTACGAGCTATAGTTTCTCTAATACTGAGCACTGCAAAGTATATTTTATTTTATATGAAACTGCAAAATCGAATGATCCTTTAGCGGTTCCAAGCATTTGGCTTAATCAAAAATTTTATCATACTATAAAATTATATTCTATCATTTCAGGATTACGAGGTATTGACCCACAAATATCTCGTAAATCCTTAATTTTCATAGTAACATTTCTGTACAACGTTATTAGATATGAATTTCTTGACTGAAAACCAAATGTTGTTATTCACTTAAGGATCTTTTCTGTAGTACATTTTAATTTTCTATCTTGTCCTTAAACCATCAATATTAAGGATTTCAAAAAATGTCTTCAGATAATTGGTCAAATTTATATTAAGAATTAAAAAATGTACCATTATGTCTTTGGGAAAAAATATTAAGCACATTAAAACAGTAAAAATGTTCATAGAACTCAAAGTTATGCGTGTTATGGTTTCTATTATATTAAGCACCGAATGTATATTTTTCAAATTTTCAAGAGTACAAAAACTAAAACGATTCGTTGTATTGGAATAGATTATTTTTTAAATGGTTCCAGCGATTTTGATTCATTTTCATTCAATATCAATAATGTCTTAAATAAATTTATGTACTACAAACTTGTGACCTATCACTTGAAGATTAGTTTTTGTACTTATGAAAATTTGAAAAAATATATTCAGTGCTTAATATAAAGGGAACCATAGCCATAGGAACCACACGAATTAGCCATACCATATACCTAAAATAACACAGTGCACTGTATTATATATGCCATGAAAAAATCTCATTCCAAATTTCTCCACGAACTAAAGCATAATTTTATTTTTCACACGAATATAAATATATCTATATTTTTGCTACGAACAAAAGCACATTTTTAATTTAGCCACGAATAAAAGCACATATGTATTTTGGATACAGATATACAGAATACACAGTTTATTTGTCGGTAATAAGTTAGAAAAGGGCCATGTAGTTTAGTACGCCCTAATTTCTTTATTTTTTTTATTGTTAACATGGTATTCGAGTAGATATAGATTCACACCCAGGTGCATCAATGAAACATTTTGTTTGATGAAACACTTCCAATGGGCATATATTCACATCTAGTTTTGTCATTAGAACCTTATTCAGGTGCGTCACTGGAATATTTTTGGATCATACCTGTTCAAATTTACATCCACTCGCTGTTTTTCGATAAAATTGAAACGTGCGGGTTTTTGTAAGAGGTATCGAGGTACCGTAGCCGCGGTAGCTTAGTGGTTAGTGCTTTGCACTGCGAGCCGAAAGGTCCTCGGTTCAAGCCTGGACTGGGGCTAACAACATCTTTTCATAGAAACATTTTTCTATACCGCGCTACCTCTCGGCAATAAATGGCAAACCTCCGAGAGTAAACACATTGCCTATGTAAAGAGAGTCGGCAATAAACTATAGGTCCCACCACTTTGAGTACAAATGTAACACGCACAACTCAAAATGGTGAGAGAGCTCGGCCTAAGTTCTTATAGAACTGTAGTGCCAAACTATTATTATTATATCGATATTAAGGGGATTTTTCATCATCACCAGTTTTACACCAACTGACACTTTAAATAAAGAAACACTTAACTGGATATTGTGGAAACACTCCAAAGAATTGTGAAAAATTAAAATTACTTTGGTAAAATTTATAGTTGGGCCTGTTAGTTTTTTTTTTTCTAATATCATAAAAATCTTCTTTAAAACAGAAATGCAAATAAAACGGGAAACCTTTATATCATATCGTCACTGACATGCCAAAGGGACGAATGTACTATTTTAAAAATGTAGGAAAATCAAATTATAAAGTTTGAATTGCTTTAAAAATTAGTAAAAACTATTTTTTAGTTTTTTTTCTTTGTTATTTTTGTTTATTCATCAATTAGCATAACGTATATAAAAAAATCTTTTGATTTGGATAACTATACATACAACATAAATAGCGATTCTGTGTGGCTATATCCTGATCAGAACACAAATATTTTTGTTTTTTTGCCATAACTTTTTATGGCTACGAATTCAAATTCGAATTCAAATAGTGAAGTAAAATCATTAATTGGTTGTTTTTAAAGCACCTAT
The DNA here is from genome assembly GCA_951804985.1 of Dryomyza anilis. Taxonomy (NCBI): domain Eukaryota; kingdom Metazoa; phylum Arthropoda; class Insecta; order Diptera; family Dryomyzidae; genus Dryomyza; species Dryomyza anilis. Next base: position 84,164,066 of record OX638132.1, on the reverse strand, counting down.
CGAGTAGCCGCGGTAGCTCATTGGTTAGTGCGTTGGACTGCGAGCCGAAAGGTCCCCGGTTCAAGACTGGACTGGGGCTAACAACATCTTTTCATAGAAAACAGTAAATGGCAAACATACGAGAGTAAAACCATAGCCTATGAAAAAGCTCTCACCCGCCGTTCGCAATAAACTGTAGGTCCCACCACTTTGAGTACAAATATAACACGCACAGCTCAAAATGGTGAGAGAGTCGGCCGAAGTTCTATACAGGATTGTAGCGCTAAACTATTATATTATATTATTATCAATTAAAATCATTTTTTTTAAATCATTTGCAAAAAAATAGCAAAATTCGAAAAAAAAATTCCATAACATTTTATTCATAAAAGATAAAATAGTGGTATAAAGCGATTAATTGTTTGTCGATCGGCATCATTATATAAAAATAATTTTTCGAATTTAGTAATGCAAAAACTAATTTGTCGGACTCTAGGTCTACCAAATTCAATATGTCTTGACAAAAAACCAAAAACTTTTTGGCCGACCATACCGCTGTTTCGGAAGCAACCAAGCTTGTATGCAGTTTGCGATTAGCTAAATCTATAACTTCACTTTGTATAATGAACAAAATGCGAATTCTGTTCTGCACAAAGTGACGAGAAGGCAAGCAGCAAGAATTTTTGTAATTTGCAAGAAAAATGTATGAAAAAATATTTTTAAATAATGACGCCATTCGATAGGTGTATTAAAACAAATAAATCATGCTTTTACATCATTATTTTATCTTGTACCAGTGAAAAGTTATGACTAAAAAACGAAAAGATTCGCCTTTTTGGCATGACAAAATTTTCAATTTTGCAAATTAGTCCTTTTTGTTTTGTTGTTTGTGGCTAGAAATATGCAACAAAGCACACACAACACTAAATTCAAAAATGTAAAAAAAACGCAAATGTCAAAAATTACACATTTCGCCCTTTGGCATGATAGTGACGATATTTTAGTTTTGGCGATCATTTTAGTTTTAAAAAATCAAACGGTTTTAACAGGATATCTGTTTCGGTTACATTCTCAATTCTTTTTTAAAACCATTTGATTTTTTTTAACCAGTCTTTGTATTTCAAAGGTGTCAGCATCGAAATTATATTTAGGCCTGAAAAAATTACGTACATAAATGTAGGAAATATTTCACGGTATAATGAATATAATTTTTATAGTGATGCAGACAATAACAGATATTATATAACAGATAATTTATAAAACACACAAATTCGAAAACTGTCCGAAATGAGAATTCATTTTAAATTTCATACTGAATCTACTCATTAAAATGACGGCCATTAATGGTTTATTTGATCACACTAAGCCGACAAAAATGCTCGAGAAAACCTCAAAAGCACAAAAACCATAGCCAACAACCCTAGTAGGGCCTCGTCATATCCCGATCATCTCAAATAATGACATGATCACTTCATGACCATGGCCCTACCAAAATTTCTACTAGCCCTAGTAGAAATTTACCCGATGCACCATCGGGAAATGATCGGGTTTATGTTGGGTAAGCCCTATTAGAGAAAATATGATCATTGCATTTGCATGCCCTTATCATGCTTACCATACCAGGGTTTACATTATCTAAACAGTCAATGTTCCCGATCATAGCTACATTATTTGTTCCTCATAACGAAATTAGCATCAGACAATGATCGAGATTTAATGAGAGAAACACTATTATGCTCGTGCTCTGACAAGGCAATTGTCGGGTAAGTAATAAAATGGGGAATTGCCCGATCAGTACATGATCATGATCTGAGGTCAGTACATGATCAGGACACTGCGTTACAAGGACATTATGGGCCTCGTCATATCCCGATCATCTCAAATAATGACATGATCACTTCATGACCATGGCCCTACCAAAATTTCTACTAGGGAGGGAAGTGCATATTATTGTAAACCCATAAAAAATGCATGCGGCTAAAAGTTTATTACCCCAGAACCAAACATTTCTAAACCTGCAACGACACAAAAACACGCATAAAGTAGGTACTTATGTTATAGAAACTTTTATATATAATAATATGTGGTATATAACAGTTCTCGGCCATTTAAACGGCAACAAGCAAATCGTGTTTAATTCTTATCGCATCGAAGGAAGCCTTAAAATCGGCGTCAAAGTCGATAAAGCGAGGAAGGACGAAGCAGCTTATTTAGAAAATAAATAGAAACAAAAGGCTACTTAAACCACGCTCAATATGAAACACACACACATCTGGAAAAGGCCATTGATGAAGCGAAGTAAACTGAACACAAGCAGCACAGGTTGTTAATGGCTGGGTACTTTTGGGCCACGCAGTTAACTATGGGTTAAATACAAAAAAAAAACACCAAAAAAAGTGAGTAAAACGTTAAAAAAACAAAAACATGAGCAACGCTGCATAACTCTTCTGAAGACAGACATCTCGTTCGGACAGAAAATTGAAAACTTAACTTGCGCCAAAACATTATTTGCGCTGTGTGTGTAGTACCAAGAATGGTGGTTTACAATGGGCGGCTGCTTGCACATAACATTCAGAAATGACAGGACAGAAAGACCGACCGTACGGGCGGCCGTCGTCTGTTAGCCAAACACTTTAAGCACAGCAATGTGTGACGTTTTCTTGACGGCGTTGACTGCTAACGTAGTTTGCTGTTGGTTGGCTGCGTTAATAGTGTCAACAGCAACAATAAGTACTAAGCTGAGCATTGTCGCGAATGACTATATGTCAAAGTCGTAGATCATCCTTTGAATCCGTTTGTAAATGCGTTAACATGACTGACGTATGATGAACGATGACGTAGAAAAGTTTCATTTTGTAAACCGCCTAGTGCACGTTTTTTCCCATACTCATAGAAATTATGTGGCGTCCATAATATAAAATAATAGTTTTTACTATTGAAATTATTATTTGGGGTTTTATTTTTATTTATTATTTGAATTTTTATTATTTGCAAGAAAAATGTTTGGCCAATTATATTTTTAATAATGATGTCAATTGATAGGTGTTTAGGAAACTACTAATTAATGTCTTAACATCACTATTTTATCTTGTGTCAATAAAGAGTTATAGCAAAAAAACGAAAAGATTCGCCCTTTTGGCATGCCAAGATTTTTAATTTTTCAAATATTTTCGTTTTTTAGCTATAACCCTTTATTGGTGCAATATAAAATAGTGATGTAAAGGCAATAATTATTTGTTTCTAAAGCACCTATCGATTGGCATCATTATTTGAAAATATTTTGCCAAACATTTATCTGAGAAATAAAAAATGAAAAATTGATATTTGGAAAATTATTTATAAATAATGATGCCAATCGATAGATGCTATAAAAGGAAACAATATATGCCTTAAATCACTATTTTTTCTTCCACCAATAAATAGTTATAGCAAAAAAACGAAATGATTCGCCCTTTTGGCAAGATAAGATTTTTCAATTTTTCCGATTTCTTCGTTTTTTTGTTTAACCCAAGTTAAAAAAAAAGTGGTGTAAAGATATTAATTGTTTGTTTTAAAGCTCCTATCGATTGGCATCATTACTAAAAAATATGTTGCCAAACATTTTTCTTGCAAATAACAAATGGCAAATTCATGTTTGGCAAAATATTTTTAAATAATGATTCCAATCGATAGTTGTTTTAAAAAACAAAAAATGAATGTCTTTACATTCCTATTTTATCTTGCGCAAATAAGTAGTTATAGCAAAAAAAAACAAAAATATTTGCGTTTTGGTCACGATATAGCCACACAAAATCCGTATTTATAATACAGTATGTTGTCCAAATTCAAAGATATTTTATATACTTTATGATAATTGATGAATAAAATTAAATAATAAAAAAATTGAAAATAAAAATAGTTCTTACTGATTTTTAAAGCACTTCAAACTTTAACATTTTAATTTACCAACATTTTTAAAAAAGCACATTCGCCCCTTTGGCATGACAGTGACGATAAGTGTTTGATTTACGTCCAAAAGTATTTTATATATTTTTACTACATCGATGTAGTTGTATTTGTATGCAAAACTACCATATACACTTACTGCAATCTATAAAACATTTTTATGGAATTAAACCATATTTTTGTATTTAATTAATTTAAAACTTAATTATGAAGATAGGTTATTACTAAGTTTTTACTACATTTATCACTTATTTAAATATCATTGTATGAACATAACTACAACAGCATTTTATTTACTACATTATGTATTTATTTGTATGTCATAGATATTGTTGGAAAAAGTACTACTTCTGCAATTATTTTTGCTGCATTCTGTATTTATATTTCACAGATTGTTGCACTGCGAAAAAAACATACTTGAAAATTAAGAACAAATGTTTAAAAATGAAATAATTCAAATAAAATTGTTTTAAATTTTAATAAAATTGTTTAAAAATTTTTGTTGAAAACAAATGATTAAAATGAAATTAAAATGAAAAGTTTGATTTATTGTTAATTGTCAATTGTGTTTAATATTAACACAATTTTATTTTATTTTAAAACATTTTTCCCTCAGTGTATAAATACTTGTGAAAGTGCATAATAATTACATTTGCATTATTTTCAAAAAAAAAATATTTTTCGAAAAATAAAAATTTACTTAAGAACTGAAAATTATTGCAAAAAATGAACGAAAAATAAATATTTTGATTGAGATTTGGTTTGATGAACAGCATTCTACAATATGAAGTACATATATGATGCATTTGATATATTTGTTTATTAATATGATGAAAGAATACATACAATTCATCATAATGATGAACATTATTTCCACAGTTATCAAGCATTCATCATATTTATGATCGCATTCATAACACACTGTTTCGGTCATTCATCAAATTGATAATGAATTCATAACTTTGATGTTTTGTAGTTAACAATATATGTAGAATATATAAAGAGTTCTTCAACACAACGGAATACATCAATATGATGTACATTTTTTTCAGCGTGAATTTCGCAGTAAATTAGTCATGTGTGCGCACGAACTTAAAATAATAAAGAAATGCAGAATAATACATTATACAATTACTGCGTTATGTAGAAAAGGAACTTTTAATACATTGTGTAGTCAAATTCAGTCAATCAAATACAATTGTATTGAAAACTTAATAAAATGTACTCGAGATTCCAATCTCGAAGTATTTTAACAAGTCCGGAACTTTCGGTATTAAAAAAAAAATTCAGGGATCCCGAATTATAGAATTTGGTATTACAGTTATCCGGGCTATGGGGGCGATTATCACAAGGCAATATTACTGCGCGCTTCAACATGCCGAAGCTAGCGCAATCCTTGTCGGTGTCGTCTCAAGTCAACTAACTGGACGCCAGAATTGACAAATTTTCAAATGGTGACACTTCCACTTCGATGGAAGTCCTCCGAGCGGAAGTCCCTAGAAATTACGCTCTACAGCACCCGATGTAGAAGTCGGCTAAAGTGTGTGGCGAACCTCTCCATCACAGAGAGGGTTCGTGCGTTGGGTTTGGGTCTCACCACTGGAAAAACATATGCGCCCAATGAAAACAAAACAGAAGCCACGATGATAACCCACGTAAACGTTTTAAGGATCATGATTAACAGATATGTAACTGGAATGTTGGGACCCTTTATAGGGCAGGTGCCTCTATCAAGCTGGTAGATGTCCTCGCAAAATATTAGGCTGACATCACCGCTATCCAGGAACTGCTCGAAACTAGTGTCCTGTGATATCTACTACAGCTGCCATGCGTAGGGACACGAATTTGGATGTGTATTTGTGGTCGGCAAGAAACTTCACGCCCGTGGACGAAAGGCTGGCAACAATCCGAATTAAGGCAAAATATTTCCACATCAGCCAAATTTTTACAAATTAACCAACGCTCAGGGGATGCCCCCTATTCATGCAAAGCTCAGTGCTGATCGTAAGAAGGGATGATATTTTAAAAGGAGGGGGGAAAGATAGAGTAGTGTCGGTGAATGTTTGTTTTGAACTTGCCATTATCAAAAATGTCGGGAAAAACGGACACAGGGAGCCGAGTGGACTACGAAGAGTTGGGCTTGGTTTGATGCCCGACTAGAACGAGAGAACACACGACCTGGTGGGATCAGACCACGTATTTCCCTCGAACACTTACCGTTGTAATACCTATAAAACTGGCTTACACATCCAACGGTCCTTCGGTGCTCAAGAGAACCAATAGAGGATGAAATATTTTCATCCCCTATTAAATATAGCACGTTGTTGAATTCGGTCCAGGAACTCCAAGGAGAATTTTGAGGCCCCTGCCCAAATGTGCGAATTTATTGTGCTACAATCGGAAACTTTATCCAACATGCCAACACTTCCGATAACGGAACGAGGCTTATCGACTTCGCCGCAGAACGAAACATGGTAGTTAGTAGCGCTATATTTGAACATTTCGATATCCACAAGGCCACATGGTTGACGCCAGATCGCACTGAAAATACGGAGGGATCACTTCTCTAAACTGCTGACCGGTGATGATGACAGAAATTCCACTGATAGAGAAGTAAACCCGGCAACGCCAGTCCTTGATGACGACGTTGAGATTCCACCACCCGACCATGACGAGGACAGAACAGACCGGAGGCGACGAGCTAATAGAGAGCATGCACGAGCTTGTAAGCAGATTATGGTCGGTTCAAAGCATGCTAAGTGACTGGAACCTCAGTGTACTCTGGCCAATCCTTAAGAAAGGGGATCCCACTATCTGCGCCAACTACCGTGGGATCAGTCTACTCAATATCGCATACAAGGTTCTATCGTGCGTATTATGTGATAGACTGAAGCCCATCGTCAACTGACTGATTTAACCTTATCAGTGCGGCTTCATACCTGAAAAGTCCACTATAGAACAGATTTTTACATTGCGCCTAATCCAGGAAAAGATCCCAGAAAAATAGATCGACACCTACCACCTATTAGTCGAATTTTTTGGCCATTACAACCCATGAAGGATTCCGCTGCTGCTATTACGCCACCTTAATGTGCTCGCTGGCCACAGATTAGCACCTCAAGCCCCACCAGTAGCTCCACCGGAGTTTCATACGTTTCGTACGTTTCGTTCTCCTACGTTGACCACCACCGGGTGCGCAGACGAAGTCCTTCATGGCTTCGAAATTGTAGGTGTCAGCACTTCGTAGAGGCGCTCTTTGATTTTGTAGTCCTTCCGTTCACTTTTAATATGAGAAAATGTTGATATATTCCCGCAGAAACAAATCGGCCGGATTCCACATTCAGCCGACAAAATGCTCCAAAAAACCTCGAAAGCATAAAACTTATAGGAAATGCATGCGGAAAATTTAAGGAAATTTAAGATAAATTTAAGCGACCTAAAATATAGAATCTGCAGAGAAAGACCGATGATAAAGCGGATTAGCTTAGCTGCCTTTGATCTGCTACTCAATGCATTTTGCCAATCATATATCTTCACTATTTCTTTTTTTTTTTTTTTTTTTCAACATCTAAATTTATAAAACCATAAAATAAAAACAAAAACTATTATTTGCATTTTGTCAAAATTATTATATTTATTTTTTTGTGTTTTTTTCGAAAAAGATGTTTTTTTTACCAATATAATTTTGATTGAATATGTCCGAACACAATCGTTATCATCGCTAAAGCAATCGTTGGATGCAACATACTGCGGAGATTCATCGCTGCGTTAACCGGAGTGGTGGAATTATAATGCAAGGCTACATACGTTGACTTCTTGGCATGCATATAACGATACCACTTCATGTCACCACGAAAATATCCATCGTGCGAATGGCATTTATCGACCAATTCATCTGCATACTGTATGTGCATTTTAAAGCAATGCATCGCTCCATTGGTAATATTAAAATGTAGATGCTTATCCGTATAAGAATAGATACACTCGAAAGCAGTGGGCGAGGAGAATTGCATACGCCAGCACGTATTCGGTAATTCGCCAAATGTGATGAAGATTTCGGAGCTTGCATTTTTGACCAGGTACACAGTATATGTGGTGCCTACTGCCACCAACAAATCGTCATATTTCATTTTTATTTCTTTAGAATAAATGCCCTTGCAATAGTAAATGAGCTTTGTGTTTTGGATTGGTTGACAGCGTTCATCTACAGCGTTCTCCTCCTGCCCGTTGAGCGTTTTTGCCATACACGCGATTGTGATAATGATATTGAAGACTTGAACTCTCATAATTTACACAATTAATTATTTGTTTAGGTTGAAATAAATGTAAATAAAAATATATCAAAATTTCTTTCTCACAAATAAAAAAAACGTATGCACAAAAAAATATAAAATTGAAAACTAAAAAAAAATTCACAAATTGATTAAATTTTCTAAAATCAGTTGATATGAATTGTTTTTATATAGCTAAGTAGTAATTCAGAATTGTATTGGAATTTCTAAATAAGCTAAATAGAGTTGAAATTTTGGTCAGCGCGATATTTATCCTAAACGGTCTCGACGAATGTGGACGGGATTGGACCAGTGGGTACATTTTCACAGAAGGTACTTGTTCAAGATGTTGGTGTATGGCGACAGTTTTCATAGTGATATCAAGATATTTCACACCTGGGTATACCAACCCAGCATACCAAACGATATCGAAACGAATTCGAAACGATATCGTTTGAACGAACATTGTTATCGTTTTCGACTATCATTAATGATTCGAGTATGATAGCGTTCTCGAAAAAAATGGCTCTATCGTTAACGATATCGATATTGTATGAATTCTCGATATCGAAACGAATTCGAAAAATTATTCAATTTCGAAATCGAAACGAATTCGAAAAGCTTATTCAATTTCAAATTCAAAAAATTTCAAAAAAATATTGCATACTTACTAAATTTTAAAAGTTTCTAACAGTTGCGAAATTTTTTCAAAATTTAAAATTTATTAAATTTTTTCATTGAACAGTTTTTTTTGACAAATAATTCAATACATTTTCTGTTCAAATTTAACGATATCGTTACGAATTCGAAACGTTATCGAAATTTTATACAATCGAAACTATGTTTGTTGGGAACCACCCCAAATTCTTTAAACTCATCACACCGAAATTCACCACACCGAAACTTACAACATCGAAAATCACCACACTAAAACTCACCACACTAAAACTCATGGCACTAAAACTCACCACTCTAAAACTCACCACACTAAAAATTCACCACACTAAAATTCACTACACTAAAATGTACCACACTAAAACTCAACACACTGGGAAAAATGCTACGGGGCAGAATTCTTTCTGGCATAATTCTACGAGAAAGCTTTCCACGGCGCAGAATTTCACGGCAAAAAATCCTACTGCGAAAAATTATACGGACAAATATTCCACGGGTTTTTCGCCGAGGAAAAATTTTCTTTGGGAGAATTATTTTTGTTTCGGTTACAACATTTAGAACATCAAAAAAATTGTCCACAGCGAAGCACGGGTCCCTGCTATTGCAAATTCCTTTCTACATATTCATGCACAAACTCTTACAATATTGAAGCATTACTATGACCTACTATGACACCCGATTATTACATTGGTATTATTATTATCTCGGCTAACATCAGCAAAAGGCTTTGCAATAACTACAGAAGCAATTTAAAAGTCAGTGCAAACAAATATCCACAAAATTCCAGAGAATATAAAAGTGTTTACAGGACCAAATATGACTTTGAACCAAAACCACACATAATACTCGTAGGTCTCACCAGTTGTGCGGTATTTGTATACCAACTGAACGACAGACAGACCGACCAAATGTTTATCCGAATGACATAAATCATGTTTGTTCAGCACACACCAGCAGTAGCAGTACTTTTACAACATTGTACTCGGTGTACTTGTAGTAAATGTGTAACGGTGTCTGTCTATGTGTCTGTGTGGTCACATGTCTTGCATGTCGTGTCGATGTCCATGTAATTGCTGTTCATGCAAACGTAACGTACAATCGGCCGGCCAGTAATTTTCGTAACGCAAGCCTTGTTGCCCGGAACCAGGAAGTATACCTCCCATTTGGCAACACCAAAAATGCCAACAACAAATACAATGTGGCAAGAGTTTTGCAATAATAAAAACATAAAAGGCTTTAATAATAATAATAGGAAGATTTTACGTAATACACGTTACTATTGTAAGTGCATTAAATACGTTATTACTTTGTAATTAGCTGGTGCTATGGTCTATAGCAGGGGTCGGCAACAGGCGAACCACGATTGACTAAAACTTCCAATATTTACTAACAATTTAAATGTTTACTGAAAATTCAAATCAAGACTGAAATCTTCACTAAAAACACAAATGTTCATTAAAACTATAAATATTCAGTAAATATTCAAATTATCACTAAAGATTCAAATATCGAATTTTCAATAAAAATTCAAATGTTCACTAAAATTTCAAATGTTCACTAATAATTTAAATGTTCACCAAAAATTCCAATGTTCACCAAAAATTCAAATGTTCACTAAAAATTCAAATTTTCACTAAAAATTTAAATGTTTACTAAAGAATCAAATGCTCACTAAAAATTCAAATGTTCACTAAAATTTTTAAATATTCATTCACTAAAAATTTAAATGTTCACCAAAAATTCATATGTTCACCAAAAATTCAAATGTTCACTAAAATTCAAATGTTCACTAAAAATATATATATATACTAAAAGTTTAAATATTCACTAAAAATTTCAAATGTTCACTAAAAATTCAAATATTCATCAAAAATTCAAAGGTTCACTAAAAATTCAAATGTTTACGAGAAATGCAAATGCTCACTAAGAATTCAAATCTTCACTAAAAATGCAAATGTTCACTAAATACAAATGTTCACTAACAACTAAAATGTTCACTAAAAATTTAAATGTTCACCAAAAATTCAAATGTTCACCAAAAATTCAAATGTTCACTAAAAATTCAATGATCACCAAAAATTCAAATGTTCATTAAAATCTTAATGTGCACTAAAAATTCAAATGTTGACTAAATATTCAAATGTTCTCTAAAAATTCAAATGTTCACGAAAAATTCAAATGTTCACTAAAATTTTAAATGTTCACTAAAAATTCAATGATCACTAAAAATTCAAATGTTCATTAAAAATTCAAATGTTCACTACAAATTCAAATGTTCACCAAAAATTCAAATATTCACTAAAAATTCATATGTTTACGAAAAATTCAAATGTTCACTAAATACAAATGTTCACTAACAACTAAAATATTCACTAAAAATATCAAATGTTCACTAAAAATTCAAATATTCATCAAAAATTCAAATGTTCACTAAAAACTCAAATATTCATCAAAAATTCAAATGTTTACGAAAATGCAAATTTTCACGAAGAATTCCAATTCTCACTAAAAATGCAAATATAAAATGTTCACTTAAAATTTAAATGTTCACCAAAAATTCCAATGTTTACCAAAAATTCAAATGTTCACTAAAAATTCATATGTTCACAAAAAATTCATATGTTTTATAAAAATACAAATCTTCACTAAAAATGTTTATTAAAAATTTAAAACTTCAGTAAAAACGCAAATGTTCTAAAAATTCAAATGCTCACTAAAAATTCAAATGTTGACAAAAAAAACAAATGTTCTCTAAAATTCAAATGTTCACTAAAAATTTAAATGTTTACTAAAGATTCAAATGCTCTCTAAAAATTCAAATGTTCACTACAAATTCAAATGTTCACTAAAAATTCAAATGCTCACTAAAAATTCAAATTTTCACTAAGAATTCAAATCTTCACTAAAAAAGCAAATGTTCACTAAATACAAATGTTCACGAACAACTAAAATGTTCACCAAAAATTCAAATGTTCACTAAAAATTCATATGTTCACGAAACATTCTAATGTTCACGAAACATTCAAATGTTCACTAAAAATTCAAATGTTCACTAAAAATTTAAATGTTCACTAAAAATTTAAATGTTCACTAAAAATTCAAATGATCACTAAAAATTCAAATGTTCACTAAAAATTCAAATGTTCACTAAGAATTCAAATCTAATAAAGCAAATGTTCACTAAATACAAATGTTCACGAACAACTAAAATGTTCACCAAAAATTCAAATGTTCACTAAAAATTCATATGTTCACGAAAAATCCTAATGTTCACAAAAAATTCAAATGTTCACTAAAAATTCAAATGTTCACTAAAAATTTAAATGTTCACTAAAAATTCAAATGATCTCTAAAAATTCAAATGTTCACTAAAAATTCAAATGTTCACTAAGAATTCAAATCTTCACTAAAATTCAAATGATCACTAAAAATTCAAATGTTCACTAAAAATTCAAATGTTCACTAAGAATTCAATATTCACCAAAAATTCAAATATTCACTAAAATTCATATATTCACTAAAAATTCAAATATTCATCAAAAATTCAAATGTTTTATAAAAATTCAAATGTTTTATAAAAATTCAAATGCTCACTAAAAATTCAAATGTTCACTAAAAATTCAAATGTTCACTTTAAATTAAAATGTTCACTAAAAATTCAATTCTTTACTAAAAATTTCATGGTTCATTGAAAATTTCAAAATATTGGTATGGAAATTATAAAATAAAATTTTATTAAAATACAAAACCAAATTTAAAGCTAATTAAAACTAAATGGTTTTGTTACATGATTATCTGGCAACTCGTGGGTGTCAAGCACCATGGTTCGGAATTTGCGTGAAATGTAAAAAGTGAGTGTAGGGCCGTGGCACGCACCACAAACGTCACCATCATCGATGAGTTAATTGAAACGATTTATCATGAGAGCGCATCGCATCGCATCGCAACGCAGCTGCTCCGGCGTCAAAGAGCAGCCGCCGCATCGAACGCAGTGCATGGAGTATAACACAGCGTTAAGGAAGTGCAGCGGAAGTGATTTTTGTTGTTGTTGCAGTTGTTGTTGTGGTTGGTAGTTGTGTAGCTAAACAAAATTTGCATGACTGCGCACAAAAGAATGCGACGGGGGGTGGGGGGTTTCGAAGACTGAAGCTGAAGGAATGACTGGTTGGCTGGTTGACTGCCTAGTAAACATCTGGAGATAACATTTCGCATGCAGGAGGCGTCACATTGACGCGAATAAATGCACGGCATTGTTTTACGTGTAAACGAAAGGCAGAAGGACCAACCAAAGGAGGAGGACATAACGTAGGCGAAGACGAAGTATCAGGACCTACGACTTACAATTTGCACCCTCGCGTAATTCAGCAGATCCTCCTGCCGGCAAGTGAAAGAGGACGACATGTTAACGTTGTCTGACGTGGTTGGCATAAAAAAGCAGCAGCAACTACGTTAATCCATCCATGTAGCTGTTGCCGAGTTAGAAGTCAATTTTCTTGCTTTTGACGATTTTGCAATTTGTGCAAAACGAACACATCCGAACGAACGAATGCACGGATGTAATCATGCTGTGACGAATACGATGCGGCACCGCCTCAATGAAATTCGTTCCAGTCGACGGCGGCATCATATAATTTATTAGTGATTTTCTTATTGTCGCCAAATTGTCAAAGTGGTTGCTATGCTGCTGCTGTGGTACGGCACAAGATACGGCAACCGCGGAAATGTGAGTTACACTGGCACATTTTCGAACAATAAATCAACGACGAAAGGACATTAACGACAAGTGTTAAAAGTGCATTCATGGAGTCTGCAGAATACGTTTTAAATTTTTTCATAGACCAACATGACCCATCGTGTTACCAATACTCTCTCTTTACGCGAAGATTAAAGAAATTTCATTATGATTTTTGTCGAGATCAAATGTGCCCGTCTTCCATGCGAATGCCGGTTCTGCACAGAAAAAAAGACATCATCATATTGATGAATTTCGTTCTTCAAACCATGGTTCATTGTATTGAAGAACGATTCATAATATTGATAACTAGAAAACATCAATGTTTCTGATTTTAAAGATATAAAATTGCCAAAAAGATGTCTTACCACGTTGATTTAATAGTGGTCTGTTTTAAACAATTAAAGCAAAAAAAAACGAAGAAATTGGAAAAATTGAAAATCTTGTCATGTCAAAAGGGCGAATCTTTTCATTTTTGCTATAACTCTTTAATGGTACAAGATAACATGGTGATGCAAAGGCATTTATTGTTTGTTTTTAAAGCACCTATCGATCTGCATCATTAATTAAAAATATTTTGCCAAACATTAATTTGCCATTTGTTATTTGCAGGAAAAAATGTTTGGCAAAATATTTTTAATTAATGATGCAGATCGATAGGTGCTTTAAAAACAAACAATAAATGACTTTACATCACTACTTTATCTTGTACCATTAAAGAGTTATAGCAAAACAGTGACGATATATTAATTTAAAAATTTTAAAAAGGTAGCTTTTTGAGATATGTTCTTTTGAAATATACTTTGTTTAAAACTGACTGAATATGAATATTGTATGATATCTTTTCGGCAATTTTAATATCTTTAAAATGAGATCTTTGTGTTTTATTTTGGTTCACTATAGCTTAAGTTACGTTCAATTGATTTGCACCACCTATATGATTTTTATACAATTTTTTCAAATTGAAAACCACCAAATTTCTGAAACCACACCATTTGGGAAGATGAAAATTATCCAATATCTTCATTTTATGTTGTTTCACTATACTTCCAAATTTCATAAAATTCTGAGATGGTGCTGCCAATCACTTGGTTGATTTGCAGCACCATAAAACTTTTGGTCTGTCAGTCTCTCTGTTTGTTCCAGCATCACGTCTAAACCACTAAACTGATTTCACTGAAATTTTGCACCAGAATACTATGGAGTCCGGAGGGTGACATAGGATATATATGGGCGGGATTAGACGACGACGCGTGGCACCTCCCATACAACATAAAATTTCGACTGTAATAACTTGGCACTTACACCAGCTAAGAAGATAAAACAAAAAACTCAAATACAAAAAAAATTACAAAAGCAAAAACACAAACACAAACACAAAAACAAAAATCAAACACAAAAGTAAAAGCACAAAACCAAAGCAATAACTCAAAAACAACAGAAAAAAGGAATGATAAACAATATAAAAAGCAAATACTAAGAACAAAATCAGAAACACAAAAATAAAAACAAAACACAAAAGCAAAAGCAAAAGCAAAACATAAAAGCAAAAATACCACAAAAAAACGAAACAACAAAAAACACAACAACAAAAACCCAAAAATAAAAGCAAAAACACGAAAACGAACGCATAAAAACTAAAACTCACAACACTAAAACTCGCCACACTAAAACTCACCACACCAAAATTCACCACGAAAGTAAAACACACTAAAACTCGCCACACTGAAACTCACCACACCAAAATTTACCACGAAAGTAAAACACAAAAGCAAAAACACAAAAACAAAATCAACAACACTAAAATTCACCACACTAAAATTCACCACACTAAAATTCACCACACTAAAATTCATCACACTAAACTCACCACACTCAAATTCACCACACTAAAACTCACCAAACTAAAACTCGCCACACTAAAACTCACCACACCTAAAATCACCACACCGAAACTCACGACACTAAAACTTCTACTGGGAAAAACTCTACGGGAAAGAATTCTACTGGTTTACGGTTATACGTTTTGTTTTGGTTACTACATTTACAAAACCAATAAAAAAACGTCCACAGCGAAGTACGAGTCCCTGATATAAAAAATAAAAATGTTTTTTATATGAATAAAATAGCTCCATATCCTTGCATTCACAAAATCTTTGCACGAGTCGTGCACGGGTCCTGTTAGTAGTTTATATAAATACGAAATGCCATTTTTTGACATCAAAGAAACGAAGATGCCACTTTATGACAACAGTTATTTTGATGAATTTCGGTTGCTCTTGAATCTGGAATATTGTTATGGCTGGTCGTAAAAAGAAATTGTCAAAAACTCCACGGGAGGGGGGTCCTAAGATATCATCGTTTTTAAAAACAATCTATAAGTTTAATCAAAAAATTTAAATTTATCAAATAAAAAATCATACATATATGTACACCGTATTGTAGAATGCTGTTCATCATACCAAATTTCAATCAAAATATTTATTTTTCATTCATTTTATGCAATACTTCTCAGTTCTCAAGTAGTTCTTGTAAGTTATATATTAGTAAAATGTTTATATTTCATAATAAACAAATTTTATTTACATTTTTTTTGAACATTAAAAAAATTGAAGAACATATTTTTTCGAATTTTAATTTCTAAAAACAATTTTTTTTTTTTTAAATTTTTTGAAAAAAAAAAAGCTCATTATATTGAATATACATAAATATTATGAACAATATACAGTTTTTTTTAATTATTCATAGATAAAGGGTTTTTTAACAGGGACGCTACAAAAGTAAAGCGACAGGGACAGCAAACGACGCCATATTTCTTGCCGCTCTCTTGACATTTCTCTTCAGTAAGGTTTGCCATTTCATGATGGAAAGATATACGAATTTGAATTTCGGTAGTAAATTTTAATAATTTCGACTTGTTGTTGGCTCGTATATCTTTCCATCATGAAATGGCAAACCTGACTAAAGAGAAATGTCAAAAGAGCGGCAAGAAATATGGCGTCGTTTGCTGTCCCTGTCGCTCTACTTTTGCAGCGTCCCTGTTGAAAAACCCTTGAAAAAACTTTTGTAGCGCTCTAATTGAAAAACCCTTTATTATGATTCTAATCATCAATATGACGATTAAAATACATTGTATTGAATATTTCTTCCCTATGATGTTCGATAGTATGAATAAGTTCATATATATAATGAATGCATTCATCAACATTTCATTAAATGAACGGTGGTATCAATATGATGAATTTGTTAGTTGGTAGGAAAATTCATAATATTTATGAATAAAATTATCAAATTGATGATTTTTTTTCTATGTAATGTACAGTTTTTAATAGAAACGCCCAAAATCTTGTGGGATTGTTTCATTTTTTTTTTTGGGTGCTGTTTAATTAGTTCGTTTTGATCGTTGTTTCATTTTATTTTTTTTTATTTTTTGTTGATGATTATTTATATGAGATAACACTTAATACTTTCGAGGCTTACTTCATTTATGTGTTGGGTTTACTTCTTTTTTTTTGTATTATTTTATTATTTTATTTTTGGGGAATTATCCAAATTTAGGGTTTATTTCATAGGTGGCTATTTCGTATTACCATAAATGGTATTGGTATTTAGTACTGAAATAAATAATTTAATAATTTAAATATGCTCCACCATTTGGAACATTTTTATTGAAAATTTATTGTTCCATTCGCTGCACAGTATACTATTTAATATTCAAAATAAACATTACAATACCGGCCACAACGATGTGGGCCAAAAATGATGGCTAAATTAGCCAGCCTGGCACACTTTATGGATCCATATTCAGAAAATGCAAATATTGAGTAGCTGCTACATAACCTCTGGTAAATTACAACAAAATATGTCTTGTCCATTCCAAACACAATGCAGAGTGGAGTGTCGGAATGTTTGTGCCGTACTTTAGGAAAACCGTACCCTCCTGCCGTGGGAAAATATAAAGAGGTAGACAACTGACAAGACAAGGAGTCTCTTGGTACTGCACGCCTATATTGGCAATTTAAATTTCTTCACACAGTGCTAAGTCATAATTCTTCGACGGAGTACAAAGAGCACAAAGACAAAAACTACGATAGATTGTGGCAGAAGCGAAGGCAGGGCAGGCGGAAGAGCAACTCTAATATATCCTGTAAAATAATGTGAGGTTACGGAGAGAAGAAGAGAGCACTGCAATTCAGAGTAGTGCCGAGAACCGAGACAATTCCTCGGAGTGTAAGAAAATTTTAATAGTGATGACAAGAAAGCATCAACAATGCATCAAGGATGCAACGGCAACATGGTCACAGGCGGAACAAGACGAGGCGGCGTAGAACGGGGCAGGGTAGGACCCGATGACTGCCATAGGAATCTGCCTTAAATGAGGCTGCATAAACCTGCCAGAAAAGCTATTGAGTTGCAGTAGCAGCAGAAGTAGAAGCAGCAGCAATGACAACGATGTGGCAGCTTAGGATGACTGAAGGCTGAAGTAATGGAATTAGCAGCAGATGAAGATGAAGCAGAAGCAGAAGAAGTATTCGAAGTAGGTGAAGAAGTGCTGCAGCTGCTGTAATGGAAGAATTTATGACTGTGCCATCATCATGGCATGGCATTGCATTGCAAACGGATGCCGATGACGATGTCGATACGGATGTGAAATACGGAAGAATTCATGTGTTGCATAACCAAACAAACAGATAGCTATAGAATACAGCTAAATATGTAGGTACTTGTGAGTGAATTTCTAAATATGAATTACATAAATTGGCTCCGAAGATGCGAGCAGTGGCAAAAACATGTCTTGCATGAAATGCATAATAATAAAAAGCAGCAGCACAGTTTAAAATTACGATATGCCAGGAGTTTTATTTTCAACAAAAACAAAACCCAAAGAGCAGCACAATAATAAAAACTAATAAGAGTTAAAAGTGAGCTGCATTTTTAATATGTATGAGACGATACACGCAGGGAAAAATGTAATTAGATATGTTTGAATTCAAATATAATTTGTTCTTAAAAATCAATAAATATGTTTGCAATTTTGTTCTAAATATAATATAAGTATTCACAATTTTAATAAATTACTTTAGATGTAAATATAATATGTAATATGTGAATATAATTATTTAAGCCATAAACATATTTTATTTGCAGCTCCATTATACCATAATTATGTTTGCATAAAAATTTGCATAAACTCTGTATATAACGTTGTCTCTTTTTCACTCATGTAATATTTGCATGCGGTGAAATAGATAAAATTGATAGCACAGTGAGCGAAGTTTTTATGGTTTGATGTATTCTCTTTTTTTGCTGTGTCAGTTAAACAGTTGAGTGCAACGTGTATGGTTGTCGTCGTCGTCTTAAATTAGTAAGTATAAAAAATGTTAAAATAATCGAAAATTAATATATAAATCATAGTGAAAAATAATTAAAATATGTGTTTAGTTTAATAAATAAATAAAAAGTTAAAAATGTCCGTATAGGCAGACAGAAGAAAAAAAAGTCTAAAAGTGATTGCACTGCAATTAAACTTATATTTGCAAACTAAACTGCAAAGGAAATTATCTTTGCGAAGGAAAAGGACGCGCTTTTTGTGTGTATAATAATTGTTACATCTCATCAGTAAAACATAATTTGCCTTGCAAATCAATTTGCAAAACATTTTATATTTGGAGATAAAACTATTTGCTTTATTTTTTAATTTCTTGATCAATTTCTAAATAAACAATATTTTATTTACTTTCAGCACCCTTGCTTGTGCAGATGTACTGGATAAAGCCCTCAACATCTAGATCAACCACTACAAGGCCACCCCGACAAGGCTGGGGCTCTTTGTGCTGAAGATGGCGCAATACATATGATTCAAACATATGATGCAAACATAAAATGTTCACAGGCGAAACATATTTATATGCCCTCCCAAATATATATTATGTTTAGAGCTAACCATATTATGTTTGGAATATAAAATTTTCGGTTCCAACCCAAATATATATTATGTTTAGATCCAAACATATTATGTTACACTATCCCGAATATATATTATGTTTACAGTGTTTTCCAAACATATACGTTGTTTGTTGCTAATTATGTTTGGGAGAGTCCTTTTTTTTATGGACTTGACCATTTTATTCACCAAACCCTTTATTTGGTTTCTACTATAAAATTAAATTTTAGATTCTCAAAATCAAATTTTATCAATTGCAAATTTCAATTTAATTTCAACTTTTATTATCATAACCAAAAAGTTTCAGTTAGTTCAATTAGTTGGTTCAATTAGTTGGCATCAGTAGTTCTCGTTTCGGGCAGATGCTTGGACTGCATGGGTTTTTATTTTATACCTTCTGACTTTCTTATACGTTCATCATGAACGTTCGTCTGATCGTCTGTGTGAAATTCCAGTTACTGCGACCATTCGTAATACATTCGTAGTGTGTTCACACAAATTTTAAATGATTTCAATAAGAACAAAAAATAAAACATTAATACAGTTTCAGCAATATGTAGAGAACACATTTTTAATACATGGTGTAGTTAATTTAAGTCAAATAAAAGCAAATGTATTTACAAAATAACAAAATGTAATATTATTCATAAATTGTATATTTTTCATAAATTGTATAAAATTTACTGCAGTAATTGTTTCGGTGTAGTTTAAGGTGACCAAATAAATATTTAGGTTCAGCTCATCAGTCACATTTTCAAATGAAACATAATTTAAACTAGATGTATACACTCAACAAAACAGACATATAAAGGGTTTTTCAACAGGGACGCTACAAAAGTTGAGCTACAGGGACCGCAAACAACGCCATATTTCTTGCCGCTTTTTTGACATTTCTCTTTAGTAAGGTTTGCCATTTCATGCCACTGAAGCCGCTTGACCACCAGAAGCGTCGTATGTTCGATAATTTCAACACTGGCGTAAGATAGGGTTTTTCAACGGGAACGCTACAAAAGTAGACCGACAGGGACAGCAAACGATGCCATATTTCTTGCCGCTCTTTTGACATTTCTCTTCAGTAAGGTTTGCCATTTCATGCCACTGAAGCTTGACCACCAGAAGCGTCGTATGTTCGTGAATTGGGCTGAGCAACAACTTGAAAATGATTCGAATTTTCATCGACAAATCATCTTCAGCGATGAGGCTCATTTCTGGCTGAATGGCTTCGTCAATAAACAAAATATGCGTTATTGGTCAGACAGCAATCCACACGTACTCCATGAGTCATCATTGCATCCCGAAAAATTACGGTTTGGTGCCGTTCAAGATGCGGATCAAGACCGGCACGTAACTGTGAATGGGAATCGCTACCGTTCAATGATAACCGGATATTTTTGGCCCCAATTGGATGATATGGACTTGGATGACATGTGGTTCCAACAGGACGGCGCCACAAGCCACACAGCGAATGCCACAATCAATTTATTGGAAACCAAGTTTGGAGAACGTGTTATCTCACAAAATGGTCCAGTCGATTGGCCGCCTCGGTCGTGCGATTTGACGCCGTTAGACTATTTGCTGTGGCGCTACGTCAAGTCTATGGTCTATGCCAGCAAGCCAGCGACGATTGATGAATTTCATTGATATCCAAAACCGTTTTTGTTTTATTTAAACTTTTGTAGCGCCTCCGATGCGCCACCCTTTATAAAATGACATATTATCTATTTACTAATTGTCTTTCTGTCTGCAACATTAACCGTTTTTATTATAAACTATAGGCGTTTTAAAAACATGAAATAGTTTAAACTAAGTTCTCATCACACAAGTTTTTTTTTTACAAAAAATGAATGTAACAAAATTAGTATAATCGGCATTTTTAACTATCTCAGCAGATTTTATAGCAAGTTGTTCCGAAAAGAACAACTTCTAGAACTACATTTATTTGGAATGCAAACACCTTCGTTTCTAGTGAAATCATTTTTGGAATCACTTTATATTCGAGAGTTATAAAGAGTACACAAATTTAAATTTATCGGTTGAATATGGAAATATGAGAGAGAATTTAACCAAGTTCTGTATCTCCATCCAATTCTATAGCAAGCTATTCTAGAATAACAACTCTATTGGTACAGACGGCACAGCAAGGAGAACAACTTCACATTTGGTTCCGATGAAAAGTCGTTCTACGTTCGCTTCTAGCGGAACGTATACGAGAAGCGAATACAGTTTTTGAGCATCTAATGAGAGGGTAGAAGTAAACGGAGATATGTTTCTTTATCCAATTCTACAACAACTGATTCTAGAATAACTTCTATATTGGTACTGACGGCACACCAACGAGAACAACTTCACATTGGGTTCCGATGAAAAGTCGTTCTACGTTCGCTTCTAGCGGAACGTATACGAGAAGCGAATACAGTTTTTGAGCATCTAATGAGAGCGTAGAAGCAAACGAAGATATGTTTCTTTATCCAATTCTACAACAACTGATTCTAGAATAACTTCCCTCTTGGTACTGACGGCACAACAACGAGAACAACTCCCATTGGGTTCCGATGAAAAGTCGTTCCACGTTCGCTTCTTTTAGAATGTAATTGAGAATATACAAAAACGTATCAAACCTCTTTGAAATATTTTATTTAAAAGACATAAAGTTAGCTGCGTATTCTAAATCAACAATTCAATTAAAAACATGTGTGTCATAGGATATAAAACATATTTAGTAAGTACTTTTTTTATTTAATTTAAAAATATAATTTACATGTTGATACTACAGGTAGTGTCGATGGCTCAGATGGTTGGTGCGCAGGAAGTCCATATAATAGCTGGAGAATATCAACCTCAAAAATATAATAAGGTCAGGAGCAAAAATGTCCATGAAAATATTTAATTTGTTAATATACCTTAAAGTTTAAATATTTCTGATTATATTAGTTTTATAAAAAGTAAATGAACAATTTTATTTATTGCATTTATTCTATGGAAACAGTATGTGGAAGGTGTTCCAAAAGTCATTCCATGGGAACCATTTTAAGAAGTAGTTCCAAAAGTCATTTCATGGGAACCAATTTAAGAAGTAGTTCCAAAAGTCATTCCATGGGAACCATTTTAAGAAGTAGTTCCAAAAGTCATACCATCAGACGTTATTCCATAACTACGTCTTTTGGAACCGGGAGAGAAGTTGTTCAACCAGTAAAGAGAGAAATTTATAAAGAGTACTTAAAGTGGTTCCACAACACATTGCAGTAGAAGCGAATGGAGATGTACTTCTCCGTTCGCTTCTCTTAGAAGCTGACGGAAAAGTACTTGCTCGTGTAGACATCGCCTGAGAAAATAACGACTTCTGGAACCATTTTTGGAGCGACTCCCTTAATAAATTATAAATTGCCAAAGTGGTTGCAAAGTGCTTCTAAAATCTGCTGGAATCCATCGAATTTCGATTGTTATAATATGAAAATTTCTAATAAATTATTTTGAATTTCAATATTTAATTTTGAATTTATTCAAATCAAAGAAATTATTTTGAAAAACTGTCTTTCAAATTGAAATTAGATTGAAATTTGGAACCGATAAAATTTGATTTTGAGAATCTAAAAGTCTATTTTTCAGCAGAAACCAGATAAAGAGTTTGGTGAATAAAAGGATCATGTCCATAAACATCTGAAATTGGGTTTTTATGCCCTACACCTATGAGGTACAGGGTATATTAGATTTGTGCAGATATTGTAATGCCCCTTAGGATGCGTGGCCGGTAAGGAAAAGTATATATATATTCTTGATCAGCATCACTACCCGAGTCCGTTTAGCTATGTCAGTCTATCTGTATGTCTGTCTGTCTTGCTGTCCCTATACACGCAAACTTGAGAAATACTGGTCTGAATGTGATAAATTTGGTTTCAATTCTGATAGATATAAGTTACTACTTTTAGCTATAACAAAAAGTAGTAACTTATATCTATCAGAATTGATACGATTAAAATCACATTACTTATTACAAATTTGTTATAACAATTATGCATCATAATGTTTACAAATATACCCTAGTAGAAATTTGACCGATGCGCCATCGGGAAATGAACGGGTTTTCGTTGCGTAAGTCCTATTAGAGAAAATATGATCATTGCCTTTGCATGCCCTTATCATGCTTATCATAGCAGGGTTTCCATTATCTAAACAGTCAATGTTCCCGATCATAGCTACATTATTTGTTCCTCATAACAAAATTAGCATCAGGCAATGATCGAGATTAATAAGAGAAACCCTATAATGCTCGGGCTCAGACAAGGCAATTGTTGGGTAAATAATAAAAGGGGGAATTGCCCGATCAGTACATGATCATGGCATGAGGTCAATACATGATCAGGACACTGCGTTACAAAGATATTATGGGCCTCGTCATATCCCGATCATCTCAAATAATGACATGATCACTTCATGACCATGGCCCTACCAAAATTTCTACTAGGGTATACAGTTTTTTTTATTGATTTATAAAAGTTAAAAATGGAGTTGAGCTCTTTTAGTACCAACCCCTGCGAATGTTTTCAGTTGAATTCAATTCGTTAAAATAAATACAGCACAAAATATAATATCTTGCATTTCTGAGCAATATTTTGGGTATATTAAAGATTTGTTATATAGCAAAATGGTTAAACATTTTTTTTTTTGAATTATAAAAATAGATTCACTGTATATTTTATATCGAATTGATATCCATTTTCTATAATAGTTGAGTATTTTTATTGCATTAATCCAAAAGTGTGCCATTACGAATTATAGGAGTTATTTTTAGGAGTGTACAATGTAGCCTATATCATTATAAAAAAAAAAACAAAATTCACACAATGCGCCGCGTTGTAGACAACAATACGGTTCATTATTTTAGTGCAATTGTACATTTTTGACAAGTAGCTAATAAAAACTAATTGTAGCAACTTCAACACTTAGATTGGCGTCATAAAAACGCTCAATTAAAGCAGCGGCTGAGTTGAGGTGTTGCATGAGATGTACTTCAACTGCCAACAGCACCTAGAAAAACAAGAAGCAACCAATAAACAGGCAGAAATACCTAGAGACTTTCAACAGGAATTGAAAACATTAAAAAGTTACACAAAAACGCATCCGGCGCGCACAGGATGTAGAGACCGCAGTAAAGTTGCGCGTGTCCCAAACTAAAACAATTAACAGTGAGCACAACGCGAAACTTTATTCACTACACTACACTATGCAGAATTGTTTTTTTACCTCCAAGGTCTTCTTGTCTGCCCGTGTCGCCTCCAATAAATACTTTAATATTTTTATGCGGCTCCCGCTGTGTGTAACTTATGCATTTTTCCGGCGCATATTTATATAAAATGTAATAATTAAAATGTTGCCAACACTAGAAACTGCGGCGGCAAGTGTTGCCAACAAAAGCAGTGTTGCCAGCAGCACTTTTTCAATGGCAGACAGACATGCCTGCGATGGAAAATGCGTACTTGAGGAATATACAGTAGAGCCGAGAAAAAATACACGCATTTTTCATGCAAACTCATAGCTAAATTTATGCAGCGCTAGATTAAGCGCTAGTCATTGCAGAGATTTTTTAAGATTTTGAGCAAAACAAAGGCGGAATTTCTATAAAAAGCTGCACACAGAAAAATCATCTTTTGGCATGAAGTTAATTGAATCAGCGTTTCAGTGTTGCGAATGCAATACAATTGTTGTAACCTCATGCCATTAAAATGAACGTAACTTATTTTACTATAACCGAAATGTTAGTCCGCGCAACTGCACGTTCGGTTGTCGTAACATCATGAGTTCATTTTTTATTCTGCCAACATTGACGTTCGTGCATTTGTTACGGCAATTGAGTACGTTATTGTATCAACAAAATAAATGACAAACGACAACCTAATGTCTATCAGTAGTTCGGTTGGCAGATTTTTTCCAACATACCGAAATGATGAAACGTCAAAAATTCTCACAGGTAGAAAACAATAGAAAATTCTTTAATTAAGTAACATTGCAAAATAAATACATAAACATAATAAAATAATAATTCAATACAAATTGCTCTCTAGCTAGTGAAATATAAAATAATCCCGAAATTTCGGGACTAAAAAATTTGAATCCCGGGATTTAAAAAAAATATTAGCAAAGGCATAAAATAATCATATCTATGTTTGAATAATAAACAATTATAATGCTTAAGGCTCAAACAAAACTCATATAATGATGCATTTCATTTTGAGGTTGGGTATCTAAATATACCCAAATATACATGGTATCCAAAATACAAAATCCGCGATATATAAACCCCAGTTGATCATCAATCATTTTTTTAAATACTTTTTATTGAAAAAATATGTTTTAGTACAAATATAAGAAAATTTTAATTTTGAATGAACAAACTTTTGAATAAACTATTAAAAATTTATCAACTAGCTTTTTTTGTAATCCCGAAAATCCCGCAATTTAACGATGATCCCGGGATCAATTTTTCGGGACTGATTTGACTTAAATCCCGCGATTGACATCCCTAGTGTGAACAGTTATTATACTGAAACCCTCTCAAAGTACCCGCACTTTGCTCCCTTCAGGAGCGAGTGAGAGGGCTTGTGTTTGACACACCGACTCCAAGGGGCATACTGACAGGTAGCCGGGACAGGTCCATGGACGAGTGGCCAGACTAAGGCGGTTACATCCCTAAAATCCTACCATGCACCAGTATCTGGTGTCAGGCAGTTAGGCGTCTGTTCCCTGTGGGGCGGCCTCCTCTTCCGACCGTAGGGTCTCTAAATACTTATAGGCGTCTGATCCCTGTGGGGTGGCCTTTTTGTGCGACCGAAGGGTCGTTAAACACACACAACCGAAGGGTCTGCTTGGCTGGTAGGGCGCCAGTGGTGGCCTGCGAGTTATTGACTCCTCACAGAGTTCGGACAGAACGGTAATCGTGCGTCCTTCCGCAACTCCAGATGAGCATGGAAAGAGAAACCGGATGGTAAAAGGCGATTCTCTGTTGGGCTAGGCGATTAAAAGCCAAACAACGCCAGAGAGCTGCCTCACATCACTGGGACCCCCTCCCCGGACAGTCAACAAACCGCTGACAACAGTGACCCTCAGTTGAAGCCAGCCGCTACACTTGGTTCACAAGGACCGGGCAAGCGACTGCGCTCTCCTGAGAAGATGACCCAGGTTGGACTGGCGAAGAAAAACAAGACAAACGTATCTAAAATCAAGGGATCTCTTTCCAGCGATGATATCCCGTCGTCCAACGTAGCGTTTCGGCCTGCACTCCGAAATGCAGGTGCCCGCGCCACTAAAAGGCAGGGTCGCGATGGGGAGTCTACAGCGGAGAGGTCGAATGCGGATGGCAAGACGTATGCGGGGGTGGCATGTGAATCGATTGATGACAAACGCAAGTTTGCCATCATCGATGAAAGACAGACCTGTGGAAAGATTGCTATAAAAGGGGGCTGCTGGAGGTAGTGTGAAATGACGCACTTGCGAACTCGATTATCGAGTCTTCTGACAGCACCCCCGAAATCCATCTGGAATACTGCAGATTTTTCCGCGGAGTCTATAGGATCACCGTGGTGTCTTTGGACTGTGTCGGCACCCTGCGCGATCTGGAGGAAAGGTTGCCTGAACAGACGCTAAGCTACGGCTTGTGGCTATGAGCGACATACCCATTCTGCGTAAGGCCAACTACTTCGTCAGAGCAAACGAGGCGAAGCGACCCACGTGTTATATCCTTAGGATTCTGGCGAGGCAGAACCGCGGGCTGAGAGTGGAACTTTGAGAGGTGTTCCACAGGCATGAGATGACCGATGGAAATCTTTTCGTTGTGGGCATTGGCCAGAACGCCATCACGACACTGGAGAAGTCTGGGGGTCGTGCCTTCTTCGTTATGTCATCTGTGACCATTAAGCTGGGCGGAAAACCTGTCGGAGCTGGGGCCCAAACCGGAAAACAGCAATCTAATGGCAATCTTCCCAGTCCGGTCGAGGAGGATAGTAAGGAGAAGTTGGACGCCGCGGGCAGTAGCGAGGTTGGGGTCAACCAGACCAAAGAAGAAGGGACGAGCGTAGGAGAGGACGAGGGCCTATCGGAATTTTCTGATGACACCCTTGGGGTGACTCGCGATATCAAATATTTTATACACTCAATGCAGGCCGCTCTAGGACCTGCATTATCTGTAAAAAGGATTTTAACTTTTCTTCCCCAAGTGTTTCGTTAACTCAGATGGCAATGGGAAACTTCTCAATACTCCTACAACTGAACCATCACCACCGATATGGTGGGGAAGGCAATTTATAGCTTCCAGCCATATAAAGCCCCAGGAGAAGATGGAGTTTTCCCAGCCCTACTACAACGGGCAGTGGATCTCCTTGACGCCCGACTAGCCAGGCTTTATGAGGCATGCCTTAATCAGAGCTATACCCTCCTCACATGGCAAGAACCAAAATTAGTTTTCATACCTAAGCCGGGTTAAGAAACCTACTCAACCCCCAAGGCATATAGACACACAAGTCTAATGTCATTCTTACTGAAAACAATGCATATGCGACAACATGGTTAAGGAAAAAAATCCCATATGAGCAGCTTAAATTTAAGCAACATCCGATGAAACCGCCTTATGAGGTGGTTAACAAAATTGAAAGGTCTATTTACCTAAAAGGACTCACTCTAGCAGCCTTCATAAATGTTTAGGGTGCTACTCACACTGACACACCTTTGATGTCTCTTTACTAGCTTTCCTCTTCCATAGGTAAACTGAGAGATACTGGCACTTACAGGTCAAGTCAAGTACCTGAGTAATCCTTAATTCTAAACTTAACTGGAAGGCACAAATAACTAGCAGAGCCACAAAAGCCATTAGGGTTTGGGCAACCTGCAGAAGATGTATTGGTCCTACATGGGTACTTCGACCAAAGATGACCCACTGGATTGTCACCAGCATTGTACGACCAATACTGACATATGCGTCACTTGACCAAGGAAAAGTGGTATGGGCAAAAAGGACTTCGGACAACACAGAAATCTCTAGAGAAAGTTCAACGGCTAGCTTGTTCTTGTATAACAGGAGCCATGAGAACATGTCCCACGGCGGCAATGGAAGTACTCCTTGAATTTGCACCATTACACCTGTTCCTGCAGGGAGTGGCAAGAGAGCACTCCACGGCATAGCCAACGAAGGTCGTATGGAGTCGTATGAAATGGAGGACGTATGGGGCCCGGGAAAGCGTGTCTTCTGACCCGACTGTTTCCCACGCTACCAACACCAATAGACCATAAAACGAAGAGATTCAACTTCGTAAAAAACTTCAAGACCAAACGCAGTAACAAAAAGATATGGAAAAACATATCTGACACATATGATATACACAAGAATATGATCACGTGGTACACGGATGGATCATTAACAGATGAAGGAACCGGAGCAGGAGTATATGGGCCTAGAACCAAATACTTCGAAGCCATAGGAAAATACACCAGTATCTTTCAAGCGAAAATATACGCTATAGATAGATGCATGCAGTTCAATCTGGATAGAAAATATAGCAATAAAAATATATCAATGCTGTCGAATAGCCAGGCAGCCATAATGGCATTAGAATCTTACGAGATCAATTTAGAACTAGCATGGGAATGTCTAGGTAAAATAAATAAACTAGGTATGAATAATAGTGTCACCATACTCTGGGTCCCTGGTCACAGGGGAATAGAAGGCAATGAAGAAGGTGACAAACTTGCACGGAAACGAACCGCCACAAAGCTAATAGGTCCCGAACCTTTTTGTGGAATCAATGGCAGTGTTGTAAAAAAGTTATTACGAGAAGAACTATTTAACACCAGAGAAGAACTATGGTTGGGGCAGGCTAAAATGCGTCAATCAAAAAAATTCACTGCAGTGCATAACCCCGAAGCATTAATAATAATAATTATAATGAATTCGAGTACCATTTAAATAATTCATTTACCATAAAAATAGTTTATTTACCAAGAAAAATTGTTTATTTGATATGAAAAATAAATTGAAAATGAAAAATAGTATTTAATCGTAGTATAATAATACTAAATAAATCTATATCTATTTATTTATATACTATATAAAACTCTTGGTCCGTCTGTCTTTCTGTTTGGTCCAGCATCACGTCTAAACCGCTGAACCGATTTAACTGAAATTTTGCACCAGGATACTAAGAAATCCGGAGGGTGTCATAAGCTATGAACAGAATTGGATAAAGGGGCGTAGTATCTCCCATACAACTTAAACTTTCAAAACGACAAACTCGGCACATACACAAGCTTAGAAGATAAAACAAAAACCTCAAATACAAAAAAATATATATATAAAAACAAAAACATAAAAACAAAAGCAAAAATCAAACACAAAATCAAAAACAAAAACATAAAACTAAAGCAATATCACAAAAACAACATCAAAATAAAAAATAAAACAAACAAAAAACCGATGGAAAAACAGAAACAAAAGCATATACAAAGGAGGATTGGACCAATGGGCGTGGCATCCCCATAGAAGGTACATTTTCCATATGGTCTATGTTAGGGATGTCGGACTATTTTTCAATCCCGAAATTTCCGGACTAAAAAAATTGAATCCTAATAAAAGGCAGAATTCCGCCATATTTTGGGAACGAGTAGAAAACAGACAGCTTTTGATACAAACTGTAAGTTTAATTATTTCGTAAATATGTTGGCAGATTTTGAAAACTGTCTGCTTGAAATCATTCATTAAAATATTTCTAAACTGTGACTTGATCCTGTCAAAAAAAAAAAGTTCAGTAATAATATTTAAATTTGATTTTTTAATAGAAACAAAACATTTATAAAAAATATGTTTAGGGATGCATTTCTAATTCTTCAATTTGCCTGTGTATTTGCCGGAAATATGCCTCAATTATTCCAGAAAATCTAAAAACATTTTGTCTCGGAAAAATCTCTTGTTGAATAAAACAATAATACGTTTTGTTATTGCCTTCTTCGACCACTTATGTAGCGATATATCGAATACAAAAACAATTCTGATTTCACTATATTCCTTTTGGGCTGGGCATGGAATCCATCATACAAAATTAAACATACAAATTTCACCACCCTCATAAAATCCACCTATACAAAATACATCTTTAGAAAATCCACCCAGATGGTGGATTTTGTCCGGTTGGTTTGTGATTTTTCAAAATAAGTTATAATTCTTACTGGATTCAGTGGAATGTTGTTAACGCAAGCAATACGACCTAATTCTAAAAAAAAAATCACAGTGCGACTTGGTGTTCTACTTTCTCATAACATTTGAAGGAAACATTTGAATGAATTACTTGTCCCTCAGCATATCCACGAATGGTTGGTACAAAGAAAAAGTACCTTCAATCAGACAAAATGATTAAAACTGATATTGTTTCTAAAATTATGGTTCATCAATTTTGGCCTTACGTTGTACCATATAAAATTTGGATATGACATTGAATCCTTCAGGAATATCAAAGTCGCAAGTTCGTCTATTATGCCTTTACGTTAGACTAAATTAAATTTAAATTTAAGGTCGATTTTGTACCAATTAACGCTGGATTTTGTGTCAATTACATTTTATGCGGTTGGATTTTATGGTGCTCCCATTCCTTTTATTCATGAAACAGCAAACATTTTAGCTTCTAATTACATTTTAGCTTCCATCGAACATATCGAATTTTCGTGGATATACAACAAACATGGAGTAGAGGGCTATGGATGATCTAGATTATATATTTATGATCACTACCATTTTGTATTATTAAACTTCAGCCTACTGCCTTACCCTGCCTGTGCCTACCATTTTCAACCACCTGTATTGCCTACCATACCTTTATCTGTCATTTATGTACCATTTGTCATTTACCTACCAGCAGATTTTTCCAAATTCAAACCTAAAATCTTCCTCTAAAATGTGATTTCAAGCGTATAAACAGCTTGTTTGCCTGCTCAAAATGTAGACTGCGGAGTTTAAATATTTTTGTGCTTTATATTATTTCTTTTATTTTATATTTATGCAAATTTATAATTTCGGGTATTTTTTTTTTGTTTTTTTTTTTTTTTTGGTTTAATTTTTTTTATTTCCGAACCCACATTCGTCTAGCACCATTTAACTTTTCAACCATTGCAATTGTTTGCTTTTTTTCTCACTTTAGTTTTTTTTAATATTTTCATTTCTAGATTTCTTTTATTATTTCTTTTTTTTTTCATCTGCACATGAATGAAAATTAAATTTTCACTTTTGCTGCATGTTTTTGCTTTTAATATTTTCTACTTTCGGCACCGCTTCATTATCATTATTTAATTTTCACTTTGCTGAATATTTGCAGTATTTTATGATTTTTATTTGCTTTTTTTTGTGTCTACCCTAAGCGTTACACTTCAACATGAAGTTATATTAACCTTAACCTACCTTTTTTCCCGTAACCTTTTACATTTCACACCATATTTCCCACATTTTCGACATTTCCCCATATTTTATCAACATTTATATTTTTATTTTGTAATGTTCACAAAGCGTGTGTTAAATATTTGCCAAGTCAAAATTAAAATGGAAAAGCGTTTCCTTTGGGTGCTGCGCATAATTAGTGTGTAAATGTGGCAACACTGTCAGCACGTGTCGTTGCTGCAGAGCTATTTTAAGTGCTGCCACAGTAGCAAAACCGCAATTGTTGGACCAACAGTTGACAGCACAGACAGCAGACAGAGCAAAAGAGAGAGTTACAGACAGACACACTTAAGAGACAAACAATCAGTCAGAAGCTGGGGTTCATGAGATAGTAGCAGATTTTATCAGGAAGATAGTGGTTTCGTCGGCACAAAAAAAAGGCTCCATCAGACAAAAGAAGACTTCATCAGGAAGTAGGTTTCACAAGGCCACCCGATGGATTTTCGTATTTCGGCATTTCATTTGCCAGCAGCAGCAGCAGCAGTGTCAGTGCTGTCAGAGTTGTTTACAGTTGTGGTAGCCGCAAGGCGCTTCTCACACAGACAACACAAATTCACTTTCACCCATAACTCACTCCAGTAAGCTGGCCACCCCAATTAAGAGTTGGCATCTTTTTGTTTACTTACAACTGCTGACATATGTTTCGTCAGACATACAGACTACAACAATAAATTTATATTATTTTATTTATATTATAATTTTTTATAAAATTATTTATTAAATAATATTTTTGCCACCATGCCTGCTTTTTAATACTTTAAATCGTCCTGTCCTCCTTTTGGCTTTTCCAACAATTAAATGCAAACAAAACGGCTGACAACAATAAATGGCGATTAAAAGCATGACTGACAGTGTTGGGGTTGCTTTTTTTATTTTATTGTTTAATATTTTGACTTTTGACTCTCACAGCAAATTTATGTGGTTTGTACTTTTTTTTTATTGCTGTTGCAACTTTCATTAAAGTAAAAGGATTGCATGCTGTGGTGACACTGTAACAAGTAGTACACGTGCAAATAAAAAAAAAACTGAAAAAATGAAATAAAAAATAAAATTGTAAAAACACGTGTGACCCAGCATTCATACTGTTCATCAGCATATTAAAAATATTAGTAATGGAACTGTAGAAGACCCTACTTGAATTTAAAACATTAAAAAATTTATCTACGAACATTTCGTAAAATACACAAAAGACTTTCGTAAATTTATGTTAAAATTACAAATATTATTTGTGTTTTTTACGAAACTATTGTAGCCGCGGTAGCTCAGTGGTTAGTGCGTTGGACTGCGAGCCGAAAGGTCCCCGGTTCAAGCCTGGACTGGGGCTAACAACATCTTTTCATAGAAACATTTTTTCTATACCGCGCTACCTCTCGTCAGTAAATTGCAAACCTACGAGAGTAATAAATTGCCTATGAAAATCTCTCACCCGCCGTTCGGATTCGGCAATAAACTGTAGATCCCACCACTTTGAGTACAAATATAACACGCACAGCTCAAAATGGTGAGAGAGCTCGGCCTAAGTTCTTATAGAGCTGTAGTGCCAAACTATTATTATTATTATTATTTGTAGATTTTATCTACGAAAATAATTCGTATATAATACGAAATATTGTTATACTTATAGCCTCAAAATTTTCGGAAGTTTGTTAATTTGTTCGTAAAATATAAAGATCATTCGTAAAATATGTTATTCCTTTGTATAAATTAAAAAAATATAACGAAAGTTTCGTAATTTAAATAAAATATTTGTAATTTTGTTATTATTTTATTATCGAATATTGATTCTTAACATATACTAATCATAAATATTTTGGAAAAAAAATAGAAATTACAAAATTTTCGTGTATACTACGAATTATTCGTGTATTTTACGAAATAGAAATTACGAAACATATTTCGTATAATGTCCTAGAAATAATAGTGAGTATAGCTCTAACAATTTTATATAAAAACCAAACGTTCTAATGAAAGCGTTGTATAAATCTCATTAATCTTTTCACATGCAGACCTTTTGATCTCTTAATGAACTGTTTTTCCAATATTCAACGTAAATGATTCTCCACTTGAACTACAGTTCCGTGATAGATCCAATGGTCTAATGAGCTGCTAATATACCGCTTGTTAAAACAACGCGGTGTAAAAGTTGTCTGTTAGTTGCTTATAAAAGTGTACCGAGGACCTAATGGACCGAATAATATTATTTCCCATAGGGGTGCTGCAAGACACCTTTTCTTTTAAACTACTACTTGACACGAATCTATATATATAAAACTCTTGGTCCGTCTGTCAGTCTGTCGGTCTGTCTGTCTGTTTGTTCCAGCATCACGTCTAAACCGCTTTAACTAACCGATTTAACTAAAATTTTGCACCAGGATACTATGGAGTCCGGAGGGTGTCATAGGCTATATATGGGCGGGATTGGACAAAGGGGCGTGGTACCTCCCATACAACCTAAACTTTCAAAACGACATAACTCAGCACATACACAATCTAAAAAGATGAAACAAAAAACTAAAATTCACCACACTAAAACTCACCACACAAAAACTCACCACAATAAAACTCACCACGCTAAAACTCACCACACTAAAAATTCACCATACTAAAGCTCACCACACCAAAATTCACCACACTAAAACTCACCACACTAAAACTCAACACAATAAAGCTCACCACACTAAAACTCACCACACTAAAAATTCACCAAACAAACTCACAACACTAAAACTCACCAATCTAAAAACTCACCACACCGAAACTCACCACACTAAAACTCACCACACTAAAACTCACCACACTAAAACTCACCACAATAAAACTCACTACACTAAAACTGACTACACTAAAAATTCACCACACTAAAACTCACCACACTAAAACTCACCACACCAAAACTCACCACACTAAAACACTCCACACTAAAACTCACTACACTAAAAATTCACTAAACTAAAAATTCAACACACTAAAACTCACCACATTAAAACTAACTAAACTAAAACTTCTACTGGGAAAAACTCTACGGGGAAGTATTCTACCGGGAAGAGTTCTACCGGGAAGAATTCTACGGTGAAGCGTTCAATGGGGAAAAATTTTAGGGCGAAGCTTTCTACTGGGAAGAATTCTGTGGCGAAATATTCTACTGTCTGAATTCTCTTTGAGAAAAGTTGTTTTGGCGGAGAATTATTATTTGGTTACTACATTTATAAAACCAATAAAAACTTCCACAGCGAATCACGGGCCCCTGATATAAAAAATAATAATAATGTTTTTTTATATTAATAAAATCGCTTTATATCTATGAATTCACAAAATCTTGGCACGAGTCGTGCACGGGTCCAGCTAGTTTTCTATGAACATGGTATACATCATTTCTATATAATACGCCACAGCTGATTTTGACAGCATATTCAGTTTATTTCAAATTCCATTACGTTTTTAAATGAAAATAAAGTATGTGAAGTTATACGTATTTCATTTTTTTTTAGCAAAGACACAAACCATTTTTACAGAGCATTAACAGAGAGTTAACAGCTGCTATGTTAGTGGATGAAATCTTTCAAATTGGTACACATAAATGTCTCCGAATCCGTTCAGGATCTTTGTGCTGGAATGGAATTTAGTAGATGCGGGAACTGGCTTTAGTAGGTTGAATAGGTAATATATAGAGGTTTCCAAATATTTGACCTATATAGGTGAACCGATCCGATGGACATTTTTTTATGAAATTTTTGAAACTTGACCATTTACAAGGGAAAAAAATAAAGTACTTTACAAATATAGTTTTAAACAAAAAAATTAAACAACGTTTTTCTTCCAAAGGCAATTTTAGTTTTAATTTTAAAAAATAATAGACATACTCCAATTATATTTCCATATATATGAAATTAAATTTGAAACACTTTAATTTTTTGGAATATTTTTTTTTATTTAATTATTTATTTTATCATTTTAAAACTTAAATATTAATAAAACAAGAATAACTCATGGATATTTATAAAATAGCATCGGTAGCTCGTCTGGTAAGTGCGTTTGAGTACGAGCGAAAAGTCGCTGGTGCACTTGATTAAGTGCCGAAAGGTCCCCTCGGTTCGATCCCCAGCGACTGCCAACATCTTTTTCAAAGAAAACATTTTTCTATGCGACGCTACCTCTCGGCAATAAATGGCAAACCTACAGAGTAAAACATTGTCTATGAAAAGTTCGACGGTCCTTCATGATTTCTAAACTCCTGCGTGATATCTTTGCTAAATCATTTCCTCTGATGGATTCCAATTTGAGTACCATTCTTTTCAAATTTTTGGTTTGATTACCAAAATGTTCGTTCTATTTGTTGTTAACTCTGAACTTTTTCTCTTGTTTCGTACCTTGTTTGTGATCCTAGAGACAGTGGTTAAGTGATATCGTTTGATTTTGTCACTTCTCTTTTAGGCAAATTCTTGGTCTACAAATAACCATAAATTACATAACTTTTTGTTCAATAATATCTTTTTTATTTCAATTTATCTGAAAAAAAAAGTTATTAATAACAACCATGGCGAATTTTCAACAAACTTGAATACAGTAATTGTATTTTTGTGTTAATATTACTCTCCATGTCACAGACAATACCAGTATATACAATATTATTGTTATCTATTTGATTAATAAACGATAAACGTAATCTAAAGGATCAAACTAAATTAAAAACAAATTTATTAAATCGGGATCTACTAAAGGGTTTTTTAACAGGGACGCTACAAAAGTAGAGCGACAGGGACAGCAAACGACGCCATATTTCTTGCCGCTCTTTTGACATTTCTCTTCAGTAAGGTTTGCCATTTCATGATGGAAAGATATACGAATTCGAATTTCGGTAGTAAATTTTAATAATTTCGACTCGTTGTTGGCTCGTATATCTTTCCATCATGAAATGGCAAACCTTACTGAAGAGAAATGTCAAAAGAGCGGCAAGAAATATGGCGTCGTTTGCTGTCACTGTCGCTCTACTTTTGTTGCGTCCCTGTTGAAAAACTCTTGAAAAAACTTGTGTAGCGCTCTTATTGAAAAACCCTTTATATATTTGTGAATGTTATCTGAAAATTAAAAACACATTATATCAGCAATTAGGATATCAAATTTAATGAAATTTTGGTCAGCGTTATGTTTAACCATTCTAAACATTCCCGCGGAATGTGGTCGGTATTGGACTGGGCGTGGGCGTGGCACTCCCCGTAGAAGGTACATTTTCCAGATGGTGTATGTCAACAGTTATTATAGTAATATGAATATATTTCACACCAGGGTATCAACCACCCCAAAATTTTTGAAACTCACAACACCAAAATTTACCACAAAGAAACTCACCACACAAATTGCATTTAATATCTTTGCGTAATCAAAAAATATATAAAAAAATTTGGTTATCTTGTCCTAAGAAAAACTATAGTAAAAATATTGTTAAAAATTTTGAAATTTCCCACTTTACCCCAACATTTTTCAACACTTCCAAAATTGAGCTGTTTTAAAAAGTCGCTTGAAAATAAATTAAAACAGAATACCATTTTTAGTTGTCATTTAATGCAAAAAGTAAGATCATCAACCAGTCTATAGAACAAACCCTTCAAAAATAAAAAATTATTGGAAATGAAAAATTAAAACGCGTTCTACTTTACCCCTGACTCTCCTATTTAAATAGTAAGCGTTCAGTGTTCAGAAAAAAATAATCGACGTAAATATAGCAACCGATTTTAATTGCATTCATTAATCAATACAGCAAAGAAATCCACAAATTTAATGAAAACATTTGCTATTGTTCGTTATATCAACAATTGCGTTGGTTAATATGAATATTTGTTAGTCAATGCAGCAAATAATTTATTTAGCAAATATAATTGCTGAAACTGCGCCGACTAAATAATTTGCTGCATTGATGTATAAATATTCGTATTATCAAAAGGAATGGCTGATTTAATGAAGAATAGCAAATGTTTTCATTAAATTCGTGAATTGATTAATGAATGCAATTAATATCGTTTGCTATATTTGCGTCGATTATTTTTTTTTCTGTGTGTTGGTATATTAGATATTTAGGTGTTGACTACCAAAATCGGTTCTTATGTAGAGATTTTGAAAACGAGTATTACCATTAGTAGTAGTACATACCATTAGAAAAAAAACAAACCTTTCAAATGGCGCCAAATTGTTCAATATTTAGTTTAACAAATGACGTCAAATTGTTAGATTAGTTTAACTGAATACAAAATGTTGAGTTTCAACGAACATTTTCAATTTTAATAAGGAGCATTAGAAGACTGCTAAAAAAAAAAACTAAGTATTTTAATAAAAAAAAAACGTTTCAAATATGTTTTGCTACTCAACATGACTGTACAATTTCAAAAAAACCGTAGCCGAAATGAGAGATTATTGAAAATTGTAATATTTAGCAAAACAAAATATGTATTACAAAAATAAAAACTTAGTATGCCAGTGTGTAACAAGTATCATTTAATTATAAAGTTTACAATTGTTTATGAATATTTTTTTTTTCCATTTTGAATATAAAATAAAAACAGAGTAAGAAAATGAATTCGAAGTGCATATTTTAAAAAGTCGAAAATCTAAAAAAAGGCAAGTATTTTTAGTCTTTAATTTGGATTATGTTATAAATAACTATAAACCACTTTCTATTCTAGTATTAAGGATGTGTGCGAGTTCGACTCAATTGCTGACTAAACTAAATTTTGTCGGTAATGCAGCGTTTACTTTTCAATTTAGTAAATATTTGAGCAAACTAAATTGAACTAAATTTTAAGACAACAAACAGACATATGATAATCGATTTATTAGGGACTTTAACAATTACCGGTTACCGAATGGCGATTGAATCAGAACCCGTTCAAGTTAGTTTAGTCAGAAATTTAGTTGAACTCGCACACACCCTTAATCATATATGAAGGGTGGCCAGATGGCATTTATAGTTTTTCCAATTCTTATTTTTCTGTCAAAGTTACCAATAACATCAAGCTGTCAAAATATTTACAAGGAATTTACAAGGATTTGAAAGGATTATTGAATAAATTCAACTGGCAGAAAACGCAGATATCGACTTAAAAAACTAAATTGGATATTGTGGATAATTCTATGACGTACGTCATTTCTACCGTTAATTTGACAAAAAAACAAAATCAATCACACTAAAATTCACCACACTAAAATTCACCACACTCAAATTGACCTTAATAAAATTCACCACACTAAAACTCACCACACTAAAACTCACCACACCAAAATTCACTAAAACTCACCACACTAAAACTTCTACTGCGAAAAACTATACAGGAAAGCTCCATAACCTTGCATTCACAAAATCTTTGCACGAGTCGTGTACGGGTCCAGCTAGTTTTAAATAAATTTGTTTATATACATTTGTAAATACGCAGTTTTAATTATGGTTCCTAAAGAAGCGATTTCTTGAAGACATATGACCCACAGGAAGCTTTAGAACTCTAGAAGAAGGATGCTGAATTATTTATTTAATACATAATGAACATTTTAGTAATCATTATTGTCATAATTGTCGACTATGCAGATAAACGTTGCCAATTGCTTCAGAATTTGGTGATTCTAAAAAAAAATAATAGGATGGGATGATACTTTAAAATAGGATGACTTGTTAGTAACGGAAGGAATACAATTAGGTATATATTTCATTACATTAACTTATTATCCGTGCATCAAAGGATTTACAATTCACCCAAGAAACTTCAGGGAATGACAGAGTTTTTTTTTTAAATAGGCGCTGAAATTTCCTATCCAAATGGAACCACATACTACTTATCCGATTGAATGCAGTACGTTTTTATACTATAACATTTTTTTTTCTATTCAGGAAAATAACTGTTAGAAAAATAGGTTTGGAAATAGAAGGAGAAATAAAACTGAAATACGATGACTTGTTGGTATCGGCAGCAATACAATTTCATATATATTTTATCAATAATGTGATCAGCGATAAATTCAACTCATTTACTTGTTATACGTGCATAAAAAGGATTTCAAATTGACGGAACTATTGCCAGTGTAAACGACAATAAAGACATAATAAATATAATTTAATTCGTTGCTGTTTTAATTTGCTATTTGATTGGAACCACATAATATTTCTCGTTGGAACTACATATTACTTTATGGAAAGCGTGCAGTACGTCAATGACTTAGTACTATACGATTTTTTTTTCAGGATTATAATGGATATGAAATTCGAATATGAAATAGGAGTTGAAATTAAGCTAAAATACGATGACTTATTAGTGAAGGAAGCAAGACAATTTGGTATACATTTTATCAATAAAGTGAGTACCAATTAATTCATCACAATTGCTTATTTTCCGTGCAAAAGAGGATTGAATTTTCAGTGCAAATGGTAATAAAAGCATAATAGAGTTTTTATATTTTTTTCCAAATGGAACCACATACTATTTTTCGATAAACATACAGTACATCAATGACTTGATACAACTTTTTTTTTATCATTTTTTTCAGGAATATTGAAAATTATTTATTTGGAATCAATTTTTTTGTACTTCATTCAAATCGGTTAGAATGCATTCAAAGAAAATCTTTATTATCTTCATTTTAAGCAACTAATGACAGAAAGCATCAGAATTTGGTTGGTTTAAATAAATGTGTCATTCGCAATGACAATTAAAAAATACGCTTTTTCGTCGTCTTTACCATCACATTATACGTTTTTGTATTCTATTGAATTCAATTTCGAAACAGAAAAATGTCAACCAAAACGGTCTGCCGATATCGAACTAATGTAGAAAGAATTATTTCAAAATCGAACCGTTCTAGAAGCAGCTCTACTCATTTCTGTATGAACATTGATTGACATCAAAAATTAAAATAAATAAAAAGTGAAAAAGCAAAGCCTACTATTTTCAAAAAATTTATTTTTGAAATGAATCAAAGTGAAATTCATATTAAAATATAAAAAATTAATTTTCGCAACCTTTGTTTTGGGCAAAAATGAAAACAACTACAAAGAACACCTGGTGACCTTGAATAAACAAAAATGTGTTACTAATAAAAGTAAATAAAAATAATAATACTTTGGCGCTACATTCCTGAGGAATAAAGCACGCAGAGCTCGGCCTAAGTTCTTCAGGACCTTAGCGCCAAACTATTACGCAACAAATCCCATACATCAATTTTCTATAATTCGTGGTTTCGACCACATACTCAGTTTTTCTCTACACAGAAACAAATAATCAACGTAAATATAGCAACCGAAATTAATTGCATTCATTAATCAATGCAGCAATGAAATTCACTAATTTAATGAAAACATTTGCTATTGTTCGTTATATAAGCAATTGCGTTTGTTAATATGAATATTTGTACGTCAATGCAGCAAATAATTAAGACGGCACAGTTTTAGCAAATATATTAGCAAACGAAATTGCTGATTTAACGAAGAATAGCTAATGTTTTCATTAAATTTGTGAATTTTATTGCTGAATTGATTAATGAATGCAATTAACATTGGTTGCTATATTTACATCGATTATTTATGTGTATTATGTAACGATTTTAAGAAAATTGCTATCGAAATTTTGAACCCTTTACAGCTACTTTTTAGAATAATAAAAATATTGGCCCTTACACAACTAGTTTTTTGAAAAACTGTAAACGCAATTTTTCTTTGAATTGTCAAGACTAATTACAATATACAAAGAAATACTTTTATTCCCATAGATTTTTCAGATATTTGAATCTAAACTCGAAAAATATATATTTTTTTAGACCCTTTCTTAACATTTTTTTAGCATTATAGATCTATTGATACATAAGAAAATTATATATGATTATGCAGCGCAAAGTTAAAACTAACGTTCAAAATTACTAACATTTTTTATCGGTTCTACATTTTTAAATATTTCCTATCAATACGGTGTTTGTCAGAAAATGTAAAAGCTTTAAATGCCGTTTTTACCTGAATTTTAATCAAAAACTCTACGTAATTGAACAAAAGACTGAGTACGCAGTAAGAATAAACATACTTTAGATATGATGTATTGATATTTTCAGATTATAGGCATAAGTATTTTTATATTGAAATCTGGGTTATATATAAATAATCCTAAAAATGAGTTTATAGGTCATATTTCAAAAAGTAGAGTAATTAAAAGAATATAGTAATTTTGATAGTTCCTTTGGACTATGCTCTGGTCACCCATAAATATTTTTTTTGTATCGTTAAATCCTAAATAATAAAAAAATATATAAAAAAAATTCTAAAAAATCAAAATTTTACGAATTAAGTTCCAATTATCTTAAAAACGTATTGGAATATTAGCATCCATTAGTATAATAAAATTAGTCTTCGCCAGTTTTTTTCTCGAAATCACTTCGAGAATTTTTACAGGTCCTGGAGGTTCCGAGTATTGAATGTTTGAAAAGTATTTTCATTTATCTAATTATGTAAATACTGTACCTCGGGTTGTAATGACTGCGTCGAATAAAATTGTCCGTTACATATCTTCCCATAATGTGCTATTGCAAGATTCAAATTAAAAAATCACAGTAGCTCTGAATTAAATGGCAGAAAATAATTTGTGTCAGTTATAGTCAATACAAAATTTATTTAACGCGAAAATGGCAAACGAAGTGGAAGTGCGAGAAAATATAATTAAAATTTTTCAAAAACAACCTAGTTGGTCTTTTAAAAAAATTGCCAAGGAGGTAGGGGCTAACCCTAAGACCATTTCTCGCGTTATCAACCGCTTTAAGGAAGACCTGAGTATTGAAAGGTTCTGGTAAAAAAAATGCCCACATGATCGTGAAAAGTCGAAGAAGATTGTGAATATTTAAAAAAAAGATCCAAGCATATCCGGAAGGAAATTGGCAAGAAAGGCAGATTGCTCAGAATCTTTCGTGCGCAGGACTAAGAAAGATGCTGGGCTGAAGACGTACAAGGTCCAAAAAGTTCCGGATAGAAATGCCGTCAAGAATGAAACCGCATAATAACGAGCTTAAAAGCTGAACCAAGATTTTTTTAAAGAATTCGATTGCTGCATAATGGACGACGATACTTATGTTTTAGCGGACTTTTCTCAGATACCTGGGCAGGAATTTTATACAGCCGATTCTCGAGGAAATGTCACTGAAAAATTCAAATAAAAAAAATGACAAAATTCCCAAAGAAATTCCTTGTTTGGCAGGCAATTTGCAGTTGTGGAAAAAGGAGCAGCTCATTCGTGACATCGGGTACAATTAATAGCGAAATATATGTGAAGGAATGCTTGCAATAGAGATTGCTTCCATTTTTACGCCAACATGAAGTGTCCACATTTTTTTGGCCTGACCTCGCTTCATGTCACGACAGCAGAACGGCCTTAGA
This sequence comes from Dryomyza anilis, assembly GCA_951804985.1. NCBI lineage: Eukaryota > Metazoa > Arthropoda > Insecta > Diptera > Dryomyzidae > Dryomyza > Dryomyza anilis. The sequence continues at coordinate 84,120,671 of OX638132.1, read as the reverse complement.
GTGGATCCAACAAAATGCAGTGATTTTGGTGCCTAGAGAAGCCAATCCACCAAACTGTCCAGAACTCAGGCCGATTGAGAGATACTGGGCTTTAGTAAAAAGGGCGATGAAAACAACAAAAAAAGTGTCCAAAGACTTTCAAGACTTTAAAAGAAAGTGGTCTTCAGCAGCTGTGCGGGTGTCGGACACTACCATTACAACATTAATGGAAGGGGTTCCGGAAAAATTAAAACTTTTTATTAAAAAATATTAATTTCTGGTTTTTAATATTTTTTTTAAATCTAAAAATAATTTGCAAAATAAAATATTTTATTCTATAAAAATTTGATTACTAGATTTTTTCATTTTTGTAGCGGACAATTTTATTCGACGCAGCCCTTAGTTACTTTGGACTATGCTCTGGTTACCCATAAATATTTTTTTTATCGTTAAATCCTAAATGATAAAAAAATATATTAAAAAAAATTCTAAAAAATCAAAATTTTACGAATTAAGTTCCAATTATCTTAAAAACGTGTTGGAATATTAGCATCCATTAGTATAATAAAATTAGTCTTCACCAGTTTTTTCTCGAAATCACTTAGAGAATTTTTAGAGGTCCTGGAGGTTCCGAGTATGGAATGTTTTAAAAGTATTTTCATTTATCTAATTATGTAAATACTGTACCTCGGGCTGTATAAGTTAGCATATTCAATTTTTCAATTTTTTATTTAATATTTGTAATTACAATTTTTTGTTAGTATTAAAAAATTCATTTTATCGTTAACATGAATGTGTTCTCGTTGTAATTTCACAATTACGTATGTTTCAAATATATTTAAAATTTAAATTGCATAGACCTAAAGGGTTTTTCAATAAGAGCGATACAAACATTTTTTTCAAGGGACGCTACAAAAGTAGAGCGACAGGGACAGCAAACGACGCCATATTTCTTGCCGCTCTTTTGACATTTCTTTTCAGTAAGGTTTGCCATTTCATAATGGAAAGATATACGAGCGAACAACGAGTCGAAATTATTAAAATTTACTACCGAAAATCGAATTCGTATATCTTTCCATCATGAAATGGCAAACCTTACTGAAGAGAAATGTCAAAAGAGCGGCAAGAAATATGGCGTCGTTTGCTGTCCCTGTTGAAAAACCCTTTATATAGTACATATTTTTTATTTATTCTTTTGTTTTAATTATTTTTTGTTTATATTTAAATGTGACAAACGTTAAAATTTTAATATAACGTCATGAATTTTTTTCGGTTATGTTTTACAAAAGCGAAACCATGTGTTTTATTATACCCTACACTAAGAGTGAAAGGGTATATTCAGTTTGGTACGCCGTTTGTAACACCCAGAAGAAAGCATCTCCGGTATGGAAAAGTATATATATTCTTGATCAGCATGACCTCCTGAGTCGATTTAGCGATGTCCGTCTGTCCGTCTGTCTGTCCGTCTGTCTGTCTGTCCCTCTGTCTGTCCGTCTGTCTGTCTGTCTGTTGAAATCCCTAAGACTTTTAAAATTGAAGAGCTAGATAAATGAAACTTATAACTTAGATTACTAATATACCTACGCTGTATGTGCGAAAAAATTGGCGAGATCGGTCCTATGATCCGACCACTTATGTTCAAATACCACATATAAAATGTACATATAAAGATCAATTTTTATGTATACGTGCTTAGGTAAACTTTGTTGGTCAAATATATATTGACATCATGCTCAAATACATGATAATAATGTTTTCCGGCGAAAAGACTTGTGGTTCACAAAAAAAAAATCGAAATTCGGTACACCTACCCATTTGTAAATATGGGTATCAAATGAATGGAAATTCTTCAGCGATTGAACGTTTGTAGTTATTTTCAGGATTCGTATACCCTGGTGACCTATATATCACTTTGAATGGTAACCACACATATGTGTAGGGTATTTATAGTCGGCTTAGACCGACTATAATTTTGATAATCCTAACTATCATAATTACACCTACTTTAAAATTTTTTTTTATTTCAAATTACAGTTGCTGCAGATCTATCTCGTTCTAAACCGTATTTTTTTAAAATCAGATTTATAATTTCTACAAATACAATAAAAATAGATTATATATGTATATATATATAAAACACGTGTTAACAACATCGTTATTAGTGCAAATCAATCGGTGTGCATTGCCATGACTTACTGAAGTTCTTTTTCAAAAAAAAAAAAAAAAAAAAACTTTATGGAACCTATATACCCTTTTTCCTTATATAGGTTGACACGATTAATACGAAAGGACTTTACAGAGAAAATAATTTACGATTTCTCCTTATGAAAATCCTTCTTATGAATTCCACATCCTCCTTATTTATGCACGGCTAATGAGTATCTGTTAACAAATTATCGTTAAAGTACATATATATAAAAAAGATTTCCATCATCTACCAATAGGTCGTCGTACTTTATTTTTATTTCAACTCCAGTATTTAACAAAAAAAAAAAACATCGCAGTTGGCATCGTGTGTCCGTAGTTTCATCTCAATTGACAGTGATTGCCATGACAATATTGATAACGATAATTTTCATAATATTTGAAAATAACAATTGAGAACGAAAGTGACTTAATAAATTTGCAAATTTTTATTATATTTTTTTCCTTAGTAAAACAAAAGCGTCGATACATGATAACAAAAAAATCTGCATAGAGTATAAAAATCGTACAGTATAAAATATATATTAACATTATTGGTATCAGTTCAAACTATTTTCAATGATATTACCAACATTTTCCTTTTTATTTCTAATTACAAAAACTTTAAAATTTATTTTAATTTAATAGTCCTATTTTAACAATCATCACAAATTCTCATAAGCACCACAAAATCTCAATTAAGTTCTGACCAAATCCCAAAGGAACCAATTGATCAAAAAAAAAACTCCAATGACACAGTTAAGTTCTAGCCATATCCCAAGGTACCAATTTATCCAAAAAAAAAAGTTTTATGACACAGTTAGGTTCTGGACAAATCCCAAATTTATCCAAAAATTGTCCAATGACACAGTTAAGTTCTGGCCAAATCCCAAAGGAACAAATTTATCAAACAAAAAAAAAAGTCCAATGACGCAGTTAAGTTTTGGTCAAATCCTAAAGGAATTATTATTATTTAAACAAATATTTTTGAATTCGATGTCTCAGTACAAATATTTATTTTTCATTTGAATTGAATCTCTTTTCTTTGATTTGTACAATTTGAACTAGTTTGGAAACCATTTTTTTTGTTTTGTAACATTAAATTCAAAACCGTTCGTTCATTTTATTCTTGTTTTATAAATGTAGTAACCAAAAGAATAATAATTATCGGCCAAAACATCTTTTCTCTAGACAATTCATCACCGGACTGTTCGGTCCCGTAGAATTCTTCACCGTAAATTCTTCTCTGTTAAATTATTTCCCGTAGTATTCGTCTCCGTAGAGTTCTTCCCCATAGAACTCTTCCCTGTAGAGATTTTTCCCGTAGAATTCTTTCCTGTAGAATTCTTTCCTGTAGAACTCTTCCCTGTAGAGTTCTTACCCGTGGAATTCTTCCCCGTAGATTTCTTTCCCGTTGAACTCTTCCCTGTGTTTTTAAATTCACTTTAAAAATTGCATAAAATATTTGGGTATTATGGAAGGTGCTACGTCCACTAATCCAAAAAAACATATACCCTATACTCTGCCCAAATATGGACCAATATATGTATTTTTTTTAGAGACGTTTCTATTAAATGTACCGATTTTAGAATTTTGTATGTCATTGAAAAGTTAATTGCGTGTTGCATAGTATGCCTTGATTTTTTGTTTTTGTCAGTCACACATTTTTCACTTGACAAGCATTGTTAAAAATTGTTAAAAATTATTACAAACACAATTCAAAACTCTTTAAAAATGTTAATTTTAATAATAAATCAATTTTAGTAATTGATATTATCACACATATTAATGAAATTTTAAACTTGAAACATACAAAATATTTTGTTAATTATGATTATTAATTAGTACCTTTTCAGTTTCAATTCTTCTATTTATTTTGTACACTCTGCAAAACTCATAATTTATACAAATATCACAAATTTTGAAATTACACACAGAAAAAAATAATCGACGTAAATATAGCAACCGATATTAATTGCATTCATTAATCAATCCAGCAATGAAATGCACCAATTTAAAGAAAACATTAGCTATTCTTCGTTATACAAGCAATTGCGTTCGTTAATATGATTATTTGTACGTCAAAGCTGCAAACAGTTTAGTCGGCGCAGTTTTTGCAAATATAATTGCTGAAACTGCGCCGAAATATACAAGCATTTTAAACTTTTACATATTTTCTGACGGAAACTGTATTGATAGGACCTATTTATTAAAATAGAAGCGATAAAAAAAAGTTAAATTTTTTGATCGTTAGATTCAACTATGCCTGTATAATCATAAATCATTTTCTAATTTATCATTAGATCTAAAATGCTAAAAAAAGTGTCCAAAAATAGTCTAAAAAAATCAATATTTTTCGAGTTTAGATTCAAATATCTGAAAAATCTATAGAAAAAAAAGTATTTCTTTGTATATTGTTATTAGACTTGAGAATTAAATTGCGTTTACAGTTTTTCGAAAACTAGTTGTGTAAGGGCCTATATTTTTGTTATTCTAAAAAGTAGCTGAAAAGGGCTCATAATTTCGATAGCAATTTTCTTAAAATCGTTACCTAATAGTATTATGTAACGGTTTTAAGACACATAAATAATGTACGTAAATATAGCAACCGATGTTAATTCCATTCATTAATCAATGCAGCAATATTTAATGAAAACATTAGCTATTCTTCGTTAAATCAGCAATTTCGTTTGCTAATATATTTGCTAAAACTGTGCCGACTTAATTATTTGCTGCATTTACGTACAAATATTCATATTAGCAAACGGAATTGCTGATTTAATCAAGAATATCAAATGTGTTCAATAAATTAGTGAATTTCATTACTGGATTGACTAATGAATGCAATTAATATCGGTTGCTGTATTAACGTCGATTATATTTTTCTTTGCAATGAGTTTTATTGGTAAAAGGTTTAAAAGAAATTTAAAAGAAAAAAGAAAATCAAAAATTTTACAGATTTAGTTCAGTTTTTTGAAGCAACGATTTCAAGAAAGATTGATACGTAAATATATCTTTTTAAATACAACTCAACAAAACGATAAAATATTTAGACCTCTTTTAAATTATAAGAAGAAAAAAAAAATTACCTACTGAGAAATTTATTAGGCTGAACATCATTTTTCTGAAAATGATTGTGTAATAACAATAAATTGTTTATGCAGTAAGAAGTAGCATCATTGAGTAATCGTGAATTGATGTTTTCAAGTAAAGTAGTTTGGTTGAATTTTGATTAAAAAATAAGAAGTCAAAAAAAGTATTGAAAATTGTAATTTTCAAATGTTAGTTTGAGATATCGTCACTATCATGTCAAATGGACGAATGTGTAATTTTTGATATTTGCGTTTTTTTACATTTTTGAATGTAGTTATTACTCAAGTAAATTGTGCCAAAATCATGTGTGGTTTTGTTGGATATTTTTAGCCACAAAAGACAAAACCAAAAGGGCGAATTCGAAAAATTGAAAGTGTTGTCATGCCAAAAGTGCGAATCTTTCAGTTTTTTGCCATAACTTTTTATTGGTATAAGATAGGGGTGTAAAGGCATTAATTGTTTGTTTTTAATGGACTTATCGATTATTTTTTTTTAATTTTTATCACTTGCAAGAAAAATGTTTGTCAAATTATTTTTAAATAATGATACCAATTGATAGGTGCTTTAAAAACAAACAATTTATGCCTTTAAATCACTATTTTATCTTGCACCTATAAAGAGTTATAGCAAAAAAACGAAAAGATTCGCTCTTTTGGCATGACCAGATTTTAAATTTTTCAAATTATTTCGTTTTTTAGCTATAACTCTTTAATGGTGCAAGATAAAATAGTGGTGCAAAGGCATTAATTGATGGTTTTTAAATCACCTATCGATTGGCATAAATATTTAAAAATATTGTTCCAAACATTTTTCTTGCAAATAACAAATGGCAAATTAATGTTTGACAAAACATTTTTAATTAATGATGCCAATAGATAGATGCTATAAAAGCAAACAATTAATGCTTTACATTACTATTTTTTCTTGTGCTAATAAAAAGTTATAGCATAAAAAACAAAAATATTTGCGTTTTGATCAGGATATAGCCTCACCTCAAATCCGTATTTATAATGCAGTAGGTTGTCCAAATCTAAAGATATTTTATATATGTTATAATAATTGACGAATAAATCAAAACCAAACCAAAAAATTGAAAAATAACTAAATTTTACTCATTTTTAAAGCACTTCAAACTTTAAAATTTGATTTCCCAATATTTTTAAAAATACACATTTAAAAGTACACATGGTACTACAGTGACGATATGTTCTTTATAACCATATAATAATAGTTAGGCGCTCTCTCACCATTTTGAGCTGTGCGTGTTATATTTGTACTCTAAGTGGTGGGACCTACAGTTTATTGCCGAATCCGAACAGCAGGTGAGATCTTTACATAGGCAATGTTTTACTCTCGTAGGTTGCCATTTACTGCCGAGAGCTAGTGCGGTATACAAAAATGTTTCTATGAAAAGATGTTGTTAGCCCCAGTCCAGGTTTGAACCGGGGACCTTTCGGCTCGCAGTCCAACGCACTAACCACTGAGCTACCGCGGCTACATATACCATATACAATTTTATTTTTGTATTATTATTTTATACCTACTAAATAAACAAATTTTCGATTTTTTTTTTTTGAATTTCTACTAAGATCCACAGCACTCAGACGGACTATATCCATTGTACTGTGACATCTATTTTGTGGTTAATATCACCACGAGCGCCCATGCCCAAGCCGGGATTCGAACCCGAGACCTTCAGAATGCAAGTCCAGCGCGCTACCTCTGGACTGCTGAGACCGGCATTTTAGATCCAAATATTTGAAAAACTGCATTTAATTATACACATAAATTAGTCAATACAATTTGAACAAAAATTGCGTTTAATTTTAAAAATGTATTATCAGATGTCCATGGTAAAAATCTTGTTGGGTAGTTTAATCAAAGTATTTTATAGAATCAAAAAACAAATTTTCTTGAGGAAGTACAGATCTTTTTTTTTTATTTATTTTTTAATGTAACAAGATAAATAACAAAAATCTTGACATTACTTTTAAGTTAACATAAATAATTTTATTCTCAACATTTCCAACTCAATTTCAAAACTATTTACCACACACACTCAAATATTTGGCTGGCAACTTTGCTGCAAGCACGTAACACGTGGCCACAAACTATTTGCCTCTCAGCAATGCACTTAGAAAATTAAGTGCAAATTAGCCCTAAAAATACCGACAACTACCACAATATAGGAAAAACACTAACATCAAATACGAGAAAGAAACCAACCTAATTTCAAAGACGTTGCAATGAAGCACATAAACAAATCATTACCTACGAATTATTTATGAGCGCATCAAAATGGCTGCCCAGTCAAGTCGCCTCAAGCGAAGTGAAGTTAACGGCACAGAACCGAACCGAAACAAACCCGAATGAAGTTGGTTGCAGTTGTAAAACACTTGTTATTGTCTGTGTTGCAACACACACTCCGCACACAAACATTTTAATGGTGTTCGTGCGAATGCAACTTTAAAGCTTTTGCCAAAGTAAAGTTTTACGATATCCTGTCCGAGCAGCGTAGCGCAAACAAGAAAATTTACAATTTTTACAATAAAAAGTGAAGCGCACGAGCAGAGCACTAAAAATTAATTATGACACGATGTGGTTGGTTTCTACCTGCTGCTCCTATTTGCAGCAACACAACAGAACAGAACAGCACTAGGACAACATCAACTCCTGCTCCTGCAAGGACCTTTTGGACAATAAAAAAGTCATGTAGGTGTCTGTTTGTGGCTGTGCCGAGGGTTTTAGTTAACCGTGAAGTTGCTGTAAAAACAGCCAGAACCACAACCAACTTCGACAACAACAGCTTCGGTTGTTTGGTTGGATGGGTTGTTTTGTTGTGGTCTTGGGCATCTTTATAACACTTGGTTCTCTGTGTAGTTGGTATTGTTTTAGTCGAGTAAAGTGGATAAGAAACTGTTTGCAGATTACTGAGTAAATAGTTTATAGTAATAAAAGTTTAAAAATGTCTGTCTCATTTACAAAAGTATTGGTATAGAAAACAGAATAATAGACAAACCAGAAATTTGGAAAAAATATAGTCCTATATTTATCAAACATTCAATAATGTAACCGAATTACATCGAGGTCTTTACCTAATAAAGACCCTATCCAGTATGCTATTCATTTCGATATCGTTTCGAAATCAACGCGAGAAGAAAGACAATTTACACGATATCGGATACCACAATATCTTGTAGCGATATCGAACATCAAATTGAAACTACATGGTAGGGAGATATCGATGTTCTATTGTGAAATCGAAACGATATCGTTATAATTAATGATCAATGTTCGACATTGCTAAAAACAAAAATTAAGATATCAATGCGATAACTGTTTATATATCGTATGTTGTCCAAGAATTTGAATGTGCTACTAGACAAAATGAGAAAAAAATTTGTTATGGAATTTCCTTACACTCAAAATAATTTCTAGAACATTTTACGAAATATTTTTTTCGTAATTTTTAATTTCGTAAAATACACTAATAATTCGTAGAATACACGAAACATTTGAAATTTCTATTTTTTCCCAAATTATTTTTTACAAACGATTCGTAAATATTACGATACAATATTCCTAAAATTAAAACAACAACAAAATTACGAATATTTCATTTAAATTACGAAACTTTCGTTATTATCTCTATTGCAATTTTTTTTACGAAAGAATAACATATTTTACGAATGAGCTTTACATTTTACGAATAAATTACTAAACTTTCGTAAATTTTTGAGCTATACACAGAAAAAAAAAATCTTCAATACGATTAATTTATTCATAAATATTATGAATTTTTTCACCAACTACCAGATTCATCATATTGATACCACCGTTCATTAAATGACATATTAATGAATGTATTCATTATATATATGAACAAAATATTCAATACAATGAATTGTCATATTGATGAATTTTGTTCATAATATTTAAAAAAAAAAAAAAATTATAAAATAATTCGAAAAAAAAGTGTTGTAAAAATTTTATTTAAAAAATAACAGTAAAAAAAATTTAAAACAAATTATCCGAAAAAACATTTTTTTTCGACTAAAAATGTGTTCGAAAAAAAAATTTTTTTTCGAAAAAAAAAAATTGTTCGAAAAAAACATTTTAAGAAAAAAAAATTTTTTCAAACAACATTTTTTTTCAAAATATATTTTTTATAAATGTAACTTTTTATTAATAAAAAGTTGTAATTATAATAAATATATTATAAAACATTTTACTAATTTATGCATGTCGAGCAAGCACTATATAAGAAATAACACACAAGAACTACTTGAGAACTGAGAAGTATGGCAAAAAATGAACGAAAAAAAAATATTTTCATAGAAATTTGGTTTAATGAACAGCGTTCTTTAATATGAAGAACATATATGTTGTATTTTATATTTTGGTTCATTAATATGATGAAACGTATTCTTCACATACTGTTCATTATATTGAAGAACAATTTTTCCACAGTTACCATGCGTTCTTCATATTTATGATAGCATTCATAACATTGATGGCGTTAGTCATTAATATTATGAATGGCTCTTCAAAAATGAATCATGGTTTGAAGAACGGAATTCATCAATATGATGTACATTTTTTTCTGTGTATGTAGATTTTAACGGAAAATGAGAAAAAAATTTGCAATGGAATTTCCATACGCTCAAAATAATTTCTAGAACATTATACGAAATGTTTTTTTCGTAATTTTTAATTTCGTAAAATACACTAATAATTTGTAGATTTGAAATTTCTATTTTTTTTCCCAAATTTTTTATACAAACGATTCGCAAATATTACGAAACAATATTCGTAAAATTAAAACAACAACAAAATTACGAATATTTCATTTGAATTACGAAACTTTCGTTATATTATCACTACTGCAATTTTTTTTTACGAAAGAATAACATATTTTACGAATGAGCTTTACATTTTACGAATAAATTACTAAACTTTCGTAAATTTTGGAAAGAATAACATATTTTACGAATGAGCTTTACAGTTACGAATAAATTACTAATGTTTCGTAAATTTTGGCGCAATATGTACAATTTAACGAAACGTTAGTGTTTTTTACGAATCAGTAGTAAAAACAAAAATCAGTTGCTTCAAATAGCAACTTATAGCTGCAGTTTATTTTAATTGGTATCACGGTCGCAAGAAGATAATTATAAAATATAAACAGTTTTAAAATGTGTTCTGTGTGAGTTCTGTTTGTGGCAATAGTATCATATTTTTATGAATAGTAATTTTCATCGTCTTTTTTTAACAAAGTATTCGTGTATTTTACGAAAGATTCGTAAAATGTTTCATATTTTTCATAAATGTACGAATGCTATCGTCAAAAGTACTATTACTTTCCTAAAATGTACGAATATAATATTAAAAAGGTACACAAATATTCAATAAATTACGAGTATTTCGTATTATGTACGAAGACTTTCATTGATAAAATCTACGAATTGTTTCGTAAAATAAACAATTAATATTCTTAATTATGTAATAAATTTACGAATGTTATTTCGTGTATTTTACGAAATATTTTACGAAAATGATTTACGGTTATGCGCAGCATAGTTCAAAATAATGATGAAAATTACTAACTTTTTTATATCGATTCTCATTTTTAAAATATGTCATAGTTTCCGTTAAAAACTGTTTAATTTTAAATTGTTTTAATATTTTACATACAAATTATTGAAAAATAGCATTTTTCCGATTTTTTTTGTTAATCGCTACGTAATTGAAAAAAACTGAGTATGCAGTCAAACTCAGCACCAGTGAATTATAAAGAATTGATGTATGAGTATTCCATGGCAAAAATCGTATTGGGTAGTGTTATAATCGATAAAGCAACGATATCGAACTTTTGTATGGAAATTATTCGAGAAAGCATCGAGACATGGCAGATTATCGCGAAAACCTTCCGCCACCCCCAACAAAAGCAACCGCCAAACAAAAACTTCTTGATGTACAACACTAACGAATTTAGTTTGTTATATTTCCACGAAAAACTCGTTCGTGAATTTCAATGCTGTGCTGTCGGATTCACATATGCTTGTTGTTGCACTTGCAATAGGAATGAACAGAACCGAGCAGTAGACATAACTATATGGTTGTGTTCAATTTACCGATACACAATGATTGAAGAAATCAATAAAATAAACACAATACCATAACAAAATAACAATCTAAGTTTGCAAATTATTATTTCGCCCGATTGTTTTGTACATAAAAAAAGTTTTTTCTGCCGGGTACAAGATGCGGAAAAGCCGCTAGTTGGGCACCAATGATTGAACACACCAATAAATATCTAACAAAAAGAAAAAAAAGATATTGGTTCCCTATTTAATCATTTATTTAGATTTGATATCATTTTATTTTTTGATTCTGGTTAGAGTAAAATTCAACAATCGCATTTCTAAATTTTGAAAGCGGTACCAAATTGAAAATTCGGGTTTATATTGGTACGAATCGATGAGAAATTGTCGAATTGAATATAATTTTTTTTTAATACATAAAATACTTTTTATTAATATTAACTTTGAATAGCCAACACGTCCTTTTAAAGGCGTGGCCGTTATGGAAAAGTATGTGCAATCTTGAATAGCATAAATTTCCGAATCGATTAAGTCATGGCAATTTGTTGTTGTGTTCTATTTACCGGTACACAATGATTGATAAATTCAGTAACAAAACGAATGATTGATAATATATTTTCGTTCATTAAATAGGCACGAACCATCACTGTTTAACCTCGTCATCATCGGGAACGGATGATTTACAATTCATAACCTGATCGGTTACTTGAATTATATGATCAGATGATCGTCGTGGTACAACATATCGTATGATCTACAAATGCCTTTCCATGTTTTCTTCTCTAATATATCTTTTTGCATGAAATTTGGCAAAACAAACTTATGATTTGTATTGAACCGTATTATTTCTGACCTTAGTAAGATACATCTAACATTTTTTATATTGAATTCATTAACAAAATTACTAAGAATTCCAGTACTTCAGATGCTAAATTGGTGTGAAAAGTTTTTATGTTATTTAAACCATCTTTAATTACTAAAAACATTGCAAAGTCTTGGCATTTCCATTGACACTGTGTGCAAAATATTATTGTCTGTGAAAAGATTTAACAGATTTCACCGCAAGGATTCTGTGCCAACAAAACCACCCACGCGACCACTCATGTTGCCGGAGACTGTGTCAAAGTAGTTCGCACACATTATTTGCAACAACTTCTTCTTCTTCTTCAAAATGTTCACTGTCTTCCCACAAAGTCCCCGCAGTAGCAGCAGCAGATGTGCGCTTTTTCCGAGACAGTCATCTGCTAAATCATTTGGTTGACAATGATGTGCACGATGCAATGTACGCAGAAATATTACAAGATGCAACGGAAAAAAGAAAAAGATGTTACCAAGGTAACGGCTGTCGCACGTCTGCAGTACATAGTAAAAAAAAAAGCCCGCCCGAAACACGATACAGATTCGCCTACGGATGTTTGGAAGCTGCTCTGGAGGCTCCTACTGCTGGTCCTTCTTCTGCTGCTGCTGATGCAGTTCAAAGCGAAATTCGCACGAGAATGCAAATAACGGCATTATACCACTTACATCCTTAATATATCCTATTCAGGAGCCATAAACGGATAACCAGCGGTAGCAGCTGCCGTCATTCTGCGAATTGTAGTCGCTGCTGCTGTTCGGGTGACTTAAGGTTAGGTTACGTGCTCACTCTAAGGCAAAATCCGATTGTGGTAAAGCTCTGTAAAGGTATGGAAACAATGGAACCAGGGGGCATGGGACCAGGGGCATGTTAAATGGAGCAACTGCGAGAAAGAATACACAAAAACGTGTTGAAAAAAGGCAAATTTGGGGGCATCATCTTTATTGTCCGTCGTCTTTGTGTTGTTTTCGTTTGGTCTGAAGTGTATTTAAGTTAAATATGCCGAAAACACGTGGTGGAAATGTAAGTAATACTTGTTTAGTGTGCGTGTTTGTGTCAATAATATGGGGGATAAAATAGTTTAGACTAAATAGTCATGAACATACGATAAAGATAGTAAGAAGAAAACCAATAGGAAAATAATAACTAGGTAAAGTACTAAATAATATTTGAATGTAAGAAGCAAAAAAGGAAACAATTAAGGATAAGAAGTAGTAAAATATTCCCTTTCATTTTTAATATAGGAAATCAAAATGTCGAAACTCAAGATAGTGTAAAAATAAAAAAAAAACAAAGAGTTAAGCCAAGCAAGAAACATTGATGGAATAAAAGTATATATGGAAGAACCAAAAAAGGAGTAAAATACTTACATAAATAAACAAAGACTGACACACAGAAACCAAGAAGAGTACGGGAAAGGAAATAAGAACGTTAACAAAGAAGAATAAAATCACAAATAAGCAGAGAATGCGACGAATAAGGAAAAAGTACGGTAACAATCAAGAAATGGAAGTATATAGCAAAGAAGGAAGCACAAAATGTAATAAAGAAGGAGTGAAATACTTGCATAAATGAATATGCATCGCAAGAATATTTGTTCTTAGTTACATTTATATATCTAAGAACATAATCTTTGCATATCAAGAATAATTGCTCTTAGTTACTTTTAACATATCGACAGACAGGCACTCAAACAAACAGACGGACATCGCTAAACAAAGCATTCGGGCGAATATTACAGACAAAGAAAAATCGATGAAAACAAGAACAGTTACATGAACACGTTTACGAGAAATATATAAAAAGTTATTTTTAGTTTTTCATAGTGAATAAAAAAAACTTTTCAAATTCCAGGAGAATAAAACTTGTTTATTTATTAATTTGCTTCATTATTATATAGATGTTAAATTCTAGAACTGTAGTAGCATTTGATTGATAACACCGTGCGACAGTACTTTGCACACTGGAAAAAATCCACATGTACGTGAAATTCACATATCAAAGGATATGTGCGTTCACCGTTTTTCTGGATCAATTCGTTTGCGGTTTTAAAATACAAGTGTGTACCATATTTTGAAATATTTTCAAAAAATATATTTTTTGCATCACTTTTAAAAACAATTGAATGCAACTTGTACCAGAAGCTCCCTTGATCGTGAATTCGAATACCGCTTCGCGATAGCAATTCGCATCGCATTGTATTTAAAGGATCTTGGAGCAGAAATCTCACAGATTATGATGTTTTTTGAGAAATGATATTTCCAAAACAACGATACAACAAAACACCAGGAACTCCAAGCTAAATTTTTACGTTTAAAAATGATTCAAACTTTAATAATATTGGTTTTTTATTTATTTTATTAGTATAGTGAATATTTTTAAATTTTTTTGAAGGATCTATTCAATAGAATACCACTTATAAGAAAAAATTTAAAAAAAGTTTCAAATTATTAACATCTCAGTAACTATTTAAGGAAATACGAAAAATGAAGTGCAAGTTCGACAAGTTTAAACATTTCAAGTATAAGGTCGATATTTGTTTACATTAGTGATGATTAAAAATTTCTTGATCTTGCATCTTGTTCTTGCATTTTTTTTTTTGCAAGAACAAAAGCGAGAAGAAGATCGAGATTTTGCAAGAAAAAGAACAAGTGCAAGACTAAGACTGCAAGAAAATGAAGACTCTTTCGCTGTTTTATGATTTCAATGTATTTATTATGTTTTTAAGGTAATAATGATATACAAAAGAATTCATGATATTACTAAATATTGAACAACAAGTAACATTGGAAAGGGCGCAAAATATTTATGAACATGAACATTAATGAAGATGTGTGTTTTTTTTTTGTTTTTGTCAATTCTAAAGAATAAAGGCATCTTAAAAATAAGGCATGTGAAGCACTTTTGAAGCGGTAAATAGCTTTAAAAGTGCTTCAAAAGTGCTTCAAAAGTCGCTTCAAAAAGATGAAATAGACAAAACAATGTTTTTTCTCTTTTATTCGCTACGCAAGTTCGTACATCGATTGAGCATATGCACATTATTATTTTTGTTTTACTTTTATATATAGTTTTTTTGTTAATTGTAAAATCATGAAGTAATAAAAAATAATATATGAAAATTTTCACAGTGTGATATATTTAGCTGATATATTGCTTTTTGTGTTTTTATTTTTTCACAAATCCGCTAATTCGTTTGAAATTGCAACAACAACAAAAATGCGAATAAAGCAGCATCCAAGCTTTTGATAGAATTTTTGGCGGGAAATTTGTTGTACCACAAAGAGAACTCGTTGTTGTTGCCAACTAGAGAGCTGTACTAGATACATACATGTAGTGTGGTGCCATGCGACTGTCTGTCGTCATGAGTCTGTCCGTTGTCATGCGTCTGTCTGTTGTTATGCGTCTGTCCGTTGTCATGCGTCTGTCTGTTGTTATACGTCTGTCCGTTGTCATGCGTCTGTCTGTTGTCATGCGTTTGTTTGTTGCCATGTGATGATACAGGATAGCAACGAAGAGTTGTCGTTGTGAAAGTGTGTGTATACGAATAGTAATCGTTATTTTTATATTCTCTTCTTTCTGTTAGTATTCGTTTTGTAGCGTTTGAGTTTGTATTCGCATGGTGTTCGCAAAGACAACTGTTATTCTGAAAGATATTATTTGAGTTCTCTTGACATACGGTACGTGTAGCATACGGATTTTTTTAATCTGTGACGAAAACAGAAATATGCCTATACGAAATATTTCTTATATTTATTGTATATCGTATAATGTATATCGTCGTTGTAGAACGAAAAGTCACCAAATACATTTTTATGAAAAACTTAATTTTCGAGTTTGTTGATTAATATTATAAAAAGTAATTGATGAATTTTTAAAGTTGAAATATCAATTGATAGATTTACATTTTCTTATCATGTGGTAAAAAAATGGAGATCATCGATTAAAAATTGACAGATACATAAAGATGTTTGTAAAAAAATATTTAGCATTTTGAAAATGTATTTGGTGACTTTTCGTTCATTTTATTATGGCCTTGAGATTTTGAATTGTCTCGTCAACATCACTTGATTTATACAATTATTTTTTATTAGTTAATTCTTGTTAAAATATAATTCAAATTTTTATGTTATTGGATTTTTTTTTTGTTAGTAAAATGTTGACGAAATTGAAAATATGGATAATAAGTAACTTAGTGTTCAAATTCTATTCGTTTTCATAATTAATATGAAGTTTAAGATATTTGTCTTCGATCTATTATTTAAAATTTAAAAGATTAAGATTACCATTTCTAACCTTGCTCTTGCAAATGATCATCACTAGTTTACATATATTGCAGTTCACAGAATTGTTGAAATTTAATTTCTTTGGCTTTTATGGATGAAAATTGTACAAAATTCATCTTCTTTTCAATTCAGATCATATATCAGGTGAAGTCAAAATGTTGCTTTTCATTGGTTTGTGGTCACGAAATTTTAAATTAAATTTTTTTCTTAGCGTAATCTATTTAATTGATGGTTCATTTAACACAATATTTTTACTAAAATAACAACAAACATTGTTTAAATTACGTTTCCCACTTTACCCCAATATCATAATTTGTTCATTATTTAGCACCATATAAAAAATGTAATTTTATTTGAAAAATAAGGAAATAAAGAAAATTTATACAAAAACCGAAATCAAAACCGAAACCGTAACATGGAACCGGTATACCGAAACCGTTTCGTTATAAAAACTTAAAATCGAAACCGTAACCGAAATCGAAACTGTTATTCGTTTAGGTTTTTGTCAAAGAAAACGTTAATTTTAGCCTTATACCATATTCTTAAAATTTCTAGTGTATTTTGCTTAAATTAGGAACTCAGGAGATAAAAAATTCAATTTCATGTATTGAACACATTAATTTGTTTCACAAGTGAAGTCAAAATTCAAGATCTTTTTGGTAGATTTGGTTTGTGTGAAAATGTAAATTAATAACTAAACAAAATAGAAATACGAAAACAAATACCAAAAAAGTGATATTCAAAGAACAAAAGAAATAAGTAAATTATGTGCAAAATTAATTTATTTTATTCTCTGTACATTTCCACAAGTACCTACGCAATGCCTTACCAGAATTACCAGAAATAAACAAGAACTTCACTATGAACCTAAAATGATTTACAAAAACTCAAAAGAGCTTCCTGAATCATGCGCTAAATTGTAAGTAGAATAAAACAATGATATTTAAGAAAAAAAAAAAAAAAAATATCTCGACTCTGAGCCCCACACATCCGCGTAGTTTTTTTTTACGACTTTACGACAGTATCTGCGTCTTTTTGTCGCACTGTTTGTCTCTCCGTTTATCTACGTCTGTCGCTTTTACGTTTATCCCGCTTTGCTCCTGGTGTCCGACAAAGTGACGTACATTGTTTTTCCGCTTTATTTATGAAATTTGTATAACCGAAAAACTATTTTGCCAAAACAAATACTACGCCCTGCAACCCTGTTGTAACCACCCAAGCTACATTTGTAAGTTAACTTTGTATTTTTTTTATTTCTTTTTTAATTTTTTCCCTGCTTGCCACACATTTCCGCACTGCTTTGCATTACAAAAATTCTTTTTTTTTTTGTTGGCGTGTTGCTGATTTTCGGAATTTCTGCAATTTCCTCGCACCTACTGCCTTTGTCTCTTTTTAAAGGTTTCCCTTTCGCTCTTCTGCATTTTTGTGTTGAAACAAAACATGTTGGAAAGTAGCAAAACTGCATTAACAACGGCAGAAACAAAAAGAACTGAATCAAAAACAACCAAAAAAAAAATAGTAGTAACAACATTTTGTAACATGGGCTGACACTAGGGCTTCCAATGCTGAGATCCCGAAATTACTGGATACCGAAGAAAATCAGTACCGCAAATCCCGAAACGAAATCGCGGGAGTGCCTGCAATACAAATTTCTATAATACGGTACTACTCCTGGATACCCCGGGATTTCTTTTCTAATCCTGAAAGTCCCGGGATTGTCAAAATGACTCGGGAATGGTACCCCTTGTTGACACACATTCTCAGTGCCCAAATCTCCACATTCATACTATTTGTACATATTTGTAGAATGTTAAAACGAATTACGAATGAGAATATATGGTAAAACCAAAAAGTAATAATAAATAAAAAACGAATATTGAGGGCGCTCATAAAAAAGTGTTGTAAAATATTTAAACTTGTGTTAGAGGCCAATGTGGGTAAAAACAATTGCAAAACAAAAACCAAATCAACAAAAAAAAAAAAGGAACAACGTGCTGAAAAACGTAAAATATGAGGCCAAAGATGTGGAAATCAACGAAACGAATTGCATTTAAATGGCGAAATCAAAGTGTGTGCTTTTGGAGTTAAAAAAAAGGGGCAATAAAAATAATATTATAAATAAAAAGTCAAAAATATAGGTTATAAAAACATTTGTTTACAGGCTATGCTTGAAAATGCTTTTTACATTGTTTAGATAAAATTCGCATTCGTGGAAAATTCGACACTATTAATATTAAAATTGGTTTCAATTCATACATATTTTTAACTACAAACTACCTAGCAACCCTTTAAAAATAAAATAGATTCAATGCCTCGAAGTTTTCTCGAACTAACTTTAATTTAAAAAATTCGATCACGTCACTTTATCGCCTCTAAGTTTTAAAATTTATCGTACGTTTACATTTTATAACTAAATACTATATTCAAACATTTATCATATCGATATCGCAACAATTCTCAAACTTTGTTTACCATTTCTTTTCGATATCGAGTCGATTTCGTAACATTTTTCATATTGAAACAACTCCAATAGTTCGCATAAATACCTATAAATACCTCTCATGTAGGTCCAATTTGACCCTCGATATCAACTACGCGGAAGTCTCCGATATCGTATTGAACATGATGTATTTAAATTTCAAAATATTGGTTTGATGACATGGACATCTCAGAACATTCGACATTTCAAACAATAATACAAACGAAAATGTGCTATATGAAGCACATTTTTGTAATTATATAATCTAAAAATTTAAAACCAATGAATGAATAAAATATGTGTCAAATTATTTTCAATTTCTAATCAAATTACTCATAACAGTGGACATTTTCTAGTAATGCTCAGAACATTACAAGACACCACATAACTCAGATGTCTATTGGTATCAGTGTAGGGCATTATTGAATAAATTTATATTCAACTAAATGATAACAAATACTTTTTTTATTTGTATTTTTTGCTTTTCCTTCAAATATCAAATTTTTATCTTTCATCTTTTTTTTTGACGAGACAAATAAATTATTTGTTATTTGTTAATTAAAATAAATTTATTTGAAATATAAAATGAAGCAATAAATAAAAACAAAATTTTAAAATTATGTTCCAAATGATCGTCATGAGAGTTTGTACCATCATTGTTGGAGTTAAATATACCAACAATAATAATAATAGTTGACGCTCGGTTCAGAGCTTTTCATGGGCAGTGTTTATTCTCAGTGGTTTGCCATTGTCATCCGAGAGGTAGAGCGGTATAAAAAAATGATTTTTATGATCAATTGTTAGTCCCAGCCATTATCTTTGAAAACAAAATCATTTGTATTTTTATTTGAATTTTCAAGTAACGAATAAAAAGATATCAAATAAATTTAATTTATTTGTTATTTGAAAAACAAATAAATCAAAAATTATTTGTCACTCAAAATAAAAAATAAATGAAAGTTATTTGATATTTTTTTATTTTTTATTTGAAATAATTTGTGCCCTACACTGATTGGTATGAAGTGTCCTTTGGAAGGAAAGTTCCATTGGTATGAGGTTTCTATTATTGTATGCTATGTTGAACTAGAAAGATGGACATCTTTTACAAAATATAGAGCAATTAAAAAGCCTCTATTATGATGAATTTTTCCAACTCCTTCTCACTCTTCATAGCTTTTTCCATGAAACTTGCTTAGGGTATTATTTCAAAATCATCGAAAAGAATTTTAATAAAATTTGCAAATATTTCATGTGCTATTTCATACCCGATATAGCACATTATTATAGTAAATACCTACAGATATGTACATTAAACTGACAATGGATTTTCAAGATTTCAAATCGAGATAAGGTCGACCCCCTAAAAATGCTTTATTGTATGTGAAAATCGATGTGGAGAATTTTCAGCGAAATCCGAATAATAGATAAATGGACTCACCGGGACCACAAATTTCACGTTGTAGTATCCAAATCGACAATTTCGAAACTGAATTGAAGTGACGTCTTCCAAAAGTAATAAAATACGCAAAACAGATTTTTAATACTTTTAATGATTACACGGTGCGACACCAAAAATATACAGGAACTCTGACCTATATTTTTGGATAGGTATCGAAATCATTGAATATCCTCATTTACAGAATGTCTATATCACTTCGAGTTTTTTTTTTAATTTTCTCTTCTGTGTGCAAATTCACATTTTCCTACCTTGAGTTACATATGTAATTAAAACTCAGCATCCACGAAAGTTATTTTAAAGGTGTAATATTTTCGAAAAACCAACACATTTAGCTTACTAAAACTTTGTAATTTATTAAAATATGTTTAAAAAGACCTAGGTCATTATACGACAAAACAATTCAAATTTGAATACATTTTCCAATTTTGAAAAATCGTTCTACACATTTTTACAGTTATTAAAAGTAAATTTAATTACCTTTTCAAACGATTACGAAGATAAATGTGTTGGTTTTTAAATAAGTTTTACAGTCTTGACATACCTTTCGTAGAATCTGAGTTTTTATTACATAAGTAAGTTAAAGTACGAAAAATGAATTTTGAACAAAACAGTGAACATTAAAAAAAACTCGTAGTGATACAGAAGTTCTGTTTATTAAGATATTCATTGTTTTTCGATGCCTAACTAAAAATACAGATCGGAGTTCTTGTATATTTTTGGTGTTCCACCGTGATATTCTTTAAAACTTATATTTTATAGTTTATAGATTTAATTATTTGGAGTAGAAGTTTTGTATCTATCATAACTTTGTTGTTTCTTGCAAAATTTGAAAAGTTCCAAAAATTTAGAAAAGGTAATTAAATTTACTTTAAATAACTGTAAAAATGTGTGGATTATCTTGCAAGATGAGTTTATAACTATTTTTCAAAATTGGAAAATGTATTCAAATTTGAATTATTTTGTCGTTTAATGACCTATAACTCAGGTCTTTTTAAACCTATTTTAAAAAATTATAAAGTTTTAGTAAGCTAAATATATTGGTTTTTCAAAAAATTATACACTTTTAAAATATCTTACGTGAATGCTGAGTTTTAATTACATAAGTAACTCAAGGTAGGAAAATGCGAATTTGCACACAGAAGAGCAAATTAAAAAAAAAACTCGAAGTGATATAGATATTCTGTAAATGAGGATATTTATTGATTTTCGATATGCATAATATAAGAAATAACATACAAGAAATACTTGTGATAGATACTTTTGATAGAAATTTGGTTTAATGAACAGCGTTCTTCAATATGAGGAACATATATGTTGTATTTTATATTTTGGTTCATTAATATGATGAAACGTACTCTTCACATACCGTTCAGCATATTGAAGAACACTTTTTCGACAGTTACCATGCGTTCTTCATATTTATGATAGCATTCATAACATTGATGGCGTTAGTCATTAATAAGTATTATGAATGGTTCTTCAATACAATGCATGGTTTGAAGTACGGAATTCATCAATATGAAGTACATTTTTTTGTGATGAATGAATCATGGTTTGAAGAATAAAATTCATCAATATGATGATTTTTTTCTGTTTATTTTTAAGTTTAAATTAAAGGAAATTCTGACACCATAACAAGTTGGCTGTTGTTTTCAAGATTCTTAACGTATTGACTCAAAACAATTTTTAATGATACCGCGATTTATTTTTCTACACACAGAAAAAATTTGGTTTATAAATGGAATGAACGCCGTTAATTGAGACACTGTTCATAATATATTTGAAAAAATCAGCAACAACAAGAATAGATGGCCATTCCACACCAAATCGACCAGCGGTTGGAACTCAACTTCTTCGATTTCAATGAAATTTTGGCAACTGATAAAGGGTAAGACATGTACTAAACAATTTTTTTTTTTTTTTTTCCGACCACTACTTCCAGAGATACAGTGGCTCAAAGTTGAAAAAAAGTGCCAAAAATCACTTTTGTACTGTTGTTCATATTTAAATATCTCTTGAACTAGAAATGCTAGAAACTCCGTTAATGGCTCGCTTTAAAGCTAATAGAACCAGCTTTTAGAAAAAACGGTAACATGTGGCCCGTGGTCATTATCCTTGCACTTCAAAATTGTGGTCCTTAAAAAGGACCCTTTTTAAAATTCTGAAAAAAATCCTAAATTTTCGTCAATTTATATCTAAATGTTCATACAAAATTTCAAGATGGTATTTTCATGGCATCATATTTTAAAAAATTATTTTCTAAATTTTATCAATATTTTTTGTATTAAAAAAAAATATTTTTTTTTCAAAAGTAAAATTTGCAATAGTTTTTCAATGTAGTTGTAACTCTAATTTCGAAAATGGCGTCAGTTTCATCAAATTATCTCTAGTTTTTGAAAGATATACCATTTTTCGAAAATCGTAAAAACTATATGCCAAAATCAATATCTCAAAAACTAGATTGAATATGATAAAACTGACTTCATTTTAGAAATCAGAGTTACATATATATTCAGGAATTATTACAACTTTTAGTGTAGAAAAAAAAAATTTTTTCTATACAAAAAAAAAAAAAAAAAATTTGAAAATAATTTATAAATTGGTTGAATTTGGTGATTGGTTGAGTCGTAATGACAAATTCATAACATTGATGAAAAAATTCATTATTAGCATGAACTTTTTTTTTCTGTGCACCTTCTATCACATATGTGAGATTATTTACAGTCGTCTTATACTCACTAAAAACTGTCATAATTCTTACTTCTTAAGAAGATATATCAAAATATCCCTAATTCAATATTTCAGTTGTGATCTACCTTCCTTACTGGTTTTTATCTGTGTTCCATCTATGCGGAAATAGATTAGCAAATGAATCCTACCAACTTTCTACTGGGTTTTACTTCTGTTTGCATGCTAAACTTAAAATTAATTGACTCTATTTTGCATGGTTCCACTATGTTTGTTTGTGCTGTGTAGTTAACATTTTTTCCAGTACTTACATGCATTACTACATATTACACCCTAAGCCGGTAGATTCCGTGATGTGGTATAGTGGTAACGTGGTTTCCGTTTCTTTTTTTTATACCCTTGCTAAATTAGCTCGAATTAGGATTAACATAAAGCAATTAGTTTACTCGTGTTGAAAAGTTGTGGTTTTTGCGTTTTTTTTTTTTTGGTTGGATTTAAAAAAGTGGTTCTTGCAGAGGAGGTAACAATTAAAAGAGTTATAAGATTTTAAAGATTTAGTAATGATTTGAAAAAAGTTTTAAGTGTTTTAGGTTGTTTAGGTAAAGGTTTTTTATAAACCGTTAGTATTTATTTCAAATATATTGAAGCGATATTGAAATATTTAAACGATGCTACTTTAAACACGTTATGATTATAATAAGTTTAACTCTTATATTAAGTTTTTAAATATAATCTTTAATTAGTACCGCCCGTAAACACCTTTTCAATCAACGATTACAAACTATAAACGAACTATAATAATATAAAAAAAGCTAACGCCACATGTGTCAATATATTGTAGCCCTCCGGGTCAATGCAATGATTTACAAATTGCCCAAAAAGATGGATAAAAGAGATGGGCGTCACGACGAATGGAGGACGGACGCATCTCATTTGCGATAACGTTGCCGTGTCACGCGTAACTGCGATGGTAGCGACACCATCGCTTGATGCCAAATCGATTAACTCGAGTGCCCTCACAATAGTTACAGCGAGGATGGCGGTACTTTTGTTCATCTGTCCGTTCATTCGTCGTTCCGCAGGATACAGCTGCACATTGGCACGATCCTCTGAGCACATAATCATCATTTCACAACACGATGATATTAATGTTAAAATACAACGAACATGTCGTCCAAAACAAAAGCAAGTAAATGCGGTGCGGATCAAAAACGGATTGAATTACATTTAAATGGTGGCATTGGTGCACATTTTCACACACACACACAAACTATTTTTTTTTTTTCAAATACACTCAGAAAAATAATTTTTAAGTTTTTCTTAATATAATTATGCATTACTATTAAATTTACAGTACGATAATTGTTTGTAAAGGGTTTTTCAACAGGGACGCTACAAAAGTAATGAGACAGGGACAGCAAACGACGCCATATTTCTTGCCGCTCTTTTGACTTTTCTCTTCAGTAAGGTTTGCCATTTCATGATGGAAAGATATAAGAATTTGAATTTCGGAAGTAAATTTTAATGATTTCGACTCGTTGTTGGCTCGTATATCTTTTCATCATGAAATGGCAAACCTTACTGAAGAGAAATGTAAAAAGAGCGGCAAGAAATATGACGTCGTTTGCTGTCCCTGTCGCTCTACTTTTGTAGCGTCCCTGTTGAAATGCGAGTTAAAATTTACTAGGCTGCTCAGATATCGCTAAGTTTGTCGTACAAATTTGTGGAGTATATACTCGCCAGTGAAAACTAGTTGAAATCTTGTCAGTTACTGATTTGTGAGTAAATTTTAGCCTGCGAAACTAGTCAAAAACTGGTGGGTTACTGGTAGGGATTTGAACAGTTGATCCCTGCTAGTAAGATTAGTCAATTAATTGGTCTGCCTAGTAAAAATTGTCAAAAAATGGTCGCTTACTGGAAAAGATTTTGCCAGATTTGCCAGTAAAACTAGTCACGAACTTGTCGGTTACTGATAGGGAACTCGCCAGACGCAAAAGAGTTTTACTGGCTACTTTGTGGCCTGAAATTACATGGCATCACTTCCGAATTACTCGACAAGTGAGTAGTAAAACTGGCTGAATACTGGTAGGAATTCTTACTCGGCATAATCTATAATTTTTATATTATACCAAACATAATATTAGTCTAAACCTTGTCGGTTACTGGTAGGAATTTGAAGAGTATAACACCGCCAGTAAAACTAGTCTAAAAAACTGGTCTGTCCCCCAGTAAAACATTTCAAAAACTGGTCGCTGACTGGTAAGGATTTGAAGAGTAGATAAGTGCCAGTAAAACTAGTCAAAAACTGGTCGGTTACTGGTAGGGAAATGCCCAGAAGCCGGAAGGTTTTACTGACTACTTTGTGGTCGGATATTGCGTGGCATCGCTTGCGAATTACTCGACAAGTGACTAGTAAAACTGGCAGGATACTGGTAGGAGTTCATACTCGAGATAATCTATAATTTTTATGTATTATACCAAACATATCATTAGTCGAAACCGTGTCGGTTACTCGTAGGGATATCACCACCAGTAAAACTAGTCAAAAACTGGTAAGTTACTGGTAGGGATTTGAAGAGTATATCACTGCCAGTAAAACAAAATAGTGGTATGTTCCCCAGTAAAACTTGTCAAAAACTGGTCGCTTACTGGAAAGAATTTGAAGAGTAGAACTGTGCCAGTAAAAGTACTCTAGAACTTGTCGGTTACTGGTAGAGATTTGCCCAAAAGTCGAACAGTTTAACTGGCTACTTTGTGGTCGAAAATTGCGTGGCATCGTTTGCGTATTACTCGACAAGTGACTAGTAAAACTGGCTGGATACTGATAGGAATTCTTACGCGTGATAATCTATAATTTTTATACCAAACATATAATTGTCGGTTACTGGTAGAGAAGCCGAAGAGTTTTACTGACTAGTTTCTGATCGGAAAGTGCGTGACATTTGAATTACACGACAAGTGACTAGTAAAACTGGCTGGACACAGGTAGGAATTGATAGCTACTTGGGATAATCTATAATTTGTATATAGTACCAATCATATTAAAAAAACATTTGTTTTTTATTTAATCAGTGCAACTATGAAATAAACTCGGTCATAAAAAGTCTGCTGTAGATTTTAGTGTTACGAACGATCCTAGGTTACTGTTCGACCGATCACGCCCATTTTCAATACCAGGCAGGGCAGATATCTAACTAATCTAAGTTTGATTTTAATGTATTGAACTCATTTTTGTTTTCCAGTAATAAAAATTTCACAGACTGATAGACGGACATCGCTTAATCGACTCAAGAGGTAATACTGTTCAATTTAAATTTTGTCTCGTATTTTTCTTTGAGTGCACAAACGCAGTCTTTCCTGTACACACATTTAAACGCATTCGTACGCCACAAAATTCCAACAAAATCCTCAACGTAACGAAATACAACTGTGGTCCTCACACACGTTCTGCAGTTCCAACTCCTGTAGTGTGTTATGCCGGTTACCCCAAAGTCAGTGGCTCAGTTAATATTAATAAAAAAAAATATATCAATACTCAATGTCTGTTGTCCATTATTGCTGTTGTTATATTTGTTGTTTCTGGTTGTCCTGGCTGATGTCCTTTTTTTTGCAATGTGCTGCTGCATTAAGTATATTTAAAACGCATAGCCATGTGCAATATGTGGGCACTCTTCATGATCCAACTACTCGAGAACCAACAGCAGTTCCCAGCATTACCTCCTACAACCCCTGGATATTTAACTCCCACTGCCGTGCATTCTACACCGAGTCTTTACAACGCACTACATGCGCGCATCAAAAAGGTCAAAAATATCCACGCCATTTTTAGTTCCACATAGTCTTTTCTATTAGCGTAATATTCAAATTTTTGACACCGAGCGCTTCGCTCAAAGTTCACCGCTCAAAACGCACATAAATCTTTCGCATTCACAACTTTATTAAATTGTTGGATGTTGGCACTCGGTAGCATTTGTGTGGGCACTGGAAAGGTCGATAGGTTGGTCGGTCGGTTGGTTGGTAGTCACCGGAAAAGCCGCTGTCAGTGATTTGAAATTGTTCAACGTTGGTCCATAAATAAATATACAAAATCAGACACAAGTCTTATTGTTTTTGCTATTGTTCCGAGTTATATAGACGTCGAAAATAATGCAAAATATTCGAAATACTTGCGAGTTGATTTAGTGTAGATTTTTGAGCATATTTAACATGTGACTTGCTGCTAGATTTATGTGGTATTTGATGTGCTGTTTTTGAAATGGGATATTTTTAAAACTGACACGTATATCATATTAGTAAAAATATTAAATAAGTTCATATAAATTGAACATAGTATTTTTAAGTATTTAAACCGAATTATAGCAACAGAAATGTTACGAGATGCTGAATATATCCGATTAAAACCCTAGTACAATTTGTTTATAGGGAACAGACCATTTAATTCCTCCTTATCATACCCCGACCAGTTATATGACAAACCTTATCGGGCCATGATCAATGATCATGTATCATATATACCATAATAGGGTAATTTATATGGTATCCTATGTTTTCTGCGTCTAATATCGAAGAGATAACTTCGTTAGGAAAGTTCGGTCACATGGGGCGGATTTTTATAGTCGGTCGGGCCCGATTATGGAATACCCTACACCTTTGGTGGGGATATAAATGTGGGATATTTAATAGCATACCTTAATTTCAAAGTTTTTAATTATGCTGAATCTCCCCACCCTCAGAATATTATTCATAAATCAGAAATTTACGTCTTTTATCCCCATAAATTAAAAAATTTATATAAAGTATAAAAAAATAAAAAAAAAATTGAAAAATATAATTGGGCGGACCACGCCTATATTTAAAATTTTGATAGGCTAATATTTCATAGATTTGATATTAATAATTTACGGATCAAATTTCCACTACGAAAATCCGGGAAATAATGAAAAAAAAAAGTGGGCGGATCACGCCCATTTTTAGACCACATATTTTTAGGTGAATTATAACAATAGCTTTTAAATTTTATAACTATACATTGAATACTTTTCGAGTTATTAGTTCCGAAAGAGTTATATAAACGTGACTTGTATGGGAGGTGGGCGTGTCCGTTCACCGATTTGGCTCATTTTCATACTCAGTTCCTACTTTTGGCTAATATATATTGAGACGAAATTTCATCGCATTCTGATCAGTATTTCTCAAGTTATTCTGTATTCGGACAGCAAGACGGACAGACAGACGGATATGGCTAAACGGACTCGGGTAGTGATGCTGATCAAGAATATATATACTTTTCCATACCGGACACGCCTCCTAAGGGGCGTTACAATATATGCACAAAGTTAATATACCCTGTACCTCATAGGTGTAGGGTATAAAAAATAATGGGAAATTGAAAAATGGGCAATATTTTAAAAAACTAGAGCCAATTTGACAAAACTTATGGCAGATTTTGTCTCGTGACCTGTTTCAATTTTCTTTGAATCGAAAATTTCATAATGCGATATAAGAATGAAATCAAATTTTCATCTAGAAGACACTCTGAGATGTGTTCGAATCACCTGGACATTTCGAGTCGTATGCTACTAATGTGTATTCCGAACATACTTTAACTATTACCTGGAATTTTCTTGTTTATTAAAAAACCATTAATTACAGACCCAGCCAGCCTTTCGATTCAATATCATTTCGTGACTGATTCGATATGTCAAAGAATTCATTAGTTCTCGTATCTTTATCGAGCTTCAATTCGAGCCCAGTCTGTCATCTCGAAGATCCGATGCCTCAAATAGTTCTCGAACTCACTCTGAAAACAATTTGATATATCGTTGTTATATCGGTTTAATAGCCCTATTCTTGCACGGGTCAGAAACTGAATTCGGTCACAATAGTGCGTTTAGTCACAATTTTCACAATTTATTATTCTGTCAAACTTATTTTTCTGTGTTTAATGACGAAAAAGTTTGAAATATTTGTCATAGCTAACAATTGTCATTGCTCGCTAGAATAGAGCTGTAAGTATTTTTGTGGTGCCCGAATTCATGTCTTCAATATGAAAACAAGAGAATCTAATAGATCTCGTTGCTATTTTTAATTTATAGATATGTAAAAAAGGCTACGCAAAACAATGTACAATACCGATTATTACAGACAAAGCAAGATATACGAATAATTCGACTTAGTTACTTTTTGATACCTAAGAAATTAACAGCTGTATATCAAGAATAATTCCACTTAGTTACTTATTGTAAAACTAAGAAGTAATTTTCTGCATACTAAGAATAAATCCACTTAGTTACCTTTTTGACAACTAAGTAGATCCGTTGTCTAAAATTACGAATTTTTCCGTTTAGCTGTATATTACTCCGTATACTTTCTGATTCCTTTTTGATTTCAGAAGTATTGTTTCCTCCAATTTTTAATTTTTTTGTGAATTGTTAATATCTTTACACAGTTTTAGATACAACTTAAAATACTTTATGGACATAAAAACAAGGCTTTGTATTACTAATAAATTGCATATTACATGAAATACTATGTGACAATAGGAAAGTCACTCTGGTTACAAAATGTTTGTCGAGTAGAAAAGCACAAATGTAGAATATAAAACAATTTAAGTATTATGTTACAAAATATTATCAAAAAAATATTTTAACAATGGCAACGTGTAACTAAGTGTTGACATATCACTGTCAAATAGCCAAAATGATTACAAATAGCAAAATAGAAAAATATCCCAATATTTTGTTATTGGCTTTTGATATACATATGAAACGATGGTATGTGTAACAAAAATAATAGGGTATATTGATTTCAAAAGAAGTTGTTTTTTATGTCGTAGCCCAATTTCGAGAATAATACATTTTATGGTAACAATGGAATTCGTATATTATCGAAAAGAATTACAGTGCAAATGATGTGTTGTAAAAATACAAGCTAAGCTCAATAATTGCAATGGGTTTTATTTAAGATTCTACAAATTAAGAGAAAAAAACAGAAATTATTTGTGTTGAACTTGTTAAAACTTAACAATTTTTAATGAACTCTTTGAAACTGGGGGGGGGGGGGGCGGAGTTTTCTTGATTTCTGGAGTTGCGTGTCAGTAATTACAACATTCAGGATGCTGTTGCCATACAATCGAACTTTGCCAACACTTCGCACGGTGCAGCATGTAATGTAAACCAAAACCCGGAATTAATCAAGGGTGGTTCTTTATTTTTATATATCTGTGGTTCATTTTTGCCACATGCCACAGACAAATGCTGTAACTTGCCGACCACAGTCTGCAGAATATCTTCATTAAAATGCAGAGCTCCATGGTGCAGCAAACACACGCGTCGCACGCATTTATAGACGCACTCACAAACATAACGTAAATGTACCTAATGCCGTCACGCTCAAGAAACATCAACTTTGAATTATTTATTTAAATTCAAAGATTTTAATGACTAATTTGTCTTTATTTTTAGCAGGTCCTATATAATGATTGAATTCTGAATTTACATTTACCACTGACACAGAAAAATAAATGTACATCATATGGATGAATTCCGTTCTTCAAACCATGATTCATTGTATTGAAGAAACATTCATAATATTAATGACTAACGACATCAATGTTATGAATGTGATCATAAATATGATGAACGATTGGTAACTGTTGAAAAAGTGGTCTTCAATATGATGAACTGTATGTAAAAAATATGTGTCATCATATTAATGAATAAGTACATTAAATAACGGGTTTTTCAATAAGAGCGCTACAAAAGTTTTTTTCGAGGATTTTTCAACAGGGACGCTACAAAAGTAGAGCAACAGGGACAGCAAACGACGCCATATTTCTTGCCGCTCTTTTGACATTTCTCTTCAGTAAGCTTAGCCATTTCATGATGGAAAGATATATGAGCCAACAATGAGTCGAAATTATTAATATTTCCTACCGAAATTCTAATTCGTATATCTTTTCATCACGAAATGGCAAATCTTACTGAAGAGAAATGTCAAAAAAGCGGCAAGAAATATGGCGTCGTTTGCTGTCCCTGTCGCTCTACTTTTGTAGCGTCCCTGTTGAAAAACCCTTTACAACATATATGTACCTCATATTGAAGAATGCTGTTCGTCAAACAAAATTTTAATCAAAATATTTATTTTTCGTTCATTTTTTTGCCATACTTCTCAGTTGTAAAGTAAATTAGTAAAATATTTGGTAATATATTTCTTTATAATTACAAAAATATATTTCAACATTTTTTTTTTTCCAAAATTATTTTTTTCGGACAATTTTTTTTTCTAAAATTGTGTACATTGTATACATTTTTTTAGAAAAAAAAAATTGTTTATAGATTTTTTTTTTCAAATGTCGTTTTTCAATAGTCATCAAATAGATGAATTCATCAATATTATTAAATTCATCATATTGAAATATATTTCAAATTTTTTTTTTGCATTTTTTTTTATTTTCGAACAATTTTTTTATTTCGGAAAAACCATTTTTTTGTATACTTTTTTTTAGAATATAAAATATTTGTATCGAATTTGGAGAACAAATTCATAATATTTATGAATAAATTCATCATATTGTATTTGTATTTTTGTATTTTTTCAGAATTATCATGAATTTAAGGAGAAAAATGAGCTTCAATTTCAAAATTTACAAATTCGAAATCAAATAGGCTACCCTGAAACATTATATTTGATTTCGAATTTGTTTATTTTGAAATTGAAGCTCATTTTTCTCTTTAAATTTATGATAATTCTGAAAAAATGCCTTAATTTATAAAAGTCATCTGTATTTTTTGATGGTTAAATCATTTGTTAACATTTCGAATGTCAACAAACAGAAAAACGGCGCTCACTGTGAATTTGTCGTACTGTCATATACACACAATGTCGTATCAATACCATTAAGCTGTGAATACGCTAAATAATAAAGTTTCGTCTAAATACAACGACCAGCCACAATTCGTGTAAAAATACCATTTGCCATGCGCTTTATTCTACAGCATTCGTAATTTTAAAGAAAATCTGAAATTATTGTATTAGGTTTAGGTGTTGCAGCTGGCACACTTACGTTATAGAGTTCTTTACCAACACTTACTCTCAGTCAGTTGCTGGCTGGCTTGGTGTAAAATTCCAATGAAATTCAATTGCAAGGTGTAACTTTTAACACGCGCCATTTTAACACCTACCCTCGGGCAGCCCGCAGTGAGCGCCCGACCGACATCACTACAAAATGGCGTCGCCGAGTGACAGATGTATCAAAAGCAGAGGCAATGGCAATGGCAGCATTGCAACAAGGTGGCTGCAGGCTGGCTGCATGAAAACAAGCAGTAAAATTGCCAACTGGCCATCAAATGCATGGCTTGTAAAAATGGCGCAAAATGAAGCATGCAGCAAGGTAACAAAATAAATTAAGTGCAACCACAAGAAGTGAAGGAGGACAACGAGAGAGAGAGAAATTAACACACGTGTGCATCTAAACACTGAGCGGCAATGCGGTGGGTGCGATGCGAAAATAGTGAAACCATGCCAGAGTTAAAACTAAAGTCAGAGTGTTGGAAAACTCTCAAATCAAGTAGAGGTGGCAGCGCATAATGAGATACTAACAAAAACGTTAAAAGGTGGCAACATCAATTGATTGTTTTGCTATGCACTGGTAAAAGTTATAGTTTTTAGTGAAAATACAATTTTAAATTAAAAAACTGAATTTTTATGAAAAAATTTTAATTTTAAGTGAAAAATTGAATTTTTAGTGAAAAATTGATTTTTTAGTGAAAAGTTGAATTTAAAGTGAAAAATTGAATTTATAGTGAAAAATTTAATTGTTAGTGAAAAATTTAATTTTTAGTGAAAAATTTAATTTTTAGTGAAAAATGGAATTTTTTAGTGAAAATTTGAATTTTTAGTGAAAAATTGAAATTTAATGAAATTTTTTTTTTTTTTGTGAAAATTGATTTTTTAGTGAAAAATTGATTTTTAGTGAAAAATTGATTTTTTATTGATTTTGAATTTTTAGTGAAAAATTGAATTTTTAGTGAAAAATTGAATTTTTATGAAAAAATTTTAATTTTTAGTGAAAAATTGAATTTTTAGTGAAAAATTGATTTTTTAGTGAAAAATTGAATTTTTAGTGAAAAATTGAATTTTTAGTGAAAAATTGAATTTTTAGTGAAAAATTGAATTTTTAGTGAAAAATTGAATTTTTAGTGAAAAATTGAATTTTTAGTGAAAAATTGAATTTTTAGTTAAAAATTGAATTTTTAGTGAAAATTTGAATTTTCAGTGAAAAATTGAATTTTTAGTGAAAAATTGAATTTTTAGTGAAAAATTGAATTTTTAGTGAAAAATTGAATTTTTAGTGAAAAATTGAATTTTTAGTGAAAAATTGAATTTTTAGTGAAAAATTGAATTTTTAGTGAAAAATTGAATTTTTAGTGAAAAATTGAATTTTTAGTGAAAAATTGAATTTTTAGTGAAAATTTGAATTTTCAGTGAAAAATTGAATTTTAAGTGAAAATTTGAATTTTTAGTGAAAATTTGAATTTTTAGTGAAAATTTGAATTTTTAGTGAAAAGTTGAATTTAAAGTGAAAAATTGAATTTTTAGTGAAAAATTGAATTTTTAGTGAAAAATTGAATTTTTAGTGAAAATTTGAATTTTTAGTGAAAATTTGAATTTTTTTAGTGAAAATTTGAATTTTTAGTGAAAATTTGAATTTTTAGTGAAAATTTGAATTTTTAGTGAAAAGTTGAATTTAAAGTGAAAAATTGAATTTATAGTGAAAAATTTAATTGTTAGTGAAAAATTTAATTTTTAGTGAAAAATTTAATTTTTAGTGAAAAATGGAATTTTTTAGTGAAAATTTGAATTTTTAGTGAAAAATTGAAATTTAATGAAATTTTTTTTTTTTTTTGTGAAAATTGATTTTTTAGTGAAAAATTGATTTTTAGTGAAAAATTGATTTTTTATTGATTTTGAATTTTTAGTGAAAAATTTAAATTTTTAGTGAAATTTTGAATTTTTAGTGAAAATTTGAGTTTATATTGAAAATTTAAGTTTATAGTGAAAATTTAAATTTTTAGTGAAAAATTGAATTTTTAGTGATAGTGATAAAACATAAATTTTTAGTGAAAAATTGAATTTTCAGTGAAAAATTTAATTTTTAGTGAAAAATTTAAATTTAAGTTAAAAATTTAAATTTGGTTGTACATTTTAATTTTTAGTAGAAATTTAAACTTTAAATTAAAATAGGAATTTTTAGAGAAAAATTTAATTTATATTGGAAATTTTATTTTTTAGTGAAATGATTAAATTCTGCCATAAATTCTACATATATAAATTTTTATTTTCAGTGTAACGAAGCAACGAAGGCAAGATTCGTCTCAGTAACGAGCATGTCCAACGCCCGCCATAAACAAGCCGCACAAATAACGTGCAATGGGCGCCACCTTGCAGCCAGTAATGCCACCCAAACAACCAAAAGCACTGCAAAACGGCGACCTCTGCCAGTAAAACGAACCCCTTTGCGGAGCGCCATTCGCAAAGGGGATCGTTGTAAAACAACGAAGCACGAAGCTCATTGTCATGGCTCAGTGTTGAGCGCCATGATGCGCAAAATAGCAGGGCGACAGCACGAGGCAGGCAGCAACAGACAACAACACGCAAAACGTGCCGACTGATAACTCGGCTAAACATTTGCTGCAAACCAAGTAAACAACAGAGCGTCACGAAGGATGTGTAAAGTAGAAGAAGAAAAAGATGAAATTGCAGCAGAAAAATAGGAAGGAGTGGAAGGTGCTGCCTGCGAAGGGCGAATAAAAGCGGGACAAACAGCTGAATGTCTGCGTAGCAAGTTGTAGCAGTCGAACAGACAGCCAGCCAGAGATGTCGACTGTGCAACATACAGCTGTTTGTTGGCCAATGCATAAAATGTGGTAGCTGTGTTGCCAGCCATTGTTATTGTGGGTGGCAACAATTGTCCTGTTCTCGGCTGCTATATGAGCTGCAATTTAAGAGAGCTACAGAGCATACTAACTGCTAACTTTCTAACAGAAGAACTGTTGACGTTTTTCACCGCACCTATTGTGTGTTGTTATTGTTTTTGTTTTGTCCCGAAAGTTCTCGATACGACTTGGCTCGAATTGACTTGACAATTGACACATCGTTGAGAGTGGCAACCAAACGTGTTGCTGCTAGCTGCTGCTGTTCTTATCATTGAAGTTTTAATTGGCCTGCTAAAAATTCTAATTGTTTTGGGATTTCTTTGATTTGCCGCATAATCCAGAGTGTTATTTTTAAGGTTTTTTTTTCAAAACTTTTTAGTTTTTAACAGATTTTGTTAACAACGCACGAACAAATACCATGTGATTTTGTGCCAAATTGTAATAAATTTTGTGACACAGGTGCACGAAAGTGTCAATAAATTTACAAAACTCTTTGGAAAGTAGTTTTCTTTAAGTAGCAGAAGTAGTAATGAAAAAACTTTTCGGGCGGGCAGGTTTTTAATCTGTCAGGTAATATGCCGCAGTTAAGTGTTGTGGTCTTTGGATGAAATGTAAAGAAAACCAAGTGATGTATCAAGAAGCCATTACTTTATTAAAAAATATACTGTATTAAAGTCAAACTTTCTGATCACAATCATTAAAACTTTGTTCGCCTTTTTCTGGAAACTCACATTTAAAATCCTTATAAATTTTAATTTACTTTTTCCATTTATCGTTAATTTTGAGGTGTTATAGCCGAAAAATAGACAAATGCCAATTTTAAAAAAATAAAAGATAAATTTAACAATATATCACAAAATTATAGAAAACTATTTCATTAATTTAATGAAAAATATATTCTAATTAGTCCCGACTATTTCATCCACGACCAAAATAGCATTTAAATTTTAAATCGTATTCAATATAATTGTTTTATTTGCTGTTCCAGAATTCAATTTTTCAATATGAAATCAATGTATTCAAATTTTGTTGAAACAAAAAATTAAAATTAATAGTTATAGCTGTTCCCGAATTTCATTTTTCAATTTCAATCGAATTCAATATATACAAATTTTGTTGAACTAAAACAAATACTTTTTTTTTGTCAAATCCCAGTACATCTTTTCGATATTCTATAGGACACGAAACAATAGTTTTTCCCATTAATTCAATAGTTTTGTAGTATTTCGTACTATTGTTTAGCTAATAAGGTGACGAACATTAATTCAATAGTGTTTAGTTTATCATATTTAAACTTTAAACTTATATATATATATTTCATATTTAATATTTGCATCCAATAGAAACAATAAAATCCATAAAATAAATAGTATAACTAAAAAACAATTGTGGTTTTAAAACATGTGTAGAAGTTCAATATATTTCATGCTGAGGAAATATGTATTATTTTTTATTGCTGTGGTAATCGTGTTGTAAAATGAAGTATCCCTGAAAACCCCATTTAGTATCAGTGTCAGGGAGAGTTTTTTTTCTACATAAAGAAACTTTATGCATTTCTGATCAGTGTTTTATAAGGATATCCCTTAATAAGACTACCTAACTCACTTCGTATGCGTTTTATATACGTGCTTAGGTAAACTTTTTTGGTCAAATATATATTGACTTCATGCTCAAATACATGAAAATAATGTTTTCCCGCGAAAAGACTCCCAAAAAAAAAAATTGAAATTCGGTACACCTACCTATTTGTAAATATGGGTGGAAATTCTTCAGAGATTGAAAGTTTGTAGTTATTTTCAGGATTCGTATACCCTGGTGACCTATATACCACTTTGAATGGTAACCACACATATGTGTAGGATATTTATAGTCGGCTTAAACCGACTATAATTTGATAATCCTAACTATCACCTACTTTAAAATTTCCCATGTGATCTAACCTTCCCAACTGGTTATTAATTAGTATGCGTCTATATAAATTAAAAATATCATTAAACTGTCTAAAACTTTTGAATCATATTCGTCTATTTAATCTATAATATGTATAATTTTGATATACATATTTAGTTAAAAACGAGTTGGGAAAGTTAGGTCACATGGGGTGGATTTTTATAGTCGATCGGGCCCGACTATGGAATACCCTACACCATTGGTGGGATATTTAATTGTACATCTTAATTTTAAAGTTTTTAATTATACTGAACCTCCCCACCCTCAGAATATTATTCACAAATCAGAAATTTACATCTTATATCCCCATAATTTAAAAAATTGATATAAAAGTATAAAAAACTAATACAAAAAATTAGAAAAATGTAAATGGGCGGACCACGCCTATATTCAAAAATTGTGTAAGGAGAATATTTCATAGATTTGATTTTAATAATTTACGGATCAAATTTCCACTATGAAAACCCGGGAAATAATGAAAAAAAAAGGTGGGCGGATCTTGCCCATTTTTGGACCACATATTTTTGTATGAATTATAACAATATGTTTTAAATTTTATAACTATATCTTGAATACTTTTCGAGTTATTAGTTCCTAAAGAGTTATATAAAAGTGACTTGTATGGGAGGTGGGCGTGTCCGTTGACCGATTTGGCTCATTTTCAAACTCAGTTCCTACTTTTGGCTAAAATATATTGATACGAAATTTCATCGCATTCTGATCAGTATTTCTCAAGTTATTCTGTATTCGGACAGCAAGACAGCAAGACGGACAGAACGACTGACGGACATGGCTAAACGGACTCGGGCAGTAATGCTGATCAAGAATATATATACCTTTCCATACCGGACACGCCTCCTAAGGGGCGTTACAATATATGCACAAACTTAATATACCCTGTACCTCATAGGTGTAGGGTATAAAAAATAAAAAATTAATGTTTCTTCTGGTATTTGAGCCCACAACTCCCGGGTACAAGACCTGCGTTCTCACCGTTACGCTATCAACCTCATTTGCTACAGATCATTTATTCACAATCTTGAATCAAATGACTAAAATTGAAACTAAATTGATTTTTTTTGAACGTTTTTTTAATACATTTTTTTTATTAAAATTACAAAAATGTATTTATTAAATTGATCTGAAATTCAATAAAAATATATACTTACTTGTACTCGTTTTAGTTTAGTCATTTTATTCTAATAGAATAAATAATATATTAAATATGTTATATGAACCATACTAATGATTTAATATTTATGTTTTTTTACTTCAAGGAAATATTATATCACGGAAAAAATCAAGGATGCCGAGCAAATATGTTGTAGTGATACATTTTATTAATAATATATTAATATATATATATATATATATTTATGTATATTGTAAAAATATTTTTTTTGGTATGCAGAATTTAATAATATATAATATTTTAATATTATTGATTCGTTTATATATTTAGCTTTCCAATAATTTTCAGCATACAATTAAAATTATAAGTATTTTTGAATATGTCATTGAATTAATATGAAAAAACTATTCAATAGTATTTTTCAATAGTATTTTTCCATAAGAATTTAAGAGTTATATCATTTAAAAATAATGTGATTTAATATAACATTTAAATGCTTTAAACTATTGAATTTATATTGTAATATATTTGAAACAATAGTCTGAATTATTTAATTAATAATTTTATCACATTGATACAATAGAATAAGATAAGAACATTTCAGTATTAAAAGGACATCATATTAATTTTTAATAGTGAAAACTATTAAAATCAATAGTGTGACGCCAATATAAAATTAATAGTTCCTACACTATAATATTAATAGAAAAAATCCGATTGACTAATTTTATTTGTAAAAAATCGTTGAATCAATAGGAACTCCTATGGATTTAGTAGCTCTGATTTGAGTCTTGAAGTTTTTGGCACTTCAGCCACGGTCATAGAAAAATTGAACATTAATTATTATTATTGCAACTATGATTTTTTTTTTTTTACTACTTAACTATTATACTATTCAACATTGTTTTAAGATTTTTGATCTACACCCAGAAAAAAATACTATATAAATAATAGTTTATAGTAGGATAAATTATTATTTTAATCGGAAAATACCATTAAATACTAGAAAATGGTATTGAGTTTATATGAAAAGATTTATTTTTTGTATACTATTAAATCAATAACTGTCCTATTGACCAATTTTAATGGGATTTGCGGGCATTTTTTTCTGTGTGTAGAAAAGAATATAATATTATGCTACGCCGACAATCCGTTCGACTGTCTTTCTGTTAGTTTATTGAAACCACGTTATCATCGGTTATTTTTCGGGATTTGTAAACCCTGATGACCGGGCGACTACTTTTGACGAACATCTATAATATATTTATAGTTCATTAAATACTGATTATAACATTTATAAATCTTACTATCTGCAATACACCTTCTATCAAAATGTCTCTACTTGAAAATTTCGTATTTTTCTAAATTTCTTATAGTGCTTTCGAACTTGTCCACTGTAAAAACTGTCCACTGTATCTGTTTTAAAAATGCACGGTACCTCTCTGTTTCGCTCTGCCTCTGTTAAAAGCGTTACACTTAACAGAAACTTTCTTTAACAGTGTCTATCATCTAAGCATCAGCTGTTACAAAACTCCGTCCTCATCACCCCCCATCACAAATGCTAAATCCAAAATCAACAACCGTCTGAGCGAAGTATGTTTACAACCCACTCAACCCTAAACCTTGCAAACATTTAGCCCCATGGATGTGCTACGGTGTGGTATGAGAACGTCTGTGGTGAATTACTGTGGTGAAAATAGACGAGCACAGCGTTGTCCGGTGGGTGATTTCGGTGGTGCTGGCGGAAGTGTATGGTGTGCCTGACTATGACGCGCTTTAAGGTTGGTTTACATTTTTGAATGTGGCCAACACGAATGAATGAATGAAGATTTCTTCTATGTTTTTTGGCGAATTCAATTTTTAGTTCGTATTCATTTAGTTTTGTTGCTTCGGAGTGTGTTTGGTGCGAAATTTTCGAGATTGAATCTTTCGGTCTGTTAGACGACGACGCGACGGTGCTGCCTCTTGTGTTGGTCTGGTTTATCCAATTCATTTTCGGGACATTTTCTGCTGTTTGCATTCGTATTTTTACTCGTTTTTTTCCATTGTTTTACTTGCTGTTTGCTCATTAAAAAATAAACACTTTTGGGTTTCGTATTGTGGTCGTTTCTCGTTTTGGATTTTAAAAAGAATTTCGCAAAAGGTTGCTTGGAATACTACGTAATGTTGTTGTGCTTCTTATTTTGTTTTTGTTGTTGTTGTTGTTGTTGTTAATAAAAGGATTTCGATCCAATGCACGCTGCACCACGTTCCGTTGGGTATACAAACAACTCCTCTTGTACTAATGCGTCGTATTTGGGGAGTGAGCCAACATTGAAACTACCAACCCAGCGAGCAACCGACCGCCCTACCTACCGAGTTAGTGAGCGTTTGCTACTTCAGGCAAATGTTTTTTATAGCTAAAGTTTTTGCTGTTTTCTGTGTTTGTTTTCGGTGTTGTTGTAAGTTGTAGCCATAAACACACACACACACACAAACATTCTGACTGATACTCGTAATAAAGCCAAAACAACGAAAAACGAGTTATCGTAATGAATACCAAAGTTTTAGGTACATTACCCGAAATCGGTTGATATTTTGCACAAGCACTTGGTTTATTCTTTAATTCAATAAATGGTATTGTTCAGTTCTGAACAGGAACTAACTCAAACAAGCTAATAAGATTTAGTAAAACATCTAAAATAACTTTAATATAAATAAATATGAAAATATTAGAAGTGTCTTTGAAAATGAAGTTGCATGAAAATTTTAAAATCGGTAATTGAAAATGGTAGGTAATATTTTCCGTTACTGAAATTTCTCTTCCAAATACAAAGTTGAGTTCGTAATAAACAGCTCTGGAAAACTTTACAAAACTCTATCGCATAATTTGAGTTATGCATCGTTAAAATTATAGGACCTATTATTTATTGCCAGTTCCCAATGTCAAGTTAAGAGACCTTTTTTATCCCAGTCCCAATCCCAATTTTGAACTGAAGACATTCCTCATATATCCTACTCTCGAAGCTCTTGTTTCCGAGAGGTGGCGAAGCACACAAAACTTCTTCTACTTCTAGATATTTTCAGTCCCAATCCCAAATATGAATGTCTTTCCATTGCGCATATAAAAAACTTCTTCTCCTTCTAGATGTTGGCAGTCCCAATCGCAAATCTGAATGTCTTCCCATTCCGAATTTAAAAAAACTTCTGCTCCATCTAGATGTTGGCAATCCCAATCCCAAATTTGAACTGAAGAAATTCCGCTTATAAAAAAACTTCTTCTCTTTCTAGATGTTGGCAGTCCCAATCCCAAATATGAATGTCTTCCCATTCCGCATTTAAAAAAAACTTCTTCTCCATCTAGATGTTGGCAGTCCCAATCCCAAATTTGAACTGAAGAAATTCCGCATATAAAAAAACTTCCTCTCCTTGTAGAAGTTGGCAGTTCCAATCCCAAATTTGAACAGAAGACATTCCGCATATAATAAAAAAAAAGTTCTTCTAGATGTTGGCAGTCCCAATCCCAAATATGAATGTCTTCCCATTCCGCATTTAAAAAAAACTTCTTCTCCATCTAGATGTTGGCAGTCCCAATCCCAAATTTGAACAGAAGACATTCCACATATAAAAGACTTCTTCTCCTTCTAGATGATGGCAGTCCCAATCCCAAATTTGAATGTCATCACATTCCGCATATAAGAAAAATGTCTTTTTCTTCTAGCTGTTGGCAGTCTCAATCCCAAATTTGAACTGAAGAAATTCCGCATATAAAAAAACATCTTCTCCTTCTAGATGTTGGCAGTCCCAATCCCAAATATGAATGTCTTCCCATTCCGCATTTAAAAAAAACTTCTTCTCCATCTAGATGTTGGCAGTCCCAATCCCAAATTTGAACTGAAGAAATTTCGCATATAAAAAAACTTCTTCTCCTTGTAGAAGTTGGCAGTCCCAATCCCAAATTTGAACAGAAGACATTCCGCATATAATAAAAGAAAATTCTTCTAGATGTTGGCAGTCCCAATTCCAAATTTGAACTGAAGACATTCCACATATAAAAGACTTCTTCTCCTTCTAGATGATGGCAGTCCCAATCCCAAATTTGAATGTCATAACATTCCGCATATAAGAAAAATGTCTTTTTCTTCTAGCTGTTGGCAGTCTCAATCCCAAATTTGAACTGAAGACATTCCGCATATAAAAAAAATGTTTCTCCTTCTAGATGTTGGCAGTCCCAATCCCAAATATGAATGTCTTCACATTCCGCATATAAGAAAAACTTCTTCTCCTACTAGCTGTTGGCAGTCCCAATCCCAAATTTGAACGTAGTCCAGCGCACTAACCACTGAGCCATGGATGCTACTTTATGTACAAAATGTTCGGAGTTCGGAATTAGAAATGTCCCTTCCCAATTCCTTACTCCTTACAACACGGGGATTACGAAAGTATGAAAGAGTTTCACTTTGTTTTAAATATTATTATTACTCCGTTTCTTT
This sequence comes from Dryomyza anilis, assembly GCA_951804985.1. Classification (NCBI taxonomy): domain Eukaryota; kingdom Metazoa; phylum Arthropoda; class Insecta; order Diptera; family Dryomyzidae; genus Dryomyza; species Dryomyza anilis. The sequence continues at coordinate 84,078,056 of OX638132.1, read as the reverse complement.
TCTATAATTGAGAAATAGTTAAAATGCTGGACAGTTTTCCTTTATTAAAATTTCTTTCTGAAATACTAACTAGAGCAGGTCTAATATAATTATTAGGAATTCTTTTTTAACACTATTTTATGCATAGTTGCTGGAGATTAAAACAAGGATATATCTGACATTGCATTCGAGACTCCATTAGACACCTGCATACAGTAGTATTACCAAGACGAATTTTTAAGAATGCCAACCTGGCTAACGACTGACTGTTAGCGTATATCCAACGATGGCACCAAAACCGAACAGGGATCTGGTACTGGAGTGTTTGTGGAACCGGATGACTGCAGACTCCACTTCGATATAGGTGACAATGTCTCGGTATTGATTCTAGTCATGGACTACATTGCAAATAATACATGGCGAAACAGAGCTTTATCTGTTTGCAGTGACAGCCAAGCTGCTTTATGGCTTTTCACAACTCCGTCGTCTCATTCAAATTGTATGTCAATGCAGATTAGGTCTGAAATGTCTTGAAAACTTATCTGGGTGCCGAGTCATAAAACATTTTCGGATAATAAAACATCTGGCGAACTAGCATGTGCTAGATTGTAGGATTCTCCCGTTGGACCATAACCTGTGCTACTTACATCTACGGGTAAACTCTCCATTAGCTAATGGGTTACCACGGCACACAAGAGCAGATAACAGAAGTAGACCAAATCAGATTCTCCAAGCTCATGACACCGACGATAACTAAGAGATCGGCCACTTTTCCACTTTCTTAAAATAAGAATTAGTGCTGATCACTGACGGGACCTCTAACGAGAAACAACTCATGTGGAAAACATATAAACGCAATCGGTCTGGCTGAAAACGCCTTATTTTCTGGCTGCTACGAAGAAACTGGTACCACAGAGCATTATCTCAGTGACTGTCCAAAATATTCTAGAATTAAGAGTCAAATCTTTGGCAAAGACGTAATGAGAGAGGATCAGCTTCACTCCGCATTCACCAACAGTCTTCTTAGATTTGATAATAAATCTAAGAGATTTCATTAAAAACCAGGGAACTGGGTGACAGCACAATGGAAAGAACCCTGCCTGAGTGCTGTCTATTATGTGATGTCTATTTTTATCACAAAATGATTGGAAAAGTAATGATGAGCAAACGAAATTACTACACAGAGAGATATAACAGCATACTAAATGTTGTCGAGAAAAATGTTTCTTCTCTTCTCCTAAGTCTTGTTCTTACACATTTCTTACAAGGTTTTTTTTGAGTCGTTGTTATTTTTGTATCAGACCTCTGGCTGATCTGTTCTCGATCTTGTTTTTGTATTCTCGTTTTGGCAGGATCAGTCGTATCCTTGCTGCAATGTATTGCAATGTATTGCAAAATCCGTACAAACTTAAATTCAAACCATTAAGCAACAGAGCTCTTTAAACTATGTTATTTCAGTATATACTACCAAAGACTTCTAATCTAAGAGTTTTTGTGCGAGTTTGAGTTATACCACTGAATAAAAGAATGAATAGAAACAATTATTCAATAAACCTTCATAGGGACTACTTAATTGAGACTTAATTCTAATATACCTTATATAAGAAGAATTTAAAATATCAAAGTTTAACCGAATCAAATTGCAAGGCCGATTTGACTATAGTCAAAATCGATTTTTGGATTTACTCTTATTTCAGTCTTTTTACAAACTGTGAGAACGAACCAAATGTTTGTTACCATTAAAAATATTGCATCATCACTATATTTACATTCGTTAAACAACACTTCTTATAGCAAGTATATTAAAATTACAACAATCATTCGACCACCAAATAGACAGTTACAATCAGCCTGAATGTTAACACCACCGCCAAGTACTAAATCAGTTGCGGCCATATAACCGGCTTAAAAGCCATCCAAAAACTTCATTAAATGCAGGTTATTGATTGCGCTCCAATCATGCCGTGATGCCATTCATCAATGTGGCAACGCAACGTTGTCACCCAACGAATTAAAACACATCGAACTATCAAAGGATTCAGCAAGGAATCCTTAACCAAAGCTACACCATTTGGCAGTAAAGTTAACGAGAAAATAGACGAAGAGACGCACATATTGCTAAGACTGGACATGGCTGACTGGATGACTTGACTAGATGATTAGTTGGTTCGTTTGGTTTGGTTTCGTTGGCTTACAAGCCTAAATCCCTTGCAATTTGGCACGTTTTACTACAATTGCATTTGCAATGCAATGAAAGCCCAACACTTCAATTGATGCTGCAGATTTTAGATCAAAACATGTTCGATGACACCGTCAAGTACATGGAGGATATTGTTCTACCGCCCAGTGTTTACACCCGTTCTAGTTGTTTAACTGATAGTAAAACGCATACCACAAGGGTCGCGCGTGAGCCATTGAAGAAATTTCATCATTACTTACACTACTCTAATGCTCTATTGCAATGCATCGTACCACGTCAGCCATTCAACCGGACATGCTTTTGGTATGCTCCTAGACGCCAGTCGTCATGTTGGCGCCAAGCAGCGATTTTGCGGCTGCCGGATTTTACATGATTCCCGCGCGCCACTAAATGCGACGCAAGTAAAGCTTTTATATCCCTTGAAAGAATTTTATTTTATATATTTTTCCGAATGGGTAAAGTGCCAAAATGGCTGCGTTGCAAAGACCAAACAACGGACCGAGTAACAAACAGTTAGACTTTTGTTGCATTGGCACTTTTTTTCCGGGGATTTTGGTTTAATATTGCCTTTGTTTTCAATGTGTCTTAGATTTAGTGATGTGTAATTGTGAGATTTTGTAGAGATTTGGGTTAATCTTCTTCTTTAGTTAATCTTCTTCTTTAGTAAATCTTCTTCTTAAGTTTTTTTTTTTTTTTTACAAATTAACCAACGCTCAGGGGATGCCCCCTACTCATGCAATGCACAGTGTTGATCGTAAGAAAGGATTATAGGTTAAAGGGAGGAGGAAAGATGGAGTAGTTTCGGTGGATGTTTGCTTTAAATTTCCCAATATTAAAAATGTCAGGAAAAACAGACGCAGGGAGATTGTTCCACAAACGTATCGTGCGGCTGATGAACGAATTATCTCTGTAATGCGTAGTTCTGTTGAGAACCGAGTGGACTACGAAGGGTGGGCTTGGTTCGATGCCCGAGTAGAACGGGAGAATACACGACCTGGTAGAATCAGGCCATGTATTTCCCTCGAACACATTGTAATACCTATAAAACCCTACACACCCTACGGTCCTTCGGTGCTCATGAGAACCAATAGAGGATGAAATATTTTCATCCCCTATTAAATATATAGCACGTTGTTGGATTCGATCCAGGAACTCCAAAGAAGAGTCATATTGAATTGAAATGTCCAGAATGTTAAGAGTAGCTGAATCCACAACATCCATAACACCCATATTGGGGGAAGGGATGAATCGTGTTCGCATTAAAAACCACTACATTATCAATACCTCACGTGGAGATTGTATTAAGGTCATTATTGAGTGAGTCATTCATAGTGTTCTTAGATTTTATGCCAAGGAAAAAAAGCTACACTCGATTATATTCGGATCCTCTAATAAATCTAAAATCTTATCAACCGGATTAACATCTCTTGCCCCACAATTGGTTTCGATCTCCAGAGAATACGAGATTTGCTCGTCTCTAACACATCACTACTTCGATTGAATGTAAGTGCAACTGACTGACTATATGTGTTTGTGAATTTCCGGCGCATAATGCACAAAAGCCGTTACACAAACGAAAGTACCCGAAACAAGATGGTGGCAAAGACATAAACCCAACACATTGCCATGCAGAACCTCGCTTACTGTGACTCAACGCACACGAGACACACACAAAACAGGCCCTATTTAGGGTGCTGGATAAGAAGGAAGACCAAACTCGCTGAAGGTTGCCTGCGCGGTTTACACAGTGACTGGCTACACAGTTTGCTACGCTCCAAAGTCACAAAGATTTATGGACGAGTTGGCAGGCGACATGAATTTAGGGCATCACATTGAGTATGAGTTGGTGCTCTGTTACTGTTACTGGGTTGCGGGTTGTGGGTAATGAAACTGGATCAACCTCCTTTTGAGCGTTGTAACGGTGTGTCTAAAAATGCAGCGTACAGAAAGTCATAAAAGAAAGATGTAAAATGGTCGCACAAAAGTTTGGTAAAAATCATGGGATGCCTACAGCACTACTGACTACCAAATGAACGACCTGACTAGGCGGGAATTTGGTTTACATGCTACAACGAATCTAATAACCTCCCGCACCTCCATGAATGGCCTCTTTGTAGCTAGAGTTTTGCATTCTTTTGCAGTTGAGCATAGGTAATGTGCTGCTTTTGGTACTCAAGGCTGCATAAAATCGAGGTTGGCTGCAAACAGATTAGCAATCGGTAACTCGGTAAGTTGGTTTGACTTTTAGGTAGTTAGTAACGTTGCTGGTTTTTATGGTAATGAAGAAAGCACAAAATTTCGCTAGAAATCATGTAGTCATTAAAGAGTATAAAAAAAGTTTACTTTTTACCGAAATCATATTAAATCTTTGTTCAGTTTGGCAGTTAAAAACTACATGATGTAGTCGAAAAACTCATTAACGCTTTAATGTTGAGAAGGGGTTACATTGCGTACAAAATCCAACATGGTTAATCGTAACAAAAGCTACCAACCGTGCTCCCTTTTAGAGGAAAGTGTTTCTATTTCAAAATTTTTAAGACTATAACTCGTTTTAGCCTGTATCAAGATTTTATCGTGAAGATTTTATATTGAATAAAAGAAGACATAATTGGCATTTAGCTGTTCACTTTCGGAAAACTCAAAGAGGCTTTAATTCCCTTAAAACTCTTTGTTCTGGTCGCAAAGATGTTTACCCGAAATGGTCTGTTTATTATTTGCTCTTCAAAAACTATTAAAGTTCTTTGTAATTTTAAAGGAAATAAAGAACCTAGTCAACCAACTATGTACGCATTCATACAAGACATTGCTGACAAAACTTTGTAGTTATTCGAACTTCTTTGCTATAAAACAAAAAATGTCATTGACTTTAACCAAAACCAAATGTCTTTGTAAATTAACAAAAAAGAAAACTGACAAAAACCCGTCGCTGCAATTGAAGCTCTGGAAACTGGAACTCGGAATAACCTTCATTAGGAATCCTGTAAATATTGATGACATTTAATTTCCGTAAACTAAAGAAACGGCATTTAACGCTACATCTCTCTTAGCTGCTGGCTGCTAAAAATTCTTTTGCAAAGTCCTTGCACTGGTCTTGGTTGAGAATTTTCACTGAACTTGGTTGACAAAACAAATTTCCTTGTGTAGCCTTGTGGCACGTGGAGTACGAAGAGTGTCGTCCATAAAACAAAGCAAAATATAATATAAAATCGTCAACGTACTGACTATCTGAAAAACAAGCAGAAAACATAGAAAGGAAAGAAGTAAACACCAACCACAACCTAAGTTTAGCGTTACTCTGGGTAATACTGGGGGTACAAGTTGGCAACACTGGCGCTAAATACCAGCATGCAACACTTTGAAAATTATAAAACGTCAAGCGTTTGGCGCCACGAACAGGGTGGCGCAGGCAGACGAGCCGCCAAAACTGGCACATTTTGAGAAAGGCCAAGGGAGTCTACTTAGAGCTACACTTGAAAGCATAAAATTGGTTGGTTGGTAATGGTCTGGGGGATATGACTGGTTTGATAGTGGATATATTGTTTTTTTTTTTCGTAGCAGGAGTATCACTCCTTCATTATGTTGATTATGTTAATGACGTTAAAGTTGTTGTTGTTAATGATGGTCTGATGTCTAAAGACAAATTATGGAAATTACTTGGTGGCAGCGTCTGAGCGCCTTTAACCGCTGCTACATTCGATTATGACGGTGTTGATGGAGAGAATGTTACGGTTGCGGAAGGATGTCGGAATGGTGAGGATGTTTGGAATGATGAATGCGGATGCCGGAATGGTGAGGATGTTTGGAATGTTTGGAATGGTCGTTTGGATGTCGCGTTTGTAACTTTTGTAGTTGGTTCTGACCATGATTGCGGTAGGGCAAAAGTTGTTTAAAGATGCTGAGGAGTTACCGCGATTGGGGTCTGTGAAGAGTTCATAATTCAGCGCGCTCCAAGTTCTAGCTTTTTGTTTACAAATTTTGTTAACGACAAAATTAAATGGAAGTCAAGTTATACTGCTACTTTCAATTTAGTGTTTTATATAATACTGATTTAATGAATCTTGTAATGTAATCGTTTCAAAAAAATAGGAAGTAGTTCTTTGAAATTAGGGACGTTTAATAAAGTTGGGATTTATAAGACTACACGAAAATAAATAGAAATTAGACATCTGTGACGCAGAATTTAGTGCTTCGACTGCGAATCGAAAGGATTAAGCTGGATTTATAAAAGACGTAACGTGCTCAAATGTCATCGGAACGGGACGTAACGTTCCGATAAATACGTACATCTTATAAATGGTTATACTGAATATGACGTAAGTGGTCGGGATGTAAAGATCCGTAGCATTTGGATTGTTACGTGACGTGACGTTCCGTTTCGGTGACATTTGAGAACGTATGTCCATTATAACTACAGCTTTATGATTGAGTCCCGCAACTGTCAAAATAAAATATTGAAGAGACAAAGACAGACATTTAGAAACCTTTGAGAAATTGCCTTGAAAAAGAGACGAACTAGTGTCGTTTCAATGAGTAGAAATGTTGATATCTAAAAATGCTACAGGTTCTGTAGATGCTGAATTGCTGTTACAAAACGGTGTTTTTAAAAAAACGTTCATAGCTCAGAGGTTAGTGGACTACATTCCATGATCGAATCAACATCAAAAATACAAAAGACCGTTCGCCAGACAATGGGATACATCGAAGACATTTCTTTGACAAATAAACTCACTCTCGTTGTTCAAATTCGGCATTAAACAATAGGAATCACTATTTTGAGTAGAAGTATAACAAGCCCAATTGAAAAGGTGGCGTAGCGTCGGTGGGGCGTTTGGTTAGCTCGTTGAACTACGAATCAAAAGGTCCCGGGTTCGATCCCTGTTACTGTCAACATCTTTTTCATAGAAAACATTTTTTCTATGCGACGCTACCTCTCAGCAGTCCATGGCTAACCTATGAGAGTAAACATTGCCTGTGAAAATGTCTTACCCGCCGTTAGGATTTGGCATTAAGCTGTAGTTCCCACCACTTTGAGTACAAATATGACACGTACAGCTCATGTGGTGAGAGAGCTCGGACTAAGTTCTAATAGAACTGTAACTAGTTTCTTTAAGCCTAGAATACACGATAGAGAAATTAACTGGAGATAAAGATAAAAGCTACCGTAGAGCTCCCAACCGTAGAGCTCTTGTAGTGTTTACACAACTCTATGAGATTTTTTCCTTTATCTCTAGATATTTTCTCTATTGTGTAAATTCGCCTTTAGAGTTGTTATGCTGTAACTGTTCGGTATTTTTAAAGTAATGCTCGTAACTCAGAGATTTATGCGCTAAACAAAGAACTAAAAGTGTCCGAGCTCAAATCCCGCGTCTATTCAAAGCAAAAGAGAAAAAGACCTTTGGAAACTTCCGAGATATTCCCTGGAAGAAGTTGTCCACTTCAGCTCCGCCGTTCAAATTCGGCATTCAGGGTAACCAGGTTGGGTAAAAAGACAACACGTAAAGTTCAAATGGCGATAGACAGACCAACGGTTATTTAGAGCTGTTGTGCCAATCTTTTAAAATTATTACGAATTCCCAATCCAATCACGAACATGAACACATAAATCCAAATTGTAATTCCAACCCACCATCAATACCAGCGCCACTGAAAGAAAACCACTTTAAAGAAAACCATTTTCAACGCCAAAAACGCACTGATCTTCATCAAGATCGGAGCTCTTAAATCATCCGGCTTGATTCTTTTAAGCCAGACAAAGAGTTAATCAAATCGCTGTTCAACACGAACATACCAGAGCAAACAACAGCAATAACAACCACTGAAAGAATAGTAACTACAACAAATGCACGTCCATCAATATGTGCTTGAAAGAAGAAAACCGCTAAAAGGACATTTTTATCAGCCAACACTAACAGAGATTTTTCCGAACACGATACTCATTCTCAACCTCTTTTTGCTCTATACACTCTTTTTCAATGTAAATGCAATATAAAAAAAATATAAAAAAACCTTTTTTCCTCCACTTGTTCTCATTGAATTCAAATTATTTACGAGTACCAGCACCCCAAAACAATCCATTTCGAGCCGTTGTCTTGCTCTAGATATCGCTTTATTCCACCAGCACCGCTAACATTCTGCTACGGTCTGCTCCCCCTTTAAATGTAGCACCACAAATTCTCACACTTGTGTGTTTTTCACAGGACATAATTTTAGTCTTCTTCTTTTTCATCTGCCTTGACTGCTACATCTTCTGCAGTTTGTGTGGCTTAACTTGGTCAGCTGACTTTGGCTTTTACACAGTCAGCTGAGCATGGCGGCGGCACAGAGCACCAGCACACATGTTCAACACACGCCGCATCCTTGTGGGGCATCGATGAGTCGCAGGAAACAAGGCACGAGCCGAAGAAGTAACAGGACAGACGTTTGGCCACTCTTGTCGATGAAATTTAAGGTTTGCACTTTAACCCATTTGAATGGAAACATCAACTGGCCGGTCGCTGTTTGTGTTTCCAACATGAGGCAACAGCCAGTCGACACATATATCTCCCTCCCAGACTACAGACACAAAATCGTATGAACTACAAATATTTGGTCAAAGTAAAGTGTTGAAGGAGGAGTTTGAGGTGGGGAAGAGTAAAAAAAAGAAGGCTCGTTGCTGCATGCACCCTGTACAAATAGGACTAATCGACCATGTTAAGATTAAAGTGTTCCATCAGAATTTATAAAAACTTGATGTTGGTTAAATATTTAAGTGGAGAAGAAGATGAAGAATTGAATGATTTGTACGTTGGCATCGGACCAAACGGTATCCTTTGGACATTTGCAGTACTTTACACCACATGACATAAATGGCAGAGAAATCGAAGAGTGCTACATACCAGACAAATCAGCAAGAAGATGGGAAATAAATTTGCAAGAGCTAGGAATATATATTGCTCTTGGTCCAAATGTGTTTCGAAATCAATGCATTAATGTATTAAATTCTAAGTGAAATGATAAATAATACTCTGATACACTCAGAAGAAAATGTACCATTAAGACCATTGATTTTATGGTTCAAGCATTAATAGTTTTTTCATATTGATCGAAAAGTTTTCTAGTGCATTTGAAGTATTTAAAAAATTCAGTTCTATTAACTTAATAATTTCAATATTATTGAATTTAACGGTATACATACTATTATTTTAATATTTTTTCTCCTATAATAATAAATATCTCACTATGTGACATATAAAAACTTTAATACCCTTTTAAATCAATATTTATAGGCCTTGATTATTTTAACTAAAAGAGTACATTATAACATTTATGGTACAACAACATATTATATTAACAGTTTGTATAGTATCGAACTAAAGGTACGCATCTTATTGAATATTATTGAACTAAAGTTAGAATAATATTGAACTAAAGATACGCTTTCTATTTTCTATAATTTAAATTGTATAACTGTTGAAAGTTATATTTGATCTTGCACAGTACATTTTCAATTGCAATTGAGAATTTTTTAAATAAAATGTAGATTTTTCTAGATTAATTACGATTTCACATTCGGAATTCAGTAAATTCCAAATGAAATTAAAAGACATTTTTAAGAAATCCTATAAATATACGGCATTATAATTCCGTGAATACGTGAAATTCAATTAAATCCCCATCCGAATTTCGGTTTTCGAATAAATGTGCATAGAAATGTTAAATTCTTATAAAATTTTTCATTTAAAATCAAAAAAAAAAAATAAAGAGTTTAAAAAAAAAAGCCAAAATTGAATTTTATTCAGTCGTATAAGTTTTTTATGAAACATTTTTTTATGCAGCATCGTTTACAAAGTAAAACTTATTAAATTACAATTGAAATATTGCATTTTAATACATTCACAGTTGTTTATTACAAACGAATATTGTTTTATAATTGAATTTTCTTTATAAAAGAATTGTCATATTATTGTGAACAGAACAAAAAATTAAATTGTATTTCACACAATAAAAATTCAAGCCAACTGCAGGCGCCAATTAACACGTATTCAAACAGCCAGTGACAGACAGAGACCGCGGCAACAAATGGACGAACGAACGAAGGAACGGTTGGAGTGACAGTAAAATTTACGGTTACACTTACTACTGTAGTGGAGGGTCTTGTTAAACGGTCTGTAATATGGTTGTTACGCCTGTAGACAACGATTCATAACAGTTGTTTTACATTAAAATGAGTTGTAGTTACAGTCACATTTCGTGACATCGTATTTTATTAACAAGCTCTAAAAGGAAACATAGTCCTCGTGTCTCGTAACTCGATCGGTAGGGTTTAAATTTAAATTGTCAGTTGTAGAAACAGAATCAGTTTTAATAGCTTCATTTAACGTTATTGCATATATTTCACATAGTCCACAGACAACGACTGGAAACTGTTTTTGTCGTTCGTCCTTGCTGATGAAACGTAAAATTAATTGCATTTTACAACACGTTATTACTGTTTTTTTCTTCTTTGTATTTATATATTTATGAAAGCGCTGATTTAATTGTTAATATGATTGTCATCAAATTTTTTGTTTATAGGGTCATGCGATTTTTATTGTCGCAATTAATGTAAGTTTAATTTTTTGTTCTGTTGGTAATTAACAAGTTTTTTTTATTGTTAATTTTTGTCCAACACATCGCTCATTAATGAACTATTATTTCCGATGCATTAACTTTCTATGTTGGACGGTAGTTTCAACTGTATTTTATTATAAACGGTGACGTAAATTTATTTTAAATAGGTGGGTGGAATAATCAAAATGTTTTCGTTTTATAATAAAAAATAAAAAAAAAATGTCAATAAATGATTTACAAAATTCATTTCTGTTAAAGAGATACAAAATAAATATCAATTATAAAAATAATTGTAAAATTCGTTGATTATTTTTTTTTACATGCATTCATAAATTAAACCAGAAATATAGGTCACATGGGAAATTTTGAAGTAGGAAAAATTTGATAGTTGATGTTAGTAAGAATTATGAAAATTATAGTCGGACTAAGCATACTACACATATATTATAATTGGTCCAGAGGTCCCCTGGATTTATAAATTATAAAAATTACTGCAAACTTTTAATATTGAAAGAATTTTCATCCACGGATAGAAAAGATTTGTTTGAATATGTTTGAATGTAATTTAAAAGTAATACGAAATGACCATACATGTATAAGGAATGAAGTGTAATTAAATTATAATCGAAATCGTATTTATTTTTGTTCACGTGTAAACATTATTAAATTCTCTAGCAGAATCCGTCAAATTTACCATAAATATGTTACAATACCAACATGAAATTGTAATTGCATATGAATAAACTTTTTCTTGGCAATTTACTTGGTTAAAACTATGTTTCGAAACACAGAAAATGCTAATCAAATCTAAATACAACGTATGTTCGCAACGCTCGTCTTAATTCGATAATTTATCGACTGACGAAGTTAGCAACGTTGTGCAGCATTTTCTACCTAAGCCATCCTTTGCCATCGTTTGAACATATTGATGTTTAAAAACAAACAAAAAAAAATTGATTTAAATAAATGTATTCTTGCAACATTCTTCTTGTATACGAAGTTGGCACTCGTTAAGCAGAATTTTCTACCCACGTCTCTTTTGTCGTCGTTTGAAATATGTAAAGGGTCATTTTAAACATACTGATGTTCGAAAAGAAGCAAAAAAATAATTCTTGTATATAAAGTTGACACTCGTTGATCGGCATTTTCTGCGTACGTGTCTTTTGTTGTTCGTTGAGAAAACGTGTTCGCGTCGGTAATAATTTTGTTATTTGTAAATTAAATAAATATATAAATTGTGTTTTAAAAAATACTAATAGTAACAGAGTATAATATAATATAGTGCGGTATATAATTTCTGAAACTAAAGTGAAAAAACCACAAATAAAAATCAGTGTTTCGATTTTCAAACAGAATTTGGGATGTTTTTTTACAAAAGCCACCGTGAATTCCTTGCCTACGCTATGTGCTGTACTGAGATCAACTGTAACTGTACCAAATATAAAGCGAGCCTGGATCCTCTGGTTTAGCGTCTGCTGGTGCAATTGTGCATTCATTGATGCTGTCACTTGTACTTGCAGTTTTAAACCAATTATTTATTTATGTTTTTAAAAATTTGTATATGAATTCAATTATTATAAATTCCCACTGTGCATGTTTAAAGATTTAAAAAAAAAAATTAATAAAAAAACAACATTTTATTTTTATTTTATTTTCAGGATTTCTTTCCAAAAATATTTAAATATGTTTCTATGCAAACATACTACTTAATTTTTGAACTGAAACAACTGATATGTTTCACTGGAAACATATTTATATTCAGGTCGTTCAAAATCATCTTTTATTTTGAACATATTTATGTTTCGGTTCAAGTATTTATTTTGTTTGGATGTACTAATTATTATGTTTCCATTAGAACATACTCCATTTTAAGGGGCAACATTAAAATGTTTCCGGGATATTATAATGTAAGTCAGAGCTCATTACAACACTGTTTAAGTGTCAAACCCTGTTTAAAAATGATTTATCAGTCAATTATATATAATGTTTACATGAAATTCCAAACATAAATATTAATGCCTGCAAAATTATGTTTGGGAGAGCCCATATTTATATTCAGGTCGTTCAAAATCATGTTTTATTTTGAACATATTTATGTTTCGGTTCAAATATTTATTTTATTTGGTTGTAGTAATTACTATGTTTCCATTAGAACATACTCAATTTTAAGAGGGGCAACATTAAAATGTTTCCGGGATATTATAATGTAAGTCAGAGCTCATTACAACACTGTTCAAGTATCAATACAACCCTGTTTACAAATGATTTATCAATCAATTATATATAATGTTTACATGAAATTCGAAACATACATGTTAATGCCTGCAAAAATACGTGTTCATTTGAATACCGATATTGGCATTTCCTGGGGTTTCGGACTGGGGTTTCGTACGATTCAAACTTTAATATCTCGAAGGAAATTTAATAAGTTTACTTGATTTTTTTTTTGTGCAAGTAGTTTTAAAATTGTGTAAGTAGTATTGAGATATAAATTAAATATTGGTTAATCCGGATGCATGTCAAGGTTGTTATGGAAATTCGAAAAAGTCAGCGAATGTTGCGTACAAATTATTTTTTTGAATTATTTAGAAAAATAGCTGAAATCATGTGCTTTTTAAGTTATATACACACTTAGTTCCTAAAGTGTATAGTTTTTTCATAATAAATCACAGAAAATTTCCGGATGCGACAAGGTTCCGTAAGAAATTATCACAACAATTTTTTTTCTAAAAATACTTTTTGCGTTAAAATTATTTTTTTGAGTAATCTACGAACTTAGCTGAGACAATTTACTTTATTTTTTAAGTGTACACTTTGTTTCTAAAGTTTACAGTTATTTCATAATAAATCACAGAATATTTCCGGACGTTCCGTATGGAAATTTGCACTACGATTTTGGTTTTACTAAAAACAATTTGTATCTGACAATATTAAGGGTATTCATTTCCCTTCATATCTACTGCGTATGTCGTAAAAACTATAAGCATTATAGTGTAGAATTTTTAAGAAATACGCAGGCGAAACGAAGTTAAATTAATTCCTTATTAATTATTATTACTACGATTCCAGTTTCCAGATTTTTAAGTTTTTTTATTTTTTTTATATTTTTTATACTGTGGTTTTACAGTTTTGCTACTCAAGTTCCGGACGGAAGAGACTCAAAAGGTTGTAAATTTAGCGTATTGTAAAATAGCGAAATGTTTTATTTATAACTTTTCAATAAAAAAAAATATATTACATTTGGCTAGAAAACAATTGAGTTAAAAAAAATAGTTTTAAATGGTCTCACATTGGTCTCACAAATAACAGGTAGAATTTGTACGAAAAAAAAATTGATATATGATACTAGATTTTGTTCGGTAGGTTTTTACAGGTGAATTTCTAGAATTTAGAGTTTTGTCAAAAAAAAGTGAATTTTGTATCAAATGGATTTTATGCTAGTGGATTTTGTTATGTTGAATTATGAAACATATGTTAAGAGATCCGTGCAATATGACGACACTTAAAGAAGTCGATATTTCAAAGCCTTAAAACGCTGAAACAATTATTGTCTGATACAATTATTGGCTGTAACATAAAAATGTCGTTAAAGTGTTAAAACTAACAAATGTCAAAACAAGTTAATATCTTCAAAAAATTTTACATTTCCTTTCTTGTACAAAAAAAAAATCGCTTTATAGCAATTGAACCCTACATTTTGTTAGTTTTATTTGCAACATTTTTATTTTCCACATTTATTGGGTTTGGCAAAAAAAAAACCTTTGTATATTTTAATCATCGTGATTTTAAAGTTGACGTTTTTAAAAACTTTATTAAACAAAGTTTTTTATTAATGTATTCTATAAGAATTTTAGCAAAATTCATAAATTAACATTTTGTGCAATTCTGAATATTTATAATGAAAATGATTTAAAAGTCACACAAAAGCCAATTTTAAAAACAAGAAAATTTTACTCAAAATAAATAAACCCAATTTTTAATTTCTTAATTTTCACTACAAACAAAAATGACCACAAAAAATACAAATCTCCATCAAAAAATCGAATCATCACTAATTAAAACAAAGATTTCAAATTTCTATATAAAATTCAAATCTCTACTTATATTTCGAATGTTCACTAAAAATTCAAAAATTCACTAAAAATTCAAATGTTCACTAAAAAATCAAATTGTCACTTAAAATTCAAGTGCTCACTAAAAAATCATAAGTTCACTAAATATTCAAAAGTTCACTAAAAATCAAATTTTCACTTAAAACTCAAATGTTTATTAAAATTAAAATTTTGCTTAAAATGTTCAAATATTCACTAAAAATCAATTTTTACTTAGAATACAAATTTAACCGAAAATTTAAATCTGAACCAAAATTTAAATTGTCAGTAAAAAAAAACTTAAATACCATATATTTTTTTTTCGTAATTGTCTAAATTTCCACTAAAATTTATGTTTTTGAGAAATCCAAAATTTTCACTATATAAAATAAATGTTCACTATAAATTCTGAGTTCACAAAAATTCCAAATGTTTTCTAAACAAATTCAAACCTTTTAGGTTCAGTTTTTTAAGTGACATTTTCAAAATAAACGTAGTTTAAACAAGATGTAATTTCGTGTTTAGTCATTAAATCACACTTTCTTAAAATGCCATATTCCATGATTACTAAATGAATATCTCACTGTAAAATTTCAAGACATTCGTCCGTTTCTATTACGAATTATAGGCTTTTAAAATTTTGAAAAGTTTAAACTAAGTTTAAACTTCTGCTGAAAAACTGGATCTAAATCTTCTTTAGTATCTTTATTTATTAGGTATTATATTTAGTAGAGATACTTGAAATTTAAATTTTCAGTCGAATTTTAACTCGAATTTATCAAATTTTAAAATTTTCAATAAAAACTAAAGTTGTCACAAAAAAAAAAAACTTTTACTAAATCTTAAGTTTTCTCTATATATATATATATATATATATATATATATATATAATGGAAAGATATACGAATTCGAATTTCGGTAGTAAATTTTAATAATTTCGACTCGTTGTTGGCTCGCATATCTTTCCAACATGAAATGGCAAACCTTACTAAAGAGAAATGTCAAAAGAACGGCAAGAAATATGGCGTCGTTTGCTGTCTCTGTCGCTCTACTTTTGTAGCGTCCCTGTTGAAAAACCCTTGAAAAAAACTTTTGTAGCGCTCTTATTGAAAAACCCTTTATTAAATTTTATCTATACTCTAATATGATAAAAAATTTATTGTACATGAAAAAATTAAATTTTCATGAAAAATCAAAATTTAAATTTTCATAAAAAATCAAAATTTAAATTTTCATGAAAAATCAAAATTTAAATTTTCATGAAAAATAAAAATTTATTTTAAAAATAAAAATTCGCATTAAAAATCTCAACATTAAAAATTAATTAAATTTTTCTTATAATTTCAAATTCATCGTACAAATTAAAAATTTGAAATAAAGATGTTTAACAATTAAATTGTTTTATTTAATTATTTTTTTATAATTTTCACAATTCATTAAATATTTTATTTATTAATATTTTTTTTTGTAATTCGCAACATTTTTCATAATAAAAGTATTTTCTTGCACTCACCTTTGATTGTAACCCTCCAGCTTGCCGGTTTTGTGTTCTTAAGATGCGTGGTCAAAGGGACGAATTTCTAATTAATACGCGTTTCACTCGAATATAATCACAGTTGTCTCTCTTAATTGTGCATTTAATGATTTATTCGATTTGTTCATCATTTGTTCAACAGTGTCGTTGTGAAACCAAGAATTTACACTTTAAAACCAATTTGTCTCTCATAAGGATTAAACGAGAACCTAGGCGTTCACGGCTTTACTGACTAAGTTTTTAGTTTTTCTTCTTTAAATATTTTTCTTTTTATACAGGCTACTAGTAAATTTTATCACACCAAAGCGTTTGCTGTGTGTGATATGAGATGAAATTTTTAAAAATTAATTTAAAAATGTACTGTTTATTTATCAAGAATATTAAAAAAATAGATTTATCATATAAATTAATATTTCATATGTTTTTTTTTATTTAATTTTTTTATATATTTTATTTAAATAATGTTGCTTTAAATTAATTTAAACAAGAAATTTGGAAATTAAATATGAAAATTAAATATGAAATATCAAATAGGCTGAAATTGTACGATAGCTTGTATTGTACAAGATTCGACAAATATGTCAAACTAAAAGGCCTCTCTAACTATCTTAACCTTCTCTATAAATAAAAATTCAAATCTTCACTAAAAATTCAAATCTTCACTAAAAAAAAAAAAAAATATTTTCACTGAAAAAATTCAAATCTTCTCTTTAAAAAAAATAATATCTTTACTAAAAACACTTTCATTAAAAGTTCAAAGCATCACTAAAAAAAAATTTAAATCTTCATTCAAAATTTCTATTTTCACTGAAAATTCAAAGGTTCACTAAAAACAAATTTAAAATTTCACTGAAAATCATAATTTTCAATAAAAAATACTTAAATCTTCAATAAAAAAAAATAAAACCTTCACTAAAAATATTCAAATCTCTTCACACAAAAAAAAATAAAACCTTCACTAAAAATATTCAAATCTTCACTCAAATAAATAAAATCATCACTAAAATAACGTTCACTAAAAAATGTTCACAAAAAAATTCAAAGTCACTAAAAACAAATTTAAATATTCTAAATTTCCATTTTCTCTGAAAATAAAAATTTTCACTAAAAATTCAAATTTTCTCTAAAAAGTTCAAAATTTTTAAATTTTCAAGGAAAAAAAATAAAAATCTTAAAAAATATGTAATGTTCATTAAAAAAAATCTGTACTGCCAATTTTTACTAAAAATTAAAAAAAAATATATATTTTGGCTTATATTTATCACAGTGAATCTCCGTCAAAATATATAAAAAACTTGTTTATCGAAACACAATTTTTTAAACATTTAAATATTAAAATTTTTAAGACTTTTTGAAGACACAAAATATAGATTTTTATATTAGATTTAAATAATTTTATTATTATTTAAGAATACTAGTTTTCGTAGGAATTCCGATCGAATTTTAAAAATTTTTTAATTCGATGTCTTCAAATGTGTGCGAGTTTGCAAATGAATTGAATTCGCTTTTTCTGACTTGAACGATTTTTAATAATTTGCAAAACAATTCTTTTTATCGTCGTTGTAAAACGAAAAATCACAATATAATTTTCAAAATAATAATAATAATAGTTTGGCGCTTCAGTCCTGTATAGAACTTCGGCCGAGCTCTCTCACCATTTTGAGCTGTGCGTATTATATTTGTACTCAAAGTGGTGGGACCTACAGTTTATTGACGAATCCGAACGGCGGGTGAGAGCTTTTCATAGGCAATGTTTTACTCTCGTAGGTTTGCCATTTACTGCCGAGAGGTAGCGCGGTATAGAAAAATGTTTCTGTGAAAAGATGTTGTTTCGGCTCGCAGTCCAACGCACTAACCACTGAGCTACCGCGGCTACTTTCAAAATGCCTAATATTCATTTACAAAAATCTTTATAAGTCTGTTAATTTTTAATCGATGATGTCCCTTTTTTTTAACACTTGATAACAAAATATAAATCTATTAATTGATTTTTCAACTTTAAAAATGCATCATTTTCTTTTTATAATATTAATCAACAAACTCGAAAATTCGAATTTTCATAATAATGTATTTGGTGACTTTTCGTTCTACAACGTAGATATTGAAATATCAAATTCAAAACCGTCTTTTTACAAATTTTCATATTAAATCCTATCGAAATATGAACGAAAGCTGGATCAGCAGCAGAAAATAATCCTTTAAAATTGTTCAATAGCACAGTCATTGATTCAATAGTATACAAAAAAAAAAACAAATATTTTCATATATAAATACAAAAACAATTTAATAGAATTTAATAGTATTTTGTTGTATTTAATGGTATTTACCCATTAAAATAATAATTTATACTATTGACTAATTTTAATAGCAAAAAAAAACTATTGATTTTATAGTATTTTAGACTTTAGCTAATCAATTATAGACATTTTTAATACATATTATTCAAATCTTTTTTTTTTTCAGACAAATCAGCATAACTTTTAAAGTTTATCATTTCGTTCAGTTTTTGTTCGAATTCTGTATTTCCATTCCCATTCAAGTGATTTGTTATTGGATTTTCACAGTATTTAAATTCGTTTGGCGATCAAATTACTATTTTGAGAAATCAAAATTAGAAATTTTCATACACAAAATCCATCAAACATTGAAACACAAAAAAATAAAAATTTCTGAAAAAATATTTAAGATTTCCCAAATTTCAATAAAAATGTATATTGATTTTTTATTTCTTTTATATATTTTCTATTATTTTTTCTCTTGCGCAAAATTCTTTTTTGAAAATTGAAATTAAAAATATAAAAACATCCTAACTAATATCATTTAGTAATCTTTGTCAAATGAATTATGAAACATTTCATCTTTAACTTTGCTCATGGTATTATTTTGCTTCAAGTATTTTTTTTTTTATACAAACAACAACAAAAAGTGCTTCCTGCTGTCTGCCTTTTAATGAACTCGCATTACACGGCGTTGCTATCCTTGAAATCTATTTTTACACAAATCCTTATAGCGCGTGTAACAATTTATAGGGATTTTTTTTTTGTTGCTTTGTATCAGTTTTTATTTATGTAAATTTACTTAATGCAGACTTTCAGACAAAAGCATTTAATATTGTATTTGTCGAAGAGTTTGTCTGTTTGTCGATCGACTTTTGTTTGACTGAATGTCCAACTGTTGAGCACACTAAGAAAAACAGTTTCTTAATATTAACTTAATTTAAGAAAACTTTTTTCTTAATTAAAAGAAAGAAAAGAACACTTTTTCATAATTTAAAGAAACTTTTTTTCTGATTTTAAAGCAACTTTTTTTCTTAATTTAAAGAAACTTGTTTTCTGAATTTAAAGCCACTTTTTTTTCTTAATTTAAAGAAACTATTATGTTAATTTAAGCAAACCTTTCTTAATTAAAGGAAACTTATTTTAATTTCTTAATAATAGAGTAAGTTTCCTTATTATAATGGAAATTTTACTTTAACGCTATTTCAAGTTCAATTTTTCTTATTATAAAGAAACTGTATTTCTCTCTGACTTTTTTTCCATCGCGGTAACTACAATATTTAAAAAAAAAATTCTTAATAATAAGAAAATTAATTTGAAATAGTTTTAAAAAAAGTTTACTCATAATAAGATAATTTTTCTCATAACAAGAAAAAAGTTTCTTAAAAATAAATTTTCTTATTTCAAGAAAAAAGTGTAATCATTAAACAAAAGTTTTCTTTGATTTAATTAAAATTGCACTCGACACTATTTCAAGCAAATATTTCTTAATATTAAGAAACTGTGTTCTAAGTGCATGCACCGCAATTTCTTTTTACTGTAATCGTCCTAAACTGTAAACTGTAAGAAGAACTATTTGTTGGCGCCAACAAGAAAAATAACG
This sequence comes from Dryomyza anilis, assembly GCA_951804985.1. NCBI lineage: Eukaryota > Metazoa > Arthropoda > Insecta > Diptera > Dryomyzidae > Dryomyza > Dryomyza anilis. The sequence continues at coordinate 84,057,784 of OX638132.1, read as the reverse complement.
ACAACAACTAGAGCAGCAGTAGCAGCAGCAATAAAAGCGGCAGCAGCAACTCAAACAGTCAACAACAACAGTCAAAGAATTGTAAATAAATGTCGCAGGTTGTAGCAAGCGCCACAGCAATTGCTCGTGCTCGTCTGTTGCTGTCATTCGGTTGCATTCATTGCTTAAACTACTGATGTTGCTACTGCTGCTGCTGCTCATTTTCAAGTTGTCAACAATATAGTAAAAGTGTCGAAATTTATCAAGCATAAAATGCCGGACGTCATAAATAAGAAGGCATAAACTGGACGGATAAACGAACGAAAGAACGAATGTCATAAACTGCGCGCATTATAAAAATATGAACACTTAAAAGTCAGCGACACAAATTTTTAAACACCACACACAAAAGGAAATGTTTAAAGTCTCACTTGAAGTTTTGCAGTCTTGGCAGCAATGTGTTTTTCTGATTACAACAGTTGTTGCTGCTACTGCTGCTGTTGTCTGCATTGCAATGCTTAGATTTATTGCCGCACACACACACACACACACAGTGCAATGCAGCACAGGACAGACACTATAAACATAACTAACAACTACAACACAACAACACAACAACAGTTTCTAGTGAACATTTTACCCACACGAGGAGTTGCAAGTGTTGTGCGTCCTTACTGAAGGAGCAACCGCGTTCAACTGAATGCTGGCAATGTTGCCAGTGCGAAGTACTGCTACGCCGACAACGACAACGACCAACGACAACGATGGACGACGTTGAGGAGGACAACTGACGCTGGCGACGTTTGTTGGAGACCGCGACGTTGAACTGCTGCTCCTGTTTTTAATGGATTTGCAGTGCAATTGGCAATGTTGTCGTTGTTGTTGTTGCTACTGCTGTTGTACTTGCAACCAACAACTCCCAAACTTTCCAAAGTTTATAATGTTAAAATTGTTGTTGTTGTTGCAGCTGTAGCGCCAACAACCCCATTGACAACTTACTTTTGCTGTAGTTGCTGTTGCTCTTGTTGTTGCTGTCGTTGCAACGCTGTTCATAATTGTTGTTGCTGCTGTTGTACTTTACATTATGTACTTGGCAGCCGTTTGCCAACAGCACAACATACAGTCGGCAACAGAACACCGGCAACAGAACACCGGCAACAGCAGCAAGAGCAGGAGCAACAACACCAGCAAGAGCAATTGCAACATTACAGCTGATGCTGCAGCGAAGCGCAGTAAACGAGCAAAAGAGCGCGCGACCATTAATGTTGCGATATTCTGTACAAAGCTTACAAAGGACACAAGATACAGCACTTTTACAGTCAAATTCTCTTTTGCTCTCACTCTCTTGCCTTACTCTTGCTCTCTCTCTTGTAGGCGCGACTCTATGAAATTACAAAACTTCGTTTGCAATGCAATGCAAATGAACCTATAACATTGCATAGCTTCTGGCGCTTTGTTTCCCGACCGGCGGCCGAGCAAACATCCATGTTTACCCGAACACGTGCCGACGAGCGCATTCGTTGTGGCGAGAGGTGTCTGTTTGTGCGTTTCAATGCCACAGCATTCCTGTTAAACAGCTGTGTTGTTGCAGCAATGAAAGTGCGTTGCAAGCATATTCAGCGTAGAGCGCATGATTGTTGCTGTGTGCGTCCACTCCATGTGTCTGTTATATACATCAGTCTTTATATTATAAATATATGTTTGATTACATAGGAAGGCAGGCAAAGTTTAAACACGATGATGTGTTGTTGTTGCTGGTTGTCGGGTCATTTTTTATGTAAAAGCACCAAGGCCATTCGTTGTGTGCCTGTATGCGTGAGCGTGTCAGGACTTTTCAGGATATGCACACGGAGCAACCTCAACGTGGTACGGGGACGCGTGTTGGTTTGCAGCGCATTGAACAGAGGCGCACTCAAAAAAAGGGGATTTCAAACGACGTTGTAGAAATTTTAAATAACAAACTAGGGCATGTTCTTATTGCTTTAAATGTTATTTCAATAGAATTTGTTTATACAAATTTAATTTTAAATAATTTTAAATTTATTTTCTTAATACAAAAAACTAGTTTCTCAACTTAATAGGAGAGCCTGGGATAAAGTGGGACATATTTTAATGTCCCTCTAAAAAAAAAAAGTACATTTGAATAATTAAGTTCTTTTAGAGGGTCTATTCAATAGACTGATTCATGATCTAACTTTTTGCATCTACCATTTATGTTTTTTTTAATTGAAAACAGTTCAATTTCGGACTTCTTAAAAATCCTGGGGTAAAGTGGGAAACTAAGGTAATAAAAAAAGATTGGTAATGCAAGTAAAATATAAAAAGAAAATAGTTTAAATTCGTAAATATCTCAGCAGTTGTTAAAAAATACGAAAAAAGTTGTTTTGGTATTAATTTTATCATAACCATAAATGAAAAAGTTGATGCCATATTGATGCACTTGCCAATTGTTTTTATTTTTTGAAATGCAAAGAATTGCAATTTCCGACATACCGCATGTCCCACTTTACCCCAGGCTCCACTACAATCAATTTCTACAAACTTGAATGATTAAAAAGTTGTTTTCTAGGTTCTAAGTGCTCAAAATATGACACATAATGGGGTCATAAAGGGTTTTCCAAGTGGACGCTACAAAAGTAGAGCAACAGGGACAGCAAACGACGACATATTTCTTGCCGCTCTTTTGACATTTCTCTTCAGTAAGGTTTGCCATTTCATGATGGAAAGATATACGAGCCAACAATGAGTAGAAATTATTAAAATTTACTACCGAAATTCGGAGTCAGTGGCCTCAACGTTAAGAGCGCTACGTCCAATTTATGGTCGTCATAATCGTCCTAGCAGATCAACAATTGAGCGTCTAGTTGAAAAATTTGAATCCACAGGCACACTACAAAATATTCCCGTGCCAGTGAGACAAAGAAGTGCCCGTAGTGTCGGGAATATTGCTACCTCTGAGGCTTCAGTTGAAGAAAGCCCAAATGTGTCTCTCACACGTCGTTCTCAAGCGTTGGGCATCTCTGTGACGTCCTTGTGGCGAATTTTGCGAAAAGATCTTGGCCTACATTCTTACAAAATCAAATTGACGCAAGAACTGAAGCCGCTTGACCACCAGAAGCGTCGTATGTTCGTGAATGGGGCTGATCAACAACTTGAAAATGATTCGGATTTTCATCGAAAAATCATCTTCAGCGATGAGGCTCATTTCTGGCTCAATGGCTTCGTCAATAAACAAAATATGCGTTATTGGTCAGACAGCAATCCACACGTACTCCATGCGTGATCATTGCATCCCGAAAAAATTACGGTTTGGTGCGGTTTATAGGCCGGCGGCGTTATTGGGCCGTACTTCTTCCGTGATGATCAAGACCAGCACGTTACTGTGAATAGGAATCGCTACCGTTCAATGATTCCCGAATATGTTTGGCCCCAATTGGATGATATGGACTTGGAGGATATGTGGTTCCAACAGTTCCAGACACAGCGAATGCCACAATCAATTTATTGGAAACCAAGTTTGGAGAACGTGTTATCTCACGAAATAGTCCAGTCGATTGGCCGCCTCGATCGTGCGATTTGATGCAGTTAGACTATTTCCTGTGGGGCTACGTCAAGTCTATGGTCTATGCCAACAAGCCAGCGACGATTGATGAACTTGAAATTGCAGCAGTACGTGAAATTGCAGCAGTATCGGCCGATTTATGCTTGAAAACCGTCGAAAATTGGGTTCAGCGTCTGGACTTCTGCAAGCGTGCCCGTGGTGGCCATGCAAAAGAAATCGAATTCCATACATAATGGCATCGAACGTACTTTTACAGGAATAAAGAATTTCATTGATATCCAAAACCGTTTTTGTTTTATTTACTTTTGTAGCGCTCTTATTGAAAAACCTTTTATTTAGTATTTAGAAATCCTCAGAAATTACCCAACGGGAAAAGTATATCGACTGTCCTAGTACTGGCGCATTTATATGAAAGGAACCGGTCACTTTAACACGGAGTAGTCATAGGAAGGGTTCAATTGAGTACTCATATATAAGAGTTCGGAAAGTCACATAAATGAATACTCATAATGACTCACTCATGCATAATCCGCATAAGTGAGAAAGCACACGACATGAGTGAGTAAGAGAAAAAATCCGACTTACTCTGTACTCATAAATGGTTAATCATCGGAGAGTAAAGACTTTACTACTCATGAGTCTTGTCTTCAACTTATTTATTTTTCTCCTCACGAGGGAGTAGCATTACGCATTGTATCTCTTTCTCATACTCATAAAAGTACCGTGCCAAATTGTATGAGCATTGTGCTCATTTTTTGTATGTTTGCAGCGAGTAAGCGATGTTGCCGAACGAGTTGCGTTGAAACATAAAATGTTTTATTTTTTAAATAATGCCCGATTTACATTGTATCTTCTGTGAGATACACCGTATCAACTAGGGTTGCACTTTTTTTATAAAATTGCTATAATATAAAAATGACACAGAAATATGTTAAAAAATACAAATATAAATATACTATAATGTGTTTGACGGAAATCAAATTAACCAAAATCAGCTGCCAATCTGTTCGGATTTTCAAAAACTTAAATGTATGTCTTGGTAGGACAGTGACTGGACTTAAGCCCACCATGGCAAGAATATTGCGGTGCAGACACTCAAAACACTCACTTTTATCATTCACTTTTATATAAGATTTCATAAAAATCTCTTCTTCATGAGTTAGTGTAGTTTTTTTAGGAGGCTTTTCTATAAATAAAATTTAAATACATTATTCATTTTGAATTTTGAATGAAATAAAATAAAAACCAGTAAGGAAGGTTAGGTCACATCGAAAATTTTGAAGTAGGCAGATTCTGAGGAATATTGTGATGAAGTTAGTAAGAATTATTAAAGTTATAGTCGGTCTAAGTCGACTTTCATTTGATACCAATATGTACAAATGGGTAGGTGTACCAAATTTTGATATTTTTTTTTTGGGAACCACAAATCGGTTCGCGGGAAAACATTTTTTTAATATATTTGAGCATAAAGTCAATATATATTTGTAAAAGTAAAGTAAAATTCATCTGTAGATGTAAATTTTATATGAGGTATTTGACATAAATGGCCGGTTAAAAGGTCACAATAGACCAATCATGCCAATTTTCTAATTGATAATCATTAATCTAGTTCTTCTAGTATTTCTGTAATCGTGATTTGAACAGACAGACGAGCGAACATCTCAAAATCGACTCAAGGGGTCATGATGATCAAGAACTTTTCCATACCGAATATACCCTTTCACTCTTAGTGCATGGTATAAAAATATTCAGATTTTGTAATGTCATATCAAATTTGCTATATTTCATGGACTTCGATGTATTTTCTTGGATGTTTGGACTCAGACATGCATGACCACCTCCTATGATGTTCGAAATAAGGAAAACCTCAGAAGGTAGAGTTATTGTGGAGTCTAAAATGTCTCTAAAATAAAACTATTTTAGGAATATTAAAAAAAATACGAAACTTTTAACCTAACCTTAATTTAACATAACTCAGGGTTTGGAATATTTAAGAATGTTATACGCAAAAATAAAATAAAAAAGTTACTTTCATATCATAAAAGATGTTTAAATAATATTTTAAATAATGTTTATGTGGCAAAAATAGATTTCCGACGTTTTGAGCTTAATTATCAGGAGCAGGAGTCCACGTTTAGACTCTCGGAGGTTTTTCATTGTCTACCGAGGTAGCGCCGTATTACAAAGATGTAAACAGTCTCAAATGCTAGACTTCAGGAGTCTTTATCTAACACTAACCTAACTAAGTGTTACTTTAATAAAAATTCCACTTTTTCTTTAGTCTATCGTAATTGAACTAATTTAAATGGAATTAATTCAAGTTGAACTATATTCAAATAATTGCGCTTTGTTCCACACGTTGCTCTAATCAAATTTATTGCAGCAACGGACTTCAATCAAAAACCTACCGATCGACCGCATCCAACCCCATTTCATCCCCAACCCAAACGAGGTACGTTCAACACCGACTGAGCGCAGCCACGCGTAAACTCCGTTCATGTAACAGGGCATGGCAACTGCATATGGGCCAAGCCGGCACGGCACGGCACGTGTTTCGCTCTCCGAATTTCTGCAGGCAGACAAGTATGCAATTTTTTTTGTTTTGTTTTGATTTATTGCTTCGTTGCGAATGACGCTGTGTATGATGAAGTAAACGAATGGAATGGAGTGTGTGCAGTACATAAGCACCGAATGCAACAATGTCACGTGGTGAACGCTCTCGTAAAGTTTGTCTCTCTCTCTCTCGCTTTATCTCTTTAGTGCATTTTCTTAAGCACTCAGCTCTTGGCTGCAAAATAGCCGCATAACTGACCTTTGAACTTTTGCAATGCATTTTCAATTTGCAGACCATGATATAGAGAGAGAGAGGGAGAAATTTAACATAAAAAGAGCGAGTTAAGTTCTGTTAACTGGTAAATGCTCTTTTTCGCTGCTTCTCTTACTCTCTCAAACGCTTTTACAGCCATTTTAAGCTTTTGCGACGCTGAATTATTGTAAAAACGCAAACTTTGTTGTAGCGTTGCCACTTTGCTGCAATTTTCAAGTTACGCAAACATTCTCAAACATGTTTGAAGCCAAAAAGTATGCAATGGGATTTTTTTTTTGTTATTACTATCCCCTATTGCGCGCACCACCCCAAAGCACAGCAAAAAGCAAACTTTTTGTTGTTGATTTTCATTGCTTGGTGCTCCTCCCACGTATTCCTTTCTCGAGATTTTTTCCGAACTCCTGCAGAATGCCGAAAATGTTTGCCGAATGCAGTAGGTTTTATGCGATTTTCGGTGACGAACTAGTAAAAATAAATTGTTCGCCAAACTTACGAAGTATGTTTACAAAATTGTTGTCGACCACCCGACTGATATCCTCAGTGCTGACATAGGTCCTTACTGCGCACGAGATGATTTTTTTTTTACTCATTGTGTGTGTGCTTTGGCTGGCTTCCGTATATGTTGTTGTTGGGAGAGGGAGGTTACGTTAGTTAAATTGTTGTTGCTGCCTGGTACATTGTCAGTGGTTGAACGAGGCACTGCAGCGCAGCGCAGCTGTAGGTGCTCACGATTGGACGACTGACTAGAATGGATGCAATAGATGGATGGATGGACCCAGCGCTCAACCGAGTGGACGGACATTACGAGCAGCACATATGTAAAAGAACAACAACAAAAATTAAAAATTATGTACTAAACAATTAACCAATTTCCATGCAGCAACGAATTTTAAATACTTTTTTCTTTTAATTATTATTAAAACAAATCCTTTATAAATCCTAAAATTATACAAATATTTAGCATACTCTGCATTTCAGCTCCTCCAATTACTCCACCTCTTGCAACATGTTGCATGTTGCATATTCATGTAATTTCCCCTCCATGTACGGTTATTTACGTTGTGCTTCTTTTTGCATTCTTGCACCCATGTTAACCACAACAACAATATCGTCCCATCCCTACCACAACAACACTCGTTTACGAGCATCCTACTTCGTTGCATTCGTATGTTTCATTCGGTTCTAGGTTTCTTCGACCGCTTTTGGGTTCTTCGTTATTATTCGCTGATTACAGCATTCTGTCATGAGATGTTCGCCATTGCGAAAACATCTAAATGTTCTGTGAGTTCTGTGAATTATTTGTGCTACAATTTACGTTATTTATTATAGATGGTTTTAGTTTCTGAGCCAAAAAGTTTTATTACGCAAATTGGCAATATCAAGCTTTCGGCAGACATTGCAAAACCTCGGAGTCATGAAAGAGTCTCTCATTTTATTTTAAATATATCGACCATATTTCCATGGTTAGGTTCTTTAAGCAGATGTGTCAAATATTTCATATTCCAAGTGTTCATTCAATTTTTATCACTTCATTCTGGGACCCAATGGGGACCCGAGTTGGTGAAGATAATGTTTTCATGATTCTCGATTTTTATGATTCTTTTTCATTTTCTGACGATGGAAAATATAAAGAAAGGTGAGATATCGCAACTGAGTTCATAAAGTAGGTTCCCTTCAATTGATATTTTGAAACTCTTTCGCTGGATGCTGTTTCTACTTAAGTATTCGGGTATTTTTCAGATTTCGAATGAAATCGAATTAAAATATTAATGCAATCGAATTTTGTTTTAAATGTTTTAAAATTTCATTCATGAATACGAAATGAACGTCTTATAATCGAGTTCAATTCGATAAAATTTTATAGAATGAATACAATTCCAATTTGGTTGTGAAATATACATTTGAATTATTATCAAACATGTCTGATTTTGTCATTTTATATTATTATATATCGAGGAGTCATCAAAGATTTGTGTGTATTCGAAGAGCATTACTTTAATGAAATAATTGAATGGAGTTTTTCGTATTTATTTGAAATTGTAATTCAAATTTCGTTAATTCAGATCATATATCATTAATGTTCAACATAAATCAACAATACACACAGAAAAAGCGGTCTTATTGACCAATTATATCCACAATATGACAGGTACTCAATGGAGTTCCTGATACATTGGCATTTCTTCCGTAAGAATAGCTATTTGTCTTTATGATCTGCCCTAGTGGAAAATACAATAGGGCCATGCTAATGAACTCTTTATTTCAGATAATCGGGATCTGAAGAGCCAAAACTAGATAACAAATCGGATGCTCATTCTCCTTGTATCGCATTTACATTATCGGGTATATTTACAAGTCCATGAATAGGTACTTGTTCGTTGTTTTGTTTCCTTAGCATTACCTTGTTAGAACTCAAAAGTAATATTTTTATCTTTTACTTTTATCTTATAATAAATCCAGTAAGGAATGTTAGGTCACATGGATAATTTTGAAATAGGAAGAGTTTGCTGGCTGGTGCAAGGAAGTAAGTAAGATTTATGAAAAATATAGTCGGTGTTGCGTCGGTAGCTCAGAGGATAGTGCGTTGGAATGTGAGCCGAAAGGTCACATGTTCAAACCTGGACTGGGGCTAACAACATCTTTTCACAGAACAATTAGCCAACGCTCAGTGGATGCCCCCTATTCATGCAATGCACAGTGTTGATCGTAAGAAGGGATGATAGGTTAAAGGGAGGGAAGAAATATGGAATCGGTGGATCTTTGTTTTGAACTTTTGAACTTGTCGGGAAAAACAGACACAGGAAGATTGTTCCACAAACGTATCATGCGACTGAAGAAACGAATTCTCTCTATAATGCATGGTTCTGTTGAGAGCCGAGTAGACTTGAAGGGGTCGGCTATACCATGTTACCACTCGACAACCAATGGAAAACCTACGAGAGTAAAACATTGTCTATGAAAAGCTCTCACCTGCCGTTCGGATTCGGCATTAAACCGTAGGTTCCAACACTTTGAGTACAAATATAACATGCACAGTTCAAATGGTGAGAGAGATCGGTATAATACCTTAAACTACTTTATTATAATATCTATAATAAAGTAGTTCAAAAATCTCGCCGGATTACGAATCTTGAAATCAACTACAAACTAGTCATCGTAAGAAAAAATCCTTTAATTTGAGATCCACATATAAGCATTTTTATTACCTTGGAAGTTACCACAACTCGGTGGAACAGGGAAAGATTATGTTTTATTTATTTTACCGTAAAAATATAAAAGATTCCTGTAGATTTCGTGCTATATGATCAAAACTGAGTGGCACATAAACTGAACATAAACCGATCGTACCCATTTTCAATACCAGGGAGCATAGATAGATAGGTAATCTAATTTCAAATTTTCATTAATTATTCTTTTCTAGTTTTGCTGCCCCGTATATCAAACGTTTTCGATATCGCAACTAAAATGTTGCGAAATATCGAAGAATTTATCCGATAATATAGTAAAATTCCTACCAAAAAGGTCGGCCGATATCGAACCGAGATAATGAAGGTTTCTCGTTACGAGAATTATTTCAGATTCGAAGCGTTCTAGCAGCTCTTGACGACAGAATGGGGCTTTCTGATTGGTTTAAATAAATGCGTCATCTATATATGTCATCCGCAATGACAATAAAAAGATTGAAAAAATCAAGAAGAAATTTCTTTACCTCTCTATCACTCTATTTGTTTTATTATGTCCTACGGCATCATGGCCAACAGCATCGCATTAATATATTTTTGTTTATTCTATTTTAATTTCGTAACACAATTACTATAACCATCATCATTTTCCATTGCATTTTATTTTCTATCAGTTGCTCCTACTGGGTACTCTATATTAATTTCTCGTATATTATTTTCATTTTCAATTTCAATTTAAACAAAATAGTTTTCGAAAATGGGTCTACGAACTTAGCATGTGTTTAAATTTTGTATACCCTACACTAAGAGTGAAAGGGTATATTCAGTTAGGAATGCCGATAATGTAACACCCTGAAGAAAGTATCTCCGGTATGGACAAGTATATATATTCTTGATCAGCATGACCTCCTGAGTCGATTTAGTGATGTCAGTCTGTTCGTCTGTCTGTCGGTTGAAATCACGATTACGAAATGTCACGATCACGAAAAAGTAGAAGAGCTAGCGCAATGAAACTTTAGACTTAGATTACTTATATATCTAAGCTGTCTGAGCAAGAAAATTGGCATGATCGATTTATTGTGACCTGAGAACCGACCACTTATGTTCAAATACCTCATATAAAATTTACATCTACAGATCAATTTTACTATATACATGCTAAGGTAAACTTTTTTGGTCAAATGTATATTGACATCATGCTGAAATACATGAAAATAATGTTTTCCTGCGAAACGAGTTGTGGTTCTCAAAAAAAAATCGAAATTCGGTACACCTACCTATTTGTAAATATGGGTATCAAATGAATGGACATTCTTCAGCGATTGAAAGTTTGTAGTTATTTTCAGAATACCCTGGTGACCGTATACCCTGGTGACCTATATACAACTTTAAATGGTAACCACACATATGTGTAGGGTATTTATAGTCGGCTTAGACCGACTATAATTTTGATAATCCTAACTATTATAATAACACCTACTTTAAAATTTCCCTAAATGTCCCTACTTTAAAATTTCCCATGTGATCTAACCTTCCCAACTGGTTTTTATTTCTGAACGAAAATATTCTGACATCAAAAACAAAAATAAATATAAAATAAAAATTCAAAGCTCACTATTTTCATAAATCTATTTTTAATGAAATAAAGTGAAATTAACATAAAAATATGAAAAAATAATGTCCACTCTATTTATTTTAAACAAAAGTAAATACAGCCATAAAGAAAAGGTCAATGGACACCTGGTGACCTAATTTTTAAAATCGGAAACGAGTCGGAATAATGAGTTCTAACATTTATTAGCAAAGAAACGAAAATTGTTGCTTTTATAATAATGAAATTGACCTAACTCTTGCGCACACTGACATTACTTGAACACAAAAAGGTGTTCCAACTGTTCGGACCAGCATATCATTACCATATTAAAGAACTCTGTTCATTAAAAAAAATGTCTATCAACATGTTTTTTTTCGTTCATTGTTTGCCGTACTTCTTAGTTCTCAAGTAGTTCTCGTGTGTTATTTCTTATATAATGCTTGCTCGACATGCATAAATTAGTAAAATGTTTTATAATATATTTATTATAATTACAAATTTTTATTAATAAAAAATTATATTTATAAAAAATATACTTTTGAGAAAAATGTTTTTTTCGAAAAAAAAAAAATTTCGAAATTTTTTTTCGAACAAAAATTTTTTTTTTCGAACAATTTTTTTTTTTTGTAACAATTTTTTTTTTTCGAATAAAATTTTTTCGAACGAATTTTTTTTTCGAAAAATTCATTTTTTCAAAAACATTATTTTTTCGAAAAAAAAAATTTTTTTTTTCGGAACAATTTTGTTGTCCGACATTTTTTTTTTCGGATAATTTTTTAAATTTTTTTTTACTTTTATTTTTTAAATAAAATGTTTACAACAATTTTTTTTCGAATTATTTTATAATTTTTTTTTTTTTTTTATAATTATTATGAACAAATTCATCAATATGACAATTCAAATTCATTGTATTGAATATTTTGTTCATATATATAATGAACACGAGCAGTCAGCGCAGCATTCTCCAGATTGGAGAAAGAGTCGCGTCGAATGGGTCTAGCGGTGAACGAGGACAAGACGAAGTTCCTTGTGTCAACAAGCAAAAAAGAGTCCGTGCGTCTTGGACAAAAAGCTGATTTTGACACCCACAAGTTCGACATTGTGAAGGACTTCGTCTATCTGGGATCCAGCGTAAACAGCAACAACGACGTCAGCCTGGAGATCAAACGGAGAATAACTCTTGCCAACAGGTGCTACTTTGGGCTCAGTAGGCAATTGAGAAGCAGAGCCCTCTCTCGCCGGACAAAAATAACGCTCTACAAGTCACTCATCATGCCCGTCCTACTTTATGGTGCAGAAACATGGACGCTGGCCACCACCGATGAGAGAGTACTGGGAGCGTTCGAGAGAAAGATTCTCCGTAAAATCTTTGGCCCTATCTGCTTTGCTAACGAGTATCGAATCAGGATGAACCACGAGCTGTATGAGTTATTCGACGACATTGACATAGTCAAGCGCATCAAGATCCAGCGGCTTCGCTGGCTAGGTCATGTCGAACGAATGGATGAAAACACTCCAGCCAAGAAGGTGCTTGAATCGAAACTCGAAGGTGGACAACGTAGAAGAGGGCGTCCAAATCTGCGTTGGAAAGACCAAGTTGAGGACAACCTGGCAACGCTTGGTATTTCTAGATGGCGTCAGCGCGCGCAAAGCAGATCCGACTGGCGCGGCTTCATCTCAGCGGCCAAAACCGATCCACGGTTGTAAGGGCCATTTAAGTAAGTAAGTATATAATGAATACATTCATTAATATGCCATTGAATGAATGGTGGTATCAATATGATGAATCTGGTAGTTGGTGAAAAAATTCATAATATTTATGAATAAATTCATCATATTAAAGATTTTTTTTTCTGTGTTGCATCATCTCTAACTACCTCAAATGCATAGAAAATACAAATTATTGAGTAAGAATATCTAAAATTTCAGGAACAGCTTCTAAACATTTCTGGACTTTCTGGACCAAGAACACCGAATACTGCTGCTTTACCATAGGCCTTAAATTGTTACCCAATTATATAGCCTTCGAAAGCCTTTCCATATTCTAATCACTCAAACAACTACAACAACAGAAGTGCAGCAGCTGACATTTTTAAGTGGTTACCTTAAGACTTAAAATGGCAACGCTCCAGTCGCTTTAGTCGAAACAGTAATAGCAAACCAAAAGAGGAACAACAGCTGATGATGCCGATGATGATGATGATGATGACGATTCCCTTGAACATTGTTCCAACCACTTAATACTTTCTAATTAATTGCTTTAAATGTCTCATTAAATACATCGTGTTGCGTTCCAGCTCTACTCTGTTGGTTGTTGCTTCATTTGGTCCTTTGTTCCTGCACAAACTAAGGCTGAACATGGTTCACATCGTTCAACAGCTGACTCTGACTCGGTGTGTGGGTTTTTGAATGTGAGTTTCTGTGTCTGTTCTGGTTGGTTTCTAAAATGTTGTCTAATATTTGTCTCAGTGCCAAATGCCACTTGTAGTAAATGCTTAGCAAACTCACATAGCCAAACAACGGATTTTGGCAAATTTTCATGTTGTTTCCGGTGTTTTTCGTTTCCTTCAGTATTTTTGCTACAAATCGCAGATAATCTTTGAGTTTTAGTGTTTATTTTTAATATTTTATTGAATCAGGTGTCATTGACTAAACTGGTTGAACTTAAATTCGTGAAATTAAATGGAAATATCACCATTTAAGTATCTAAAGGGCATAATCGGGAATAGTCTGAAGTTTACTTTCGATCGTAATTCGAAAATTCAACCAGCTAAATCAATTTGAATTCGTTTCACAGAACGGTTTTTAATAAAAAATCGAATTTTGATAAAAAAAAAAATACAAAAATTTCAATACTATTTCGAGAGAAAGTTGGAACATGCTAAAGGATTTGTGAATTTAGGGTCTATGAATATATTCGAACTATTTAAGACCTTTTTTATTTCGATTTCATTTATTACAAATGCGATTCATTGAAACTTGGCAATAATAATGTTTGTCTCATATTTAATATTTTTAACTTTGAAACATAATTTTTGTAAGGCACTGGTATTTTAGTACGCACCATATAACTTTTTTGGTTCTCTCAACAGTTAATTCGGTTGATATAGTCAAAACTAAAAGACTGGTTAGGATAGCAAACATTTTAAAATAGTTTTATATCAATTTGGTGTGTGTATACGATATTCTCAGAGTACCAACAGAATATAGCACTTCTATCAAACAATTATCATGATGAATTGGTTGTTACAACTACTTTTCAATCAACCTCATACCAGAGAATACTTTCTCGTAGTGATTTGATGTGTCAAATTGGACCTTCATGGTTGATTAATTATCTAATTTGTTCGAGTTTTCTCGATACAATACATTAATGTTTAAATATTGTATCTTGTAATAAAATTGCAATATTCACGAAAGTTTCAAAATTATACTCAACAAAACCAATTGATCGAACTTTTGCATCGATGTTAGTCTGAGAAGTAGCGTCGGTAGCTCGTCTGGTTAGTGGTCAAATGGTGAGAGAGCTCGGCCGAAGTTCTATACAGGACTGTAGCGCCAAACTATTATTATGTTAGGCTGAGAAAGCTTCGAAACATCGGAGATCTCATTATCATGACGAACAGAGAAAAGAGAAGATATCTAAATTATAGACTAAACAGCAGTGTTCACACTTTTCGCCAAAGCAAATGGAGACGATTTGGAAAATTTGGGGAGTAGAAATGAGTAAAAAGGAGTAGAATTGAAAATATTGCAAAATAGAGTAGATTTAATGTAAAAGAAGTAAATTTGATGAAAAGAAAGTAGAAATATGCATTATATCATTAGATTTTATATAGATATTTAACATTTTATTAATTCCTGAATTTATGGAGATGGGGTGTATCTGGAACGCTCAATGAAATACATGTTGTTTTCAAAATTTATATAATTTATATATAATTTAAACATCTACAATTTGACGACCAGGGAAAAAAGACTACAGTAATTTTATAGATAATCGATCAAAGTTATTAGGAAAATTATAATATTGACATTTTATATGGTGCGCTATGAAATTTTATTCATAAATTAAAAGAAATAAACAATTTTAACAAAGGGAGTAGATTTCAGTAAAAAGCAGTAGAAAAATATGAGAAAGGAGTAGACAATAATACTACCGGAATAGAGGAGTAGAATTTAAAAATATAAATAAAATGAAGTAGATCTACTCCGAGCATAATAGAATGAGAACGCTGCGAAACAGACTTAAAGATAAATTGGATTTATCTCAAAGTATGTAAAGTTAAATACGTATTTTTTTAGCAAAGACACAAACCAATTTTTTATACAGAGGATTAACAGAGCGTTAACAGCCGCTATGATAGCGGATGAAATATTCCGATTGGTACACATAAAGGGTTTTTCAATAAGAGCGATACAAAAGTTTTTTTCAAGGGTTTTTCAACAGGGACGCTACAAAAGTAGAGCGACAAGGACAGCAAACAACTCCATATTTCTTGTCGCTCTTTTGACATTTCTCTTTAGTAAGGTTTGCCATTTCATGATGCAAAGATATACAATTATTAAAATTTACTACCGAAATTCGAATTCGTATATCTTTCCATCATGAAATGGCTGAAGAGAAATGTCAAAAGAGCGGCAAGAAATATGGCGTCGTTTGCTGTCCCTATCGCTCTACTTTTGTAGCGTCCCTGTTGAAAAACCCTTTAAATGACTCCGAATCCGTCCAGGATCTTCGGCCTGAAATTTAGTATAGAGCTATGAAAATATGTGACCTACATAGTTCGAATCATTAACTATCCAACCTACTATAACAAGTTCCAGCACGGGAACCATGGACGGAGTAGTGGCCATTTCATCTTTATGACTTTTTCTTCATAAAAATATTTTTGTTTCTTGTGAATGTTCAAGTTTCAAAAATTCATAAAAAATATCCAGCGTACCGATCCAACTATGTAGATCTCATATTTGGAAAGCCCTAATCATTACCTACCCAACCTACTATAACAAGATCCAGCACGGGAACCATGGACGGAGTCGTGCGCACTTCATCTTTATGACTTTTTCTTCATATAAATATTTTTATTGTTTCTTGTAAATGGTCAAGTTTCAAAAATTCTTAAAAAATATCCAGCGTACCGATCCAACTATGTAGATCTCATATTTGGAAAG
Organism: Dryomyza anilis; assembly: GCA_951804985.1. NCBI lineage: Eukaryota > Metazoa > Arthropoda > Insecta > Diptera > Dryomyzidae > Dryomyza > Dryomyza anilis. Next base: position 84,041,465 of record OX638132.1, on the reverse strand, counting down.
CCCTAATCATTACCTACCCAACCTACTATAGCAAGTTCCAGCACGGGAACCATGGACGGAGTAGTGGCTACTTTTTCATCATGACTTTTTCTTCATATAAATATTCATCAGCATTCATTCATATAAAATGTCCAATGGATCGATCCAGATATGTAGATTACATATTTGGAAAGCACTTTTCATTAGCTATACAATGTACTAAATTCAGCACGAATATCCTGGACGGATTGGGAGTCATTTATGTGTACCAATCGGAAAATTTCAACCGTTAACATAGCGTCTGTCAACGCTCTGTTAATGCTCTGTAAAAAAATGGTTTGTGTCTTTGCTAAAAAAAAATACGTATTTAACTTCACATACGTTTTATCTCATATGTTTTAATTTCTTCTTAAATAAGTTCAGTTAGAATTATTCATGATTTTCTTCAGTGAATTAGACTGTGCGTACATTTGACAATTTTGACACCAGAAATGAGAGTTACATATTCTTATGGATTTGGGCATTCTAAGAACAATTGCGGTATCAGGTTTTTCCCTACACGTCTAGTTTCAAGTATATTCGAAAAAAAGGAAAAATCCCGTTTTAGAGGATTCTATTGGCTGGTAAGCGTTGGATATAAAGTCAGACTTATTTTAATTATATCCAAAACATACATAAGAGAACACAAACTATATGTTCGAATCAATTTTCAAAATTCCTTTAACAGGACCGGAGATATGAAGCAAAAAGGACTCATTTTGTGGGCTAACAGAATTCCCATTTTTGGTAATTTTTTCCCAGGTGTGCAACATTCTTGTGCTTTACATTATCAGTTATCAAATTTCATCAATTCCAAACCTGTTTTATCAAAAAAATCATAAACGTCGTAATTGGGCATACAAATTTAATAAAGCGAAAAGTTAAAATAAAACTATTAAGCATAATAAATTCATAGAAATATTATTAACTCGTATTTTTTAACCTATTTACAATATTATTGAAATTAGGAAAATATTTCTAAAAGTTATCAATTCATTGGACCTCTTGGTACCAGATATAAATTCTGATTCATAATAATATTTTACAAATACTGCAACTGATAACAGAAAAAAAAATTCTTCAATATGATGAATTTATTCATAAATATTATGAATTTTTTCACCAACTACCAGATTCATCATATTGATACCATCTTTCATTAAATGACATATTAATGAATGTATTCATTATATATATGAACAAAATATTCAATACAATGAATTTGAATTGTCATATTGATGAATTTGTTCATAATATTTTTTCAAAAAAAAGTTTTTTTTATAAAATAATTCGAAAAAAATTGGTGTAAAAATGTTATTTAAAAAATAACAGTAAAAAAATTTTAAAAAATTATCCGAAAAAATTTTTTCGAAAAAAAAAATTTTCGAAAAAAAAATGTTTTTGAAAAAATAAATTTTTCGAATAAAATAAATTGTTCGAAAAAAAATTTGTTCGAATAAAAATTTTATTCGAAAAAAAAAACGAAAAAAAATCTTTTTTTCCAAAATTTTTTCCAAAAAAAAAAATTTTTTTTTTCAAAAATATACTTTTTATAAATATAACTTTTTATTAATAAAAAGCAAGCATTATATAAGAAATAACACACAAGAACTACTTGAGAACTGAGAAGTACGGCAAACAATGAACGAAAAAAAGAAACATTTTGATAGAAATTTGGTTTAATGAAGAGAGTTCTTCAATATGAAGAACTAATATGTTGTATTTTATATTTTAGTTCATTAATATGATGAAAGGTATTCTTCACATACAGATCATCATATTGAAAAACACTTTTTCGACAGTTACAAAGCGTTCTTCATATTTATGATAGCATTCATAACATTGATGGCGTTAATCATTAATATTATGAATGGCTCTTCAATACAATGAATCATGGTTTGAAGAACGGAATTCATCAATATGATGTACATTTTTTTTCTGTGTATCTGATATATGTGCAAATATTGAACATCTACATTATATGTGTTATATGTACATTATATGCTCCCTTCTTTAGCCTAACATTTTGTTTCCAGTCGCATTGCCTCCCTGTCGCTGCCTGCCCTACCCCATCAATTATGATTTCCCACTACAGCTAGCAATAGACAGATTTTGTACACATTTCCAGATTTTCCTGCCTAAAAACTTCCTTAAAATGCAATTTCCATAAGTAAAAACTGTTGCTTTTTCCAGACTGTTTCATTCCACTTGTCTGCCTTAAATTTTGTCTGGGATCGTATCTAAAATAGCACTATTTTAAATGATTAAAAAAATATGTAGAATACAAAAATTTTAAATTTGAACTAAACATCGATTTCGCAAAAAAATACATTTCTGTGTCATCATAGTTCAGGGCATGCTTGAAATCAATGTCAGCACCTACAGACAGAAAACATAGTAAGTACTCCAAATACAATAAAGCCCTTCAAATGCACATTTAGCACGTTTCAACAATGTTTTGTTGTCATTCTTTTTTTTAGCAATACCTTTTTATCACAGCAACCCAATGCGTTCTATTTACAACATCTTCTTCTGTTGGAAATTAAAAAATATCCAGCCTTTGAAGCCATAGTTTTTGGCACAGTTTCAAAACCAATTTAAATTTTTATTATTCTTTCTTTTCCTTGGCACTCTTTTTGAATTTCTTCATTTATGCACTTTACTCAATTATGTTCTTGTTATAGAGCAATAAGGACAGAACAAACAATGACAACTACGACATCACCGACCAACAACTTCATTTGAATGTCAGCAAATATTCAGAATCTGGTATGGCTTCCTCCGACAGAGCCCAAAACGGAACACAGTTGGCACATAACGCAAATATTTTATTGTAAAAAGATTTGACGCTACTATTTACACGTTCACAATGCAATAAAGCGACACAATTGAGAATTTCGAATAAAAATGTCAAATTCAAAAGAAGCATAAAAGGTTTTTACCATGGATAACCAGAATAAACAAACTGCATTTTAAAAATTATATTAAAAATTTAACCAATTAATAAAAAAGAAATATAATAAAACTTAATATTTACTAAGGGATTCATTATTACTGTACACTTAGAAAATATAATGAAAAACATCTCAAAACAATTTCATAAAAATTTAAAACAAATTGTTTTTATCACAAAATTTAAACAGTTTAAATATTTAAAACACTTTTTAATTTTTTTTTTTTGTAAAATAAATTATTTTATATTTATTTCATATTTTTTTCTTATTTTTATTATTATTTTTATTTTATAATTAATTTTTATTTTTAATTATTTTATTTTATTATTTAAATTCAATTTTATTCTGTTCTCCTTCTCTCGCTAAAGCCAATAACATATTTTACTAACGGCCACCATCTATCACTTACATCACATCTATTACCTTTTATGTAGCTTTTATAAAATTGTGTCCCTCAAAAAAGGGCAATGAATAATATGGCAGGGTGACATTGAATACAAAATTTCAGTTTAACACGTAAATGCTGACCCCTAAATGTATGTTGTATAAATTTCACATTGCATTTCACATTGCATTTCACAAGGTAAATGCTGCATACCTTTAGGGGCATGTCACGAAATGTCGATTTCAACACCAATGTGATTTAATTAAAAATAATTTCGTTTAGTTTTAAAACAATATGTTTAATATCACAGTGTAGTAGAGAACATTTATATATTTAAGTGAAAAAGTTGTATTTTCAAAATTAATTTAAACTCAAAATCAATATGGGCAACAGCGTAATTTAAAAAACTATGTTATGTCCACAAAAACTCTAGTGTGTTCTGCTTAAATAGAAAAATGATTGACAACAATTTACGTTAATGTCATAAAACATTTTTTGAATTAAAAACATTGTAAAAACCATCTAAATTTAAATATTTACGACTTAACGCTTTCGCAATAGGTAGATATATCTATTTAAAGAAAATTTTGTTGAAAGACTGATTCACTGGTGCCCCTATAATTAAATAATACAAATCAAAATCTAGTTTCATTCGATTGTAAAGGGTTTTTCAACTGGGACGTTACAAAAGTAGAGCGACAGGGACAGCAAACGACGCCATATTTCTTACCGCTCTTTTGACATTTCTCTTCAGTAAGGTTGGCCATTTCATGATGGAAAGATATACGAGCCAACAACGAGTCGAAATTATTAAAATTTACTACCGAAATTCGAATTCATATATTTTTCCATCATGAAATGGCAAACCTTACTGAAGAGAAATGTCAAAAGAGCGGCAAGAAATATGGCGTCGTTTTCTGTCCCTGTCGCTCTACTTTTGTAGCGTCCCTGTTGAAAAACCCTTGAAAAAAACATTTGTAGCGCTCTTATTGAAAAACCCTTTATATTGATTATTTATAGTTTAATGAGGTTTCACTTAATGAAAATATAATTTCATTCAATTCGAGATTAGATTAAATGCTCTTTTGGATTAGAAAATCGATGTGCAGAATTTTCTACAAAATCAGAGCATATTTAAATTACAAAGAAAATGTTGAATTTACATCTCTATTAATACAGTGAACTCGACAATGCTCTCAACCAAAAAAACATGATTTATTAAAGGATGCATCTGATCGTCAATCTGTACAACATGAAAAACGCCACCAAAGCTGTTGCATTTTCATGTTAAACATGCTGCAAAATTGCCGCCATGTTACCGAAAATCGAGATTAACAACGAAATTGAATAATTGCAAAAATTGCTATGTTGGACGCGTGCAACAGCAGACCACGGAAGTCGCCAACAAAATTTGAAAATTGCTATTCCTGCAGCAATCAGCGTAACCGGAAGACGAGACAAGTGGCAAGTGGTAACAAGACAAGTGGCAACGTTTGATGTTGAACTTTAACGTGCCACTTGGCCGTCATCATAAGACTCAGCATCACTTGAAAAGGCCCGTTGCTGATGATATGATTAATTGTTGAAAAAGTTTTTCGAGAATAAAATGAAAACAAACTATTTCTTTCTCATAGAAAATAAATTCATTTTAAACGTAGTGCACAACTTGAAACAATGACCGCTGCTTAGAATGCATTGGATTCTTTTAAAAGTACAAACTGTGAATTTGTTAAATAAATTTATCGCCAAAGAGCTGCAAACTGCAAAAACTGAGAATAGTGAACGGAAATTTGCAATAAAAAGCTGCTCTACAAAAAAAAAAAAAAAAACTTAACTATGAAACATATGTTAAAAATGCAGCAAAGAAGGAAATTATGCAGCGCAACAAGAAAGCAGAGGAGAAAATAAGTGAAAAACTGAAGGGCACTGCGAAAAACAAGATTGCAAAATTTTAATTTTCAATATAAAAATTATTATCCTAAATATAATTTCATTTTTTTATAAATAAAAGTATATATTAAAAAAACGCATTCTACGGTATTTATGCAGGAATTAAATAAATTTGATATAACATTGAAATATGTAAGTAATAAACTATTATAAAAGTTTAACACTTACTTAGTAATTCTTATTACTTTCATGGTACTTTCTACTATTTTCGGATTGACATTATAAACGTTCATTTTAAAAATAACAAAATACTTTCTAAAAGTTATTCCAATGAATTATATAAACTATAATAAACTTTATAAACTACAGTATATTGAATTGAAATATAAATTAACAATAAAATAGTTAAATTTAAAAAAATATATGCGTTTATTTGAGTTTTTCTTACATAATTTTATTACGTTCATGATACAATTTACTATTTTCTGATTGAGAAGCTTTCAAATACACTAGAAACGTATTAAAAATGTCGCAACAAGAACCCAATATTTAAGTAATGTCTAAACTATGAATAATTTCATTTAACATGAAATAGCATTAAAATATTTATATATATTAAACCATTACGAAGGATGTTTTTTAAATTTTAAAGCGTTTCTAGTACATTTTACTATTTTATATATTTTATATAATTGAAATATAAATTAACAATAAAATAGTTAAATTTAATAAAATATATGCGTTTATTAGAGTTTTTCTTATATGATTTTATTACGTTCATCATACAATTTACTATTTTCTGATTGAGATGCTTTCAAAGACATTAGAAACGTATTAAAAATGTCGCAACAAGAACCCAATATTTGAGTAATGTCTAAAACTATGAATAATTTCATTTAACATGAAATAACATTAAAATATTTATATATTAAACCATTACGAAGGATATTTTTTAAATTCTAAAGCGTTTCTAGTACATTTTACTATTTTACATATTCCAAATAAAAGCACATATTTTATAAAATGCATATAATGCGTTATAACGCTTCAGTAAACATTAAATAATAATAATAATAATAAAATATTTAAGTATTAAAAGAGTAATCGACATTTTCTAAATAAAACGCCACATTTTTTAAGTGAAAAAAAAAACAATAAAATGCTTAAGTAAAATAACAAGCAACATATTAAACATATTCTAAAAAAAAAGTATATATCTATTTATGCATAGACTAATTACTATGCATAAAAATATAAATATTTCAGTTAAAAATAAAATTAAAATAAAAAAAATTTGTAATAAATGCATGCCTAGTCTTCCCTCTTGATTAAAATTAAATACTTTCGTAGTAAAATTTACTATTTTTAGAGTAACAAGTAATATAATTGTAAATATATACCCAAATTAAAAAGAAACGTACTCAAATGTGTTCTAGTTAAAAATAAAATTACTTTAATGATCGATATTTCAGTTAGTATGCAATAACAATATAATTTTTAAGTATTATGTGATAATCCATATTATATTCTTGTAAAATCAAGTACGTTCAGAGCATAGTTGAATTTATTCCATTTAACAATAAGGCCCAGTTATTCAGTGCAAGTTTAAACTTAGTTTAAACTTTTTCAATTTAAAACGTCTGTAATTCCTAATCAAAACGATCGAATGTCTTTAAATTTTGCAAAGATATAGACAATTCGTAAACAGTTAATATGACATTTAAAATATTTGTAATATATTGACTAAACACGAAATTACATATAGTTTAAACTACGTTTTATTTGAAAATGTGATTTTAGAAGCAGAAATAAAATTATTCTAAGTCATAATAATATATTTATAAAATACGTAAAATGTTGTAATTTCAATTATGTATATAATACAAAAATAATAAAATGCTTGATTTTTTTTTTTAAATAACTGAATATTATAATTATTTTTACTTAAGTATTATTAAAATTTAATAAGTTCATGGTATTTATCAGCTTAATTTATTAGATTGTTTAAAAATTAAAATGAAATAAATGATAATATTTAAACAATAAAAATCACCTATTCAAATTTAACACGTTTTATAGTAAATTTGACTATTTTATGCTTCATGTGTTTTTTGAACTTTAAATAGTTTCATTTTCATTTAATTCAATTTTGGTTTCACAAAGTTTATTTGTATGATAATTATCCGATTGTTTATTAATTAAAATAAATGAAAATATATAAGCAATAAAAATCTCCTTTTAAAATTTAACACGTTTATAGTAAATTTGACAATTTTCTGCTTCAAGTGTATTTTGAACTTTAAATAGTTTCATTTTCATTTAGTTCAATTTTTGTTTCACAAAGTTTAATTGTTGAGCTGCTTATATTTGAAGGATATGCAGCATTGTGCGGCACAAACTATCAGCCAAGAAATTTATGCCGCCGCAGGCTGTCATCAGTGCTCAAAACAAAAAAAAAAAACCTTTGTGAAAAACGTTCAAATTCTCATTAAACATCTGCACAAATTGTAAAATATGCAATTATAATTTTCTTTGAATTTTCATAAGTTGTTCGCCATGAATATTTCAACAATTTTGCGTTAAACCAAAAAATAAGTTGTTGCATGCGCAGCATCAGCAGCAGTTGCTGATGCAACGTGTGCAACATACGCTAATCCGCTACAAAAAATGCAACAAAATCGTGGGAATGCCTCCACTTATTACTATGCAAACAATAAAATTAACTTGCTATTGTTCGCTGTCATCCAACCACGTCTTCTATGGAAGACACCCAACTAATATTTATTCCGACTAGCCACTAGAAACACCCACTCGAAACACCCAGCAATCGGTCCAAGTACTTCTACGATATCCTTTGCCATCAAGTGCGCGAAACGAAAACGTAATTTATGTTAACAATTTTTTGCATATGGCAACGTCATGCATAAGAAGGTGCATAATGAAAACGCGCGCAGACATGTCCTCGTGCCATGCAGATGGATTTGACTTTTAAAAGTTAATTGAAACACAGGCTGCAAAATTAAGTAGAAGCGTGTTCAAAATTAATTCTCGCCAGCCAACGCAGTCACGCAGCATATACTATGTGGCTGTGTACAACATAATTAATGTATCTACTCTAAAATTTATAGACTTTGGAAAAATGTATCTAAAAATTATTTATCAATTTATATAATGCTAAATATAGGCAGAAAAATAATTAAAAAAAAAACATGAAACATAAACAATATTATTTAAAAAGTCTGATTTTCGAGGAAAATGGATCTACAAGGTATTCATTTCCTATGACAGAAAACTCTTTCGATGGATATTCTAAATAACGAGCCAAAAAACTGTGTATCTCGTTATATTTCCGATTTCTGTATTGTAAAAGACATAGTTTTAATTTATTGCTAAACAATTTAACCCATTACCACTATAAATTGACGTCTCTTACGAAAACCAGCACGTTTCAATTTACCTACGAAAAACAGCATGTTTACTTGTTATTCGTAAAGCAAATTGTGCTGTTTTTCGTAAACGTGCTGGTTTTCGTAAGAGGCTTCGAAATAAAGTCTGCTTTCTTTAGAAAAATAGATCTGTAGAATATCTACTTCCTATTTTTACTTTGGCATTGTGTATCGCATAAACTATTAAACCAGTTGGGAAGGTTAGATCACATGGGAAATTATAAAGTAGGTGTTATTATTATTAAATACCCTACACATATGTGTGGTTACCATTAAAAGTGGTATATAGGTCACCAGGATATACGAATCCCGAAAATAACTACAAACTTTCAATCGATGAAGTATTTCCATTCATTTGATACCCATATTTACAAATGGGTAGGTGTACCGATTTTCGATTTTTTTTTTTTGTGAACCACAAGTCTTTTCGCCGGAAAACATTATTATCATGTATTTGAGCATGATGTCAATATATATTTTACCAAAAAAAGTTTACCTAAGCACGTATACAGTAAAATTGATCTGTAGAAATACATTTTATATGAGGTATTTGAACATAAGTGGTCGGTTCTTAGGTCACAATAGACTGATCATGCCAATTTTCTTGTTTAGATAAGTAATCTAAATCTATAGTTTCATTGGTCTAGCTCTTCTACTTTTTTTGTAATCGTGATTTCAACAGACAGACAGAGGGACAGCCAGACGGACATCGCTAAATCGACTCAGGAGATCATGCTGATCAAGAATATATTTTCCATACCGGATATGCTTCCTTCTGGATTTTACAAACGGCGTACCAAACTGAATATACCCTTTCACTCTTAGTGTAGGGTATAATAATATCAAACTACTATACTTCAATTTTCAAATAAACCATAATTTGGCCGGGTGCATAGACCTCTCTGTTTGTGCCTCAGTACTACTCTTTGTTTTAGCATCCCCTTAAAGGGGAAATGGTGAATTTAGACCCATCCCGAAAGCATAGACTTTGGCCTCTACCCTGTTCTTTACTTCTCTCTTCATCATCGCAATCGACAGAGTTATACTAATCATTATTCACGCCTAGCCTGAACACTTTTAACCCAATAATCGTGAGACCAAATACATTTATTAAGAATATGTTTCGGACATCCCCCAAGTATTTTATGACCAAAATAAAAAAAAATCGTAGGCAGATTTTTTAAAATTTCGCGGTTTAAATTTTTTTTGTGAGTTTCTTTGGTACATACTACACGATAATCCGTGTATATTTTTAATGATATTTAAGGATATAACGCTCAAAAAAGGACTATTTTTGGAAAAATAATTATTTCGCACTTGTTCCCACTAATTATGGCCCATAACGGTGGACAAATTACATGAAATTTTGATGGGTTTTTTTAGTGGCTAAACTTAATAGGGCGGACTTTTATAGTCGGTCGGGCCCGACTATGGAATACCCTACATCATTGGTGGGATATTTAATTGTATATCTTAATTTTAAAGTTTTTAATTATACTGAACCTCCCCACCCTCAGAATATTATTCACATATCAGAAATTTACGTCTTATATCCCCATAAATTAAAAAATTGATATAAAAGTATAAAAAACGAATACAAAAAATTAGAAAAATATAAATGGGCGGACCACTCCTATATTAAAAAATTTTGTAAGGATAATATTTCATAGATTTGATTTTAATAATTTACGGATCAAATTTCCACTATATAAACCCGGGAAATAATGAAAAAAAAAGTGGGCGGATCACGCCCATTTTTGGACCACATATTTTAAGGTGAATTCTAACAATACGTTTTAAACTTTATAACTATACCTTGAATAATTTTCGAGTTATTAGTTCCGAAAGAGTTATATAAAAGTGACTTGTATGGGAGGTGGGCGTGTCCGTTGACCGATTTGGCTCATTTTCAAACTCAGTTCCTACTTTTGGCTAAAATATATTGAGACGAAATTTCATCGCATTCTGATCAGTATTTCTCAAGTTATTCTGTATTCGGACAGCAAGACGGACAGACAGACAGACGGACAGGGCTAAACGGACTCGGGTAGTGATGCTGATCAAGAATATATATACTTTTCCATACCGGACACGCCTCCTAAGGGTCGTTACAATATATGCACAAAGTTAATATACCCTGTACCTCATAGGTGTAGGGTATAAAAACACGCAAAAAAAAATGGAAACCGCGATATTTTAAAAAAACTTGCCTATGATTTTTTTTTATTTTGGTTCTAAAATGTCCGAAAAATGTTCTTTAAAAATGTCTTTGGTCTCATGACTTTTGGGTTGAACGTTATTAAGACTAGGCGTGTATTGTATATATATAACTATACCAATTAATAATGGCTTATGAATTTATTATACATAAATTATGAGTAAACATATGCATAATTTTATTCAATTAATCATTACAATTGATGTTTACTTTAATCATATATTATGATTAATTTTTGCAAAATTTATGCGTATAATAAATGATTTATGAAAACATTGTTCGCCGTGTACAGTAAAATGAAATACGATTAAAAGGCAAATCAAATCATATATTTTTATGAATTTTAATGATTTGTATGTATGAGTCATACAAAATGGAAAGGCAAAGATGAAACTTAAAGTACCCGTATTTTACATTAAGAAATATGAACAATATAAAATTGATGCAGTGTCAATGTAAATCCCAGTGCAAACAAAATTCTAAGGTTTCAATAAGCCTAAGATTTTTTCTTTTCTAAAAGTGCAGAACCCTGTTCAAAAATTGCAAATTACACAGAATCTCATGTCCTAATTTACCAAGTTCCACTATTAAAATCAATAATCCTGTTACTCATACGACAAGTAGTATTAATATGCAAAATAAGCGCACAGCGGAGAAAAGGTGTCAATTGCTCCAAAAATACCTATCACGTGACCGGTACCATTGGTACAGAATACAGACAGGATTTTGAAGATCAATTTTGTGATAGGTCTAAAGTTCTGTATGAATGAGCAGACGGATCGTGTCCATGCTAAACATGTCGCTAGTGAAGAGAAAAGACACTAGGTGTCGCCATCCCTAGTAGAAATTTGCCCGATGCCCGGGAAAGATAGGGTTTTCGTTGGGTAAGCCCTATTAGAGAAAATATAATCATTGCCTTTGCATTATCATTCTTACCATAGCAGGGTTTACATTATCTAAACAGTCAATGTTCCCGATCATAGCTACATTATTAGTTCCTCATAATGATATTAGCATCAGACAATGATCGAAATTTAATGAGAGAAACCCTATTATGCTCGGGCTCTGACAAGCCAATTGTCGGGTAAATAATAAAATGGGGAATTGCCCGATCAGTACATGATCATGGCCTGAGGTCAGTACATGATCAGGACACTGCGTTACAAGGACATTATGGGCCTCGTCATATCCCGATCATCTCAAATAATGACATGATCACTTCATGAGTATGGCCCTACCAAAATTTCTACTAGGAATAGGCACAAGACTTATTTACACGCTGCAACTAATGCGTCTATAATTCGTCGACTGTTTTTCGATACTGTATTTATTTACATACAGCATGTCTTCCAAATCATTATATTGCTCACAATGCAAGGGTGAAATCATTAGTGAAATGTGAATGCATAAAGGAGAAGGTAAAATAAAATATAATGTAAAGTAAAATAAAATAAAATAATTAAAATTTCAAATACTTAAAAAAGTAACAAAAAAAAATAAATAAATTTTTTTTTTTTCTTACTGAATGCTGATTCCGGTCACAGAACACATTTTTGAAGACCAGTACATAAGTAAGTTAAGGTACGAAAAATGAATTTTGAACAAAGCAGTGGACATTAAAAAAAAAACACGAAGTGATACAGAAATTCTGTAAATGAGGATATTCATTGTTTTTCGATGCCTAACCAGATGATTTTTTAACGATTTTTCAAAATTGGAAAATGTATTCAAATTTGAATTGTTTTGTCGTATAATGACCTATAACTCAGGTTTTTTTAAACCTATTTTAATAAATTATAAAGTTTTAGTAAGCTAAATATATTGGTTTTTCAAAAAGTTATACACTTTTTAAATAACCTACGCGAATGCTGAGTTTTAATTACATAAGTAACTCAAGGTAGGAAAATGCGAATTTGCACACAGAAGTACAAATTAAAAAAAAAAACTCGAAGTGATATAGACATTCTGTAAATGAGGATATTCATTGATTTTCGATACCTTTCCAAAAATATAGGTGAGAAATTTTGTATACGAAATTTTTTGGAATTTGTAGCACAGTGTTATTGTTAAAATAAATATACATAATTTAGAGATTATTATTTTGAAAAAAAACACTAATATTTTTATTCAATTTTTTTTAGGAATTTATCAAAAAATTCGAAATTATCCAAATTAATATTCAAAAAAATACTTAAAAAAAAAATTTGAAAAAAAAATTGTGCGAAAAAAAATTATACGACATTTTTTATTTGTAATTTTTTTTTTATTTTTAAAAAAAAAAATGTTTAAAATTATTTATTTCTAAATATACTTTTTTATAAATATTACTTTACATCAAATTTAACTAAATTTTACTAATTTATGCATGTCGAGCAAGAGAACTGAGAAGTATGGCAAAAAATGAACGAAAAATAAATATTTTAATTGAAATTTGGTTTGATAAACAACATTCATCAATATGATGTACATATATGTTGTATTTTATGTATTTCTTCATTAATATGATGAAACGTATTATTCACATACACTTCATCATATTGAAGAACACTTTTAAAGTCATTCGTCAAATTGATATTAAATTCATAACATTGACGTTTTGTAGTTATCATCAGTATGAATCGTTCTTCAATATGGAAATTCATCAATGATGTATTTTTTCTGTGATAGAACAATAATTTGATAATGATTTTTCAAAAGTTAAAGAGGTTTTTTTTTGTTAATGGACCGTTTTGTATTGAATTTACAATAATATATTTTTTAATTTATTTAGTAGCTATTTCTAGTAAAATACTTTATAATGAAATTGAATAGTCTCTTTCTAAAGTTTTTCTGTCATTGCAAAATTTAACCCAAGATTAGACTTCATTCTCATTACAAAGCATGTCCCATTGATTTTCCGTAAATGAGTTTCGGAAAAATAAGAATCGTGCTTGAAATTTTCAAGGAAAAGAATCGCACATTGCATCGAATTGTCTAGTGTCACCTGCAATCGTCCTGACCTGCTCGCATTAGATTCGAATCGAATGTGATTTCTTGCACAACAACTAAATAGATTCATTAATAAACGTGTTCAATTTAAGATGGCAAAGTATTTGAAAAAAATAAAGAAAAACATGGTACATGAAAATGAGTATTTTTTTGTATAACTAGTAAAAAAAACACTAAACTAATAGAAAAAGAAAACAATTTTGAAACTCACTCAACAACAACAAGTTGTTATCTTATTTTGGGACCAAATGAAGTTCCTGGAAAGGATTTTCTTTTTCCTTATTATACCTTTGGCAAGCTTATAAATAAGTAGCAGCAACAACACTGCCGAGAACTACATAAAAAACCTGTGGCCTCCAGAGAAGCTGTGCATTTTTTGCTTACAAATTAAAAAGGTGTTTTTGATGATACGTGGTGTGGTGTGGTGTGCGATGAAAAAAAAATAGTTTTTGTTTGGAGCGACATTTTGAAGTTTGGTTAACTGGAATTTGTTTGGCTGACAACAGCACTGCAAACTTTATTTAACGAAAAACTTTAACGAAACGAAACAAACACCCTCGGCACGTAATATAATGTGTGAGTGTTAGGTTGACTCACACGTGACACATTGCGAATGCAGTCGAAAATGTGCAGACAAAAAAAAAGCTAAACTGGTTGGTTAAAACACGAAGGAATTTTTAAAATGCATTTTCTTAAAATCGAAATGTCTCTTAAAAAACGCGAATTATTTTAAAAAGTAATAGATTTAATTTTTAAGTTTTTTTATTATTTTTTAGATTACTTTAAAAGTTATGCCGTTTTCATTTTTCCTGACAATTCTTCAAACAATTCTTCCAATAATTCTTTTCCGAGAAATATGAGAAATATTAGCAAAATTCATCCCTGAATTTTTATTCCTTATACAATTCTTTTCGTAAATAATTATTCACTGAACAATTCTATTTCAAAATTCAACTGTTATCGGATAATTTTCCCTCTACAAATTTTCGGAAGACAATTACCCGAGGCAATTATTTTCGAGACAATTCTTCCCTGAGACAAGAATTCCCAAAGACAATTTATCCAATACAATTTTTGGTGTACATAATAGACATCTAATATTTTTGAAATTCCCTCTGCAATATATGCACTACTCTTTAGAGCGACATTAGTGTCATTTAGTTTTATTTTTCAAAGCATTGAATAAAATAAATGTCTTGACACTATTTGACAGCAATGAAACAAATACTGCAGTGTAGTTGAGTCGCTGGAGAGACTTCACTAAAATACTGCAGACTGCCATTGCAAAATGTACAACATTATACTGTGAAGTCTCTCCAGCGACTCAACTACACTGCAGTATTTGTTTCATTGCTGCCAAGTAGTGTCAAGACATTTTTGTTCAATGCTTTGACAAACACAACTAAATGACACTAATGTCGCTGAAAATTCAAAAAGTACAGTGAGTGCAGTGAATGAGCGCAACTAGAAACGAGAAACAACAAGAAATCTGCCACTCGGCGTTCGATGGCAGTAATGTTGTATTCGGTATTTCTGTGTTCATGAAATATACAACATTATTAAAAAAATGATAAAAAAATTGTGTACAATAAAAACAAAGCAATCAAAAAGCAATAAATCCTCGAGATAATTATTCCTCGTGATAATTCTTTCCCGAACTATTCTTCCTCCAGACAATTAATCACTAAGAAAAAATTTTTCAAGACAATTGAAAAGCTCATTTCCAAATGGTGCTATCCACTTTACAAAAAATGATTCAGTTACAAATATATGGTCCAAAAATGATTATTTCTAAACAGTGAATATACAACAGGAGATAACGAAAATATTTGGAGTGGAAAACACTTCTTTTCTAATTTGATTATACCACTGAGTAAGAGTATTTCAGGTTTAACTAAACCTGTCTTCGTTTCACATAGCACGTTTTGGAAATGAGCTCCTCAATTCTCCCCTACACAAAATTTCCTCATATTTAATTATGTAATATAAAATTTTTATATTAATTTGATTGTTTTGAGAAGATCTTTATTGAACAGGGTAAAAAATATCTCGGGGAAGTAGAGATTAAAAAAATATAATCAAAGTTCGAAAAATCAAGCTCGAGTCAGGTAAGAAAATTTAAAGGTTTGAGGATGGTCAGCGGATCAAACGTAAGTCAATTTAGAAAGTAGCAAGGTTTTGGAAGATTTGGGGAGTTAAAAATAGAAACTGCCTCTTGGTATCTAATAATATAAAGGCTCTTTCAAGTAATGTTGTGGTATTTGATGTGGAAATCATAACAAAAATAAAGAAAATTATTGAGAAAAAGCGGTAAAGTGATAACCTTTATCAGAGTAAAATACACCATTACATAAGCATTGTATGAGCATGAAGAATGTTCTAAGGAAGAATGTTCTAAGAAAGAATAATCGCAAAAACAACAACTATACGAACACGTGTTCATTAAATTTTTGGACGAAAACCACAACAACAACATTTTTGATACCTAAGAAATTAATAACTGAATCCAAAAATAATTCTACTTAGTTACTTTTTTGATAACTAAGAAATTAATAACTGAATTCAAGAATAATTCTGCTTAGTTACTTTTTTGACAACTAAGAAAATCCATTTCTTGAAATTCACTCCGTATACTTCTTGATTCCTTCTGGATTTTAGAATTTTTTTCCCTTCGTGTAGTTATACCGAATTGGTTTACATGGATAGGTAGAGCTGGGACACCCCAAAGATAAAGGAGCAAGGACTATTTACAGAGGAGATACTGTCATAGATAATTTTCAATGTTATATGTATTATCGGGTCACCTCGGATAAAAAGTTAGCAAATTTATATAGTCGAAAAAATGATAGTCGAAAAAATGAAAATTCCTGGAAAATTTAGGAATTCGAAAATAGAATATGTTATTTGGTATCAATAACCTGTTGCTGTTCTCTATTAGATATTCTTTAAAAACATAAATTATAAAGCATTTTTAAAGTAAAAATAAAACACAATTTTATGAGGAAATCATTAAATAAAACAAACATGGCAAATATATCAGATAAATAAAATATAACATGTCAATGTATTAGACCAAGGAGGTAGGGTTAATCTCATAAAATAAGAAACTAAATAGAAATTCTTTTTTAATATATAAAAATCAAATAATTCCGTAACGAAAATTTTATTTGAATAATTGGTATTTTTTGTACATGGGGTTTACATAGTGTTTACAAAAATAACTTTGAGAGAGATCAATAATACCAAAATATGGAATAATGGAAAATAATTGAAAATACCTTAACACTAAAAATCACTAAAAATCACTAAAACACTAAAATCTATGGGAGAATTTCACGAACTTTTTTAAACTAAAACCCCTTTTACGTTATTGTCAAATATATATAAAAAAATTGCATTCGGTAAAATAAAAAATAGATTTGATTTTAATAATTAACGGATCAAATTTCCACTATGAAAATCCGGGAAATAATGAAAAAAAAAATGTGGGCGGATCACGCCCATTTTTGGACCACAAATTTTTAGGTGAATTATAACAATATGTTTTAAATATTATAACTATATCTTGAATACTTTTCGAGTTATTAGTTCCTAAAGAGTTATATAAAAGTGACTTGTATGGGAGGTGGGCGTGTCCGTTAACCGATTTGGCTCATTTTCAAACTCAGTTCCTACTTTTGGCTATAATATATTGAGACGAAATTTCATCGCATTCTGATCAGTATTTCTCAAGTTATTCTTTATTCAGACAGCAAGACAGCAAGACGGACAGACATAATTAAATTCTATCACGATAACAAGTTTGCGAAATCGTTGAAGTAATATTATAGATTTTTAATAAAATTCTATAATTTAAAATAATATTTTTAGGTAAAATTTTTAAAAGCGTTATTGCTGAAAATTTAAACTGCACCATTTATTATGTTTAAATGACTCCTTTTGCCATTTGTCACAATCTGTCCAAACACATAAAAGATTTTGTTTTAAATAATTTGTCTCATTTGCCGCATACACATCATATCGACATTGCACACCAAAAACCCACTGCGAACATCTTACAAATGTCCGGAATTTATTTGCAAATAATTGTATAATTTATGACTCGAAACATTAAAGCAGTCCATAAAATAAATGGCAAACGTGCGAGCATATTTCAAACTGACCTTTGTTGCCACAAAACTCTGTGCATCGTGGTTGCTCTGCAACGGCTGGCTCTCCAAGTGGCAAATGCATCTTCCAGAAGAAACTTTAGTCCTGCCTGCCTGCTGCCTGCCTGCCGGCAACTAAACGAGTGCTATCAACAGTTGGAAAGCAACAAAGGCTATAAATTAAATGCCATATTAGGCAACTCAGGCATACGAAGGAGATCGAAATTTCGAAAATAAAAACTAAAAAATGCTTAAAAACTATAAATAAAAAATTAAATTGATTTAAAATGGTATGTACTACAAATAAGTAGTAAAAATATCATTTTTTTCATAAAATCTATTTTAAAATATTCAATGTTATATTGTATAAACTGCTGTTTGCATACTTAAGTCAGTGTAATTTTTGTTCTACTTGGATTATTTCTAAACTTCCGTTTTCTGATGTATCAACTGAGCGTCTGTAACCTTACAAATTAGTCGTCTAACCGTTCGTTCGTACGCCCGTCTCTCATTCTTCTATTCTATTCACTGTCAATGTCAATGTTACTTGTACTGTACTAATCGACAAAAAAATTTATACAGAATCCTTGCACAATAATAATGTCCTTTAGTTTGTTTAGCAGCCTGTGCCGCTTCAAAGTTATGCAAATTATTTTAGGCTTTCAATAGAGTTGCCAAACAACAGCAGCAGCAACATAAAAGACTCTGAAAATTGCAGGTTTTCATTTCCTACGCAAATAAACTCTTTGGCCAGACAGTCGGTAGGCCGCAGGGTTATTGCTGTAATGCGGTTGTAGTTTTTGGACAAACAAAAAAAAAAACAAATTAGAGGTTAAATTTGCTATTAAAGGAGCACTATTTTTTAAATAGTTTAATTCGTAAAACCTTTTATAAAGACCACTTTAAAAATTTGTGTTTAAAAAAAGTTAATTCAAATATAAAATAATAAACAAATTATAACTTACCTCTGTATTTCATTTTTAACTCTATGCTTGGGGTCTCGGGAAGTTTCACTCAGTATTTGATAAAAGAAAATTCAAATATAACCTAAAAATGTTAAAAAGAATTAAATTTATTATTTTAAATTGTATTTTCATTGAGAATTACAATGAAAAATAGTTATTTGCATTCATAATAATATATAAAGCATAACATGATATGGTTTTCCGATTTCAATAATATGATGAACTATCGGCAAAAATATTAATCACTCATAGTTTTAAATATTCGTCACGGAACATCTCAAGATATGCCAAATCGAAACTGCGGGGTGAGAGCCTTTCATAAAAAAAAATCATCATATTGATGAATTTCATTCTTCAAACAATGAATCATTCTATTAAAGAACGATTTATAAAATTGATAACTGCAAAACATCAATGTTATGACTTCATTATCAATTTGATGAATGACCTAAAAAGTGTTCTTCGATATGGTGGAGTGTATATGAAAAAAAGGTTTATTAATAAATAAAAAATTATTAAATAAAAATTTTAAAAAAATTGTTGGAGAATTTTTTCGACTTGTTACTTTTTTGAATAAAAAATGTCCATCAATTATTTTATAAGTTTTTTATAATAGTTTTTTCCAAATAATTTTATTATAAATCAAATAAGCTGTATTTTAAAAAAGTATGTGAAGTTAAATACGTATTTTTTTTAGCAAAGACACAAACCATTTTTTTTTACAGAGCATTAACAGAGCGTTAACAGCCGCTATGTTAGCGGATGAAATCTTCCGATTGGTACACATAAATGACTCCGAATCCGTCCAGGATCTTCATGCTGGAATGCAATTTAATACATTGGATAGCTAATGAATAGGGCTTTCCAAATATGTAACCTATGTATATGGATCGACCCATTAGACATTTAATATACATTTTTAAACTTGGTCATATATTGAGAAAAAGTGGTGATGATGAAGTGGTCACTACTCCGTCCACGGCCCCCGTGCTGGAACTCCTTATAGTAGGTTGGATAGGTAATGATTAGAGCTTTCCAAATCTGTGACCTACATAATTGGATCGATACGCTGGATATTTTTTATGAATTTTTGAAACTTGAGCATTTACAAGGAACAAAAATATTAATATAAAGAAAAAGTCATGATGATGAAGTGGCCACTACTCCGTCCATGGTCCCCGTGCTGGAACTTCTTATAGAAGGTTGTGTAGGTAATGCTTAGAGCTTTCCAAATCTGTGATCGACATAGTTTGATCGATACGCTGGATATTTTTTATGAATTTTTGAAACTTGACCATTAACAAAGAACAAAAATATTTATATGAAGAAAAAGTCATGATGATGAAGTGGCCACTACTCCGTCCATGATTCTCGTGCTGGAACTTCTCATAGTAGGTTGGATAGGTAATGATTAGGGCTTTTCAAATATGTGATCGACATAGTTGGATCGATACGCTGGATATTTTTTATGAATTTTTGAAACTTGACCATTTACTAGGAACAAAAATATTAATATAAAGAAAAAGTCATGATGATGAAGTGGCCACTACTCCGTCCATGGTTCCCGTGCTGGAACTTCTTATAGTAGGTTGTATAGGTAATGCTTAGAGCTTTCCAAATCTGTGATCGACATAGTTGGATCGATACGCTGGATATTTTTTATGAATTTTTAAAACGTGACCATTTACAAGGAACAAAAATATTTATATGAAGAAACAGTCATAATGATGAAGTGGCCACTACTCCGTCAATGGTCCCCGTGCTGGAACTTCTTATAGTAGGTTAAATAGGATCGATACGCTGGATCGATACGCTGGATATTTTTTATGAATTTTTGAAACTTGAGCATTTACAAGGAACAAAAATATTAATATAAAGAAAAAGTCATGATGATGAAGTGGCCACTACTCCGTCCATGGTCCCCGTGCTGGAACTTCTTATAGTAGGTTGTATAGGTAATGCTTAGAGCTTTTCAAATTTGTGATCGACATAGTTGGATCGATACGCTGGATATTTTTTATGAATTTTTGAAACTTGACCATTTACAAAGAACAAAAATATTTATATGAAGAAAAAGTCATGATGATAAAGTGGCCACTACTCCGTCCATGATTCTCGTGCTGGAACTTCTCATAGTAGGTTGGATAGGTAATGATTAGGGCTTTTCAAATATGTGATCGACATAGTTAAATCGATACGCTGGATATTTTTTATGAATTTTTTAAACTTGACCATTTACTAGGAACAAAAATATTAATATAAAGAAAAAGTCATGATGATGAAGTGGCCACTACTCC
The DNA here is from genome assembly GCA_951804985.1 of Dryomyza anilis. Taxonomy (NCBI): domain Eukaryota; kingdom Metazoa; phylum Arthropoda; class Insecta; order Diptera; family Dryomyzidae; genus Dryomyza; species Dryomyza anilis. The sequence continues at coordinate 84,020,156 of OX638132.1, read as the reverse complement.
GTCCATGGTTCCCGTGCTGGAACTTCTTATAGTAGGTTGGATAGGTAATGATTAGGGCTTTTCAAATACGTGATCGACATATTTGGATCGATACGCTGGATATATTTTATGAATTTTTGAAACTTGACAATTAACAAGGAACAAAAATATTCATATGAAAACATGTCATGATGATGAAGTGGCCACTACTCCGTCCATGGTTTCCGTGCTGGAACTTCTTATAGTAGGTTGGATAGGAAATGATTAGAGCTTTTCAAATATGTTATCGACATAGGTGGATCGATACGCTGGATATTTTTTATGAATTTTTGAAACTTGACCATTTACTAGGAACAAAAATATTCATATGAAGAAAAAGTCATGATGATGAAGTGGCCACTACTCCGTCCATGGTTCCCGTGCTGGAACTTCTTATAGTAGGTTGGATAGGAAATGATAAGGGCTTTTCAAATCTGTGATCGACATAGTTGGATCGATACGCTGGATATTTTTTATGAATTTTTCAAAACTGACTATTAACAAGGAACAAAAATATTAATATGAAGAAAAAGTCATGATGATGAAGTGGCCACTACTCCGTCCATGGTTCCCGTGCTGGAACTTCTTATAGTAGGTTGGATAGGTAATGATTAGGGCTTTTCAAATATGTGATCGCCATAGTTGGATCGATACGCTGGACATTTTTTATGAATTTTTCAAAACTGACTATTAACAAGGAACAAAAATATTAATATGAAGAAAAAGTCATGATGATGAAGTGGCCACTACTCCGTCCATGGTTCCCGTACTGGAACTTTTTATAGTAGGTTGGATAGGTAATGATTAGGGCTTTTTTAAATATGTCATCGACATAGTTAGATCGATACGTTGGATATTTTTCATGAATTTTTGAAACTTGACAATTAACAAGGAACAAAAATATTCATATGAAGAAAATGTCATGATGATGAAGTGGCCACTACTCCGTCCATGATTCTCGTGCTGGAACTTTTTATAGTAGGTTGGATAGGTAATGGTTGGAACTTTCCAAATCTGTGACACGCATAGTTCACAGAGGTCACAGATTTGGAAAGCTCTAATGATTACCTATTAAACCTACTATAAAAAGTTCCAGCACGGGAACCATGGCCGAGTAGTGGCCACTTCATCATCATCACTTTTTCTTCATATGAATATTTTTGTTCCTTGTAAATGGTCAAGTTTAAAAAATTCATAAAAAATATCCAGCGTATGGATCCAAATATGTAGATTACATATTTGGAAAGCTATAATCATTACCTATCCAACCTACTACAAGAAGTTCCAGCACGGGAACCATGGACGGAGTAGTGGCCACTTCATCATCATGACTTTTTCTTCATATTAATATTTTTGTTCCTAGTAAATGGTCAAGTTTCAAAAATTCATAAAAAATATCCAGCGTATCGATCCAACTATGTCGATCACATATTTGAAAAGCCCTAATCATTACCTATCCAACCTACTATAAGAAGTTCCAGCACGGGTACCATGGACGGAGTAGTGGCCACTTCATCATTATGACTTTTTCTTTATATTAATATTTTTGTTCCTAGTAAATGGTCAAGTTTCAAAAATTCATAAAAAATATCCAGCGTATCGATCCAACTATGTCGATCACATATTTGAAAAGCCCTAATCATTACCTATCCAACCTACTATGAGAAGTTCCAGCACGAGAATCATGGACAGAGTAGTGGCCACTTCATCATCATGACTTTTTCTTCATATAAATATTTTTGTTCCTTGTAAATGGTCAAGTTTCAAAAATGTATAAAAAATATCCAGCGTATCGATCCAACTATGTCGATCACATATTTGAAAAGCCCTAATCATTACCTACACAACCTACTATAAGAAGTTCCAGCACGAGGACCATGAACGCAGTAGTGGCCACTTCATCATCATGACTTTTTCTTCATATAAATATTTTTGTTCCTTGTAAATGGCCATGTTTCAAAAATTCATAAAAAATATCCAGCGTATCGATCCAACTATGTCGATCACAGATTTAGAAAGCCCTAAGCATTACCTATACAACCTACTATAAGAAGTTCCAACACGGGAACCATGGACGAAGTAGTGGCCACTTCATCATCATCACTTTTTCTTCATATTAATATTTTTGTTCCTTGTTAATAGTCAGTTTTGAAAAATTCATAAAAAATGTCCAGCGTATCGATCCAACTATGGCGATCACATATTTGAAAAGCCCTAATCATTACCTATCCAACCTACTATAAGAAGTTCCAGCACGGGAACCATGGACGGAGTAGTGGCCACTTCATCATCATGACTTTTTCTTCATATGAATATTTTTGTTCCTTGTTAATTGTCAAGTTTCAAAAATTCATAAAAAATATCCAGCGTATCGATATAACTATGTAGGTCACAGATTTGGAAAGCTCTAATCATTACCTATCTAACCTACTATAAGAAGTTCCAGCACGGGAACCGTGGACGGAGTAGTGGCCACTTCATCATCATGACATTTTCTTCATATGAATATTTTTGTTCCTTGTTAATTGTCAATTTTGAAAAATTCATAAAAAATATCCAGCGTATCGATCTAACTATGTAAGTCACAGATTTGGAAAGCTCTAATCATTACCTATCCAACCTACTATAAGAAGTTCCAGCACGGGAACCATGGACGGAGTAGTGGCCATTTCATCATCATGACATTTTCTTCATATGAATATTTTTGTTCCTTGTAATTCGTCAAGATTCAAAAATTCATAAAAAATATCCAGCGTATCGATCTAACTATGTAAGTCACAGATTTGGAAAGCTCTAATCATTACCTATCCAACCTACTATAAGAAGTTCCAGCACGGGGACCATGGACGGAGTAGTGGCTACTTCATCATCATGACTTTTGCTTCATATGAATATTTTTGTTCCTTGTTAATTGTCAAGTTTCAAAAATTCATATAAAATATCCATCGTATCGATCCAAGTATGTAGGTCACAGATTTGGAAAGACCTAATCATTACCTATCCAACCTACTATAAGAAGTTCCAGCACGGGGAACGGAGTAGTGGCCACTTCATCGTCATGACTTTTGCTTCATATGAATATTTTTGTTCCTTGTTAATTGTCAAGTTTCAAAAATTCATAAAAAATATCCAGCGTATCGATCTAACTATGTAGGTCACAGATTTGGATAGCTCTAATCATTACCTATCCAACCTACTATAAGAAGTTCCAGCACGGGAACCATGGACGGAGTAGTGTCCACTTCATCATCATGACATTTTCTTCATATGAATATTTTTGTTCCTTGTTAATTGTCAATTTTGAAAAATTCATAAAAAATATCCAGCGTATCGATCTAACTATGTAGGTCACAGATTTGGAAAGCTCTAATCATTACCTATCCAACCTACTATAAGAAGTTCCAGCACGGGAACCGTGGACGGAGTAGTGGCCACTTCATCATCATGACATTTTCTTCAGATGAATATTTTTGTTCCTTGTTAATTGTCAATTTTGAAAAATTCATAAAAAATATCCAGCGTATCGATCTAACTATGTAAGTCACAGATTTGGAAAGCTCTAATCATTACCTATCCAACCTACTATAAGAAGTTCCAGCACGGGAACCATGGACGGAGTAGTGGCCATTTCATCATCATGACATTTTCTTCATATGAATATTTTTGTTCCTTGTTAATTGTCAATTTTGAAAAATTCATAAAAAATATCCAGCGTATCGATCTAACTATGTAAGTCACAGATTTGGAAAGCTCTTATCATTACCTATCCAACCTACTATAAGAAGTTCCAGCACGGGGACCACGGACGGAGTAGTGGCTACTTCATCATCATGACTTTTGCTTCATATGAATATTTTTGTTCCTTGTTAATTGTCAAGTTTCAAAAATTCATAAAAAATATCCATCGTATCGATCCAAGTATGTAGGTCACAGATTTGGAAAGCTCTAATCATTACCTATCCAACCTACTATAAGAAGTTCCAGCACGGGGACCGTGGAGGGAGTAGTGAGAATTTCATCATCATGACATTTTCTTCCTATGAATATTTTTGTTCCTTGTTAATTGTCAATTTTAAAAAATTCATAAAAAATATCCAGCGTATCGATCTAACTATGTAGGTCACAGATTTGAAAAGATCTAATCATTACCTATCCAACCTACTATAAGAAGTTCCAGCACGGGGACCATGGACGGAGTAGTGGCCACTTAATCATCATGACTTTTGCTTCATATGAATATTTTTGTTCCTTGTTAATTGTCAAGTTTCAAAAATTCATAAAAAATATCCAGCGTATCGATCCAAGTATGTAGGTCACAGATTTGTAAAGCTCTAATCATTACCTATCCAACCTACTATAAGAAGTTCCAGCACGGGGACCGTGGAGGGAGTAGTGACCACTTCATCATCACCACTTTTTCTCAATATATGACCAAGTTTTAAAATGTATATAAAATGTCTAATGGATCGATATATATATATGTAGGTTACATATTTGGAAAGCCCTATTCATTAGCTATCCAATGTACTAAATTCCGTTCCAGCATGAAGATCTTGGACGGATTTGGAGTCATTTATGTGTACCAATCGGAAGATTTCATCCGCTAACATAGCGGCTGTTAACGCTCTGTTAATGCTCTGTAAAAAAAATGGTTTGTGTCTTTGCTAAAAAAAATACGTATTTAACTTCACATACTTCGAGAGTAAAACATGAAAAGTTCTCACCCGCCGTTCGGATTCGGCAATAAACTGTAGGTCCCACCGCTTTGAGTACAAATATAACACGCACAGCTCAAAATAGTGAGAGAGCTCGGCCTAAGTTCTTATAGGACTGTAGTGCCAAACTATTATTATTATTATTCAGAAAAATGTTGGAGGCTCAAATTATAAACAGCTGGGTGTCCCACAATACGATATCAGTTTAAAACCGAATCATTTTTAAAACCTTTTAAAACATTACTTTTAATAAACTTTTTAATTAATATTCAAATATAAAACTACATTTTGCACACGTACTTTTTCAATAGTTTTCTACGATTTAATTTTTATTTTCTGCCGCATAAAATATACGCATTAGTCACTAAAAATTCCAGCATTTATTTGCAACTAAAATTTTGCTTTTTACATGCGTTCCAACTGAGTTGCCATCTGTTGCACTTCGAAAACATAAAATATAGAAATTTTCAAATTTTTTCTGCGTAAGTTTCGCGTGAACGTGCTGCATTAAAATAGCTAAATTATGCATGAAATTTGTAAAAATTTGTGTTTTGTCTTCAATGTGTAGGATGTGCGGCAAGCAACATTTTTAATTTATACGCAAAACTAAAATGATGCAGCATTGTTTTAATTTTTTGCCTTTCGAAATTTTTTTTATAAATTTAATTTTTTTTTTAATTAAATTTTTAAAATTTTCCTTTTTTTTTAAATAAAACTGCGCATGCCTGAATTTCTAATGCTGTCAATTAAAGCGTATCTTCGAGGTGCACGTACTTTGTTGTCGTAGTTGGCACTTATCATAGCCGTTGTGTGCTGCATGTTGAAATGTTTTTCCAATCCCAATTCTCATTAACAAATGCGTATCTCTTCCGTTCGGTTTGATCCACGCAATTTTGTGTCTTTGTGCCTCCCCAGAGGTGTCGAGGCATTCGAGACGAGATTGCATTCGAGCAGCTCAAAATCAACATACAAATTGAGAAATGATGGAAAAATAGATTGAGCACGAAAAAGGCAACAGCAACAACGCCGCCGGCTAACAATTGTTGCCGGATATCTATTTGTTTAAGAAAACACGAAGCCTTCGAAGAGCACTTTGAGGAACTGTCTTCGGATGCGATTTGTTTGGCTCACAGGCGACGCAGTGTGTTGAGATTGTTGCTGTAAGTGCAATCGGTTGGGAATTGTTGCATTTGCATGAGGTCTACCACAACAGTATCGCTGTTTATAGAGAATATGCAAAATTTCTTGCATAATTCATTCGAGTCGATCTTATTTATAGAGTGATATTCTTAGTTTTATTTCGATAGAAATACACGAGGTAGTGTTCGAGACTCAGTGGTTAGTGCGCTGGAGTGATAACCGAAATGTACCGGGACCGAAGTTCGAACCCCGTGACTTTTAATAACAAACATTCAAATTCTGGACTATTATTTCTGAACAATCCTTCCGTGAGACAATTCTTTTCAGAGATAATTCTACCCAGAGACCATTCTTTCTCGGACAATTTTTTGCGGGTATTTATTCCTCGAGACAATTTTTACCTTTCAATGTGCACACCGATGATATTACACATTTCTATTTTTGTTCACTACAATGGTAATTTAATTGTGGTGAGTTTTAGTGTGGTTGGTTTCGTAGTGGTTAGTTCGGATTTAGTGAGTTCGTGTGTGGTGAGTTCGCATGTGGTGAGTTCGGGCTAATCAGCGATTTTTGGGCTGATATTATTGTAATCAATGTCGACATTGAGCATCTAAAAAATGTAGGTTAGGTTAGTAAGGGGGAGTTTTATTAGCAAAACTCACGGGGGTCTAGTCTTCCATTGTGTTCCCTTTTATTTGTATTGTAACGATTATACATTGACAACTGTTGGTTAGTTTCTTCGAAATCAACCTGATCTTCTCACCATCCATAGCATGTTTTCAATTGGAACTTCTACTATTTCTTCCAGTTCTCCAAAGAACATGTTCCCCATGTACTGTAGTCGGAGCGTTTGGAGATTTGGACAATCGCTTAGTAGTTGTTCCGATGATTCTACTTCCTCGATGCACAATGTGCTGCACAATGACTCCGATGAGGGAGTGGGTAGCTTCATTTTCGTTATTTATCAGGATTTTTGTTGTTTTTTCATTGGTGTGGCCAGAGATGAGGTAAGATAACGCAGTCGTTTCAGGATGACCAGTTTACGTTTATTTTTTCCGTCGATTTGAGGTCAATATGTCTTCTTAGAACACTTAATGGAATCCTAATCGAAGAACATGCCTCCTTTAGTCTACTTGCGGAACCCTGTCGCGCTAGCTCATCGTCTTTTTCGTTCCCTTCTATATTGCTATGCCCGGGAGCCCAGCATATGGTTAACGCAAGGGTTTGACTTAGTAGATTGAGTGATGGGCGACAGTTGAGTACTGTGTTCGATTTTATGATCTCAATATGTAGTGCTAGGATGGCAGCCTGACTATCCACGAAAGATTGTAATCTCCGATGGATCCATGTTCTTTGTTTCTGCTTAAAAGACACTGCAATTATCGAGAAGTCGCTGAAAATACCGGATCCAGTCCTATTTCCATTTAAGATTCGTTAGTAAAAACGTGAATGTGTACTTTGCTATTGCTTATTGGCGGGTTAGAGTTCTATTGTTCTCTTCTAGGTATTACGATGGAGTAGTTTGATTATACCCTACACAAAGAGTGAAAGGGTATATTCAGTTTGGTACGCCGTTTTTAACACCCTGAAAAAAGCATCTCCGGTATGGAAAAGTATATATATTCTTGATCAGTATGACCTCCTGAGTCGATTTAGCGATGTCCGTCTGTCCGTCCATCTGTCCTTCTGTCTGTTCGCCTGTCTGTTGAAATCACGATTACAGAAAAAGTTGAAGAGCTAGAGCAATGAAACTTTACATTTAGATTACTTATATATCTAAGCTGTCTGAACAAGAAAATTGGTATAATCGCTCTATTGTGACCTGAGAACCGACCACTTATATTCAAATACCTCAAATAAAATTTACATTTACGAATCAATTTTACTGTATACGTGCTTAGGTAAACTTTTTTGGTCAAATATATATTGACATTATGCTCAAATAAATGAAAAATGTTTTCCCACGAAATGACTTGTGGTTCCCAAAAAAAAATATCGAAATTCGGTACACCTACCCATTTGTAAATATGGGTAGGTGAAAAGAAGGTGAAAAAGAAAGAAGGTGAAAGAAATTTCTTCTGGGATGGATAGTTTGTAGTTATTTTCAGGATTCGAATACCCTGGTGACCTATATACCACTTTGAATGGTAACCACACATATGTGATAATCCTAACTATCATAATAACACCTACTTTAAAATTTCCTATCTGATCTAACCTTCCCAACTGGTTTTAGTGTCATCTGTGGTGTTATATAGTCTTTTTTGGTTTGATCATGCTGAAATCTTCGAGAATAGACGTGAGAGGTGCTTCCAGAATACCGATTCTCGGAATCGAATCGCGTTATTTGCTGCTGTACTCCTTATGAAGTCATCTACTGGCAAAAGATTAAGCATAATTTCCATCCTTATTTGGGGGGTGGATTTCCCTGCGCCAGTAATACTGGTGCATACCAGTCTTTGTACTTTTTTCATTTTCTTAAGAAATGTAGTCTTCTCTGTCGCTTCCCATCATACAGTAGAACCGTACGTTTATATGAGTCTGACGATCGCTGTGTACATCCAATGGTCTCATGCCCCATCGTTTACAGACAATTTTCTTGCATGAATAGAAAGCGTAAAGGCTTTTTTCACTCTTTCTTCTGTGTTGCGTTTCCATCGGAGCTTACGAGATATTTCGCCTCACTGGATAGAGTGAGTGTGCAGCCATCAAGTACGAGATCAGCCTTGGAGGCGTTTACTCCTAGACCATTTTGTCCTTTATAACTTGCAATGTCAAGCATTTTTTAGAAATACTTCAGACACATTTTCGCCCATAAACACACTAATAAATAGATGTTTGAAGAAGCAGATTATACTATTTAGTGAAATTTCAAAGGTAGCCACCAGACATCTAGTTTAGAACCAAAAGATCCAAAGGTTTAACACAGCCAAAAGGGGAGTTTGTATCAAAGGCTGTCTGTCTTGCTGCGCGTTCCCAAAATATGAAATTAACCAGATTTTAAAATTCTATAAAATTTAATAATCTGCCAACACTTTCCAAAAAATTCCATTTGTTTTTTCAGAAAATATTCTTGAAAATACCAGATATTTTGTCTCAGGATATTTTGGGTATGGGATCTACGTCTAAAATCTACGGTTAATAAACAGCATTGTGTAGGATTTCCAAAACAAAATTTTTGTTTTTTCACTTCCCAAAAGTTCCATTTATCTGTATTCGCCGGAAATATATGCCCACAATATTCATGAAAATATCATGGAAATTTTGTATCGAGAAAGAAATTTAAAATATGACTAGAATTCCCAATGCGTTTTCCCTAGAAATATATTGAAATGCAATTTTTCTTATATAATACAATTCATCAGAAAAGTGATATTTGTAATTTAGAAAAACAGCTGAGTAGATTGAAGTCAATAAAGTGCAACAAGGATATTAATGCCAAACAAACTATTAAAGTGTTTAGTTTACAAAAAAACTATATTTGCATAAAATACAAAAAAAAAAAAAAATCTTCAAATAAAAAATATTAAAACAATTTAAATATCCAATAAATTGACCACCATAACTCCACTTAAATTCACATTAATTATGAGATGCGATACACATCTGTATGTATTGTATAATTTACAACATAAATCTGCTATAAAATTTAATTTACATTTCAATTTAGTGGTGTCTTTTTTGAATTTATCACACATACCAACCATTGGTACAAAATCAAATTATAGTCCCCATACCTATAACATGAAAAAGTTCTGAATTTTTTTCATGCCAGCAATAAAATAACATTGAATTAAATAATCATACATGCAAATTAATAAACACGATATGTGCGTGATTATTTTTTGTACTCCGATAGTACTTTTTATTTCATTATTATTTGTAATATTCAAATATACAATTTATTTGTAAATTGTAAGAGAAATTAAATTTAATGCTTCTTGTTTCCAAATGTCATACATCCCAGTTTGTCATGCCTCGCGGACCTCTAACGCCTGGAAGTAAATTCAAAATTCAAGTAAAATTACGATATCGTTGCTTTATCAATTCAAACTGTTGAAATTTCTCGTACATTCAAATTCTTTGATTTAAACAGTTATCACATCGATATTACAATATTTATCGCACCGATTTCGAACTTTGTTTATTTTTGTATTCTCCTTTTTCTCACATTGATATCGTAATAATATAGAAACGAATGGCATACTGGGATTAATTTTCAATAAGACTTTCTTTGATTCTGTAAATAATTCAAAACTTTTTTAAAATTAATACGGTCTAAGGAAAAAAAAATCATCAATTGATGAATTTATTCATAAATATTATGAATTTTTCTACCAACTACCAGATTCATCATATTAATACCACCGTTCATTAATTGACATAACGGTGAATGCATTCATTATATATATCGTCACTATCATGCCAAAGGGGCGAATGTGCAATATTTGACATTTGAGTTTTTTTACATTTTTGAATGTAGTTTATCCTCAAGTATGCTGTGTCAAAATCACGTGTCATTTTGTTGGCTATTTCTAGCCACAAAAGACAAAACCAAAAGGGCGAATTTGAAAAATTGAAAATCTTGTCATGCCAAAAGGGCGAATCTTTTCGTTTTTTCGCCATAATTTTGTATTGGTATAAGATAAAATAGTGGTGTAAAGGCATTTATTATTTGTTTTCAAAGCACCTAACGAACTGCATCATTATTTAAAAATATTTTGCCAAACATTTTTTCCTGCAAATAACAAATGGCAAATTAATGTTTGACAAAATATTTTTAATTAATGATGCAGATCGATAGGTGCTTTGAAAACAAATAATAAATGCCTTTACACCACTATTTTATCTTATACCAATACAAAATTATGGCGAAAAAACGGAAAGATTCGCCCTTTTGGCATGACAAGATTTTCAATTTCACCAATTTCTTCGTTTTTTTTGTTATAATTTTTTATTGGTGCAAGATATAATAGTAGTATTGAGCTATTATTTGTTTGTTTTTAAAGCAACTATCGAACTGCATCATTATTTAAAAATATTTTGCCAAACATTTTTTCCTGCAAATAACAAATGGCAAATTAATGTTTGACAAAATATTTTTAAATAATGATGCAGTTCGATAGGTGCTTTAAAAACAAACAATTAATGTCTCTACATTACTATTTTATCTTGCGCTAATAAAAAGTTATATCATAAAAAACAAAAATATTTGCGTTTTGATCAGGATATAGCCTCACAAAATCCGTATTTATAATTCAGTAGGTTGTCCAAATCTAAAGATATTTTATATACGTTATAAAAATTGACGAATAAACTAAAATAACAGAAAAAATTAAAGAAAATATAAATTTTTCTAATTTTTAAAGCACTTCTAACTTTAAAATTTGATTTACCAACATTTTTAAAAATGCACATTCATCTAACATCATAGTGAAGAACAAAATATTCAATACAATAAATTTGAATGATGAACATTTTGTATTATTTTTTTACGAATTTTTCAAAATAATTTTTTTTTTTTAGAAAATAATTGGACAAAAATTTCCATAAAAAATGTTGTTAGAAAAAAACTTTATTAAAAAAAGAGTTTTTTAAATAAAAATAAAAACAAAATGTTTCTGAAAAAAAAATGTTGTCCGATAAAATTTATTCATACTAAAAAGTTGTAATTATAAATAAATATATTATATAACATTTCACTAATTTATGCTTGCTCGACAGCATGGTTTTGGAACGGAATTCATCAATATGATGTTCATTGATGTACATAGAGAAATCATGAACAAATCACGTCATTGTATCAAATAATGGGGTTCTGATAAGTCCAAACTACCCGATAGGGCAGTTTCTCATTGTGGGCTAAAAGATATATTGCCACATCCAAAGCCAAAAAATAATCTACCAATTAAAAACAGTATTAAAATGGGAAAAAAATTTGGATAAATGTTAAAAATGTTCATGATAACGGTAAGGTATTTCCTATTGCTTTCAGTTTATAAATATCAAAAGCAGCCTATTTTCTGTCTGTTTACAAAACATGCCGGAAATCTGCCTTTAAGCAAAAATTTGTTATTTTTTAGGAACATTTTTCAGGAACATCATTAGGTCAAATCGAATTGTCTACAAATTTGTCGACGGAACTTAGCCTATATACACTCCCAATGGATCTGAATCTGCACTAAATTTATCCAAAACAGTTCGAAATTGATTGTAGTACAAACTACAATTCTTTTAGTTTTGACAATAACAACCGACTAAACGGTTGAGAGGACGGAATAAGTTGGTTGGGTACTGCATGTGTGGGAAGCATATAACAGATTACCAAATTTAATGACATTTTTAAATAAATATTTCCGGCCTATTTTGTTTTTGAACTGCCTTGAACCTATCTAAAAATGTTGACTTATTTATTTTTTTGATCAAAATTATAGGTATATTTATATTCAAAAGTATTTATATTCAATTGTATATTAATGGTATAAATTTGTATTAAAAAGAATTTCGAATTTTTAAAATTGGTAGACAATTCATCATCAAAAAAATAGTATTACTTAAAAAGTTTAGCGCTGTTTAAAAATGTTTGAATGAGCCTGTTTTTAATAAATAGTACACACAGAAATATATTTGTTTGGTATGAAGTTGTAACCAAATTTCTACAAATTCATTGATTTATACAGATTGTACTGTCATTATCGATTGATGATTAAAGTATTACCATATACACAGAACAAATTGTTCTAAAACCATTCTAAATTAGAACTACAACCCTTTCACTATAAGAACCGACCTAACAGTTGAGAGTACCGAATAAATTGGTTGTATAAGAAGTTGGTTGGCACAACAGAAATCTATTCTGTTTAAAGTGAGAAAAAGAAAAATAATGCTATGTATAGTTTTTACCATTTGATACATATTTATTTAATTTTATTAATATAAATCTTATATGGCTTATATAAGCAATCATAATATTTAATATAATTAAATTTTAGTATCGCAATTTGAATGCATATTTAATTTACATGCCATCCGCTATGCTGATGGACTTAAACCGTAATTTCATTTTGTGGCACCGCAATAATTGTTAAGCTCACTTTCTACCACACGTGTTTTCCGTCATATATACCAACCACATACTTCCACCAGTACAGCCATTTAATACAACATGAATGGTATTATGTTAATTTAAACATTTTTTTAAAGTTTATAATTAATTATGTTTATTTTTATTTTTGTTTTATTTTATTTCTCTCATTCTGTAATCAGCATTTTTAAACTACGGCATATAATATTTTTTTGCATGCATTAACAATCGAATTAAGATGTAGTCGTTGTGGTGAATAGAGTTGTGGGTTTTATCTGTTTAATTTAATGGTTGAGTGTTGGATTAATCAAATGTGTTAAATTGTAGTCATAGTGTTTAAATTAAATGCATATAAAATATAAATATAAAACATACAATAGCAGACATCATGGATGATTTTGAACAACAATAATTTTAATAAATACAGAAAAAAAAAATGTACATCATATTGATGAATTCCGTTCATCAAACCATGATTCATTGTATTAAAGAGCCGTTCATAATATTAATGACTTACGACATCAATGTTATGAATGCGATTATAAATATGATGAACGCTTGGTAACTGTCGAAAAAGTTTTCTTCAATATGATGAACTGTATGTGAAGAATACGTTTCATCATATTAACGCACAAGAACATAAAATACAACATATCATACTTCATATTGAAGAATGCTGTTCATTACATCAAATTCCAATCAAAATATTTATTTTACGTTCGTTTTTTGGCGTACTTCTCAGTTCTCAAGTAATTCTTGTATGTTATTTCTGATATAACACTTACTCGACATGCATTTATTAGTAAATGTTTTATAATATATTTATTTATAATTATAACTTTTTATTAATAAAAAGTGATTATTTAAATAAAAAATTGTTTCAAACAAATTTTTTTTATTTTTTAATTTTAAGAATTTTTTTTTTTTTTAATTTTTTATTTTCGAAGATTTTTTTTTTCAATTTTTTTTTTTTAATTTTTCTGTTATTTTTTAAATAAAATTTGTACACACGAATTATTTTCTAAAAAAAAAAAAGAATTTTTTTTTTTTGAAAAATTCCTATTGGATATTTTTTTCTTCACTATGACCCAGCAGATTTTATCGCAAGTTGTTCCGAATAGAACAACTTCTAGAACTACATTTATTTGGAATGCAAACATAAAAAGTCGTTCCACGTTCGCTTCTAGTGAAATCATTTTAGGAATCACTTTATATTCGAGAGTTATAAAGAGTACACAAATTTAAATTTATCGGTTGAATATGGAAATATGAGAAGGAATTTAACCAAGTTCTGTATCTCCATCCAATTCTATAGCAAGCTATTCTAGAATAACAACTCTATTGGTACAGACGGCACAGCAAGGAGAACAACTTCATTTGGTTCCGATGAAAAGTCGTTCTACGTTCGCTTCTAGCGGAACGTATACGAGAAGCGAATACAGTTTTTGAGCATCTAAAGAGAGCGTAGAAGCAAACGGAGATATGTTTCTTTATCCAATTCTACAACAACTGATTCTAGAATAACTTCCCTCTTGGTACTGACGGCACAACAACGAGAACAACTTCCCATTGGGTTCCGATGAAAAGTCGTTCCACGTTCGCTTCTTTTAGAATGTAATTGAGAATATACAAAAACGTATCAAACCTCTTTGAAATATTTTATTTAAAAGAAATAAAGTTAGCTGCGTATTCTAAATCAACAATTCAATTAAAAGCATGTGTGTCATAGGATATAAAACATATTTAGTAAGTACTTTTTTATTTAATTTAAAAATATAATTTAACATGTTAATACTACAGGTAGTGTAGATGGCTCAGATGGTTGGAGCGCAGGAAGTCCATATAATAGCTGGAGAATATCAACCTCAAAAACATAATAAGTTCAGGAGCAAAATGTCCATGAAAATATTTAATTTGTTAATATACCTTAAAGTTTAAATATTTCTGATTATATTAGTTTTATAAAAATTAAATGAACAATTTTATTTATTGTATTTATTCTATGGAAACAGTATGTGGAAGGTGTTCCAAAAGGCATTCCATGGGAACCATTTTAAGAAGTAGTTCCAAAAGTCATTTCATGGGAACCATTTTAAGAAGTAGTTCCGAAAGTCATTCCATGGGAACCCTTTTAAGAAGTAGTTCCAAAAGTCATTCCATGGGAACCATTTTAAGAAGTAGTTCTAAAAGTCATTCCATGGGAACCATTTTAACAAGTAGTTCCAAAAGTCATTCCATGAGAACCATTTTAAGAAGTAGTTCCAAAAGTCATTCCATGGGAACCATTTTAAGAAGTAGTTCCAAAAGTCATTCCATGGGAACCAATTTAAGAAGTAGTTCCAAAAGTCATTTCATGGGAACCAATTTAAGAAGTAGTTCCAAAAGTCATTCGATGGGAACCATTTTAAGAAGTAGTTCTAAAAGTCATTCCATGGGAACCATTTTAAGAAGTAGTTCCAAAAGTCATTCCATGGGAACCACTTTAAGAAGTAGTTCCAAAAGTCATTCAATGGGAACCATTTTAAGAAGTAGTTCCAAAAGTCATTTCATGGGAACCAATTTAAGAAGTAGTTCCAAAAGTCATTCGATGGGAACCATTTTAAGAAGTAGTTCTGAAAGTCATTCCATGGGAACCATTTTAAGAAGTAGTTCCAAAAGTCATTTCATGGGAACCAATTTAAGAAGTAGTTCCAAAAGTCATTCCATGGGAACCATTTTAAGAAGTAGTTCCAAAAGTCATTCCATGGGAACCATTTTAAGAAGTAGTTCCGAAAGTCATTCCATGGGAACCCTTTTAAGAAGTAGTTCCAAAAGTCATTCGATGGGAACCATTTTAAGAAGTAGTTCTAAAAGTCATTCCATGGGAACCATTTTAAGAAGTAGTTCCAAAAGTCATTCCATGGGAACCACTTTAAGAAGTAGTTCCAAAAGTCATTCAATGGGAACCATTTTAAGAAGTAGTTCCAAAAGTCATTTCATGGGAACCAATTTAAGAAGTAGTTCCAAAAGTCATTCCATGGGAACCATTTTAAGAAGTAGTTCCAAAAGTCATTTCATGGGAACCATTTTAAGAAGTAGTTCCGAAAGTCATTCCATGGGAACCCTTTTAAGAAGTAGTTCCAAAAGTCATTCCATGGGAACCATTTTAAGAAGTAGTTCTAAAAGTCATTCCATGGGAACCATTTTAACAAGTAGTTCCAAAAGTCATTCCAAGAGAACCATTTTAAGAAGTAGTTCCAAAAGTCATTCCATCAGACGTTATTCCATAACTACGTCTTTTAGAACCGGGAGAGAAGTTGTTCAACCAGTAAAGAGAGAAATTTAAAAAGAGTACTTAAAGTGGTTCCACAACACATTGCAGTAGAAGCGAATGGAGATGTACTTCTCCGTTCGCTTCTCTTAGAAGCTGACGGAAAAGTACTTGCTCGTGTAGACATCGCCTGCGAAAATAACGACTTCTGGAACCATTTTTGGAGCGACTCCCTTAATACATTTTAAATTGCCAAAGTGGTTGCAAAGTGCTTCTAAAATCTGCTGGGGATGTTTGATAGTACGAATAATTTCTTATATATAATGAATACATTCATTAATGAACGGTGGTATCAATATGGTGAATCTGGTAGTTGGTGAAAAATTCATAACATTTATGAATTAATTCATCATATTGATGATTTTTTTTATTTGTACTAATGAATGTTAATATTCATATTCTATATTTTTGGATTATTAAAAAAAAGCAAGATATACGTAAATTTCGACTTTGTCGTATTCACACCGAATTCTGCTTGAGTTTAAGAAGTTTATTTCTTACCAATTATTTTCAAAAATATCAATAGAATCTATTAACAGTAAACGCCTTATAGTAAATGTAAAAAAAAAGAAAATCCTCAACCGATTGTGAGCATCTCAATCTTTTAAATCAAGTGTTTCGACACTTTGCGCTAAAGACAGCCATCTGTTACCGTGAGATAAGCAATAATGGACTCGAGTCATGCTCCACAAACACAGACCCAACAATCGAAGTGTTGCAGGATGCAGCAGCAAAAACCAACAAACAGACAGACACACAGACAACAGACAACAGAATAAAGAATGGACAAAACTTATGACTGCCGAAGAAAACTATTTATTTGCGCGAAACTTGCACCAAGTACCAGCGGGATTTATGTGTGCGCCGAGAAACGAGGTACGCGGAAAACTCGCAACGAGATGAAGCGAAATGTTACGTGTTATAAAAATGCAACACGGCGTTATTAAGTGGCAGCAAGAGCGAAAAAGAAATACCATATCAAGTACAAAAAAAATAGAGGAAAATGCGGACAACTTAAACAATTCAAATGACAACATGGCTGCGATTATTTATGATCGCAATTCGGGCAGCAAATTGACATAAAAGCCAATGTTGCCATAAAAGCAGTGCTGCTGCTGCTGACTAAATTTGGCCAAATCATATTTTGACAAATGGATCGTTTGCACAACGTATGACAGGCAGTTTGTCGAAATTGTCGAAACAGTCAGGCTGTGCGGATGAAGATGGCGCGCGCGCTCGCACTGATTGCAGCGGAAATGACGTTGTTAAAAAATAAACATATGAAAACCAAGAGGAAGTGCTTTCGCAGTGAATTTTATAGTACAACTGAATTTTATAAATCTCTATTTTATTTACATTTAAATGCTGAGTCGTTGTCGTGCACGACTATTAAATATGAAAGCACTGCAATTTTACTGTTTATTTTATTAGAATTGCATTTTATATTTTGCTCTTAATTACAACTAACTTCACACTAATCAAATATAATCAACGGCAACAAGCTAAAAATAAATTCGCACTTTGTTACCAACACCGCAGGACACTACTTAAGCATGCAGCTTACGTACACAAGAGCTGCACACCACTACATCCATAGCATTCACATCAGCTGTGGACCTCTATGTGGTGCGTGTTCTGTCCTTCTACTCATTCTTCCTATTCTGCTCCTCGACAATTGTACCACATTGTCCTGTTCCGTTCTAGTGTCCTGTGTGTGCGTTTTTCCACTTGCCACAAAAACAATTGTGGTTTCATCAGAAATTTGTCAAACTATGTATATAAAAAGCTAAAAATAAAAAGAATCAAAATTTCTGCAATTCGTAGTAGAAAAACAAATATGTTAAACCTAAGCCAACACTTGGGCAGAACGTGGCAACAGATTTCACATCATCACTTCAGTTATTATTTTATTATTATTATTATTATTTTTGAAAAGGCAGGTAAATTTAATTTTTCCAACTTTTTGTTACAAATAAAACCGAAACCTCATGTCCGGCATGGTTGAATTTCATTAAGTGAGTTTGAGTTAATTTGGAGTTGAATAATTTGCAAAGTAAATTTGGTTAGTTTTAAAAAAAAAAGATATTTTGTTAGAGTCGACTTGGATAGGTGGGACATGATGTTTATTATTTGGCTATTAGAATTTTATGTGATGTGGATAATTCTAGTAGAAGAATTCTACAAAGAGAATGCTTTCCGAAACATTTTTCGAAAATTTCAATAATATATTTTTTTAAAGATTTTTATATCTCTTCTCATCTAAGGAAAAATAGGAAAATTAAATATAGTTATGTAGAACATAATTCAAGCAAACGTTCAATATTACTGATACACAAATCAATATTACTATGCATACATCATTTCCTTATTTATCAATATATTAAATGCTAATGAAATAAATGTCTAAACAAATCTACTTTTTTCGAGTTTAGATGCATATGTCTTTAAAACGAATCTGGTACGATAAATCGTAATTTAAAATATCGAAAATAAAAATACCGAAGACAAAAATGTAGAAAATAAAAATGGCAAAACATAAAAATGTTGAAAAAAAATAGTGGAAAACTAAAATGTAAAAAAAATATTGAAAAAAATTTCGATTTTTAATAATACGAAATCATTTTGCCGAAAAAATGATACAAAATGTCGAAAAAAAACTGCAAAGTAACATAAATTGATTTTTTTTTTTTTTGTAACAAACATATTTAAGTATATTAGTTAGCAAAAAATAAACAAAAAAATATAATAAAATACGAAAATAAAGATAAAAAAAAAATCATATTTGTATAGACAAAATTCGAATCCCATAAATAAAGATAATAAAAAACGAACATATTTCTATAGACAGAGTTCGAATCCCAACCACGCCGTTTTCATATATACGAAACATTTGATGTTATCAGAACGCTTCACACAAAGATCACTGATGAGGATATTTGGCTATATCCGAAACGGTCCGTATGATCATTGCCTGTGTTGTATTTTCTTTTTGATGTTGTTATTTTCAAACTATTGAAAAAGTCTTTAGTTAATTGCACTTTTAAAATTTTGTCGTTGATAAAAAGGTATTTCTCCCTTATATCGAAGAACACCTCTCCAAATTTTAAACAATATATTTATAAATAAAAGAACTAATTTTGAAAAAAATTTGAGCCAAACCAAAATTTTACAATAACATAATAATTAAAAACCTATTTAGATATAATATTGTAAACCAGAATAAAAATCTACATTCAATTCTTAGAATAATAGACACCAAAACATCCATTTGGCAACGGTATTGACCTAGATAATGGCTTTCGAAGTTACATCTACAAAGAAAAATTGTGATTTTTTGAAGCTCATAATTTAGTGAAATTTTCGAATTTCGAAATAAAAATCAACTTATATCTTTTTTATCTATTCAAAGGTTTAAACTAAATTTCATGAAAATCGAAGAAAAAAATTGAAAACCCTGTCGATTTGATGTGGACATATAGACACTACAATTCTGAGTCCCATCGGAATCTTCGCTACGCATTCAAATTTATAGCTACTCAAGGATATGTGCGGAGATTTTTAAATATGAAGACATTGGCTTTCTCATTTATAATAAATCAACAAAAATTTAGATTTTTTTTTTAATTTAAACATTTTTTTTAAGAACATGGAATTTGATGTTTAAGGATAATGGCCATTTAGCACATGCTCACGTTAAGAACACACTTACATTTTTCAAAAGATTATTTTATTAATTTTAAAACGAGATCTTATCGGAGTTGCTAGCATCAAGAGATATTTGAATATGATCCACCATACAAAAGTGATCTGACTGTATCTCTAGAAATAGAGGTCGAAAAAATATAAAAAATGTTCAATGCATAATTCGAAGGTTTTTATCAGTTGCCAAAATTCCATTGAAATTGAGAATAAACCGTTTGTACAATGAGCATGTCTGTAAAAAGGAAAGCACTTCTTTGACATTTTCAAAATTGCTTGCGTTTTATTGGAATCTACTTGGATTCCATGAATTATCAAGATATGTCCTACAAGAATACTACTCGATATGAACTCAATTTCTGTAAGTCGAGAAAAATATTTTTTTTATAGTAAGACAAGTAATTTTAATTGGGGTCCGGAAACTGTTGAACACATATTCGAAGTCCAGAATAAAAAAAAATTATCACGCCACCTAAAAAACATCCGTGGTCTTATTTATCTGTTTGTAAAAGATATCGATTTTTTTATTATTTTCATTTTTCCAATTGAATTTTGGATTTTTAATTATTTATTTTTTAATCCTAGTTTTCACATCGTGTGATGATTTTAGTTTTTTTTGCCCCTCGCACTTCGTTGTAATTAAAAAAGAACTTATGACGTCGCACAGTGGGTCTGAAGGCACTTTTGCCTTATTGCTGTACAAGATATAAATGGACAAAATTTTGGATGCAATTAGTTAATAGATGTTGTGAAAAAATGGGCGGATTTGGAAAAGGGGGAGTGGCACAGACTTATATTAAGTCCGCACAGACTTAAGTTAAGTCCGCACAGACTTAAGTTAAGTCCGCACAGACTTAAGTTAAGTCCGCACAGACTTAAGTTAAGTCCGCACAGACTTAAGTTAAGTCCGCACAGACTTAAGTTAAGTCCGCACAGACTTAAGTTAAGTCCGCACAGACTTAAGTTAAGTCCGCACAGACTTAAGTTAAGTTCGCACAGACTTAAGTTAAGTCCGTACGTAATTAATATAAGTCTGTGCGAACTTAATATATGCCCAATTTGGGATGGTGCTATTCTAAGTCTCTTTCATACTTAAATACAGTATTTTGTTTTTTCTGTGTATAAATTTGACCAATTTTGTGAAATGTGTATTGAAATGTTTGTCAGGACGAAAGTAGCATTAACACTTTCGCGTTAAAAATATTTTTTTTTTGACAAAAATCAAATATTTTTTTACCCGTCTTACATTTTGGGCTCTGACATATTTTGCGCAAATATGCGCACTTTCGGCATCCATTTTTATGAATAACCATTAAAACCACCAATAACTACAAATTCATTTAAATTTCTTTCGGCGCGATAGTTAAAAGTTTAACCAAGTAAAAGTTTTAAAATGCAAAATACGCACCTACTCTTTAATTTTTAACAGTGTACATAAGCACATCATAACAATTTTAAAAACACTGTTTGAAAGCTAAATATCATACCTTTTCAAAATAGTATCACATAATTATACTATTGGTTCTAAACATTTCAAAAAAAGGCACTTAAAAATATTGCTCAAAAAATCATAAAAAAAAAATATTATTTTTTCATGTTTGAGCATGTGTTTCGTATATTTAAAATAAAAGTACTACATAAAATGTTTTTGATTATGAAAATTCAATAATTTATCTTTCTAAAACCGTTTATTTCATTAATTTCCGATGACTTTCACCTAAAGTATTTATGAGACGCTAATGCGGTTTCTAACCCATAGTACGTCGGTCGGTTTTAATTTTTGGTCAGTTTAGGAGTATATGACAATTTCTTTTTTTTTTATTTGTCGTATAAAGCTATAGAATATATTTAAGAACCGCAATCAATAGAGATAGATATTAATATAGTCAAAATAATAAATTTCTAAATATTTGTAAACTGTTAATTGAGACATTATTTTATAATATTCGCTTTCATAATATCATTCGCATTTAAGCATCCATTACGGAAGCAATATTCAGCCAAATCATCTCATTTCATTTCGATTTGATGGCTCATAACTGCGTAAAGCAATACAACTATACTCCCGGTCGGTATTTCGTAAATATACGAAACAAGAAAAAATAAAACTACAACATTACGTATTTCCCGTAGTGATTAAATAGCATAGAGCCGAAAAGAAACAACAATTTCAACGAAAGCAATTTTTAGAGCATTCTTAAAGAAATTGCAAATAATTTGGGGGGGTTCATATTGCAATGCAAGCACCCAATTCTGAATATATGCAACCTAAAAATGTGCAAAATAAAATGGGTGTACACTGTGTCGTACGACTGACGATACGTACTACGTGGATAGTCGTCCCAACGGCAGCACATGAACTGAAATTTAATTTGGAAATAGATTTTAATAGATTTTCGAATATAGTCGTTGAAATGAGTTGCCAATGAATGGTGCGATTTTTTATGACCAACAGAATTAAGCAGATCTTGTTTAAAACGAAACGTACTTGGGGCGCGGATGCATTTATGAGACTTTGAAGAGGTTATAAATATTTGTGCAGTTAAGTAAATCGCCAAAAAAGAAGGAAGGAATTTAAGAAATTCGCAAATGATTGTTGTTCGAGAAAGTGAGTAAGTGATTAAACATGTTGCCGACATGTCGTCGATATGGCTGTCTTTATCGATGGATAGATGTCTGTCAGTCCACAGCATAGATATGCTAATTTCAGACACAATTTTACTTTGCAACAACAAGTGTAGAAAAATCAATAAAAAAACAAAAAAAAATAAAAAATATAAAAAAAAACTACAAGATTTTATGATAAAATCCTAAAACATTCTAATTTGCATGAGATGTTCGACAGGATATGTTTTTGTGGTTGTTGTACGCTATTTCACTGGCACTTGTCCAGGATAACACAAACAACAAGGACTATCTTAAAAGCACAACAAGCTCAATAAACAAATTTCTATCTTGTTTTATTTTTTTTTTTTTTGTGTATTTTTATTACAACAAAAGCTGCAGGAAGCAAATAACAATTGAGATTTTACAAATGTGTTGATCCTGTAGTTGTGCAGCATCCTGAGCAGCTTAAATGCTTGCTGGTATTGTGTACTTGCAAAAAAAAAAAAACATTTTTTGCATTTCAAAAAAAAAATAGCTAGAAATTCTTCAAGAAATGCGAAAATTGCTAAACACTCAAAGGGAAACCGAGCTGCTTTGTGCAACCAGCATTGGACGTAGTTCTATCAATTCACGACAGAAAAACAGACAGACAGTCAGCCCACCCACATGCCGGATATGCCCATCATTGTAATAGTCGTAATCATCGTCATCAGCCATGTGCATCAGACATCGATTTAATTTTATTTCACAGTCCAGTCTTACGAGGTTTTTGCAGACACGAGCCAAGCCACCAAGTACCAAGAAAACGTAGTTTCTTAGCCATCTCTTTTAAATTTAATTTAAACTGTTTGCGCAGCAATTAGCATTGTTTCTTTTAAAAGCATTTAGAAATAATTTGAATTTAATTGTCGTAATAAACACTTACAAAATTCTCGATGTTGCATCGGGAAAATGTCAACTAGAGTATGGTCCCCTTATCTATGTCTCATCGTTGCAAATTAGTAATCGTAGTACATTACAAGAATTTGGAAAGGTACATATTATTAAAAAATTATATATATAAATTATATATATAATTATATATATAAATGCTCTCCCAAACATAATTTGGCAGGCATTAAATATATCTTTGGAGCTTTATGGAAACAAAAGTATTATTGCATTGCCAAACATTATTATAATTAAAAGCAAATATATTTTTGTTTTCGTTCAAACATATTTATGTTCAGAATGAATCATTTGTATGGCTGTGCGATTAATCGTTGTAACGGAAATTCGATTAATCGCAATCACGATTAATCAACTATTCGATTAATCGTATTTTTCAATTAACCGAAAATACGATTAATCGGTTAATTATAACTTTCAATTAATTAAAATTCAAATAACTTTTATTTGAGAACATAGTCTACATAGTTTACAAAACTACATAGTCTACAAAAAATATACAAACAAAAATTTTGTTTTTTATTCAAAAAAATTTAATTTAAATTACAAATACGTAGCAATTAGGATGTCATTATTTAAACCCATGCCAAAAATAATTAATCGTATTTCAATAAACCATATTTCTGATTATGGTTTATTCAAATACGATTAATTAGTAGCCGCGGTAGCTCAGTGGTTAGTGCGTTGGACTGCGAGCTGAAAGGTCCCCGGTTCAAGCCTGTACTGGGGCTAACAACATCTTTTCATAGAAACATTTTTCTATACCGCGCTACCTCTCGGCAGTAAATGGCAAACCTACGAGAGTAAAAAAAAGCTCTCACCCGCCGTTCGGATTCGGCAATAAACTGTAGGTCCCACCACTTTGAGTACAAATATAACACGCACAGCTCAAAATGGTGAGAGAGCTCGGTCTAAGTTCTTATAGAGCTGTAGTGCCAAACTACTATTATTATTATATTTCTGATTAACCGTTTAATCGTTATTTTGATTAATCAAAAAATCTGTTTAACCGATTAATCGTATTTTATGTTAATCAAAAAATACGATTATTTGAATAATTGATTAATCGTGATAACGATTAATCAGACTTCTTGGTAAAACGATTAATCGCACAGCCCTAATAATTTGAACGTCTTGCAAACATATATGTGTTTGAATGTGAAAAACATAAACATACGGATGTTTACATTTCATGTTAATGTAAAAAAAGTAAATTTAATGCTAATATTTTTTTTAAACAATATTCTTTTTTTCCATTTTTTTTTTAAATTACTCTTTATTTTTATTTATATTATATAATTATAAACTATTATTTTTTATTACATATCTTTTACTTATACTTAATTATTTTATTTCCATCTCTAGTTCATATTTATAATGTAATTAGATTTTACTCCTAATATTTATATGGTAATTTCGAATAACGTTATACTTACATTCAAGCATATTCAAACAAATCTTTTCTATCCGCAAAAAAAAGGGATCCAACAAACATAATTTGGCAGGCATTATGTCTCGTCATAGCGCTTAGTGTGCCAAAAGTTGAGGTGAACAAAATGTTGTTACCATAAGTAAAATGTCGTGTTTGCAACTGCATGCAAGTGGTTGTGGCAATCAAGAGTTATTCGTGTTAACATTCTACATCTTTGGAATTTTATGCAAGCAAAAGTATTTTTGCATTGCGAAACATTATTATAATGACATCCAAACATATTTATATTTTTGTTCAAATATATTTATGTTCAGAATGAATAATTTGACACGTTCTTGCAAACATATATATGTTTGAATGTTAAAAACATCAAATTCTGCAAAATGTTTGCGGATTTTTTGTGTAGAAGTTTGGTATATAAAACATTAAATCCACCCTGTAAAGACCGACGAAATCAAAGAGTGAAAAAGAATAATATAAAGAATTCTTCAATATGATGTACAATGTACATTGTACGTGTTAATTATGTATCTTGTATTAATGAATGCTAGTTTTCATTATTATAATGATTCGTAGTCATTAAATCAATTAGATAAAAAAACATTGATTAATATTAAGAATGGTTATCAATAAATCATGGTTTGAAAAACGAAATTCTTCAAAATGATGAACCTTTCCGTAAATGTATTAACTTCTATTTCATGTGAAATAACTCTATCGATTTGCGTATAAATATCACTTTTGCCAATATATGCCTCTATATAAGCACTTATATTTATTTAATATCAAATACAAAATAAAATTTGTTCGCCTATAATTACCACTGAAATATTAAATTACTATAGCATATTTTTTTTATATAAGGGTTTTATATAACAAAAAATAATAGTAAAATAAAACTGTATTTAAACACTACACATTTAACATATGCGTGTTCGCATGTTAACGTCTGACTATTGTTTAATAGTGGAAATTTACAGTTTTTTTACAAGAGCCAACATGTTTATGAACTTTGCAGGTCACGAGACACCAGCCTCCCAACACATGATATACCCGTTGGTTATCCTGAACACTGTTATTATTTATGTAAATATATAATACTTAATGATAATATTAAAAAGTACAAAATTTTAAACGCTAAATAAATAAAAACTCATGTTAACGGCAACATGTCTCGTCGTGGCGCTAAGTGTGCCAAAAGTTGAGGGGAACAAAATGTTGTTACCATAAGTAAAATGTCGTGTTTGCAACCACATGCAATTGGTTGTGGCAATCAAGAGTTATTTGTGTTAACATTCTACACATAAAATGTAGCGAAATTAATGCAATTTTAAATGAGTTTAATTGAAATCAATACGTGAATACAACTTCTGGAAAATACAAATTCTGATCTAATAATACAAACTCAATGCAGCGTCAGATTATGTATAACTGTTGAATAAAATAAAAGCACTGTACTAGAATTTAATTCGTCGTATGAAATAAATAATCGTCTACTTCTTTTTTCAGAATTAAATTTATATTTTATATTAATAAAAATTTATATTTATAAAACAAAATATTGTTACAAAAATTCGGTCTACGGAAAACTGTTCTACAAATTCGTATCTCTGGATTGCGGGCAAAATAAAAACACTCTTTTGTTTGGTTTACATTATAACAATTAACTTTATTAATTCACTTTAATAAACAACTTTACTAATAACAAATTCGAACAAGTGCTTGACATTTATCAGACGAGATGCACTCAACCACTTTACAATCACTACTGAAGTGCTGTGCCTCAGATGCGGCACCCTTATATACTTCGACACGTTTCGTAAAGCTTCGACATGTTTCGAGAACCTTCTACTCATTTCGTGAATGACGCATACTATTGGCATCTCATTGGCACTTATGTGTTTTAATGTGCTGATCATCTATCTCTTTCTCGCACATTGTCTCAGTACTCTGAATGATCTTCCGTCTCTTTCTAAAACATTGCTTAGTGCGCTGAATTGTCTTGCTTCTCAATTATTATAGTTGATTGCTTGCACTATGGGGCAAATTACCTCTTTTCATAGCAATATGATTTAAGAAAATTGTCACAAACTTACCTTATCCATAAAATGTGCATAAGTGCATTTAAAACACACTTCAAAACATTCATTTCATTTCAAGACATGTACTGTCGCCTATTCTTTGCTTGAAAATCAATGAAAATGTTGCTCACAACAACAAAGCACAAGTAGTGTCAAAACAAAATACAAACAAGATGTAGTTGTAGTGAAGAGGTCTATCTATAATGATGTACAACAAAAATTCAAATACTGAAATGAATTGCTTATCACACTGACTACTCAGTGCATATTACATTTTTTTACCATTCTTACTCTAAGGAATTTTTCATTAATATTAAAATATAGAAAAATTCAACAAGTGTAAGAAACTCATATAATACTTTATAAGTTTTTTTATTTATTGAACATTTTTTCATTATTTAATCTGTTCAAAAAAATTATTTTTTTTTAATTTTTGCTTTTCGATCAATGCATAGTTTTTCTAGTACAATTTTTTTTTCTTTGAAATTATGTTTGTTGTAATTTTTATAAACACATAAATACCGATAAAAACATAACTGCCGTCGAACGTCGAGAGGCAGATTTGTTGTTATTTTCAGTGTTCGTCTTCTCACTCCTTATTCGTTGTGTTCACTCGTTGCGGACACTGTAGTGTCAATTGTTTTTGTTTTTCAAAACATTGAATGTCTTGAAAAAAAATGTATTGACACTACTTAACACCAATGAAACAAATACTGCAATGAAGTGAAGTCGTTGGCGAGACTTCACTATAATACCGTAGACTGTAATTGCAAAATGCACTAAATACTGTAGAGTGCAGTAGTGCATACAGGGAACATCAAATGCAATTGTGCAGATGTCTATTTCAAACGTTTCGTTGGCTCTTTGAATTGAACTGAAACAAAAATTGTAGTCACAGGATATTCAAACGGTTTTAAAACGAATTGTAGACGATATCGTAGTCGCAGGGAAAACCATGACTTTGGGGTTAATGTTTATCTGATAAATTGCAAATATCGATACTATATATTCGATAGTGACAATCGAATTATATTTAATAATACTAATCGATAGTCGATAAAATATTAATCGATAGTCAATAGAATTTTAAACGATTTATATTAATCGATAGAATGTTAATCGATATTTAGACCAATTCAAATTCCGAAACGTATTTAAACATTTTAATACGGATGCAAATAAACGGAAATACTTAAATTTCTGCTATTTTGTATTATTCTGTAAACAATTAGATCGTAATATATATTCAAAAATTTAATAGCAATGCTACTATGCGATTTCATTGTGTTTTCAAGCAGCCTGCTATAGAATGTCAAACTTTTCAAATAAAATGCCGGAACCAAATGAAATGGAAGCGGAAATGCATTTTGTTTCAAGTGTGTGCAAAGCCACTAAGCTGCGTCTAAGACGTCAGAAGACGACGACGACACAGTTGAAGTTGTAGTTGGAGGTGATGGCGGCAAAGTCGCTGACGACGACGACGACAATGACTGGCGGTCAGGCAACCGCAATGTAAATGTGTGCGTTCCAATGGCAGGCAGTAGAAGCAGCTGCAGTTGCTGCAAGGCTAACGGTCAATTTGCACACATGCAGCACACACAAATCGTTGATTTATGGGCGACCAGTGTAAACAAGGATGTGTCAAGGATATGGCGGGTGCGAATATTTGCTTTTGTTAACAAATGGGGCAGGCTGTAGTCGGTGGGGCAAGACTATGGTGTTGTTTATGTATGAGTGTAATTAAATCAATCACAGATTAAAAACATGACGTCCTCCTTATTTTTGAAATTACTATAAATGACTCCCACATATTTGTACACTTTTACAACCGAAATTTAATAAAATATACGAACAGTAAATTCACTTAAGTCCTTAAAATATCCTTAATAAATTCAATTACTTAAATGAAGAATTTTATTTGACATTTTATTGTCAAGTACTTTGGGCGCGTCTATTTTATTTCATTTACACGTCGCTGCCATGGACGACATTCGTCTGGAGGACAATTGTCTTGGGCCACACTGCCGGCCTGGTGTCCTTTTTGCTATGCACCGCGGCAACTTGCAATGCAAACTAATAAAATTGTAAAAACGAAATTTTATTAGCAACACCAGGCAATTGCAATAACAACAAATACAAGTGTCAGTGTCGTCCACCAAAGAATTGCGTTTTGGCCACGACTTAAGTTGCAGCAGCAACAACTCGATTGAACTCCACGCAAAGTGGCTGTGCAGAATGCAACACGGGCTTTGAGTTGTTGCTACGTTGCGGTGATAAAATTCTTCCTCATCATCTCTTATTCTTCTTCAATAGGTTTCTTATATTCCTAGAGGGAAAGTTTAATATTAACGTGCTTGCAACAGGCAACGGCAGTCGAACATGACGCAGAGCAACAGCAGCAACGACATCAGTAATAGCAGCAGCAGTTTTTGCGTTAGTTGTGCCGTAAATTATGTTAGAGTTTCATTTACTACACTTTTTGATATTCTTCTTCTATTTTTATTTAAGAAACCTATAGTCAGGCCTTTCAGACTTTCATATCACACAAATACAGCATCTTTTTCAAAATACCCCAGACAAACTTTTTGGCGCGGTCGAAACAGATTAGAAATATTTGTTTAAAATTTTACACACAGACAAAGGTGGAGTTTGTATCACAAGTTGCCTATTTTCTGTCCGCTTCCAAAATATGCCGTGAATCTGCCATTAAAATTTGGCAACCTGCCTTTATACTTCCCAAAATATTCCATTTATCTGTGTGTTTGGCGGAAATATGCACGAAATATTAATAAAAAAATGCCAGATATTTTGTCTTGGGTACCTGACAAAACATTAGAAAAAAATGTTGGCAGTGTCGAAGCAGTTTACAAACATTTTTTCGACCTATTCCAAACAGACAAAGGCGGACTTTGTACCACAGACTGGCTGTTTTCTGCCCGTTCCCAAAATATGCCGAGAATCTGCCATTCAAATTAAAAATGTACACCCTGCTATACACTTCCCAAAAAATTTCATTTATCGGTGTGTTTGCCGGAAATATGCACGAAATATTCCAGAAAAATGTTCTCTCGGGATGTTTGGGTGGTTCAAGACAGTTTAGAAGCAGTTTTTCGACATATTTCAAACAGACAAACGCGGAGTTTGTATTACAAGCTGTCTGTTTTTTTGCCTGTTCATAAAATATGCCATGCATCTGCCATTAAAATCCACCATTAAATTTCGTTTGAAATGACGGTATTAGTGTCAAGCAACGGAGGTGGTGCATATTTTTACAAATTAACCAACACTCAGGGAATGCCCCATATTTGAGCAATGCACAGTATAGATCGTATAAAATTTCATGTGGAGTTTTGTCTTGAATATTCCAATATTAAAAATGTGGTAAGAAATAGACGCAGCGGATTGTTCCGCAAACGTATCGTGCGACTGAAAATTAAATTATCTCTTTAATGCGTGGTTCTATTGAGAATCAATTGAACTACGAAGGGGTGGGCTTGGTTCCATGCCCGAATAGAACGAGAAAAAACACGACCTAATGGAATCAGTCCATGTATTTCCCTCAAACACTTAACATTGTAATACCTATAAAACAGGCTTACACACCCGATGGTTTTTCGGTTCTCAAGAGAACCAAAAGTTCATGAAATATTTTCGTCCCCTATTAAATATATTGCACGACGGTATACCAAAGCAGATTTGGAAGTCCCTGTCGAAATGTGCGAATTATATTCCATCTTACGCCAAATATATGTGGTTAGACAGTGCATAAGTCAGATGGGGTGAAGTAAGTTTTACACCGTAAAAATCCAAGACTATTTCCCACTTCTTTAGACACATCAAATATGTGATCATTCCAACGAAGATAACATTGAATTGATATGTCCGAAACATCAAGAGCAGTTGACTCTGCAATATTCACAATACCCATATTAAGTAGCGTCGGTAGCTCGTCTGGTTAGTGCGTTGTACTACGAGCAAATAGTCGCTGGTGCGTTCGATTACGAGCCGAAAGTTCTCTGGTTCGATCCCCAGTGACTGCCAACATCTTATTCATAGAAAACATTTTTCTATGCGATGCTACCTCTCGGCAGTAAATGGAAAACCTACGAGAGTAAAACATTGCATATGAAAAGCTCTCACCCGACATTTGGATTAGGCAATAAACTGTAGGTTCCCCCAATTTGAGAACAAATATAACACGCAGAGCTCAAATGGTGAGAGAGCTCGGTCGAAGTTCTATACAGGACTATAGCGCCAAACTATTATATTATTTGTCATATTAAGGGGAGGAAGGGGTGAGTCCATTATTTTGAGAGATAGCAGACAACATTGTGTCTTGTTTGTATTCAAATCAACTATATTTAAAAGATCCCACTCGGAGATTGTTTTAAGGTCGCTATTTCTCCCAAGATATTGGGCGCTTTTTGAACGAATATGAATGACAAATGTTACTACCATCTGCAAAAGATCTAAATTGTCTAGGTCAAGCCAGCAAAAGCTGACTACAACTAAGAACTACTTATTTATCATACCAATGAACACTCTGACATCACTGAATCTAGTGTAATTCCTACACACCATTTAGGGATAAACTGCTAATCGATTTGTTGACTCTAATGTGTCATACTATTTTCTAATACAGCCGGGGACTTCATTATGGCCTAGGTCTACTGGTTCTCCACCGCTTTTCAAAACTTGCTGAGAAACGAACAGGAAAGTTCAGCAAAATGTTATATAAAAGAAGAACAAGAAGAAGAAGAAGGATAAGGAGGAGGAGAAAGGTTTAAACCTGTTCGAGAATTAGTTTTAGCATAGTTTCATACGTCTGAATTTTAACTACTGACATATCGTCGGTGATACTGCAATATCGCCCATCTACATTTTCGAATACCTCTTACAAAATGAGTTTTACAGAAGAAAGTAAAACTGTTCTGCGTCTATATTCTGCACGTATTTCATCCAAAATTAAGTATGTCATAATTTATAATGGAATTAATCTAATTTATCCGTTCAACATATCATTTAAAACCGGGTTATACGACAAAATTAGGCGTACTTTTCACTTGTATTTATGCGGTTTTGCAGTATCGTCGACGATATAAAGTTTTCACCCCCAAGTGTCAAAATATTATAATTAATGAATGAACATAATTAAAGTCGTATTTAATAAAATAAATATTTTTACAAGACATTCAATATTTATGATCAAAATTTAAAAATGTAATGGACCCGACCTAGAGCACTGTGTAGTGCTCTCTCAAACCTATGTAATTTTGTGAGATATATGTGTGTGTGTGTTTCTTTTAATAAGCTGACGAAAAAGCCATGAAACATTTCATCCATCAGAGCGCAGCCCTGTCATTTTATAATTTCTCACTGCATTTTACTCCTCAATGCATTTACGAAAACATTGCAAAGCACATCAAACAGTGCAGCATATCGTGTATCGTAACCGGAAAAAGCAGCAGAACCCGGAACCTGGATCCATGATATCCCAGTAGAAATTGACAGATTTGATGACAAGAGCAATAATGATAAATCAAGAACATTGTGGAATTTCATTATTGATGTACACAGAAAAAAAAATTACATCATATTGATGAATTCCGTTCTTCAAACATGATTCATTGTATTGAAGAGCCATTCATAATATTAATGACTAACGCCATCAATGTTATGAATGCTATCATAAATATGAAGAACGCATGGTAACTGTCGAAAAAGTGTTCTTCAATATGATGAACTGTATGTGAAGAATACGTTTCATCATATTAATGAACCAATATATAAAATAACACATATGTTCTTTATATTGAAGAATGCTGTTCATTAAACATATTTTTTTTCGTTCATGTTTTGCCGTACTTCTCAATTCTCAAGTAGTTCTTGTGTGTTATATCTTCTATAATGCTTGCTCGACATGCATAAATTAGTAAAATGTTTTATAAAATATTTATAATAATTACAACTTTTTGTTAATAAAATTTATATTTAAAAAATATATTTTTGAAAAAAAAAATTTCAAACAAATTTTTTTTACGAACAATTTTTTTTTTTTTTCGTACAAATTTTTTTTCGATAAAATTTTTTTCCCACTTTTTTTTCGACAAATTTTTTTGTTTTCGAAATTTTTTTTTTCGAAAAAAAAATTTTTTTTTGAACAATTTTTTTATGTCCAAAATTTTTTTTTTGGATAATTTTTTTTCGAATTATTTTATAATTTTTTTTTTTTTTTTTTAAATATTTGGAACAAATTCATCAATATGACAATTCAAATTCATTGCATTGAATATTTTGTTCATATATATAATGAATACATTCATTAATATGTCATTTAATGAACGGTGGTATCAATATGATGAATCTGGTAGTTGGTGAAAAAATTCATAATATTTATGAATAAATTCATCATATTGAAGAATTTTTTTTTCTGGCATAAATCACTTTCAATACATCCACAGATATCTATCAAGGTTTTTATGACAATCCGTCATTGATGACTTGTCAACTAACTTTTGAAGACAAATCATATTAACACACCAAAATGACAACATTTATCACAATATACATGATACTATCGTGGACATCATCTATAAAATTATGTGTAACATAACATATATGAAATCTTTCATCGAAGAGTAGTCCATGAAAAATGCACCCCTGACATTTTTAATGGTAGATCATTCATAAAGTGTTCCAAATTTGTATGAAAATGTCATCAGTACTTTACACAGTGAAAATCGGTGGTTCGTATTGAACTGGGTAATTATCGAGAAAGTATTGCTGACTTTTCCCACTGGGTACAAGTACGCTTTTCCAAATGTGTGTGTCATGCAAACGGTGTGATCAGCCATAAAGTATGCAGCAAAGTACGCGTTGCTGCCTGTGTGAAAATGTAATAAATTCTTTTTAGAAAAATTCTTTACACACAGCCAACAGCAAATTGAAATGGTATGCAGAGGGAAATGGATAATGTTCCCAATGCAACATTGGCCTCAAGTCTTAAAATATACGCAAAACTTAAAGAAAACTAAAGTGATACAGCAGAGAAAAACGCTGGTCGCAATGTAAACGTCAGACGTCCGGCTGTCATGTCGTCGCCTTCGATTCAGTTTCATGTGTCCTTTGTGCTCTTTGCATAAGTTATGCAGCACAACACTGAGCTCTTCAACGTGTTAGATGGCAACGCGTCGTCGCACTTCACATTATTGCATCCTTGGAGAACAGTTTGATGGTCGAATTATTTGGGATGATAAGCGGCATGTTAAGATTCGGGTAAGTGGCAGGTTTATCGCATTTATTCGTGCGCGAAATTGCAACAAATGGAAAGCGTGCGAATGTCTGCTGAATGAATGAAAGAACGAACGAATGAATGCAGTTTTCGCAGACGACGAAAGCACAAATACCGTGGCACGTCACTCATGAAGGCTACTGCGGTTTTGGTCTCTTGGCGTAAGTGTCAGCAAACCGCAAGTGAAAATGTCGAGGACATGTTGTGTACATGACCGCGGATTAGAAATACACCAATTGATTTATGGCTGACGGTAAAGTTTTTTTTCCAATATGTAATGAGGATTAAAAAACAGAAATAATCGAAATTAGTATCAGTATTTTTCAGAGGGAAAGTTTATTTGTAGTGTTTGTGTTATATTAAGTAGGTGTTGATGTACATAAAAAAATCTATTTTTGGCATTTTGAATAAAGACAGAAAAGTTATTTGTTAAGGTTTGTTTACACGATATATAAAATTGCTACAGATAAAGAAAAAAAATCTCATAGAGTTGTGTAAACACTCTTGCTAATTTCTCTATCGTGCACTTAGAAAAAATTCCTATTAAATTGGTCTATAGAACAGTTATTGGTTTAATAATATACAAAAAATTAATATTTTCATACAAACACAAAAACAATTTTATAGTATTTAATAGTATTTTGTAGTATTCAATGGGATTTACCTATTAAAATAATAATTTATCCTATTGACTAATTTTAATAGCAAAAAACTATTGATTTTATAGTATTATAGTATTTTTTTTTTACAGTACAACCTAACCTATTTAGAACAAATAATTATATATAGGTTAGGTTAGGTTCTGAAGGGTATGTGATGGAGGTGCTATCACTTCCACTCCGAGACCAATGGTCCATTGTGATTCTATTCCAGTTGAGTGCCAGAATCAGAAGCATTATTTATGACTTATTACTAGAGAACCAGTTCGTGTTCATGATGAAACGTAGAAAACTTTGCTGTACTATTCTGGAATCTTCGTCCAATGTATTTTAGGCCTCGCTTAAATACCGGGAAATCATTCCCCAAAATATTGCTATGTCCGGGGTCCCCGCAGAGTCTGTTTGAGTGGTGTCCTACACGGATAGAAAAGATTTGTTTGAATATGTTTAAATGTAATTAAAAAGTAATACGAAATTACCATACATGCATTAGGAAGTAAGTGTAATTAAGTGTAATTAAATTATAATCGAAATTGAATTTATTTTTGTTCACTATTACTTGGCAATTTACTTGTTTAAAACTATGTTTCGAAACACAGAAAATGCTAATCAAATCTAAATACAACGTATGTTCGCAACGCTCGTCTTAATTGGATAATTTATCGACTGACGAAGTTGACAAAGTTGTGCTGTATTTTCTACCTACGCCATCTTTTGCCATCGTTTGAACATATTAAAAACAAACAAAAAAAGAAATAGGATTTAAATAAATGTATTCTTGCAACATTCTTCCTGTATACATATAAAACATATATATATATAAAAAATCTTCAATATGATGAATTTATTCATAAATATTATGAATTTTTTCACCAACTACCAGATTCATCATATTGAGGCCACCGTTCATTAAATGACATATTAATGAATGTATTCATTATATATATGAACAAAATATTCAATACAATGAATTTGAATTGTCATATTGATGAATTTGTTCATAATATTTTTTCAAAAATATTTTGGACAAAAAAAAAATGTTTCAAAAAAAAAATTAAAAAAAAAAAATTTCGAAAAAAAAATGTTCAAAAAAAAAAATCGAAAATAAAAATTTCAAAAAAAATTTTTTTTTTTCGAAATTGTTCAAAAAAAAATTTGTTTGAAAAAAAAATTTTTTTTTTTAAATATAAGTTTTTATAAGTATAACTTTTTATTAACAAAAAGTTGTAATTATAATAAAAATATTATAAAACATTTTACTAATTTATACATGTCGAGCAAGAATTATATAAGAAATAAGACACAAGAACTACTTGAGAATTGAGATGTACGGCAAAACATGAACGAAAATAAAATATGTTGATATAAATTTGTTTTAATGAACAGCATTCTTCAATATGAAGAACATATATGTTGTATTTTATATTTTGGTTCATTAATATGATGAAACGTATTCTTCACATACAGTTCATCATATTGTTCTTCATATTTATGATAGCAATCATAACATTGATGGCGTTAGTCATTAATATTATGAATGGCTCTTCAATACAATGAATCATGGTTTGAAGAAGGGAATTCATCAATATGATGTACATTTTGTTTCTGTGTACGAAGTTGGCACTCGTTGAGCAGAATGTTCTACCCACGTCTCTTTTGTCGTCGTTTGAAGTATGTATAGTGTCATTTTAAACATACTGATGTTTGAAAACAAAAAAAAAATCAATTCTTGTATATAAAGTTGACACTCGTTGATCGGCATTTTCTGCGTACGTGTCGTTTGTTGTTCGTTGAGAAAACGTGTTCGCGTCGGTAATAATTTTGTTATTTGTAAATTAAATAAATTTATGATGTGTGTTATAAAAATTACTAATAGTAACAGAGTGTGAAAAAACCACAAATAAAAATCAGTGTTTCGATTTTCAAACAGAATTTGGCATGTTTTTTTACAAAAGCCTCCGTGAATTCCTTGCCTACGCTATGTGCTGTACTGAGATCAACTGTAACTGTACCAAATATAAAGCGAGCCTGGATCGTCTGGTTTAGCGTCTGCTGGTGCAATTGTGCATTCATCGATGCTGTCACTTGTACTTGCAGTTTTAAACCAATTATTTATTTATGCATTTAAAAATTTGTATATGAATTCAATTATTATAAGTTCCCACTGTGCATGTTTAAAGATTTTTAATAAAAATTAATAAAAAAACAACATTTTATTTATTATTTTATTTTCAGGATTTTTTTCCAAAAATATTTAAATATGTTTCTATGCAAAAATACTACTATTTGTACTGAAACAACTGATATGTTTCACTGGAAACATATTTATATTCATATCGTTCAAAATCATGTTTTATTTTGAACATATTTATGTTTCGGTTCAAATATTTATTTTATTTGAATGTAGTAATTATTATGTTTCCATTAGAACATACACAATTTTAAGGGGCAACATTAAAATGTTTCCATGATATTATAATGTAAGTCAGAGCTCATTACAACACTGTTCAAGTTTCAATACAACCCTGTTTACAAATGATTTATCAGTCAATTATATATTATGTTTACATAAATTTCCAAACGTACATGTTAATGCCTGAGATTATGTTTGGGAGAGCCCTATTTTTTGCAGCGTATATGGACAATAGAGCTTTTCGGCAGTTTGATACTGACCTAGATTTGATTGTGTATGACGTTGTCAATTTTATAACAGCTTGGTTATCCCATAGCTTTCATTATATTTGCTAATCTATGCTGCTCTTTTCTTGAAAGACGTTGCATTTGTTTGGAATACTAAAGGACTCCTGTATTTGTAGATCTTTCGAATAGAAATCTGTTTCTAGTTGCATTTTAAAGTCATCGATAAAAACGATAATTCTTGACCTGTGGTGACTCTGCCAACTCTGCTTGGAAAGAGATTTGATGTGACTATGTTGAAGTCATATTTTGAAGTAATTCTGTCTGCTTTGCCCGATAGGCACACGCACTCTTCCAAGATCGCTGAGTGTCCACATTGTGTCTACTTAATCAATTTGGATTCCCTTAATCGCAGATCATTGATGCGCAGCCCTTTATGCACCATGAAAAGACATTATCCAGAATTTGATGGCAAAGTCAGTAGCGTCGGTCATTATGATTGAAACAAAGTCATTATGATTGAAATTCATTTTCTTTGTTTTTTTTGCAGTAATAAAATTAACAAAACGCTGTTCTTTTCACATCTATTTTACAAACTAAATTCTATGCCATTCACGAAAATACCTAGGTGTTCATGCATTTCTCCCATAAAAGCGCAAATAACTTTGGTCGACGTTGCATATTTATTACACCCTCGTGTCCATTTTATTAGCTGATTTCGTTGACAGTACCAAATAAACCACAATAAATTTCCGACCATCATTAAAATTAGAAAATGCCGCACATTTAGCGTTTTTGTCAAATAATGTGTGTTACGAAAATATGTTATTTATTCGCATAGCTACTTTATATAGTTTGTACCAAATGAATCCCCGAAGAGCGATGCTGTTTAACTAAATCTAATAAATTTGAAACGATTTTTATTACTTTTCAATACTTAACTAAATAGTTGTAAAAGTTCAGAGGGTTATAAATTGTATACGGCTATTTGCATCAGAAAATTAAAGTATATATGCATCACAAAATACATCAATATTATGATTAAATAGAACTGTAAATAAAGTTAGTTTTTCTCTACAAAATATAAAGAAATATAAAGATGAGAATAAAATATTAAATTATAAAATATAGGTACAAATTGTAAAATTTAAAAAATTTGATTCATTGTTTAAATAAAATGAAAAAGGTGGAAAATTACACCGAGAAGAGCAATAAGTACACCTAGGGGGATGTTCCTAACCCAATTTTATACATATTTTATATTTTATACATATTTAATGAATTCATATTTTAACTATATTCATATATTAACTATATAGATACAATTTCTAAACATAGAATATAAAATCTTTTACGAATCAACTAATTTGGATCTCTCGACCTCCATACATTTTGTATAATCATAACCAAATTATTACAGATTGGAGTTTGGATAATTTAAATTTCTTTTATAACAATTTAGTGCAAATGGTAGACGGATAGAAATATTCTCATAAATCATATATTATACACAGAAAAAAAAATCATCAATATGTTGAATTTATTCATAAATATTATGGATTTTTTTTAACCAACTACCAGATACATCATATTGATACCACCGTTCA
Source organism: Dryomyza anilis (assembly GCA_951804985.1). Classification (NCBI taxonomy): domain Eukaryota; kingdom Metazoa; phylum Arthropoda; class Insecta; order Diptera; family Dryomyzidae; genus Dryomyza; species Dryomyza anilis. The sequence continues at coordinate 83,980,928 of OX638132.1, read as the reverse complement.
TTAAATGCCATATTGATGAATATTCATTAAATTTACTCATTAATTAATTAATTCATTATAAATTAATCGCACTATGGAACATCATAGTGAAGAACGAAATATTCAATACAATGAATTTGAATCGTCATATTGATGAATTTGTTCATAATATTTATGAATATAATAATTTTTTACGAATTATTCAAAAAAAAAAATTGTTTAGAAAATATTTCTAAAAAAAAGTTTTGTTGTAAAACTTTTATTTAAAAAATAACAGAAACAAAATTTATTAAACAAATTTTTTATATGTAAAATTTTTTAGTAATTAAAAGGTGTAATTATTAATAAATAAATTTGGTTAATGAACAGCTTCTTCAATATGTTCTATTGAATTATGTTCTTGTTCATTAATATAATGAAACGTATTCTTCATGTAGCCGCGGTAGCTCAGTGGTTAGTGCGTTGGACTGCGAGCCGAAAGGTCCCCGGTTCAAGCCTGGACTGAGGCTAACAACATCTTTTCATAGAAACATTTTTCTATACCGTGCTACCTCTCGGCCGTAAATGGCAAACCTACGAGAGTAAAACATTGCCTATGAAAAGCTCTCACCCGCCGTTCGGATTCGGCAATAAACTGTAGGTCCCACCACTTTGAGTACAAATACAACACGCACAGCCCAAAATGGTGAGAGTGCTCGGCCTAAGTTCTTATAAGACTGTTGTGCCAAACTATATATATTCTTCACATACAGTTCACCTGAAGAACACTTTTTCGACAGTTACCAAGCTATCATCATATTTATGATCGCATTCATTACATGGATGTCGTTAGTCATTAATATTATGAATGGTTCTTCAATACATCAATATGATGTACATTTTTTTTCTGTGTATACATACATTTTTCAAAAATTAATCATGATGTCCAGCTTAGAATAAGGAATCATAATGATTTTGTTTTTATTCATAATATATGATTATAGTAAAAATCAATTAATTGAATAACATTTTGCGTTATGTTTATGTATAATATATTCATGTCATTAATCATTCTGGAATACATTTTATGATTTATTATTAAAATTCCATATATTGTTCCAAAAGCCGTAGCGTGCAGATGGAAAAACAAATCCAAATTATGCGAAACAAAGTAAAAAATATCGAATTTAAAAATATTAAAAGTCAATGGGAAAAGGAACATTTGGTAGGTAAGGAACATAAAAAAATAATGTACAAATACATCATTTCAATATATTTGTCTTATAAATCTCACATTTACTTTCAAATGACTTATTTTTCACTTTATTCACGCACTTACAGTAAAAAATTTTGTCTAAGGCTATACATTGGCTATACATACCCTTTCCACAACCTGCCATTTATATGTGTGTGTTTACGAAAATAAGCCATACAATTTTTTCTCGAGTTTTCTTACGGTTCGAGGTATCCCTCAACTATACTGGTAAGTAACAGCTGGTTACACGGAGGGAAATAAAATTCTAAAACTCGAGAAGAATTCGGTTAGAAAGAAAACTAGTAGAATTTGACTAATATCAATAAAATACTACTAAAATTCAAGAATTTGTCATCTGGATATCAAGAAAGCAAATTGCTTAGTTGTCAAAAAAGTAAACAAACTTTATTCAACTGGATTTTCAGAAGTTAATTTATTGATTATTAAAAACCAAAAAGAACACGCAAAATTGTTTTTGTGTTCATCGCAAAAAGAACACGTGTTCATGTATTGTTGTTTTCATGTATCGATATTGCTCTGTCTGTATGCTTTGTTTTGCGAGGTCGACTTCTGTTTGTTAGTCTGCCTGTCTGTCTGTTGAAAGTAACTAAGCCAAATTTTTCTAGATATTCAGAGATTAAGTTCTTAGGTATCTAAAAAGTAACTAAGTACAATTTGTGTGGATGCCAATTTTTTTCTTCTTAGGTATCAAAAAACGGCATAATATACAATGTTTGCATGTGCGTGTTTTCACGAATAGAACAACAAAGCACAGCCAGGCAAGCGTCTGTGTATGTATGAATGTTAAAGATATAAATAGAAAAAACGATTTTTCCTACGAATATTGGTAAGGTTTTAGTTCGTAAACAAAATTTGAGTTCAATTTTGCATAAATACCAAGTTGATTTCATTCCATTGTTATCTAAATACACTAAATAAGGTTTATACATAACCAACATAAGAGGAGAAAGTGTATAAGGTAAGTAAACGGTTTCAGAATAATATACAGAGATTAAATTAAATAATAATAATAATTAAATAAAATAAACAATTCAATTATATTAAATATTCAAAGAAGTCATTTACTATACAAAAATGCATATAGGTAATAAAGTTCTAAATAAACAATAAATTAACTCGACTATATTTTTTTTATTTTATGTTAGATTCGAAATATTTGTTTTTGGTTACTTTCAACATATCGACAGACAGACACACGAACAAACAGATGGAGCTGACAGACGGACAAAGTAAAACAAAACATAATAGCGACAAAGCAAGATCGAAAAACAACAACTATACGAACACGTGTTCATTAAATTTTGGGACGAAAACAACAACAACATTTTTGATATCTAAGAAATTAATAACTGTGTATACGTTGTGTAAAATAAAACAATTATATTTTAAAAAACGTTATAAGCAAAACGTGATAAAACAGATCAAGTTAAAATTTATTTTTTAAATCAAAAATTATTTGTACATTTTGAAAACTATTGAAAATGAAAAAAATACAAAACTATTTTTGAAAACCAAATACAAAGTTGTTAAAGTTGCAAAGTAGATAAACTGTGATACTACAACTGAATTCAAGACTTATTCTACTTAGTTATTTTTTTGATACCCAATAAATTAATAACTGAATCCAAGAATAATTCTACTTAGTTACTTTTTTGATACTTAAGAAATTAATAACTGAATCTAAGACTAATTCTACTTAGTTACCTTTTGACAACTAAGAAAATCCATTTCTTGAAATTAAGAATTTTCCGGTTTAGCTGAATATCACTCCGTATACTTCTTGATTCCTTCTGGATTTTAGAACTTTTTTCCCTCCGTGTAGTGGACTCTTTTTTAAACCTATCTATATATATATATATATATATATATATATATATATATATATATATATATATATATATATAAAACTCTTAGTCCAACAATTAGAAAAGCAAAAACAAAATCAAAAAGCAAAAATCAAACTCAAAAGCACAAAACCAAAGCAAAAACACAAAAACAACAGCAAAATAAAAACAAACAAAAAATCGATGGAAAAAGAAAAACAAAAGCAAATACACAAAATAAAACAAAAACAGAAAATCAAAATCAATATCAAAATCACAAAGCAAAAACACAAACAAAAGCAATAAAACAAAAAAAAATAACAACAGAAAACATACAAAAAACACAAATAAAAGCTATAACACAAACCCAAAACACAACATCAAAACGCAAACTGAAAAATACAACATAAAACCACAACAACAACAAAAACCCAAAAACAAAAGCAAAAACAGAATCAAAAAACAAAATCAAAACACAAAAACATAAAAGCAAAAACACAAAATCAAAGACACAAACAAAAGCAAAAACACAAAATCAAAAACACAAAATCAAAAACACAAAAGAAAAAACATATAAGCAAAATCAAAAACAAAAGCAAAAATACAAAACTAAAAACACTTAAAAATGAAAAGCAAAACTCGCAAAACCTGTTCCATATCCTTGCATTCACAAAATTTTTGCACGAGTTGTACACGGATCCAGATAGTTCTGAATAAAATCATGACTCTTTTTATAATGTAAATTTTTCTCAGCGATCACTTATTATATTTTTAACATATTTTTATATTTGAAACAGTGAATAAATATAAAAATACATATTAAATTACATATTATATTAAAAGTCAGAATACAATCTCCCGAATTAAATAAGAGCTGCAATAACCCAAGAGGAAAGAATTCCCCATTTCTGAGTTTTTTTTTTTGTGCAGTAAACTTAATTCAACTATTTAAACTTGACTCTACCAATATGAACAAAAAAAATGTATATTCACATATGTGTTTCATGCAAGTTAAATGTCAAATGCGTTTATAATGTGAACTTTATTTTATTCAACATTTTTCGACTACTTTTTTGCCATTTCGTTTACTTAAGCAACTTTTTATGGGGGGGAAAATGCGACTTTGGCATATTATGCAAATACCGTATGCTTTGAAGTAGAAATTCAAATTTTCAAACTAAATATAATCTCATGAAAATGATGTTAACAGCATTTAATTTAAAGTTTTACTTAGTTCAGAGTCATACAAATAAATAAATTCTACTTCGAAATAATGTGGTAACTAAATGACATTTTGTGGTTGCTTCAGACACCAGACAAAAATGAAAATTCCTTCATATCGGCAAAATTACAGCAACTTGGGTCATTTCGATAAATCCAATGCAATACTACTTCCATTCTTTACACAATTCAATTGAACTTTAGTCATCAGACTTGAATGTCTTTTTGTCTGTTCGGGTTCTACACACAAATCGTCACAAGTGGAATGTAGGACATCTTCTGATAAATCATCGAGAGGGTGGAACAAAAAAAGCAAGGCGTCAGCAAAATTCAGCATAGTGTGATATCAAAGTGTTTGAGAACAAGATTACCTGGTGCCACTTTCAGAAACTGAAATACGAAACGAAAACGCAAAAAAAAGAGAAAACAATGAAGCGGAAGTCATCATCAGCATCATTTCTAGCAGGAATCGAATGCAAAATGTGTAAAGTTTTGTTGATATTCGTCTGCTCGGTGTGAAGCTTAATAAAGATTAAAAGAAATCAAAACCAGTTATTAATTTTTGAACTTCCCTTTATCAAAGTACCGGGTACTTACTTCTACTTAATCGTTACAACCTAACCCTAATTGCACCTTGTTGACTGCACTTCGCTGCCTTTTTAAACTCATTTCCGAGTTTTTTGCACTTGTCGTGGATGTTTTTGGTTTTTGTGTTGTCAACCTCAACAACAATAACAGCACCTCAACAACAGCAACATTACCAACGTTCAACTTTTCTTGTTAAGCAGAGTTTTTTTTCTCTTATTTTTTATTTCTCATGCTTTTTTTCATGGTGCTAACTTTTTGCGTTTCAAGTTTTTAACGACACCCGGCGTATTTTGACATTAGCTGACTTTGAAAAAAAAAAAACAAACTGAACTCCGTTTAACACCTCAACAACAATTGTTGCTCCGTAGTCGACATTAGCAGATTTTGTGCGACGAAAACTTTGTGATTTTTCACGTTTTCACTGTGGAAATCTGTTGTTAATGTGGGTTTATTTACGAAATTTTATTAATAAAATTATGCAAAGTTCTTTGCAAAACTTCAACTAATACAAAGAATCTAAGACAATTCTTAGATTGTCTTTTAATAATTACGTGGTAAAGTATTCAAAATATAACTACTTTTGTTTAGCACAATTGTTGTATACAGAGTTCTATAAATTGTGTAGTTTGAAAATTTAAAATATATACTGGAATTCTTAAATTGTATACTTAATTTTACTTATTCAAAAAGTAACAAACCAAAAAGTAGCTGCAGCAACGAATTATATGTCTTTTGTAAGTCGAAGTATTTAGAAGGGTCTAACTTTCCACTTTTTAAGGCATACTAAATCTGCATTTGTGGATTTCAGGATTCCAGAAATCACATCTATAACTTCAAATGGCTGTAAATCATAAATAAAACGTTGTAGAGGTGTCAAAGTCTGCACAAATTTTGGGAATTTTAAAATTAAAATAAAATTTCGTAAATCTTTCATATCTTCTATTTAATAGTGGATTTTATAATGGTTTCAATGTAGATTGCTTACTGCAAAATTCATTAAATTCGGTCTAGCGCACACTGGTCCAGAAATCAATTTTAGTAAGTAAAAATTCATAATTTTTTTTTATAGATAAAAACAATGTAAGTGGATTTTCTTATAGTTAATACTTTAATTAATTAAGGAATATATATTGTACATAAAAATACAAAATACTAAACTAAATTCTGGTTTAGAAAATTTCGTATGGAAAATTAAACAAAACTAACAATGAATTTGATTGAACATATCTACTGCTATGTTAAAACTATCATCATAAAACTTTTAGCGAATATATACTAATTTATATGCTACAAAATGAAAATAAAACAATTTGGAAATATATATATATATATTATAAGGCTATATAAAATGGTGTTGTTATAAGTCCTTTTAAAAAATTAATATTTTCGGAAGTAATGTTGAACTGCACATATATGTACTTCGAAGGGCAAAAAAAAAGTAACTTTAAAAAATGTTTATAACTAATTTATCTTGAAAACGAGTTGGGAAAGTTGGGTCACATGGGTAAGTTCGGTCACATGAGGCGGATTTTTATAGTCGGTCGGGCCCGACTATGGAATACCCTACACCATTGGTGGGATATTTAATTGTATATTTTAATTTTAAAGTTTTTAATTATACTGAACCTCCCCACCCTCAGAATATTATTCACATATCAGAAATTTACATCTTATATCCCCATAATTTAAAAATTGATATAAAAGTATAAAAAACGAATACAAAAAATTAGAAAAATGTGAATGGGCGGACCACTCCTATATTCAAAAATTTTGTAAGGATAATATTTCATAGAATTGATTTTAATAATTTACGGTTCAAATTTCCACTATGAAAACCCGGGAAATAATGAAAAAAAATAAGTGGGCGGATCACGCCCATTTTTGGACCACATATTTTGAGGTGAATTCTAACAATACGTTTTAAACTTTATAACTATACCTTGAATGCTTTTCGAGTTATTAGTTCCGAAAGAGTTATATAAAAGTGACTTGTATGGGAGGTGGGCGTGTCCGTTGACCGATTTGGCTCATTTTCAAACTCAGTTCCTACTTTTGGCTAAAATATATTGAGACGAAATTTCATCGCATTCTGATCAGTATTTCTCAAGTTATTCTGTATTCGGACAGCAAGACAGCAAGACGGAGAGACAGACGGACATGGCTAAACGGACTCGGGTAGTGATGCTGATCAAGAATATATATACCATTCCATACCGGACACGCCTCCTAAGGGGCGTTACAATATATGCACAAAGTTAATATACCCTGTACCTCATAGGTGTAGGGTATAATTACATACCTAAATTATTACGTTGGGCTTTGAAAACTTTTCTGCAGGTGTGCAAATTTTGATGAAACATGATGTCAATTAATATGTTGTATTGCACTCATATGTATAGTAAATATTAAAGTGTTTTGTATCATTAAAAGGAAGAGATTTTAAGGAATCTATGTGGCGAATATAAGAACAATCTGTATATAGTTTCTGAACACTTTTTTTTTAAAAAAGAAGAAAAGATATAAAATAATAATACAGCAAAAAAAACTTTGAATTTGATTAAATACGTAGAAATAATTCGTCCTTATAATTGAAATCTTTTCTGCAGGGGGTCAAAGTAACAAAAACCAGTTGGGAAGGTAAGATCACATGGGAAATTTTAAAGTAGGTGTAATTATGATAGTTAGGATTATCAAAATTATAGTCGGTCTAAGCCGACTATAAATACCCTACACATATGTGTGGTTACCACTCAAAGTGATATATAGATCACCAAGGTATACGAATCCTGAAAATAACTACAAACATTCAATCGCTGAAGAATTTCCATTCATTTGATACCCATATTTACAAATGGGTAGGTGTACCGAATTTCGATTTTTTTTTTTGTGAACCACAAGTCTTTTCGCCGGAAAACATTATTATCATGTATTTGAGCATGATGTCAATATATATTTGTCCAAAAAAGTTTACCTAAGCACGTATACATAAAAATTGATCTTTATATGTACATTTTATATGAGGTATTTGAACATAAGTGGTCGGATCATAGGTCACAATGGACCGATCTCGCCAATTTTTTCGCACATACAGCGTAGGTATATTAGTAATCTAAGTTATAAGTTTCATTTTTCAAGCTCTTCAATTTTAAAAGTCTTAGGGATTTCAACAGACAGACAGACAGACAGACAGACGGACAGACAGACGGACAGACAGACGGACAGACGGACATCGCTAAATCGACTCAGGAGGTCATGCTGATCAAGAATATATATACTTTTCCATACCGGAGATGCTTCCTTCTGGGTGTTACAAACGGCGTACCAAACTGAATATACCCTTTCACTCTTAGTGTAGGGTATAAAAATTTAAAACACGAACTTTGATCAGTGTTGCCAGATTGGTTAAATATATTTTGGATTAGTTTTATCATTTAAAAGATTCTCAGTAATGTTATCTATCAAAAAATATAAGAAAAGTACTATCATGCCAAAGTGGCGAATGTGCAATTTTTGACATTTGCGATTTTTACATTTTTGAATGTAGTTTATCCTCAAGTATGATGTGCCAAAATCGCTTGTCATTTTGTTGGATATTTATAGCCACAAAAGACAAAACCAAAAGGGCGAATTTGAAAAATTGAAAGTCTTGTCATGCCAAAAGGGCGAATCTTTTCGTTTTTTCGCCATAACTTTTTATTGGTATAAGATAAAATAGTAGTGTGAAGGCATTTATTATTTGATTTCAAAGCATCTATCGATCTGCATCATTAATTACAACTATTTTGCCAAACATTAATTTGCCATTTGTTATTTGCAAGAATTTTTTTTGCCAAAATATTTATAATTAATAATGCAGATCGATAGGTGCTTTGAAAACAAATAATAATTGCCTTTACATCACTTTTTATCTTGTACCATTAAAGAGTTATTGCAAAAATGTTGCCAAACATTTTTTCCTGCAAATAACAAATGGCAAATTTATGTTTGGCAAAATATTTTTAAATAATGATGCAGATCGATAGATGCTATAAAAGCAAACAATTAATGCTTTACATTCCACATCCAATAAAATCAGTTATAGCATAAAAACAAAAATATTTGCATTTTGGTCAGGATATTGCCCTTACAAAATCCGTATTTATAATTCAGTAAATTGTCCAAATCCAAAAATATTTTATATACGTTATAATAATTGACGAATAAACCAAAATAACAGAAAATATAAAATATAAATTTTGCTCATTTTTAAAGCATTTCAAACTTTAAAATTTGATTTCCCAACATTTTTAAAAATGCACATTTTTAAAAATGGCATGACAGTGACGATATGTATAAATATGTAAAGTAAAGTCTTCAAAAATGAAAACAAAAATTCATGTTCAAGTCTATATCATTAAAACTAAACAAGTAAACACACTTTCTTTAGATCTCAATGCAAGCTTTTCATCAATTTTTTACAATTTTTGAAAAAATGTTCTTAAAAAAAATCTTAAATTTGCTGATTTTTATCTCCATAACTATTAAAGATACATACTCAAATTTTAAAACTTAGGTTCTATCAAGTTCTTTCTGTACAATAATTCTAAATTTTTTAAAATCGGTTGAGTGGTTCCGAAAACACTGATTTTCACCCGGTTTAAGTGCGTTTGGGCACACTGTACGTCGTAGAGGGGTCAAAGTAGGCACATTTTATAGTGATTTCCAAGTATATTATTTACCGCAAAATTTATTAAATTCGGTCCAGCGGTCCAGGAGGAATCGGCTGAAAAGTTAGGTTTTTCTTAAAACCTTCATATCTTCTAAACGGAGCGTCGTAGAAGGGTCAAAAATTTTTGGGAATATAAAATTTTTTTTTTTAACCTTTAATATCTTCTAAACGAAGCATTTTAATGCGCATTTTATAGTGATGTCATAGTAGATTATTTACTGCAAAATTTATTAAATACGATCCAGCGGCCCAGGAGGAATCGGCTGATGAGTAAAGTTTTTATTCTAAACGGAGCGTCGTGCGCAATGTTTGGGAATTTTAAAATCAGTCATGAAATTTGGTAAATTTGGATATTGTGGTTGTTTTTCAAAGGTGCGTGGCACCTTCAATAAAATCATATCTATTAAAATGCTAAAATTCCTGACCTCCTATTAGTAGAGTTATAAATATTGAAGCAAATGGTTATATTTATGGTTATAATCGCCAAAGAGGATACGGCCTTTATTGTGCAAAGGGGAGTAGTAACTCCTACACATACAACTAATACTTAAAACTTTTGAAACACCGAAATTTTAAAAGTAGTATGAATCATATTTAAATGACCATGTTGAATTAAATTTCTATTATATAAATGTAGGAAAAATTACACGCGGAGAAAAAATTTGTTTGCAGCAAACATAATCGTAAATTTAATGTCTTTAAATGGATTTTACTTTTAATTAAAAATGTTTAAATATTTTTTGGTATTTTTCTCATGACCTATGGGTAATATGTTATTAACATATTTATTTTAAAATCCTGGAAATTGATGTATATAACGTGTAACATAATATGTTTGCTGCAAAACATAATCCCTTTGTGTAGAAATTTGACACATGAATCAAATTTAAATCGATTTAGTTTGTCTCAAACACAAAATCTTTTTATTGCATAAGTTACAAAGCACAAATGCTACATTTAAGCAGCTTTTTCTGAGACTCTTGACTGTTTTTATCATATTTGCACCTTAAGTAGCCGTTTTCCTTTGAACTGATTTTCGCACATAACGATTTGAGTTCTTTTTAGATAAATGTTTAGCACTAGGAAATTTGTTTTTCCATAACAAATGTAAAAATGTGAAATCAAAAAGTGAAAAAATATGTTTATTCAGTCAAGAGGTATTTCTAATTTTGTCACATCGACATTGACAGTAAAATGGATAAAATTAAAATTAAATAATAACACAGGAATGAATCTTTGTAAATACGTAAAATACCAACTCTCAACTTTCTGTATTAAAACAGTGATTAACTTAAGAATAAAGCTGTTTTCACTGCCATCGCTGAATATTCATTTATACGCATTAACACCTCACTTACTTACGTAATGGGAAAATTAATTTCAGGAATATTCGCAATGGTATTAAAATATAATAACAGCAGCGCCGAATTAATCTCTACAAGTGACGACTGGCTGTTGAATGTTTGAATGTAAGTGAAAATGAGTGAAAATGCGTGAAAATCCCGGTGACAGTCGCCGCAGTATGGATGGTTATCGGTTTAAATTGGTTGACAGCTACAGCTGCAAGTGACTGACTTACGTAATGAATGGAAATTCATTCAGTGCATCACAACAACGGTGCGAAGTTGCTCAATAGACAGTGAATTTTCCGAGATATTTTTACAAAATTAAAAATTAATTACATTTGTGCAACAGAATGACAATTTAAAAATTCAGAAATGATGACGTAGCACTTATTATGAGTGATTTATTCAGTACAAACCTTATCACGAACAAAAAAAATGAATTAAAAATAACGAAAAATTTCGCGGTGTAATATAAACATTTTGTAATATACACTGAAAGTGGTCGTCCGTATGTAACACCAATAAGCTGTTTGCTAGTATTAAACTCAGTCACCTCCTTAATCCTACTAAGATTTTTCGATGTCCGTCTATCAAGATAAAAGGAAAACAATAAAATCTAGAATCTCAGAACTTAGATTACTTAGATTAAATTGTTTCACAATAGAAAATTTGCTATTATATTAGTATTTGTTGCATCAACTACATTATTTCCCATCCAACTTCTTCGGTTCTCTCAACTGTTAAGTCGGTTATTAAAGCGAAAAATAAAAGTATTGTAGTTTAAACTACAACCAATTTTGAACAGTTCTATGTAGAACAATTTGGAGTGTGAACAAATTTGTACACAATAAAATATATATATATGTGTAAATATAGCAAAAAATTTGATCAATACAATTAATTTTTAATTAATTCATCGCCGATACGTGTTTAATTGAATTGATTAAATCGTTAATCATAGTAATTAATAAATTAACAGAAACTAAACAAAAAGTTACTTCAATACAATTAAATAATTTGTTGAAATGCCCTAAGTAATCTAGTAGCCGCGGTAGCTCAGTGGTTAGTGCTTTGGACTGCGAGCCGAAAGGTCCACGCCTGGACTGGGGCTAACAACATCTTTTCATAGAAACATTTTTCTATACCGCGCTACCTCTCGGCAGTAAATGGCAAACCTACGAGACTAAAACATTGCCTATGAAAAGCTCTCACCCGCCGTTCGGATTCGGCAATAAACTATAGGTCCCACCACTTTGAGTACAAATATAATAAGCACAGCTCAAAATGGTGAGGGAGCTCGGCCTAAGTTCTTATAGGACTGTAGTGCCAAACTATTATTATTATAGAATAATTGTATTGATTAAATATTTAATAAATTAACAGAAAAATACAAAAATTTCAGCAATACAATTATATAATTTGCTAAAACCACTCTTGAATTAATTGCATTAACAATCGCCGTTGCAGAGCACGCTACGCGGCGTGACGATGCAAGTTTGCAGCGAATGAACGCCGGCAAACAAGCAAACGGTGGAATTTTTGTTTGCGCGTTTGGTTGCGCGCATATAATTCCCATTTGGTATATGCCAAGATATACACTTATAGAGCATGATCATCATCTATGTGAGTCGTCAAAAATGGTGATGATGGCAATGGATCCATATGGTTTGCATCATCAGAAAAATATATGTTATGTACTATCACAAGATTTATAACATTCTTTTTTAATTAACTGAATGAGAATTATAAAGACTGTGAAGATAATAAAAATACGTTCAAAACGTCGACCATACCAATTAAATAGTTTCCTATTTATGCGAATTGGAATATTTTTGGAAGCAAATCACATTTTTAGCGAATGTGTTTGCTAAATACATTAGAACTCGTTGCTAGGCCAGTAATGGTACACAATTATTTTTTTCTGTGTAGAACATTTGTTTTAACCGAATCTAGTTGGTTTTTAGTACTAACTTTTTAGTTCTTCCAACCTCATTACAATATATATAAGGTAACTCTTTTTAGAATAAAACTGAGTATATTGAAAAATGATCATATTAGAGCGTCAATGTTTTCTCTTTTTCGCATCATCTATACTTTAGTACTATTACAGCTATTTAAATTTCGATTGTTGGCCATAATTAAAAATAAATTTGAGTTAATTAAAATTTCACTCACATTGACGATATAATAAAATTACGTTATAATTTGTGCATAGTCTACTTTTATTCATGCACAGCACACGTCCTCATTTATTTCGACTGAACAAGAAGATTCCCTGTTTGAAAGCAGTCATTGAAATTCCAATGCTGTGCAGACGAGTCGCCGAAATATTCGCGGCTCGTTGCTCCCCCATGGTTTAAGTCATTTTATGACTGTATTTCTATGTGTTTTTATTTTCTGTATTCATTACCAGAACCATCACAAGCACAGCCTCCACCAAAATAAGTGTCCACATAAAATTCCAATTCCAGGATTTTATTTATTGTTTTGTCTGGTTTTGACAGACAATCCGAATGAGTTGTGATTTTGGTAGAAGCCTCAGCCAAATGTAATTATATTGACATTTTTTCTTTTTTTAGTACGTTGTGTGTTCTGTATTATTTTAAAATATTTATTTGCGGAATTATTGCTATCGACGTATGTAGTAAACTGAAAAAATATGAAAAATAAGTTTTTATATGAGCTGCAATTTACAGCTTATGTTTGAGGCTAAAATATTGCAACATAAAAAAATAGATTTTTCTAAAGCCATTTTGATGTATTTTTAATTCAGTTTACGTGTTTAACAATATGTTGTACATGTTGTTTACGTGATTGATTACAATGTCCGTGGGCAATATGATGAAAATTATTACTTTTGACAAAACACTCTGTGATTTTGGATAAAATAAAAATGTCTGATATTGTATATTTTACATATACAGAAAATATAATAGACGTAAATATAGCAATCGATATAAATTGCATTCAGCAATAAAATTCACAAATATAATGAAAACATTAACTATTTTTCGTTTGCTAATATGAATATTTGTTCGTCAATGCAGCAAATTAATTAGTTGGCGCAGTTTCTGTAATTATATTTGATAAAATTCCGCCGATTAAATTATTTGCTGCATTGACGTACAAATATTCATATTAGCAAACGCTATTGCTTATATAACAAATAATAGCAAATGTTTTCTTTAAATTAGTGAATTTCATTGCTGGATTGATTAATGAATGCAATTATTAACGGTTGCAATATTGACGAAATGGAAATGGTAGGTTAATAATATTTTTAAATTCAATTTTTAAATTAAATATTTTTAAATTAAAAATTAACATTCATACAAAATATTTAAAACTCAACTTTCTAAAAATTGAAATTTTGACTAAATTTTTTATACTTTTTGTTTAGAACAAAAACAAAAATAAATTAACCGAATTAAATACAAAATCAGTAATTAGAACCGTAATATTGAACCGGTACAGTTTCTTTATAAAACATAAAATAAAGTCGTATTCAAAACTAATTCAATCGATGCAATAGGAGAGAAAGATATGGCAAATGAATGAAACAAAACACAATAGTATGAAATATCCAATACAGAATATTTGGCAAGGAAGTTTAGTAACATTTTATCGAAAGATTTCATAAAAATCTGTTTGTTTTCGGCCCGTTCCCAAAATATTCAAGGAATCTGCCCTTAAAATTCTATAAAATTTGATAATCTGACATAAATAAGACTCTCACAAACTGCCATTTATCTGCGTGTTTGTCGGAAATATGACGGAAATATTCTACCAAAATACGATCTCTTGGCGTGTAAGCCAACCGAATCTCGGATAGGTTAAGAAGTTTATGGAAGTTTCTGGAAACGAGTTATGGGTTGCACGTGGGTGTAAACAAAATATAAACATTTTGTCGAAAGATTTGATCATCTGTTTTCTGTCCGTTACCGAAATATGCTGGAAATCTTTCCTTAAAATTCTATCAAATTTGATAATGTGATATAAGCTTCTCACACATTTCCATTTATATGAGTGTTTGTCAAAAATATGACGGAAAAAATCCTCAAAATACCAAATATGAGATCTCGGGGCGATGCAAACGAATCTGGTTAGGTTTAGAAGTTTGGTGAAATTTCTGGAAACGAGCTATGGGTTGAACGTGAGTAAAAACGAAATATAAACATTTTGTCGAAAGATTTGATCAGAACCTATTTGTTATCTGTCCGTTATCGAAATATGCTGGGAAACTTCCCTTAAAATAGTATCAAATTTTATAATCTGACACAAGCTTCACACATTTCCATTTATATGAGTTTTTTCGGAAATATGACGGAAAAAAATCCTGATAAATGCCAAAAATGAGATCTCGAAGAGATGCAAACGGATCTCGTTAGGTTTAGAAGTTTGTGGAAATTTCTGGTAACGTACTATGGGTTGCACATGAGTGTAAACGAAATAGATACATTTTGTCGATAGATTTTATCAGAAGCTATCTGTTTTCTGCCAGTTTCCAATATTTGCAGGGAATCTGCCTTTAAAATCCAATAATATTTTATTATCGCTTCTCACAAACTTCCATTTATCTGTGTGTTTGTCAGAAATATTCATATAAAATGCCAAAAATGAGGTTTCGGGGAGATTCAAATAGTGTGTAAGCAACACAGATCTCGCAGATAGTGTAGAAGTTTGTGGAAATTTCTGGAAACCAGCTGTAGTTTGCACATGAGTGTAAACGAAATGGAGATAGCTCACAAGCAAGCAAGTGTAGAAGTTTATAGAAATGTCTATAATTCGATTGTTTAGTATAAGAGGTTGACTTTAGGTTTTTTTTTTATTTAATTTATAATCGACTTTAGATTGTATAAGATTATGGGCCAATTATATAATTTACAAAATCATGTTTTTAAATATATTTAAATTTATATTTCCAACCACAAAATGTTGAATTGATTGTTAAGTAGTTAATTAAACCAAAATTTTAGTTGAATTACAATTTCATTGATTTTCAATCAAATAATACTGTTGGGTAAATCGTTATTGAAAAATTCATCATTGAAAAAAACCTTTAAATAAATATAAAATTAGAAAATTTAAATATTTTGCTTTGAAGAACAATGAAATATTGTTTAAAATAATAACATATTAGTTGATTTGCAATATTAAAAATATCTGTTGTTGCAAGTTTTACAACCAAAATACATTCGAATTTGACGCTAATCTCTGCGAGCCACATGTGCATCTGCATCCTTGCGCATCCTTTTAACGCCTCAACTTATTTATTGCTTACAATTTCAAATCAAAATGCAAAAACGAAGCAACAGACCAGCAAACTAAATATAAAAGAGAAAAATCTAAAAATGAAAATTTCAAAACTCAAGAATAGCACAAAAACAACGACAACAGCACCAAGAAAAGGAAATTAACACGCATCCTGCATGTTGCACTGCTACACTGTGTTATCCTTGCAAATCCTCGTTGATACTTTGTTTATCTTGCTGTTGCTGTTGTAGTAGTTGATGATAAAGCTACTGTTGCTACTACCTACAACCATCACCAACTACTACCATTGCCATTGTCGTTTTGTTGCACATGCAGCGCTACTTTTTCGGTGACGCACATCGACACGACACAGCTGCGTCTGTGCCGCAAAGACTGCAATTTTGTGTGTGTGTTTTTTTACAGGTGTAATTAGATGCATAAGTTAAGGCGTTGTGCGAAATTAATTAAAAGTTGCCGGTGCTGTTGCCGTGCCGCGTTTAGCTGGCGGAAGTCATCAAAATAAACTTGCGCGCAGGATATTGAGTGGCGTTGGCAAAACAAGGCACAAAAATACCTGGCAAATTGCTTGACAGCAAGCTGCTTAAGTTTTTGTGATGCTATATTTTGAGGATGCCAGGTATATTAAAAAGGGGGTATATTAAAAGTTCAACTTCTTTAAATAAACGCTTTAAAGATGGCAACGCTTTAAGAACAAAATACTTAATTTCTTCAGTTGCACCAGAAAAACATAACACCTATCGCCTTTTTATTGTTGCCAGTTGACAAATAATTTATGCAACTGCGTAATAAACACATTTTCACCTTTACCTTCACACAGCAACAAGAAGTACCAAAAACCAGTCAACGAAGTCAGCAAAGGTCCTGCGGTGTACATTTGCATTCCTTACAACGTTATCCTTGGCAGCTTGTTTACTTTGCTATCTCCCTCTATATCAATTGGTGGGGAGAGGGTCCAAGTGTTTTGGCACCACTACATGTTTTTGAATCTTACTTTTGAGGCAAGGATAATACCAGGATAAGGCATCTATTCTGTTGCAACAACTACAACACTATTCTAAGGTGTAAAAGATAAAAGTCAGAGCATGTATGAAAACACATTTTGCAAACACCTCTTCCTACTCTAC
Source organism: Dryomyza anilis (assembly GCA_951804985.1). NCBI lineage: Eukaryota > Metazoa > Arthropoda > Insecta > Diptera > Dryomyzidae > Dryomyza > Dryomyza anilis. The sequence goes on along the minus strand of OX638132.1, from coordinate 83,963,610 downwards.
CCTATAGAACACTTCAACACTCATACGCAACCACACTCTGAAAAAAATATGGTACCTATCTTAGTTACTTTTTTGGCCATTGCAACCCATGATGGGTTTCGGTCACAGCAATTATGATTTGCCCGTCGCTTTTGCGTTGCGCGCACTGGCCCAGTTTTGTACTTGGTCGCTCCACCGGATATTCGGACGTCCTCTCCTACGTTGACCAACACTGGGTACAGAATTGAATACCTTTTTTGCTGGAGCACTTTCATCCATGTCCAAGCCAGCGTAGGTGCTGGATCTTAATGCGCCTGACTATGTCAATGTCTGCATAGAGCTCATACAGCTCGTCGTTCCATAGGATTCTGTAGTCGTTTTCAACGCATATCGGGCCATAGATTTTCCGAAGAATCTTTCTCTCGAACGCTCCTAATGCCCGATTTACATTGTATCTTCTGTGAGTCTCACTGTATCTCCTAGGGGTGCATTTTTTCAAAAAAATACTATTTTTATATGCAAATTTAAAAAAATGCAACCCTAGAAGATACAGTGAGACTCACAGAAGATACAATGTAAATCTGGCATTAAGCTCGCTCCTCTATTTGCCTCAGCGCCATAGAGGAGGACTGGCATGATGAGCGACTTATAGAGCGTAATTTTTGTCCATCGAGAGAGGGCTCTGCTCCTCAATTGCCTACTGAGCCCAAAGTAACACCTGTTGGCAAGAGTTATTCTTCGGCTAATCTCCAGGCTGACATTGTTTTCCTTGTTGATGCTGGTTCCTAGGTATACAAAGTCCTTCACAACTTCGAAGTTGTGGTTGTCAATAGTGACGTGTTGTCCAAGACGCCGGGACTCTTTGTTTGTTGACACTAGGTACTTCGTCTTGTCCTCGTTCACCGTAAGACCCATTCGACGTGATTGCCTCTCTAAACTGGAGAATGCTGCACTGGCTGCTCGTACGCTCTGCCCAATGATGTCGATATCATCAGCGTACCCGAGCAGCATGGAACTCTTGTTGAAGATAGTGCCATTGTGATGGAGTTGTGCAGCTCTTACAATCTTCTCCATTATTGGGTTGAAGAAGTCACACGATAGGGAATCGCTTTGGCCGAAACCTCGTTCGGTAATAAACATATGGGAGAGATTGTTCCCAATTCTCACTGTTGAACGTGTGTCGCTCAGGGTCATCCTGCATAGCCTTATAAAGAGATATACCAACTTCAGGGCTGTGCTATCCACTCCAAAAAGAATCCATCCTGATTTTTTGGATTTTATCCACCTAAAAAAAATCCATTATTTTTGGACTTTTTTGGATTTTTTTGTATTTTGTTGATTTTTGTACATTTTTCGAATTATAAGCTAGGAATTTGTGGTTTTCAGAGTACGTTTTTTTTTTTTTTTTAATTTAAGAATGAACCACCAAATCGAAAAAAATTATTAGGACCACTGCTGGTCTCTTGAAAAGATTCATATATTATTTTAATCAACATACTTATTAGTCAACATAGGCCTTTATGTAGATCCAAATCATTTAATGATATAAATAGCTATTTGTAGTCTCCGAAACTATGAATTTAATTCAAGCCAATTTTTAAAGCAGTAGTCATTGATTAAATCTATTATGTTCTGAAGAGTTGTCCTGTTATGAAGAAAACATTAAAAATAGATTTAATCAGGCACTTAGGCTGTTTCATTTTTTCGCCCATATAACTCATTCAGTGTATTGAAGAAAACGTCTTCCAGATCTAAGACGGTGCATTTTTCCAGAAAGTATGTTTAACCAACGGTTATATAGCAGTTCTCGTCAGGGAAATGGGGAAGGAATAACTTGAAAAAGGGATGATTGATGGCACTGCTGGGAACATTCGGGAGAAATATTGCAAAAAGGGCGTTATGATTCCGAACGCCCTTATTGCACCCAACGCTTCAATTATCTTATTTATAAAAAATCCAATAAATCAAATAAAATCCAATAAAAACCAAAAAAATCCGGTGGAGTGGATTTTTTTTTTTTTTAAATACGTATTTTTTTCAGCCCTGACCAACTCAGACATGGTGGCGTATAGGCGACTCCTTATCGGACTGTCGATGGCAGCTTTGTAGTCGACGGGAAGGGTTGGGTGTCGATCTGCCTTTTTTTCGACGTTTTCCAGGATAGCGTAATGAGAATATCTCGACTATGGTGAACTTGAGGTCTGAAGCCGCACTGATAAGGTCCAACCAGTCTGTTGAGGATGGGCTCCATTCTTTCACATATTACTGCTTTATACGCGATATTAAGTAGAATTATCCCATGGTAATTGATGCGTATTATGGAATCCCTCTTCTTAAGGATTGGGCAGAATATACTAAGATTTCATTAGCTGGAAATTCTTTCATCTGACCATATTCTGCTGATGAGCAGGTGCATGCTCATCGCTCATCGCCTCCGGTCTTAAATAACTCAGCAGGCAACTCCAATACTGCGGCTTTGTTGTTTTGCAGTCTGTTGATGGCTGTGCAGACCTCATCACGGTCAGGCGGCGGTATGTCAACGCCGTCGTCAGCAACTGCGGTTGTCAAGCTGTCTTCTCCATCGGCGGGGTAGTTGTCGTCATCACCGGCTAGAAGTTGAGAGAAGTGCTCTCTCCATAGTCTCAGTGTACCATGGACATCTGTTACTTGATTCCCATCATCGTCCTGACAGGCAGAGGGTCCGATCTTTAATCCTCCGGTCAGGCGTCTTATCTTCTGAAAGAACTTTCGAGCCTCGTTTCGTCGCCATGTATCTCAATACCTACTACTCACACTTAATTACGAAATTTCTATGAAAGACGTTTTATCGAAGTTTGGGATATACAACATAAATTTTATGAAAGAGACCAGTACTGGTACAAAAATAACATTAAGTCAAATATATTTGTAACATTTGACCCTTGTAACTTTGGTTTTTATATTCATTAAAATCAGAGTTCGATGATGGTTTATTTCATTAATTCTCCAACTTATACCCCTAACTAAAGATATTTGTCATATTCACAGTTCGTCGTATTTTTGTGTAATAATCGTACCATGTGGTATTCATACTAAATTTAACACACAAAAATACCAAAACTGTTGTATTTGAGAGTAGCCTGACGTATGTTTTTTGGTGTCGTATTTTGTAAAATGAAGATAAATTGTGAAATTGAAGATATTTAGTGTGCTTAAAATGTTAAGACCATTATGTCGCGGCATATTGATGATAATTTGAATGTAATCCTAAATTTATAATATAGCCTTTAGAACTTTTCAATGATCAATGATACACCGCGTAAAAGAATAATTTAGTACACTGAAAAATGTTCGTTAATAAATAAAAATATCATACAAAAATATTCACAAAAACTATTAATTGTATGGTATTTTTTTCTGGGTGCACCTAGATCACATTGAAGCGAAAAAAGACTTACCATATTGCTGCTTATGTTTCTTCTAGTGCTCCTTCCGCTTCACAATGAAATCAAACGTATGCCGTTGTAGCTAAGGATTAAAGGATACACTCACTGCAACTAGATAAACAAGTGACGATGCAGTTGCAATCGATAAGGAAGCGAAGACAGTTGGAGTTAGGGACACAAAAAGGAAATCATGGGGGCAAAACAAAGCTAACAATTGAGCCATATGCGTTGTAACTGTACAAAACAAGCTATACAAAAACAACAATCGTACAATAATGCATTCCGGAAAATCCTTACGAATGCACCATCGAGAATTAGCCTTGAATTGTTTCCTTGCGGAATAAAAGTTTTCTTCCGGCAACGGCAACGAAGACCAACTAATACTTGCTGCACATGAACATGGACGAACATGAGCAACAGCCGCACCACGAAGTAGTTTCCAAAGAAATGAACACCAAATTAAAATCATTTCCATTAAAATGTACAAAATGAAATAGCACCCAAAACAAAAATAAATATTCCACGATAAAAAAAAAACATTGTCATATTGATAAATTTCGTTCTTTAAACTATGATGCATTGTATTGAAGAAAGATTCATAATAATGATAGCTACAAAACATCATTGTTATGAGAATTCATTATCAATTCATTATCAATTCATTATCAATTTGATGAATGACCGAAAAAGTATTATTCATATGATCAGGGGTATGTGAAGAATATGTTTCATCATTTTAATGAACAAATACATAAAATACAAAATATATATACATCATATTGGAGAATGCATTATCAATTTGATGAATGACTCAAAAAGTGTTCTTCAATATGATGAAGTGTATGTAAAGAATACGTTTCATAATTTTAATGAAAAAATACATAAAATACAAAATATATGTACATCATATTGGAGAATGCTGTTCATCAAACCCAATTTCAATTTCATTCAAAATATTTATTTTTCGTTCATTTTTTACATACTTCATGTTCAGTTCTCCAGTTTATCAAAGTCGAGTTGTTCAAAACATGTAAAGTATAGCCTCAATTAAACAGCTAAATTTCTTTAAAAAATGTAATCTTCATTGTAAATGAAAGGAAAAAAGATAACCCCCCAGTTATGAAAACAACATAATCCAAAAACTGATTGAAAGAACACCAAAAATGAAATTGAATTGGAATAAAAAAAAACCATTTGGTCTCATTTTATTATTAAATCTCATTCAGAATATGATTAAAAATAGCAACAAATAAAATTGCATGACCAATTTTGGGTGTTATTTCATTTTGTTATAATTTTGTAGTTTCGCTCCAACAGCTAAGCTAATTCTATTGTTTTCGCCAAATAATCGTTGTGGAATTTCATAAATACGTTGACGTCCCAGGCAGCAGAAGGAAGCAGGAGCAGTCGACATGAGCGAAGCATGTCAGGCGCTACAAAAGCTCACCTCAAGGATATTAAGTGGGCGCTTTGATAAACAACCAATGTATTACGAAAAAACAGACTAAAATACTCCGCATGCCGCGAACTTAAATGCAAACAACAGACAGAAGGAATGTCTGAAGTTGGCAAAGGAATTCAGTGGCTCATACAATCGCACTTCGTTCGTTTGTTTTGACTCCCAGCAGCAACGGCGGGAGCAAATGTTAAAATCGCACCCAGTAGAGCAGTTAACATATTCGACCAATCTTGCTGCTCAGCACCCCTCCGTCCCTTTTTGTGTTCTTGTTCGGGTTTTGCTTTTGTGATGGAAAGCAATTGTAATACCGGCATCCGTTTCAAATAGAGCGCTTTATTATTCTTAGTTGGAATAGGATTTGCTTTGCCGATGACATGGACATTCTGGTAGCTCTTGGTTATTTTTATAAGTTATTCGGAACGACAGTGATTTAGTATTTAAATTATTATTAAATTATCATTTTCATTGTGGTGATTATTTTTATTTTGTGAATATCTGAAAAGATCATCTAAAAAAGAATCATCTAAAAGAGAATCATTTCAATGAAGAAATGTGAAATTCTTTAAATTGTTATTACATACAATCAGAAGAAAATGTCCCACTATTACTACTATTAAGTACTTAATAGTACAACAATTTATAGTTCATATATTAATAGTTTTTTCTTTTTAAATCAAAAGTTTTCTAATTAATTTGACAGGGACGCTACAAAATTAGAGCGACAGGGACAGCAAACGACGCCATATTTCTCGCTCTTTTGACATTTCTCTTCAGTAAGGTTTGACATTTCATGATGGAAAGATATACGAATTCGAATTTCGGTAGTAAATTTTAATCATTTCGACTAGTTGTTGGCTCTTATCTCTTTTGATCATGAAATGGCAAACCTTACTGAAGAGAAATGTCAAAAGAGCGGCAAGAAATATGGCGTCATTTGCTGTCCCTGTTGCTCTACTTTTGTAGCGTCCCTGTTGAAAAATCTTTGAAAAAACTTTTATAGCGCTCTTATTGAAAAACCATTTACTAGGAAAATGTAATTCGACTATACCATAAAATTAATAATACTAATCATTAAATTTTTATAGGTTTTACATATTATAATTAAAAGATTACATTATAAAATTTAAGGTACACCAACATGTTCTATTAACAGTGTCAATATCATTGAATTAATGGGACGCATCCTATTGACCAATTCTAATGGCATAAATATTGCTTTTCTATTGAAATATTTTTAAGTTTTTACTATTTAGTATTTACCGCCTAGTGGATAATGAATGATCTTAGAAACAAGTTATATTTAAACAGTCCTTTTTACAAATAGTTGAACTCAGTCACCGGATATAAAAAAATATTTGTGTCTACATTTTATTAAATTTAGCCGATCCTATTTTGTTGCACTGTGTAATACGATTATTCCAGATCATATTTGGGAAACTTACATTCAATGTGGAAGATGTTCAATTTTGAAGATGGCCTCCCATACATTGAAATGAATTGCTTAACGAAAATTACATTTTAATCAAAACGTTTATTGTACTTTAATATTTATTGCAGCGGTAATTGGAAATAAAGGCTAAAGTTCACTTTACCGGCCCAAGAGAAATTTTAAGAAAAAAATTGTCAAGCTTTAAATTTTCACAAAAAAAAAAAAAAAAAAGCCGCTCGGACTCCTGGTGACCTTGAAAAACATAAAAAGGTGCACCTACTTACAAGTACATATGGGTACTCAAATGAATGGTAATTTCCTCACGATTACAAATCTGTGTTTATTTTTCAGATCAGAAGAGCGTAGAGTAGAGAATAAAAATGCACACAAGAATATTCACGGACCTCGCACTCAGAAATACGCCTGCATTCTGCAGAGGAACCGGCACCCTTAACACACGAATTAAAACCGATTAAAACACAATTGAACGATCCAACTGATTTTAAGTTAACTGCCACGTAGGCGAAAGAGATGTACAAAATACATCGATGTGGTAAAAACACTCGATATATTACTTCGAAGGATGCATCGATGTTTTCCGATACAATAATGGCATCGATATATTTTTTTAATATATCGAATCATTGTTAAATTTTAACGTGAAAAAAGCATAGTTGCAGTATGATTTATTGAAATCAGTGTTCCCTTGTAACATCGTTTGCAAGGATACTTGACAAGCCCAGTATCAAAATTAAACGTAAAAGTATCAATATTAAATATTGTAGAAGGAAGGCTTTTTTTAAATGCAGCTCAAGAGCTCATTCATCAGTGAAATAGATTGATGGCAAAAAACTGAAACCAAATTTTATTTTTACAAACTTTACATAAGCTGCATTGGGATTCATAATGGCAAGTATTCAATGATTCCAAAAATTATTTAATCGCATTTGCAAAAAAGGGTCAAGTCCAAATTTTCTCGAAATCGATTTTTGTTATATCTGATTCGTGTCGTTTGGTACCAAAATCATTCATATCCGAAGTATATATACCAGATACCACGATTTTAATGGGAAATTACGCAATATATCCGAATTAAAAACTAATGGGATCACTATACCTTTTACAAAATTATACTATCAATGTTGAATTTTATAAATTGATCATTGACAATCACTAAAAATAAAGTTTAAAATGTTTTACCGTTGAATATGTGATTTTACTGCTTACTAAAACACGCAAATATCATTGCTATGAGAAATGACATCGACAGCTTGTAATACATCTGAAGGTTAAAACCACGTATTTTAATATATATTTTATTTTCATACAATAAAATGCTATTTTTGTATGAAACAATATTTGGTTACAATTTTATGAGGCAAAAAATGGTCCAGCTGTTTAAAATACGTTTTAAAGCCATATTACCAGTGTTGCCAACTTTTCAAAACCCACCAAATCGTGGCAGAAACAGTTTTTTTTAAACAATTTTTTTTATTAATTTTTAAAATTTTCACAAAAAGTTCACAATAATATAATTATATATTTTATTACACTTGACAAACATGATCTGGCCATGAATATGTATTCATTAACTCTTCTACACAATTTGGGTCAAAATGAGCCATTTTTTCTTGGAAAAAAAAGGTTTTAGGTATTTAACGAGTTGGGAAAGTTAGGTCACATGGAGCGGATTTTTATAGTCGGTCGGGCCTGACTATGGAATACCCTACACCTTTGGTAGGGATAATAATTTGGGATATTTAATTGCATACCTTAATTTTAAAGTTTTGAATTATGCTGAACCTTACCACCCTCAGAATATTATTCATATATCAGAAATTTACGTCTTATAAAAACTAAAAAGAAAAATTTGAAAAATATAATTGGACGGACCACGCCCATATTTAAAATTTTGAAAGGCTAATATTTCATAGATTTGATTTTAATAATTTACGGATCAAATTTCCACTATGAAAACCCGGGAAATAATGAAAAAATAGTGGGAGGATCACGCCCATTTTTGGACCACATATTTTAAGGTGAAGTCTAACAATACGTTTTAAATTTTATAACTATACCTTGAATACTTTTCGAGTTATTAGTTCAGAAAGTATTATATAAAAGTGACTTGTATGGGAGGTGGGCGTGTCCGTTGACCGATTTGGCTCATTTTCAAACTCAATTCCTACTTTTGGCTAAAATATATTGAGTCGAAATTTCATCGCATTCTGATCAGTATTTTTCAAGTTATTCTGTATTCGGACAGCAAGACAGCAAGACGGACAGACAGACAGAAGGACATAGCTAAACGGACTCCGGTAGTGATGCTGATCAAGAATATATATACTTTTCCATACCGGACACGCCTCCTAAGAGGCCTTACAATATATGCACAAAGTTAATATACCCTGTACCTCATAGGTGTAGGGTATACAAATATTTTGATTAACCCCCAAATCATACATCTTTTTATTATCGTGTGACTACGATTCGTTTCCATCCCCTTCGTATAAAATGTGTATAACGTATTTCAAACGTTTCGCTCTTTGAATCGAACGTTTGTTCAAAATTTTTATTTTGCCAACTAATTTTCATAATGAACATTTTTTTTTTTACTTTGTCGTTTGATTCATATGCTGGCAACAAAAAAAAAATCTCAAAACGAGCGTACTCAACGTTTCGTTTGATAAATGAATCAAAAATTGTAGTCGCACGATAGTCAACCGACATTGAAACGAATTGTAGCCGATATCGTTGTCACCAGAAAATACATGATCGAAGTGTATAAAATATCCATTCGATTTTTTTTTTGTTTGATTTTATCCACTTTAAAATATCCATTATTTTTGGACTTTTTTGGATTTTATTGATTTTTGTACATTTTTCGAATTATAGCAAAGGAAATATATTTGTGGTTTTTAGAGTACGATTTATTTTTTGTGAAAATTTAAGAATTGGATATAAGCCACCAAATCGAAAAAAAAATATTTGGACCACTGCTGGATGAAATCTCCGGAGAAGTTGATAATGAAATGATTCATATATTATATTAGACAACATAGCAAACATAATAAAAGTTTGGCACTACAGTCCTATAAGAACTTAGACCGAGCTCTCCACCATTTTGAGCTGTGCGTGTTATATTTGTACTCAAAGTGGTGGGACCTACAGTTTATTGCTGAATCCGAACGGCGGGTGAGAGATTTTTCATAGGCAATGTTTTACTCTCGTAGGTTTGCGATTTACTGCCGAGAGGTAGCGCGGTATAGAAAAATGTTTCTATGAAAAGATGTTGTTAGCCCCAGTCCAGGCTTGAACCGGGGACCTTTTGGCTCGCAGTCCAGCGCACTAACCACTGAGCTAACGCGGCTACCACATAGCCATCATACTTATCCAAATAATTTAATGATATAAATGGCTGGATGTAGTCTCCGAAACTATGGATTTAATTCACGCCAATTCTAAGCCAATTTTTAAAACGGTAGACTTTGATTGAATCTATTAAGTTCTGAAGAGTTGTCCTGTTATTAAGAGGACTCACAAAATAGATCTGATCAGGCACTTAGGCTGTACCATTTTCTCGCTCTAATGACTAATATGAATATATGGAAGAAAACGACTTCCAGATCCAAGACGGTGAATTTTTCCACAAAGTATGTTTTAACCAAAGATTATACAGCAGTTCTCGGCAGCGAAAGGGTGGGTATGAATAACTTTAAAAACCGAAAAACCCTATTGAAATTATCGTATTTATATAAAATCCAATAAAATCCATAAAATCCAATAAAATCCAAAAAAAATCTGGTGGAGTGAATTAAAAAAAAAAATCGGATTTTTTCCAGCCCCGGTGGAAATACCCATATATGGTTATCATAATTCAATAAAAAAAAAGATTACACCTACTTATGTTATACAAGATCCATAATTCTATGATTTCTCTTATTTTACTTTTGCAAATTACTGAATCACATGAATATGCGTCATTTTTTAAAGAATTACATGATTTTTAATTCAAATTTATGAATTAATTATTCACAATAAAACAATAACGATTTTGTAATTTAAATACAAATACAGAAGAACTTTCCACAATCAATGCAAATGGTGACGCTGATCAGGATTTTATATATTTTACTTCTTCTGCTTGAATAATCCCAATTGAAAATTCCTATCTCTTTAAAGTTCAGTTTAAGTTAAAATCCACGACGAAATAAAGTGTTTTTCAACAGGGACGCTACAAAAGTAGAGCGACAGGGACAGCAAAAGACGCCATATTTCTTGCCGCTCTTTTGACATTTCTCTTCAGTAAGGTTTGCCATTTCATAATGGAAAGATATAAGAGCCAACAACGAGTCGAAATTATTAAAATTTACTACCGAAATTCGAATTCGTATATCTTTCCATCATGAAATGGCAAACTTTACTGAAGAGAAATGTCAAAAGAGCGGCAAGAAATATGGCGTCGTTTGCTGTCCCTGTCGCTCTACTTTTGTAGCGTCCCTGTTGAAAAACCCTTGAAAAAAATTGTTGTAACGCTCTTATTGAAAAACCCTTTACATACAAACACATTTCTCATTTAATATGACATTTGAAATATTTGTTAAATATTGAGTATTGCCATCTATTTTAAAATATACTAGCCCTTAGATTTCCCTTGAAAATTTAAACATGATTTAAACTTTTAAACATTTTTTAAAACGTCTATAGATCCATCAAATCAACCAAATGTCGTAAAATTTTATAGACAGAAAGACAATTAATAATCAGTTAATATGACATTTTTAATATTTGTGTTATCTTCACTATGGACGAAATTCGATCGAGTTTAAACTACGTTTAACTTTTAAAATATGACTAAAAAACTGGGCCTTAGCGTAAAGAATAAAATCTAGTTTACACTTTTTTTTAAATTTTAAATTGATTATCCTGAACATAACTTCGTATAATTTGTATAATAAACCAATGCACACAATTAAGTACATTTAGGGACCATCGAATATGTATTTTATGCTGAAATGAAATTTTCAATTTTCATCAAGTGCTTATTGTGCATTGGAGGGAGACGAATTTTAATTGTTTTCATGCAGTAATTATTCGATTATTATTATTATAATTATGTGCACATTGCATTGTGTTTTTAGAGGTCGTGGTCATGCGGTTACCGCCTAAACAGGAATGTGATACATATGATTATTGGAAAAGCAGTTAATACAACAACAAATTATAATAACTAAGTTTGTTGCTGTTGTTTTATGTTAATAACATGGTTTAATTTTGCATGAAATTTTGTAATTTTTAATTAGAGCAATAATATTTTGCATAAAATAAAATTTACAATACCAATAAATCTGAAATGAAAATAAATTGTGTAACTAAAATTAAATCATCTGCGTTTAAACTGCTCAGAGAATAGTCACACGTGCGCCCAAATAACAGAGCCTCTACTATCTTCATTGTGTGGCCAACAAAATAACGCAAATCCAATTGAAACAAGTAACATTTGCAGTATATACCAAATAGGAATCTTAATCCTTGACGACAGCTACGTATTGTGTATGTAAAATGAAAAACAAAAAAAAAATAGTAGCCAAACCAAAATGGTACCAACAACAATGGCATCAAATACAACTGCATTACAATGCACTGTAAACAATGAGCAGCATACCAACAACATGTGGTCACTGCCAAAGTGTCACTCGGACATTGATGACGACATGTGTTTGGTCTGTGGAACAACCAAACAAACAAACAGACTGGGTGGACAAAGTGTCCACAAACTCTATCCTACAACAGACAGCAGCAATAGCAACAGCAACAGCAATAAAACGTGACAATACATGGCAGCCAGCGATACCAATTGGTGGCGAACAATAACAGCACAATCGAGAAGAGCAACCAAAGGATGACCACATGATGGCTTCAAACTGCAACAAACATGGTCGTTTGTGTAAATTCAATCAAGCGGCAGAGTCCACAAATATTGGCGATTATTATTGTGGTAGGAGGAATAAAATCGAGAGACCTATTTTCATTGAAACTGACAGAACTAGAAATTATGTTTTATTTTTATACAAATCAATTAGAAATAATACAAGGAATTACAATTTGAAGTGCATGGAGTTTAATGTTCAGACTTAGGAGTTTATTTTTCAAATGGCTTATTTTATTAACTGAAATCCAGTACTCAAAGTAATAATTTCAAGACATACCAAATTCAATTTCCCTCAAAACACAATCACATGACTTTTATATGCAAAAAAAAAAAATACTTACACACAGAAAAATAAGATAGGTTAATCAAACCGAAAAAAGTTGTTAATAAACCATTTTTCTATTTTGTATTGAAAACACAAACAACAAGTACCATTCAGGTGGTTAATATAATCGACAAAGAATTGTTAAAATAAATTGAGACATTTTTAACCAAAAAAAATAGTTAAACTAATCGTAAGAATTGTAGCATATAAATTTAACCATAAAAATGGTATTACTAACCACTGAAATGGTAAAGTTACCTATTATCAACCACTAAAATGATAAAACTAACCAAATAAAATTGTAACTTTACTATTTTGGTTGGTTATCTAACCGAAAAGATGGTTCCGACGCAATTATCTCCTCTCTTTACGATGAGAATATTGATGCTTTGAACAAAATGATTCCTTTTTAATATTCAGTGACAACTATTCGTGGACGTGTGCTTACGCACTGGTTGATTTAAGTGATTTTCATTTAACTTGTAAATTAACATATAATTTTAAAATTTGTTCACAAATCATGCACTTCTGCTTTATTTATAGGAGCCCGAATTTAGATAGGGTATCTACCCGTAATGAGTTGGATGCCTTATCTGATTCGATCTCAAATATGTTGGAGCAATTCCCAGGCAGTGAAATTATTGTTGTCTATCAACACAGGAGGGTTGTTTTGTTGAGCTGTTTACAGAGTGCAATCAACTCACTCAATTGGTGTAGGAACCGACGTACCTCCCACGCGTCGGTGGACAGAGCCAAAAAGTCCTGACTTCTGACTTCACATCATGAAAAATATGATGTAAAAGTCCTTGCACCTCTTGGTTACTCCGACCACTGTACTGTTTCCGCTGAGTTTTCGTATTCTAGTTTACGCGCCTCTACGATTAAAGCCCCGAAGAGGACTGTATGGCTTTACGAAAAAGCAAATTGGGTTGCGTTAAATGATTTACTTTAATTGGAAATTGTGTTTCGCTGATAGGGACATAAATGTCGTGGCTTTAATGGTACAAAATATTATTTTATTAGGTATACGGTCCTTCATACCTTCTAAAAAGATAAGCATTAAACCCAAGGACCACTCTTGGTTTAATGAGACTTGCAGGATTGCAGTCAGGTCGAAAGAGGAAGCCTTTCAGAATTGGCGTTCTAAAAAGAATGCCAACACAGAAAGACTTCACATACAGACTAGGAATCGCTGTAATGCCATGATCTCGCGCGAAAAGTTTCTTCACGAACAAAATGCGCGCAAAAAGATCCTACTCTACCACAAAGGTAGTAAAAATTTCTGGTCATTCGTAAAAAGGGTGAAGAACCAGACAACATCGTCTACTCTATTATGAATGGCCAGACATTCACTGACCCGGTTGATAAAGATAATCTCTTGGCAGAATTATTTGCAAATAATTCCACGCTCCCAGATAGTAATCAACCACTGTTCGTCGTCGATTTTGTTTCTTCTGCAATGCCGGATATTTATTTTCGATCTCGGGCAGTTAAAAAGGTTTTAGCAAACCTCAACATTAACAAAGCATCTGGGCCAGATGGCATATCTGCCCATGTGTTGAAGAAGTGTGCGTCAACGCTGGATTGTCCGATGACAGTAACATTTGCCATTCATACTCGTTCAACAAGCGTCCAAACTCTTTGATTGAGAGTAAAAGACGCACTATGAATGACACACTCAATAATGACCTTAAATCAATCTCCGAGTGGGGTGTTGCAAATAGAGTAGATTTTAATGCAATCAAGACCCAATGTTGTCAGTTATCTCACAATAGAATGGATTCACCCCTTCTTCCCCTCTATATGGGTATTGTGGATATTGCGCAGTCGGCTGCTCTTGACGTTCTGGGCATATCAATTTAATGTGATCTCCGTTGGAATGATCATATATTTAATGTGTCGAAAGAAGCGGCCAAGTGCCTTGGTTTTTTAAAACGGTGTAAAACATACTTCACTCCTGCTGACTTACGCACTGTCTACACTACCTATATTCGGCCTAAAATGGAATTCAATTCGCACATTTGGGCAGGGGCTTCAAAATCCTCCTTGGAGTTCCTGGACCGAATACAACAACGTGCGATATTTTTAATAGGGGATGAAAATATTTCATCGTCTATTGGTTCTCTTGAGCACCGAAGGACTGTTGGGTGTGTAAGCCTGTTTTATAGGTATTACAACGGTAAGTGTTCGAGGGAAATACATTGCCTGATTCCACCAGGTCATGTGTTTTCTCGTTCTACTCGGGCATCAAAGCAAGCCCACCCCTTCGTAGTCCACTCGGCTCTCAACAGAACCACGCATTATAGAGAGAATTCGTCCTTCAGTCGCACGACATGTTTGTGGAACAATCTAGTTGCGTCCGTTTTTCCCTACATTTTCGATATTGGCAAGTTCAAAACAAACATTCACCGACACTACTCCATCTTTCCCCCTCCCTTTAACCTATCATCCCTTCTTACGATCAACACTGTGCATTGCATGTATAGAGGGCATACCCTGAGCGTTGGATAATTTGTAAACAAAAAAAAAATTAAAATGAGTTTTTGAAATAGTGAATTGTTCAATATATTGTGTGTTCTGCAGACGGATGATCCAGATAATCCTGTAATTTCTGGCTTCGTTAATTTTATGCAGCAGTGGCAACCGCGGAACATCACTAACATCGAATCTCCTTCATGTTCACAGGCATCTAGTTCTTCGTCTAATGCATTTGTTAGTGTATATATGCAAAATAAATCATAAATAATTGTAAATTTGTAGGATTTTCTATAAATGTTGAATGCCCATCGAACTGGTGAATATGTTCTACGGTTGGAAAAAGTAGATGACGCTGGGAAGAAAATCTTAATTGATGCGCAGAAATACGTTTAAATATTATAAATTTATTTATTTAGTACTGTATACTACCGTGAAATACTATGTTTCATGGTAAATAAACAATTTTTAATGAAAATAAACAATTTTTATGGTAAATGAACTATTTTCCATGGGAACTAAGTATTTTCATGGCACACGAACAATTGTTCATGGTAAATGAACTATTATTCATGGTACTCGAACTATTATTCTTGGTAGATGAACTATTTTTCATGGTAAACGAACTATTTTCACGAACTATTATTTGAACAATTTTTAGTCAATTCGATTTACCACGTTTTTCGGTCACTGCAATTTTAACCGTCGTTTTCGGCTAGATTTACCTATCTTTTTCTTTGTGTGTATTTGACAAATGTTATGTTTAATAAGAAAATTTAATAAAGTAAACTAAATACCTTCATACGTAATTTTTGCAAAAATTTAATACAAACAAAATAGAATAGTTTCCATTTAGGGGTTAATTTACAAGCGATGTATATGTTAATTTTTCCTTATCTCTATAATTGGTTTTACAATCAGAAATAAATAAAAATAAATGCGTGAAATTATTTTTAAAAATACAAACATAAATCAGTGTACGATAAGAAATGTGCTAGTTTAGCAAAAGTAAAGCATATACCCCATGATTATTACAATAATTCGCAAATTAATTTGTTTTTATTTAATTTATTTTGTGTAAATATATTTTGAATACATACAAAATCAAATATGTTAGTGTATTTAATATATGTTTAAAAAATTATAAATTATAAAATATCAATGAAATTGAATTAAAATTACATTTCTTTAGAAGTCAGACTCTTTCCAGCTACAATTACGTTCCTACTACCGTTAAGTGCCTATGTTAACTAAAGCTAATTTTACAGTAAGCCATAAAAGCTTTTCTTTACACTCAAATACAATGTATGTAATTGAAATGGTTCTATGTTTGCACTTTCAAGAGTATCTGAGTCTCTTACAAGAGCATGAGAAACTTGAAAGTTCTGGGCATTTTGCAGAGTTTCTGTATTTAACGGTAATATTATTTTATACCTATAACACTGAAAACTTTTATTTATATTCTTAATGGATTTATTCACTAAAACTGAACTAACTATCAAATTTTAAATTATTATGAATTTTATATATCTGAGTTATGTTTAAATGTAAATATTTAAACTGTTTGTACAGTACCGGAATTATATGATTCTCATTATATTAGGGCATGTGCGAATTCGACTAAATTGCTGAATAACTAAATTTTGTCGGTAATACAGTGTTCGACTTTTGAATTTAGCTAATTTTCGAGCAGACTTAATTGAACTAAATTGGATGACAGCAAACAGACATTTGTGAATCGATTGATTAAGGACTTTAACAATTACCGGTCTCCGAATGGAGATTGATTGAAAAGCCCATCAATTTAGTTTAGTCAGCGTTTTAGTCGAATTCGCACACACCTTTAATATCATTTGGTGATACTTTTCAAAACTTTAAAAATTTTATAAGTTTTGAATGAATTACTTTTCATAACATAGTGCAACTAAAAATACAATATCTTTCGATTTGATAACAATTATAGGGTAAAACGGTTGGCGGATCTCGAATCTGAACACGGTTTTGCTCCCCCACGTCTGGGTTACAATTTGGTCTCAAATATAAAAATAGGATGTTTCAAAAAATAGGATGGCACAGAACTTCAGTAAAGTTTTTTTTTTTATCATGAACAGGTACTATTTTTTGTACTTTGACACCATTTTTATATATGCGATACCAATGTGCCGCATATAAAAAAATGGGGGGCTCAAACAACATAACCACTTCAGGTCCATATAAATGAAAAAAGCTATTAAAAAAAACCTATGAATTGTTTACAACGTTGTGTCCATTTAAAAATAATTTATGAAAAGAACAATTAAACAAACAAAAACCAGTTAGGAAGGTTAGGTCACATGGGAAATTTTGAAGTAGGGAAATTGTGATAGATGGTGTGATGAGTAATTAGCCGACTATAAATACCCTACACAATGTGAGTATGATTTCGGTTACCATTAAAAGTGGTTCATAGGTCACCAGGGTATAACAAATCTGAAAATAACTCCAAAAATGCAATCGCTGAAATATTTATTTTTATTTGATACCCATATGGGGCATTATATCATTATATCGAAACATCAAAGTACTACATTAGATAATGATTTATAACTCTGTAACTAATTAACATATTTTAATGAAACTAATGGTTTATATAAGCTTTATAATCACGCATTCCCATAAAAATAACAATTTTAAAAAATAAACTACATTTAACTTAGAAAAAGTTAAAAATATTTTTCAAATCACTGTTACGTATACGCCCCACTATTTTAAAAATGAAAAATAATTTTGAATGACTTGAAAAGAACAACAACAAATTGCAAACATAACACAGGCAATGATCATACGGACCGTTTCGGATACAGCCAAGTATCCTCATCAGTGATCTTTGTGTGATACGTTGTGATAACATCAAATGTTTCGTATATATGAACACGGCGTTGTTGGGGTTTGAACTAGAGATGGGCATGTGAGCGTGATTCAGCGTGATTCACGTGAATCACGCGTGATCACGCGTGATTGTGATTCAATCCTAATTTTGCTCACGTGATTGTAAGTGAGTGTAAGTGAGTACAATTTTTTCGTGAATGAATGTGAGTGAGTCGAAATTTTCATAAAATAAAAAATATTATTTTTAATTTTTTTGCCCACTTTTCAGAACTATAATAAATCAAACCCTTGCTAACCGACCGTCATATACCCACCCCTTCTTCAACTCAGAATAAGTTGCAAGGACAACAATTGATCTAACCGCTGCAAACCGGCCGTACTTAGAATGGGCTAGTCAATTTTTGTATGGTCATGTCAATATTTTTTGCATGGTTTCATACGACCGTTCATGGAAATGTACATAGAACGCCTTTTTTTCGATATATCCATTTTTGTAAAAAGTTGAACTTTCAATTTCAACTATACATTATAATTCTGTATTAACTTCCTTTTGTTTATTAAATTTAATTTGTTCTAGGGGTTCGTGTGGGGTCCCGTTTTTATTCGAGTTATAAATAAAATAACCAAAAAATCAATTCAAAAATAGTCAATTCATCCCTGGTATCCTGGACTATTCTTTTATTGAGAATTCTCTTCCATAGACAATTCTCAAAGATTTTACACGAATTCTTCCCCGGAGAATTTTTTTTTGAGGCAATTTTTACGCACATCGAAGGTCTTTCACATTTCCATCTCCGTTAAAAATTGAGATATATTTTATCAAAATCCCTAACATCATGGGTTTTAAAGATGTAGATTGTAATGGAGGTGACACGCTCAGTCGACCAATCTCACCAACAAACAATAGCAAAAAAGAACATGTGATTCAGTGTGATTCACGCGTGATCACGAGTGATTGTGATTGAATCTTAATTTCGATATAATGATTTATAATCAAAATCCAATAATTCCTAGTAAAAAATATTTTTTTTTTTTGTGCAAAATGGAAATTTTAATAAAAAATTAAATTTTTATTAAAAATTGCATTTTTATTAAAAATTGAATATTTATTAAAAATTGAAAATTTATTAAAAAAAAATTTTTTTTATTGATTTTTTTTAATAGATTTTTATTAATAATTGAATTTAAAAAAAAAATTGAATTTTTATTAAAAATTTATTTATTTTTTTATTAAAAATTGAATTGTTATTAAAAATGTTTTTTGTTTTTATTCTAAATTGAATTTTTAGTGAGAATTTTAATTTAAAATGTGAGATTGAAGATTATTCGGATTGAATTTTTAATAAAAAAAAATATTTTTAGTTATAAATTGAATTTCGAATGACCAGTGTAAAACTGCCGTTTAGTGAAATAAGTAAAAGTTTGAACGTGTGTAAAATAATAATGTTTATTGAATTTTTAAAATATTGGTAAACATTTTATGATTTAATGCAAATTTTGATTTAAAACTAATATTTATATATTTATTTAATTTTTTTAATAAAGACCACTTACCTTAAAATCTATCGCCTGTGATGCCCTATTGCCCTTCATAAAATTCTGTTATTTTCATAATAATCCTTGCACCTGTTGCTGTGACAAAGAGAAAGAGAGCAAGCAGCGCCATCAACTTATCGTTGAGCACCATTATTAAGTGAAGGCTGTCAGGGTTGCCAGGGTTCCAATGTGAAAAATAAACACACAAGTATAGTTATTGTTAAACGCGCACTCCCGAATTATGAACTATATTGCATGAATGTAACACTTCAACGAACACAATTCGATTCGACGAATTATCACTTTTTTGTCTTCTAATGTACATTTTATTTATTACCGTAAACCGCACACTCGCAAGTAATAACACTTCAACAATTTATTTAATTTATAAACGATTTAATTCGCGAAAACAATTCACCTAAAACACTGCGACGAATATATCACGGCGACGAATGCAACACGGCGACGAATACAACACGGCGACAAATACAACACGGCGACGAATACAACACGGCGACAAATTCAACACGGCGACGAATACAATACGGCGACAAATACAACAAAGCGACAAATACATTTCAATGTGACAAATTGTTGGCAACTGTGCATGAGGAGCTCATCGCTCTTCTCATGTGTCTGTACTGCGTTTGTGTTAGTGGTTTTTCTTCGCCACTGGCCGACATTGTTTTTTTTCTTCACTTTGATAAAATAAAAACCTTAGTAAATTGCTAAAATGTTCTTTAATTACTAAAAGATGCACATTTCCATATTAGAAAACTGTTAATGTTTAATTAGAAAGCATCCTCAATGTGTTTTTTGTGTTTTCCGAGAATAAAAAAACACAAAAATTGCATAAAAGCTGTTGTATTCAATGCATTTGCACTTCACTATGTTATTTAAATGCGTTATTTACTAAATACTTTATTATTTACACGTTTATTTAATCGAAATTCAGCTTTTATTAACATGAAACTAATTTCACAACACAATTTGCACACAAGACGTTTGAACTAAGACCCACGGCGGACACGGAAAAACTAAAGTAATTAATGCTGTCTGTGCAAAAGAGGAAAGAGTAAAGAGGAGCAGAGCGCGATTTTCCAGAAACGATCAAAGAGCAAATCACTGGAAGTAAGATTTCAACAATGTAATAGCGTTTAAAACAACCAATTGCGTCATATTAATGTATTTTAACGAACACACAATGTTATTTCCGCGTTTTATAAAACATTTGCACTATGTTTAAACAAATAGAACACTTATTAAATCACTAATTAAAATTCACATTACACGACGTTTCAACTGCGACCCACGACCGACGAGAAAGAACTGATGTTAATGTTGTGCTGCTAAAGAGGAGAAAGAGGAGAGTGGACGGACTCAGTCAAAGAGTAATTTTGGCATAATTTTTTAAGTTGTATCAAATCAAATATATCAATGAAGCGAATAATGCAAATCATGCGGACACAGGACTACATAATATAATTGCATTATATAAATTGACACCAATTTCGTATTTATTACGATTTAATAATTAAAAATGTTGTAATTCTATTACACCAAATCAGAATATATTGAAATTCTAAAGTAAGCCTTTAACAATTTTAATCCAAATATTATAAATCAACCAAAGTATATAAAATAACATAAAAAAATGTCTCCTTAAATAAAAATGAGATCTTCATATCGACATCTGAGAATTTGTTTGGCTCAAACGCCATATTTGGGTGAATGGAGTTAGGAATTGGATATATATGACTTATATATTCTCTTTCGAATGCCGTTATCCGTTTTTAAGTAGCTCGTATCAAAACTGAGATATTCAGTATCGACTTTGCTCCTATTTTAACGCAAATGTAAATATTGTTTTTCGGTTTTCTCGAAATCGACTCAATGGTGTATGAGCCACAGAAATTCTCAGGTGACGATATGCTACCTAAAATATCACATCACCACAAGCACCAGCACAACCCCTCCTCCACCCCCTTAAAATAAAAAAAAAACTCCCTTTTTACAAAACCCTATATTCCAAAAAAGAATATATTACAAAAATATACCTTTTCACTTTAAGTGTAGGATATACAAACTTAATTTATCGATCATCATAGTTACCTTGTATTTTAGCTTGCTTTAAGAAAATCCTTTTACGATTTGTCTACTGTAGTATTTCATAGCATATAACAGAATAGTAAAATAATTCTGCTTCAGAATGTATATTCAATAAGAGGAAATTTAATAAAACTAAATATTATAAAATTGCAAAATTGGATTATAAAACGTACAAAAGTCTTTTTTTCTATTATAAAATTACTTGCATTAAAATATCAACATTTCTCGAGAGTATAATTATTCTTAATTTAAATTTGCTGTAAATCTGTCAAAATTTTGTAACCCACCACGTCTTCATGCAAATTTAATATTCCCCATATAATATTTTCATCACATTGTATATGTCATACGTTTTGTTATACTCGACATTTGATGAAACCTTCTGTGCAGCAATTGCCATAAATCATTCAGTTCTTCACATCTTTACAGCTCTCCCACCATTTATTTACACCTCCGACTCTGCCAGTAACCCCAACTTACAGACCATTGTTTTAAAAGGATGCAACTGATTCTGCTGTTTCTGCAAAAGAAAAGCAATTCCATGTCGACGCGTATGTCTATCGTCACAAATCTCTATCAGCATCCCGAAGGGACACCGCGCCATCACTGGCTGTTACTACAATGTTGTTGTGTAAGCCCACCCACTTCTCGACTGATGTGTCTGGCGTTGAGCGTTCTGTAGTCAACACTTCCGCATATATGTAGCATGACCTCTCCTCAAACACCCTGATTGTGTAATACATAACACTTTGGCGTTATATACCGACCAAGAGCATCAGAGGTTTGTGCGACCTTGACCTTGTTTTTCAACATTGCAGTCCTCGCATTGTCGTCGACGTCTGCTTCCTTTTCGTGGTCCTCAAGTTCTGCGTGTATAAAGCTCTTGCTCAGCCACTAACTGTGCAGACAATTTTCGTCACTCGAGGCAGTGACTTAACGGGCGACATAAATATAGTAAAGCATCGGAAACATCTTGCAGTTCCGTGAAATTGAGTAAAATTTATTTAAGATTATCATGAATGGTTTGGTGTTATAAGGAAAATCAGAATATCGTAGTTTGATCAAATACTAGTGCAAAATTTCTGAATTTTCGAGTTGAAAATGGATTTGAAAGGGCTATATCAATCCCAAGTATAAATTGTACTAGAGAGAGATATGATTTTTACCTTATGTTAACCCGAACAGTTACATGACAAATCAGAGCTGGTTCCTAAGTGGGTATATTTCTATTAGGGGCACATGAAAAGCCACATATTTTATATGACTATATGGCATATAAAAATCCAATAAACTACATTACAATTCTAAGGTAATAACTTCGGAAATCGAAGATCGCAAGCAAAATAGCAGTAATTTTAAATTTTATAAATAAACCTTTTTAATATGATGCATCTTTTTAGTATGAATGGTGCAACGGAAAAATATCCTTCAAATACCATCTCAGACAACCTCAAACTCTAACATAACAAAATAACCCTGAACTTGTCCAAACCGACGTAAACTTCCCTGAGCAAAGTTCATTTACTATATATACCGGATTAAATTACAGACATGTCAGCCAACTCTGTTGAGAGATTAACAAATAAAATGAATAAAATTTAACATTTTATATAAAGTGACATATAGAGAGAGAGAGAGAGAGAGAGAGAGAAACTATTACAGAATCTATGTAACTCATTAAACAATGTTGCAAAAAATGTTACAGCACTGTCACAACTCTGTAGCAACACTGTAGAACACAGAGTTGGTATGAGTTCATTTCTGAGAGAGCGGGCAAATTTGATTTTAAAATTACAGACAATTTTAAATAACTTCATGTCGAATTTCTTTTACGACAACATAGAATTAGCATTTGATAATGTTTCTGTAAATTCAAATTAACCAGTGGGGTGGTGACTGTAAAATGAGAGTTTAAACTTACAAACACCAGGGGGATTCTGTATATAGTAAATCTGTAAAGTATATGCCGGGTATATGTAGAAAACTGGCACGTGTAAGCAGAAATGCATTTAAACACTCGTAAAAAAACACCAATATTGGTCGGGCCCAATGCAACGCACACGAGCGTAAACTAAAATGGGGAGATTATAGATGGTGAGTGTAGAGAAATCGGTTAATTTATGTGTAAATTATTTTATGGGTTTAACCATGATACAAATATTTCCCGGCACAAACACTTTGACATTAGGCAAGTTTTTTTTTTACATTTCTTCATTTATTTGTTTGATAAATATTTCCCAAATTGCGAACTCATTTAACATTTTAAATATAAAAATCTATTTTATATATTTTATACTATATTTATATTCCATTTTATTTCATTTCTTTTTCGTATTTTATTAAATTTACAAAAACTTGGTTAGTATCAGTCGATGTAAACATTGGAAGAAAATGAGAGAGTGATTGTACCTTTAAATATTTGTATCATGGGTTTAACAAAAAATCTACAAAAAGAATGCGCAAAAAATCGGAGGATTTTATAATTAGAGGATGTGAAGTAGTACAATAAAATCAAAATACAATTTTTTATATATTAAGTTGAATCACTCGAAATTTAAAAATCCTCAATTAATTATCAAAAATCAAAAATATTTAGTATTTTTATTTAAATAAAAAAATCAACTATTAATCTCTTACCCAACAAAACAAACGTAGCAACGGTGACACGATTGGATATTTTGTTGGACTGGAGCCGAAAGGATGTTTGTTCGAAATATCGCACGTCCAAGGTTTTCCAGAGCTATTGCATCAAACTATTATTATAATTATTAAACTAAATTATCGTTTTCAATAATATATAATCTATCTAGAATGATATCGCTACACTCACGCCAAACCCTTTTTCTTATCACGCCATATTCATTTTTAAGTTATGGTTATATGGAAGTTGCCACGCCCCTTTTTCCAACGCCTCCCAAATTTGGCAAAAAGATAAACAACCACAATATATATCACTGAGCCAAATTTGATGACGCTGGCTATTTTAAGTACACAGATATTTTGAATTTAAACGTCGGGTGATGAACACCCATTGCAAATATCTTTAACCAAATTCCGTATCAAATTTTCGTATATGAAAACATTAAATATCAAAATGTTTTCTTTTAATTTTAAAAAGTCGCTGATGCGTTCGACTACGAATCGAAAAGTTCGCGGTTCGATTCCCAGCGACTGCCAACATCTTTTTCATAGAAAACATTTTTCTATGCGACGCTACCTCTCGGCAGAAAATGGCAAACCTACGAGAGTAAAACATTGCCTATGAAAAGCTCTCACCCGCCGTTTGGATTCGGCAAAAAACTGTAGGTCCCACCAATTTGAGTACAAATTCGAGATGGGCGCGTGCCTGTTTTTGATGCCACGGACACGCACGAGCATGAGCCCGACGAGTAAATTTACAGACACGCACGAGAGAACGATAAAACACGGGGTTTTAAAAGACACGAAGAAACACGGAAAAACACGACAAAACACGAAAAAAGCACAGAAAAACATGAAAAAGCAAGCGAAACTAGAAAAATAATACCGGAACCGTTTAGATTTTTGAAACCAGAATCGATAATTGAAATGTGTTGAACCGGAATCGGAACATATATATTTTTTCTGGTTGGAATCCGTACCGCTATATATCGGAACCAGAACCGGAATCGAAATTATAGTCCCTGTCAGGGAATCGGAATCGGAACCGTTATTAAAAATGTATGGAACCGGACTCGAAACCCATTTAATTTGTTGGTTGAAACCCGAATCGGAACCACAATTTTAAAAATCTTGGAACCCTAATATGTAATAAATTATTCAAAAATTTAGTTTTATTCTCTTAAATCTTAAAGAAAAGGTTAAAATGCCAAGGGTTTTTTTAAATTGGGATAGAAACTATTGATTTTGGTGGCACGGACACGCACGGGCACGACAGCAACTAGCACGCACGGAGATTTGCACGCACGAACTCAGATTTTCGGCCGTGCCACGAAAAAAGCACGGCACGTGCCCATCTCTAGTACAAATTTAATACGCACAGCTCAAATGGTAAGAGAGCTCGGCCGAAGTTCCATGCAGGACTGTAGCGCCAAACCATTATTATTACATTTTATATTTTAATGTGACACTTTAAATTTTAAAGTGGGAATTTTGCATTGCTTTGCCTCTCAAATACTTATTATTGATTATGTTGTAATTTTTAACATATCTGATATCCCTTATATTCGTACAATTTATAAAATCGCGATAAAATACATTGGATTTAAATGTGATAAATTTCAATTTAAAGTGTTTCAATTTAAATTCAACAAACTTTTAAATGATTAGTGTGAACATTTAAATTTAAAGCGCACTTTCTTGCGTATGATTAATCAATAAATCGTAATTCTGATTAATCAAATAATCTGTGTATCAACAACCTAAATGTTTTGTGAATAAATGATTAACCATTTGTTGAATTTTGAATTAATAAAAATCTGATTAATACCTTTATCTTTATATTTTGATAAATCAGAAAACTTTTTTAATCGATTAATCGTTTATCTGATGTATCAAAATTTTGATTAATTTACTAATCGCAAAATTTAAATTTGATAATTTTCTGAAATTAAAAAAATCTACGAAGTATCAAATAAAAAACTAGACCGAATTTATGAATAAGTTATGAATAAAGTTTATTGAAATTCAATCGTGGATAATACAAAGCGGTTTATATTATAAATGAAAATGAAATAATTTGAATCAATTTAAGAAATATTTTGAAACCAACAAAATTGAAATATTTAAGAACTGAAATATTTAAAACCAATTTCAACCATTTTTGTGCGCTGCCAGAAACTTGCGACAGGCCTCCAGACTGTGACGACTCAAGTAGTTCTCCTGACTGAAGGCTTTCGTGCACTGCGGACACTGAAAATTCCAACTGTGATGACCTTTGGTGCGCTGATGAGCACGCAAATTGGAACTGAAATTGAAAATTTCAAAAATTAATTTTAATTTCAAATACGTTGAAATTATTTCACACACCGATCGGCAAACCGCTTCTGACACGACTCAATCGGGCAGACGAAGGGTTTTTCGCCTGTGTGCAGGCGCATGTGACCGTGCAACACCCACGGCCGATCGAACTTCTTGTGACACTTGTCGCATTCGTAGCTCTTCTCCAGGTGCTTAGTGCGGCGACGTTTGTTCAGCTCGGGCACGGCGAATTCAAAGTCGTGATTTTCTTTTGTTGCCGCCAGACTAATGCTGACGCTCAAAACTTCCGGTGGAGGTGCAGGCGGTGCCTGCGGTTGCTTTGGTGGATTTGAGGCAGCATTTGATAGATGCAGCGGCGATGGCGAATGAGTGTGTGAGTGTGAAGTCGACTGCAAATGCAGCGGCGTTAAAGCCAATGAAAGCGGTGTGGACATTGGTAGTGTTGATGATGATGTTGTTGTTTTTGCAATTGTTGCTGCTGCTGCCGTTGAAACATTGGGCGGTTCCAAAGCAATCGTATTTTGATTTTCATTTAGCAAAAATTGATTATCCTCTAGCTTTACAGTTGCTGCTAACTTTGTAGGTGTTGATGTTGCCATGGGTGTTGCTGCAGCTGCATTTATGGTTGCCGCTTCCACTGCTGCCGGCGGCACACGCTCCTCCACCTCCGGCAGCTTCCAGTAGACATGACTGAAGGTGCCCTTTGAATTGTGACCCGAGTGGCGCTCCATCAGCGGCGTATCCAGTATCAATTCCAACTCGCAGCGCGTCGTCATCGGTATAAAGTCGCTGTCGTACCAGTCGGCAGAGCGCAGCAGCTTCTTGTGCTTTGGCTTTGCCTTGTTCTTTTTCTCCAGCATGGGCTTCGGCGTAGCAATGTAGTAGGTGCGCTTCAGCTTGGGCAGCTTGGCAATCTTCGGAAAGATGGCTATGCGTCGAAAGACATCTGGAAGGGAAGCGCGAAATTTGAAACTACTCTGCCCCAAATGTAATTGAATATTTTAGTGCTTACCATCGAGTGCCTCATTCACGCGTATTTTTGCATAATTATAACGTTGTGAAAATATACTGCGCACCATTTTTTAAAGTTCTGTGGACTAACAGAAAAAAAAAGAATAAACCTTTAAACGTTTTAATTTTCTGTGCTTCGCTGCTGTTGTTCTGTTCTGTTGAGTGAAAATTTCCTATTTGAAACATTTTTACTGGAGATATTTTTTACTTTGTGCAAAATGTCATGGCCTGCTGTGGGAAAATTTGTTTTTGTGGCAGTTTCAAGTGTTTTCGGGGTGCAGTGTTTTTTATTTTCTTCTTAAATTAATATAATGAATTACGTATTCAATAGCAGTAGGTACAGTATTCACTAAAAATTCAATTTTTGAATAAAAATTCAATCTATATATATAAAACTCTTGGTTCGTCTGTATGTCTGTCAGTCTGTGTGTCTGTCAGTCTGTGTGTCTGTCAGTCTGTCTGTTTGTTCCAGTATCACGTCTAAACTGCTGAACAGATTTGACTGAAATTTTGCACCAGGATACTATGTAGTCCGGAGGGTGGCATAGGCTATATATGGGCGGGATTGGACTATGAGGCCTGGCACCTCCCATTCAACCGTTATAACTTGGGACATACACCAGCTAAGAAAATAAAACAAAAAACTCAAATACAAAAAAAAAATACAAATGCAAAAACACGAAATCAAAAATGGAACACAAAAACAAAAGTAAAAGCAAAAAACTAAAGCAATAACTCAAAAACAACAGAAAAATAAAAAAGGATGGAAAATCAAAATTAAAGGCAAATACAAAGAACAAAAGCAGAAACACAAAAATAAAAGCAAAAACACAAAATCAAAAACAAAAATATAACAAAAAAAAAACGCAACAACAAAACCCCAAAAATAAAAGCAAAAACACAAAAACAAAAGCAATTACACAAAACCAAAAGAATAAAAACAAAAGAAAACCAAAAGCCAAACACAAATGCAAAAAACACCAAAAACAAAATCAAAACCACAACAACAAAAGTAAAAACACAAAATCAACCACACTAAAACTCACCACACTAAAATTCACCACACTAAAATTCACCACACTAAAACTCACCACACTAAAATTCACTACACTAAAACCCAACACACTACAATTCACCACAATAAGACTCACGACACTTAAATTCACCACACTTTAACTCACCACAATAAAATTCACCACATTCAAATTCACCACACTAAAATTCACCACACTAAAACTCACCACACTAAAATTCACCTCACTAAAATTCACCACAATAAAACTCACCACACTAAAATTCACCACAATAAAACTTATCACACTAAAATTCACCACACTAAAACTCACCACACTAAAATTCACCACACAAAAATTCACCACAGTAAAACTAACCACACTAAAATTCACCACACTAAAACTCACCACACTAAAATTCACCTCACTAAAATTCACCACAATAAAACTCACACACTAAAATTCACCACAATAAAACTCATCACACTAAAATTCACCACACTAAAATTCACCTCACTAAAATTCACCACATTAAAATTCACCACACTAAAATTCACCACACTAAAACTCACCACACTAAAATTCACCATACTAAAATTCACCACACTAAAATTCACCACACTAAAATTCACCACACAAAAATTCAACACACTAAAACTCTCCACTCTTAAACTTCTACTGGAAAAACTCTACGGGGAAGAATTCTACGGGAAATAATTCTACTGGGAAGCACAGTCTGAGTAAGAATTGTCTATGAGAAAAGTTGTTTTAGCGGAGAATTAGTTTTTTTTTTTGGTTACTACATTTATAAAACCAAAAAAAACTTCCACATCGACGCACGGGTCCCTGATATAAATAATAAAAATGTTTTTTATATTAATAAAATTGCTCCATATCCTTGCATTCACAAAATCTTTGCACGAATCGTGCACGGGTCTAGCTAGGTGTTAACTAAAAATTGACTAAAAATGCAATTTTTCTTCAAAAAATTCAAGTCAACCTAAAAAAATCAAATTTTCACTAAAAATTCAATTACTAAAAATTCAATATTTCACTAACAATTCAATTTTTTAATAAAAATTAAATTTTTCACTTAAAATTTCAATTTCCAACAAAATTTTAATTTTTTATTAAATATTTTACTAAAATAAATTCTTCACTAAAAATTAAATTTCAAAGCAAAAAAATTCAATTAAGCACTCAAATTTCAATTGTTCACTAAAAATTTAATTGTTAAATTTTTTTACTAAAAATTCAATATTTCACAAAAATTTTAATTTTCACTAAAAATTTTAATTTTCACTAAAAATTAAAATTTTCACTAAAAATTCAATTATTCACTAAAAACTACAATTATTACCTTAAAATTCAATTGTTCACTATAACTTCAATTTTTGACTAAAAATTTAATATTTCTCTTAAAATTAAAATGAAAATTTAAATTATCTTTAAAACTGAATGAACCTATTACAAATTGCAATTACATTGGCTGTAAAACTTTTCATTGCATTGAAGTGGCTTGAAAACTAAAATAGAACTGTTCCACAACGGACAAAATTCTCTGCCATGGCAGTTCCTGCTGTGTTTTTCTATTGTAATGCCAATAATCGTGGAAAATCACGAATCAAATGAAAATAGTTTTAAATAGAAATCGTGCTGCAATTACAATTCAATGCAGAAACGCAGAAACATCGTAAGTGGGCGTCGGGCACAATGGACCAATCCAAAAAAAAAATCAAAAAATTATTATAAAAAATTATATATTATAAAATAGCCAAATTATAAAACAACTAAATATAAATGAAAACATAAACCAAAATAAAATTTAATATTTTTCGATATTTAAATTTACACCACTGTTTTTTTTACTGTTAAACATGAAACCTCCAACTTTGGGCCATTTACGAAACACACACTTGGCCAACAATTTTCACAATGCGCTCTTAAACTCATTTTTGAAAATTCTTTAGTATTTTTAGTTTTATTATATATTTTTTTTCTTATTTTATTTGATTTGCAAAAGTATTTCTTTGAAGCATTTTTAAACGCTGTAATCAAAGTTTTTCCTCAAAATATTCTCATGCATTTCCGGTATTCGAACGGAAGGAAGTTTGCGTTGGCCATATTGAGAATGCTTTGAATTCAAGTTGAATTCGTGATGGTTTTTTTTTTCTTATTTTGTATTTCACTCTTTTTGCTATTCTCTACTTTTTTGAATACTTTTAACAATCGTTTGTTTGTTTTTTTTTTATCTAACATTGAACTATTTTACTTAACAAGGGCTGTGAAGGGCTGCGCGTCGTATCCTTGAAATCATTGTGGTTTTTGTTTCTGTTTTGCGCTTTGCACCGTTTTTCCATTCAATTACACCGCAAACACAGTGCTATATTTTTAGCATCCTGTGTACCACGACTATTCTTTGAGTTAAGTTTTGTTTTATTTGATTTGAGTTGGATTTTTTCATCTTCGTCTGGCGCTCACTTTGCAAGGATAATAAGAATAATAGCTGTTTTACAAATTTTAAAAAATTAAAAAACAAATAAAAATATTTACAAATATATTTCGTCATATTTTCGAAGTTTACACTGAAAAAAATATTGTACGTATATATAACAATTTATATGAATAGGAAACAAAATCGTAATCCAATTAAAATTATGAATGTATTTACTAATTAATTAATTGTATTTACACATTTTTTAGTTTGAAATATTAATATGAATAAATTTAATGTATCAATACAATTAAATTATTAATTGTAGGGGAAAGGTCTGTAGGTTGGACATAGTTTTGTATTCTATCTATAACATTTTATATACAAAAAATTTAAAGCATTTATATATAATATTTTAAAGTACATTTAATGATTATTGATTTTGATATTTTATACGTAAATGGGAACTGAAAAACCTAAATTGAAAAATCATTGAAAATTAACTAAAAATGTTTTGATTTGACAGTCTATATTAAAAAAAAAATCACTATGACACTTACATCTGAACAATTATATGCAACGAAAAAGTTTGTGGGTGCTTTTATTAATGGAAAAATGGTTGGCCAGACCTACGTACCTTGAGTGATCCAACCTACATTTTATCAAATTTTGATAGAAAACTTGTTTACATTATAAAAAGGTATTCAAGAGCAACATTTTAATGCATTTAACTTTAATTTTATAATTTAAATTGGCCACCTAATCAATCAACACTTGAAAATGTCTATAACATTTTTTTTTAGTGCATTTTAGTATTCGTCTGGATGAGTAATAAGCATCAGGCCATTTCACTTTAAAGCTTCGCGAAACGTTGCAGTGCAATGTTACATGAGATGTTGTATTAAAAATTTAAGATTGCCAGTATAAAAAGAAACAAAAGAAATTGAGGTGGCCCAGCTTACGAACCGGCCCTACCTACAGACCTTTCCCCTATTTACTACTTTTATTTGTTACTTTTGATATATTTATTTTCTAAAAATGCAACTCTGCTGTTGTCTGTTTATAAACTAAGAAAACAAGATGTATATGAAAGTCTTGCTGCAACTATCCTTTTATATTTACGCCTTGTAGCAAATATTCAAACATCCCATAACTTTCAATAAAGTTGCAGTAAAACTATTAATATTTTTTGAATATGACATATATCCAGACAGTTACGAGATGTTTGCCACAACAGCAATGAAAATTGTAATAATTACAGTTGACTGATAGCAAACATCCTGAGTTTTTGGACATTTGCAGCAAAATTTTGAGGTATTTTGACATTTAACTACCATAAAAAAGGAAAATGGCGTACTTTTTCCTTACGTTCGATTTATTCACAACAATTAAGAAAATTCAATGGTGTAAAAAGTGTCCACTTAAATATTACATTTTAATGGTAAAAATGAAAATAAAATATACTGTGATTTAAATTATCAACACGTGATGGAAAATATTTCTTTTCAGAGTTTACTTTGATGATATCGTCGCCGGTCAAACTTGGTTCTTCTGCGAAGAAATCTCAAGTCGTTGTACAATTTTGCCTTCGAAGGATTTAAAAAGACGATGGCGATGTACCAGGATACTATTTTAATTTTAGAATAAATAAAAATACATTTGATTCATTTTCTTTCAATTCAAAAAAAAAATACTCCGCGAATTCTAATGGAGTAACTTTTCCAAATATTCATCAACTATCTTCCTATTTGTCAGATGTTTAATTGATGGTTGCTATACATAATCGTAAATTTGAAAGATGGTTGCTAGCAATATTTATCGTATTTGACGGATGGTTGAGAGATGGTTGTCTCAAATACGATTTAAATAATTTGTAAATAACTTGATATTTAGGGCTGTGATATTTCTGGCAAGCATCTTTGTTTTCTTAGTGTATATAGTTTTAAAATAAATTTTAGATTTTGATTTAGATTTTGAAAAAATTTGATTGATCCAACTAAAAATAATATCAATATAAAAAAACTTTTAACGGTTTTATAATATATTTGATAAATTCTATTAAATAAATTTCTATTAAATTTTTAATTGATATTACTAAATAATTAATTAATTCTTAATAAAAAATTTAATATATGTATATAACAACTTTAATATCAATATAACAAAAAAAGGAATTAAGTATTTCTCAATTATCAACTTCTTATTATTACGAATATTGAATTCAATGCAATTAAATGTTACATCGCGATGCATCGGCTGAGTTTCAATTAAAAATTAATTGCATTGTTTAACATTTTTGTTATAAACACACCGATTTTTTTCTGTGTACACCCAGAAAAAAATTGCCTCAAATCCCATTAAAATTGGTCAATGGGACAATTATTGATTTAATAGTATACAAAAAATAAATCTTTTGATATGAACTCAATGGCAATGTCATGGTATTTTCTAGTATTTAATGGTATTTTCCGATTAAAATAATAATTTATCCTATTGACTATTTTTAATAGTAAAAAACTATTCTTTATATAGTATTTTTTTCTGGGTGTAGGATTTAGTATTTGTTATGAGCAAATGAAAGAAGAAGACACGCTACTCTTGTTCTTGCTCTTGAATGGGTGTTTTTGCTCTTTGGAAGTAAAATTTGGCCTTTCTGCATGGGTATTTCTTGAAATATTTCGGAATCAAACTCTGTTAGACAAAATAAAATATATTAATTCCAAATTTTTTTTGTTC
Organism: Dryomyza anilis; assembly: GCA_951804985.1. NCBI lineage: Eukaryota > Metazoa > Arthropoda > Insecta > Diptera > Dryomyzidae > Dryomyza > Dryomyza anilis. Next base: position 83,929,920 of record OX638132.1, on the reverse strand, counting down.
AATCAGTATTATTCATTTAAATATTGCAATATTATTATTTTAAACAGTTTAAATACTATAGTTTTAATGGTTGTTGCACTTTGTTGCCGAATATATAATTACTTGTTCATTAAACACAACTTCAAAATATGAAAAATAACTGTGAAGTATTTTAAAATGTTATCTCTCAGATGCATAAAATTGTTACCGAACTTTGATTTCATAAATCACGTTTTTTCACTGCATCTTTCGTATATTGTAATCAAAAAGTGTCAAACATCACCCAAGCGTGAAAACTTTTTGCAGCTTCATGTAAAAAATATGCAGCTTATATAGAAATTATTCACAGCACTTTGCAGAAACCCCAATTAGTGTCAGTCATCGGTGTTAAACGTCCACACAATTCGTAAAAGTTTAACTATGTCTTTTTGTGTTATATTCATATTCAAAAATTAAAAAAGAAATAAATCGAATTTAATTTAGATTCTTTAAAGTAACAAAAGACATTAAACAAAAAAACAAATTAAAATACAATTAATTTTTATCTTTATAGTTTTTATACACATTATCACTTATATCCGTGACTTTATAGTCGCCATAGTAACTTTTATAATTTCCCTAACTTAATTTTAAACACATTCTGACATCCGTTCGACTTTGCGAAATTTTTTAAGGCCACCTCAAAAAAAAAATGTGGTGTCAACATTATGCATTAACATCAAACTTTTGTTCAAATGAAATTTTGCAACTTTTTTGCATGGCAATTTTCATTGCTTTTTAATATTAAAAAATTATATTTAGTTTTTGCATTTGTATCCGTTAGATTGCCTTGCATCCCTGGGGCAGTGAAAATAGCGGTCGAAATATGCTGATTATTATTATGATTACGCGTTATGTGCTACCGACTGCCAAACTTAAATTAAAGAAATTCTGGAAATGGTACTCGACGCAATTTTAGATTGCATTTTTAAATAAAAAATAAATTATCAGTTTTATAAATTTTTGAAATTTGGATAGTAGCAGATTCAACTTACTTTGATTATATTAAAATATTTTTAAATGTGAATAATAAATATTTAGAATTGGCTTTCATTGATTTAAAAGAATCCAGCACCAGCCGATCGAAATCATATAAATAATCGAATTTGATCGAGTTTGTTTGTACTGCTTCAAAATTTGATTTTTCAGTACAAATTAAATGTGTTTCTATCGTACTTAATAGCCCGAAATTAATTCAATTTCATTTATGTTGTTAAATATTTCAAATTTCAATGGAATGTTTTCAAATTTCACATTATGTTAAAATAATATAAAAATTTTTAATTTAAATAATTTACAAAATGTTATATAATTTAAAAATACAAAATAAGTAATCTTTTTGATAAACAATAAAAAAAATTATTTTGAAGTTTTGACCAACAAATTCAAAGGTTTAAATATTATTTTATTTACAATCAATTCCAATTTTTACCTTTCAAAAACTTATGTATTCAAAATTTGAACAAATTCAAATTTTAAATAATGAAATAAAATTTTAAATTTATAACAACAATACAAATATTTAGAATTTTTTTTATAAAAATGATAATTTAAATGTTCACTAGAAATAAATAGTGCCGCTTAAAATAATATTTGACATACAAAATTTAAAAAATTCAATAAATAAACTATTAACTATAAATAATTATTAAAATTTCAATAAAAATAATTTTCTAAAAATGTCGCTACATTTTAAATAAGTAATTTAATTTTTTCATGAAAATTAACATTTTTAATATATAAAGACTTAAATCAAAATATAAAAATCAAATAAATATATGTAAAAAAATCCAAGTATTCATTAATAAACCAAATTATTAAAAATTATAATTTTCTTATTTCAATTTTTAATAAAAATTTAATCATTTAAACAAAATTGATTCAAATTTTCACAAAATATTAAAATTTTCATCAAAAATTAAAGTTGTTATTATTATAATTTTTATAACATAAAATCAACAAATCTTTAGAATAGATTTAATTCTTAAACGTTCACTTTTTAATAAAATACATAAATAAAATAATTTAAAAAATGATTTAATATTGATTAAATAAATTTTAATGCTGGCAATGCGTTTCTCACTCGTTGCTTTAACAACGAGCATATTACCATACTCGCTAAAACTCATTGCTCGTTACAATGGCACAAACTGTCAAAACTCATAGAACAATGAAATTGAAACACGACAACGACGAACGAGCAAATTAATCACAGAAGAAAAACGTCGACAAAAAGCGAATAATTTTTGTGGATTTTCTCATCGTTTCTTCGTGTGACGTTGCTGCGTTTATCGTCTAAATTTTCGAGTAAATTTTTGCCTAATATTAATGTGTTTAAATACCAGTTTTACAACATAGAACATTTAGCAAAAATCAAGCTACGCGTTGCATTTTTAAAACATACAAACGAAAATTGTGAAATTTTAAACAGACGTTGTGGATACAAAAAATCACAAATCATTCTGTAATTTTTTGCAGTCGTTTGCTTTGCGTGTGGTTTCGTCGTCGTTGGTTTTTCGGTTTTTTGCAAAACAGTTTTTTTTTCCTCTTTCACAGTCCAAACAGTTCGCGGAAGTCGTCGCAACAGCAAAACGTTGACTTTAGCTGGTTTTTTTTCGAATCGAATTCGTGCATCTTTTGGGTGAAATTCATTTGAAAACGAAATTTCACTAGTCATTCGTTGCAGCAACAGCAGTACAACAATTTGTGGGTGGCGAACAATTTTATCTAGTGCAGCTGAAAAATCAATTCTCAACAATTTTGCTTTAACGACAGCACGGCAGCACCCTACACCACTACGCTAAATTGTACCAGTAGCCCAGCGCCTGCTGCAGTCAATTGGAATTGATTTTTCCGTGTCATCGTCCCGCTGTGTTCGTCTGTCTTGTAGACTGCACTGTTAGTAGGCACTACGGAAACAGGTTGGTTTTGCATTTTTTTTATTTTATGAATTTTATATTATTAGCAATTTTTGTATTTGTATCGCATAGTCTTTGCCTGTGGTAAAGTGAAAAGAAAAGACACGCCACAAACTAAATTTAATAAAGTAATTAGTATTTCGATTTTATCTTCTTCCGCTTCCCCTTTCGCAAAACAGTCAAAGTTCTGTTTCCATGCAGCCGGCAACGTTTTTTTATTGTTGTTTTTGTTGTGCGACGGAATACAATGGAATTGAAACGATGTCGAGACAGTGGCGGTGCAGTTGGGTCAATAGTTTCTGAATTGAGAAATGCTACTGGAAATTTGTGTCATATGCATTGTTAAAATTATCTTATATTTGAATCTGATTTCTATTTTTGTTTGCAATATTTTTTCTTGCATCTAATAATTTGTTTTAATTGGGGGTAGACGTTAACTATATAGTGTCATTCATAAAAAATAGCCGGACGTCTAAAAGGGGCGGAAGTGACGAAACACATTTCACATTGCCTGACAATTTTTCGTCTGCCCACCTTGCTATAATCAGAAAAATATTTGTGAAATCCAAGGGGGCGTCCTGCATTTTTTTTTGCATTCCATTGCAATATTTTATTGAAAAACATAGTAATGATTTTTTTTATAACCAAAACTTTATCTTTCATAATAAACAAAATAACTGCCACTGATTTTTATTTTATCACTATGCCCCATTCAACATTGCATATGCCTGCTGTGTAGTTCTTAATTAATTCGAACTTCAACTGGTCAGTAGAGCAAAATGTGACTTGTTTTATTATTATTATTGTTGTTGTATTGTCATAGAATTCTTTTGTAGCTCTTGCTGCACCGCACCGCTACATCTAGCGCAATTGACACTTGACGCCGCCGCTCTCAGCAGCGCATTTGTTGTGGGTGCCTCTGTGAATGCGGTGCAACTGTTTTGTTCTTTTTGCATTTTTCTTTATATTCCTTTTATTAGCGCAATAAAACAAATAAATTACTAGCATAAATTTGCATTTAAATTGAACATGTAATGTTGTTTTATTTTTTTATTATTTATTAGTTTAATAGTTTATGTAATGCTTTGTAATTTTTGGTTATTTTTCAAATTTTTAATATTAGTATTTTAGATATCAGTATCAAAATCTAATTCTTTTTAAAAACTCGATTATTGAATTTTTTTCAATTCATACTCATTTCTGATTAAAGCTTTTTCTTAATCTCATCCCAGCATTTTTCGAGTTCTAAATGGTTCAATTTCTTTTTCAACCGATTTTTATTTAAAATTAACTAAATTAAAACTTCAAAAATTTATCTGATTTTTTTTTTCAAACTAATTATTTTTTTATTCATTGTTATTTCGGTTTCTTCTTTTTAAAAACTGTTTAATTATAATTTTTTTAAATTACAACTTGTTATAAAAAAAATTATTTTCGAAAATTAAGGAAGAGTTTGACTAACTTGAAGACTAAATTGAATAAATTTGCTTTTGATCACAATTCGGTAATAGGTAATTAGAAGAGTGCGTAATCAGTCGATTATCATATGTTTGTTGGCTTTCCTTTCAATTTAGTTGAATTTAAAATGCTCGCAAATTTTCTAAATTGAAAAGTAAACACTGAATTACCGATAAAAGTTCATTTCATTTCAAATTTAGTCAAACTCTCAAAGACACCAACGTTCGTTTTTACCATCTTCGGTTTTAAAGTAACTGCCACTTTAACTTAGAGTTACCCATAGAATATATTGAATTGAAACACTTAACTGAATATTGTGAAAACGGCTCTAAGTATTAATTCTGTTTCATAGTGATTTCTGCTTTTTCTTTGTCATTCCCATTTCTTTTAACACCGAACAAAATTTTCTTCTACTAAATGTGTTAAATGCGTTTAAAATTTAGTTTCTTCAATTTACAAAATAGAAATACATATTGTTTATTGTTATTAATATCAGTACATCCATTTTATACTGCTTTTTCTTATATCATAATTTTTTTTTTTTTTTTTGTTTAATTACTATTAATAGTTACTATCCCGCCACTGTCTTCTCAAACGTTTATCAATCTTGTTTTTTCCGCTGTGATCATTGACTGTGAAGAGCAGCAGCTGATGTCGCTGCTATTTTTATTTTTTTTTGTTATCAATGGCCCACTGATTAGTCATCCGCAATACATAATGCGTTATTTTCCATTGCGACAGTTTCTAGAAACAAAATCAATGATGAGTCACATAGTATCAAAAATACATGTGCAATTATTCAAATATTTTTGTATATTCTGCTAGGTTATCAACTTAAACTATCGAAACTACTAACTATAGGTATTACCTCAACTTATTACAAACCATATCTTAATTTAATGAATACAATTATTTTTTTAAAAGCCTCTAATACTTGGGCAAGGCTTTTATAGCACACATCCGTGTAATGTCGTTTGTCAGACAACAAATTTCGGTTTGGGGTGGGTTCAGTCCTCGTAACGACCCGCGCAACATGTCCTTGTTTTCACAGCCAACATTCCATGCCATTTCATTCCGCACCGGCAAAATGTCAACGCCATCACATTCTTCCTGCTACGGCTGGCTGCAGCTGGAAAATTTGTTCTGGTTGGAAAATAATTGAACAATAACGACGGCTACAAGGAATTTAAAATCTTTACCTTTGATGGGAATTTAAACGAGTTTTAACAATGGAACTACATTCAGGTTTCTGGTTCACATTTTATTTTCAATACCTTTATCTTTTTGAAATATGCTATTTCTATTATTTAAGTTTTTTGTGTTACTGAATTTGGTTGAAATTTAGCATATTCAAATTTTATTTACCTTTCTTTTTTGTATTCTAGTTTCTGAAAATGTTTTTTTTTTCTTTATTCCAGTTGCAGACACGTTTCTTGTGACTTGCTTTATTTTGTTTGGCCTCGAATTTAGTTTTGTTTTTTTATTGCTTTTTATTTTTTGCTCTTTACTTTTTATTGTTTGCAATTTTATGGCTTTTTATATACAAAAATCTTTTTCTTCATGATTCTTGGTATTTAATGAATATGTGCATACCATTCATCATGCCATTAATTTATGTGTCCACCATTCATCACCACCTTAATTTATGCCTCAAGTAATTGTCTACAAAATGGTATTTTTATTCTAGGAAATTTTTAAGTATTTAGTAATACCTTTAGCATATTTTACATAAAAATATTTTTCTCTTATGGCCCTTTTCACCAGCTTCGGTTAACTAACTGCCACTTTAACAGTAAGTTACCCATAGAATTTGAATTCTTAACTAGACATTGTGAAAACGGCCCATATTGATGTATTTTCTGAACAAATGAAGTATTATATGTAATAAACAGTCTAACCATAATAAAAATTATAATAATAATTATAAAAAATATCCTTAATATTCTGAAAATACTGCAGGTCATAAGAATTTAAAATTTTATACAAACAAAAATTCGAATTCTGCCGGAAAAACCTCGAACCTCCCATGAGTTGAATGGGAGGTTCGATATATTCGACAATTGCATTTAATAACATCATAAATCATATTTATACCCTACACTAAGAGTGAAAGGGTATATTCAGTTTGGTACGCCGTTTGTAACACCCAGAAGAAAGCATCTCCGGTATGGAAAAGTATATATATTCTTGATCAGCATGACCTCCTGAGTCGATTTAGCGATGTCCGTCTGTCCGTCTGTCTGTCCGTCTGTCTGTCTGTTGAAATCCCTACTACTTTTAAAATTGAAGAGCTAGATAAATGAAACTTATAACTTAGATTACTAATATATCTACGCTGTATGTGCGAAAAAATTGGCGAGATCGGTCCATTGTGACCTATGATCCGACCACTTATGTTCAAATACCTCATATAAAATGTACATATAAAGATCAATTTTTATGTATACGTGCTTAGATAAACTTTTTTGGTCAAATATATATTGATATCATGCTCAAATACATTATAATAATGTTTTCCGGCAAAAAGACTTGTGGTTCACAAAAAAAAAAATCGAAATTCGGTACACCTACCCATTTGTAAATATGGGTATCAAATGAATGGAAATTCTTCAGCGATTGAATGTTTGTAGTTATTTTCAGGATTCATATACCCTGGTGACCTATATATCACTTTGAATGGTAACCACACAAATGTGTAGGGTATTTATAGTCGGCTTAGACCGACTATAATTTTGATAATCCAAACTATCATAATTACACCTACTTTAAAATTTCCCATGTGATCTAACCTTCCCAACTGGTTTAAATTTCTTTTTTTTTGTAACTTTTTTGAAACAGATACAGAAACCGTTTATTGTATTGGTTTTGGATACCGGATTAATTTCCGTTGCAATTTCAATGCGTATTTCCAAGTTTTAACATTTGTGCAAATCTACGTTGTTTTCTTTAATTTTAATTTTTTTTTTATTAAGTTTCAATAATTGTAAACAAAATATTTTAAAGTGATTATGCTAATATCATATTTGTTACTAAATATTGTTTAAATATTGCATGTTATTCTCATACAACCGCCTCCGTCTACCTGGAAACCAAGTCAATTTTCAATTTCCTGTTCGAATTGAAAACAAATTATGTTTTTGCTGCACCAAATTACAATGACCGATCAGTGTTGTTGGTGCGTGTGACTGAGTGAGTGAGTGTTTGCTACTTAATTGTGCAATTTAAATAATTTACACGTTTTCGCTTCTGCCACAATTTACACATGCAATTAGTTTTGTCATCCTGTCAGGCGCAAAAAATCGCACAAACAGTCAGTCGTTTACTGTACACTGTGTTTCATAAATTTACTTACAGTGATACTTAATGATTGAGAATATTCCTTGTAAAATTTAAAATATTTTGTATTAAATAATAAGTTTTACATGCTGTTCACAAACTGTGTTTTGAGGGTCTACACTTGTCGAAGTTGTTTTATAAAATAGATAATACCCGAATAACATCAGCAATGGGGAAGTTCTTTATTTAGGAACATCCCCACAATCAGCAGAATGATCATGTTTATTCCGTTTCGATTCACGGTATTCCAGATGAGCGTTGATATGCCCCACTTATTTGAAATCCGACAGCAGGATAGAGCTCGGCAGATTTAATAAATTTGTGTATGCTTTTATACTGGAAAAACTAAATAGTAATAGGAGATTGATTTACCGCATTATCAGTAACTATTTTTCAATGTTTGGAAGGAAATCATTAAATATTTATTTACTTTTCATTTCAAATTGGTAAAACGTATTTTATACGTAACTTTTTATTTAAGTTGTCAACCAATTTTTCATATTGTGTATAGATGAATCAAAAATTCTTGTCACACGATACTCAACCGATGTTAAAACGATTTTTAGACGTTATCGTTGTCACTGTGATATACCTGTTCAAGAGCTTATTCTTTATTATTGTTTTGATTGGCAATAGCTTTGCTCAGATCCAGACGAATTTCATTTCAAAATATCAGCTGAAATATTCCCATTAGAATATAAAGGGTTTTTCAGTGGTTTTTCAACAGGGACGCTACAAAAGTAGAGCGACAGGGACAGCAAACGACGCCATATTTCTTGCCGCTCTTTTGACATTTCTCTTCAGTAAGGTTTGCCATTTCATGATGGACAGATATACGAGCCAACAACGAGATAAAATTGCAAAGAAGTCGTAGTCCAAAATACGAGTATTTATAAAAAAGCATAAATTGTTAATTTTTAGAGTTATGTATACTTAAAAACTGAATATGAAGTCTTATTAGAATCTTTATAACACGATTAATATTTTTGTTGTTTTGCCGTGTTATCAAAAATAATTTTTATATAAACGATATCGTTTGGTTATCTTTAAGTTATCGTTTTCTTTGTTCGGTAGTTAACGACAATATATCTATTATAATTGTTTCTTTCTATACGAATACTCTACGGAAAACATCTTTAATGCTTTCACTCGAACTTTTTCAGCATTTTAAATATTAAAAATGGTCGAATTTCGATCGTTCTCTCTGTGATATACGTGATCAAGAGCATATTCTTTATTAAGCTTTAATTGAACTCTTAAATGGTGCAATAAATGTTTTTTTAAATTTATGTCCGTGAATTTATTGAACACAGTGTATGTCAGACTGTCGTGTCTGCCTGCCTGCCTGTCTGTCCATTGTTGGATCGATCATGCGGTGTCAATAATAAATAATCAAATGTAATTCTAGCAAAAGAATCACGTGAGTGTGAAATAATAAATGCACTTATTATACTTTAAATTCTTTTAGTTTCTCATACACAAAAAAAAAGAACATCTTCGTTTCAATGCAATTGTGTGTCTGTTCTCTTTTTGTTCATGCTGTTCCTTTGTCCAGTTGCTGCTGCCTTACATTATTCCATTATCTGCGTGTGTAAATCGCACATAATGTCGAATAATCTAAATGCTAAATATAGCCGCAAGTTATTTATAAAACGGTTGATTATATTGCTTATCAAGAACACATACTGCGTCGAGCGAGTAGAGTAGGAGGAGGCTCCGCTTATTTATTGTGGTTGATTTTGCTGTTGTCACCTAATGGTTCCAACGACTGGGTTTTATATTCTGTGTGTTTTGTGCGTGCTATAAATAGAGTGACCATGTGTGTGCGCAATTTTTTTTGCATTCTCTGATCATACATTGCACCCAAATGCAGTTGATTGATGCACTGATTTTGATAATGAAGGCCTTTTAATGTAGTAAGATTTATGTAATAATTGAAAAGTTGTTTATCACAAAAGTTATTCAAGAATTTACATGAAAATCAAAATGATTTAATTAATCTTATAGATTTTTATAGTTTAAATTTGATTTTGTAGCCTTTTTAATTTAGATAAAAAAAATTTTAATAATTTTTTTGTCAAAAAATTAAATTTTCTCAAGAATAAACAATTTTGTTTATGAAAATGAAAACTTTTCCCATATCAATTTTATATCTATAACGACAAAAATAGCAATATCGTATTGAACTAAAAAAAAACAATAAGTTTTTAATCATTTTAGATTACACTACACAACAAATTGAGAATTTATTAAACCTCGATCTTAGTATAATATTCTGATGTACTCTGAAATTCTAATCAAGACCTCTTACTCAAATTTTGTATATTGCTTAAAGTCTTTGATGATTTTATGATTTTTATCAATTTTTCTATTTATGAACTTTGATCTTTTACCTATTTGAAGCTTTGTTGGGCAGTTAACAACAATATATCTATTTTTTTCTGTGTACGCATAGAAATTAGCACTATACGTACGCAGAAAAAAATAGTCCAAGTAAATATAGCAATCGATATTAATTGAATGCATTAATCAGTCCAACAATGAAATTCAGTAATTTAATGAAGAACATTTGCTATTATTCGTTAAATCAGCAATTGTGTTTGCTAATGTGAATATTTGTACGTCAATGCAGCAAATAGTCGGCGCAGTTTTAGCAAATATAATTGCCAAAACTTCACCGACTAATTAATTTGCTGCATTGACGTACATAAATATATTCATATTAGCAAACCCAATTGCTGATTTAACGACGACTAGTAAATGTTTTCACTGTATTACCGAATTTCATTGCTTGACTGAATAATGCATGCAATTAATATCGGTTGCTATATTTACATCGATTATTTTTTTCTGTGTATACTTTTCCGCAAACATCTTTAATGCTTCCACCCGACCTTTTCCTGCATTTAAAATAGCTAAATATGGTAAAATTTCGAAATATTATAATTTAAATGATTGACATTGCAACGAACGAGTCAATTTATTGCGGCAACTGTTCTTCGTTATGCTTGTCATCATTCGCGCAATCATTCATTCTTTCACTCATACATTTATTTATTCTGACTTTCATTCATTCAGTCACTCATTCAAACTCATGAAAAATCAACAGCAATTGCAAACATTTTTATTTTTTTTTTGCATTTAGTACGTTTAGATGTTGTGGCGCGCGCACCACGTTTTATTTTAGCGGAACGTTAAATAGTAAATATAAGTAATACGAAATTGCATTTTAAACATTTTACAATGCGAAATTGTTGGCAACACCAATGCGAATGTTGAGTGTGCAATTAAAAAACACTTAAGCATTAGAGACAGCATAAAAAGATATAAAATAAAACGCTACTGAAATAAAATTTTGGAATAATTCTCACGCGAACAATTTGCGTCTATCAAACTCACCCATCCAAGTGGATTTCAGTAAGAATGTGTTTTAATTTTTTTTGTACTATATTCTGCTACTATGTACTCTCTAATTGTGAATGATGAACGCATCTAATTTTATTTGTTACGTGAAATCGCAATTGCATCGAACTATATTTATTTTGTTTGTTGTTGTAATTGTATCTCGTGCATTTAGTTGTCGTTGTAGTTATTTGAAATTGTTGTTATTATTGTTTGATTTAATTAAAACAAAAATGACGCATTTTTATGGGAAACATGTGCCAGTGGGTGGAATGTCTGCTAATCGCAGTTGCCTATTTCGCTATTCTACAAAACGAGAGAAATTTTTCATTGAGACATTCCAAATTCATTGACTTTTATATATATTTAGAGTGCTGATTTTGGCCGCATACTCAGTTTTTTTTAACATTTCACTTAACGTTATATTAAAAATATAATCGAAGTTTAGGCTCTTATCAGACGCTTTTTAGAATAAAAAAAAATAGATTATTTTAATCTAAACTAAAAAAAAAAAAACTTATTTTTGTCTAATTAATTTTTTGATATTTAAGATCAAAAGACAAATAAGAATATGTTTAATTGTTATCCAGACCATTGTCCAAACTAACTATACAAATTACTTATCTTCTTATATCTGTTCTGATATTTGAAATATGCTGTTTAAAAATAACGTTAGTCCTTTTTCCAATAATTAAAATTCAATATAAATAGGAGTGCATATAATTTTATATATATCACAACATTTAACTGGCGATGAGCAAAAAAAAATCAAGACTCTTGTTCAGTAGTTTTTGTAAGAACTAGAGCGACTGTTCGATGCAAGAACAAGAACTAACATTTTCGTGCAAGAGCAAGAACAAGACTAGCCTTGAAAGAAATGTGCAAGAACAAGAGTCTTGCAATATAAAAAAGTCTTCAGTGCGTTTATTCAATAAGTTAAAAAATATTGATTAAAACTCACCACAGTCAATTGGTATCGCTTTTATACCGTAGTAGAAATTGTCATGTTCGGGGTCTAATTGTTATATTTTATTTTTTCTTACATAAAAAAATGGAGGCAATGTCTTCTCTAATGGGCTAAATTTCAACTCGGTTATAAAGGTTTAAATAGCGTATTATAAAAAAAGTAGAACAGATACCAGAAAGTTAGGAATTTCCCAGAAAGCAAAATACCCGCATTGTGAGCGCACGCCTGAAAGTCGAACGCGTGCGCGCACAGAATAGCAATCGTGTGTCCGCAATTGAGACTCAATACGCTCGCACTAGTGCGAGGCATTTGTGAGTCGCATTTGATCATCAATATAGTCGCACGAGTGCGTACAAAATTTTAAAAATCAGTAGCATTAGACGCATATGCGCCTCAATATAGTCGCACGAGTGCGAGCAAAATGTGTGAGGCGAATATGAGACTCAATATAGTCGCACGAGTGCGAGAAATATAAATATGAGACTTATTATAGGCTCATATACTTCACTCGAGTGCGACTAAAACAGAATTTGAAAAAACAAAATTAGTAGCATTTTTTGAAATTTTTTTTAAATATTTATTTCTATTAAATACATGGCATTAGATAGAAATAATAATACGAATTAATTTTGGACTCTTCCTCTGAAGCCATTCTGTTGAACTTTTTGGTAGCCTCCTTAAAGTATGGGATCTATTGAAAACTTTTTCAACATACGTGTCAATTGAAGTACCAGAGGTTCCAAAGGAAAAATGGTGAAATTTTTTCTTATTAGAACTATCTTCAGTGAATTTTTCTAGAGAAACACTATGTGGTGAAGGGTTACTAGTTTCTCTTCAACACTTGCAACGGATGATACAGTTGTAGCTCATCTAGACGATACTTTCACTGCAACTTTTACACAGTCACACAGTCCACATGTAATTTCTGCATACTAGTTTGATATGATGATAAAATGACTGCGCTGATAGCCGTCTTTGTAGAAGTCACTTGTAATAGCGTTTTATACGGTGAGGAATGACGGAGCGGGAGTTGAGCCATTTTCGAATATCAACTCTTTGACATTTTTTTTTTAAATTTCTTTGTTTATAAATATTTATTTTATTGCTTAACAAATCAATGAAAATTCGATAAATCTATTTTTAAAATTTATACCATAGTACTCGCACGAATGAGAGTTTTGTAATTTTTGTGTGCTCACTAGGCAATCACGTCGTGCGCCCGCACGAATGCGAGGTTTGTGATATTTGTGTGCTCGCATACAGCTCTCAGTACGCACTCATGTCGTGCGCCCGCACGTTGTGTGTTCATTTTGTTCGCATATAGCACGCACGATGTGAGCCCGCACGACATGATTTTTTGTGCGACGCACTTTTGCTATCTGGGTTAGATAAAAGCAATTTTCATTCCTTTAAAATGTTTTTGATTAAAAGATTGAAGAGTTCTTGGGATAATAAAAAAGGGTCAAAAAACTCTTTGTACGAATGCCTATTATGTTTTTTTTTTTAAATTCAAACTTATTTTTATTTATTTTAGGAACTTAAATAAATAAAAATATTTATTTTTAAGTTTAAAAACCAAAATTGTTTATCCATTCAAAATTTCGCAATTTTAAGCTCTCACAGACAATTATTTTCTTTACCAAAATGTAACACAAATTAATCTGATTTGTTGTTTTGCGAAAATTTGTTTATTTTCATTAAACATTTTTAATATGTTAATGTTGTTGTCGTCGTCGTCACCACCATCGTCGTCGTTTTGCAACAAGATTTTGTTTATTTGGTACATTTCTGAATTTATGAAATTGTCGTCAAATGTAACCGTCGCTGTTGTTTTAGTTGCCGCCGCCGCCGTCGCTTGTTTGTGGTCACATTAAAAAGTATTTAATGCAATTTTGTCAAAATCTGTCATAAAATATAGTTTACATTTCAGCGCAAATGAATGCATTTGTTTATTTAGTAATCTTTCCACTAATGCAATAAAAAGTTTGGCAGAAAAAATAAGCAGTGGAGATTTTTTTTGTCCACTCCATATTTCACATATATCGAGCAGCAATCCCCAGTAGAAATTTGTCCGACGCACCATCAGAAAGTATCCTCATTAGATATCTATAATAGTCAGAATGAAAAATTTGTATTAGAATTATGTCCATTGACTGTTTAGATCATGGGTACCCAGTCATCCCGTTCAAAAATTTAAATTAGGGGTTTTATTAATAAAAAAAGTATTACATTTTTTTGAGCAAATCTTTTAATTTATTTGAAAATTGATCAGTTTAACGTTTTTATTAATACCTACCAATTTAAAATTGTATATTTTCGAACATTATCAAATGGTTTTTAGCATTGTAATTAAAGGAAATGTGAAACATTTTGACAATTCGGAGCGATTTTTATTAATATGACCCAATGTGTTCTTGGATTCGCACTTATTTGTCATTGCATTAACTGATCATTTGTTACACATATTAAAAAAGAAAAAACTCAAAATTTTAACATTATCCAGTAACATCTTGACATATTTCCATTGAAATTATAGTACTTTTTTTCTTGTGCGTGACGTAAATTCAATGAAACACAATGGTACCCTAGACGTGCAATGCAAAATCTTTTTATATTAACACTTGATCTTAATTTCTTAAATAAATAAGAAGCTGTACTTTAAGCTATTTTTAGCGTAATATTTTAAACAAAGAATAGATAGAGCGGTTCGTGAAACTCAAATAAACACTAAATTAGAAGATTTTTTAGAGCAGGCAAAAAAAAAAATAATAACTATGCAGATAAAAAGTTATTTTTGGTTAAATCAATTGACACATTTCGTAGATTTGTGCTACAAATATTGACCACTAATTTAAACTAAAAGCAACAATTTTCTATTATAACTTCAAATTTTTTGCATATGCCTCAAGGTGAACAGCTGTAGTTTTTTTCGTTTAATTTATTAATAAATCGTTAATACATACTGTACACCCAAAATAAAAATGATTGCTATTATCAGCAAACCTTGATTGTTTAATTTAGCAAACTTTAATTTTTAATTATAGCACCTTTTTTTTAGTAATAGCAAACTTTTTGCTAAAAAACTTAAGTAAAGGGTTTTTCAACAGGGACGCTACAAAAGTAGGGCGACAGGGTCAGCAAACGACGCCATATTTCTTGCCGCTCTTTTGACATTTCTCTTCAGTAAGGTTTGCTATTTCATGATGGAAAGATATACGAGCCAACAACGAGTCGAAATTATTAAAATTTTCTACCGAAATTCAGAGTCAGTGGCCTCAACGTTAAGAGCGCTACGTCCAATTTATGGTCGTCATAATCGTCCTAGCAGATCAACAATTGAGCGTCTAGTGGAAAAATTTGAATCCACAGGCATAATACAAAATGTTCCCGTGCCAGTGAGACAAAGAAGTGCCCGTAGTGTCGAGAATATTGCTGCCGCTAAGGCTTCAGTTGAAAGAAAGTGAGCACAGAACACGCTAGTGTTTTCAGAGTCATTTACTGCTGCATGTGGCTATTGCCTCTATAGTTCGTAGTCTCTTTTTTCAACAAAAGCTCTTCAAATATGCAAGAATGAAATTGTCAGTGAAATGGGAAGTTCGAGGAAATGTAATGAAGTTAGGATTTATATATGAAAATATGTAATTAAAAAGAACTAATATAATTGTTTTATGATATGGAATTAACAACAAGATGACAGTTTTTGTTTTTTGGTATTGTAGCAAACTTTTATACTTTTTTTTTAAGTGTATTGGTCAACTGTTCAATGGCAGTCAGGTCAGGTCTCTAACCCCGCTACACTATATATGAAACTCTCAACGTAGATAATGTCACAAAACTACACGAATCACGTCGATGACGAAACGACTTTTAATTGCAATTTATTTAAACATGTCAATCAATGGAAAAAATCAACAACAAAGCGGCACGATTAAATAATAGTCATGGGTCGGACAGATCCGTTGCTATTTTTAGATCCCCCTCATAATTTTTCGCATTTCAAAATAACTTTTTTTTTACGTTGTTGTTGTAGTCAGCAGGCTTTTAAATTAAACGCGATTCAGAATTGCGCGCGCTAATCTTGCTAAAGCATTTCGTAAACTTTGTAAACAATTTCGTAAAACTTGTCGGTATGCAAATTTATTATTTTTTTTTTACTTATTAGACGATTACTTAATAAGGCTCTCTCTCTCTGTGTGTGTTGAATATGCGCTGCTTTATAATACAATTTAATTTTTCACATTTTTCATTAAAACTAACAAAAACAAAATTAAAAAATGTAAACAAAAAAAAATACAAAACTACAACGTACCACATAGTGCACGTGTTGTACATTCGTCGTAAATGACAACGTCGCGACGTGCTTTTTGCGACGTAAATTTTACATTTTTCCTACTATTAAAGGCAAATATGGTGCGCTGTTCTCACAGACAATATATAATGAATTATTTGAAAATATTGGTATTTAATTTCGAAATGTATTTAAATTGTTAATTGTTCAATGCGTCTTTGCAATTATTGCATTATTCTGTTTTATTTGAAATTATCAATTGTATTTTTTTTATTATCATAGTTTTTGCTTTGACAAATAGTTATTATTTTTCTTATAGTAAATTTTTTTATGTAAAATTAATAAATTTTAAAATATTTAAATTATATTTTAGTATTGTATTAAATTAATAAATTTCCTATTGACAATCTGAAACCTGTAAGGAATGTTAGATCAAAAGGAAATTTTTAGAATATAAATATCCTACACATATGTGATAATTAGGGATGTCAATGCCGGGATCCCCCGGATTTGCTACCCTGTATAAATCGCATAACAGAATAGTATAACCATTCAGTTGGCAACAAAAACTTCTTTACAATAACACCCACGAGTTGTGTTTGTTGTACAAAACAATTTCCCGCGAAAAATCGTTCACTTATTTGATATTTTTGTTGTTGCGCTTTCAAAAGAAGCAGAAAATATGTGAAACTAAAATAGCGAAAACACACAAAAATCAATAGCATTCAAATGTAAAAATATCATTTTTTTATAAATTAAAACATATAACTCAACTTACGAAAACTTCATTATTTTGCAATTAACAAAACACAAATAAACACTAAAGAAAGCATAAAAAATATAATATTATTTAATTTCAGTGCGTGCTTCACAAACAGCGAACGACACTAGCGTAGCATGTTTTTTTTGTAGTTGTGATCGAAAAAAAACTAACAAAATGCGTGCATTGTCGCTCTATGAACGACACTAGCGTATCGAAGAAAGAAGAAACAAATAGCTTTGTCTATTTCAGTGCGTGCTTCACAAACAACGACCGACACTAGCGTAGCATGTTTTTTTGTAGTTGTGATCGAAAAAAAACTAACAAAATGCGTGCATAGTCGCACTACGAACGACACTAGCGTATCGAAGAAAGAAGAAACAATAGCTGTGTCTATTTTGTTCTTGGAGTTGCGTGTGTTTATTTTGTCGATTTACCGTGATCACAAGTGATCGAAGAAAATAATAGCAAAAGCAAGTTCAGACCAAAGTCCGTCATTCTGGGAAATATTGTTTTCAAAAAATCGATATGTGTTCTCAACATGTTTTTATACACAAAGAAGTTATTTCGGGACTTCCGATTTAAATGACATTTGTATTTTTAATAAAATATTTTTTGTCGTTTCTTATAATTTTCTAAAAACCGTTTTAAAACCGGTATAAAACTGAAACCATTTGGATATCGGTTTATTTCTAATTTTCGTATAACGGTTTCAGTTTTAAAAATGAAATAACGGTTTCGGTTATCGTTTCAATCCTTGGTATAAATAATTTTTTTGAAATGTACTACTAAATATTACTACTGAATTCGAATACTATTAAAAAATACTGAATACTATATAATGTAACACATTTTTCTAGCTGTACTATTAAATCAATAATACTTCTTTTGA
This sequence comes from Dryomyza anilis, assembly GCA_951804985.1. Taxonomy (NCBI): domain Eukaryota; kingdom Metazoa; phylum Arthropoda; class Insecta; order Diptera; family Dryomyzidae; genus Dryomyza; species Dryomyza anilis. The sequence continues at coordinate 83,911,881 of OX638132.1, read as the reverse complement.
CTGATCATAGGACGTATTTTACTGAGTGTACACCGAATAATACTTTATTTAAATGAAAGAAATATGTCTTTAAAATAAATACAAATGTATTTCATTTACGTTTATAAGGAAATGTAATTGTTTTTATTATATTGATTTTGCTGTTTTTGTATGGTAGTTGTATGCATTTACTACATTTAATGCATTTCTACACACAATTCTATTACATTTGTATTCAAAATAACTATATTTTGTATTTATTTCTTGAAACGTGGAGAAATATGTAGACACTTTGCTACATCTGCATTTATTTCAAATAGATTTTATTTAAATTAATAAAAACAGTTAATAAATTTTTACTACATTTTGTATTTATTTAAATATAACAAATGCGTTTGTCTTTGCTTTCAACGCATGCCTTCGGTTGTATGGGTTTCCTTGTGTTTCGTCTGTACCTGTACACATTTGCAGTACGTCCGAAGGTGTGTGCATAAAATACTGAAAACATATTACAGTTTTTGGGATATGTAGAAAACGAGTTTCTATCGAAGTAGTAAATTTTTTTAAAACATTAAATTTTACTACATTAATTTTCTCGGTATACCTACAAATTATTTTTTAAAAGATTTTCATTTACAATTTTTTTACAATATATTATTCAAATGTTTTTGTTAAAATTGTTTAATGTTATTAAAATTATCTGTCTTTAGATTTAATTATTTTTGACATTGCCAGCAAACACAGCATAAGGCCGATCGATCGATCGGCCACACGACTACAACGCATTCTGACTGACGTATTTGCTAAATATTTATTACCTTAAAGATTGATTTATTATGCAAAATATCGACAGAAATGTATAATTTTCTTAATTAGTTTTTATTACGTTCATGCAAAAACGTGCATTTTTCGACATGAACGTACTTGATAAACTAACTATCTATATATCTAGCTCCATTTACTCAAATGCGCCATAATTTATTTGTTTTTCTATACAAAAATTATCTATTTTTCACTTTCAGTTTTTTTTGTACTTCCTCTTATTTATTTGCTGTGTTGTCTGTCATAAATTCAAAGCCCATATCTGCAAATCAATCACTGCATTAAAATGGATTTTCGTCTAAATATTAACTAGAATTTATACGCCAGAAAACTTAATAAATGTTTGCACATAAATTCACCGAAAATTGTTTTATTTTAGATTTTCATTTCATTCAAATTTGCAACAGGTGCGAATATAAATGCAACAAAACCATCTAACCGCCCGTCCGCCAAACTACCTGCGCGTTGCTGTCACCGTTTCTACTACTGGCTCTTGTTCGAACGGTTCGTTCGACGTGTAGTATCTGCGCGTTATATTTTACATTTAAGATAAAAATTTTATTTATTACAGCGCGATGCACAAATTAATTTATCTGTATCTGTGTTGTGTATCTGCAAATCTAGCGCCCCAAAAATGCATTTTGCAAATTACAAAATTTATGTCCGCAAATTATTTATGCACTTTTTTTTTGTTGTTGTTTTGTTCTATTTTCACATTTTATTTGCTTTTATTATTTTTATACTTTTACAATTTGTTTCATTTTGTTTTATTTTCTAGGCGAGCGACATTTTAATTTTAATTTGAAAATTTATTTTTCCAAATAAATCAAAATTTGTAGATAGTAACGATGGGATTTATTCGCGCAAATTGTAAATTATTTCACTGTGCTCGACTGTCCGTCCGTCTGTTGGTCGTTGATGATTTAAGCTAGGCGATAATGCTTTTTCAAAAATAATTACAAAATAGTTTTACATTCTATTAGCTTTTGACCACGACATGGATTTGTTTTTTGCCAAATCTAATAATCTGCAAATTAATATGTGGTCGAAATATTTATTAGCTTTTATATATTTTTCACAAAATTAAATAATTATTTTTTAAACTTTAAATTTAGCAAATGTTTTACATATTTTTTTCATTTTATTTGCATCTGTTATTGATGTCGATTTGTATTTAATTCAAAATAAATTATAAATGCTTTTAAAATGTTGACATATAAATGCTGTACGTATTATTTCAATGTCGTTTAATGGATCATTGCAAAATTTAAATCATTAAAAATTCACTATCTACGTTCTACATAAGTTTACTTGAGTGCACACGTTGTCCTCCTATTTTTGCTGCGGTATTTGTCATTTTTGCGTACAATTTCTGAGTAATAATAATACTAACTACTTTTTTTGATCACTAATCTTTAATACTTTACTTCCGTGCCGTAGTAGAAATTTACCCTATTAAGGTAGACATTATCATGGCCAGATCATGTTTATCACGTAATTGATCGGGTTCTGATAAGTTAAAATACAACGATCTGTTTCTAATCATGGCCCGTGAACTGATCTTTTAATTTTTTACTTGTTATATCCAGGTCAGTAACATTATCAACATGATATGGTTGGTCATGATCATATCTTCCCTAGTGTGGCAAATTTCTACTAGGCCTAATATAAATTATGCTGATCGGGAACTGATCATAGTATATTTGTTATAATTTGTGTCAATACATTCCCTAAATATATTTTTTTCATTACAGGTTTTTCTTGTTGACACAGTTTGTTTGGATAAGGTTACAACTTGCTTAAGGTATGATTTCTATTTTTTTTTAATAAATAATGCTATCATAAATTAATTATCAAAATAAACGTATTTTATGATATGTCTAAATATTTTGTATTAAATAAATATAGGGAACAAATGTACGCTGTCTATAAAATACGTTTTATTATGACTTTTCCGATGAAGATCACATATAGCATTACTATATAATTCGCAGTGATAGATTTTAAATTGTTGTATAGGATGTTCAAAGAAATATTGATTGAATTGCGCTCGACTATATCATGCTTTTTTGATTCTACATTAGGCTGCTTAGTTTTATATCAATCCGTTTAAAGCCAAAAATTGTCTGTTGCTAAATATAGTGAGTCTAAATGCACTAAATTCATTTTTAACTACACTATTTTCAAATTTAATTCAGAAAAAAAAAATAATTTAAGTCCATAAGAAATTTAAAACATGCACCGAAAAAAAATACTACATTAAAAATAAATAAAAATGTATTTAAAATAAGTACATATGTCTTTGATTTACATACAAAATCAAATGTATTTGTTTTTACTACATTGATGTAGTTGTTTTTGTATGGGAAATAACTACATAGTTTTACTGTATTTCTATACAAAAATTTAATACATTTGTATTGAAAATCCTAAACTTTGTCTTTATTTATACGTCCTGAAATATGTAGAAAAATTACTACATATACTTTTATTTTACTATAAAATGTAGTTATTTTTTTTTTTAATTAATATTAAATTTTTTATTTTATTTTTTATAATAAAAACAATTTATTAATTCAGACAATTATATGAATAAATATTAAAAAATTTTGATTACCAAAAATAAGGTACAAGAATTATTAATCTGAAAATAATTTAATTGTATATTACACATACAACTAAAATCGAATTTCTAATACAATGAGTTGGTAAATTATTTTAAATAAATACAAATGTATTTAAAAACTATCAAAATGTAGTAGAAATACATTTTTTCAAAACATAAACATAAATGTAGTATAATTTACTACAGTAATTTCTTCGATGTACCATATGAAATTCAGAAAATCCATTTTAAAATTAAAGATATATACCGCATGAAATTCACAAATTCATGCGGTATATACACCCAGAAAAAAATTCCCTCAAATCCCATTAAAATTGGTCAATAGGACTATTATTGATTTAATAGTATACAAAAAATAAATCTTTTCATATAAACTTAATGGCAATGTCATGGTATTTTCTAGGTTTTAATGGTATTTGCCGATTAAAATAATAATTTATCATATTGACTATTTTTAATAGTAAAAAAACTATTATTTATATAGTATTTTTTTCTGGGTGTATTCAATTCAAAGTTTTTTATTTGATTTTAATAAAACACCAATTAATATTCATACATTTCACTAAAAATTCGGAATATCTTAATTGAAATTTATATATTCCATGTGTAATTTCAAAAAATATAAATTGTATATTTCTGAAATACATTTCGACCCTTCCTCCCATTCATTTATAACATGCCAAGTTTACAATGTAAGTTTTCCAGGAGAACTATTCTCACAGTTATCAAAACTTACACCAAAATGCTGATGAAATTTTTCACTTAGTCTGCTTAGCATGTAATGAGAGGGTCGATTTGGAATTGGTAAGAATCCCCCTAATATTTTAGATATAGATCATTAGATTAGATATACATTGTAGATGTAAAATTATAAAAATGTAGGATTTGAAAAATCAACATCAAATAGAATTAATACATAAAATTTGATAATACTTGGGCATAAAAATCTTTTTTTTTTTGCCCCATTATTTTGTAAAACGAAAGAAAAGTGATTGTCCAAAAAACGTCAGAAATTCGAGTGACATAATTTGGTTTGTATTAATTGAAATTAACATGTGAACAAAAGATGTCACTGGAATATTTGTCTAATCACTTTTCGTTTTACAAAATAAGGGGGTTACTCTTAAATTCACTTTTCAGAATTTTATAGACAATTAGCTCTACTGCATGATAAACATTCGAATGATTAGTTTCTTTAAAAATAATACTTTTATCTTAATTCTTTCCTATATTGAATCTTCTCGGAATGGACATTACCTAGAATAAACCCTTGCCTGAAAAAGACACTTTCGGGAAATGTTAAAATTCGGAGAAATCTCCAACACAAAAATGTTTCTATTTTGAGAAAATATAAATTTCGGGGCTGTATCCGATGTATTCCGGAAAATGTCAATTTAGAGGAAGTGTCTATGTAATCGAAATATCCATTTTGGGGAATGTGTTTTTTTTTGAAGAATGTTTATTTCGAGGAAGTATCTATTTTGGGGAAATATTCATTTCGGGGTTTTGTCTATTTTAAGTAAATGTTCATTTCGGGGAAGTTTCTATATCGGGGAAGCGTCAATATTTGGGTAGTATCTATTTTTGGGAAATGCTCATTTCGGGATTGTTTCCATATCGGGGAAGTGTTTATTTGGGGAAATGTTCATTTAGAGGATGTGATATTTGGAGAAATGTCCATTTCGGGGAAGTATCTATTTTATGGAAATATCAAATTTGGAGAAATGTTAATTTCGGGGAAGTATTTTTTTTTTTTTTTTTTGGGAATTTTCATTTCGGAAAAGTGTCCATATCAGGGAAATGTTTATTTCGGGAATGTGTTCATTTGAAGGAAGTGTTCATTTCTAGAAAATGTCTATTTTGGGGGATATTAATTTCGGATAAGTGTCCATATCGAGGTTATGTACATTTCGAGGAAGTGTCTATTTCGGGGAAGTGTTCATTTCGGGTAAATCTTGAAAATGTTTTAAAAATTCGTTATGCACTAAATTACCATTCAAAGGTTTATCATGCAGATGTCAACATTTATCTAATAGTTTATAAAATATTGAAAAAAGTGAATTTTAAAGTTAAAATAAATCGATTGGACCGACAGTCCCATTCAAACTCTTGTCATTCTCTTTATATCTCTATCTCTCGCGAATTAAAACAGCTTTTGTATAATACGCCCTCTGAGTACACCTTAAAAAATAACTAATTTATTTATTTAATTAAATTCATTTTACGCTTCAATGACCCCGTACTAATTGATTGACTGACTGATTGTTCTCTGGTTACGCACCAGATCAAAAACTGTTTTACACGCTAACTAAACGTTAAATACGATTTTAGAGAGCACCGATCGTTAATTATACTAAACATATATTAGACGCAAAAAAAATACACTAAGAAAATTGCTCGATCGCATGCGGCCAAACACGTTCATGAGCAAAGATGATGGTAATAATGATGATCATGATTTTGAACAAAAAAAAAATAATGACATTAAATACTATAAAATTATACGACAAAACTTGCCAAATAAAACTAATTAAAATTTGAAAAAAATAAAATACGAATAATGGCGCCCAACAACGTGATTTGGTTGGGTTGTTGCGCCGCTGCTGCTGCTCTTTGCTTGATCGCTGAAGCAGCAACACGAAGAAGAGGCGACGAGACGAGACAGCCACAGATGAGGAACAAATAATAAATGAAAAAAATATAAACAAAATGAAATGCAGCAAAAACAAATTAAAAACAAATGTTTGTGAATTGACTTTGAACTTGCTTTCGTAAAAACTGCAGCGCGATCTTGTGCCACGATCCCGTGGCTGACTAAATGACTGACTGTCTAGCTGACAGTCGTCATTCATTTGGTCGTCCGACGACGACGACGACTGATTGCAGTAGTGACAAACGGCAGGTCACGTGAGTGCGTTGTAAAACGTAAATTAACAGTTGCAAATTGTATCCTACAAAAGGTATGTGACGGACAGCTATATAGCGAAACAAACGATCGCACAGCTGGTAGACATTTTAAAATTATTTTTCTTTCTATATTTTGGTTATTTCTGTCTAAAATTGTGCTGAATTTAAAAGAATCCCTCATGTGCTATTTTTAGCATTCAAGCATTTTATAATACTTAATTTAAATAAATTTATAAGCACAAAATCGCACGATCAACACTGATCGCCACTTATATCCTACAGTGTAGTACTTACTATATAAGCGATATTATATATTTTGCGCGCTATGCAATCTTGATGCTGCCTAAAAACGTAGGGTGAGCAATTTGCATGTTGTAAAAAATATTTTCAAGTGGCTGACTGACTGATCATGCTACAGATAGACGACGATCGCGATTGTGTTCTTGGCATTCAGCGCGCTTTTGTATTTATTTCCTCTTTCAATTGTGCAAAATCAACCGCAGTTTGTTGAACATAATTGCGATACATCATAGGCACCACAGCGATCAACAGAATACGAAAAAAATATAGGAACTTAAACAGCGTTGCGAACCGCACGATCACCACACGTTAAACATTTTGATTTCTATCTAATCATACAAAAATATTCTTTACATAATTGTTACGTATTGTGTTTATACATCTTTTGTACATATCATTTATTATATTTGCGGCCGTTTTCGCCATCTTCGGTTAAGCACTAACTGCCACTTTAACTTAAGTTATCCATAGAATATATGGAATTGGAACGAACACTACACTGGATATTGTGAAAATGGCCCTTTTTTTGGAATATTTCATGTTGAGAGGGATTGTAACTAAAATCAATATCCGTTGTAAACCGTTTTAAAAATTAGAAATAAACTCATATCCAAAACCGATATTGCAAAAGCATTGAAAAAAAAAAATAAAGTAAAAGTTAAGTACTTGAATTTTGAATTCATAGACTGACATTCACGGTAACACTTGCATGTGATGATCAAAAATTTCTTGCGTCTTGTTCTTGCATTTTTGCAAGAATTCAAAAGAATTGATGATAAAGGAAAGAAAGAATAAACAAAAAGTAAAGCGCGCAAAACTATCATATAATAGCTTTTTGTTGCACTATGAACACACACGAATTTTGTATGTTGTGTTTTCGCAATTAGTGGCGCTGTGTTGTTGGATTCGCATATGTTTGTTGTTACACTTGCAAAAGAATGAACTCAGCAGAAGACATATGTTTGTTATTGTATTCGATTTACCGCTACACAAGTAATCGAAGAAAGCTATAACAAAACTCGGACCGAAGAAACGCGAGTTTGCCGTTGTACGAATTATAACAAGAAGGTTTTGTTGTGTTTCTCCTACTTCTGCAACTAAAAAGTAAAATTATAGCAAGTATGATATTGCAAGAGCAAGTATGATATTGCAAGAGCAAGAACAAGTTTTTGTGTACCCGTGCAAGAGCAAGTCTAAGTGTGCAAAAACAAGAGAAAGATTACCACTTCTTGCCTTGTGCTTGCAAATGCTCATCAATAATGTGAAAACCCTGCGGGAAAAAGGCTCTAAACTTACCTATCACGTGAAAGGTGTCATGGTTCTAGTCTAAAAGTACGCAGGCTGGAGACAGTTCGTAATGATTATACATGTTCTGTTGATCGGCGCAATTGGATCTTGAAGACAAGTTCTGTGATAGGTGAACTGGTCTTATTAACTGATCTTATTAGCATGTGGTGTTATTAACAAACTTTTTGACTGCTTCTAGAAAGGAAAATTAGCTGTTGGGCCAAATTATTTTTTTTTATAAATCAAAAAATGTCAAATATATGTCTTTACATTATTAAAATGCATTTAAGAACTACATTTTTATACCACTTAAAAAAGTAAAAAAAAATTGTGTAAATTATGGTCCTTCGTCTGGTAACGATTACAATCAATCCCTTAAATAGTGTATTTCAAACCGCTGAAATATGCATCAACTAATTGAATTTAAAAATAATTATGTTGCTCCGCTTGATTGATCGTGACACGATCATCCTCACTACTCGTTGAATGCAAGCAGTCATTATTAGTCTGAACTTGTTCAATGTTAGCCAAAAGGCTTTTACACTTCCTTGACCAAATCAATAACGCAATGACGTATTTCTATTTAATTTTTTTATATATTTTTTGCAAAACGGAGCAATATACGACCTTGTTAATAATGCGGCCACCCACTTATACAAGAAAAACTTGTGTATTTTTCGAAAAAATAATAGAAAAAAACAATTTGCACTCAAACAGCGCAATTTCCGCATAAACGCGTGAGTAATTTTTGAGAAAATTGAGCCAATATTTGCAATGTTTTCCACTCGAGACAAGATCATTATGATCCTCATCATCATGAGTTTTTTTTTTTAGCGCTTCACTTGAAATAATTGCGCGCGTTTGTTGTGGCTGCTGTGCCTTTTCGTTGTTGACGTTCAGATTACTAAATATTGTGCTGTTGTGCAGACGGTTGGCTCTCATCGCTCTCTAGCTAGGTTCGTCGTCAGTGCGATCGAGTGGACAATAATACAAAAATATTTAAATAATACTAGTGTTCATTAAAACAATTTAATAGTTTTTCATTCAAATGTGTAATAGTATAATTAACAGACACGATCAATAAATCATATTAAATCAGTGCGCGATCATTTTTCGATCAAACATTAGTGTGTGCTTATCGCGCAATAATAAAAACTAATAAAGATAATACATCGATCGTGACAAGCAGTGACTTTGTGGAAGTTTCCGCAAACAACTAATTAAACATTATTTTTTGTTTAATAAAAGGCATCTTTTGTTAAAAATTCTTATGGTAAAATTGTTATTTTAAAATATCAAATAGCAAACAATGCTAATTGTCTAAATAAATATGTTTTAATATAAACGATCATTTGACGGTGAAATTTTTTAAAAATAAAAACGCAAAAAAAATTAGCAATATTTGCGGGCTGCCCTATTCACGTGAAATACACACAAAGTAAGCCCAACAAAAAAATAACAAAAAAAAAAAAACCAAACACAAAAATAAGTGTTTTAAAATATCTGTAAAATGACAAAACAAACAACAGAAATCAGCTGCTACTAAACAAATATATAAAATTGTTAAACATTGCTCAGTGAACATGTGCTAATTGCTAGCAATAATATTAACGCTTTAGTAACTGCGTTTTGCATTCAAAAGTTCAAACACGATCGATCGACACACTTACAAATTTTCGTTTGTAGTTTTGTTTAAAATTCGCATGATTCTGTTGGTGTTTTTTTTCATATTTGGGACGTGGTAATTGTTATTGTAGCTGTTCCGATATAACAACAACGACACTGCGAATCACACCTTTTTGCCAATACCTACCAACCAACCAACCTACCCACCAAACAACCAAGCTACCTACCTTCCCTACAACTAATATAACATTTATTTTACTTGTTGCTCTATCAGATTTAATTTAAATGTTGAATATTTATATACTAGGCGCTTCAGTTGAATTTGCGAATCTGTCGTCGGCAGTCGCAACGTCCGTCGTGCTACTACTTAAAATAAATACGAATTTTACTACGTTTTACCATTATCGTTTTTGTTTGTTATCGATGATTTTTAATTTGGAAATCATAAAATATCTGGCATTATTGTGTAATTTTAGTGAATCGCAGCTGCAATGGCGTATACTGGTTTCCTGACGAATCATTAAAATTTCGCTACTTTTTTTTGCTACTATTTTTACTACTATTTTTATTTTTTAATTTTAACTTGCCTCTACGGAAATAAATGTGTTGCTGAAAACGCGTTTAAATTTGTGTCGCGCTACATTTTTTTTTTGCTACCTTTTTTTATTATTTATTAAAACCTCGAAAATAAAGTGTGCTGCTGCCTAATTTAATTTGTGTCCTGCTTTTAATACAAATTTTGCCAATTTATACGCGTATCCATCCATCCGAACATCGGCAGGCAATGCGGTTCTGTGATATACTTTGTTTGAAGCAACGTTAGTAAAATTTCAAAAAAATTCTAAATTTTAATGTTGCACAGTGTACATTTACTATAGTTGTTGCATGCTGCATAAGTGTTTGTGTTTTTGTTGTTATTATAATTAATTATTTAAATTTTTAACAAAACTTTTTATGTTATAATAAAATGTCTTGCAAAAAAATGTGTATTTTATTACATTAATATTTTATATTTTTCGCACTAAGTTAAAATGTATAAAAAAAGAAACCAAATCATCACATTTAAAATTGTCACTTGGCGCCCGCCTATTTTTAAAATTACACACACCGTAGTGAACTCATTAAACGTCGCGTTCTTCTGTGACGGCGTCTGTCTACCTGTCCGTCTGCTGCGACGACGAAATTCTTGAAATATTTGTTATTGGCCAACATTTGGTGCTGTTTTGTGTAAATGAAAAATCATGCTAAAAATATCTGTTTTTGCGTTTGTTAATTAAAAAAAAAACTCGTTGCATTTTAAGAAATACCTTTGGTAGTAGGCTGGCTGTATTTCAGTATAACGCCGGATGTGTTTGTTTTTATATATAAAATACTTTTTTATGGTGACTTAAAAAAAATAATTTTCATTGGTACTTTATATGAAATTGTATTTTATTAGCCTCTTTTTTGTATAATGTCTTAAAAATCAGTGATTTTACTACATTATACTATATTATTCATTTTAAACTAAAATTATCACAATTTTTTTCTTTATTGTCATTGTTATTAACGAATTTCTACTAGGGTCATAATCGGCATTTTCAGAATTATTATATTTTTACCTTGTCAAAACCCAACCAGATATATGTTCAGCCCATGTCTTACCTCTGAGCTAATCATGATGGTTTTGTCTTGATCGGATTATGATGATGAAAACCCCAGAATTATTTATACTGGACATAGCTGGACACTACTGGATATAGTCAACCAACTAATAAATGTGTCACAACTATGGTTAATTCATATTAAAGGGTTTTTCAACAGGGACGCTACAAAATTAGAGCGACAGGGACAGCAAACGAAGCCATATTTCTTGCCATTTCTCTTCAGTAAGGTTTGCCATTTCATGATGGAAAGATATACGAATTCGAATTTCGATAGTAAATTTTAATAATTTCGACTCGTTGTTGGCTCGTATATCTTTCCATCATGAAATGGCAAACCTTACTAAAGAGAAATGTCAAAAAAGCGGCAAGAAATATGGCATCGTTTGCTGTCCCTGTCGCTTTACTATTGTAGCGTCCCTGTTGAAAAAAACTTTTGTAGCGCTCTTATTGAAAAATCCTTTACTAATGAAGTATTCATTATATTTATGAATTCATTCATCAAAATTATAAATCGGGTAGTTTTTAAGTATAAATGAAGATGTTCATACACAGAGTATAATATTATTAGAGATGGGCTAGTGCCATGCTTTTTTCGTGTCACGCCCGAAAATCTGAGTTGGTGCTTACAAATCTCCGTGCGTGCTAGTTGTCGTCGTGCCCGTGCGTGTCTGTGCCTCTAAAATTAGGCACGCGCCCATTAAAGATTTTTCTTAGTTTCTACTACAATTTAAAAACATCCTTTACTTCCAGAATTAGAAATTAAAAAAATCGTGGTATTTGAACCAAGTCAAACACACTTTGGAATATCGGTGTCGGTTCCACACATTTTTTAATAACGGTTCCGATTCCGGTTCTTTCTGGTTGTAAATTTTTGAATTATTTATAATAAGGGGCCGTAAAGAACCGGAACCGATTTAAAACAATGTGTGGAACCGGAATCGAAACCCATTTTTTTTTTGGTTAGAATTGGAACAGGAACTTCTATTATATAAATCTTGGAACGAGTACCAACACCGATATTTCAAGGGTTTTATTCCCTTTCTGGGACCGCAAAGAACCGAAATTGTAATCGGAACCGTTTCGATTTTTGGTACCGGAATCGGAACCGTCATTAAAAATGTGTGAAACCGGAAACAAAACCGCTTTTTAAAAATCTTAGAACCAGAAGCGATATTCTAAAGGGTTATAATATTATTTTTCACGTTTTGCCTAGTTTTTCATGTGATTCCATGCTTTTTCGTGTTTTATCATGCTTCTCGTGCGTGACTTTAAATTTAGTAGTTGGGCTCGTGCTCGTGCGTGCTCCTATCGGCGTGCCCGTGCGTGTCCGTGCCATCAAAAAGAGGCACGCGCCCATCTCAAATTAATCTCTAATAGTAAAATTTAATACATTTTGAAAAAATGTACTTAAAAAGTTAATAATGTAGTGTCGGTCTCAGCAGTCCAAGGTATGCGCACTAGACTTCGTTTCTAATGTCTCGGGTTCGAATCTTGCCTTGGACATTTGGATTCGTGGTGATATTAACCACAAAAACGTAGGGTATAATGATCCTAAGTATAATGGATAAAATCTGTTTGAGTGCTGTGAAACTTCCAAAAATAAGATTTATGTAGTAAATTCCTTCTGAAGTGCAAAAATATTTATTTGACCAGATTTTACAACACAATGTATTAAGGCTCGAATACACGATAGAGAAATTAGCTAGAGATAGAGAAAAAATCTACCGGAGAGCTCCCTACGTGGAGCTCTATGTAGTGTTTACACAGCCCCATGAGATTTTTTGTTCTATTTTGCTCTATCTCTAGCTCTTTTCTCTATCGTGTAGAAATGTCGTTTCTGCATATTGAGGAAACTGTTTCATGTTTTTGTTTGCTGACGTTTATAATTTTACGTATTAAAAAGGTACAAACAAAACCCAAGCAACAACGTTAAAGACAAATAAATTTTTTGAATACGCATATTATTGATTTTTTTTTTGCATATTATTCTTATTTGATACAAGTAATATTTCAATATTTGTGATGACTTTTGTGTCGTCAGGAATGATCATCATACAGATTTAGTTACGTTTCCATCTTCATCATCCGAAAAATATATTAATTATATAAACTTCCATACGTATTTATAAAGCCTCGAATACACGATAGAGAAATTAGTTAGAAAAAAATCTGCCGTAGAACTCCCTACCGTCGAACTCTATGTAGTGTTTACACAACTCTATGAGATTTTTTCTCTATCACTAGCTATTCTCTCTAACGTGTAAACAAACCTTAACAATACTTTTTGACACAATAAATGTATCATGGTTATTAAATAAATACAGAATGTAGTAAAAATAAATGCAGATGTAGTAATTTTGCTAAATGTTCAAATTTACACAAAGTTTGTTATTTTTTTAATATAAATGTGATGAAATTTTATAATAAATGCAGTAAATTTATGTTTTTATTTTCCATACAAATGAAATACATATTTTAAAGGAATTTTTAAACTTGTGTGTATTTGCTTTTAATTTAGGACGTAATCATGCATATCCTTAATTGATGGTCATGATCGGCTGTGCTGCTCATTGCATTTTTACCCTGTGTGACCATGTTTATGTTTTCCCTAATAGTGTAATTTTCTGCTCGGAATATATTTTTACTAAAAAATATAAATTATGTCAAAAGTCTTTAATTTTTTTAAAAATCTCACTTTTTTCTGTACTTTTTTCCAGTACATTTTATACTTGCAAAATTACAATTTAATATATTTATTTATTTGTTTATTTTATATTTCTAAATTACGCAATGTTTTGAAATTCCAATAAACAAAAAATTCGACATTATGACTACTACATTCACGATTATTTTCTAGACATAATTACGTCATCCTCAATCGATCTTTATCTTGTATTTAACTAGATTAACAAAAACTTCAGTATTTGTAAATTTATTTAATTGATAGACCCTCTCATATAACTAACCTTGTTTTATTTTGCTGAAGTGTTATTTTTTTTTATTTAACTAAAACATGTTTCGAAAACTCTTTTTTTTAATTATCTATTTTCTTTGCACTTAGTTTTGTTATTTATTTTCCGCCAAATTCCAAGTCTATTTATATTGCCATGATTTATTTAGTTTGGCATTAGTCTATCAACGATCTTATCTGGCTTTTCTAAATAATTCCATGAAATGTTTATTTGCCATAACTTGTCGTAAAACAAACCAAATACTTTTTAAAACTTGAATGAATTTATAGATACATTTAATTGTATTTGATTCAATTCAATATGGTATCGTATCCAACGATACCATTAAATTTTGTCACGCACCTGCATCACATTTACCTGGCTTCAATAAACCGAACAAGTCTCATGCGTCTGTCTGTCTGTACGTGAGTCCGGCCCCGTCAACCATACATTATTTGAGTCATTGATCTGTAAATTGATCGACGTTTATAACTAATTTTGCTTAAACACTATTCAACAACGTTCAATAACCTTTTGGCGTACACCAACACTTTCAACTATTTTTCATTTTATTTTTAGACTATTTTTTATATTTTAATGGTTTTTCTTTCTGTACGTTGATCGTAAATGAAAGTGGTTGTAATGCAAATTGGAACTAAGTGTTTAGAGATAATTTTATGTACACCCTGAAAAAAAACATGGTCATTTAATTGTATTTTAATAGTAAAACAATCATTAGTACAATCACATTCAAACCATTAATAAAATGCATACGCGTAACTATGTGTCATATAAATTTATTATTATAGAAGAAGAAATATTAAAACAGTAGTATTTATACCTTTATAATCAATAATATTGAAATTATTAAATTAATGGTACTGAATTTTTCATATACCATTAAATTCATTAGAAAATGTTTGAATTAAAATAAAAATACTATTAATACATTAACGACTTACATAAACCACTTTTCTTCTGACAGTAGGTATTTTGGAAAATTAATACGAGATTTCTTGTTTTTTATTGTAAATATATTTAAAGTTTCAATAGGGTATCTACTATATATTTGAGAATGTAAGTATGTCTGTATGTATGAATGGATGTATGTATGTTCCTTATAGACGTCTAAACGGCTGAACCAAATATTGTCACAATATGTATGTTGGGTCCGGGCAGAGTATAGGCTATATCTCGGTGAGTTTGGTGGACTGGGCGTGGTACCTCCCATATAACCCAAAAATTAAAAACACATTATATCAGCAATTAGGATAGCAAATTTAATGCAATTTTGGTCAGCGGTATATTCAACCATTCTAAACGGTCTCCCGGCATGTGGACCACTGGGTGTGGTACCCCCCATGGAAGGTACATTTTCCACATGGTGTATGTCAACAGTTATTATAGTAATATCAAGATATTTCACATCAGGGTATCAACCACCACAATTTTTTACTCACCATACCGAAATTCACCACATCAAAATTCTAAAACTCACCACACTGAAGCTCACCACTCTAAAATTCACCACACTAAAACTCACCACACCACAATTCACCACACCAAAATTCACCACACTAAAACATCTAACAGGAAAAATTCTTTCGGAGAGAATTCTACAAGGAAGAATTCTGCGTGAAAGCCTTCTACGGGGAGATATAAATAATAATTATTAATAAAATCACTCCATATCCTTGCATTCACAAAATCTTGGCACGAGTCGTGCACGGGTCCAGCTTGTATTTTATAAAAAAATACTTTAAAACATTATAGAGTATTACAGAATTTATAGAAATTAGTTTTCAATAATTTTGAATGCAACTCCAAATTATTAAAAATTTTGTGAATTAATTTTCAATAAAAAAAATTTTATAATCATTTATATATTTTGTAGATCATTTGAATATATCTATTTTCCTATATATGATATTTTTCTTTAAATAAAAAATTATAAATATTTATTGAAGTGCAATTGTCTACGGCCACAGACAATCATAATTTTCAAGACTAAAGGTGTCTCGACTCCCACTCAATAATAATGTCTTTATTTATTAATGTTTGTCTGCTATTATTAGAAATTATTTACATAGTATTTATTCTTACCGAACAGCTGAAATTTTTGCATTTTAATTGTGAAGATTTCGCAAAGTAAACACCTGGAAAAATAGCCATGTGTTAGGGGAAATGTTAACCTTATGATGGCCTATAATCGTTTTAACATTGAAGTATAATTATTTCTGTAATAAAAATAATTAAATTTTATTTAATTCCAATAAAGTTAACGCTATTTTTTATATTTAAAAAAATATGTTGTAGATTTTTAATTTTTTTTTTAATTTGCGTCACTTCCTTTTTAAAATAATAAAAATGTGTAAGAATTACATATGTTTAACATAATGAAAAATAATAATATTTAAGACTAGACTAAAGACTCATTTCGTAGAATTAGTTGGGTTTTTTTAAGGTTCACAATTTCTAGATTTAGTACTGCTGATATTGTAGTCTTTTATTTATCGTTTTTTTTTGTACTTCCTGTACTATATAACACAAATAAAAATAAATGATATCGCATCATCAAAATGCGTTTTACAAACTTGTTTGGACTCATAAATTATTTTTCCGCCAGAATTTTTCCTCGAAATAAAATTTTGTATAAAGAAATAATTACATTTCACACGATTTAAAAAAAAAATCCGAAGTAACAATTATTCATAATATGTCCTAGTATAATTCTTTCATCATAATAACCCGACCACCCTAGTAGAAATTTTGGTAGGGCCATGATCATGAAGTGATCATGTCATTATTCGAGATGATTGGGATATGACGAGGCCCATAATGTCCTTGTAACGCAGTGTCCTGATCATGTACTGACCTCAGGCCATGATCATGTACTGATCGGGCAATTCCCCATTTTATTATTTACCCGACAATTGCCTTGTCAGAGCCCGAGCATAATAGGGTTTCTCTCACTAAATCTCCTTCATTGCCTGATGCTAATTTCGTTATGAGGAACAAATAATGTAGCTATAATCGGGAAAATTGACTATTTAGATAATGTTAACCCTGGTATGGTAAGCATGATAAGGGCATGCAAATGCAATGATCATATTTTCTCTAATAGGGCTTACCCAACGAAAACCCGATCATTACCCGATGGCGCATCGGGCAAATTTCTACTAGGGCAGTTAGATGACGAACGCAATCTGGCCATGATCATGTCAACCCTAATAGGGGTAATTTTTTACTCGGGTACCTGATTGTTAACATTTTCTATTTCTTATTATTTCGAGCATTAATACATCTTTTATTTCATTGAGTTTGTATATATTATTATACAAATTAACTACTTTTTATGTACAACATTTTTTCTGTCTGAAGAAACTTTTTTCGTATTTTTAGCAAATATAATTGCTAAAACTGCGCCGACTAATTAATTTGCTGCATTGACGTACAAATATTCAATTTAGCACACGGAATTGCTGATTTAACGAAGAATAGCAAATGTTTTCATTAAATTAGTGAATTTCATTGCTGAATTGGCAATTAATGTCGGTTGCTTTATTTACGTCGACTATTTTTTTTCTGTGTACTCGTAGTCCCCATGTATATCCTTCTGTCCCACAGTGTGTCGTGACATCCACATATGTTGCATGGTAGTACTATGGTCTTTTAAGAATGTTTATCGTTGCATATTTCCGGTACTTGTTTGATATCTTAGCGCTGCTATCCTCTAAAAAAAATTAAGTCAATACAATACATTACTATAGCGCCTCTTCCGTCTAACAACTTACCATATCTCACTGTTCCACTTGATAGGCGCCACAATCAGTGTTGTATATGGCAAAAATAAAAATTAACAAATAAATAATTCTTTCACAATATAAAATTAAAGCTTATTCTTATATTGTATATGTAAAAAGAGTACGAAATCAATTTGCGATATCCAGAGTAAAAGTTGATCAGCTTACGATAAGGTATCTCTGCAAATTCTTACCTTATATATTACTGATAAGGTTTAGCCTAAATTCAAAAGACTAAGGGCAACCTGAGTCATTGTTTACAAAGAAATCAAAAGGTAACCTAATATTAAAAAAACATGATTGGAAATCATATTATTGTTACGATATATTTAACTCAATTATATTTTATATTAATAATAATAATAGTTTGGCGCTACAGTCCTGTATAGAACTTCGGCCGAGCTCTCTCACTATTTTGAGCTGTGCGTGTTATATTTGTACTCAAAGTGGTGGGACCTACAGTTTATTGCCGAATCCGAACGGCGGGTGAGAGCTTTTTCATAGGCAATGTTTTACTCTCGTAGATTTGCCATTTACTGCCGAGAGGTAGCGCGGTATAGAAAAATGTTTCTATGAAAAGATGTTGTTAGCCCCAGTCCAGGCTTGAACCGGGGACCTTTCGGCTCGCAGTCCAACGCACTAACCACTGAGCTACCGCGGTTAATAATAAAATTGTGAAATAAAAAATTGGTAACATTTTTAAATTTTTTGATATTTCATTGACTTGTTAACATTACAAATGTTAGAAATATTCACTCAGACAAACCAGGAAACTATTTTTTTGTTAAGACTTTTGTGGAACAATCTCAGACAAACTAAAGACAAACCAGAAAGTATTTTTTGTTAAGACTTTTGTGGAACAATGTTTTCCCCTTTTTAAATCAGACACAAATTCGGAAGTTAGGCAAGTCTGACAATTGTATCATCCTGAAAAGAAAATATCCATACATCGCATAAAATATAGTATGAATAAGGAAAGATCAGTAAGGCCTATTAAAAACAACCAATATTCATCATATTGATGATTTCATTCATTGAACTAAAATCGTATTTTTTCTGTGTTTTTCATTTTTAATATTTTTTATATCATCAAATTTCAACCAAAAATTGGTCTCCATTTACATATTTACGTATTTATAATTCTTTTAAGATTAATATGGTTTCATGAACAAAATTCATCAATATGATGTTTACTTTTTCATTAATATGATGAAATGGAGTCATGGAATAATTAGCAATTAAATATTATAAATCATTTAAGAATTATAAATACTTGCATATTTTTTTTTAGAACTTTGATGTTAAAAAAAATATTGAAAATGAAAAACATTTAAACATTTATCAATATGATGAATCCTGGTTGTTAGTGAAATTTTTTTTTGTGTGTACAAAACACATTTGGTATTCATCGGCATTAGCTTAAACCATAGATCAATTGCATGTTTGTTAATTGTTTAAAAATATAATAAATAAAAATATTACTATTTTGTGTTTGTGTAAAAATTGTAATCGACGATGTCGATGTTTTCTTATTATTACCTACATCATTTATTAAAAGAGGAAATATATCAGACTTCATTAATCTTAACTACTTCATTGAACTACTTCATCGATAATTTTAACAAATAACTTTCGTAAAATATACGAATATTAAATATATTTCGTAACTTTACGAAAGCTATCCGTACTACGTACGTATTTTTTCGTCGATCATATCATTTTCACGAATAATTTCGTCTAATACATAAACTTTTTCATGTATTTTATGCATCAATCCTTTGGTGTATAGGACGAATTCTTTTATGTCAATTAAATTTAAAATTAGGCTTATCCCATAGGTCTATTATAGTTATACTATAGTTGAGAGTATATAGTTGACTCCTCTGATATGTATTATGTCAGGTTGTCTTTGGTAGGGATGCATTATCGTAATTCTGAACAGAGTTAAATGTGTAAATAGGGCATAACTTAACAAATTTCCATTTAGAAAGATAGGGATAGTAAAGCTTTTGATTATATCTTATGGTAAAAATTGCCCGGAGGAATAACTATTGTCTCTGTGGAAATTTTATGCTGGGAAGATATAGTAAATTTCTGGACGAATTCTAATCCCTAGTAGAAATTTTGGTAGGGTCATGGTCATGAAGTGATCATGTCATTATTTGAGATGATCGGGATACTGTCCTTGTAACGCAGTGTCCTGATCTTGTACTGACCTCAGGCCATGATCATGTACTGATCGGGAAATTCCCGATTTTATTATTTACCCGACAATTGCCTTGTCAGAGCCCGAGCATAATAGGGTTTCTATCATTAAATCTCGATCATTGCCTGATGCTTATTTCGTTATAAGGAACAAATAATGTACCTATGATCGGGAACATTGACTACTTAGATAATGTAAACCCTGGTATGGTAAGCATGATAAGGACATGCAAGGGCAATGATCATATTTTCTCTAATAGGGCTTACCCAACGAAAACCCGATCATTTTCCGATGGCGCATCGGGCAAATTTCTACTAGGGATGGGGAGAAAAGTTATTTTTGCAGATAATTATTTGTCATTTGGTTACATGAACGTCCACAGGGAAGCACGTTCCCTGCTAGTTGTACATAGTACGAAAGTACGTACTTATGCAACACTGTTCGTATTTATTAATGGTATCTATGTGGTATTATCTAACACGAGTGCGACGAACGTCATACGCGCGCGATAATCAGCATTTCGTTCGCATCATCTCTCCCACTCTTGTGTTGGGTTTTCTTTTTCCTTTTTCTTTTAATTTTTATTTTAGTTTTTTTTTTGTTTAGCTTTCGTCGTATAAAACAAAAATAAAAACTATACGCCGTAGAGCCTTTTATTTCGCGTGAACACGGTTAACAACAAGTGGCACGTCGACGGTCGATGCATTATTTACTCAACTATTTAGACTTAACTTTGTGTTATTTTAGTTTGTATCTATGGTGTAGTATTTGTTGTTTATTTCTGTTATTTGTTTTTGTTCTTTTTTGAATTTTTTTCATTTTTTTATAATTTGTTTTTTTTTTATATTTTTTTTTTATTTATTCGTTATCGTCGTTGCCGTCGCTTGCTTCACCCACTTGTAGCGCATTTTGCGCAAACCGATCGACCGACACACATTTCATTTGTCTTTTTTTTTGTTGTTTTGTTGTATTTATAAATTTCTGAGCAGCATTTCAGTTGTTAACCGTCGGTTAAAGTGACTTGAACGTCGCTAAGTGCGCGCGCGTTCGATTAACGCGTAAAAAAAGTTTAATTAAACGCTAAAAGCCGAATTTTGTTTGTAAACTAACTAAAGTCACAAATTTGACTGTGAGTTTTTTGTGAGAAGTCATAAAAGTTAAATTCTTATTTATTCCATTGAAGAACTCATAATTCATATTTTATTTTTTTACAATTTAATTTTTATTTATTTGCATTTAATTTTTGTGTTTTTGTTTGGCTGCATTTTAATGGTTATTTATTGAACTCTTGTGATCGTGATCGTCGTTTAATGTGATTGTTGTCGCCTGTCTGCGGTTTTGTGATTTATTTTATGAGCAACTGCAATTGATTTGTTTTTTCATCTTCGCTTTAAATCAATTTAACAATTTTATTTTTGAAAATTTTCTAATTTCATGTCACTTGTTGTTGACAAATGATCACAACAGCATTTTATTTTAATTCAATCGATTGTCATAAATTAGCGCCATGTTAAAAGTTATAAAAAATATATATTTGAAAGAAAAAAATTCCTCACATGTTGTGCTGTCTGTCATCATTTGATATCATTTGATTTTAATTATGAATATTAGTTATTCGTGTTGTCAGTTGAGTCGTGTCGAGTCGAGTCGTGTCGAGTCGAGTCTTTTGTGCAAAGTGTGATATTTAATTTGTCACCATTATTGCGCGCGTTCTCTCACTCTCTCTCTCTCAGTTAGTTTTGTCATCATGCGTCAATCACAAAGTTATTTGAACGAAGAAACTCGTGACAACTAATCGTGTTGTTGTTTTGATCTAGTGTTGCCAACGGTTTTATATGTCAAACCGTTATTTTATGAACTACACGGTGTCACAAACAAAATTTAAATACTTTAAAAAATTCGAAAATTATTTGTTAATTTTGAAATTCAAACGAAATAATTTTCAAATTCCAATTCAATCTAATTTGTTTTTGACTGTTTTAGAATTCTTTATTTTAATACAAAATTAAATTGTTAACAAAATTAAAACCAGTAGGGAAGGTTAGGTCACTCTATTTTGAAGTAGAGATAGTTTAATAGTTGGTATAATAAACTTAGTAGGGGTTATAAAAGTTATATTAATTTTTAGCCTTCTAAAAATACCCTACACATATGTTATAAAGTGATCCAGATGTCCCCCACACGCTGCAAAAAAAGGGCTCTCCCAAACATAATTTTGCATGCATTAACATGTATGTTTGGAATTTTATGTAAACATAATATATAATTGACTGATAGATCATTTGTAAACAAGGTTGTATTGAGGCTTAAACAGTGTTGTAATGAGCTCTGACTTACATTATAATATCACGGAAACATTTTAATGTTGCCCCATAAAATGGTGTATGTTCTAATGGAAACATAATAATTACTACATTCAAACAAAATAAATATTTGAACCGAAACATAAATATGTTCAAATTAAAAGATGATTTTGAACGACCTGAATATAAATATGTTTCCAGTGAAACATATCAGTTGTATCAGTTCAAAAATTAGTATGTTTGCATAGAAACATATTTACATATTTTTGGAAAAAAATACTGAAAATAAAATAAAAATGAAATGTTTTTTTTTTATTTATTTTTATTAAAAATCCTTAAACATGCGCAGTGGGAATTTATAATAGTTGAATTCAAATACAAATTTTTAAATGCAAAAATCAATAATTCGTTTAAAACTGCAAGTACAAGTGACAGCATCAATGAATGCACAATTGCACCAGCAGACGCTAAACCAGACGATCTAGGCTCGCTTTATATTTGGTACAGTTACAGTTGGTCTCAGTACAGCACATAGCGTAGGCAAGGAATTCACGGAGGCTTTTGTAAAAAAACATGCTAAATACTGTTTGAAAATCGAAACACTGATTTTTATTTGTGGTTTTTTCACATTAGTTTCAGAAATTATATATTGCACTATATTATACTCTGTTACTATTAGTATTTTTTATAACACAATTTATATATTTATTTAATTTACAAATAACAAAATTATTACCGACGCGAACACGTTTTCTCAACGAACACCAAAAGACACGTACACAGAAAATGCCAATCAACGAATGTCAACTTTATATACAAGAATTCATTTTCTGTTTGTTTTCAAACATCAGTATGTTTAAAATGACCCTATACATATTTCAAACGACAACAAAAGAGAAGTAGGTAGAAAATTCTGCTCAACGAGTGCCAACTTCGTATACAAGAAGAATGTTGCAAGAATACATTTATTTAAATCCTATTTCTTTTTTGTTTGTTTTTAAACATCAATATGTTCAAACGATGGCAAAAGATGGCGTCGAATTAAGACGAGCATGGCGAACATACGTTGTATTTAGATTTGATTAGCATTTTCTGTGTTTCGAAACATAGTTTTAACCAAGTAAATTGCCAAGAAACAGTTTATTCAAATGTAATTAAAATTTTATGTTGGTATTGTAACATATTGATGGTAAATTTGACAGATTCTGCTGGACAATATTATAATGTTTACACGTGAACAAAAATAAATTCAATTTCGATTATAATTTAATTACACTTCATTCCTAATACATGTATGGTAATTTCGTATTACTTTTTAATTACATTCAAACATATTCAAACGAATCTTTTCTATACGTGCAGGGTTTACGATTCCTCCAAATAAATATAAACATGTAATCGCTAATGAGTTTTCTTTCCATTCGTCTGTTTTCCCCTTTCTAAATCAGACACAAATTCGGAAGTTAGGCAAGTCTGACAATTGTATCATCCTGAAAAGAAAATATCCATACATCGCATAAAATATAGTATGAATAAGGAAAGATCAGTAAGGCCTATTAAAAACAACCAGTATTCATCATATTGATGATTTCATTCATTACAATCGATCGATCATACCTATTTTCAATACCAGACACAGTAGGTATTTAAGTATTCTAAGTTTCATTGAGTTAGTTTCATTGAGTATCATCCTGAAAAGAAAATATCCATACATCGCATAAAATATAGTATGAATAAGGAGAGATCAGTAAGGCCTATTAAAAACAACCAGTATTCATCATATTGATGATTTCATTCATTACAATCGATCGATCATACCTATTTTCAATACCAGACAGCGTAGGTATTTAGGTATTCTAATTTCGGAGTTTCATTGAGTTAGATCATCTAGTTTTCCTGTAATAGAACATACGGGCAGACATCGCTATATCGACTCCAGATCTCACATATATATAATTTGCTTTAACAAAAAAAAAATTAAATAAAATATGTTAAATATAAAAATGGCATTAAAATATAAAATTTTGTTTGTTTTGTAAATGAAATATTTGGTTATTGAATTCTTCTTTTTTCTTCTCCTATGTTTTTTTAGTAAATCACATCGATCTTTATTTTTTTTTTTATTATATAAAACTTTTGTTATAAATATATTTTATTTTACTTTATGATTAACTTATCAATTTCAACATTTTTGCCAAAACTTTTCCATAATTTCTGTGCATTATTTGTGCTTTTTCTCAATGCCGACTGTCAAATCAATCGATCGCGTGTGTGTGAGACGTGACGCTGTGGTTGACATAATTTGTCGTTTTATTTATCAGAAATAATAACATCTGATTACTTGGCAAATGTTTATCTTGGCGCTATAAAACGTATGGCTAATAAATTTTTGTTATGTCATGGTTTAAGTGGATTTTACTGATTTATTTTCAAATGCACTTTGTATTGAATATAAATGACTGAAAATTTCACAAAATTGTTTTTTTTTATTTTATTTATTTAATTTGTACATATTTGCATTAAAACCTAAATTTTGCGTATACCTTTTGTTATTTTTTGCAAATATAAAATATTTATAAAACTTTCGCCATTTCATACAATTGCCTTTTTTTACTACACACAATCAGTAAATATTACGCTTTGTCTTCTGCGCAAAATATACAATTAACACAATACAAAATCAAAAAAAAAAAATCTTAAATAGACATGAGTTTTTATTATTATTATTATCTTTGCTAATCGGTGTAACTGCGTCATTAAACTGGAAATTTCCAAAACCAGAAACCGCCTTGTATTGGTTACAGTCAGGACCACAATTGCCAGATAGTTGTACGTTGAACCTATAAGATTTTTTTTTTACAAAAGTCTTTTTTTAATTTATAAAAATATGCGCAGTATTTAAAAGTAAAAGTATTTAAACATGTGGTGTTTTTTTGTTGTTATTTTGCTTTAAGACAAGGAAATTATGCAAAATTGGTTTGAGGTTAATGGTTATCAGTACTTTAATTTCCGTACTCTCACATTGTATGCTTTTAAATTTATTTACGATATTTTATCATTTTATTAAATGCTGTAAATAATTTAAATTCTAAAAAAAAATATTAAGTACTTGAGATAGCGAAGGGTGGACAATTTCCCTTATTATAAGAAAACAGTTACCTTAAAACAAGAAATATTTTCTTAATAATAATAATCAGCCTTGTCGTGAAGACTTGGGGAATATTCTATTCCCTCGGAAAATTTTTTTGGTATCGTCAATCTCCCAGGAACAGTATTCCTTCAGAATTTTTTTCGAAATTCAAATGCAGTTTTACAATATGGCCAGATTTTTGTTAATGCGTTTTTTTGGTTATCTTTATCATTTCATATAATAAAGTTGTAAAATAATAGTTTAGATTTAAAATATGTATACAGATCTTTATTATTTGAAGTTAACTATACTTTTATGCAAATTTCACATTTTTTTAACTCAATAAAAGTTTAATTTGCAATTAGAACTGAACATCAGCTGTTTTGCCAAATGTCAAACAGTGTTGTTGGATAAAATTGTGAAAATAAATATTGAAGTTAAAATTACGTTAAACTGCAATTAAAAAGTATATAAAATGACTCTGAATTGTAGTTTTTCATTTAAGAAAATATTGTGATTAGATTGCGTTCATTTTTCAGGAGATTAAAAAAAAATTAAGATATTCCCCTGGATTTATTTGTGCAGAAATATGTAAATAACTTTTATTTAAATAATGTTGGTGATTTCCATAGATATTTGTTAACATATTATAAATAAAAGTATAGTTAATTAAAGTGTGTTTTGTTTTTAATTAATTCTTTTCCCCGATCAAAAAGTGGCGGAATTTTTTCGGCGAAACAGTGGTAATTTTTCCTCCAAAATGTTGTTCATGATACGTAGTTTTTTTAGGGAAACATTTTTTCCCTTTTCGAATATTGTTCACGATACCTATATTCCAAGGGTAAAAATTCCCTGGGGAATTTTATTCATGACTAGCTGGACCCGTGCACGACTCGTGCCAAGATTTTGTGAATGAAAGGATATGTAGCGATTTTATTAATATAAAAAACATTTTTATTATTTATATCACACACCCGTGCTTCGCTGTGGAAGTTTTTTATTGGTTTTATAAATGTAGTAACCAAATAATAATTCTCCGCCAAAACAACTTTTCTCAAAGAAAATTCTTCCTCAGACTGCGCTTCCCCGTAGAATATTTCACCTTAGAATTCTTCTCTGTAGAAATCTTTCCCGTAAAATTTTTCCCCATTGAATGCTTTCCCGTAGAATTCTTCCCGTAGAACTCATCCCGGTAGAATTTTTCCCGGTAGAATTTTTCCCGGTAGAATTTTTCCCGGTAGAATTCTTTTCCGTAGAATTTTTCTCCGCAGAGTTTTTCCCAGTAGAAGTTTTAGTGTGGAGAGTTTTAATGTGGTGAGTTTCGGTGTGGTGAGTTTAGGTGAGGGGTGAGGTGAATTTTTGTGTGGTGAGTTTTAATGTGGTAAGTTTTAGTGTGGTGAGTTTTAATGTAGTAAATCTTAGTGTGGTGAGTTTTAGTGTAGTTAATCTTAGTATGGTGAGTTATGTCGTTATGGAATGTTTGTCCAATCGCGCCCATATATAGCCTATGACACCCTCCATAGTATCCTGTTACAAAATTTCGGTAAAATCGGTTCAGTGGTTTAGACGTGATGCTGGAACAAACAGACAGACCGACAGACTGACAGGCGGACCAAGAGTTTTATATATATAGATAGATAAGGCTGAATATAATAGTTTGGCGCTACAGTACTGTATAGAATTTCGACCGAGCTCTCTCACAATTTTGAGCTGTGTCAAAATGAGCTGTGAAAAATACATTGTGACAATGTACATTGTCTTGTAACTTTTTTGTGAATTTAATGATCAGTTCATTTTCAGTATGAATCAGTGTTCATAATACGCACAAATAAATTTAATGAATTTTTGCATACTTCAATGAATTATATTCATTAAAATAATAAAATGAAAAAACTTTCTGAATTCATAATTCACTTTGTGTTTATGATCTCGTTCATTAGAGTATGAATTCGATTCATTGCGACAATGAACTCTTCCCTTCAATATAGCTAATGAAATATTCATTTCGATTATTAATATTTGTCATTTTGTTTCATGATCCGTACATAGTAATTCAATGAATTTGTACATTGAAGTATTACCGGAGATTCGTTGTGACAATGAACCAATTTTAACGAAATATTCTTTGTTATAATGTACCTTTTCATTGTAGATATGTACTTTTTTGGTTCAGTGTAGATTTGGCATTTACTGACGAGAGGTAGCGCGGTATAGAAAAATGTTTCTATGAAAGGTTTGAACCGGGGACCTTTCGGCTCGCAGTCCGACGCAGTAACCACTGAGCTACCGCGGATACATTTTCTTAATATAAGTAAACATTTTTTCTTAACGCTATTTTAAGTTCAATTTCATTATTTTCCTATTTTTTATAAGGATTTTTTTATAATTCATTCTTGCTATTATAGCGAAATCATAATTTACAATTTTAATAAATGTATTCTTCAAAAAAAAATATTTTTTAATATTTCACAATTCAATGTAAACTTTAAAAAACCTACAAAAAATAAACCATGACTGTACAATATAATCAGTCTACTAGATCAAAATAAAAAAATAGCTACATTGAAAGTTCCCCATTCTAAAAATAATAATAATACCCCTAATAATAACAACAACAATTGTAATCACTTATTTAATTACATGCGATTAGTTTTTTTGTGTGTTTTTCATTTCTAAAAATAACCTTATTTAAACATATTGTGAAACATTTTTTTTTTCAACAATTGTGTTACACGTTTTCTACATAAACAAGAAATTGTGTTAAAAATTTACTCTGTTTCATAGTTTTTATTTATGCATTTCTCTACCACTCATAGAATTTTTATTGTTTGCTATTTCATTGGAATTCATTCACAATTCTGTTGTTAGCCAGTATCACATTTTGTTCGTTTGTTTTTGTCTTTACTTTGGTTGTTTGTTGTAACTCTCTCTCTTATCAGTCAGTCGAATTTAGTTTTTTTTTTCAATTATAATTCTTCGAATTGTTTTTCACCTTGCAACTACTACACACTCCCCCTATTAAAATTCAATTCAATTAAGGTCGCCCGCAGTATTTAACATGCTGCTGATAGATAAATATGGTATTTAAAATATTTGTTACCATTATCATATCATGTTTGATAAACGTGCGGGGAATTTTATATTTGAACTGTTTCAAGTGCAAGTGACAGATGGGGAAAATTTCAATATAGTCGCAATGATTAATTTAGATGGATGAGACAGAGTGCTTGAAATTTTTAAATAATTATACAAGTATTTGAATTTATTTAAAATGTAAATATGTTTTTACGTTAAATACGTTTTTGTAAAATCTCAAAAGCACTGATTACTCGAACTTAATTTAGAACGTTGAATGGATTTTCAATTTGATATTTATGATACTGAAAAATTCATTAATTGGGCATTTGATGAACATATTTGCTATATTCCTCAAAATAAATATAAAAGTAAATATTCAAATTGCAAGTCTTTTTACATATTTCACAAAAATTTACAAAAAACAAGAAGAATTAAAACTGTTTTTAAAATATAAAATTTCAAAAATAACTACAAAATGTAAAGTTTTTATCGAAAACAAAATTTTGGCATTTAGGGCCGGCTCAAATAAATGCTAATACTTAGCATTTCGCAAAGGCCCTTTTTTTTGGAATATCTACTAAGATCCACAGCACTCAGACAGACTATATCCATTGTACTGTGAAATCTATTCCCTACAATTTTGTGGTTAATATCACCACGAGCGCCCATGCCCAAGCCGGGATTCGAACCCGAGACCTTCAGAATGCAAGTCCAGCGCGCTACCTCTGGACTGCTGAGGCCGGAAAAGGCCCTTAATTTCGACTTAACTTTTCATTTAAAAGTGACATTTTTATTTCTAAAGTTTCACTTTTAATTATAAAGTAACATTTTTAATTTGTGACAGTTTTTAATTCACATTTTTCCACGCTTGTTGTAATTCTTACCATTTCCAATACCACATTATTGCGTACAATTCATCAAATTCATAGAACTAATTATTCTATTCCAGTGTAGATAAATATGGTCGAGACCATGTAATTTACACATATTTTAATGGGATTTATGGAATTTCTTTCTGATTGTGTCTTGTCCTTCCAACGACTTTTCAAAC
The DNA here is from genome assembly GCA_951804985.1 of Dryomyza anilis. Taxonomy (NCBI): domain Eukaryota; kingdom Metazoa; phylum Arthropoda; class Insecta; order Diptera; family Dryomyzidae; genus Dryomyza; species Dryomyza anilis. The sequence continues at coordinate 83,882,166 of OX638132.1, read as the reverse complement.
TGGCAATAATATCAGTTTTCAATAAATTTTCCTAAGTTTTGTAGTTTTGGTGAAAATATAAAAAATGTAATATTTGTAGAGATTTTGTCAAACTTTCAAATAACAATGTAATAATGCTGGATACTGGATACTGACCACAGGTCTATTTCAATTTTGATGAAATATGTTTCAAATGTAGCTACAACATGGCATTGTCAGAGGAAGAGGTGAATGAAGACCTCATGCAGACATTTACAGCCCTATTCTAGTAAGCAATGACAATTGATATCAATGACAATTGATACAAATAACAATTGATTCAGACATTTACGTCAATATACATAGAAAATAAAAAATGACATAATACGAAATAGTGACAATTGTGACAAAGCGCACTATTGTGACCGATTTTAATTTGTGACTCGTGCCAGAATAGGGCAGTTAGACCTATCACTGAACAGATTTTCAATTGGAGAATTTTAAACGGAATCAAATTCTTCAATTGAAGACCAGTTCAGTGATAGGTCTCAAGGTCTGCATGACGTTGAAAACCAGTTCAGTGATATGTCTAAAGGGTAAAGTTTCCGGTTGGTTTCATATAAAGGGTTAGAACTAGAACTGATTCATAATATTTTCCTATAGGTTTACACTGCAGATATCATAATCTGAATAATAGTTTTGGAGTTGCTCTGGGTTATTTTCGTATATAAAATCAGATAAATTGTACCAAAAATGTCTCCGTAGTAGAAACGTACTTTTGAGAAACAAATGTACTGAAAACAGTACAATTGTATCGAACTTATCATTACTGTTCTATACCGTGCTACCTGTCGGCAGACAATGGCAAATCTACGAGAGTAAACACTGCCAATTAAGAACACTCACTCCCGCCGTTCAGATTCGACATTAAACTGTAGCTCCCCCACCACTTGGAGTACAAATATTACATGCACAGCTCGGTCTAAGTTCATCAGGACTGTAGCGCCAAACTATTATTATTAATATCGATATTAGCCGCGTCGCGAAAAAGAATATTTGAGATAAATAAATAAAACCCAATTCTTAGTTTATGCGAAATGCCCGAGTGAAAATTTAGTTCAGGATGCGATCATTGTCTGATCAGGCAGCCAGATTTCAAATCAGACATTGATCAGGGTTTCATCAGTGCCTGATTCAAAACGTGACGCTATTCGAAGTTGTTAACCTAATCAGGTTGCCTGATCAGGTTTCCCTATCTTACCCTTCTCCTAACTTTATACAATTTAGGGCCAGTTTTTCAGTGCTAGTTGAACTTTGTGAACTTCAACCATTGTTTAAACTTAGTTTAAACGACCGATGCTGATGGTTTAAACTTTCAAAGTTTTTGACATGAATTTTTTCACAACACTTTTCACTATTTTTTGTCGCTGAGCTGTTTCACAAATTATTATTAATTTTTGTATTTTTGCACACTACGCATTAGAACGAAATCTCACGTGCAATTTAGTTGCTCGATCTCTTGTTTAAATTTAAAAATACATTAATTTTATTTTTCTGAAACAATTTTTTTATTTATTTAATTTTGAATGACATTTATCAGAAGTCAAAATCGAGAGAATTATTTGTCATTTGCCTGTGGTGCCATATGTATTGTCTTGGTCTGTGTTCATTTTAAACTATCACTGAAAAACTGCTAACAAAATTAAACGATGTTTAATTTAAAGAGAAGATTAATTAAACGGAGTTTAAACTATGTTTAAACGAGCACTGAAAAACTGGCCCTTAATGTATTCTTCTTAATTCTTCTTAAACTGCTTTTATCAAATTCGAGACTTCAAACAAAAAATAGTTTTGTGAACTAAGTTAATTTTGCAATGACAAAAAGTCAACGTTTTGAGTCTAAATGACATATTTCATAATTAAAAATGTTGAGAATTTGTATTTCTTTTGCGTTTGAGTTTAACCATGATACAATAACTATGTAGTAGTATCCCAGAGCTCCTCTCACAAAATTTTCTTATCCCATACAACATTTTGACAGAAGCACGGGACGATTTAATACTTCTACCTTGAATAATTGTATCATGAGTTTAACATTTATTTATTACAATATTTTATTTTATTAGAATATTTTTGCTGCCCAATTTTATTATAAAAGGTTTTTAATAACATCTCGGTCATATTATTTTAATACCTACAATATCCAATCAGGTTTTTTCATAAGTGTCACATAAGGTTTTATTAAATAGACTTTAGATCAGTATTTTTTATGAAGGTTGGATCAGGTTGCCTTACGTGAATTTTGAATTAGGATTACCTTAGTCATTCCAGGTGGCCTTTGGTAGGGATAAGGCATCTCAGTCTGAAATAAGGCTAGCGGATGCGAGGAATGCGAAATAAGGCAAACCTTAACCAATTTCCACTCGGGTGTCTCATATCATGAGTCATTTCGAAATGATCCATATCATAACCTCGAATAGATAGAACCTCAAAACTTTGAAATATTTTGAAAATTAAATTCAATTTTGAAATTTAGAACCAACAAATCGAGTACTTTTAAAATATATATTCATTATAAAACTGAATAATGCTTTTATTGTTGTTTTTGTCACTAACATGTTCACCTTATCACCTAACCAAAATCTCATTTGCAAATATCATTACTCACTATGCCAATTTTAGTCGACAATTTTTGAAAACCATCAAATTCCAAATTATCTCACATTAAGAGCCACCTCTAACCAAACCACCACCACCCACACAAACAAAAACACTATTTTTTTTTATTGAAAGTAGAACTCAAAATAGAAACAAAACAAAATTAAAAAAAAATAAATAAAAAAACACAAATATCAAAAACCAAAAACCAATGGAGGCATTTTTCTTGATCTGCTCTTTTTCAGAAGTTGCATTCTTCAGCAAACAGCACGGAACGCTAGCCGTCAGTGTAGAGACGAACGGGAAGAACGGTGCTGGAGGCGGTGAAAAAGCTACAAAGCAGTTTGAGCAGAAGTCAGCGACGGCGGCAGAAGCACCCGCTTATTATCGTAAAACAAGCGGCGAGTTTAGCGAGACAGCTACAGTTGCAGCAACGACAACAACATCAATAATACCGTCGCAGCAGCAACGCACGCAGTCAGTGGAAGAAATTGCTGTTGTGCGCGCACAACCAGTGGCAGCTATAGCGCAGCAAAGAGCAATAGAGACGGAGAAGCAGTTATCGCAACAACAAGCTAAGTTGTTGCCACCTAAAAATCACACAAGTCCGGCCAGTTTGCAGCAGCTTTACTTGCAGGAGCAGCAAATACTGGACAAGAACAACAACAATAATAACACAACAAAGAACCAGAACAGCAGCAGCAACAACAACAACAAAACAAAGCCATCTGCCACCAAAATGGCTGCTGTGCCTGCAAACACCAACAATGTTGCTCCGCAGCACTCGGAGAAACAGCCCTGGCCCAACAGCATGGACGACTATGAGCTGCGCGACGTCATCGGCGTTGGTGCCACGGCCGTCGTGCACGCAGCGCTCTGTCTGCCGCGCAACGAAAAATGCGCCATCAAACGCATCAACCTCGAGAAGTGGAACACGTCGATGGACGAGCTGCTCAAGGAGATACAGGCCATGTCGTCGTGCAATCACGAGAATGTCGTCACGTATCACACGTCATTCGTTGTGCGCGAGGAACTGTGGCTCGTGCTGCGTCTGCTCGAGGGCGGCTCCTTGTTGGACATTATCAAGCACAAGATGCGCACCTCGAACTGCAAGCATGGCGTCTTCGATGAGCCAACCATTGCCACCGTGCTGAAGGAAGTGCTGCGCGGTCTGGAGTATTTCCACTCGAACGGTCAAATACATCGTGACATTAAGGCGGGCAACATACTGATCGGCGACGATGGCACCATACAGATTGCTGATTTTGGCGTCAGCGCCTGGCTGGCCACCGGTCGCGATATGTCGCGTCAGAAGGTGCGTCATACTTTTGTGGGCACGCCTTGTTGGATGGCGCCCGAGGTGATGGAGCAAGATCATGGCTATGACTTTAAGGCAGACATTTGGTCGTTCGGCATTACGGCCATTGAGATGGCTACCGGCACGGCGCCCTATCACAAGTATCCGCCAATGAAGGTGCTCATGCTGACGCTGCAAAACGATCCACCCACCTTGGACACTGGCTCCGAGGACAAGGATCAGTATAAGGCGTACGGCAAGACATTCCGCAAGATGATCGTCGAGTGTCTGCAGAAGGAGCCCTCGAAACGTCCAACCGCCAGCGAGCTGCTAAAGCATGCGTTCTTCAAGAAGGCCAAGGATCGCAAGTACTTGACGCAGACGCTGCTGCAGACGGGTCCCTCGATGGAGACGCGCGTTCACAAGGCAGCCAAGCGACAGCCGGGCGCCTCGGGTCGTCTGCATCGCACGGTGACCGGCGAATGGGTTTGGTCCAGCGAAGAGGAAGATAATGGCGGAAACGCGGGCGCTAGTCGCGATGTTGGCGGTGGCAGTAAAAACTCCTCCGACTCGGAGTCAGATGATCGTCCGATCAATCGTCTGGAGCATGCGGACTCCTCGGACAGCGATATGGAACCGTCTGAAATCTCCGATGGCACAATGACCACTACCGAGCCTACGAATCAAACAGGTGGCGTTGCTGTAACGAGTGCTGCGCCTGCAGCCGTTGCTCAGGCTGCGCCTACTGCCGCTGCCGTTGCACCTGTTGCTGCCACATCACCTGCGTTAGCACAAGCAACTGCACAGATGGCACAACTGCCAATGCCAACCGCTGCAGACATTGACGCGCCACCCATTAATCTGGTGTTGCGCATGCGCAATCTGCGCCGCGAGCTGCACGACATACGCTTCGAATTTGCCGTTGGCAAGGACTCGTCGGAGGGCATCGCCACCGAACTGGTTGACGCTGGACTCGTTGATCCGCTAGACACACAGCCGATGGCTTTGAATCTGCAGCAGCTGATTGAGCTGCGCGCGCAGATGAAGACGATTACGTTCCAGCTGAATTCGGGTCTGCAGCCCGGCGAGGTGTCCGACGATCGTTCGTTGGTTGGCTATGCGCAGATTTCGATAACGGATTAAAAGAGCGACTGGAAGACGGCCGAAGCGAAGGAGTGACGAGTGTTGTGTGGTTGAAAGGCAGAAACGGCGAAGCTGAGAAGTACTTGCAATTACTTTAATGGTCAACAATGTAATTACAATAGAAACAAAATATTTGATTTGTAGCGTAATAATTTCGCTTCATACGTGTGCAGCTAAAAGTACTCATTTGATGTAATCATGTACTGAGTAATTAGAAAGTAATTACAATGTTATACTTTAGCAGAGGTATTGTGCAGTAGTTGTACTGAGTATTTAAAATATAATTACTACGAAATACTTGCAGCTCTTTTAAACTTTTCGATGTAATCAACAATGACAGCTGCAGTACTGAGTATTTGAATTGTAATTAATACATTGTTTTTGCTGTACTTATCATAAGTAATTTGTAATACTGCAATATTTATAGTATAAAATGTGTAATTGGCAGTATATATGATTTTTGCAAATCGCATAATGAAGTAATTGTCAAGTAATGAACACTCTCAAAACACTTTATGCTTCTATCTTTTCTCTATCTATACTTTCTCTCTCTCTCTCTCTTTCTCAGTTTCACACACACTGTACGGCGCTCATGCCAACCGCACTCTTTTATTATTGCAAAAATAATACAACTTTGCTGCAAAATTTAATAATGAAATATATAATTTTATAAATTAGAAATTTAAAAGCATTATTATAATTATTAATATTGTTACCTACCATTAATTTAATTATAATTTATTAATATATAATATATATCATGTAATGTGTACTTTTAGAGTGTTTTAACTGCAGTTTTTTCTCCTCCCTCCCTATTTTCACATTATTTTTTAAATATTTCTTAAAATTTTTGTAAAAATTTATAATTTTTTTTTTATAATTTTATTTGTAATAAAAATATATAAAACCTATTATTATTTTGATGTTTAGAATTTAAAAAAAAAACGTTTGTTTGTTTACAGCTAAACAGAACTATTTTTTGTAAAAATAAATTTTTGTTCAAAGTATCAACACACCACACCACAACCAACTCACACTATTCAAAAGCAAAAAACATTTACTATACCTTTAAAACTATAATTTTTAGTCTATTTAATATTATTGCAAATTGCAACTTAATTATTTAATAATTAGCAAAATTTGTGCAAATCAAATACAACTACAACAACAACAAAAACTCTTAGTTTTAACAAAAAAGATAAAAATGTAATTTTTAGTGTTTCATTGTAAGAAATCTACAAAAGATTTTCACACTGCTAGTATTTAGTGCTTGGTAATAATATTGAAAAGAGAAAAAAAAACAAAAGTATGTTTACATTAGAACAACCAACAACAACAACACATGGCAACAATAACTAAATTTAATAATCATAAAAAAGTTTTAAATTACAATTCGATCGATATACTATATATCAATAGTAATTAAATTAAGCGAAGAATAAAACAAAAAAAAAGTATAACTTAATTTTAAAATGTAGTTTGCAAAGCAAAATAAAAAAAACACAATTTTTGTAAAGAGTCTTAGATGTAAAATTAAACATAGCATAACTGCTGGCAATTAAGCCTAACTTTTGGCAGCATAATTTTAAAAGAAAAAACAAAAAACAAAAGATAATGTTGGAATTGTTAACGAAAAAAAAACAAATCACAAACAAACAAATTGCTTTTGAAGTAAAACGAAAAAAAAACTCTGTTATATGCTTAAATTAGTATTTAAAATTGAGAAAAAAACGAATGCCTTTTGAAATAGACGAGAAAAGAAAGCCCGGAAAAGGTTTTTGTGTTTTGTTTATTTGATGTTTTCTGTTGCTATTTTCCAAAAAAAAAAATGCAGATTTTTATTAAATTGGCTAAACACGAGGTTTGTATATGCATTTCTTTGTTTTATTTTAAGTTTTTTTTAAGCCACATAGCATTATTATTGAAATTTATAGCTACCTTGAAGGTTAGTTTTCGATTTTTAAATATACTTTTTTTTATATAAGCTAATCAGCTCTATCATAATAATATTTAACACAAAAAAATTATGAATTTTTGTATAATTCTTATTACGTTCATTGGAAATGGAAAACTTATGCGGCTTGAAATGTGAAGTTTGCAGAGAAAGATCTCTGATGAATGAACTTGGCAACCTTTGAAACAGTTGTACGATCTGCCACTCAATGCATTTTGTTAATTGTTTGTTTTATTTATTGTCACAAAATCGATGTGGTAAAAAACAATATATTTTTTTCCTAGAGATATATTACGGTGAAATTATTCATGATAGTGCTGATTATAGCGTCATTGTAGAAGTAGAAACAAAACCTGATTTTTAAAGTTAGTGATTAAAATTTCAAAAAATAAATAGATTAATCAAAAAATTTGTAATACCATCCGGTATATTAACATGTTCTGATAATACATAGTTGGTGAGTTTTACTTTTACAACGACGATATGGTAGAGAAATTGCTGGTTGGCAAAAATCCTCATTCCAAAATATCTATCAAATCGATCAGTTATGTCTAACTGACCTCTGTTTGAATATTTCTTTGTCTAAAACACATTAAATTATTTCATTTTAGTAAATTTAACTTCAACCAGAGAGTATATGGGGCCTATTATGACTGGCGAAGCGAATGAACTTGGCGAAGCGAACGAACGAATAAAGCTTCACAGCATCCATTCGCCAGACGAATGAAGTTCAGGCGAATGATTCCTACGTTCTCCTGATTTTTACGTTCGCTTTAGTTTCCTTTTTTCTGGCGAATGAAGCCTGGCGAATGGATGCTGTGATAGCTATTTTACGTTCGCTTCGCCAACTACATTCGCTTCGCCAGTCATAATAGGGCCCTATATTTGATATAGAGTCAGAGAGTATAGATTTTTAATAGAGATTCCTTACGAGTTTGCTGGCGTCGCTGCCGAAAACATTGGTTATGTGGAAATGGAATTTTACAGATTGAAGTTAACAGAGGAAAACAGTACACAAAACTAGATCTGTCCGCGGATAATTTGCAACCAAACTTACCAAGATATATTGCAATCCAACGCCTTATAAATTTTAATGATTTGTCTGGGCAAAAATGTGGCAGAAAACATCAGAATATTGATTTGAAAATGTGTCTGTTGACAACATTTTTGTTTCAATTTCCACATAACCAATGTTTGAGTGTATTTGACAAAAGTGGCAGCGAAACCACATGTACGGAAACTCTATATCAAATATATACTCTCTGGTTAAAGCTTAATCGCAGCTGCTGAAAACGACCCTAAAAATATAGTAACATTTTTAAAGGAAGATAATATATTGCAAAATTATAAACTATTCAGTAATAACAATTTTTAAATTATTCTTTCCAGTATAATGTTTCAGTTCCATACATTCTATTAGTAACTGTCATTTAAATAACAGTTAGGACCATTTTCACAATATACAGTTAAGTGTTTCAATTCCATGTATTCTATAGGTAACTATCAGTTAAAGTGGCAGTTAGTGCTTAACCGAAGATGTTTAAAAAGGCCCTTAGTCCTACCCGAGAACGGTACAAGGACTTTAATGAACTGATTCTTTTATTAATTTGCCAACCATTTCTCTATTCCATTGAATTTTAAAACACACAAATCTTAAAAATTTTGATTTTTTTCTTTTATCTTAACTTATTTTTCAACTATTTTTAACTTTTGGAATTTCTGCTTCTACCTACTATATATCCACGTTTATAGAGCCTTTAGATTTAGACTTAACTGGTACAAAGTACCACGCACACATAACATTTGTATACATACTACCACAGTGGACAAAATAAGCTACACTCGGAACAATTCTTATCAACAAATCAATGATTGTGACCTTTACTAAATGTAGATAACTCAACTAGGGACTTATTACTATTATTAGCAAGAGTTATTCTTGATATTATAACCTGATACTGTACTAGGATGTCGATAAAAAAAGCCTCAACTTAGTATAGTTTTCCACTTGGACTAAATACTTTCATACGCCTGGAACCCTTGAGAAGCGAACTAAACTAAAATTAAAAAAAACAAAAAGCATTCTTTTGTAAAACCCATTAAGAGTTTAATAAAATAAATGGCTTGCAAGAAGCAAAACAAACAAAAAAAAAACAATCGCATTTTAATTTATTAGAACTAATTAGCACTCTGTTTAATTACGTTTTTTTGAATAATCAATTTTCTGATTAATTTATTTATCAGAATTTTGATTCATTTTGAATCATGGTACAAATATTTACAGGTAAGATCACTCTCTCATTTTTTTCCAATGTTTACTTTTGTGACGTTAGGCAAGTTTTTTGAAGTTTAGTTTTAAAATCAAAACAAAATCGACAATTAAAAAAATCTCATATAAAATTCTATAGAAATGAAAAATAATTATCAAGGTATGCTTTGAGATAACTTTAAAATGTTCACAACATTTTTTATAATCAAAACAAAATCTGAAAAATATTTTTCATATTTTCTTTGAATATAAATTTCAATTCTTGAAAATTTGAATCAAAACTAAATATTTCAAAATTTGTCAAAAAACTTCTAATGTCAGAGTGATCGTACCTGTAAATATTTGTATCATGTTTTGAATATAATACAAAATTAAAAAAAAAACAACTGAAACTTGAATTGAAAAAAAAAATGTATTTTAAAAATAAAAAAAAAATCCGAAGTTCGCAAAATCAAAAATACTGATTTGTCAAAATTTGAATTAATCAAAATCTTAAATAATTGATTAATCATATATTATATATTTGATTAATTAATTTTTTAATTAATCGAAAATCTGTATTTATCGATTATTTGCACATCCCTAATTAGAACGAATAAAAAAAGATTAGTATTTAGAAAAAAAGGGCCTTTGTATTAATTATTGCTTTTTTGCGTTCTTGTTGCTCCTCTGCACAGCATGTCCGATTATTTCGACGAACTTGGTCATACTCCGACCGGGCCCAATGGTCCCGAGGATTTTGCCAAGCATTACAAACGTTTGCAAGTCTTGGCCATCATGAATGGCATCGATATGGAAATCGAGGTGCCTGAGGCTTCGAAGCGCGCCATTGCCGAGCTGCCGGTGCATGAGTTGGACGAAGATGACGAGGACCTGGAGTGTGCTGTGTGCAAACAACCGGCAGAGGCAGGGGAGAAATACAAGGTGCTGCCGTGCAAACATGAATTTCACGAGGAGTGCATTTTGTTGTGGCTCAAGAAGGTAAAATTACTAATCTCAACAAATTTTATATTTACTACTATCTACCGATTTTAAGGCGAATTCCTGTCCATTGTGTCGCTTTGAGTTGGAGACTGATGATCCGGACTACGAGGAGTTGCGTCGCTTTCGACAGGACGAATCGAACAGACGCGATCGCCAGAACAATCTGATGGATACGATGTTTTCTTAAATTTTGAAATTGCAAAATATTTTGAAATGTATTATTTTAGGTTTCGGTGGGTTATTTGCAAATAAAAATGATTGAATTTGGTGGAAATAAATCTTTTTTGCGTGCATATAAAAGTATGCAAGGATTTTTCTTTAGCGGAAAATGAAGCCTAGATAGCAAGTGCCTGTAAGTATGCAATGAATTTCTGGTGATTGTTTCAAAATTACACAAAGAAAAATAAATAGTACTTATATGTTATCGATTATTGTAATTTAAATATATATTGCGTCTTTAAAATGCAAATAAAAGCCGTCTCAGCAATGAATTCATCAAACATTTTTCAATTATTCGACCAAAAATGTACGTAATCAGCCAAATTCTAAATAAATACTCCCAAAAATATTTGGGAAAAATTGTTGGGAGAAAAAAAGTGTTGTATTGAAATTACATACAAAGTTTTTTTTCTCCCAAGAATTTCTCCCAAGTATTTGTGGGAGCATTTATTTAGAATTGGGCTGATTATGTCAAATTATTAATTAGAGGAGACCGGGGCTAAGTCGACATCGGGGCAAAGTCAACTTTTGCTTTAAAACGCGAATGGGATGTCAGATCAACTTCAAATTGATACTGTACACGTAACATTAGGTGCCACTGTTACCAAAGAAGAGAAATCCATTTTGTGCTTGAACTTCAGTTTTTATGTAATAAAATGTGTTTTCTGACTCCAAAAGTTGCATATTGATAACGCAGAAACTTGTACTTGCCATTAAAGTTTTGATTATTTATGTATTTTGTTGTGAGTTTTATATAGTAAGGGGTTCCCTTATCTTGTCGTGTGGATTTTATTTAATTTTTACTTTCAATTCGCATTTTTATGCCAATAATATTAGACTGATCCTCGTGGGGTAAAGTCGACACATAAGCATTTGGTCAAAGTAGATTCCGCGAAAATACAATTTATAAAACTTTTTGTTCTATGAGTTTTACAAAATATTCCCTTCTTACAATATAAGGAGACTTGTCAATCATTTGACCATGATTTAAGAAGTTATTGCAAAAAATAGATAAAATGTGAATAATGGTCAAACAATTTCGCGGAACCAGAATAAAACAGAACGAATAGTTTTATCTTCAAATATATAATTCAATCAATTTGAAAGACATCAGCATAAATATGAATTCGCGGAAAAAGTGGGTAGTGTCGACTTTTCAGAATCAGGTTTGATGTTGGGTCGCATTTGCAATTTGTTTCGTGGAAACTAAATATTGTAGATCTTTACATCTTATGGAACACTTTTCGCTAATGAATCAATTTATCCAACTGTATTATTATTTTTGTGCGTGGTCAAAATTAGCATTGAAAAAAAAGAGTCGACTTAGCTCCGGTCTCCCCTACGTACTTAATTAAAATTTTTAATATAAAAGTTAGAATAAAATTTATTGTTTTTTTTTACAAACGTAAAATTAATATGTAAAAAGGCTAAATATTAATTATTTCAGTCATTCATTATGCTGCCAATAAAAAAATTGTTTTGTACATTATACATTATGCAAATAAAAATAATTCGCACAGTTCTATCGTTTTGAGCTGATTAGAATATATAGATTTTGTAGCCAATAATGTTCATCATCGTATTGAGAGATTGCATCGACGAGCTAGTTGACGAAGCAATCTAAGTTTTGTAAGGATCCACGTTATGGTCCAGCGTACTGGTCCACTCGAGTGGATTGTTGCAATCTGCTACCAATCAATAAAATCTGACCGCTGAACAGTTTTTTTTCTGTTTTTGAATTTTTCAAAGCATTATTAAAAAGCATTATTAAAAAAAAGTCAATTCGACACATTTTCTAGGTATACGGTGTTCATAATTAAATTTGTATTTTTTAATGTTCTCAATCATGTACATTGTTTAAATTTACAACGTTCAGAATTGAAATATCCATTGTTCAGTTTTAATTATATAAAATAAAACTATACTCAGTAGGAAATGTACCATTAAGCACTTATTGGGACGACCATTGATTTTATGGTTCATGTATTAATGATTTTTTGAGGTTAATTCAAACGGTTTCTAATTAATTGGCGAGTATTCATAAAATTCAGTATCATTAAGTTAAATATTTCACTATTATTATTTTTAATAGAATAAATATTATTGTTTCAATGGTTTCCTCCTATAATAATAAACGTGACATAAAAAAATATAAACACGAATTAAAACATGTTGTTTTTGAACGTCATTTTACGTGTTTGCTCAAAATGGAATGTGACCAACATTTTTGCAATAATCGACATAAAAAAAAGCGACATTGTTAAGGACTCAATATAAATAGATTGGCTCGACAATTTTAATCTGGAGTTTATTTTAATGTACAGCTTTTTGACATTTATTATCATACAAAACCTTCCAAAAAAAGTCGTACTTAAATTTAAACTCCAGTTTAATTAACTATAGTTATGGTCCATTATATTTAAACTTTTTTTCATTATTTATTACAGAATATAAATAATACAACGAACTTCTATTATGGCAATGGACTCAATTGAAACTAAAGACAACATTAAATGGATTATAACCTTTTGCAACGATAAGTGTCTTTTTATGTGTGTGATTTTTAAAAGTGAATTTCAATGTCGATATTTAATTAAAATAAATTATACAATAAAATAAATAAAATCAATTTTTGTTTTAATAAATTATTATTAAAATGTAATTCGACTATACCATAAAATTAAGAATGCGTATCATAAAATATTTATAGGTCTTGCTTATTGTAATTAAAAGAATAAATTACAAAATTTATGGTACAACAACATATTGCATTAACAGTTTCAATATTATTGCACTAATGGGATCAATGACCAATTTAAAAAACAATATATATTATTTTTCTATTGAAATACTATTAGTTTATCATGTTTTTTTTCTGGGTGTATAAATAAATATACAAAAAATTATAATTATTTTCTGATTTCAATTTTTCGTTTTTTTGAAATACAATTTATTAAATTACGCGTTATATTTTTTTTACCAATACATAGGGAGTGCATGATATTTTATTTTTAATTTTTTCGTTTGTACTTCAACCGGTTAAGAAACGATTTTGTATTCTTGAAAAATAATTCCGTTTTTCAATAAACTTTCATAAATATTAATTAGTAGTTAAAAAATTTGTAGCATAACTAATGCAATTAGAGTATAAAGTGAACCCTGTGATTGGTAAACAATTTTGTTTCATTCCCATGTATTCCTTAAGCTTGTTTACTCTGCTATTTTGTTTTTGTCAAGTTTTTCGCATTTTTCTTCTTCTTCTTCTTTTTGTTCCAATTCATGTAACGAAACCCGTTGCAATTTTTACAGTTCTTTTTCAAGTTTTTAGGACGCCGGTAGCGAAAAAAGTTTTCGACGCTGCTAAAAATTTGCAATCGCAAGCAAAAAAAATACAAATGTATTAAAGCTAAACACATAAAAGACAACTAAAGTTGCATTCAATTTATTCCTATTAGAAGATAAGCAGCATACTGCAGAGTTTGCAAAAATTTCCATTGTGAAAAATGTTAAATTCTTCGCAACAAATTAAACTTTTCGATCGCAGATTTGTATCGAATACACTGCGCAGTCATTATCGTTGTCCCAAGTGCGACAATGAGTTCACGCATAACTATCAGATGGTCTACGGAGGTAAGAATTAGTTTTAATACGAAAAAAAACCTTATTCTAAGAAGCACACAGCAGCCTCCACAAGTGGAGGCGCGGCGCATGGCAACAGGCTGCTGCAGGCAGCACGTGTTCCTGCTTGAATGGAAAACGAGCAAGCGCACAGATGTTGCAACTGCAAAATATATGAATAGAATTCCAATTTGATTTTAAAATTGTTTCGTATTTCCAACCAGATGCACACATCAAAAGCAATCGACCCTTTCTGTTGGGCTGCGGCCACAGCATGTGCGAGAATTGCATCTATCAGAATCGCCAGAATCTCACGTGCAACACCTGTCTGCGTCCCATCGAGTTGCCCATGTCGAATCCGGCGCATCAAAATTCACAATTTTATGTGCGCGATTTTTTCGATTTCAATTTTTTTCTATTTGGTGAGATAAGTTTTCTCTCGTTCATCAAACGCAACACTACATCGAACAACAATTCGTTGCACATGTCTGCGCTGTTCGGGGCTTCATCTGCGGCCGCCATCGCTGCTGCTGCCAGCAAGTCGCAGGACGTCTTGCAAAAGTGCAGCGAATGTGAGTTGGTGCCTGCGCGCGGCACCTGCAAACACTGCAAAGTTCACTATTGCGCCGCCTGCTTTGAGGCGGTGCACAAACACAGCAAAGTGCTGCAACGTCACAAATTGATTTTTGAGCGACGCGACAAGGATGGCGTTGCTGCAATGCCGCGCCCCAGATCGTGTGGGCGTCATCGCAAACTCTGCGATCGCTACTGCAAAAAGTGTCGCCTCATATGCTGCTTGTTGTGCGCGAAGTCCGATCATAATAATCATGGGTACATCAGTGTATGCGCTGAGGTGAGTTGTTTTGATTGGAGGAAGCACTTTGGTGTTTGCTGTGTTAATTGGGAGTAATAAATGTTTATATATTTTATGTTTTTTTGTAAATTTCTTTAATGCCATAGAATGAGAGCTGCAGAGATGATGTTTTATCGGTGCTGGAGACGGTCAAGATGTCACGCGAAAGTTTAATGAAAGCTCAAAAGGTAGGTCATGGTTTTTTAACATTTTATTATTTACCAATCACGTTTAATTCGTAAAACATAAACCTAAAAGTAGGCAACCCTAATGAGTACCAAAATTTACTTATTTCACATGCCAAGTGAGAAATTGAAAAACATTAAATTCAAACCAGAATTCAATATGTGGATTTTATATGGGGGATTATAGAAGAAAATATACTCAATATATTTGCTATAATTTTTAAAATAAATTTTAGTGAATATTTTTATTTTATTTGGTATTTATTTGAATTGAATGCAAAATGTTTATTGTATTTTTATATACAATTTTCTTTTCTATCCGAAAAAACCTTTTTTTCGATTTTTTGTTCGCTATGCAAAGTTACATCTCTGCACTGATTTGCTTAAAATTTGGAACTTATATCCTACAGACCCTGGAGGTGGCCACTATATAGGTTTCGTTGACCACGCCTATTTTACGCCCATTTTAAATTTTTTTGTATTTTTCTGATCCATGGAATAGCCTTAAATATGTCAGATTGTACAAAGTGGAGTGGCATTTGAATTTTAGTGAACGGCCATCTGATTTTTAAGTGAATTTTTGATGAAAATTTAAATTTTTTAGTGAAGATTTTAATTTTTTTCATATAATGAAAATTTAAATTATTTTGTGATCAGTTATTTTTGGCAAATATTTCAAATTTAAATGAACATTTTTTAATTTTTAGTGAACATTTAAATTGTTAGTGAACTTTTGGAATTTTTATTGAACTCTTCTATTTTTAATGTGAACATTTAAAATTTTTAATGTGAACATTTAAAATTTTTAATGAACTTTTGAATTTTTAGTAAACATTTAAAAATTTAGTGAACATTTAAATTTTTTTGTGAACTTTTGAATTTTTATTGAACTCTTTAATTTTTAATGTGAACATTATTAATTTTAATGAACTTTTAAAATTTAAGTGAACATTCAAATTTTTAGTGAACTTTTAATTTTTTATTGAACTGTTCAATTTTTAATGTGAACATTTAATTTCAAATTTTAATGAAAATTTAAATTTTTTAATTTTTAGAGAACATTTAAATTGTTTTTTTTTGAATTTTTATTGAACTCTTCTATTTTTTATATGAACATTTAAAATTTTAATGAACTTTTGAATTTTTAGTGAATATTTAAAATTTTTGAAAATTTTAATTTTTAGTGAACTTTTGAATTTTTGTTTTTCAACAATTTAATTTATAGTGAACATTTGCATTTTTAATGAACTTTTTAATTTATAGTGAACATTTGAATTTTTAATGAACATTTTAATTTTTAATGATAATTTGAATTTTTAGTGAACATTTAAATTTTTAATGAACACTTCAATTTTTAATGTGAACATTTAAATTTGAATTTTTAGTGAACTTCTAAATTTTTGGGGAACATTTAAAATTTTTGAAAATTTTAACTTTTAGTGAACTTTTGAATTTTTGTTTTCAATTAGTTTATAGTGAACATTTGTATTTTTAATGAACTTTTTAATTTATAGTAAACATTTGCATTTTTAATGAACATTTTAATTTTTAATGATAATTTGAATTTTTAGTTAACATTTAAATTTTTAATAAACTCTCCAATTTTTAATGTGAATATTTAAATTTTTTAATGAACTTTTGAATTTTTAGTGAACATTAAAAATGTTATAGCAATTTGAATTTTTAGTGAACTTTTGAATTTTTGATGAACATTTAAAATTTTGTATGAACTTTTGAATTTTTATTGAACTCTTCAATTTTTAATGTGAACATTAAAATTTTTTATTGAACTTTTTAATTTTTTAGTGAACATTTAAAATTTTTTGACAATTTGAATTTTTGAATTTTATTTTAATTTTTAATGAACTTTTGAATTTAACATTTGAATTTTTAATGAACATTTAAATGTTTACTGATCATTTGAATTTTTTAATAATCTTTTGAAGTTTAGTAATCTTTTGAATTTTTGATAAATTATTTGGATTTTTTTTTTTTTAGTGAACTTTTGAATTTTTAGTGATCATTTAAAATTTGTTGACAATTTGAATTTTTAGTGAACATTTGAATTTTTGATAAATATTTTGTATTTTGAATTTTTTATTATTTATTTTTTATGAACTTTTGAATTTGTAGTGAAGATTTGAATTTTTTAATACATTTTTTTAATAAAAAATTTATCATCGCCCGGTGCTACACTGAAATTGGTAAACTCACCAATCTTCACATTAGAAAAACACCAGACTTGAATTTATTTTTTATATTTTTTTTTATTTATTTATAGGAATTGCATTAAATATATATTTTTTAAACATCTAATAATAAAACGAAACATAATTTATAATTGCATTTAATGTGATAAAAAAACAAACAATATAATGATGGCAAGCATAGCTTAATTCAAGACGTTTTCTTACTTATCAAATACAACATTCTCAAATAATATAATTTACAATTAGATCTAAATGAACAAAGACGCTATTAAATAATTTATAAATAACTTAAAACCTAATAATAGTTGATAGATATGTGTGATGAATGATTTGAACAACTAACAAATGTTGTTCGTACTGTTGCTGCTGCTGATGAATTCTGTTATTTTGCCCACATCCGCCCACATTGACTTTTATTTCTTGCATTTCTTTTTTTTATAAAGAAATTGCTAAAACATAAAATCACAAAAGATATTTTCGAAACTCTATAATATAAAAAAAAAACTACTCTATCTTTCTATCTTTTTTTCGTCTCATTATTAAAGATCGGCGTCAGATGACCTGAATTGCCATCTGATTTGATTTCAATAACTTCTACTTTTTCCACACTAATTTTTGTTGTTTCGCCGCGTGCAGCTGGCGCTGACGGTTGTTGTGCCAACTGCAATACCGCATCCTCGGCGGCATCTCTTTCATAAACTGGCTCTGCCGTCGAAGAGGCCACCACAATGGGTTTTAGACTTAGCGGCAGTTCGGCTGTTGTTGTTGTGGATGGCGTGCTGCTGCTGACTGCAATGCCAGCGCCTGTGCCATATGTGTCCACATTGCCGCGTTGTGAAATATCATCGACCTCATCGTCGATGAGCAAATTACGTTCGGAACTTTGTTCGCCCACCAGCGAATTAATGCTGTGATGTTCTTGCGCCGGCAATATTGTCGTTGTGTCCACCGCTGTCGCACCATCGTCTGCAGTTTGTTGTTCGGTGACGTGTTCCGCTTGTTCCTCGGCTGCCTTTTGTTTCTCCTGACGCATTTTGTCCTCCATTTCTTGGAATTTAAGCGCCAGATATCTGTGGAGTATAAATTTTGTATTTTAATTTGTTTTTAAGTTTTGGGGAAAATTACACTGATAAAAATGTTGTGAACATTCAAAAATTTGTTTTTAACAATTTTATTGAATTCAGCAGTTTAATTATTTAGATAACAAACGATTTTGCTAAATTTATATATATATAATATCAATCGTTGTCAATTTATTGCGTTTTCAACAAAATATATTTATTAATATAACAATTTTTTTTTGTTGATACGAAAAATATTTATTGTTCTAACGAAAAGATTTGTTAGTATTTAATTATATTAAAATAACCTTAATTCGTAAATCATAACAAAATCATTTAGATAAACGGTTTTGCTTAATTTAAAATTAAAATAAATTATTGTCAATTTATTGCGTTATCAATAAAATGTATTTGTTAATATAATAAATTGTTTTGTTGACACGAAAATGGTTAATTGATCTAATTAAATTAATTAAAGATTAATTCAAACGGTTTTGCTAATTTTATAATTAAAATAAATTGTTGTCAATTTATTGCGTTACCAACAAAATGTATTTGTTAATATAATAAAATTGTTTTACTGATGCGAATAATTAATTGTTCCAAATAAAATATTTGTTATTTTAGCAAACTATTTAATTATGTTATTATAACATTAATTGCTATATTCATTAAAAAATTACTAGTTTTTTTTCTATTAATATATTTGTAGTTATAACAAACGCTATTGGTTGCAAATACTAAATTCTAAAAAATATTTAATCGATTTTATTTCAATTTAATTAATTGCAATATTTTTGCATCTGCCTTGTTTTTTTTAATTCTTTCACTGTAAACATTTCACTTACTTGTCGACAATCGGTCCGCTGTAGTCCTCGGGGAATTTAGGCGTAAACGGCAATATGTATTTGTAGAGCCGCTCGTTTAGCACATATAGCTGCGAGGTCGTCGAGCACTTAACGTTGAACCACCAGTCGCAGGTGAGCGCAATCTACAAGTTATGCACAGCAAGAGAAAGAGAGAAAATGCAGCCACTTAAGTATCATTTAATTATAATGTCGTATAACATATGGGCGATATGTTTTAATTGCCATTTGGTGCACACTCTAAGAACCCAACCAAGATCTAGAAATTCTCTATAAACACATTCGAATCCCTTGTGTGCACTTTGTTAACAATTACGCTGGCGGCAACAATTTGCTGCTGCGTTGGTTAATAAATTGTTTTAAACTAGTTGCTACTCTTAGGTTGCTGTTCCAAAGGCACAACAATTAACTAAGTAATTGAGAGCTGGCTCATTTGCGCGCCTTTGGTGGCGGCATCCTTACGTTCTACCTTTTTTTTTTCTTTAGTCAACTTTCACCCGTGTCACGTCGTTGACTCGAATGTTCGCATTGGTGTCTTTGTAATTAGCTACTAACAGGCGTTAGTTGTTCGTTCGTACGCCATGTGTGATCTGCCTCGAGTGAATTATTGCAGTTTTGTTCTGGTCGCATGCGTGAAATTTCACACCAAACCGCCGTCTCTCTTTAATGGGCTGGTGTGGGTTCGTTTATTATACTTTCTTCGTCTGTTCGAGTCCTAGCATTGTCTACTTTTAGTGTTCATTTCAATTATACTTTAATGGACTGAACTCGATGCTAATTTGATAGCTATTTAGACTCGTGAGTCTCATTAATTATAAATAGCATTACTCTATAAAACAAGTAAAATTGTTTTATAATCCATAATCTGAGAATTTTGTTTTACATATAACTTTACAAAAGTTGCATTCGAAATTTAGCCCCTTATACGTAAAAAGAATTCGTATTAAAACTTTATAAATTCAGTGACAGATTTTTTTTGTTTTTAATAAAATAAAACAAAGATGATGACGAAATGAACAAATAAAAAATTTTGTAATTTCTCAAGCCTTTTGATTAATGCCCGATTTACATTGTATCTTCTGTGAGTCTCACTATATCTCCTAGGGTTGCATTTTTGAAAAAACTGCTATTTTTATATGAAAATTTAAAAAATTACAACCCTAGGAGATACAGTGAGACTCACAGAAGATACAATGTAAATCGGGCATTAATCAAAAGGCTTGAGAAATTACAAAATTTTTTATTTGTTCATTTCGTCATCATCTTTGTTTTATTTTATTAAAAACAAAAAAAATCTGTCACTGAATTTATAAAGTTTTAATACGAATTCTTTTTACGTATAAGGGGCTAAATTTCGAATGCAACTTTTGTAAAGTTATATGTAAAACAATTCATTTTCGTTTCGGGTTAATTTTGATTTTAGATAATTTTTTAGAAATACAAAATACTAGTGCTTTACAGAAGTTTTTTTTTTTTCAAAGAACTTTTAACTTATTTTTTCTTTAAATTGTCAGGGAAAATTCGACTATATAGTTACGTACCAAAAAAATAGGCTCACTAATATTTGTCACTTATTTTGACATTTTTTGACTATTTTTAGTTTACGATTGTGGCGATTGCAAGAAATTCAAATTCTTACATCAGAAATATTAAATTGGGAACACCTCAAAAATAAACTGAGTTTGGTTGGTACACTCGCTTAAACTCAAAAAGTCATTATTGAAAGCGGACCAAAAAAAAAATAGGATCACATTAATAATAATTAAAAATTTAAAACATTTTCAAAGATAAGTTAATTTGAAAATAATAATTTTATAATCTCCGTAAATATATTAAAATTCAATTTTAAAAATAAAATACGTTACTTTAGCAATAAGGGTCGGGCAAAGCATTGTTCAGATGTTGAACATTAAAATGTTAAAAAATGAATGACAAAACTAACGCAAAACAACTAAATCTATTGGAAGATCACATAATACACAATGAATTGTTGGCTCCAAAACTACAAAATTTTTTAAAAGATATACCACATAAAACTATCATGAAGTTGGATAATCACAAAAAGTTACTATCAAGTTGGTACCTTTTTAAAGTCAGCTTTTATCAGTCAGGAGTTAAGAGTCCAAATTTCAACTAGGAATGTGCGGGGGTCTATTAACCGTAAGTTGAAAACACCCAGATGGGTTTAATAAAAGAAAATTTGCTTTTTTTTTTGTGTTTATTTCGACTTCAAGAATGATACGAGACAGAAATTGTACGTTAATCCCTTCATTAATTTGTTAACATATGGTAACAGCTTTTCAAAGACATTTTTTAATACTCTCTGCTATATTTCGACACAAATAAGATAACTGATAGTTTATGATATTTATTATGTGTTGCTAAGTAAATTTAGTTGATACTTATGAACTGTGAGGTTATATTTTGGACAAAATAAGAAAAATTGCATATTTAGATGTTATTCCATTTTTAGTATTTCCTATATTTAAAACAAGGATTGAAACCTAAACGAATAACGGTTTCGATTTCGGTTTCGGTTTTTTCCGCGATTCGGTTTCGGTTACGGTTTTAAGTTTTTACAACGAAACGGTTTCGGTATACCGGTTCCATGTTACGGTTTCGGTTTTGATTTCGGTTTTTGTATAAAATATTTCATATTTTTCAATGTCTTCAACAAAAAACCTGGGGTTTTTGACCATGTTTTTGCATTTAAAAAATAAAAACAATTGTCATGTACCAAATGTCAATATGGCATCAACTTTTTCATCCATAGTTCTAATCAAATTAATATTTTTTTTCTGCATATCGAACGAAGAGAAAAAAAAAATGTTTAAGAGTGCTGGTGGTGTTTAAAATGATCGAATATTGTATATCTTTTGAAATACAAACTGGTTTGCCAAGTTATTTTCAAATTGTGATATTGGGGTAAAGTAAGAATAATTTTCTGGTGTAATGTGGGAAACGTAATTTAAGCAACAAACGTAATGTTAGTGCAACTATTGTGTTATATGAATTATTTAATTGATTTCGCCAATAAAAAAACTTCAATCGTGACCTAGAGCAACAAGAATACATTGGTAAATATTCTTAAACTTTATAAGAATAAGAAGAATTTTGTACAATTTCCATCCAAAGAAAGTAAATTTCCACAATTCAGTGAACTGCAAACTGTATACTTAAAATGTACGAACTTGACGACCAGCAACCACACCTGTGTCTATTATCACTTAATAAATTCTGACTAGGAGTAAATGCACTTTACTTTTCGTATTTTCTTAAGTAGTTACTAAGATGTTTATAATTTTAAACAATTCAAAATCTTAAGGCCATAATAAAATGAAGATATACATTCGTACTAAATGTATCATAGCATGGCAACAAACAGACGCATGACAACAGACAGACGCATGACAACGGACAAACGCATGACAACAGACAGTCGCATGGCACGACACTACATGTATGTATCTAGTACAGTTGGCAACAACAACGAGTATTCTTTGTGGCACAAAAAAAGTCCCGCCAAAAATTCTATCAAAAGCTTGGATGCTGCTTTATTCGCATTTTTGTTGATGTTGCATTTTATTTTTTTCAAGCGACTTTTGAAGCTATTTACCGCTTCAAAAGTGCTTTACAAACCTTATTTTAAGATGCTTATATTCATTAGTCTTGAAAAACAAAAAAATAAAAACACACATCTTCATTAATGTTCACGTTCATAAATATTTGGCACGCTTTCCATTGTTACTTGTTGTTCAATATTTAGTAATATCATGAATTCTTTTGAATTTCATTAAAACCTTAAAAACATAATAAATACATTAAAATGATAAAACACGCAAGTGTATTGCTTTTCTTGCAGTGTTAGTCTTGCACTTGTTCTTGCAAGAAAATCTCGATCTTGTTCTTGCAAAAAATGCAAGAACAAGAAGCAAGAACAAGACATTTTTTATTATCACTACAATAAATAAAAAACCAATATCATTAAAATTTGAATCATTTTTAAACAATAAAAATTGTGCTTGGAATTGCTGGTGTTTTGTAGTTAATTCGATTTGCCGCTACACAAATTAATGAAAAAAATGAAACAAATTTTATACCAAAGACATGTGAATGTACAACAAGACATTTTTATTTCGGTAACTCCAAATTATAATAAATGACATTGCCTTGTATTTAAGATCTTTTATATACAGTAAAATATTTTTTTCTGTTTCCTTTTATACTTTTTTAAAAACCGTTTTAAACCGGTATAAAACCGAAACCGTTTATTTCGGTTTTGGATATCGATTTATTTCTGATTTTCGTATAACGCCGAATTTTCCCGTAGATGCAGGTAGTCCAAGCACAGGTTCTGGTCCAAATGGATTATCCTCAGATCCAGCACGTGCTAGTTCGTCTGATGTTTCATTGACCGAAAATCCTATATGGCCCGGCACCCAAATCAGTTTCAGTGTATTGCATTTACCAACACAATTGAGACGTGATCTGCATTGACGTACAATTTTGGATGTGATGACCTGGTTGTTCAAAGCCATAAGAGCAGCCTGTCTATCGCTGCAAACTGACATAGCCCTGTTCTGCCATCTATTATCCGCAATGTAGTCCATAGCCATAAGTATAGCATAGATTTCGGCTTGAAATACCGAGGCATTGTCGCCTAAGGCGAAGTTTCGGTTACGGTTTCGGTTTTAAATTTGAAACGGTTTTAAACGGATATTGGTTTCGGTTACGGTTTCAATCCTTGATTTAAAATATATGGTAATTTATACTTGTGTATTTATATTTTTTATTAAATAATAGTGTATTCAGTGTCGAATGGATTAATTTGAATATTTGTATAAATTTTAAAAATTACACTATTTTTATCATTTTTATTAATTAAAAATAACCACCCTTTCGCCGATTTTAAAAGGTTTTAATTAGAGAATATATTGATTTTTTATATAATTTTTTAAACTTCTAAAAAGATGTACAAACATAAGATTTAATTCAAAATTAATGAAATTTAAGAGGACATTCATAGATTATTTTATTTTTTTGAGCCTATTCCAAAACAACTTTATAAAGTAAAAAAAGAAAACTTTTTGTGCTACGTAAGTGAATAGTGGACGCTCCAGAGCACCAAAATTGGTCGTACAAACGACCTCAACGTTCTGTAATTTGTATCTGTGTAGTGTAATATTTGCTATCTATTGTAATTTTCAAGTGAAATTAAATGTTAAAAATACGAACTTCTCAAACGATTCCTTTGTTTTTAAAAATATGTTTTGTTCAAGTAATCTATGTAAAATGAGTTTTTTAACGTAAGATTTTTGGCGGGCAGGCAAAATATGTAGCTTCCTTTATCTGCCTTCATATTGCGTATAACTGCCTCTACATTCCTTCACTTTCCTCTAACCTTCCATTATGCTGCGGTTTTGTTCTAGGGCTTCGGGCATATTGAATACGAATCTGCCTTCACATTCCTATAAACTAACGATAAACTGCCGTCTGCCGTTTGTTTTTCTAAGGCAGACAACAGGGAGGTTTTGCTACAAGCTCCGCCTATGACTGCCGGAAACTTGCCGATAGTCTGTTGATTTCAAACTGAAAGCTGCTTTGTTGTTGCCTGTCTGTGGTGCGCCTGTTATCTGCCGTACATTTTTTCTGGGGTATGGATTTAAATTTTTGCAAATGCATATAGTAATTTTACCCAAAAAGACAAATTATCTAAAATTACAAATTAAAACATTTTCAACTTTCCAACGAAATATGCCAACACAAATTCCTGTTCTCTTCAAGCGCTTGACAGTAAAACTACTACAAAAAGCTTTTAGTTTCTAATAATTTAATTAAAATTGCTTTATAGATGGTAAAACATTTGCAAATTAAGAAGAAACCATTTCAATGCACACATAAATTTATTGAATTTTTGTATTTTAAACATTTTCGATTTGCACAGAAGTGTTTTTCCATAATATTTACAAGGTCTCCCCCTTGCTTGCAACAGTAGAAAGTACTAAAAGCAACTGACAAATTAATAATTTAAAGTTATTATTGACTGCAAACTTTGTAACATATAACAGAAGTGTTTTCAAATTCTACAAATAGCAGCACCAACATTATATGCATGAAATTTAATGCTTATTTGGCAATAAATACTGCACTTAAAAATCTACTTAACCCACCCATGCTATTCGAAACTCTTTGTTGAATCTTTCACTCACCTGACTGAATATTGTGCCATTCGGACAGAGAAACGATGCCTTGCCGCCATTCAAATCGCAGTAATGCCAGACCTGACAATTTGTCTCCGGGTCACCGAAGAAGCCCTTGTAACGTTGTTCGCCACAATCGAATGTGGTGGCCGGTATTTGTGCATAGTTGGGATAATCGATACCTGGACGTCCGGTATTTGGTCCGGGGCGTTTGGCTATTTTGCGAATGCATCAATATTAATAATGTTTGGGGGATGGGTTTGTAATAATGAACAGGGATTGAAAGTGATTTTGTTCAACTTTTTAAAAATATCAAATTATTATTTAAAATTTAAATCAAAATTTAATATAAAAAGAATTTTAGTATTTTATAATAATTTATTTATATTCAATTTAAAAGAAAACGTATGAGTAATCTGTTGAAAATTATATAATTATCAATATATTAAAATGTAATAATAGTTATATTTTGAATGGTGCATGTTAAATTTTAAATATCGTATTTAAATCTATTACGTTTATATTAAATTTTAAATAATTTGCTTTTCTCAGATATCGTTCTTTCATATTGTTTCTTTAGCAATTCAAATTTAGTTAAAAATACAATAAATTACTAATAAATTGAAAAGTATTGAAATATGAAAATACTCAAATTGAATAAATCGTGCTTAAATTTAAAACGTTTGTATTTAATATTTAATGTTTTCCTTGAGTGATTCAAATATCGTATTTCATTTTCAATCAATTAATATTTTCAACAAAATTTAATTCAGATGGAATTAAAAAGACAGCGTACGATTAATAAATCGAAAAATATTTAAATATGTATATATTTAAATTTACTACGTTTATATTTAATTTTAAATACTTTTCTCGAGTGATTTAAACAGCGTTATTCGTTTTCAATCCCTGGTTATAATTTTCATAAAACAATTCTCCGCCTCTTGCACTTACTTGGTGTCGCCACCGCCGTGATCAAACTCAAATCCTGCTCGTTACCTTCGTCGCCACCATCATCACCGCCACCTTGCTGCTGCTCCTCTTCGCTGCCATTCGAGTAGTCATAATCCGGAGCCGTCGCCGTATGCTTTGGCGGCTCGTGGTGCTGCGGTGGATTCGCAACAATTGTCTGTGATTGCTTCAGATTGTTGAGTATTGTGATGAGGGTCTTTATTGAATTGTCTATGTTGTCCGGTGTCAGTGTTTGTGGCAGATGGTTGCTCGCCTGCAGCTTATGCAGTATTTCCGCCAACGATGAGGAGCGTATGTCCGGCAATTGATTGGGGTCTGCGGCTGCGACAGCAACAGTTGGAGATGGTTGATGTTGCTGTTGCTGCTGGTAGTGTGTTGGCTGTGGTGTCACCAAATGTGGTGCCGACGTTGCTGGACGATATTGTGCTACAGTCGGTGCATTGGGTGCTGTAATGGCTACCGGACGCTTTGAAGGTTTTAGTTTATGTCCATCATAATTGTAGGTCGATGGCAATAGATTTGTCGGTGTGCTGTAATTAGGTTTGCCGGCAACATAAACGTACTGCGGCGTTGGTGAAACCGATGATAGTGTTGCCGGTGATTTTGTGGGTTGTGAGATGAACGGACGCTGGGTGGAGTAATTGGGAGTGGGTGACGGTGATGCTGCATATTGTGATACTGTAGAATGTAGCCGAATTGTGGGTGGTTGAGATTTATAAATCGGTTGTCGTGTGCTGCCACTACTTGGTTGTGCTGAATGTGGTGCAGCGGTTGTTATTACAATGTATGCCGGACGTTGTGTGGGTTGAGGTTTTGTCAGCGGACGTTGTTTGTAATGAACATGTTGTGCAGGAGCTGGTGGTGCTGACGATTGTTGGTGATGTTTGTGCTGCTGTTCCTCGTCCAGCGATTGCTTTGGTTCATCGATAATATAATCGATGTATTGTGGTGGAAGAGAACTGTGAAGATTCGAGTTATATTTTAAATTCAAATGAAAAATTTAATTAAAATTAATATAAAAAGTAAAAAAAGTTTATCAATTAATCAGCGATTGATTGAATAAACAGTTGGATTAATCGGACTGTGCGATTAATCAAACGGATCAAGATTTTCGAACTCAGTACGATTTTTCCAATGGACATCACATTTTTTATTTTGCAAACTCAGTTTTAATTCCTGCAACGTATCGTTTTAATGAAAATTACAATCGTGTTTTAAGCACTTCCAATAAAAAATTTTGGTACAAATAAAAAAAGTTTTTCAAAAAAACATTAAACGCAATTTTTATTTTAATTGTCAAAACTAATTTTAATATACTAATGAATGCTAATATTCCAATACGTTTTTAAGATACTTGCATATCAACTTGGAAATTTTATATTTTTTTTGGACAATTTTTGAATTATTTTTTAGCATTAAGGATTCTACTGAGAAACCTGAAAATGCTTTATGGTTATCCAAAGCATTGTCTAAACTAATTTTCAAAATTAATAAATTGTTTTTTTTTTCAATAAGCTCTAATTTTTAATGCCCTGTGAACAAAATTTTGATAATCTTTTATATGATCAATTTTCAATACAAAAAAAGAAGTTATTTAATCTGAAAATATCATTCCTTCATATTTAAAGTATGCTTATTCTTATTGTATACTCAATTTTTCTATTACGTTGGATTTTTAGAAAATTCTGGTAAAAAAAGCTGTTTACAAATATTTTTTTTTTGTTTTACGGAAACTCATTTTGTTAAAACTATAACCGATAGAAAAAAAGTTAGTAATTTTGATCGTTAGTTTGAACTATGCTCTGTATAATCATAAATAATTTTTCAATTTAACATTAGATCTGAAATGCTAAAAAAAATCATACAAAAATAGTCTACAAAAATCTAAAGTTTTCGACTTTAGATTCAGATATCTTGAAAACTTATTAAAATATTAGCATTTATTGATATATTATAATTAGTCTTGACAATGATAAGAAAAATTGCATTCAAAGTTTTTTTGGAAAATTAGTTATGCAAGGGGCTGTATTTTTTTTATTCTAAGTGGCTAAAATTACGATAGTAATACTTTTTGTTTTTTTCGGAAACTTGATAGGTCATATTTTTAAAACTATAACCGATAGAAAAAAGTTAGTAATTTGGATCTTTAGTTTGAACTATGCTCTGTATAACCATACATCATTTTTGTATTTAATATTAGATCATAATTGCTAAAAAAATCATACAAAAATAGTCTACAAAAATCAAACATTTTCGAGTTTAGATGCAAATATCTTTAAAATATATCGAAGTATAAGCATTAATTGATATATTATAATTAGTCTTGACAATGAAAAGAAAAATTACGTATAAAGTTTTTTAGAAAACTAGTTATGTAAGGGTCAGTATTTTTTTTATTCTAAAAAGTGGCTGAAATGGTGTCTAAAATTTCGATACCATTTTTCTGGAAAACGTCACGTAATAGACAAAAACAGAGTACACAGTCAAAATCGACACCCCTACGAATTATATAGAATTGATATATAGAATTTCCATAAGAAAAATAGTCAGGATTATGCTTAATTTGACTACTAAGTACCCCCTTTTAATCTATACTGTACCTCGAGTGTTGGTGGTACTGTGGTTCCAACAAATGTGGTTGTTGTTGTCGGCCGCCTTGAACATTATGTTGCTGCTGATGCTGTTGTTGCTGATGCTGTTGTTGCTGCTGCTTTTTCTCCAATTCAATGGCTACCACTGGCGGACGTGCTGTATTTCGAAGCACCTGTTGCTGCTGTTTAGAGTGCGCTGGACGATGATTTGCGGGGCCTGCCACTAGTTCCGGATGCTTATACACGAGATGACGTATTGGCGTGGGCTGCGGATAATTAGATTGTTGTTGCTGCTGCTGTTGCTGCGGCAATGGATGCTGTTGTGACGGCGGATGCAGCTCAATTAGTTCGCCCACGACTGCGGCAACAGGTGGAGCGGCCGTGGAGCTAATGACAAATATTTGTGGTTCATCATGTGGCGTCTGTTGCTGTTGTTGGGGACCGGCACCAGCAGCAGGAGCAGATGGCGGAGCTTGTTTGTAATATTGCTGACGTTCCCGCTCCTGCACACGTTCACGTTGTCGTTCCTTGCTGCGTTCGCGTAGCTTCTGTTGCTGCTTATTGTAGCGCAAACGTTGCTGCAGGTACAACACGTATTTCTGCTGCGGCGTCATGTTGTTCGCATCCAAATATTGGTGGTCGTCATCGAAAAAGTTTTCGGATTGCGGTGCATGAAACTGCGGCTGTTTGACGGCTGAAAGTGTTGTAGTTGTAGGTGGATATTGCTGTTGCTGATGATGTTGTTGCTGCAGGGTATTTGGCGGTTGCTGTTGCAGTTGTTGATGATGTTGCTGCTGTTGCGGTTGTGATGATAGCAATGATTCGGATGGTTCATTGATTACATGATGATAGATGGGGCTATAATTAGTGAAAAGAAAAAAAAAAATGATTGTAGTTCATATTTACAACAGCTGTTGCTCGTTATTTGCAATTGATTGCAGTCGTTGCAGCAGCAACAGCAATTGTTGCTGCCAGCAAAGCGCTTGTCTTGTTGCCATTTCGCGCTACTGTTGCTCGGTTTCGTTATTTGCCCTAAAGTTATTTATGACATGGATTTTCAATTTGTTGTTACATTATGTCTCTGATTGCTGTTGCCGAGAGACCTCCTCAAACTCCTCTCCCTCCCATAACACCTCAAGTCCACCTTCCCCCCGGTCGACCGATACCATGCTATACATCAGAATGCAATTGCAATTCGGTTATTTGTGCTGCGTACAATGGCAACAGACAATTGCAATTGTTTGCGCCCCAGGGTCCGAGGGAGTTTGTGTGTGTATGTGTGTGACAGTATGTGGTGCATGTACCAAAAACCCATCCATTCAGAGATTGACCGACCGACCGACCGTACGTCACACCCGACTCTCACACATTTGCACGCAAGTGACTGGAATTATTAAATAAATTTAATTACATTTTCGGAGGTTGGTGTTCCGATTCTGTACTGTAGTGTTGGGTGTTTGTCGGGCACATGTTGCATTTCCGGGGTTTGTTTTGCTCTAATTGGATTTGTGTGTTGACCAAAAATACACAAACCGTACCGAAATCTTATGTTTGCGAGCATTTGCTCTGCGTAACACCATTTAGTTTAGTAACCTTTTAAATTGTTTTAAAAGTAAAGAAACCCATTATTTCTTGAGAAAATGTAAATAAATATTTTCTCGAGCAACACACAAAACTACTTTTCATGTTTTGTACAAGAAATGTCCTTAATTGGTTAAACAATATATATGTACTTGATGTATTTATTTTTAATCTTATATTGTACAAAATAAAAGAGATGGAAAAAATTAAAAACATATGTTCTGATAACCATAAATTATTTGCGTGTTTAACATAAAATTAAAATAAATAGTCAGTTTGATTTAATTAACAAATGTATCGAAATAATTGTATTCATTAGTATTATTTCTGACAATTTAAAGAAAAAAATACGTTTAAAGTTTTTGGAATGTACTGTATTTTTTTTTATTCTAAAAAGTGGATGGTAATTTCGCCTAAAATTTCGATAGCTCTTATATAAAAACGTTACGTAATAAGGAAAAAATAGGAAAATGTGTGTAGTCAAAATCAGCATACGCAATTTTAATATAATTGTTATAGCAAAAATCATATTGATTAGTGTTGTTATTATACAACATGTTATCATCGCTTTCATTAATTTGCCATTTGTTATTTGCAGGAAAAAATGTTTTTTTTTTTTTTAATGATGCAGATCGATAGGTGCTTATTTAGCACAATGTATGACATTTTAATCATGAATTATGATTAATAAACCATAAAATGTTTTTTTAGAACCTATTCCAATTACTCATAACTTATGAATATATTATACATAAAACATGAATACTCATAGTATGAATTTATACAATTAATCATAATAATTGATATTTACTATATTCATATATTATGAATAACCACCAAATCATTATGATTACTTATTCTTAGCGGGATCATGATTAATTTTTGCAAAATTTATGCGTATTATGCATGATTTATGAGAAGATTGCTCTCAGTGTACATTTTTATTTATTTCATGGACTTTGTTCAATAATAATAATATGGCGCAATAGATCTGAAGAACATATGCCGTGCTTTTTCACCATTTCTCAATTATCACAAATATTCTTCTTAAGTTTCTGATGTTTTCGAGTGAAAATTTAGTTCAGGATGTTATTGTCTGATCAGGCTTGTCTGACTTCAAATGATCGGTTTTTGGTAATAAAAAACGTACAATAAGAGCATGCATTCTGATCTTACTCTTATTTAGATTCTTCTGAAGCTCCTTTTAATGAATTTTAACTTTAAACAAAATAAATTTGTTTTTAAATCAGGTTTATATGTAATGAATAGATGACGTGGATTTGATCAGAATTATTTCAGGTGGCCTGGGGTAAGGATGTCATATTTTGATCAGGGATGGATGTGCAATAAGGTTAAGAAATTTCCATTTAGGTTAAATTTATAAAAAATCAAAAAATCAAGTGATACGATATTTCTTATTTGCTATGCTGATGTTTATCTGTCAATATTTTTGTTTATCTTACATGTTTTCATGTAAATAAAATGTTTTTCATATTCAAACGTATATATGTTTGCAATAACGTCGAAAAATACATTCTGAACATGAATATGTTTGAACGAAAACAAAAATATGTTTGGCTGTTATTATAATAATGTTTGGTAATGCAATAATTCTCTTGTTTCCATTCTCTTGTTTCCATAAAACTCCAAAGATATGTGTAATGCCTACAAAATTATGTTTGGGAGAGCCCTTTTTTGCAGCGTGTATTATCTCGTTTTTTGAAGAATCAAGAAATTATCTTGTTTAATTGTAAGGAGATGTATTATGGGTTTTGTTGATATTAGAGATATATTTAAATTAGATTTATAATATAATACTGTCACTTACTTATCAAGTAAGTTGAATTACTTAACTGGTAATTGGGAAAACAGTCTATCAGAAAATTATAATTTTATCTAAAGTGAAGTTTTGCAATATATTTTTTGATCTATATAATTGAGCTTTAATTAGTATTTAATTGAATATAAATTGATGTAGCAATCGATCACAAAATTGTGTCACCAGAGTGTTGTCTGCAAAAAAAAAAAAACAACTTGAATGATTTATTCAACTATCAAATGAATTGCCGTGAAATTTGTCTCTATTAATTCGCATCAATTTTCGCAATCATCAAGAAGAGAAATAAGTAAGTTTGCTTCTGCTGCAAATTTACTTAAAAATCAATAAAAGGCAACAACCAACGTCAATGAAGAATGTGTCGACGACAAGGCAGACAATTAATTTCGCACGATTGCCCTGGGAAGCCGCAAAACTTTATTGTTTATTTGTTGGTCCGTCCGTCCGTCGGTCGATCGTTCCATCTTTTCTTCCTTCGCTCGTTTGCTCAAATGGCAGCCAGATGATGGCCCTGACTTGTGAGAAATGGCAACAACTTTCAATGGGATTGGAGAAAGAGGCTGCACGACGACGTGCAGGAAATGGAATTTATTTGTTACCCTTTTGTAATAAATTTCATTTATAGCTCCTTTGTGCTCCGCTCAAATATGCCGACATACCTAGGGGTTGGATGTGCTGTTGGTGCTGCTGTAACCGTCCGGAACTGTACGGGATGCTGCTGAGGCGATGCAGAATGTGAGGGTCCTGAAGGTGCTGTTGGCGGTGACATCGCATATTCCGTTAAATGTTGATGTTGCTGATACTGAGGTTGCTCTAGCAGTATTTGTTGGGGTTGTTGCTGATATTGATGTTGTTGCTGATGTCCCGTTTGTTGCTGATGCTGTTGCTGCTGTTGATACCTTTGTTGCTCTTGTTGCTGTTCTTGATACTCTTGTTGCTGCTGTTGGTGATGCTGATGATGTTGCTGTTGTTGCAGCTTATGTTGTCGCTGTTCGTCTGTTGCCGCTGGGTTGTTGTTGTTGCCACTGTAATGGATGTTGTTGTCATTGTTCGCCTCCCCCTCGTTCATTGGCGTATAAATAATCGGAATGAAATGTCCTGGCACCGTATTTGATGATGTAAATGGTGTCAAATTGTATTTTGATTGTTTGGGTCGTTGCAGATACTGTGATTCCACTGTATGCGGTTGTTGTTGTTGTTGGAGCTGATGTTGCTGATGTTGTGCAACAGCAGGAATTACTGGCTGGTAGACAAGCACTGATTTATGCTGTAAATTGGATGCGTGAGAAAATTATGATAATATATAAAATATATAAAATATATAAAATATATAAAATATATAAAATATATAAAATATATAAAATATATAAAATATATAAAATATATAAAATATATAAAATATATAAAATATATAAAATATATAAAATATATAAAATATATAAAATATATAAAATATATAAAATATATAAAATATATAAAATATATAAAATATATAAAATATATAAAATATATAAAATATATAAAATATATAAAATATATAAAATATATAAAATATATAAAATATATAAAATATATAAAATATATAAAATATATAAAATATATAAAATATATAAAATATATAAAATATATAAAATATATAAAATATATAAAATATATAAAATATATAAAATATATAAAATATATAAAATATATAAAATATATAAAATATATAAAATATATAAAATATATAAAATATATAAAATATATAAAATATATAAAATATATAAAATATATAAAATATATAAAATATATAAAATATATAAAATATATAAAATATATAAAATATATAAAATATATAAAATATATAAAATATATAAAATATATAAAATATATAAAATATATAAAATATATAAAATATATAAAATATATAAAATATATAAAATATATAAAATATATAAAATATATAAAATATATAAAATATATAAAATATATAAAATATATAAAATATATAAAATATATAAAATATATAAAATATATAAAATATATAAAATATATAAAATATATAAAATATATAAAATATATAAAATATATAAAATATAAAAAATATATAAAATATATAAAATATATAAAATATATAAAATATATAAAATATATAAAATATATAAAATATATAAAATATATAAAATATATAAAATATATAAAATATATAAAATATATAAAATATATAAAATATATAAAATATATAAAATATATAAAATATATAAAATATATAAAATATATAAAATATATAAAATATATAAAATATATAAAATATATAAAATATATAAAATATATAAAATATATAAAATATATAAAATATATAAAATATATAAAATATATAAAATATATAAAATATATAAAATATATAAAATATATAAAATATATAAAATATATAAAATATATAAAATATATAAAATATATAAAATATATAAAATATATAAAATATATAAAATATATAAAATATATAAAATATATAAAATATATAAAATATATAAAATATATAAAATATATAAAATATATAAAATATATAAAATATATAAAATATATAAAATATATAAAATATATAAAATATATAAATTATATAAAATATATAAAATATATAAAATATATAAAATATATAAAATATATAAAATATATAAAATATATAAAATATATAAAATATATAAAATATATAAAATATATAAAATATATAAAATATATAAAATATATAAAATATATAAAATATATAAAATATATAAAATATATAAAATATATAAAATATATAAAATATATAAAATATATAAAATATATAAATTATATAAAATATATAAAATATATAAAATATATAAAATATATAAAATATATAAAATATATAAAATATATAAAATATATAAAATATATAAAATATATAAAATATATAAAATATATAAAATATATAAAATATATAAAATATATAAAATATATAAAATATATAAAATATATAAAATATATAAAATATATAAAATATATAAAATATATAAAATATATAAAATATATAAAATATATAAAATATATAAAATATATAAAATATATAAAATATATAAAATATATAAAATATATAAAATATATAAAATATATAAAATATATAAAATATATAAAATATATAAAATATATAAAATATATAAAATATATAAAATATATAAAATATATAAAATATATAAAATATATAAAATATATAAAATATATAAAATATATAAAATATATAAAATATATAAAATATATAAAATATATAAAATATATAAAATATATAAAATATATAAAATATATAAAATATATAAAATATATAAAATATATAAAATATATAAAATATATAAAATATATAAAATATATAAAATATATAAAATATATAAAATATATAAAATATATAAAATATATAAAATATATAAAATATATAAAATATATAAAATATATAAAATATATAAAATATATAAAATATATAAAATATATAAAATATATAAAATATATAAAATATATAAAATATATAAAATATATAAAATATATAAAATATATAAAATATATAAAATATATAAAATATATAAAATATATAAAATATATAAAATATATAAAATATATAAAATATATAAAATATATAAAATATATAAAATATATAAAATATATAAAATATATAAAATATATAAAATATATAAAATATATAAAATATATAAAATATATAAAATATATAAAATATATAAAATATATAAAATATATAAAATATATAAAATATATAAAATATATAAAATATATAAAATATATAAAATATATAAAATATATAAAATATATAAAATATATAAAATATATAAAATATATAAAATATATAAAATATATAAAATATATAGTATATATAAAATATATAAAATATATAAAATATATAAAATATATAAAATATATAAAATATATAAAATATATAAAATATATAAAATATATAAAATATATAAAATATATAAAATATATAAAATATATAAAATATATAAAATATATAAAATATATAAAATATATAAAATATATAAAATATATAGTATATATAAAATATATAAAATATATAAAATATATAAAATATATAAAATATATAAAATAATATATAAAATATATAAAATATATAAAATATATAAAATATATAAAATAATATATAAAATATGGAAAAAATCAAATATCAAACATAAAAGATGTAATATGGATCTTAATTTAGAACTTACTTTATTACCGCCGATTTCCTTATATTGCTTCGTTCTGACCAATGGCCCTGCTGTCGCCGATGGGCCTGATGTACCCGGAGCCAATAAATGAAACGCCGGTGGCTCCTGAATCAACGCACCACCCTCCGTCGCCTTGTTGTTCTGACCCATTGGCACTGGATGTTGTCCGCCATATGCAATAGAGTGATAAACTTCACCCGCGCTTGGTGGATATTGGTTTCGTTGTTGTTGTTGCTGCTGCTGCTTTTGGTGTTGGTGCTTTTGATGTTGGTATTGCAGTTCGGGACCTGTTGCTGCCGCCGGCACCTTCATGTGCACATAGGCGGAAGGTATGGGAATGGCACCGGGTGGCGGCAATGGTCCCGCACTATCATCACTTGCTGTTGGAAGAGGCTTAACCTAAAACAAATAAATATATAATAATATAATATTAAAAAAAAAAACTTCCTCCTATTTACCCTTTGCTGCTGCACTGCATATTGCTGATTAATGGGATAATCCGGTGCGGGCAGATAAAAAGCCATATAGGGTATGAGACGACGATTGCGTTCCGAGGCGCTCAACTCCGAGTCGGCTATAAGGCTGCCATTTTCACTGCTATAGTTCGATTCATTGTCTATTATTCGGGCAGCTGCTGCAGTTGTATTGTGCGAGGTAGTTTTTCTTAAGGCCGAATCGGGTGCTACTTGTATTGTTTGAGCCAATTGTAGAGTAGCTGCAATAATAAGGTAAACAAATTAAAGACAATTTTTAATAATACGGTAACTTGTTTAATAATACTATGATACTAAAATACATCTTTTTGATAAATTATAGTACAAACTTTAGAGTCAAAATTTGTATAATCTAAAATTCCTGTTTCTTTCGAAATTGCCATCGCTGGATAGGTGGAGCAAGGACCTTGTTTAATGATTTATGTTTGTTTCGTGGACCTCCACTTGAAAATATTATTTTTTTTTTAGTCACTTGAAAATATGAAAATTCTATAAATGGTCAAAATTCTAGCAGCGATTGACTTCGTTGTATATGAAACTATTTTTGAAATTTAAAAATTCTTAAAAAAGTTAAAATTTTATTGAGTATTTCGCATTTATATTAAATTTGTACAACTCCATAATCTTGGTCACAGTGGTCTCTTTTGTGGTACCTTACAGTACAAACATTGGTGTCATAATTCGTATAATTTAATCTGCAGCTCGTTTCTGTAAATCCAGTGATAATATTTTCCATTTCTGTGACGTCAAAATTGTTCAAATGTTAACAAAATTATTCGACAAGAAATGAAAATTGCGTCATTTTGACGTCAAATCGACAATATGAGTCGACAACTTTGATCGACAAAATTACAGAAACCACCTACTGATCTGTATTTATACTCAAAATAAAAAGTTTGCAACATTACAGGTTGCTAATGTTGGCTGAAAACGTGGAAGCGACGGGTTTTTCTTTATATTTTTACTTTTTTTTTATATATTTTATATTTTCTTTATTTCACATATTTTATTTGACCTTATCATTACTGCATTCACATTTCACTAACGATTGCACCCTTTCATGCGTGAATTATCATTACGTGGAAGAATTATTGGTTTTTAATCAATTAAAAAACAGTCTATGAATTATAGACGCATAAGCTGCAGTGTGCAAATAAGTCTCAAGATTTTGATTAATTAATTAATTGCTAGGGTTTGTTTTCGATATATTTAGCAGAGACACGATCCATTTTTGTACACACTAGTTCTCTAGCAAACTTAAACTAGTGTGTACAAAAATGGATCGTGTCCCTGCTAAACATATCGAAAACAAACTCTAGCAATTAATCAATTAATCAAAATCTTGATTAATCAGAATTCTGATTAATTGACTAATGATTAATCAGAAATCTTGATTACTCAGAAACCTGATTAATCAGTACTTTAAACAATTTCATTCCACAACATTTGAACATTTTGTCTACAAATAAAGTGATTTTTTTTTTAAATAATTAAAAAATAAAAGGAAGTGTTTTAAATGTTCAAGAACATATAGTAAGTAGCTTTTTGAAATATTTCTCAACACAGATGTTAATTAGACAGAAATTTTGATTAATCAAAATGCTGATTAATGAAATACGCACAATTTTGATTAATCAGAATCCTGATTAAATGATTAATCAATGTTCCGATTAATCGAAAATCTCGACTAATCAATTAATCAGAAATTTATTACTCAAACAATGTGATTAATCGCACAGCCTTATAACAAACTGTTCGCAACGTCACATAAAATTATGGTATGGTGTAAGTTTGATAATATTTAACAATTTACTTTGAGTATAGGTATTGGCTTCATTGAATAAATGGAGGAAGAATCTTTTTAAATAACTTGATTCAAGAACGTAAATAACTTCAGGCCATTATTTTTTTTAATAGGATATGTTCTAGTTTTCGATCGATGTTTTATATCCCAATATCATATCGTCACTATCATGCCAAAGGGGTGAATGTGCAATTTTTGACATTTTCGTTTTTTTTACATTTTTGAATGTAGTTTATTCTCAAGTATGCTGTGCCAAAATCGCGTGTCATTTTGTTGGATATTTCTAGCCACAAAAGACAAAACCAAAAGCGCGAATTTAAAAAATTCAAAATCTTGTCATGCCAAAAGGGCGAATCTTTTCTTTTTTTCGCCATAATTTTTTATTGGTATATGATAAAATAGTGGTGTAAAGGCATTTATTGTTGGTTTTCAAAGCACCTATCGATCTGCATCATTAATTAAAAATATTTTGCCAAACATTTATTTGCCATTTGTTATTTGCAGGAAAATTTTATTTGTAAAATATCTATAATTAATGATGCAGATCGATAGGTGCTTTTAAAACAAACAATAAATCATAACAACACTATTTTATCTTGTACCATTAAAGAGTTATAGCAAGAGTTATAGCAAAAAAAAAAAAAAAAAAAGATTCGCCCTTTTGGCATGACAAGATTTTCAATTTTTCCAATTTCTTCGTTTTTTTTGCTATAATTTTTTATTGGTGCAAGATAAAATAAGGTGTAAGGGTATTAATTGTTTGTTTTTTAAAGCGTCTATCGATTGGCATCATTTTTTAAAAATATTTTGCCAAACATTTTTTCCTACAAATAACAAATTGCAAATTAATGTTTGAAAAAATATTTTTAATTAATAATGCCAACAGATAGGTGCTTTAAAAGAAATCAATTAATGCCTTTACATTAATATTATATCTTGCGCCAATAAAAAGTTATAGCTTAAAAAATAAAAATATTTGCGTTTTGATCAGGATATAGCCTCACAAAATCCGAATTTATAATTCAGTAAGTTGTCTAAATGTAGCCGCGGTAGCTCAGTGGTTAGTGCGTTGGACTGCGAGTCAAAAGGTCCCCGGTTCAAGCCTGGACTGGGGCTAACAACATCTTTTCATAGAAACATTATTCTATACCGCGCTACCTCTCGTCAGTAAATGGCAAACCTACGAGAGTAAAACATTGCCTATGAAAAGCTCTCACCCGCCGTTCGGATTCGGCAATAAACTGTAGGTCCCACCACTTTGAGTACAAATATAACACGCACAGCTCAAAATGGTGAGAGAGCTCGGCCTGTATAGAACAAAACTGTAGCGCCAAACTATTATTATTATTATTAAGTTGTCTAAATCCAAAGATATTTTATATACGTTATAATAATTTGTAAATAAACCAAAAGAACAGAAAAAATGAAAAAGAAACTGAATTTTACTAATTTTTAAACCACTTCAAATTTTAAAATTTGTTTTCCCAACATTTTTTAAAATGTACATTCGCCCCTTTGTACATTGGCAAAAAAAATTCCAAATTTATGGCCAAAAACCAAGCCCTATTCAGTACCTAATCAACGTATTAGGTTAAATCAGTGCACAAGACTCCCGGACTGGCCAGTGGCCACTTCATCATGATGGCTTTTTTCATTTTTTTTACATCATATATGACAAATTTTCAAAAAATAATTAAATATATCAGGCGTATCGATCCGGTATTGGCGGTCATATTTTGAAAATTACCGTCTACTGATAGGTAATGAATCATAGCAGATATGCATATAATTTTTTTTATATTTGGTTTGTACTTTTCTTATATTTCCTATTTAACCAAAGGAACATGAAAAATTAAATTTTTGTGTCCCACCCCAAATATATCAAATATTTCACGTATTTATATTGTCAAAATTGTAACATATTCCATATCATTGATATTGAAGCTAGGAACAGATACATTCATTAATAATTCGTATTAAATTTTGATTTGATGGATACGGCTATGTTGAAGTTAGGTAATTCGATTTAGAAAATTATTTTTTGCTCGCGATATTTTATTTTCAAATACTGGGGAAAAATGATATATTATATTTTCCCCATTAAATTAAAAAAAATATATATATTTTACAATCTTCTTTCTAAAATCCAAGGAATCAGTCCATAAGGTATTTGCATCTTGAAGCCGACCACCCTGTAACATTTTCTGTCAGCGATATTGTTCACCTTCATATAACTTTTTAAGTTCGCCATTTTTATTTTTATTTGTTTATTTCTCATTTTAATATAATCTTATCTCTTTAAATAATCTCCTTAAATACAGGGTTTTTCAAATGGGACGCTACAAAAGTAGAGCGACAGGGACAGCAAACGACGCCGTTGTTGGCTCGTATATCTTTCCATCATGAAATGGCAAACCTTACTGAAGAGAAATGTCAAAAGAGCGGCAATAAATATGGCGTCGTTTGCTGTCCCTGTCGCTCTACTTTTGTGGCGTCCCTGTTGAAAAACCCTTAAAAAAAACTTTTGTAGCGCTCTTATTGAAAAACCCTTTATAACACTACAAAAAAAAAAATAATAATCTGAAAACTTTTTATAATTTTAGCCATAAAAATTGATTTAGCATGACAGTGACGATATATTCGTTAATTTAATTTATTCTTAATTAAGGATTAAACGAACGAAAATAGATTTAGGTTCCCTCCCTCGTTCTGGTTTCTAAAAGTAGGTTATGTTTTCAAATTCGGTTTTTTGGTTAATTGGTTTAATTTTTTTTCTCTTTTCGGATTCGATTTTACATTTCCGAATGAAAATTTTTCACACAAGTACTAAATCCCAATTTGAATTCTTTGAATTCTTTGTTTTTTTATTTTTAAAATCGGTATAGCCGCGGTAGCTCAGTGGTTAGTGCGTTGGACTGCGAGCCGAAAGGTCCCCTGTTCAAGCCTGGACTGGGGCTAACAACATCTTTTCATAGAAACATTTTTCTATACCGCGCTACCTCTCGTCAGTAAATGGCAAAACTACGAGAGTAAAACCATTGCCTATGAAAAGCTCTCACCCGCCGTTCGGATTCGGCAATAAACTGTAGGTCCCACCACTTTGAGTACAAATATAACACGCACAGCTCAAAATGGTGAGAGAGCTCGGCCTGTATAGAACAGGACTGTAGCGCCAAACTATTATTATTATTATAAAACCGAAACCGTTTTTATCCGTTTTGGACATCGGCTTAATTATGATTTGTGTATGTTTTTGGTAACTGTTTTAAAAATAAAATAGTTCAAACATTAAATTTTTTTTAAATCAATTGATTGGAAATGCAATTAAGTTAAATTAATCGTCAACACAACAAACACGTTTGCTGGGTTTGTTACATTAATTAATTGATTTTATTCTGTATTTACAAATTGTATGTGTCATACTCTCTGATTAAAAAAGTTTCTTATTATTTTATTTTCTTGGCAAACCTTTTAAAATTTTAGCGCACATCTTTTTACAAATGCATATTATTTGTTTTGTTCCCCTCCCCCGCCCGCATCATAAAGTTTTTTCATTTTTCGTTTGTACAAAACTCTTTCGCAAAAGCCTCTTTTCTAAAATTGTCAAAATTATTTTGATAGAAGAATAAATTTTTAATTTTAATAAAAATTCTTTGAAATCAATTAAAGTTTGCATAAATATATATTTTTGGATTACTCTTTCGAGTGCAAATTCAAATCATCAGAGTTACCATTCTTCAGATGCAATTAGACAAAATTTCACAATTATAAAAATCCAACAATTATGTCAAAATTTTCGGCAACCTCCAATCGCCAACTGAATACACGCAGCTCCGACATCGACGCACTCGCCCAACGTGGCTACAACATCGGTCACAAGATCGGCGAGGGTTCCTATGCGACGGTAATCACGGCAGGCTATGCAGACGATGCCGGTCACGGCGTCCATTTGGCCTGCAAGATCATCGACAAGGCGAAGGCGCCCTCAGACTTTGTGCACAAGTTTTTTCCGCGCGAACTCGAGATACTGACGAAGATCGATCACCCGAATATCATACAAATACATAGTATATTGCAGCGCGGTCCGAAGATTTTCATCTTTATGCGTTACGCGGAGAACGGCGACTTGCTCAGTCACATCAAGAAGTCCGGGCCGGTGGATGAGCTGCAGTCCAAGGCCTGGTTCATGCAGATGGCCAAGGCGCTCAAGTATTTGCACTCGCACGACATCTCGCATCGCGATCTCAAGTGCGAGAACATTTTGCTCTCGAAGCGACTGAACATCAAGTTGGCCGATTTCGGGTTTGCGCGTTATTGCTGCGACGACACGGGACGCGACATCAAATCGGAGACGTATTGTGGCTCGGCAGCCTATGCAGCGCCCGAGGTAGTCTGCGGTCGGCCCTACGATCCGAAGCTGGCCGATGCCTGGTCGTTGGGCGTCATAC
This sequence comes from Dryomyza anilis, assembly GCA_951804985.1. Lineage (NCBI taxonomy): Eukaryota > Metazoa > Arthropoda > Insecta > Diptera > Dryomyzidae > Dryomyza > Dryomyza anilis. The sequence goes on along the minus strand of OX638132.1, from coordinate 83,838,735 downwards.
TCTTTATTATGCTGAATGCCAAGATGCCCTTCGACGACAGCAACCTGAGTAAATTGCTGGACGATCAGCGCAACAAAAAGTTTGCCTTTCGGCGCAAACTCCAGGATCACATAACGGCGCAGGCCAAGGCCACGGTGGCCGTGCTGCTCGAACCGGAGCCGCATGCGCGTTGGAACCTGCGTGAAATTCTCAACTGCAGTTGGCTGCGCACCGACGAGGAGGAGCCAACGGCTTAGTCGTGGGGTCGAACGATCGTACGAACGAACTTCAAATCGCCCCAAAACAAAAAAATAATATAAAATTTAAAAATATCGTCGTTCTATTTTGTATCTGACTGACGTTCTAATGAAACTCTGGCTTGGAAAAGTTTTTGTAAATAATTTGATATGATTTGCGTATGTTTATGATGTGTGTTTGATGTGTGGTGGTTGATTAGATTTTGGATGTAAAACAAATGGACTTTCTTTCGGTTGTACTATTTCTTAAAAATTATTTTTTCAGAGCAACATATTTTGGATGTGGTTTTTAATTCGGAAACGTAAATATTTCAACATTAATTGATTTGTTGAAATTTGGAAAAATTGAAGATGTGACTGTTTTGCAGACATTTTTTGCACAACTATTTTGTAAAATATATATATAAAAACAAAAAAAAAAAAACTAAATAATAAATAATAAATTGTGATGTTTAATAAAAATCTTAAAAATCTTTAATATTAGTGCCAACAGGAGATTTAATATTTTCTTGGAATTTTTTCTTGAAACTACCTTGGAACTTTTTCTTTGAATTTCTTTATCGTTTTGAATTCTTTTCAAAAACCGTCTCTTCTATCATTAGTATGTTTGAATTAAACATTTAGTAGCGGTACCATTACCAAAAAATGCTTATTTATCATCAAGGCTGCGGACTCTGTTTCCTTTCGAGGGAGATTGGTTCCTTTAAAAAATATACTTTTGAAAAGATAGTGTAACAAATATTCAACATTAGTATACATCATCCGATTTGGTATTTTTTTCCTTGTCATACCCGATCAGTTACATGACGATCATGTTCTGGACATTATCATGTATACCCTATTAGGGTAAATTTCTACTAGGGATTAGTCGTAATTTTCATACTATATAAAAGCGATTTTTATCAAAGTAAATGTATGTGCATATTAAGAATAATTGATCCTTGTTACTTTTTTCATAACTAAGTGGATCGGTTTCTTTAAATTAAGTATGTTTTTGTTTAGCTGCAGATCACTTCGTTTACTTTCTGATTCCTACTGAATTTTAAAATGAATCTATTTGCTGCGTTTTGTAATTAAGCAATGTTTTTATTTTATGGAAATAAAATTAAAATATTCTATTCTCTATTGAACACAAAACTTATCGAATAATTTTTGCTGCATCGTCCTGCATTTACTGTGAAAACTTTTCATAAAAACCACACTACAAGATGTTCAGCTTCTTGGCTTTTTCAATAGACAAAATATTTCTCATATTTCACACTTATTGCATGAGTGGTGCAATAATCGTTTAAATTTCTTATTAAGACCATTCTAAACAATAACCAGCAGCCAGCCAGCTAGCGGAGATCCATAATGTATCTGTCGCATATTGGTGTCGTGTGAGCTGCCTGCCGGTAACGTGTGTCACGTATCTTGTGACGCTGACTACAGCACTAAAATTTTGTCATATTAGCCAATATGCAATTCTTAACGGTACTGCTGTTGCTACTGTAATGGTTGTCGGTTTAAATTAATGGAACCCACAACAACTTTTGAGATTACTTTGTGTTGTGGACAGTGTTGGAAAAAATGATTTACATTTTTTTTTTAAATTTTTAAACGAAAAATATATTTTTGGTTTAATCTTTAAAGTATAAACTCTGCGAACCATTTGATGAGCATTTTTAAATTTAATTTAATAATGATACATTTACATATTTTCGATATAGCACAGTATTTATTTTTGTCAAAAACTCAACTTTTCTTAAGAAATTGTTTATCAAAAATTAAAACTTTTTTGATATCATCTTAATATATTTGAATCTGAACTCGGAATATTTGGATTTTATTAAAACTACTTTCGGATTTTTTTGTTTGCATTTAGAATCTAATTTAGAACATTCCCATTAGGCAATTTAGGAGCGCTCTGAAATTGGAGTCTTAAAGGAGTCCAATTTTGGAGTGTTTTATGAGCACTCAGAAAAATGACTCATAAAAGTATCTCATTTAAGACTGTTTTCGAAGCTCGCCAAATTATTACTCATAAAAGATTCATATTTGGGAGTTATTTAGGAACCCTCATAAATTAGACTGCTAAAAGCATCAAAAATAAAATTGTTTCTGTGCGCTCAAAAAATAGACTCATAAAAGTTATATATTTTATTTTGTTTTTGGAACGCTCCAAAATGTTACTCATAAAAGAGTCTTATTCATGGGCGCTTTAGGAGCCCCCTCAAATGAAACTCATAAAATCATCAAATTTAAGAAGAAAAAGGGAGTCATAAAAGTATTTATGCTGGCTTTAGGAGCCTACTGTTTAAATAAAATGGATGTACTTATATTCGTTTTGAATTTGAAATCAAATGAACATTCATTTAACTATGTATTTTTTTTAATTAATCCATTTTCTCACGGATGTCTGGACTAGAAAAACATTAATATGTACTATGTTGGATTTATTTCACACAGATTTTATATTTATGAATAAAGAAAAACTCCAAAAATGAAGTAATTGTGGTGTCTAGAAATTCTCAAAAATGTGAATGTTTTAAGAATATATTAAAATGATCAAAAATATGCGGATTTTTGCGCTCTATAAAGCGTGTCCACTATCCAAGTTTTTGTAGCCTTTTGGGGCTCTTTTTATTACTCAAATATGACTGTTTTAGGGTAATAAAAGTCTCATAAATATGAGTGTTTTTGGGCTCATAAAATGGAGCAGGGATCGGGAGCCTTTTTGGCCTCTTTTAAGTGCTCATATATGAGTGTTTTAGGATTCATAAATATGAGTGTTTTTGGGCTCATAAAATCAAAAATAAAATTGTTTCTGAGCACTCATAAAATAGACTCATAAAAGTTATATATTTTAGATTGTTTTTGGAACGCTCCAAATGATTACTCATAAAAGAGTCTCATTCATGAGCGCTTTAGGAGACCACTGGGTTGACACCCGGGAGACTTGTTGGGCTCTTTTAAGTGCTCATATATGAGTGTTTTAGGAGGAATAAAAGTATCAGAAATATGAGTGTTTTTGGGCTCATAAAAAGGGTCCCTCTACCCAGAGGTCGGGAGCCTTTTTGTGCTCTTTTAAGTGCTCATATATGAGTGTTTAAGGAGGAATATAAGTTTCATAAATATGAGTGTTTTTGGGCTCATAAAATTGTGCAGTCGGGAGCCTTTTTGGACTCTTTTAAGTGCTCATATATAAGAGTAACACACATAAATATGACACATTTATGAGTCTTAAAAGACTCGTAATGTTTGTAACTTTGTTGAACTTTTTAATTTCAGTAGTTTTTTTTTACCTGATTTTCACTGTTGGGGTTGCTTAGATTCCACCTCAGTGTATGTTCTCCTAAAACTTTCAAGGCTTTGAAGAAACTTTATTGTAAGCTGTGCTGTGCTAAATAAGAAACTTCTCTCCAAAAAAACAAAAAAACACACAAAAACATCTATTTCTGTTTATGCTTGTGCGGCGAAAAGTTTTCAACAATAACGAAACAATTTGTAGCACCCAACAGTGTTTGAAACCATTAATTGTTCGATTTGTAGTTGCTGTGTAAGACTTTGGACACTTTGGCAATGAATGTGCATTTCGTGCTAAGAGCTGAGTGTCGAACGGATCTTTGGCTAAAGGAGACAATTCAAACTTTTGGTTTTCATTTTCAACTGTTGCAAATTTCAGCTAGAATTTCGTAATTTCATTAAAATTTTGGTGAAACTTGTCAACAACGACAACACTAACCAGTCAGCCAGCCAGCTAACCATTCAACCAACCATTAAATGCAATTGAGCCCGCATGCTTAGCTACTTTGGTTTTAGCCCCATATTATAATTAGTATAAGACGTTGTTGGTCGTCGTCTTGATGGCTGCCTGTTGGCGGCTGTTGGCTCGTGGTGGCGACTAATGGTTTTAACAGCAGCACCTACTCATTTATTATGCTCTAAAATCAATGAAAATGGGTTAAACGTTGTATTTGTTGACTCAGTCAGTCTGTCTGTCATCATGGCACGTTTCATCAGGTGTCATCATGACAGTAATTATAACAGTATCACAAAATTTGTACGTCTATGCATTTTGTGGTCTTCTGACTAACTATTGACACTTGGTATTAGTATAATCTGCCACCTGAATGAAGCTCATAATTAAACTAATTGTTTAACCACAACTTAATAATAGGTCTTATGTATTTTGTTATTATTATTTGTTGTGCGGCTCATTTCATTTTATGATTGATGTCTTGTCATAGCAAATTTAATCAATTAATCATATTCAATTTTATTATTAAATTTCTCTCATAACAAATCAATTAGTAAGATTTGAAATGTAGAACATAAAACGTAATTATTAATTATAATAATGGTTTTAAAGTTTCTTACATCGTATTTGACATAGAATGAATTTATGAAAATTAAATACCTCTTGTTAATACTACACATAAAAAAATAGTCGGACGTAAATATAGCAACCGTTATTAATTGAATGCATTAATCAGTCCAGCAATGAAATTCAGTAATTTAATGAAAACATTTGCTATTATTTGTTAAATCAGTGTGTTTGCTCATATGAAGATTTGTATGTCTGTATGCACACAGAAAAATCCTCTTTTAGCATGAGGTTAATTGAACCAACGTTTCAGTGTTGCAACCGTAATACATTTGTTGTAACCTCATGTCATTAAAGTGAACGTACCTTATTATACTACAACCGAAATGTTAGTTGGAGACGTTGTTGTATCAACAAAATAAAGGTCCAACGGCAACCTCATGTTCACCGATTAGGACGTTGTCACAACCTCATGATCACACATTTGGAGGTTGCCACAACCTCATGCTCATCGACTATAAGGTTATCACAACCGAATTAAGAGGTTGTTGCAACTACTTGATCAGTTGTTGCCGCAACCAAATGATTCGGTAGGGCGATTTAGTTGATTGCCGCAACAAAACAGTTTTCAGTGTGAGCAAATTAATTAGTCGGTACAGTTTTAGTAAATATAATTGCCAAATCTTTACCGACTAATTAATTTGCTGCATTGACGTACATAAATTCATAATAACAAACGCAATTGCTGATTTAACGACGAATAGTTCCCTGTATTACTGAATTTAATTGCTGGACTGATTAATGCATGCAATAAATATCGGTTGCTATATATACGTCGATTTTTTTCTGTGTATAATATATTTATATTTATAAGAAAGATTAATATGGTTATCACTAAGGTGTTATCACTAACGGTGTTTCTCTTTATCCGATGTGATTTTCGTTTACGTATCCTAAAAACGGCATGTATACGGACTCGTAGGTCATACATAATTCTGTACCGTAAACGGAGAAAACCGTTTACCATTCAAGCACTGATAAATAAAACATCTTCCACAAATCAAAATACTTTGATATTCCCTTCAGTTTTGATATTCAATATGTCTTAAATTCATTGTTTTTATTTATTTATTTTTTTTTTGATACCCCGTTAAAATTTAAAATACTGCCTGAGTTTTAATCCACCAAATCCGAACTTTTTCCTTCTTCACTTCTTTATGGCAGCATGGCCTGTTGGCAGGGAAAGAGATACAAATTGGTAAAAAGTGAAAATTTTGATGCCTACATGAAGGAGTTGGGCGTCGGACCAGTGCTACGTAAAATGGGCAACACTGTGGCACCAATTGTATCATTATCTGTCGACGATGAAGGCAATTACATGTTCACACTCTGCTGCATTTATAAAAGATTTCGTATAGTGTTTAAACCTGGCCAAATAATAGATAATGAAACTCTTGATGGACGTAAAGTGAAAACTATATTCCAATTTGATCCGAATGATCCCAATAAGCTAATTCAGGTGGAAAAATGGCTAAAACCAACGAAAATAATACGAGAGTTTTCAAAAAAATCGCTGATCACAACACTGCAGGTTGGTAAAATAAAGGCGGTCCGTGAGTATAAGGTCATGAAATGTCGCCCCAAAATGATATGCATCGAAATGCCCGAATGTATACCACCAGAATGTGTGCAGCCAGAATGCGAAGAGCCTAAATGTGAACTGTTAGAATGCACAGAAGAATGCCAAGAACCAGAATGTTTAGCAGAAGAGGTTGAAGAAGAAGAAGAGATTGAAATTGAAGAAGAACCTATAGTTGAACCAATACCTGAACCTGAACCAGAACCTGAACCTGAAGAATCTGATGATGAAATCGATTTTCGAAATTATGACTAAAATTTAATTATCATAGAAATTTTAAATTAGTATACTAATTTTAAAAGTCTTTACTAACAAAAACGGATTAAAACTCATGGCATTAATTAAATAAAAATTTCAATAAAAACTAAGAATCTCTTTTATATATTGGGAATGTTCGACCAAAAAAAAAAAAACGTATCGTTATTCTTCATGTCAAAAGCGTAAATTTCGAATTTTGTATTTTGAATTTTGTTTTTAAATTGTGTACAAAGTTATATAGATCAATATCCAAGAAACATTTTTACGAATCTCTGGCATTCACGGGATCATAATTGCATCATTGACGGCACGCATACGGTCAGTAAACCTGAAATCCGTCATAGGTATATACGTTTACCGAACGTTTATGTACCGTCAAATGGTATTTCTAAAATCCTCCGTATGTTTGTCGTTTACGTATCGTTAAAACACAGTACTCCGTAATTTTATCGTTTATACTCCAACTCAACGACACCGATTTTCGTTCGTTGTTAGTGTATTTTTTAAATTTCAATTCAGAGAATCAATGTTGCGGTTTCTTTTGTGGCCAACAATGTCCTCTAAAACTGTCCAAAATTTGTAATCGATTGGGTTCAGATCAGTAGCTCGTTTCTGTATTTGTTTTCGATCGCAGTTGTCGACTACTATTGTCGATTTGACGTCATAATGACGTCATTTTCAAAATATTGAACGTTTGAATCGTTTCATTTTGACATGTTCCAATTTCAATTTTGTAGGTATTTACTCACATCACTGTTTCTACAAATAAATAGAATCGTTTTGAATTTTGTATTTCCTACTAGCTCTTGACTTGGCGAGAAGCCTTTCGACTTTAAAAATGATTGATATTTGGTTGGAAAATACATTATTTTTTGAATTTTCATAAACTAAAGCGCAGAGATATGGCTTAAAAAGCTGATGCAGTAAACACAGACGTGTTGGCAAGGGACAATTCACGTCCAAATATACTAGAAAAGAACACTGCGTTGTTTGGGAGACAATTGCAAGTGAATTGAATGCCATGGGAGGTGCAACTTTCACCCGTTTCCATAAATGACGAGACTTTTACAATAGATAATTTGCAGCATCTTTGGTGAGCCAAAATAACTTCATAAATCGCGAATCGGAAATAAGAAATGTGCCCGCCGAATCCCTTAACCGACGCCTCTTAAAACACAACATATTGAATACGAATTCAATTGCGTATTGTTTTATACAAAATTTTATAAAATTTGCTTTAAATATTTTGTAAATAACTGAAAAAACAGATGTCAATTGTTCAAATTTCACAAGTTTCCTTTCGATTTTTGTGCCAGTTTCCAATCAGACCGTTTTTAAACGATTACTTCGTACAGAAACAGTAAATATCGCACAATCGACAGTAATGGAACGAAACGACGTGACGTCACAGAAATCGACAATTTGTCGAATATGTTACAGAAACGAGCTACAGCACTGTCTCAGCGCTATTCTACAGAGCAAATGAATGCAGGCAAATTGTTTTGATGCCAGGTAGTCTGGATCGTTTTAGCCTTATGGGTCGGCGTAGTATTCTACTGCAAAGTCCAAGGCTTATATTTGAAATAGGGAATGGTTAAGTGGCCATGACTGAAGCTGCGTGTGACCCCTTCGACCGATTGGATCCGTTCAGATTAGAGATAGACACATGAACAGATTTTAGCGTGATTCACGTAACGATATTGACCATCAAATTGAACCTACATTCACAGAAAAAATAATCGACGTAAATATAGCAACCGATATTAATTGCATTCATTAATCTATTCTGCTATGAACTAATTTAATGAAAACTTTGCTATTCTTCGTAATATAGGCAAATAATTTAGTCGGAGCAGTTTTAGCAAATATAATTGCTGAAATTGCGCCGACTAATTAATTTGCTGCATTGACGTGTAAATATAACGAAGAATTTCATTGCTGAATTAACTAATGAATGCAATTAATATCAGTTGCTATTTTAACATCGATTATTTTTTTTTGTGGTAGATAGATATCTAAGTGTTATGTGAGAGTTTTCACAAATCGAGAAATTTTTCGAAATCGGAACGATAAGGATGAAAAAAATACTAAATGTACGAGATTGCTTCGAAAAATATTGCAATATCGATGTGATAACTATTTAAATCATGAATATACGAGAAATTTTAAAAACTCGAAGCGAAAAAGCAACGAGATCGAACTGTATTATCGAAATTAGTTCGAGAAAGCTTCGAGGCATCCATGGTCTCCGACACATGTCAGATTGGAAACCATTAATTCTATCTATATTCATTTTTTTGAAGATTGTATTTTTAAATAATATGGAGAATTTATTTTAATTTTGAAACAATTCATGCGAAAAATGGCATCCTGCATCCGATATTGTCGAAGTATAACGAAATATTTTCTGTAAATTTAAAATTGAACATTGTAAAATGTACACAGAAAAAATATTTGTGTAAATATAGCAAAAAAAAATGATGATATACAATTAATTTTTAATTGTTTCAACATATTAATTAATGAATTAATAGAAATAAAAAACAAACAGTTATATCAATACAATTAAATAATTTGGTGAAACGACTACCGAATTAATTGCATTAACAATCGCCGTTGCTGAACACAACTATAGCCACGACGCGTCGTCACGATGCGAGTTTGCCGCGAATGAACGACGGCAAACAAGCAAACGAAGGAATTTTTAGTTTGCACGTTTGGTGGCGCGCATATTATTCCCATTTGGTATATCCAAGATATACATTTAAAGAGTTTGATCATTCTTTAAGTGTGTCGTCAAAAATAGTGATGATGGCAATGGTTGCATATTCAATTATGCTTCTAACTTCATCAGAAATGTATATGTTATGTACTTTTACAAGAATTTAAAGCATTTTTTTTTTAAATAACTGCATGAGAATTATAAAGACTGTAAAAATAATAAAACTACTTTTAAAACGTCGACAATATCAATTAAAAAGTTTGCTATTTATGCAATGTCCTTCATTGGTATATTTTTGGAAGCAAATCACAATTTTAGCGAATGTGTTTGCAAAATACATTAGAACTCGTTGCTAGACCAGTTACTGGTACACAATTACTTACGTCGATAATTTTTTTTCTGTGTAGTTGCAAAAACTATTTAATGATTAAAACAATATTATATAAAATTAAGATATTGTAAAAACTAAATGTACCAAATTTAAAACAAATAAAACAAATTTCAACAATTATTACCTAATACTACACCAAATAAAGCAGATTACAATATAGACTCCACTATATTTCTCACCATCGAACGCCAGCACATAAATTGTCCGCTTAATTGTTAACATAAAATACTTGAAATTGAGTTCAATGAAATATTCAAAAATTAAAGTTACCGCTGATCGTGACAATTTGACTAAGATTGCTGCTGGTTTGTGCCAAACAATCTGCAAACCATAATCGGACATGTAGATTTGGTTGTTTTTTTCTTAATTTTATTTTTTAGATTTCTCATTGGAGGTACTTTTTGAAAACAAAAGTAACCACTGAACGCTATTGGCGTCTTTGATCTGATTGTCTGCGCAAATAGTCATAAATTTTGGTTTTCTACAGCAGTACCCCGAACTACTTGACGGCTATGTACGTTACTTGGTTAAAGATATTTTTATGCTAAATAAGGCATATATTTTTTTGTTTGTTTCGTCAAATTTATAGTGCTGTATTTTTTAAGATACTATTTTTTATTAGTAGTAAATAAAATTTACATTTTGGTAAATTGATTTTTTATTTTACTATAAAAATTTACATGTTTAATTTATATACATTTTTTAAAATGTACAAATTTTATGTTATTTAAAAATCAAAAGACATAAAAGTAGTTGTACTCAGAAAGGGGAAATCATTTAATTTTTGTGAAATTGGAACGATGCCGATTTTTTAATATTGTTTATTTTTATTTCAATTTTTTTTCAGGAAATATCGAATCCGTTCTATTATAAATTATTCAATTTATATTGCGGAACATTTGCTATCCGTTATATTCTATATAAACCAACAGGTTGTGTAAAATGATATTATTATATAAATATTACAAAACAATATTATAATTTTTTGTAACTACTATAAAAATTATTGTTCTATTTTAAATGTCACAGCGTAGCATTGAGCGGATATGGCATAAAATTGTTGAGACAAAAAAAAATAAAATCAACTACTGCGTTTTATATATGTAGTAGATTTGTATAGAGTTCAGTTTTACAAAAGTGCAGCAAAATAATCACTCACTCTGATCGTTGCCAAAGCACTAGACTCGTTAACAACTCGTAAGCCAAACGACAGACAAGGTCGTTCATTTGGTTCGTTCATTCGTTTGTGGCAACAAAAGTCGTTCATCGTGCCAAGCAAAAACGTGATTCGTGATTTGTTGGCTTTGCTATCGTTGGTGGCGAACAACATATTTTAGATAAACACCCTACACTTGAGGCAAATTTTAATTTCCTGAGTCTATAAAGGTTCTCTTAAATTGCTAAAGTAATACAGGCGAAGAAAACGAAATGATTAGGCTATAATTGGTCTAAAAAAATATGGTTCTTTTTCATAATTATTTCTAATTATTCATTGTTAATAATGATTGCCACAATAATAGTGTAATTTATAATCAAAATGCTGACAACTGTTATCTATAAATGTGAATGATGAAGTTTTATTCAGAAAGCTTTGAGAGAGTAATATGATTGAGATATTTCTCGCATCGATTTTCTCCCTCGATATTATAGCTTCAATCATGTTACTCGTTTGTCACAATCATTAAACATGATTCTCTTTAATATGAAACTAAAAAGAAAAAGATTTATATAAACTAAAAAAGATTTATGTTTATAGCTACCATATAAAACTTTTTAAAAAATGTTGGAAAGTTCTATATTATTTCGAGCTCTTAATAGTTAAATATTTTCAATGTTATAGATTTAGCCGCGGTAGCTCAGTGGTTAGTGCGTTGGACTGCGAGCCGAAAGGTACCCGGTTCAAGCTTGGACATTTTTCTAATACTGCCGTATATATTTGGGAAAAAAAAGCTTTGTATGTATAAATCTTTTTTCCCAACAATTTCTCCCAAATATTTCTTTAGAATTGGGCTGATCATATTTTTTTTGTTGAGCCAAAAGTTTTGTCCTAATATAAAAATTTGACTTGATATAAATAGTTAAGAAACAACCAGAATGGAAGATTAGGTCACATGGGAAATACTGAATTAGGAAATTTTATAATGGTGAAATATCTCGGCATAGGTTCTTCAGAGCTCTTGGGCAAAACTATTATTTAAAAAACATTATTTTTTATATCAAATTTTTATAAATAAAAGGTTTTTCCCCAAATACTTTACTTTTGCAGATATAAGGATTTTTTCACCCAAGGATGCTACATTTGAACATACGTGGTCTGGTCACAATTCACAATAAATTGAGCATGCCCATTTTCAATACCAGACAAGTTGTATAAGCCATTTTACTTCGGAGTTTCATTGATTTATCTCTCTAATTTTCCTGTAATCGTGATTTCAACAGACATGCGAACATATCTTTTTTTTTTTTTGGAATATCTACTAAGATCCACAGCACTCAGACAGACTATATCCATTGTACTGTGAAATCTATTCCCTACAATTTTGTGGTTAATATCACCACGAGCGCCCATGCCCAAGCCGGGATTCGAACCCGAGACCTTCCGAATGCAAGTCCAGCGCTCTACCTCTGGACTGCTGAGGCCGTCTAACATAGCTTAATCGACTAAATCGCTAAAGCTAAATCGATTAGAACGCATGATGTTCAAACCGAACCTTCTCAGGACTAGATGTTAACTTTAAATTGTAACCTTTTTTTTACTAGTGCCAATTAATAGAATTTCTTAATGGTCGATGACTTAAAACCCAGCAAATTTAAAACATATTTTATTTTTTTATAAAATCAAAACAAATTCTGCAAAATGTCCAAACTTTTTCTGGCTAATCTTCATTTTAAATGCTCACACAAATGTCCAATAGAATTTATGCCCGGATTACAGAAGGCCAGTACAATAAGCCAACCATTTTGTTTTGAAACCAATTTTTGGTAGGTCGTCCCGTAAGTTTGGGATCGTTTTTCTATTGGAAAATGCATGTAACAGGGAGATTATCTTCATTGAAAGATAATTACATCATTTAGTGTTGAATTTATTGAATTTATTTCAAGGCATTTACTGTGTGTTGACTCTTTGCTGGAAAATCAAATGAATGTGTTGCTCACAACAACAAAGCACAAGTAGTGCCAAAACAAAACACAAACAAGACGTAGTTGTAGTGAAGAGGTCTATAATGATGTGCAATTTCAAACACTAAATTGAACTGCTTGACACTGAGTACTCAGTGCATTTAAAATTTTTATACCCTACACTAAGAGTGAAAGGGTATATTCAGTTTGGTACGCCGTTTGTAACACCCAGAAGGAAGCATCTCCGGTATGGAAAAGTATATATATTCTTGATCAGCATGACCTCCTGAGTCGATTTAGCGATGTCCGTCTGTCCGTCTGTCTGTCTGTCCGTCTGTCTGTCCGTCTGTCTGTCCGTCTGTCTGTCTGTTGAAATCCCTACTACTTTTAAAATTGAAAAGCTAGATAAATGAAACTTATAACTTAGATTACTAATATACCTACGCTGTATGTGCGAAAAAATTGGCGAGATCGGTTCATTGTGACCTATGATCCGACCACTTATGTTCAATACCTCATATAAAATGTACATATAAAGATCAATTTTTATCTATACGTGCTTAGGAAAACTTTGTTGGTCAAATATATATTGATATCATGCTCAAATACATGATAATAATGTTTTCCGGCGAAAAGACTTGTGGTTCACAAAAAAAAAATCGAAATTCGGTATACCTACCCATTTGTAAATATGGGTATCAAATGAAAGAAAAATCTTCAGGGATGGAAAGTTTGTAGTTATTTTCAGGATTCGTATACCATGGTGACCTATATATCACTTTGAATGGTAACCACACATATGTGTAGGGTATTTATAGTCGGCTTAGACCGACTATAATTTTGATAATCCTAACTATCATAATTACACCTACTTTAAAATTTCCCATGTGATCTAACCTTCCCAACTGGTTTTTATTATTTTTACTCTTAAGGAATTTTTATTAATATTCAAAAAATCATTTAATATTTTTTATTAACTCTTTTTTATTTATAAAACGACATTTTTTCGATATATGACTTTTCGACCAATGCGTCGTACAAACATTTTTTTTTTTAAATAATGTTTGTATTTTTTATGAACACATAAATATCGACAATAACATTACTGTCCTCGAACGACGAGCGGCAGATTTGATGTTGTTTTCAAAGTTCAATGCACTGCACTCACTGTACTTGTTGCATTTTCAACGACTGTTGTGTCATTTGGTTTTGTTTTTCAAAATATTGAATGTCTTGAAAAATATGTCTTGACATTACTTGAAACAAACACTGCAGTGAAGTGAATTCGGTGGATAGACTTTACTATAATACTGCCATTGCAAAATGCGCTCAATACTTTAGAGTGCAGTAGTGTATATTTTGCAGAGGTAACTTCAAATATATTTGTGCAGATGACTATTACGTATTACAGTTAACCTTATCTTCTTACTATATTGTCGGAATAATACATTATTTACATCAGAATCCTGAACTTTATTTGTTTCAAAAAGTATCAAAAAAGATGATTTCTTAATAGTAGCTAATTACAAAAAAGATGGACAAATTACATTTTTAATTTTTAGAAGGACAGCCTAAGGAGTACTAGCTTGTCAAAAACATAGCCTTATGTATGCCATATAGTTTAATGTATATAGTAAGAAAAAACATTTTAATAGAAAACATAATTCGTACTGTAATGATCTTTACCATAATATTTTTACGTATTTTTATGTATTGCAGAATTTCAAGATATAAAAAAAAAAAATTTAATTTACACTTAAGACTTCAGTTTTATATAAAGGGGTTTTCAACAGGGACAGCAAACGACGCCATATTTCTTGCCGCTCTTTTGACATTTCTCTTCCGTAAGGTTTGTCATTTCATGATGGAAAGATATAAGAATTCGAATTTCGGTAGTAAATTTTAATTATTTCGACTCGTTGTTGGCTCGTATATCTTCATCATCATGAAATGGCAAACCTTACTGAAGAGAAATGTCAAATGAGCGGCAAGAAATATGGCGTCGTTTGCTGTCCCTGTCGCTCTACTTTTGTAGCGTCCCTGTTGAAAAACCCTTGAAAAAAACTTGCGTAGTGCTCTTATTGAAAAACCCTTTAGTAATAGTCATAGTCGACATATTTTTAAGTTTCATGTTGACCAGTTTAGTATTTTTACAATAAACATTTTAATAAAAATTCCATATCAAAGTAATTCAAGCATTTTTTAAACTTTACTGACGATTAATTCAAAGTATCTACTAAAAGATATTCGTTTTACGATTACAGCAATTTAGTCACGTTAGCGCTGTATTTTTGGCCGCTTTGACTTTGAAACTAATTAAGACACTTAAATATCGTCCGCACCCTATTTCAAAATGAACCATATTTTGTCAACTGTTGAAATTTATATAACAGCAAATGTACCATTTAAAAAAAAAAAAAAAAAAATTCAAACGAATTAAACACATTTTGACTATGTCGTCTATAAACTAAACTTTTATTAATCGTCAACAAATTGTTCATGGTAATTACAAAAGTTCAGTCATCCAGTGATAACTTAGTACAGGTTTTTGTTTTAAGCATTTTCCACAAAACGACATCGTCCTTCATACATTAATCACAACACTATATAGACCAGTCCAGTCTCCGCATTTTGACTGACAACCAGTTAAACATGACATTAATTTGGTGTCTCTGCAAATGCTGTTGCGTTGCAAATTAAACCACAAAACCAAAACGAGCTACTAAACCCAAACCGACCGACAAGTCGACCGCGCTTAATGAACATTGAACATTACAATTTTAATGAAGGTGCTGCCATCAACGAGTTTTGCTTAAATTTAATTTGTAAAAAATAAAATATAAAACTAATTTTTAAATATTTCGCAACATTATGTGGTGCTGTTTGAAGTTATAATGGATGAGGTACATAGATAGGTGCCAACTGTTCCGTGTTGGTATTTTCAAATTCAAATCCGCTCGATGGTCTTAACTCCAGTGCAAACAAAGAATTATCGCAAAGACAAATCTTGGTTATTGCATAATTTCAGCAGTGCAATTTCTATATTTGCGGATATCGGCGGTCTTTGGCAGCCAAGAGTTAATCTATTGGCTCAAACCAAAATCGCAGATACTCGCTGCTGTGTGACACACAATAAACAACGCGCGTGGCTCTAATTCTATGTTTGATTCAAGTGGGTTTTGTGAGAGTGTTGTTTGTTGTGGTTGTTCACATGATGGCGTATTCTAATTGCACAAACATCCGCTTTAAGATTTAGTAATAAAAGAAAATCCTATTTGCAATGGTATCTAATATAAAATAAATTTATTTAATTCATCAATATAAAAGTATGATTAACGAGTAAAGAATGTTAGAATACATAAGATATTAGTGGTGCTTATTGTTAAATACATGAATTTTAACAATCTTATTAAAAAAATAAATATTTTTTGTTTGTCCGGCATGTCCGTTGATTAATTTGGCTCAATTTTAAAGTTAAAATTACTTTTTGGCTAAAACATATTCTAACAAAATTTCATCTCAATTGGACCAGCGTTTTTCAAGTTAACTTGTAAACGGACAAGCCAAAACCCAAGTCGACATGCTCAAATTGACTCGGGAAGTGATGCTGAACTAAAATTTAAATATTTGCACATACCCATCACTCTTTCTAAAGCTCACTACAATATCCTTACCGGCTTTTGATTGAAATTAACAAACTTAAATATATAAATAAAAGAGGCAAATTAAAAAACTACTAAATTAATATATTTTCTTACGAATAACGGAATGTTGTACTCTTGAAAAGAAAGTACTGAAATTGAATAAAATGTAATAAATTGTAATACTTTTCCTTTCATACACGAAGAAAATTTTTTACTGATGATTTGTGAATAAAACGTTCATATACCCAGATAAAAATACTATATAAATACTAGTTTTTTACTATTAAAAATAGTCAATAGGATAAATTATTATTTTAATTGGAAAATACCATTATATACTAGAAAATACCATGACATTGCCATTGAGTTTATATGAAAAGATTTATTTTTTGTATACTATTAAATCAATAATTGTCCCATTGAGCAATTTTAATGGTATTTGAGCGAATTTTTTTCTGGGTGTAAAACATATTTTTTTCGAATTATTTTCTTTATGAATTATATTCATAAATTATGTAAAATACTAAAAAAAACGAACTAACGGATTTGCCTAATTCCTTTTGTATTTTGTTCGTGTCAATGCAAGAGTGGTTTAGGAAAAAAGAAAAGTCGGGAAAACCCAAAGGAAAAGCCAGAAAATCGAAAATATCTAAATTTGACCCTAGGACTATGCAATTTGGGCAGGGTGTTCATCTCTTGACGTATGCGTACAAAACGAAGGGATTTTTTGAAATTCGCCTTCTAAGGTACTCAAATGGGTGTGGCAAAATTGAAATATTAATTAAAAATATCGGTGTAATTAAGATAAGCACAGTCATGAAATTTGGCTCAGTGACGTATATTGTAGTTCTTTATCTTTTTTTACAAATGTGGGCGGAATTGGACAAAAGGGCGTGTCCCTTTCCATATGACTAAAACTACAAAAATGTTGTAACTCCTTACTTACTAAGATTAAAGTTATATAAATCGAAAATAATAATAACCGTATTACAAACTTCAATCGTCACATAGTATATGGGCGGGTTTGCACAACGGGGCGTGGCATCTCTCATATAACCAAAACTTTAAAATTTATATAACTCTTTACTTACTAAGAGCAGAGTTAAAAAAATCGAAAAAAAGATTATATTAAACATTGTAATAGTCACTTAGAATGTGGACGGAATGGGACAATGGGGCGTGGCACCTCCCATATAACTAAAATTTTAAAAATGTTAACTCCTGACTTACTAAGAGCAGAGTTGTACAAATCTAAACGAATGATGAAATGTTTAATAGTAAAGTAGAATATAAGCGGTATTGGAAAATGGGCATAGCACTACGTTCAATGTGGGAGGGAAAAATAGTGACTAGTGCACTAAAAAGGGAAAAAGGGGCGTAAATGTATTCACACTTTATAAACGATATAGTTTTGCAATTACAAAAACTTTGCACGGGCGCAGCTGTGCACGGGTCCAGCTAGTTAATCATAAAAATCGTTTTTATGAATATTTACTTGTGTTAATTATTGCTTATTAATTTTCTAAATGCGCAAATCACTTTAGTTGGGAAAAATCACACCGTACCTCCAATCAGAAAACCATTTAAGTGAGTGAATAAAGAGAAAAATGTGTCATTTGAGAAGAAATTTATCAGTTAAAAAAGTGAAGTATTTTTCGTTTCTTTTTAATGTTCGTTTCCTTTGTCTACTGACTTATGACACTTTCAAATGAGATATTTTTAACTTTGTTCTGCATAATTTGGATTTGTTTTTCCATTTGGAGGCTACGAATATTTGGCACAATGTATGAAATTTTATTTATGAATTATGAATAATAATTCATAAATTGTATTCAAGAACCTAATTGAACTACTCATGACTATGAATATATTATACATAAAACAATAATAAACATACGCATGATTGTATTCAATTAATCATAATTATTGATTTTAACTATAATCATATATTATGAATAACAACCAAATCATTGGTTGGATGTATATTATGATTAATTTTTGCAAAATTTAAACTATAATAAAGGGTTTTTCAACAGGGACGCTACAAAAGTAGAGCGACAGGTACAGCAAACGACGCCATATTTCTTGCCGCTCATTTGACATTTCTCTTTAGTGAGGTTTGCCATTTCATGATGGAAAGATATACGAATTCGAATTTCGGTAGAAAGTAGAAAATAGGCAACTTTTAATACAGACTGCGTCTTTGTCTGTTTGAAATGTTTCTAAACCTCTTAAACCTCCTAAATAAATTGTATAAAGCCTTCGGGAATTAATAATAAATAAAAAATGTTGCAAATAGCAAATTGGGCATAAAGAATGATTTAAAATTGAATTCTTCCATATTTAATTTTTAAAAATTAGTTTACAATATTTTAAAAATATTTGATTTATACATATTTAAATTTTTCGTATTTCACATCACTCTTTAAGAATGCGATTTTGCGGCAACATACATAATACTTACTATTATATCATATGATAATCGCTTCAAAAAATATTTACAAAATGACTTAAATCAAGCTTTCACCATTTGTTAGCCACATATATCTTTTTCAATTGCACCGAAAGTGCATTTGCTAATTCAAATAAAATCTATTCATGCGCGAAAAACATTTTTGGTCAACTTGCACCGTCGACATGCCCCACATTTCCTCGTGTATTTTTGGTCGCCCAATGCAGACCAACAAATCACGACATCAACCAACCAATATTTATAATAAAAGTGAATGTCCCACAAAAGATGGCGCAACCACGCAAATGTCCCACCGGGCAATGACGGTAGCAGCCTTCTTTTCAACTGTCAAAAACGCTCTAATTGTCAAAATTTGAACTGCATTGGCGTGCGGCGGAGCTGCTTAATGAACCTCACAACCCATGCAACTCGTGTGCGCGATTTTAATTTGTCCAACTCTGCCTCTCAACTACCAACTGTTGACTGAATTTACAAACAGACTGACAAACAGACTGACTAAAGAAATAACTGTCTGTTCGACTGCATGACTGACAGATCGATCAAAAACATTTAAAATTTGATAAATGGCGCCGCCACCGCATTTTACAATTGCAACGTTTGGCCATTTAATTCGTTACACTTTTCAGTTATTTCGCGGTTTTATCAACAATTAACTGTTTGTTTATTTAATTTTTTGTATTTTATGCAAATCTAAAAATTAATATTAAATCTTTTCTCCCAGCTTCATACAGCACCGCGCGCAGCGAGTTCATTACACTCGGCGGCGGTCTTTGTTGCGGTTGCCGGTCGACCGGCCGCCTGCATGAGTTTAGAAATATTTGCATAATTTAATTTTGTTGTTTTTGTCTTTATGCCACTTCCGCCTATTTTTTTTTTTTTTAGTTTGTTTATAAAAAAATCGCGAAATTTACATAAAAATACCATAAAATTGTAAAATTACTGAACAAGGCCGACTTTCACGGTCAGTAAAAATGCAGAGTACTTACTTCATACGCAGCTGAGACTCTTAAATTCGGATGCTGTGTAATTTGAGGAGCGCCGCAATGATTAAAACGTAATAATTGTTTAATTGACTTTATTTATTGCTAAAAGAAAGTTTAATCCGAAATTTATAGATTATAATTGAATATTTTTAATGGTTGTTTAATAGGTCAAGACAATTACCGTATTCACAGTTCATCGTATTTTAGTTTGGTATTCGTATCATGGAGTATATATACGATACAATTACACAGAAACGTCGATTTGTTGTTGTATCCCTTATAAAAGTGAAATATCACAAGTGTTGTATTTGAGAGTAGCCCTAAGACATTTTTTTTTTGGTGTTGTATATGTGAAATGAAGAAAAATTGTGAAATTGAGGACAAATAGTGCATATAAAATGTTAATTTATTTGTTTTTCCTTTGAAATTGGAAGAATTTATGATAATTTCAAAAAAATCCTAATTTTATAAGAATCAACTGAATTTATTTGACGAAATAAATTTGCTCAGTTTAATTGCCGTACTGTCGTATTCATACAATGTCGTACCAATACGATGAAACTCTGAAACCGCTAAATATGTTACAAAGTCGTGATATTGGTAATACTTGTAGTTTTAAGTAATCTTATCGGTTAAAGTTTGTAAAACTAGTAAGTTCCAGTTTATTAGTACAGGTTTAAACATTCATAGTACCTAAAAATGTATAAACAGAAAGGCAGTTTTTTTAAATATTTGTACATTCAAAATAAAATCTGCTTAAATTACACGAAATCGTGTGTGTGTTTTACGCAAAAAATCTCGAAATTTATCTACGTAATATTTCGTAAAATACACGTATAACTTTCGTAAATTTATGCCTGAAAATTTACGAAAGTTTAGAAATTTATTCGTAGAATGTAAAGCTTATAGTTTTACGAAAGTATAGTTTTACGAAAGTATTTGTACATTCAAAATAAAATCTGCTTAAAGAACATGAAATCGTTTGTATATTTTACGAAAAAATCGTTTAATTTATCTACGTAATATTCGTTAAATACACGAAATAACTTTCGTAAGTTTATGTCTTACAATTTACGAAAGTTAAGGCATTTATTCTCTAAACGTAAAGCTCATTCGTAAAATAAGTTATTCTATCGTAAAACAAAATTGTAATACAAAATAATATAACGAAAGTTTCGTAATTTAAACGAAATATTTGAAATGTTGTATTTATTTTAAAATAAGCAAATCGTTTGTAAAAAAATATGTTTGAAAAAAATAACAAATGTTTTCTACGAACTTTTCGTGTATTTTATGAAATAAAAAATTACGTAAAAATATTTCGTAGAATTTCCTAGAAATTATTTTAAGTGTAATAGTTTCGGTAGCTCAGTGTTTAATGCGCACGAGAGCGAGCCGAAAGGTCCCGTAGCACAGGTTCTGGCACCCAATTCTCGAGTTCGTTCAAGATATTTTCATGCGACAAGTACGAAAATACTCCCCTGATTCTCGCATGAAATGTAAAAAAGTTATTTTCGAGTTCGGTATGATTTTTAAAAATCGACAATTGTCGAACGTAAATGTGAGAATTATTTCGAATGAAACAAAGTCGAATGAAAAAATAAAAAATGAGAATTCTCGCATGCACTCGAGAATTGGGCCCTTGAGACACTCAATATTTCTTCCTAGAAAAACATTTTCCCTTTTACCTATTATAATTTGTCCTTTGGACATGCCATACATCAATTCTATACAATTCGCGATTGCTGATTTTGACTGCATACTCAGTTTTTTTTCATTACGTAACGAGTTTAAGAAAATTGTTTTCGATATTTTAGGCACTTTTCAGTCACTTTTTAGAATTTTAAATTAAAAAAATACAGTCTTTTACATAACTAGATTTCCAAAAAAACTATAAAAGAAATTTTTCTTTCAATTGTCCAGACTAATTACAATATACCGACAAATACTATTATTCCGCTAGGTTTTTAAGATATTTGAATCTAAACTCGAAAATTATTGATTTTTTTAGACTATTTTTGGATGACTTTTTGAGCATTTTGGATCTAATCATAAACAAGAAAATAATTTATTTTTATGTTTATGTATATTTATGGCCATTTTCAGCATCTTTGGTTATTACCTGGATCGATTAAAATAGAAATTAGTTCACTTAGTTCGCTCTGTTTTAACAAATCGTGAATTTCATGCAGGTACTAATTCTGCTGCTAATTTCTGCTTAAAATTACAATGAATATTAACAATATATGTTTAAAAAGCGATCGTCTATGAAATACTTCTAAAAATATAGGATGTATGTGTTAAACTAAAATTTTGTGTTCGAGGTTTCCCTGACTGTCATATAATTCCGTGACACTTTTTCAGAAAATTGTTATTAATTACCCAACTAATATATTTTATTTGACTACAGGGAAATACATTGAACTATTAAATATTGTTTATTTTTTATACCCTACACTAAGAGTGAAAGGGTATATTCAGTTTGGTACGCCGTTTGTAATATCCAGAAGGAAGCATCTCCGGTATGGAAAAGTATATATTCTTGATCATCATGACCTCCTGAGTTGATTTAGCGATGTCCGTCTGTCTGTCTGTTGAAATCCCTACTACTTAAAAAATTAAAGAGTTAGATGTATGAAACTCATAATTTAGATTACTTATATTGGCGAGATCGGTCCATTGTGACCTGTGATCTGACCACTTATATTCAAATAACTCATATAAAATTTACATCTACAGATCACTTTTACTCTATACGTGCTTAGGTAAACTTTTTTTGGTCAAATATGTATTGACTTCATGAAAATAAAGTTTTCCCGCGAAACGAGACTTGTCTTTCAAAAAAAAAAAAAAAAACCAAATTTGGTACACCTACCCATTTGTAAATATGGGTATCAAATGAATGGAAAGTTTGTAGTTATTTTCAGGATTCGTATACCCTGGTGACCTATAAACCACTTTGAATGGCAACCACACATATGTGTAGGGTATTTATAGTCTGCTTAGACCGACTATAATTTTGATAATCCTAACTATCATAATAACACCAACTTTAAAATTTACCATGTGATCTAACCTTCCCAACTGGTTTTAATGTCGTACGCCTTTTGATTTATAATAATGTCGATTTTACCCAATTTATGTTCTAATTTTTTTTTTTTTTGAGTGGAACCAAAAAAAAAAACCAACTCGTGACACTCTCGTTCAAAACACGCCCAAATTTTCATAGTTAATTCTGCAATTTAAACAAACAATATCAACAAAATATGCCTTAATTGTCCATGCTAACTTCTTAGCCCAAAACGTCAATTGTCTCGACCACAGAGTGAACCAGCAGCCTCCAGTCAACGCGATTGCGTGTTTATTTAGTAGCACAAAAGGCCATCGTCAGAGACCTCCACGGCGACGGGCGCTGCTAACGATCAGTTTTTATGCGCTAAATGGGTGACTGATGGAGATACTGTCTATGGTTTTTTTTTAAACCAAAATTGTATGCGTTCCCTAGTAGTAGGGCTGCCGTGGTAAGGTTACGCCTTTGATGACTGTTTTGGCTTTTGTGTCAGACTCGAAATTCTAAAAAATAAAATAAAACAAACCTAAAATATGCATTCGCCAAACTAGAATCGTGGGAGTGTGAGTTTCAGATGCAATGAAATTAAAAAAAAGGCAATACTTTACAATAATAAATCACAAATAAGTTTTTATTTTTGCAAATAAATCAAAATTGGCTCGATTTTATAGACATTTACTCTAAGGTCATTTTATATAATTTTTACCCAAACACAAAAAAATTCTGTTAGCAGCTGTTATTGTTATAGTCTATATCAACACAATGCATCATTATTTATCGATTACTAATTTAATCGACCTCACTCACAGGTATCTTGCTTCTATCGGCGCTGAAAGCGCTAACTATTGATCGATGTGAATAACTCTTCCATGATTTTTGCACTCTTAAAAGTATAATGTATCATTAGAGCCTAATACACAGACAAAAATCACACTTTAAATATTCTACATTTTAAAGCTCAAATCACACGATTGAATAAACAGTCAACTTTTGAATCAATTTTCAAAACAATTTAAATATCAATCGTGTGATTGCCATATTTTCCATACAAAAATTGGGCAATCACACGATTGATATTAAAATTATTTAAAAATTGATTCAAAAGTTGACTGTTTATTCAATCGTGTGATTCGAGCTTTAGTATTAAAGTGCACAATTTTAAATATTAAAATTTAAAATTTATGCTGCGACATTTTAAATTAAAATCCAACACTTTGGAATTAAAAGTTTTTCGGTTAAAGTCGGTTTGAAGTTAAAGTAATTAAAAAAATATATATATAATAAAATAAAAAAAAATTATATTATTTTTAAATCGTTAAAATGTTCATAAATATCATGAATTTTTTTGCTAAATATTATGAATTCATTCATCAATATTATGAACTTTTTTTATTGTGGTTTTATGAAAGATTCATAAATGGGATGGATTTGGTGATTAGTTGTGTTGTAATGATAAATTCGTTAAAATGTTCATAAATATCATGAATTTTTAAATATCACGATTTTTTTTTTGCTAAATATTATGAATTTGTTCATCAATATTATTAACTTTTTTTATTGCGGTTTTATGAAAGATTCATAAATGGGATGGATTTGGTGATTAGTTGTGTTGTAATGACAAATTCGTTAAAATGTTCATAAATATCATGAATTTTTTTTGCTAAATATTATGAATTCGTTCATCAATATTATGAACTTTTTTTATTGCGGTTTTATGAAAGATTCATAAATGGAATGGATTTGGTGATTAGTTGTGTTGTAATGACAAATTCATAACATTGATGAACAAATTCATAACATTGATGAACAATTGCATAACATTGATGAACAATTGCATAACATTGATGAACAATTGCATAACATTGATGTACAAATTCATAGCATTAATGTACTTTTTTTCTGTATAGTTGGGTAGACATCATCATGTCCTGTTCATGTTCGTCATTGAAATTGATCGGGTTCCTTATCATAACCCTTTAACAAATTCTACTAGAGGGGTATAATAAAGTGTATGTTGAGAGCACAACATTGGTTCTGTGCTCTCAAGAGCTGTTGCACCAAATTATTATTAATAAATAGTAAAACCTTTAATTTTCATAGTTCTGTTTGAAAACTATGAAAATTAAAGGTTTTACTCAACATGCACTTTATTATACCCCTCTAGTAGAATTTGTAAAAGGGTTATGATAAGGAACCCGATCAATTTCAATCACGAACATGAACTGGACATTTTGATGTCTACCCAACTATACAGAAAAAAAGTACATTAATGATATGAATTTGTTCATCAATGTTATGCAATTGTTCATCAATGTTATGAATTTGTTAATCAATGTTATGAATTTGTTCATCAATGTTATGAATTTGTCATTACAACACAACTAATCACCAAATCCATCCCATTTATGCATCGTTCATAAAACCGCAATAAAAACAGTTCATAATATTGATGAACGAATTCATAATATTTAGCAAAAAATTCATGATATTTATGAACATTTTACTTTTTCAAATTATTAAGTGTTTTTCTCACTGTATGTTTTTTTTTTTGTAGTCTTCCAAAAAAATAATGGTTAGTTTTCTTGTTTTTTTAAACATATTATTCTTCAATAAACCTCCTACACTACTACGTTTATAACGCCCGCCAGTAGTATTACTGCGAAAAGCCAAATTGCTGTTGCATTTGGAACCGCTTACGATTTCAGTCTATGCGGACCACTAATTTGTGCGGCGCATGCGCCTCACACAAGCCATAATTTTCGCCAAATTGCAAAAGTGTGCGAAACCCCAAAGTAATTTGCATGTAATTTAGAATTTTAGGCACAAAATGCATTTTAAAAATAAATAAAAAATTTTGTTATAGTAATGCAGCTGATATCTATTAGGAGAAAGAGGGCGTTTAATTGCTTTAACGGGCTATACTTCCGCAATGATAAATTTATTTTAATTTTGTAATTTTTATTGTTTTTCGTTTACAAACTATGTATCTATTATTATTTTAAAATTTATAAAATTGGATATTAAAAGTGAAAGTGTGTGGTTAAAAGAGGTCTGTCCGTTATGGCAAAGAATATACAATCTTGATCAGTGTCACCTCCTGAGTCGATGCAAGTATTTGTCTGTGAGTCTGTCTTTTTGTCTGTAGTAGTCATGATAACCAAAGAATAACCAAAAGAGCTAATTCAATAAAATTCAGAAATTAAATTACTTGTATAACTAGGCTGTCGCGTATTGAATATGAGCATGATGGGTTGCTTGTGATTTGCGATCCACTCACTTTTGTTAATATATCTCATAGCATACTAAAATCTACGAGAGACGAGGTGTTTTTTTGTTAAAAAATCCCTGTTTTTGTATTCGAAATATCTAAATAAAACGCGTTTACTTTTGTGCTGTGTACATTAAGAAAAATACCGTACAATTAATAGTTTTGTTCACTATTAAAATTAGTTTTCATAATTATTTTCATTATTTTTTATTATTTTTAAATTTTCAATTTTATATTGCTAGTTTAAGTTTTTTAATATCCTCAATAAAGAGTTTTAACTCTGCTCTCTGCTTTTTATTTTGTTACCTAATTAAAGATTGTTTATAATAGCCAAATATCGTGTCTTATTTTCCAGCTTGTAACTAAGCGCTAGATATTAATTGTCTGTATTTTCAGTAGTTTTATTTTTTGCACATTCACTTTTGCATTTTTTTGTTTCTTTGTTTGTTGTTCATATGTTTTCTTTCAACTTTGTTATTATTATTTTGTAATAGTATGAAAAACATCGTCAACCGGACAATATTAGTCAGCAAAAAGTCGACAACATTATTCAAAGCGTCTCGTAAAACTGAAACAACGTTGCTAACTAACTTTATTTAAAAAAAAAAAAAAATTGTTTCGCACGAATATTTTCTTTTGTACTTGTTTCTTCGCTTCGTTGATTGGCAAATATGGGTCTCTATTGGGTGCACACCTACGGTAAATGTTTGACAAATCCTTTCTAACCAAATAATTCAAATATGAATTGCATTTAAAAATTAAATATTGCATTAAATTAACTTTAAATTGGTCAAATTTAATTACATTCTAAATCGTATACAAACGATATTTATTATCTTTAAAGTGATTTTATTTATTTGAGATTACATTTAATTAATTAAAAAAAAGTACAAAAAGATGTCTTCTTCCTTGATGTATACTTTATATACAAATTCAACAAGTTCATAAATACCACGTATATTTACATGAATTTTAATTTAGTTTTTTGTCAATTAATTGTCATATTTATTATTTGTAGTTCATAGTAAAGCTTTAAAAGCTTCATTTTGCAAAATAAATGTTCATCAATATGATCAACAACTGTTCATTATTGAAAAATACGTCGAATTAACGAACAAATTTATAATATTGATGAATGATTTATATAAAAATTGCCAAGTTCTTTAATATTATGTATTTTTATATTAATTTTTCATCAATAAATGATTATATTCATAATGCAAATAAAAATGTATACACAGAAAAAAATAATCGACGTAAATATAGCAACCGATATTAATTGCATTCATTCATCAATACAGCAATTAAATTCACTAATTTAATGAAAACATTTGTTATATTTCGTTATATAAGCAATTGCGTTCGCTACTATGAATATTTGTACGTCAATGCAGTAAATAATTTAGTTGGTGTAGTTTTAGCAAATATAATTGCTGAAACTGTGCCGACTAATTCATTTGCTGCATTGACGTACAAATATTCATACTAACAAACGAAGAATAGCAAATGTTTTCATTGAATTAGCGAATTTCATTGCTGGTTTGTTTAATGATGTGTTGATAATGATTATTTTTCATTTCTGTGTAGTATTAATGATTACAAACTTCAATTTTATGAATTAATCATCATTTTGGTCAATATTTAAGTTTTGACATTATTACCTCCTTCCAATGTTTTTCGAAAATTTCAAGTTTCATGTGAAAACAACGAGAGTCATTCACTTACAATATTCTGACGTAAATATTAAATTCCCAGTTATTTACATTGAGAGTGAATACATATAATTCCAGAGGACTTTTTCGTATTGTTGAAATTTCGAATATTTTGTCTGAAAGTTTACTCACAGAGGGAAATAAACCTCTAAATATGAATAAAATTCAAGATGTTATCATACGAATATAAAGAAAGCAATTATATAAAATGTAAACATTTATTGACTATAAAAAAACCAAAAAGAACTCTTCAAATTTTGCTTTATTCCTCGCAAAATTAAAAGAACACGTGTTCCTATAACTTTTGCTTGTTTCGATCTTACTTTGTCTGTAATAAGGACTGCGTCGAATAAAATTGTCCGTTACATATCATCCCATAATGTGCTATTGCAAGATTCAGATTAAAAAAAAATTGATCATAGTAGCTCTGAATTAAATGGCAGAAAATAATTTGTGTCAGTTATAGTCAATACAAAATTTATTTTACGCGAAAATGGCAAACGAAGTGGAAGTGCGAGAAGATATAATTAAAATTTTTCAAAAACAACCTAGTTGGTCTTTTAAAAAAAATGCCAAGGAGGTAGGGGCTAACCCTAAGACCATTTCTCGCGTTATCAACCGCTTTAAGGAAGACCTGAGTATTGATCGGAAGAAAGGTTCTGGTAAAAAAAAGGCCCACATGATCGTGAAAAGTCGAAGAATATTGTGAATATTCTAAAGAAAGATCCAAGCATATCCGGAAGGAAATTGGCGAGAAAGGCGGATTGCTCAGAATCTTTCGTGCGCAGGACTAAGAAAGAAGCTGGACTGAAGGCGGACAAGGTCCAAAAAGATCCGGATAGAAATGCCGTCAAGAATGAAACCGCAAAACAACGAGCTAAAAAGCTGAACCAAGATTTTTTATTTTTAAATTCGATTGCTGCATAAAGGACGACGAAACTTATCTTTTAACGCACTTTTCTCAGCTACCTGGGCAGGAATTTTATACAGCCGATTCTCGAGGAAATGTCGCTGAAAAATTCAAATAAAAAAAAAATGACAAAATTCCCAAAGAAATTCCTTGTTTGGCAGGCAATTTGCAGTTGTGGAAAAAGGAGCAGCTCATTCGTGACATCGGGTACAATTAATAGCGAAATATATGTGAAGGAATGCTTGCAAAAGAGATTGCTTCCATTTTTACGCCAACAAGAAGTGTCCACATTTTTTTGGCCTGACCTCGCTTCATGTCACTACAGCAAAACGGCCTTAGAGTGGATCCAACAAAATGCAGTGATTTTGGTGCCTAGAGAAGCCAATCCACCAAACTGTCCAGAACTCAGGCCGATTGGGAGATACTGGGCTGTAGTAAAAAGGGAGATGAAGACAACAAAAAAGTGGCCAAAGACCTTCAAGACTTTAAAAGAAAGTGGTCTTCAGCAGCTGTGAGGGTGTCGGACACTACCATTACAACATTTATGGAAGGGGTTCCGGAAAAATTAAAACTTTTTATTAAAAATATTAATTTCTGGTTTTTTATATTTTTTTTTTAAATCTAAAAATAATTTGCAAAATAAAATATTTTATTCTATAAAAATTCGATTACTAGATTTCTAGATTTTTTCATTTTTGTAGCGGACAATTTTATTCGGCGCAGTCCTTATTTGCTTATTATGCTTTGTTTTGCGATGTTGTCTACAACGAACATTTTAAATTATGAATAATATATCTAAATAAAGGAAAATATTTGTGGGAACAAGTAGAAAATGTATAATATATAGAAGATTATTTCTTAAATCAAGAAGAATATTTTCTAAATATTTGCTCTTAGTTACTTTTTTTTTTAAACTGCTGTTACTGCTTGAATATCAAGAATAATTGTTCTTAGTTACTTTTTTGATACCTAAGACATTATCTTCTTGTTTAACAAGAATAATTGCTCTTAACTACTTTTTGGATAACTAAGTGGATCTGTTTCTTAAAATTAAGAATTTTTCATTTTAGTTTTTTTTCTTCTTGATTACTTCGGATTTTTAGAAATTTGTTCCCACCGTATTCTCATTGATATAAAAAATCTGTTCATTATTATAATGAATAGTTTTTTTTTACATTAATTTTTTTTCCCACGCTAAATCACCTTTTGTCACACTGTGCCCTATGCCATGTCCATTGCTTATGTGTCACCAATATGTTTTGCCGACGATGCTGCAAAATATCGCTGAGGTTGCGAACTTATTACACGATAACTCGCGATCACTGGCTGTTGTAATTTTTATAACTTTCAGTTTTTCATTAAATGCATATTTTTTGTACATATTTTATATCATTCTAAGATAATTGCATCGCATAATAAATGTTTTTGTCGCCACTTGAATTAAATGAATTTGCAAAATTGTTTAGTATTTGTTCAGAGCTTAAATAAATTTAATTACTGGCTTCAACTCTTGAGCAATAAAAATGACAGACATACACTTAATGCATTCAAAAGTTGTGGAACAATATATGGTACTTGCCGATAATGCAAAATTGTTAATTCAAATTACGTCAACAAATTATGCAATAAATCGAAATACTAATCGAAATCAAACTAAACGCATTTCCGCTCAAGTAAATATTTGGCGAATAAATTTGCAACGCATTTCACTCTTCAAAAAGTTGCCAAACAATCGAAGTGCATCAGAGGGGCATAAAAAAAAACACTTGTCAAAATTCATCATCATCATCATCGTCCATAACAACAAAGTAGTCGTCCACGTTAAAACATCAACTAAAATCAAACACAACAATCGACATTTCACAATAACTATTTTGTTTGCCACAAGCAACACCTGTCGCGCAATACATGTTGTTGGCCGGTTGCAGTTGCCGAAAATTCTAAATCAAAATAATTCATACGGCCACTGGCTGGCTGCCCATGAAGGCAGAGTGTTTGGCAAACAATAGGAGCTGCATGCCGTATTAGAAATGCATTTATTTGAAATGCTTCAATGAACGCACTGCATTCACAATGTTTGCGAATATTTATCTAATGGTTGCGAAGCGCGCAAGCGATACCAATCGCAATTTATTGCTGCCTGTGCTGCCACTGTTGCTTTTACTGTTTGCATCGAAGGATACTAAGTTAGCTGCCGCCGCCGTCAACCCAAATCCCATAACCAGTTCCACCATCTGAAAGAGTTCGTTCGTAACTGATTATGCGGTTCACGCCACCAATCGTTTCGCACATTATGTTGTGGATCCTGGACCACAATGTAGAAATGTGGCAAAAAAAAACCTCGTACCGTTTATTATGAGGCGTATAACAAACTACATAAATGAAACCATATTGCCTTTGGTATGTATTAGTTAGTGTTGGCTGAGCAAATAGGTTTTTTTCTAATTCCTATTTTATTTATCCATAGGTCTTAACTTGTATACAGAATTCTGCATGTATCTTTGCATATAAAAGACTTTTAGTGACATTTAATTTTTAATAAAAATATGAATGTTTTGTAAGATAATGAATTTTCGGTGAAATTATTTTTGTTGAAATTATATTTGGTTAAATTATGAATCTTTAGTGCAATTATGAATTTTTTGTGCAATTATCGATTTTTGGTGATATTATTATTTTTTGATGAACCTATGAATTTTTGGTGATATTATGATATTTTTTGTGAAAGAATGAATTTTTAGGAATGAATTTTGTGAAAATAAAACTATATATATTATTTTGATGATATGTCAAATTTTTTAGTGGAATTAGGAGTTTTCAGTGATATTATGATTTTTTTTGAGGAAATTATGAATTATTGGTGAACTTATTAAATTTTGATGACCTTAGAAATTTTCGGTGAAATTATGATGTTTTTTCTTTTTTATTTCACAAAAAAAAAAAGAAAAAACATGTTCTTTTTTTTTTTTTTTTTTGTGAAATTATGAATTTTGTTGAACCTATGTATTTTTTGACGAAACTATGACTTGTTTTTAGTAAAGTAATGAATATTTGGTGAAATTATGAATTTTTGGTAAAATTTATAATTTTTAATAAATTATGAATTTTTGGTGAAATTATGAATTTCTGATGAATCTATGAATTTTTAATGAACTTATGTATTTTTCTATTTTATTCATCTACTGGACTAAAGTCCCTTACAGATTACATTATTATCTTAACATTAAAATTAACATGAATCATGATTAATATGAAAATTGACATGAATCATGATTAATATGAAAATTGACAATTTAACAATTTAATATATATTCAAATTAATTAAACAATATAAATAAATTAAGCTTAAATCTATATTAATTTACATTAAAATTTAAAATTGGTGAGAAGCCATTACACAATCTTATGAATCTTGCTATTGGTTCATTAAATGCGTAGTTTGTTCTATGAAAGTTCTGAAAGGAACATAAATATTAAAAAGATTTGAAATTTCTGTACAAACCAAAACTTTACTTAACATATTTTTACATAGATTGTACATTTTATCATGGAATCAAAATATGTGTAAGGGACTTTTATACACAATTACCACATAAATCATAAACTGAAAACCGTTTTAAAATATTTCAAGTGGGTTAGTAAATATAAAATTGTAAAGTCGAACATTTTTATACCCTACACTAAGAGTGAAAGAGTATATTCAGTTTGGTACGCCGTTGGTAACACCCAGAAGGAAGCATCTCCGGTATGGAAAAGTATATATATTCTTGATCAGCATGACCTCCTGAGTCGATTTAGCGATGTCCGTCTGTCTGTCTGTCTGTTTAAATCCCTACTACTTTTAAAATTGAAGAGCTAGATAAATGAAACTTATAACTTAGATTACTAATATACCTACGCTGTAAGGCAAGATCGGTCCATTGTGACCTATGATCCGACCACTTATGTGCGAAAAAATTGGCGAGATCGGTCCATTGTGACCTACGAAGCGAAGTATATGTGCAGGGTAGTATTTTTTCCCAAAATACTCATTTTTTGAAGAGACTTAGATTAAAACCGGTATATCTCACTTTATAAAAAATATATTCCTAAAAATGTTTTAATAAAGCATAAGTACATAAAACTATTGTATATTATGATGATAATGTTAATACTTATTTAGATATATTCAATCAAATTTTAACTTTTTTTTTTTTTTTTTAAATTTTGATTTTTTTATTTTTCTTCTTTTTTCAAAAAAAAAAGTGTTTAGAAACTATATACAGATTGTCTGTATATTTGCCACATAGATCCCTTGAAATCTTTTATTTTCAATGATACCAAACACTTATATATTTACCTTACATATTAACATTATATTTCATCAAAATTTTGTATTTTTTCATTTTATTTTGATTTTACTCACCTGCAGAAAAGTTTTCAAAGCTAGATTTTGAGCTTTCGTTTGTTTTGGTGGACTTATGAATTTTTTGCGAACCTATGAATGCTTGATGCAATTATAATTTTTTATATTTTGATTTTTTTGCGATTTTTGTGAACTTATGATTTTTTTGGTAAAAGTCACAACATTTATTAAATTTTGAATTTTTGATGAACCTATGAATTTTGTAATGAACTTATGAACTTATTTCAATTCAATATTATATCTCAAAAAACTATATTTTAAATTTTTTTGTTTGACCACTACTAAATCAAAATTTTACACAGAAAAAAATAATTCGTAAATATAGCCAAAAAGTTACATCAACACAATCAAATTATTGCTAAAACTGCGCCGACCAAATTATTAATTGTATTAGCGTACACATTCATCATATTAACAATCGCATTTGCTGGCAACAGCTATGTGTATTCGCATACCGCGTTGATGTTATAGCAGTGCGTGGTCGCTATAGCAGTGAGTGGTCGTTGTAGCAGTGCGTGGTCACTATAACAGTGCGTGGTGTGTGTTCGTGTACTCGCTTACAGCGCTGGTGAATTTAGTGGAATTCGTGAAATTGGTGGAATTCGCTTCGAATTTTTAGTTGGCGGTTGTCAATTCACATTTGGTTCATATCAAAAGAGACTCTTATAGAGTTTGATCATACTCTATTGGTGTCGTTGAAAATGATGATGATGGCAATAGTTGCATATTTAATTATGCTTCATCATCAGAAAAGTATATTTGTTATATACTTTCACAAGAATTTATATTTTTCTTTTTTAGTAAACTAAAAAAGAATTATAAGAATACTGTGAAAATACAAAAATACTTTTAAAACGTCGACCATACCAATTAAATAATTTGCTACTTAAGCAAAATCATTTATTGGTATATTTTTGGACGCAAATAACATTTTTACCGAATGTGTTTGCTCAATACATGAAAATGGCAAAAATGTCATTGCTAGACCAATGAATATAATAATATAATAAATCATTTGATTAACACCACTTTTGTGAATTTTATTCCGTTTTTTTTTCAAACCAAATCTCATAAACCAACCACATTATCTGGGAAGCTGAAATTTTTTCCAATATCATTTTTATACCCTACACTAAGAGTGAAAGGGTATATTCAGTTTGGTACGCCGTAACACCCAGAAGGAAGCGTCTCCGGTATGGAAAAGTATAATTTTGATAATCCTAACTATCATAATAACACCTACTTTAAAATTTCCCATGTGATCTAACCTTCCCAACTGGTTTTGTATAATTTCACCATGCTACCATCTATCTATCTATCTATCTATCTATCTATCTATCTATATATATAAAAATGAAATGTCCTGTGTGTGCCAGAGCATCACGGGAGACCGAACCGACGGATTTGCCTGATTCTTTTTGTATTTTGTTCGTGTCAATGCAAGAGAGGTTTAGGAAAAAAGAAAAGTCGGAAAAACCCAATGGAAAAACCGGAAAATCGAAAAAATCTAAATTTGATCCTAGGAACTTGAAATTTGGACAGGATGTTGATTTCCCGACGTGAGAGCGCACTACGAAGGGATTTTTTGAAATTTTCTTCCTAAGGTACAAAAATGGGCGTGGCAAATCTGAACTTTTAATTAAAAATATCTGTATAAGATAGCCACAGTAATGAAATTGGGCTCAGTGATGTATTTTGTTGTTGTTTATCTTTTTTCTAAATGTTGGCAGAATTTGATAAAGGTGCGTGTCAATTTCCATATAACCATAACTTTAAAAATGCTATAACTCCTGACATACTAAGGGTAGAGTTATAAAAATCAAATCAAATGTTCATACTTAAAACTCCGATCATCACGTAGAATATGGACGGGATTGGACAATGGGGCGTGGCATCTCTCATATAACCAAAACTTTAAAATTTATATAACTCTTTACTTACTAAGAGTTAAAAAAATCGAAAAAAAAGATTATATTAAACATTGTAATGGACACGTGGAATCAAGGCTGGAAAAAAATCCGTTTTCTTCTATATACTGAATTACTCTTATGGACGAGAAAATGAAACGGCCTAAGTGCCTGATCAAATCTATTTTGATTGTCGTCTTTATAACACGACAACTCTTCAGGACCTATTAGATTCAATAAATATCTACCGCTTTAAATATTGGCATAGAATTGACTTGAATTAAATCCACGGTTTCGGCGACTACATCATTAAATTATTTGGATCTACATAAAGGCTAAAAATGGGAAATATGTATGTTGGCTAATATAATATATGAATCATTTCATTACCATCTTCACCAGAAATTTCATCCAGCAGTGGTACAAATAATTATTTTCGATTTGGTGGTTTATAACAATTTTTTGGGAGTGGACGGCCCTACGTAGAATTTGGACGAAATTGGACAATAGGGTGTGACACCTCCCATATAACAGAAACTTTTAAAAGGCAAAAACTCCTGACTTTCTAAGAGCAGAGTTGTACAAATCGAAACAAAGGATAATTTTTAAAAATTTTAATAGCAACGTGTAATGCGATCGAGATTGGAAAAAGGGGCATGGTACTATGATCAATGTGGGCGGGAAAAAGCGACGTAGGCATGCACTAAAAAGGGAAAAAGGAGCGTAAATGTATCTTTATATACGATATAGTTTTACAATTACTAAAACTTAGCACGGGCGAAGCTGTGAACGGGTCCAGCTAGTATTTCATAAAATCTTGGTTGATTTGATATGGAATGACTCTTTATTTATTGTTTATTGAAATATATTTATCAAATGTGTTCATTTGATTTCTATCTTATATGGGTCACAAATCGTTAAACCAATTATTTTTAAAATCAACGACAATTCAATGAATATTAAAATAAAAAAAAAAATCGAACAAAAATTACTTTAATTGTACCACTTAGATTAAAAAAATCATAATCAAAAGATTATTTTAATCACTTTGCATATTTATACTTGATACAATTATAATGAAAAAAAATCATCAATATTAGCTATAACAGAAGAAATAATTGGCATTATTAGGGTAAATAAGCAAAACTCATTAATCTATTACTGAATAAAAATTTCGTAATTGAAAGTACTTTTGCGTAAATTCAGCACAAATTTTAATGTTTTATAATTTATATTAAATAACTAAATTTTGTATAATTAATTTTAAATTAGTCAGCATTTTTTTTCCATAAAATAATTCAAAAACTCAGTCTGTTTTACTTTTCAAATGATAATTTAGTATATGAAAAGACTGTTTTTTGACTTTTATATTTAAGACTCAGCTTAAAATGAAAATTCTAAATACAATTTGCGATACTTGAATGAAATATATTGTTACGAAAATTCAGTCTACGGAAAACTGATCTAAAAGTTCGTATCTCTGGATTGTGTACAAAATAAAAACACTCTTATGTTTGGTTTAAATTATAACAATTAACTTTATTAATTCACTTTAATAAACAACTTTACTAATAACAAATAATAACAACTGCTGCATGTCCACAATTTAACTTGACAATTATCACACGAGATGCCCTCGACCACTTTACAAGAACCTTTACCGAGAACCTTCTACTCGTTTCGTGAATGACGCATGCTATTGGCATCTCATTCGCACTCATGTGTTTTAATGTGCTGATCTTCCATCTATTTCTCGCACATTGCTCAGTACGCTGAATGATCTTCCGTCTCTTTCTGACACATTGCTTAGTGCGCTGAATTGTCTTGCGTCTCATTTATTATTGTTGAATGCTTGCACAGTGGGGCAAATTACCTCTTTTCGTAACAATATATATATATCGTCGTTGTAGAAAGTAAAGTCACCAACTACATTTTCAAAATGCCAAATATTCATTTACAAAAATCTTTTAAATCTCTCAATTTTAAATCATGATAAGATTTATCATGATAAGATTTCAAATTTAAAAATTCGTCAATTACTTTTTATAATATTAATCAACAAACTCAAAAATTAAGTTTTTCATAAAAATGTATTTGGTGACTTTTCGTTCTACAACGACGATATGTGCTAACTCTAGTAGATCTTCCTTGGCATAACCAGAGCATGACACTATTCAGGTAAATTTCTACCACAGAAGTGTTTGGATTTTTTGATGATAATACTGTTAAATTATGAGATAACCTATCGGCATATCATATTATAATGAAGTTCTGTGAGAAATACCATTTACAACCTTGAACATATGTTTATTTTATTATAATTAAATGTGAAATTCATAAATAGTGTAGGTTATTTAATTGTAGCATTGCTCCAACTATCGACTAAATGTCTACTGACAATTTACGTTACATGTTTTTCTACGCTTCATGTACGTACGTACGTCGGTCGGACGTTCGCGTCAGACGAGGTCGTTTTTCTTATAAACCACTCCACTCTACCGCACTCGAAACAATACTTAACCGTTTTACAATATTTTTGCAGCAATTTGTTTTTTTTTTTTTATTGTTGGCAGTAATAATTATTGACTTGGTGAGAGAGCGAAGAAATAATTATTAAGACCATTTTTTAATTGAGTTTGACTACCAGCTATGTAGTTTGGAGTAAGAAGAAAATGCGGAAAGTTTATTATTTATTAATTAGTTTTTCTCAAGAATAACGAGTGTGTGAACAATTTTTAATTTGCATATTTAGTCTAATGATAAAATATAACATGATACAAGTGAAATTGCGTGGAATATAATTGAGTATAAAAATCTATAATGTGTCAGTACGTATCATTTTCACATGAGGTTATTGTGGTATATGGTAGTAAGTCGGGTAATAATATCATTGAATAAAGTTACGCGATGGAGTTGGTGGCGTTTATATGATAGAATTGTTTTCACAGGGTTTTGTTTGATTAATTAAGATGTAGTGACTTTAATTTTTTAAAGTAACAACAGAAAGTATGTCATAACATATACATAATTTATCCGATCAGAATATAATTTTAAAACCGGATTATAAAACAAAATTAGGCGTAATTTTCACATGTGGTTAGACGGTTTTGCAGTATCATCGACGATATATATTTCATTTATGTCCAGAAGTAAATGTATTTGTTTTTTTACATTGATGTATATGTTTCTGGATATAAAAAGAGCTACAGCAATTTTCTGCATTTCTATACACAATTTTATATTTATTGATAGTTCCTGAAATATGTAGATAAACTACTACATCCGCATTTAATTTTTACTACATTCTGTATTTACACTTTGACAAGATTTCTAACATATATTTTTTAGAGAATACTTTTTTCTCTTTTTAATAAATACAGAATGCAGTAAAAATAAATAAAAATGCATTTTTTTCTATATTATTTGGAACATTTAAGTTCTAAATAATGATTATGATAGTTCCTGAAATATGTGGATAAACTACTACAGCTGCATTTAATTTTTACTTCGTTCTGTATTTACACAAGTATTTATAACACATATTTTTTAGAGAATACATTTTTTCCCTTTGAATAAATACAGAATGCAGTAAAAATAAACAAAAATGCAATATTGTCTGCATTATTTAGAATATTTAAGTTCTATTCAAAAAAAAAAAAAATGTATTCTCTAAAAAAATATGTTATAAATTCTTGTCAAAGTGTTATTTTCATGATTATGAAAATAAAAGCATATCTGTATATGCAATATTAATCATATGCAATCTTAATCATCATTATTTCTGACGACTGAAATGATTCACATACATTTAAGTATCCGTCTGTCCATCCGTATACACGATAACCCGAAAAATACTGAATAAAATGCGGTAAAATTTATTTTCAATATAATTTAACCAAAAAGTAATCCTAAGTTCGAAAATGGGTCATTTCGCTCCACGCACAATATTTTTATTGAACTCTTTAACAACTCATTACTCGTAGAGATCAATATAATGCGTTTAAATTTTTGTTATTACCTATAAAAGAAGTATTTAATTGCTAATGAAAAAATTAAATAGATAGCACACGTATAATAAAATAAATGATTATGGTATATCCATAGGATTTTTTTTATATGATATAGAACTAAGTCACCAAATATATTTTTATGAAAATCTTAAATTTCAACTTTGTTGGTAATTATTTCAAAAAGTAGTTGATACATTTTTAAAGTTGAAATACTAATTGATAGATTAACCTTTTTGTATCATTTGGTACATATATTGAGCTCATCGATCAGAAATTAAAAGATATATAAAGGTTTTTGTAAAGAAAGAATTGACAGTTTGAAAATTTAGGTCTTCAACGACGGTGTTATATTTTATGTTCTGATAAAATTTAAATTTAACTATTTATTTTATGTTCTTATAAAATTGAATTTTACCTAAATATCTATGTGCTTTAACAACTTAATTTTTTTCTTTTGTAGGTAAGTCAAAAATGTGTTTTACTAAACTCCAAAATACTTTGGTAAGTCTTGTCATTCATGTTTTCTTAATTTAACAAATTTATTACTTAATTCAAATGCGTATTTTTGCAAAGTATATTTATGTCTACAATTATGCCTTCCCCCTTTTTTTTTTGTAAGTGCCATTTATTTCCCAAAACCAATGTCATTTGCAGCGACACTTGTTATTTATTCGTTCTCTGAATACCACTTTGGGATATGACTTAAATAGCGTTTTCCTGCGTGTGTTCGCCGTTACAATAATAAATCATACAACAACAATTCAAGTTGATAACTTTACAATGGGAACGCAATAACGACAAGTGTAACTGTTGGTAAAATAAAACCTTAACTACTGTGAACACCAGGCGCCATTCTCACAAACAGTCAAATGTTTCACTCATACTCTAAACATGATTTTTCATATTTCGCTGCGAAAAAATTCACATCTACATAATTATTTAATTGCAATAAGCCAAATACGGTTAACGACGATTTACTATAATAATTCTTGAAACTAAATGCTTTTCAACTTGAGGTTTACGTTGGTCACGTCACGCATGTCTAAACAATAAATGTACAGGTGCGATTTGTTGCAGCAACGGCGAATTCGAATTCTTGTAGTTTTTGCTTATACTGCACACGGAGAAAATAAATGTACTAAAATATACTACATTTATGCATTTATTTTTTTTGAGAAAATTTAGTTCTAATAAATTGTTTGGTTTTTAAATACATTTGAATTGATTTTACTGCACAATGTATTAGAAAATCGCTTTATAAATACATATTGCAGAAACTATTGTATTGCATATAGAGTTCCATATTCATCAACAGAAAAATATATTTGTTTTACACTTTTCAAAGTATTTTCAATCATTCTATTGAGGAAATATATTTGTTATACAGTTCATAAAGTATTTGTAATCATTCTTAATGTTATTTTACTTTAAATAAATACAGAATGCAGAAAAAACAAATGCAAGTGTAACATTTTTTTTTAAATTTTTTATGATATTAAAAATATACAAAATAAAGTAATAATAAATGCATATTTAGTAATTTTTTACATTTTGCATTAAAACAAATAAACAAATACAGTATGTAGTAAAAATAAATGCAAATGTATTTTATATTTCAGGACGTATAAATAAACAAAAAAAATGTGTTTTAAGTACAAATGTAGTAAAATGTTGTATATAATGCAATAAATTTGTGTAGCTGGTTTTCATAAAAAAAAAACAAATACATCTATGTAGTAAAAACAAATATATTTGCTTTTTGGACATATATCTGTATTTATTTGAAAAACATTTTTCTTTGGGTTTAATACAGTATTTTTTTCGATGTAATTTTAATCAATATTTTTACATTTTTTAGCAGTTGTGTATTGCCACAATATGCTTTGGCAGTTGGCCTAAAATACTATAAATTTTAATTGATGCGATTTTGCGAAATTTATTTCAATTGAGCCACATATTTGCTGTGTTTCTTAAACAAAATTCAGTTATTTTCGAAAATACTTGCATTATTTGAAATTATTTGAAATTTTGAAATCATGCACATGCCGTAATGCGTTGTTTTACAAATCGTTTCGACCGACCCGACCGCCCATTTGAAATACTACATTAAAGTGTTGTTTTTTGGACAAGCTAATTTTATAGCACTTTTAAACATTTTTAGATAAAATTGATGGTTGTAATTTTTATACATAACTATTATTATTTTGCTCTATACTTTTGGAAATTTTCTATTAAAATTTTGCAGTTCAGTAAAACGTATTTATATCGCATGCATCGTATAATGGTTTTAGAAATCTTTGTTTGTTGCGTGTTTTATGTCGATTGCTTAATCCATTTAAAATGCTTGTTTTTAAAATTCTTTTTTTTTATGTTTTTGTCAAATTCCACAAAATTACGTAATTCAATTAAGCTGCATTATGCATTTTTCACAATAGAATGTATGAAAATATTGCTATAATTCGTTTGGGCATGCAATCCAAATTGGCTGCCTTAGCTTTTGCCATATTTTTATTATATTTTTTAAGTTTGTTAATTTGAATTTTGCACTGAAAGTTGTTAAGAATATTAGACTTGTCTGCGCTAATATGGATTCAATAAATTATTGTTCTAACCTTGATCAATTTGTTTTAGCTTATTAAGTTAGTTTATTAATCGTAATATTTATTTTATTGTTTAGAATGCGATTATGCCAATTTGTATAATTTCTAGTTTTATTCTTAAACCTACATTTTGGCCTCGAAATAATCAACGGAAACTAAATTTGAAAAAAAATATGATTCAAGAAATCAGAAAATCTTTAGAGCTCTTAGGACGCACAGTGGGAAAATAGGTATGTTTTGCATACATTTTAAGATATTTAACTCTACTGCACAAATTGCAAACATATCTCTTCTATTCAAATTGTGTCAAATTGTACCAATCATTGCCTACAATATATAATTGGATGTAAAACCATCTGTTTTTATTAAATTAATTATTCTTTAATTATGTGAAACAAAAATGAATATATAAATACATATTTTTATATGCATTATATTTTTAAATACAAAAAATCATAATTTTCTTGATAAATTGGT
This sequence comes from Dryomyza anilis, assembly GCA_951804985.1. Classification (NCBI taxonomy): domain Eukaryota; kingdom Metazoa; phylum Arthropoda; class Insecta; order Diptera; family Dryomyzidae; genus Dryomyza; species Dryomyza anilis. Next base: position 83,796,604 of record OX638132.1, on the reverse strand, counting down.
TCATTTTGATACAGTTTGTGCGTGCAGAAGAGTTAAAATAAAATTAGTCGGCGCAGTTTCAGCAATTATATTTGCTAAAACTACACCGACTAAATTATTTGCTGCATTAACGTACAAATATTCATATTAACAAACGGAATTGCTGATTTAACGTAAAATAGCAAATGTTTTCATAAAATTAGTGAATTTTATTGTTGGATTGATAAATGAATGCAATTAATATCGGTTGCTATATATACGTCGATTATTTTTGTCTGTGTAAGAATTCCCAAAGTATCAAAAAAAGTAGATTTAAGAGAGAATTAAGAATGAATTCATCAAGATGCTCTCTCCCCTAGTAGAAATTGACCCTATTAGGGAAGACATAATTACACCCAGAAAAAAATACTATATAAATAATAGTTTTTTACTACTAAAAATAGTCAATAGGATAAATTATTATTTTAATCGGAAAATATAATTAAATACTAGAAAATACCATGACATTGCCATTGAGTTTATATGAGAAGATTTATTTTTTGTATACTATTAAATCAATAATTGTCCTATTGACTAATTTTAATGGGATTTGAAGGTTGTCATGTGAAATATCATAAGTTCCCGATCATGATCCTAGTATAATTTATACTAGCAAATTCCTTTTTTAAACATTAACAGATCTGAAAAAAAATTCTTAATACACTCAAAATAAAAAAATAACGAAATATTTTTACGTAACTTTAATTTTTTTTTTAATATTTGGTTTATTTTATTTAGCCCTATCGTAATTATAATTTTTCCGTTGGTATTTTTCCGTTTGAAAATATTTTCTATTGAATTTTCATATAACATAAGAAAGAAGATTTTTGTTAAAATACATAGAGGGAAAAAACATATAAAATCGACAAAAAAAAATCATCAATGATGAATTTATTCATAAATATAATGAACTTTTTCACCAACTACCAGATTCATCATATTTATACCACCGTTCATTAAATGACATATTGATGAATATATTCATTATATATATGAGGTTATTCGCACTATCGAACATCATAGTGAAGAACGAAATATTCAATACAATGAATTTGAATCGTCATATTGATATTTATGAATATAATATTTGTTTACAAATTTTTCAAAAAAAAATTTTTTAGAAAATAATTCGGAAAAAAAGTGTTGTTGTAAACATTTTATTTAAAAAAAAAAAAAACAAAAAAAAAATTATTCGAAAAAAAAATTTTTTTCAAAAAAAAAGTTACGAAAAAAAAACTTATTTCAAACCAATTTTTTTTTTAATATATTTTTTTTAATATAACTTTTTATTAATAAAAAGTTGTAATTCTAAATAAATATATTATAAAACATTTTACTAATTTATGCATATCGAACAAGCATTATATAAAAAATAACATGCAAGACTACTTGAGAACTGAGAAGTACGGCAAAAAATGAACGAAAAATATCAATCAAAATATTTATTTTGATTAAAATTTAGTTTAATGAACAGCATTCTTCAATATGAAGTAAAATATATTGGTTTTTATGTTCTTCTTGATTAATATGATGAAACGCATTCTTCACACACAGTTCATCATATTGAAGAACGCTTTTTCGACAGTTACCAAGCGTTCATCATATTTATGATCGCATTCATAACATTGATGTTGTTAGTCATTAATATTATGAATGATTCTTCAATACAATGAATCATGGTTTGAAGAACGGAATTCATCAATATGATGTACATTTTTTTTTCTGTGCAGAAGGTATCATCAAGAAGTTTACGGAATAATATAGAACTAAACGTGAACAATCATGATGTTAAGAAACTGATCTTCTTGGTTATAAAAGCCGGAACTAGAAACAATTATTCTTGATATGCAGAGGTTAATGTTTTATGTATCATTAAAGTAAATTTGTTGTTGTTTTCTTTGCAAATTTTAACGGTTTTTTCTTCGATCTCACTTTTTCTTTGTAATATTTGCTATTGTGCTTTGTTTTGTGATGTCTGTCTGTCATGGCCATGTTAATGTCCCTGTCTGTCAATATGGTTAAATAAAAAAAAAAAGTAACTAAGAATAATTATTCTTGATATGCAGAGATTTTTCTTCATAGCTATTAAAGAATGAAATGATGTACATTGTATTTCACGAAAATAACATAGATTAGAAGAACATTTGAAACGCTAAATTTTCTAAATTACAAAGTATTAACCTCCCAAGTTATGATTGTTTTACAAAATTTAGACCTTTGTAAAAATGTTGGCGCATAATCATAGAAAAGTCAACTTTTAAATTAGAATCGACTCTTTTTTTCATAAATTTTGTATAGATTAAAATGTCTACGGGCCAGTTTTTCAGTTCTAGTTAAACTTCGTTTGTAGTTTAAACTTTGTTTAAAGACAGAATCGAATTTTTCAGTGAACTTCATTTGTCGTTTAAACTTAGTTGAAGGGTTAAACCGATGTTGAAGGGTTAAACTTCGTTTAAACTTAGTAGATTTTAAAATTTAAGTCGACTTTAAATTGAGTCGAGAGAAATATGCGCCTTTATCATTATTATTTTTTGAATTATTTAGTTATATTGTAAAATTCCATTCAAGAGGTTGCGTCTCAAACATTATTTGACGTCATGTGGTAGACCGCACATGGTCTTATCTTGAACTATTTATCAAACCTTTAACAATTATTTAATGCCATATGCGTTATAAAACATTTTGTAGTATTTTGTGTTTAAAAGCAAATTTTAATTAAAAATCAAAAATAATTTAAAGATTTATTGATTCATTTCAGACAGTTATAAATAGCGCACGGCGCACTTTCCATTATGCCAAGTAACTGAATGATTGATTGATTAATCATCGATTGTCAATGAACCGCTTCATCGTTGGCGGTGGTTTAGTTGGTTAACGGCAATTAATCGAACTCGTCTTTTGCCGCTGTTAATCGCCGCTTACAGCTAAATAAGTTAACTATATCAAGGTTAATTAAGTGAGGTTTTGCGCTCGTTGCGCATGTTGATGGTTTCTATCTATAGAGCGAAAAAACTAAACAACTCTGGACTCTGTAATGCAATAACGTTTAATTGCCAATAATTATTGGCAGCATAATGTGGTTCAATGGGTTTTCACCATATTGGTGTTGTTTTCAAAGAAATGAAACGTTTTTACTTTCATTTAAATTATGAATTAATTGTAAACCAAATGAGTGTGAATTGTAATGAAGGCATTAACATTGTATTATGACGCCATGTTTAAGAGATACATTAATTAGAGTGCAATTAAAATGTATTAATTAAAAAAAGTAGTTATTTATTATAATTAATTAAAACGAGTGAAACTGTTAAACAGCAAAGTTCATGAGCAGATTTCTTTTATGTGTTTTCAATGAAATGTTTTACTTATTTGACGTTATTCTGTCATTTATAATATTTTTTTTTAATTAAATGTTTTTTATGATTTTGTAAATTTTACCTAGTGTTTTATTACACCGTTCGACACTTTTTTTTTTCATAAAATAAAAAAATAAATTGTCATCATATGAAATACGGGTCGTATGAGTGACATTACTAAAATATAAAAATTCATTTTAACATTTTAAACCAATTGATCTAGAAAAAGGGGGATATACGAGTATATTATTTTTTAGAATATTTTACGAGTGTGTGCAGCCAAAAGTTGAATTTTGTCGTAAATCAATTATTTGAACTGTTAATTCGATTGAAAGAAAGCTGAAACATGTCCTTTTTTTACAAAGCTAAGGGAATGCCCCTATTTCTGCAATGCATAGAGTTGATCGTAGGGATTATATCGCCACTGTCATGGCAAAGGGGCGAATGTTTTTTTTTTATTTTTTTTATTTTAACAATTCATTTATTTATTGGATCTTCTATGTTTAAACTTTGAACTCACAATAAGTTTTCAATAATTATAATTCATAAAGAAACGAAAAATCTATTTCTAGTTTTATTATGTTTTTGCCATATATCCAGTGGGTTAGGCAAAGTCTGGGTTCAAATCCTACTCAAAAGAAATGGAGTAGACAAATTTGTATTTTGCAGATTCTACTCAATGGGGATGGAGTAGTTATGTTTGAAACGTGTAGGTTGATGAGGAATCAACAAGTTTCTTGTGAGAGTGATTGAATTCTACTCAATAGAAATGGAGTAGACAAATTTATATTTTGCAGATTCTACTCAATAGGAATGGAGTAGTTACGCTGGAATCGTGATAGTTGGATGATACACTAGCCTCTGCGTGTACTTCCTATTAAGTTTCGAAATCTCGTTTACAATTGTTGGCATTTCAAGGTCTCTGTGGATGTTGGCGTTCCTTATAAACCAAGGGGTTTGACAATTTGTTGCAGAATTTTGGATTGAACTCTTTGCAATTTTTCCACATTCGAGGGAGAGGCAGTACCCCAGAGCTCGATACCATATGTCCATATGGGTTTTATTATACTTTTGTACAGTTGGACTTTGTAATTGAGATTGAGCTTGGACTCCCTTGAGATTAACCAATTCAGTTCAGCTTTTTTAATCTTAATTTGAGTAATTTTGGATTGGATGTGTTTGGACCATGTGAGGCGCCGGTCAAGGTGCATGCCAAGGTACTTGGTATCGGAACAGGCAGGTATGACTTGTCCGTTCATCTGCAAGGCAGGGCAAGTGCTTCTCCTTAGAGTAAAGGTTAGGTGGCAGCATTTAGATTCATTGACTTTGATTTTCCAACGATGCAGCCAGTTATTTAGAGTATTTAAGAGGAGTATTTGCACATATTGCGTTGCCATGTCTGGATTCGGATGGGAGCACATAATTGCTGTGTCATCAGCAAATGTCGATATGAGGGTTCGATCATTTTTAGGCATATCTGCAGTATAGAGGATATACAAAGGGGCGAATGTGCATTTTTAAAAATGTTGGGAAATCAAATTAAAAATTTTAAAGTGCTTTAAAAATTAGTAAAATTTAGTTTTTTTTTTTCAATTTGTTCTAATATTTTGGTTTATTCATCAATTATTACAACTTACTGAATTAGTAATGTAAAGGCATTAATTGTTTGTTTTTAAAGCACCTATCGATTGGCATCATTATTTAAAAATATTTTGCCAAACATTAATTTGTAATTTGCAGGAAAAATGTTTGGCATAATATTTTTAAATATAGATGTCAATCGATAGGTGCTTTAAAAATAAACAATTAATGCCTTTACATCACTATTTTATCTTGCACCAATAAAGAGTTATGACAAAAAAACGAAAAGATTCGCCCTTTTGTCATGACATTTTCAATTTTTCGAATTCGCCATTTTGGTTTTATATTTTGTGGCTAGATATATTCAAAAGAAAGACACTTGATACACTGTATACTTGAGAAAAAACTACATTAAAAAATCTAAAAAAAAAACACAGATGCCAAAAATTACACATTCGCCACTTTGGCATGATAGTGACGATATGTTAAAGAGAGGTCTGTAAAGATGAAGTAGTGCCGGTGCAAGCTTGTCTTGAATTTCCCAATGTCGGGAAAACTGATTGTTCCACAAACGTATCGTGCGTCTGGAGGACGAATTTTCTCTGTATGCCTGGTTGAGAGCCAAGTGAACTAAGAAGAGTTGGCCTTTGTTCAATGTCCGAACATGACCAGATAACATACGAAATGGTAGAATGTAATACGCCCAGAAAAAAATCCCTCAAATCCCATTAAAATTGGTCAAAAGGATAATTATTGATTTGAAAAAATAAATCTTTTCATATAAACTCAATGGCAGTGTCATGGTATTCTCTAGTATTTAATGGTATTTTCCGATTAAAATAATAATTTATCCTATTGCCTATTTTTAATAGTAAAAAATCATTATTTATACAGACGTGACACCTCCAACGGTTCTTCATTGGTCAAGAGAACCAATAGAGCATGAAATAATTTTATTTTATTGAGTTTTTTTATAATCAATTTTATTTGGGATATATAGCTAAGGAGTGCGTCATTAGAAATGTGTGCATCGAAAAATAAAATATCTCAGTAACCACTTTGTCAAGTTTCAAAAAGTTAACATTTTATTAAAGTAATTCATATTAATTATAAAAAAAATACAAAAAAATAATTAATCAATGATAAAATTATTAACTTTTTCTGCAACTCCTATCATTAGGGCCTTCACAGTCTCTTCCTCGATCCTTTGGCTTGCAGCACACCATTGACGCCGAAAATTTACAACGTCCTTAGATACCCGTTTGGTGGTCTTCAATTCCATTTTTATCAGAGCCCAATATCTCTCGATTGGCCGGAGCTCTGGGCAATTCGTTGGGTTTGCTTCTCTAGGGACAAACACTATATTATTTTTCTGGTACCAATCCAAGACAGCTTTACTGTAGTGACACGAAGCAAGATCAGGCCAAAAAAAGGTAGACACTTCATGTTGTTTTAATAATGGTAAAAGTCTCTTCTGTAAGCACTCCTTCAAATATATTTCCGTGTTAATTGTCCCAGTGATCACACAACTTTGCCACAACTACAAATTGCTTGCCACACGAGAAATTTTCTTGGAAACTTTGCTCTTCTTTGGGTCTTAAATTTATCCAGGATCCTCTAGCATCGGCAACATAAAATTCTTGGCCAGGAAGCTGAGAAAAGTCGGAAAGAACGTATGTTTCGTCATACATAATGCAACATTCGTACTTTTTCACAAAATTGTTTTTAAGCTTTTTAGCACGCTTTTTAGCACGCTTTTTTGCCTCAACATTTTTTGCTGCATTCTGATCTGGTACTTTTTTAACTTTCTATATCTTCAGACCAGCTTCGAGTTTCGCTCTCCGTACAAAAGCCTCAGAGCATCCAACTTTGAGAGCTACATTTCGTCCTGAGAGATTCGGGTTTTTCTTCAACACGGTAACCACCGTCTTCGCTTTGTTTCGGTCACCAGAACCTTTCTTTTTGCCTGTTCCTATCATAGCAAAGGTCCGCCTTGAACTTTTGAAGTACTTTTGATACAGTGTTCCGGTGAGCTTTTACAATTTTTGCAATCCTTTTATATGTAAAGTGAGTATTTTACAGTAGAAAAAGCGTGCACAAGTTACTAATGACGCACTCCTTATAAACCTTTTTTTGTTTGTTTAAAACTTTTATTTTAATCTTTCAATTTTTTCCGGTTTTACAGAATTATGTCAAATTCATTTTGTGTATTTAATATATTTATTCCTATGATACGCTTGAAACTCGCTTATGTTATTATAGTAACGCTTGTGCTTTTGACATTAATACATTACATACATTAAAAAAAAAAAACTCAAATACCCAGTAGAAATTGTCGTCATGCATTCTTTAAGGAAAACGCCTTTTTCTATTACCTTTGTCCTACAAATGTTCCTCCCATACATGCATGACAACTCATTTAAAGACTCTGCATCGATGAATTTCCTTGTAAAAGTATTTTCAACAAAGATTACAAAATGTCTTATAGTATGGTTTTTCTTTAAATTATCTTATCAAGTTAGATTTTGTCAAAAGTTCTTTTGTCAGGAGCTCGAATCACACGATTGATTAAATTGTTTCAATTCCACAATAAAAAAAAAATATTCTTAGCATTTCCTAATTTGTACACTTATTTTATGTATTTTGTCGAGTACCTAAACCATGAAGCAATTTCATCGTATTAATGTATTAATTCCATATTTTACGGACATACATTTTATGCATACAATCTTAAATTTTATATATATAATCTTAACATTTATGTAATTTTACATTGTTTTATTTTTTTTTTTAAATATGTAATTTTATTGTTTCGTATTGCGGTGGTAGTTCTGTACAGAGTTGTTTTTGTTATTTATTTCATTTTATTATTTATATATTATACTTATTACTTTATTCCTTTGCATTACCATTTATTTTACCTACTCACCAGTTCTCCTCCGACACCCGCCATCGTTTTCGTCTCTGCTTCCAGAAGTTAAGTTCAGTTATTTAGCATTCGTATGTTTTAATAATATTATATGTTATTTGCATTTTTGTATTTGCATTTTGGTTCAGCAAAATAAAAACAACGAATTGTATACACTTGTATATTCGACGGAAAATATTCGATTTCAAATATTTTCGATTATATTTTGAATATTCGTTTATATAGTTTGTTCCCGAACCAAATATGCCTTATACACAAACCAACTCTACAAGCCCTTCACAAACCCCAAATCAGAAATTTTGTATGTATATAAGGACTGCGTCGAATAAAATTGTCCGCTACAAAAATGTAAAAATCTAGAAATCTAGTAATCGAATTTTTATAGTATAAAATATAATATATTGCAAATTATTTTTAGATTAAAAAAAAAAATATATAAAAAACCAGAAATTAATATTTTTTAATAAAAAGTTTTAATTTTTCCGGTACCCCTTCCATTAATGTTTTAATGCTAGTGTCCGACACCCTCACAGCTGCTGAAGACCACTTTCTTTTAAAGTCTTGAAGGTCTTTGGCCACTTTTTTTGTTGTCTTCATCTCCCTTTTTACTAATGCCCAGTATCTCTCAATCGGCCTGAGTTCTGGACAGTTCGGTGGATTGGCTTCTCTAGGCACCAAAATCACTGCATTTTGTTGGATCCACTCTAAGGCCGTTTTGCTGTAGTGACATGAAACGAGGTCAGGCCAAAAAAATGTGGACACTTCATGTTGGCGTAAAAATGGAAGCAATCTCTTTTGCAAGCATTCCTTCACATATATTTCGCTATTAATTGTACCCGATGTCACGAATGAGCTGCTCCTTTTTCCACAACTGCAAATTGCCTGCCAAACAAGGAATTTCTTTGGGAATTTTGTCATTTTTTTTTTATTTGAATTTTTCAGCGACATTTCCTCGAGAATCGGCTGTATAAAATTCCTGCCCAGGTAGCTGAGAAAAGTCCGAAAGTTTCGTCGTCCATTATGCAGTAATCGAATTTTTAAAAATAATCTTGGTTCAGCTTTTTAGCTCGTTGTTTTGCGGTTTCATTCTTGACGGCATTTCTATCCGGAACTTTTTGGACCTTGTACGTCTTCAGCCCAGCTTCTTTCTTAGTCCTGCGCACGAAAGATTCTGAGCAATCCGTCTTTCTCGCCAATTTCCTTCCGGATATGCTTGGATCTTTCTTTAAAATATTCACAACCTTCTTCGACTTTTCACGATCATGTGGGCCTTTTTTTTACCAGAACCTTTCTTCCGATCAATACTCAGGTCTTCCTTAAAGCGGTTGATAACGCGAAAATGGTCTTAGGGTTAGCCCCTACCTCCTTGGCAATTTTTTTAAAAGACCAACTAGGTTGTTTTTGAAAAATTTTAATTATATTTTCTCGCACTTCCACTTCGTTTGCCATTTTCGCGTTAAATAAATTTTGTATTGACTATAACTGACACAAATTATTTTCTGCCATTTAATTCAGAGCTACTATGATCAAATTTTTTTAATTTGAATCTTGCAATAGCACATTATGGGAAGATATGTAACGGACAATTTTATTCGACGCAGTCCTTATGGCATGTATCAATGAAAGTTCTCGATTTGAAAATATCATTGTTATTTTTTTTTTTAATTAATAACTCTTAATCTAGACGTTTGAATTCACAATTTGATGAGTTAGTTATGAGTGAAAATGGTCATTAATCATTTCTAAATGATTGCTCTATGACAGATCAAGTATATCGATGAATCAAGTGACACTAATTATGTATAATATCTATTTTTACAATCTCTTATCCTTTTTGGTCATCAATGAAGTTTTCAAATTTTGCTATGATATTATTATTTATGATTGAAGATAACAATTTCTGTTGGTTTATGACTAGTTTTCAAAACTGTCATACATGATTTGACATAGTGTCTTAGTTGAAATTTTATTAGATAACTGATCATTGTCGTTTGATTATGATCTCGCCATGATCATATTTTTCCTAATAGGGTAATTTCTGCTAGGTGTCATAACAATTATGCAAAACCATCATTGATGCATCAATGATGGTTTTGCATAATTTCATTGGTAAATCAACGATCAAAAAATGAATATAACATCTTTCATGAGAAGTTCTTTATAAAATTGTTGTAGACATATAGAAAATGATGAAATTCTATAATGTTCTTGATTTATCATTGCAGCCTTTGTGCTAAACGGCGAACTCAATTCCTACTGGGCAGGGCGGGCACACGTCTCTTTTCACTTTATGTATGATTTTAATGTTTTTGTTTTATTTTTTTTTGCCGTATTACAACACATAAATTACGCATTAATAACTCAAAGCTAAAGGTATTTTTATGTTGACATTATAATCTTGCAGTTATTATATAATGCTGCTGCTGCTGTTACTACTAGTAGTACTACCTACTACGCTTACTACTGGTCTCTTTCTTCTGCCTCAGAAATATTTTGTGGCAGCATTCGTTGTACTATCTACGTACTCGCATGTTTATCAGACGTTTCGTTCATCAGTGCATAAAATTTTGTTTATTTATATTATTTTCGTTGTTTATTTTCCTATAAATATGTTAAGCAAAAAAAAAAAAAAGACTTCTCAGCTGCGTTTTTATTACATATATCTTTAGTACATTTTGAGTAAGTGCTTTTGTGTTTTTTTTTTTTGTTTTTCTTATAAAATAGTTTAACGCCATTGGTTTTTAGTTTTATGTAATTTTTTCTTTGTTGAAAATATATTTTTTTAATTAATACAAACTTTTGTAAGACCCTGGTTGATATTACTTAAAGTTACAATAAATTATATTACAAAAAAAAGCCGTAATTAATAAAGCACACATTAATGGATACTGTAATAATCAGGGATTTCAACCGGTATCTTTAGTGTCAACCATTTCTACCTTTTCATATTTTTATATCAGAGTCATTTATATAATTGTTTGACGCAACTGAAGGCTGCCCTATACATGGGTCATATCTGCACTAAACAATGCATTAAATGTACGAAATGGTAAATGTTACGAACATTTTTGTGAACATGATTTACAGGGTTGTTCAACAGGAACGCTACAAAAGTAGAGCGACAGGGACAGCAAACGACGCCATATTTCTTGCCGCTCTTTTGACAGTTCTCTTCAGTAAGGTTTGCCATTTCATGATGTAAAGATATACGAATTCGAATTTCGGTAGTAAATTTTAATAATTTCGACTCTTGCTGCCATTTCATGATGGAAAGATTTACGAATTCGAATTTCGGTAGTAAATTTTAATAATTTCGACTCGTTATTGGCTCGTATATCTTTCCATGATGAAATGGCAAACCTTACTGAAGAGAGATGTCAAAAGAGCGGCAAGAAATATGGCGTCGTTGGCTGTCTCTGTCGATCTACTTTTGTAGCGTCCCTGTTGAAAAACTCTTTACAAAATAATTCGTAGGTAAAGTGTTTAAATAAAACCTTTGTTAAGTTTAGCAGAATATTACTTATACTACTGACGTATTTAGCGAAAAGTCATTTGTCAAATTGATCTACATAATAATTCGTCCATACTACGATTTGACTTTTGTAAAAATACGCAAAATGTTTATGAAATATTCCGCTGTTTTATGTAATTCGTATACTTACGAAATATGTTCACGTTATAGAATTCGTTAATACGTAATTAATTAAAGTCGAAAATATTTACGAATATTAAATTGCCTGCCTATTTTGAGTATTATAACTAAAATTGGAATATACGAATGTTTTGTAATATGGTCTAAAGATAGATAATTTGGAATTTTTTGATCATTTTACGAATATTATTTCGTTAAAATTACAATTCCAACGATAAAAAAACAAAATTGAATAAACTCAAAATTTATGAATATTATATAAAATAGTCTATAAAAAATAAAATCTATCTATTTTACGAAAATTTAATTTACGAAACTTAAATTTCGTAAATTATTGCATTGTTTTTTTGTGCATTTATTTTACTTTTTTTTTTTTACACAAAAACCACATTAATTTGTGTGTGTTTTGTGACTAATAAATTTCACCGATTATCTGTAATTATGTAATGAAAACTAAAATTAAAAATTTTGCAGACCACACTCTACGAAAATTACGTGCTTTGGATGCAATTGTCATCTGTCAACGCAGACGACACTGCTGATTACGGGGGTCGATCGGTATCTCTATGCTGAACCTTTCTCCAAACCAAAGTCGCCAATATTACTAACTTGACGCAAATTGTATCGGCCTCTGTTGTTCATTTATCAGATTCTTTTTTTTTTTGTCGCATTTTGACCGACAAAACGTTTTTATGACCAAATTACACTAGTTGACGTTACAATAAAAAAAATCTGTTAACTGCTAATTTATTTAAACAAAGATTTACTATTGTATGCCTTTTTATTGTTATTTGGCAGCGTTTAAAACTAGATTTTGTTTTTTTTTTGTTGTATTTTTTTCATTTTATATTAAAAGAAAAAGTTTCGCGAGTTGTCGTAGTTGCCGCCTGTTGAATGTCAATGACTCTAATTTCGTTGGTACACTTGCTGGTGGTAGTTGGACCATGGGGTCCGGCAAACAGCACCAACTCGTTGTTGTCGGAATCGTCATCAGCCTCTTAACAACTTTCTTCCTCAGTGTGCAACGGGCTTGATGGCTGCACGTGAACTTATTGCCAATTTAAATGGAGTTGTTGGTCAGTGTTTTTGCGGTGTCGAATTAAAAAGATCAAATGAAGATTTCAAATTTTATTTTTAAATTTAATTTTTGTATATACTCTTTTTTTTATTAAAAATTAGCCTTTTTATAATTGCATTGTCAATTATTATTATTAATTTCATTATTAATAATTTCGTGAATCATTTTTCTTAGCAAACCTACAACGAGAAAAATTAATGTATTCAAATTTACTACATTTATGTAGTTTTAATACATTTTAAATACATTTGTTTTTATTTGATTTGATTTAACTACACATTGTATAAAAAATACGTTATCAACATCACCAGGAAATTTATCAGTTATAACATCGTTTTTTAAAGAATAAATAATCTGTATTTTAAATAAATACAGAATGTAGTAAAAAATAAATGAAGATATATTCATGTAATACATGTAATACGTATAAAACATAATTCAATATGTAGTTATTTGCAATACAAATGTAGTACAATATTGTATAGATATGCAGTAAATTTATTTGTTGGTTTAATACAAAAATAAGTACATCAACATAGTAAACACAAATGCATACGCTTGTGGACGTAAATACATTTCTATTTATTCTAAAGACATTTTTTTTTAATTATTTTAAAGACATGTTTTTATTTATTTAAAGAAATTTTTTTTATTTATTTTAAATTTATTTATTATTAAGACATTTATTTTATAGATTTTTTTTTATTTATTTTTAAGACATTTTTTTATTTATTTTTAAGACATTTTTTATTTATTTTAAAGACAGTTTTTTATTAATTTTTAATTTATTTATTATTAAGACATTTATTTTATAGACCTTTTTTTATTTATTTTTAAGACATTTTTTTTATATATTTTAAAGACAGTTTTTTATTTTTTTTAAATACGTTTTTTATTTTTTTTTTTAAACATTTTTCTTTCTTTGTTTAAATTAAACAACTCACCTCTAAAAATATTTGTTATTAAATAAATTGTTATCTACACGGATAGAAAAGATTTGTTTGAATATGCTTGAATGTAATTATAACGTAATTCGAAATCATCTTATAAATATTGGGAGTAATATCTAATTACATTATTATTGAATTGTATTATTATTTTGTTCAGATTGAAATATTATTATACGATATTTAAACATAAATTGCTTTAATCGCGGATTTACATGAATTTACTATATTAATGTTTCTGTAGAAATATATATTTTTCATCAGATATTAATGTATGTATGTTTGATATTTCTGCTATTTAACACACCCAACGTCAATAAAAGGTTCTTTGAATTATATGTATTTGGTTTTTCGTGATTGTTACTGGGTGCCAACGAATTAAAAATTATAGCATTATTTTGATTATATGTATGTTTGGCATTACGATATCCCAATTAAATAACAGCGCTGCCTTCTTTTAGTACTCAGTAACGCTCACATTAATACTTTTCATATAGTTCAAAAGTTCATTTTGGTGGAAGAATTTGTTTAAGTACCGCCAATCAGGGTTAATACCAGATAGTGGTTGTTTGTGAAATTTCCAATTCATCCGTAAAGTACTGAACTCAAAATAGGAACAATAGATGGAAATAAAATTACCAGGTATAAATAAAATATGTGTAATAAAAATAAAATAAAAGTTAAGTTAGTTATAAATAAAAAAAAATGTAATTTAGGGATAAACGAATATTGTATAAAGAAGATATTAACACTAAATTTACTATTTTTTACATTAAAATTAAATGTAAACATAAATATGTTTACATGTAAATAAAATGTTTTTCACATTCAAATATATATATGTTTGCAAAAACGCCGAAAATTATTCATTCTGAACATAAATATGTTTGAATGAAAACAAATATATGTTTGGCTGTTATTATAATAATGTTTGAAATAATACTTTTGTTTGCAAAAAGCTCCAAAGATATATGTAATGCCTGCAAAATTATAGGCAGCGCTGTTATTTAATTGGGAGAGCCATTTTTTTGCAGCGTGTAAAAAAATAATATTTAATAACCTGTTTGGCACGTTCCACTATAATCACTCATGTAATCACTAATTGCATAAATTTCCTCGCACCACCTAAAAGTCGAATTCCGTCAGTTGAGGCAAATATTAAACATTTTACTTTTTATTTAATATTTTCTTTGTGGTTCGTTGTTGTTGTCCTTTAATATGGTTCATATTTAATGTTTTTTCTATCAGAAAACCACTTTTACTACACTTTTATTATATTTAATTTACACGACTTTGTGGTATTGAATAACGTGTGCAACATGTTTTTTTATTATTATTTTTGCTACAAGTGCTGTTTGGTTGCTGCTGCAACATTATCTGCTTAAACAAGTTGCACAACATTTTAGCAGTCAGTCTACAGCCGCCTTGTAAGTATTGCTATGTGTGCTGCCAAATGAGATCGCTCGAGTCAACTTTTGATTTTCAAGATCAATGTTAGCGGCTGCTGCCAACGCCTAGTATGTTTATGATTTCACATTAAGCCGCTGATTGAGTTGTACCAATCAGTTGTTGTTGTTGCCGGCCTCAGCAGTCCAGAGGTAGCGCGCTGGACTTGCATTCTGAAGGTCTCGGGTTCGAATCCTGACTTGGGCATGAGCGCTCGTGGTGATATTAACCACAAAATTGTAGGGAATAGATTTCACAGTACAATGGATATAGTCTGTCTGAGTGCTGTGGATCTTAGTAGATATTCCAAAAAAAAAAAAAAAAAAAAAGTTGTACCACAAGAGGAGGAGTGGGCAATTTAGAATATAGTGTTGAGCAGAATTTTATTTTATTTTATTTTGCTAACATGAAGAATTTTTTGTTAATTAATTAATTTCAGAGAAAATTTATTAATAAATCTTTCTTGAAATATTGAAGAAGAATGATTTAAAATATTAATGATTTCAAAACAACTATGTTATGAATGTAAAGGGTTTTTCAACAGGGACGTTACAAAAGTAGAGCGACAGGGACAGCAAACGACGCCATATTTCTTGCCGCTCTTTTGACATCTCTCTTCAGTAATGTTTGCCATTTCGAATTTCGGTAGTAAATTTTAATAATTTCGACTCGTTGTTGCATTTCATGATGGAAAGATATACGAATTCGAATTTTGAGTAGTAAATTTTAATAATTTCGACTCGTTATTGGCTCGTATATCTTTCCATCATGAAATGGCAAACCTTACTGAAGAGAAATGTCAAAAGAGCGGCAAGAAATATGGCGTCGTTTGCTGTCCCTGTCGCTCTACTTTCGTAGCGTCCCTGTTGAAAAACCCTTGAAAAAAAACTTTTGTAGCGCTCTTATTGAAAAACCGTTTATTCATCAATTGTGTAAATGTCTGAAATATATATTAATAACGTACATCAAATGAGAAGAATTTTTGAAAATTTAACAAATTTTGAAATAATAAAGAACACAACAATGTCATGAGCATTGTTGAAGAATAATTCATTGATATTATGAATTCATTCATTAATGTGATGAATTACAAAATTATTACCTACTAAAAAGTGTAAACGACAATAGTTTTACAAATTCATAATGCAAAAAAAATCTCATAAATTGCTTTAATTCAAAAGTTCTCTGATATATGACAAAAATAAAAATAAATAAGTTTTCAGTTATAACCCTACGAGGAAAAGAACCGATCCTATACTAGGCACGTGACAGGTTCCACGGAGTTAGTTAACCGGTCCTAGTTATGGCTCTTTTATATGAAACCAACCGGCAACTTTAACACGGCGTTGTCCTAGGGAGGGATCAATTAACACCTCCTGCAGACCTTTAGACCTATCACAGGACTGGTCTTCAAAATCGTGTTCTGTGACCGGTACCTTTAGACCTATCACAGAACTAGTCCACAAAATCCTGTTCTGTGACCAGTATCAATTATTGGTTCAGTAAAAAAAATATTTTTTTTATTTATTTCTTATTGTTACTATTTTATTGTCACTTTATTATGTATTTTAAATATTACTTATTTTATTTTACATTTATATAATATTTTATTTTTCCTTTTTCTTCAAGCATTTACATTTCATTTTTTATTCCACCTTGCGTGAGTTCATTCCAATTACTTGGAAGATATGCTGAATTTAATTCAATGCAGTATCGAAAAATAATCCACGAATTATAGACGCATTAGTTGCAGCGTGAAAATAAGTGACTATGGCGCCACCTAGTGCCTTTTCGCACCACTAGCGACATGTTTAGCATTGACACGATCCATCTCCTCATGCAGACCTTTAGACATATCACAGAACTGATCTTCAAGAACCTGTCCTAAATCGGTACCGATCACGTGATAGGTAGTTTTAGACCAATTGACACCTTTTTCCCGCAGGGAAGAGATCGATCATGTCGTCAACAAAAATATTCCAAAAAGTGGGAAAACAAATTGTGGACAATTTGAGTAGCTAACCGTTCTACCATGCATGCATTTATTGCAAGTATAGCATGTGTATCACGGGAAACTCTTAAATATATGATAATTCGATTTCGAGAGACCATCTTCTTTCAGAGTGAAACAGGTCGGAAATCAGGATCTAAGCCCAACAATCAAAAGAGATCTGGCAAAAAAATGTAATATATTTCACATTTTCAAAAAGTAAAGATGAGTTTTAAATTGAGATCATTTATAGTTCCAAATAAAATCGAAGAAATGAATTAAATATCCAAATTAACGAGCAAGGGACACTTGAAACTCGTATAGAACAATATGATATAATTTCTTCATAAGGATGTGACCCTCCAAACTTGCCTGAGCTAGGTCCAGATTTAACATAAATAAATTCTACGAAAATCATTAAAATTTTGTTAAACTGAAATAAAATAAGCGATAGTTGGATTAGTGTTTTCAAAAATGTTAGATGAAATGGTGATGGTGTGTTGGACGACTAAAATACGGAGAATCGTCCTATCTCATTCAGAAATTGAAATCTTTAACTATTTTTAAAAACTATGGAGTATTGTTCTTCATTTGTGATATAATGTTTTCTTTTAACATTTTAAGTTTTAAAGTTATGCATAATAAGAAAATGTAAAAATAATTTCGTTTACACCCTTTATTTGACGAACTTTTAATATAAGAAAAGGTCGGATACAAATAGAAGAGCTACAGTTATCTATCAATTTCTAATTCATTCTGTAGTAAAATTACGTCCAATTAATACAATAGTATTTAAAAACTTCAAATTAATGAAGTATAACTGCCTTTTTAGAAAACAAATACATATAATAAATAATAAGTATTCAATTTTACTATATTTGTTTTCCCAGTGCACATATTTTTAATATTACTTTAAATGATCATTCCATTGTTATAGATTTCATAGATTCCAGTTACAGACAAATCAACCACGCTGAGAGAATTGTTACTCGTATAATTTTCCCCAGATTTTTATTCACCCCAAAAATAATTTGTCCTCGTATTGTTTCCCCATACAATTGATCTCGGACAATTCCTTAATAAAAAACTGGTAGAAAATTTCCATTATTTGAGATTTCTAATAAATTTCGTATACGATTTTTTACGAAAATATAAAATTAACTTTATTAAACCAATTATGTGCCGTATTGATCGATAACCTTAAGTCATTTTCACAGAGGTATATTTTTAACCATTGAGAGAGTTCTTCAGACAGTAAAACAAACGGTAGTCGGGCGAGGCAATGTCCGGCAATAAAACTTCCCAGCCGAGCTCTCTTAATTTTTGCTGGTTCGTTTAAAATGCGTGTACGGAAAAACACCAGACGAACCGAAGTACGCGTTGCGATAAACCAATGTAAAAAAGATCGGTACAACAGTACCTGTAATTCTGTGTAGTGAATTTAAAACTATATGTGGCTGTAAAACTGTGTGGTGACTCTAAAACTGTCGGATGCTATATATAATTCGTATATCGAATTAATTATATAATTGAATTAATTATTTTGTATCAAATAATCTCAGTTGCTATATATAATTTCAATATTTTTTTTCTGTGTTCCTAATTCCACTCAGCACTGAATATTCGGCTAGTTTTATAAACTATCAAATAGCGGTTAAAAACACATAAACTTTAATTAATGAAACTATTTGATCAAATCAAGAAAACCACCTAAACGCACGTCTTTCCTTAATACGCACCACAAAAAAACCGGTGAAATATCTTTGCCATATTTATGGAGAAGACGTTACACTTTTGCTTATTTGAGCAGCGCCATAAAAAACACCAGCTGCCCGTTATACAGCGTAAGATTCTTAACACTTAAAAGTGTGCAAATGTCTGCGTATTTCTTAGATATTGTCTACGAATAAAAAATAAACCAATTATTATGGTATTCATGCTTAAGACAACTGTATTAATGTGACGTAATATTTGAATATAGATACTGTAAGAATTTAGTTTAACATGACAAAGATTTTGCAATATATATTTTTTGTTAATGCAATTATAGTTGGCTCATAATTGTCTATTGTTGTTGTTTGTAGCATCCTTAAGGCTATTTATTGTGGTCTATTGCAATACGATCTAAAAAAAAAACTATACAAAAAAAAAATCGAGTAAACGCATTTGAACGTTCGTTCGTTGAACCATTTAACTGTTTTTCACCTTTTTCTACTCAGTTTACATTTTTCCTTTTACTTTTGCTGTTGTTGTCAATGCTGATATTCATTGGCCTCAGGGAGTTTTTTTTTTTTTTACTTAATTCTGTTTCCGATGTTTTTGCTTTCATTGCCTTCACTTTATTCAATTCGTTTTGTCAGTTTGTAATGGAATTTGTATCCTTTGTCATCGGTTGGTTTTTTCTGTAATATATTTTTCAAACAAATGTTTTAAAAAATATACTAATATATCTGATAAGTAATTTACTCCAGCCAACATTGCTGTCATTTTTCAAATATATTTCGATTACTAGCTGGACCCGTGCACGACTCGTGCAAAGATTTTGTGAATGCAAGGATATGGAGCAATGTTATTAATATAGTAAACAAAACAAAATAATTCTCCGCTAAAACAGTTTTTCTCATAGACAATTCTTTCTCAGACTGTGGTTCCCCGTAGAATTTTCCCAGTAGAAATCTTCCCCGTAAATTCTTCCCTGTAGAACGTAGAATTCTTCCCGGTGAAATTCTTTCCCGTAGAATTCTTCCTCGTAGAGTTTTTCCTAGTACGGTGTAGTGAGTTTAGGTGTGGTTAATGTTGGTGTGGTGAGTTTTAGTGAATTTTAATGTGGTGAATTTTAGTGTGGTGAATTTTGATATTTTGAGTTTCATTGTGGTGAGTTTTAGTGTGGTGAATTTAAGTGTGGTTAATTTTAGTGTGGTGAGTTTAAGTGTAGTAAATTTAAGTGTTGTGAATTTCAGTGTGGTGAATTTAATTGGGATGAGTTTTAGTGTGGTGAATTTGAGTGTGGTGAGTTTTAGTGTGGTGAATTTTAGTGTGGTGAGTTTTAGTGTGGTGAGTTTTAGTGTGGCGAATTTTAGTGTGGTGAGTTTTAGTGTGGTGAATTTTTGTTTTATGTTTGTAGCTGCTGTAAGTGCCAAGTTATATCGGTTTACAAGTTTAGGCTGTATCGGAGGTGCCACGCCCCTTTGTCGAATCCAGCCCATATATAGCCTATCATTCCTTCCAGATCCTACCGTATCTGTGGTTAAAATTTCAAGCAAATCGGATCTGTCGTTTAGAAAAACCAACAAAGAGATTTATTATATTAATAGAAACACAGAAATAAATGAATGTTTTTGGGAAGTGTATATTTAATTGAATTTTAAAATCATATCTCCGACATATTTTGAAATTAGGCAGAAAATTGGCAGCTTCTTAGTCAAACTCCACCTTTGTCTGCTTCAAATCTTTCGACCAAAACTGCCTCGTTCAGGCCAAAAATTTTCTATGGGGCTGACATACATTTTCCACAAACTTCTATTTAACTGTGTGTTTACCGGAAATATTCCAAAACAATGCTTGAAATTTTGTCTCGGAAGATTATCAAATTCTATGGAATTCCAAAAAGCAGATTCCTGGCATATTTTGGGCACGGACAGAAAACAAAGAGACGTTGATAAAAACTCCACCTTCCCTAGTAGAAATTGTAATAGGGTCATTACAAGGAACTGATCATGATCTGGACATTATCATGTATACCCTATTAGGGTAAATTTCTACTAGGGTTTACCCAGATTCAATTTTTGGCAGAGTCGAAACAGTTTAGAAACCCTTTTGCAACATATTTCAAACAGACAAAGACGGAGTTTGTATCACACGCGGTTTGTTTTCTGCTCGTTTCCAAAATATGCCGTGATCCTGCCATTAAAATTCCAAAAAAATGTACAACTTGCTATACACTTCCCAAAATATACCATTTATCTGTGTGTTTTCCGGAAATATTTTCGAAATATTCCTAATAAATACTAGAAATTTCGTCTCCGGTTGTTTGTCTTAAATCATTTAAAATATGTTTCTAAGCTGCCTTTACCCTGCCAAAAAATGTATTTATGTATGGCATTTGTCAGGAATATTTAGGACATACAGATTAATGGAAGATTGTAGGAGGGTGTATAGCAAGTTATCACCTTTTATGAAATTTAGAAAATTTTCATATTCTGATACAAACTCCTGTCTTCTAATACAATTTTTCTGAACTGCCTTGAGTCTGTCAAAAATTGTGTCTGAGAGTAGTCTACATATATTTTTTTGTTTTTCTGTATTTAAACTTTCTTACAATATAAAAAAACTGAAAGTCTTCAAGTCGCATAATATTCGAAACATGTACTGAACTGTAATTTGTAAAAAAAAACTGACACATATCATATTAATTGCAACTATTTCCTACTGATTGCAATCGACAAAAACCGCAACCGTATTCTCCATCCCAATAAGGTTCTGCAATCATATTAATATTCTTGTTTGCTACAGGAATTTTAATGAAATTGAAAATATTTCGCACATTAAATAAAAAGTTGTTACAAATACCACTTTTTTTCTGTACTACTTATTATGACAATATGTAGCACATGTCAACGACAGAACGTATATTGTTGCTGTTGTCAGTTAGTCATGTGACAAAGAAATATTTGTGAAAAACTGAACCACGTTTAACTTTTTTTTCTGTTTTTTTTTTGCAACTGTTGCTTCGAAAATAGGACAAGAACGAATACATATTGGTCGCAACAATTGTAGCCTAGGGTATTAATAACATAGTAAACGTAACAGAAAATGTGCACAACGATTAGCAGAATATAAGACACGCAAATCCCGAATACGTGCTCGATTTTCAGCTCAACATGGTTTGGGGGCGAGAAATTTATTTATGAACTCTCCTGTAGCACAGTGAAACAGATGTAATTCAGAAATGTTGTTTTTAAAAAATGTTTTATATAACAATTATTCTTATTTTGGAACAAGCAAATATTTTTATGAAAATTTTAAAAGCCTTAGAGAAAATTTTTGACTGGCTCAACTGTTTAGAAACATAATTTCGAAAGAATTCAAGCACATAAAAGCGGAGTTTCTAACGAAATCTGCCAATTTTTTACTCGTACCCAATATCTGTCGTTAATCTGCCTTCAAAAGTACACAAAATTTGATAAACTGCCATATGCTTCCTACAAACTACCAAATATTCTAATTCTAAAAAATGCCCGAAATTTTGTCTCCGGACCCCAGATAAAATTTCTTACATTTCAGGAATATTTTGGGCACACTAATAAATATAACTTTTTCAGAAGTGTTAACAGCCCCAAAAAAAAAATTTGATTGCACAGGGTCAAGGAATTTTAGGAACATTTTTTCATCGAAATTCCACAAAATTTTACAACCTGTATGTTTTCCGGGAATAGGTCCGAAATAGTCCTTAAAAAGGCAAGACATTTTGGGAAGTTTTCAATTTCTGTTAACTTTATTGGTACATTCACGGCATATTTTAGGTACGGTACGTTTTGAATATTGAATATGACTTAAATCTCAATTTTTACCCTTGATGTAGAAATGTACTTATTTCTACATTTACTTGTTCTTAAGTGCATTTGTACTTATTTGACTTGATTCTATTACATAATGTATTAAAAAATCAGTTTTCTTCTTATGTTTTGTTTTCTGTATATTTTAATTTGTATTTTTGAAGTCTGTTCACACACAAAACCCAAGTAACTGAAAGAATTATTCCAGTAATCTATTTTATGTCAGTCATCTATATCTAGGAGACCTTCAATGCTTCTCGAACTAACTTTGAAATAAAAAGAAATATCATCTAGTCTACTTGCATTCCTTTCGATTTCGTTACTAGATCTCGCCTTGATATCGAGCGTCATTAGTAGTTATCGATGCGTTCAGTCGGAGTTTTTTTCGGTACGAGAATACTTGCGAAATCCGATAAAAAAAAACCTATTGAACGCACTTATTTCTTCCATACTTCGCGATATCGAAAGTCAGGACGATATACAGCGTCAAATTGATATACTACCCAGTCTGCCATTCGTTTCGGTAGCGCTTCGAGAGATTGATTTCGATGAATTCAATTTGATTTTCTTCCTAACAGAAATTTACCCTATTAAGGTAGTCATGATCAAGACTCCGTCATGTTGGTCTTGTAACTGGTCGGCTTATGACAAAGAACAAATTCCATGATAGCCCCTAGAATAAATTTTACTAGGTGTCGGACGAAAGTGAATTTCAGAATACGCCCGTTAATAATAGAGTGTTTCTATCATTTCGTTTTCGGCCTACCTTGATAAATTTTACTGATTTAGTTATTTTTCAAAAATGTCATTCAGTGTATAATGAAACCTTTATTTTTACCTAAAATAAATACTGTCCCATCCAAATAATTCCACGGTACTGGTTACACTGTACCTGTGCGAGAAATTTACGTGAACATCGTAATGAAATCCATTCAACCTGCTGCAATGTTGTCTGTCAGTCAGTCTGACCGTCAAATGCCGCACTGGTTTATAAACAAAGTCAGGTCCCCATCGTTGCAGTGAAAGTACTTACGTCCGACTTATGTCTGTTGTCACACTAGGTTGGGGCGTGGGTCCAACTGGTGCAAAATGAATGCATCCTCGTCAGTAGGAGCGAAAACAGCAGCCAACAAACAACTACGCTGAAATTGATGATGTTGCAAAAGACAAATACCAGTGACAGCAGTCGTAACACCGTCGTCAACAACATCAACAGCATTTGCTGCTACTGCTGCCATTGCTATTTACACGTTAAACAATTTTTTGTATTTCTGTTTTTTTTTTTCACCTTCACCTGATGCACGTATATCCATCGTTAACATCCATGTGCTGCTGACCAAAAGTATGCAAGTTATGAAAATTTTAGTGCAACGAACAACACGTTAGTCGGAGGAGCAACAGCAGCAGCAACTATGACGACAAGTTTCAGCAGGAGCATCAACAAAATGCTATTTAAATAGTTGGTCCGTTGGTTGTGTTGGGTTGGGTTTGTGGAAGGACAAACGGAAGGAAGGATCTAATGGAATGACGTGATTAAGTTCACGTAATTGGCCTTCATGCATATCCATGAGTTGTATGCTGCAGCACGAATTGGCAATAAGCTGCTGTTGCTGTTGCTACTGAATTTGTTGTTGCTATTATTGTTGTTGTTGTCATTGTCGAACTGCACTGATGGAATCTGTTTTCAGTTTGTGATTGTTTTCGCTTGTAAGGATTACAACAGGATAACAAGTGAAGATAACAACAGCATTATCAAATTTTATTAGAGTGATTTACGTGCGTTATCCTAGTAGACATTTCGAATGGGGCATGTTTAGGAACCGATCTTGTTACTATTTCAGATAATAGGGCTGCGACGAAGACCAAAAGGCTTAAGACATCGGAAAAATCGATCCTTGGAACAAAGTTACGTTATTGTATACTTTTCAAACGCCTTTAAAAATGCCTTGTATTGGCAAACATTATTTTTCTACATAAACATATTATATTTTAATTTAAAATCAGGGCATTTTGCATTTTTGCTCTAATAGGACTAACTCGATGAATATAATATCCTGTCATTTATCGATAGTGCATCGGACAAAATTCTACTTGGGTAGATGTTAGACATTTGCAAAAATGTATTTGAAGTTACCTCTGCAAAATATTCACCACTGCACTCTGAAGTATTGAGTGCATATTGCAATGGCACTCTACAGTATTATAGTGAAGTCTCTCCAGCGACTTCACTTCACTGCAGTATTTGTTTCATTGGTGTCACGTAGTGTCAAGACATTTTTTTTTCAAGACATTCAATGTTTTGAAAAACAAAACCAAATGACACTACTGTCGCTGAAAATTCAACAAGTACAGTGAGCGCAACGAGAACGAGTGAGAACACGAACATTGCAAACAAAAACAAATCTGCCGCTCGTCGTTCGACAACAGTTATGTTGTTCGGTAACTATGTGTTTATAAAAAATACAACAAACATTATTAAAAATATATATTAAAAAAAAGAAATTTACGACAAAAACAACGCATTGGTCGAAAAGCAATATATCAAAAAAAAACAACATTTTTTTTTTTGAAAATTAAATAATGAAAAAAAAATGTTCGACAAATAAAATACTTAATATCGTCGTTGTAGAACGAAAAGTCACCAAATACATTTTTATGAAAAACTTTAATTTCGAGTTTGTTGATTAATATTAAAAAAAGTAATTGATGCATTTTTAAAGTTGAAATATCAATTGATAGATTTACATTTTCTTACCATGTGGTATAAAAAATTGAGATCGTAGATTTAAAATTGACAGATATATAAAGATTTTTGTAAATGAATATTTGACATTTTGAAAATGTATTTGGTGACTTTTCATTCTACAACGACGATATAAAATATTATACGATTTTCTTATATCTTTTGAATTATTTCTCCACTAGCCATATCTCATGGTTTTGTTTATGACAGACAAATTTTAAGTTTGAGTCGACAAAAACGATATGGTCCTATCATATTACAACATTTTATTGGTTACTTATATTTTGACCTCGCGCCACGCTGAATCACCAATATTTTAAATGCGAATTTGTTAAATAAATTACTTCGACGCTATTCGAAATTAAAAATTCATGAAATGATAATTTTTAAGTAGTTATTTTGATCTTAAATTATTCCGAAACATCAAAGTCATGGCAGACATAAAGTCGACATTTCAGGCATAACATAATGTTCGACATTTCTGGCAAGACATGTTATGTCTTCACAATACATTTTCATTAATTATATCTGGTGAAGACACTATGTTACAGTAAGAATAGTAAAAAAAAAAAAATGTAAAATGCACTGATTACTCAGTGTCATAAGAAGTTCATTTCAGTATTTGAATTTTTATTGTACATCATTATAGACCTCTTCACTACAACAACGTCTTGTTTGTGTTTGTTTTGACACTACTTGTGCATTGTGTTGTGAACAACACATTCATTTTATTTGCAAACATAGAGTCATCGACAGTACATGTCTTGAAATAAAATAAATGTCTTGAAGTGGGTTTCAAATGTATTTGTGAATATCTCTAGCTCTATATAGGGTCGTAATTATATACATAACTGTTATGAAAAAAATAAGTAGAAATAGTGGTTTATTCTATTGATTGACAAGTTTGATCCATGTACTGAATAATTATATCATATTACATATCATATTACTAAATATCTGTAGGAAATTTTGAGAAGTAAAATTCTTTTATTAATTGAATAAATTTATTTTTACTTCTGCACTCACATCTAAAGTTAATAATTTATTCGAATCGAGTATGATCCATAAATATTTATTTAGTTAATTAAGTTTCAATTGAAAGAAAAGGAATTTTAATATAATTAATACAAATGAATTTTATGTGGAAACAAAAAGAAACAATTAAAGTTTGTGACAGTCAAACTTGATTCGACCAGTACTGCAAACCATTCTGGGTTTTTAAAAACACCCAGTCTATCCAGCATTTTGTTTTATATCTTATTAATGTTTGTGATATTTAGATTTTTATTTTTAAATAAAAATAAATGTTTTAAAATTCTAATTTAATTTAATATTTTTATATTATACGTAAATAAATAAAAAAAATCGAATTTTATTCGTGTCACAGCAAGTAAATTGTCGAATTCGTGCAAGATGTTTCATGTTTCTGTACTAGAAATTCTCGAGTTTTGTCGACAATTGAGGAAGCAGCTCTTTTCCGGTTGAATTTTGATTGAAAAAAAGAGAGATGAATTTTGTGCTGAGAATTACAATTTTAGAACAATTAAAAAAAGTAGACAAATTTTATACCGAAAATATATCTCGAATATTCAAGTGTTATATGAGATACTAGCTGAACCCATGCACGACTCGTGCAAAAATTCTTTCTCAGACTGATCTTCACGTTTTCCCGTAGAAAACTTCCCGGTAGAATTCTTCCCGGTAGAATTATTCCCAGCAGAATTATTCCTGGTAGAGTTTTTCCCAGTAGAACTTTTAGTATGGTGAATTTTATTGTGGTGAGTTTTAGTGTGGTGAGTTTTTGTGTGGTGAGTTTTAGTGTGGTGAATTTTAGTGTGGTGAATTTTAGTGTGGTGAATTTTATTGTAGTGAATTTTAGTGTGGTGAATTTTATTGTGGTGAGTTTTATTGTGGTGTTTTTCTTTATCTTTCCTTTTTTTTTGTTTTTCCTTTACTTTGGATTTTAGTATTATGTTATTGCAGTTGTTTTTATATTTTTGCTTTTTTTTTGTGCTTTTGCTTTTGTGTTTGTGTTTTTGCTTCTAATTTATTTTTTATTTGAGTTTTTGTTTTATGTCCGTAGCTGGTGAAAGTGCCTAGTTATATCGTATTGAAAGTTTAAGTTGTATGGAAAGTGCCACGCCTATATGTCCAATCACGCCCATATATAGCCTATCATTCCTTCCAGACCATACCGCATCTGTGGTAAAAATTTCAAGAAAATCGGATGAGCCGTTTAGACGGAGAAGCGGAACAAACAAACCAACAAACGGACAAACCAACAAAGAGATTTATTATATGTATAGAATAGTATAGGATATGTACATCACAGGGTACATTCTACCGACGATGCCCATTTTTAATACCAGACAGCGTAGCTACATAAGTAATATAAATTCTGAGTTTCATAGATCTAGCTCTTCTTTTTTTCTGTAATCGTGAATTATGTATACATATTTTCAGACAGCCGGACATACAGTTGGACATTGCTAAATTGAATATATGTGGTGTGGAAAAAAAATACAAAATATTAATTTTATTTTAATATGGTAAACTTAAGGTGAACTTCTAATGGTGTATTTATATTTATATTTAACTTAAATTTAGTTTGTAGATGTTAAGACCAATCAAAGCTTAAATAAATAATTTATTAAAGTAGTATATATCATTTTTTCTAATTGATTTATGGCTATTATCGCTAATTTATCGATTTCAGTTGATCTAAAATATTCATATCAAAAACTAGTTCATAGATTGCATCGTGTTTTTTTAATTTATTTTAGTTTATTTTGTTTTTTGATAATTTTTCAAAATCACGTTTGCGAGACTTTGCGCTTTAACTACTGCAACTAATGTTTAAATCCTGATTTGAAGTCGACCTTCTCGAATTCGCACCACGCCGAATTTAAATTTTTTTTTTTTGTTTTATTAGGTATTTTTTTTTTTTTATAAATTAGTAATGGTTTTGTTTTTGACGCCATTGCATTTATATAACAAAATCGGAAATAAGTTTGGCCTAAAAAGTTATAATTTCGCAAAACAATACAAAAAAAAAAATATTCTATGCAAAAATAAAAATAAAAAACACTTACCCACAAATGCCAGCAACAGCCACACAAGGCAGCTGACCGACAGTTTCATTTTATTTTTTTATTTTTTTTATATTCTGCTTTGATCTGCGGTTACAGCACTTCTGCACGGTTCTGCCTTTTAAACTCAAACTCGGCGTCTGGTTTTTCTGTAGATTCTCTTCGTTTCGAACACGTTTTCTTGACGCTTTTCAACCAATTATTTAAGCCAAATATGCACAATTAATGTTGTATTTATTTCAAATAACATTTGTATTTATTAATTTTATTGTTTATTTTATACCATTTTACTGTTTTTTTTCACTATCTTTATGGGTTTATGGGTTCTTTATTTTTTAACTTTTTCGGTTTTATGTTAATTTATTTTTCGTTTCGTTGTATTTTTTTTTTGTTCATTCTTTTCAGTATAAACAAAAATCTTTTTATTATAACACAAACTTGTTTCTTGTTTAGATTTCTGTCTTATGTTAGAATTTCTGAATGGTAACACAAATCAGAAGAAAGTCTGCTTGAAGACGACATTCAGGTATGGTCTTAATTTATTTCGTTTTTTTACTTTCTGAAATTATTGGTTTTTATTATATTTTATTTTTTTATATTTATCGATCAACGTGATCGAGATTGTTCGCTTGTCAATCTTGTGGAGTATTTTTTTTTTTAACAATAGAATTTTTAATAAATTATACTAATAGTCATCATACACTAATAATCATATCAAATAAGCCTATCGTAGAAAGTGAAAACTAAATGTGCTTTCAATTTTTATCAAATGAATAATGATAAAATTAGAATTTTAACACATCAAGATTTGATATTACTCTATTCAAGGTAGAGTCAAATTTTCATTTGTGTATACATATCAAAATTCTTTATTACCAAATCATAATTGTACTGGAGAGTCATATTTTCATTTCTAAATAGTCAAAATTGTGCAACTCTACAAAATGTATTTGAAATTCTTTTGCTACATATTGCAGAAATTAGTGTTTTCTACAATTATTCTTTTAAATGCGAAATGTATTAAAAATAAATGCATTTGTATTAAACAGCTGCTTTTTTTTAATTAAATAAATACATAGTGTAGTTAAAATAACTGCACATGTATACATATTTTTACATTTATCTTGTAAGTTAAATAAATAGTAAAAATAACTGCATATGTAGTAATGCCTCTACATATTTCAGGATGTTTAAATAATTATAAAATGTAGTTCTTTTTAATACCAATTTTTCAAAATTGCTTATAGAAATGCAGTAAAATTATGTCGTTTTCAATACAAAAACATATACATCAATGTAGTAAAAACAATTACATTTGATTTTGTATGTAAATTAAATACAATTTTACAGAAATGTTCTTTACTTTTAATACCGTATTAATTTTAATTTTTTTGGAGTACACTGAACAAAATATTATTTTTTTAATTGTAGTAAAATTGCTCCATAGTAAGAAAATTATGCTTTCACGTAAACAGAAATTTTTTTATGTCAAGAAAAAATTAGTTTATTTTTGAAGAACCATTTACGTTGATTAAAGAAATATATTCTATGGAACTAACTCATTCCCATATTTACTTGAAATATGTAAATTTTTTCCGGTTGTAACTGTTCCGTTTCTGACAAAGTCGTACAAAAATTTCGACTAGTGTTAATCAATCAAATTTTCCAATGATTCATGAATTCAATATATGTATAGATTAAGTCTATCAATCGACTTAATTAACATGAAATATAGTTTGTCATATAATTGAAATTTAGCAGCATAAATATAGCGTTGCCAAATTTCTTGAATTATGAATCACAAAAGAAAAACCATTATTAAAAACCACAAGATCTCCCAAACAAGGCTACGAAACTTTTGGTGACACTTAAGTTACATTTTTTTTTGTTCTATTAATTTGATCAATTTTGTTTTATACATTATTCAAGTTTTTAATTTATTGATTTTAATTTTTTTTTTTTTTTATTCTTTTTTTTTATTCTTTTTTTTATTTATTTTTTTATTTTTTTATTTAATTTTTTTTTTCTTATTTTTTTTTTTTTCAAATTTATTATATTTTATTTTAACACAATTTATATATTTAATTGTTTTAATTAATACCTTCAATTAACACTTATGTTTTATTTATTCTCGCATCACAAATTCATTTCTTATGCATTACAATGAAAAACTGTAACACTTTTAAAAAATACACTTGAAAAAAACCTAATACTCGCACGCGTTCCACTTTATTAAGCGCGCTCACAACGTCGTATTTGACTCGTGCGCGTTCGAATTGAAACTGTTTTCTGTGCCACAAACGTTAAGCAATTTTAACTAAAAACTATTATTGTTGGCTAAATAATGAAAGTGAATTCATCGTCGCAACCATCAACAAGAAGAGTGGCTTTAAAAGAGCGCACAAGAGAGTGAGCATCAACTGGTTTTGAACTGCTTTATCGACGTACGGTCGATCGAACTAGACATTGTTGATTTGCTGCATGTGGACAATAACCCGGCTTTACTTTTTTCATTCGTTCTCATATGGCTCTCTGTTTACAATATGCACGTGGTGTTTTTACACATAAACTTGGCTTTAATGCGCTCTATTACTTTTAGTCGCTCACTCGTCACTGTGCTCATTGTGATCTTGTGACTTGATTTTTCTCTGTGCGCTCCTCTACTCTCTGCCACTACCAACGGTTTACCTTTAACTAATGTTGTCGTAGGTCGTATTGCTAATTTTGGTCTGGTTAAATAAAACTCCTTTTTCACCGTGTAATAAAGACATTTAATGACAGCTTGTCACTTGGTAATGTTATTGATTAGTTCATCTTTTGAGTCTGCAGAGCAGTAGCTCTTTTGTATGTGCGCCCTCTTTGTGTGCTCTTTTTCTCAGGTCAAAAATTGGTTTTAATGTTGCATTGTTTTTTTTTTATTTTTTAGTTTAAATTTATTAACGACATTTTAAATGATTTATCTGTATTTAAAGAGATTATGTTAAATGACTATTAAATCAATAGACTTTTGTTCTTTTTTTTCTCTTCTTACCGATAAAGTGCGCAGTAAATACTGTAAAACCATTCCTAATCCCAGTATGCCCCGACAAATTCTCGAAATTCTGTTTTCGAAATAAAAATTAGATCTCATACTTATATCGAATCTAATTTTATAATTATTTGTGTTCAGTTTCAAAGATTTTTCCATGCGACTGCTAAAACACTTTATACCATCGATATCGATTTTAAATTTTTAATGAATTTCGATATCGAATTTACAGTTTTAATATACGAGTCCTCGAACCATTCTTTTTTCTATCAAACTTTTCATATATCTAATAATAAGGACTGCGTCGAATAAAATTGTCCGCTACAAAAATGAAAAAAATCTAGAAATCTAGTAATCGAATTTTTATAGAATAAAATATTTTATTTTGCAAATTATTTTTGGTTTAAAAAAAAAATATAAAAAACCAGAAATTAATATTTTTTAATAAAAAGTTTTAATTTTTCCGGAACCTCTTCCATTAATGTTGTAATGGTAGTGTCCGACACCCTCACAGCTGCTGAAGACCACTTTCTTTTAAAGTCTTGAAGGTCTTTGGGCACTTTTTTTGTTGTCTTCATCTCCCTTTTTACTAAAGCCCAGTATCTCTCAATCGGCCTGAGTTCTGGACAGTTTGGTGGATTGGCTTCTCTAGGCACCAAAATCACTGCATTTTGTTGGATCCACTCTAAGGCCGTTTTGCTGTAGTGACATGAAGCGAGGTCAGGCCAAAAAAATGTGGACACTTCATGTTGGCGTAAAAATGGAAGCAATCTCTTTTGCAAGCATTCCTTCACATATATTTCGCTATTAATTGTACCCGATGTGACGAATGAGCAGCTCCTTTTTCCACAACTGCGAATTGCCTGCCAAACAAGGAATTTTTTTGGGAATTTTGTCATTTTTTTTTTATTTGAATTTTTCAGCAACATTTCCTCGAGAATCGGCTGTATAAAATTCCTGCCCAGGTAGCTGAGAAAAGTCCGCTAAAACATAAGTTTCGTCGTCCATTATGCAGCAATCGAATTTTTTAAAAAAATCTTGGTTCAGCTTTTTAGCTCGTTGTTTTGCGGTTTCATTCTTGACGGCATTTCTATCCGGAACTTTTTGGACCTTGTACATCTTCAGCCCAGCTTCTTTCTTAGTCCTGCGCACGAAAGATTCTGAGCAATCCGCCTTTCTCGCCAATTTCCTTCCGGATATGCTTGGATCTTTCTTTAAAATATTCACAACCTTCTGCGACTTTTCACGATCATGTGGACCTTTTTTTTACCAGAACTTTTCTTCCGATCAGTACTCAGGTCTTCCTTAAAGCGGTTGATAACGCGAGAAATGGTCTTAGGGTTAGCCCCTACCTCCTTGGCAATTTTTTTAAAAGACCAACTGGGTTGTTTTTGAAAAATTTTAATTATATTTTCTCGCACTTCCACTTCGTTTGCCATTTTCGCCTTAAATAAATTTTGTATTGACTATAACTGACACAAATTATTTTCTGCCATTTAATTCAGAGCTACTATGATCAATTTTTTTTTTAATTTGAATCTTGCAATAGCACATTATGGGAAGATATGTAACGGACAATTTTATTCGACGCAGTCCTTATATGAACATTTCGATATCGGAACAATTCTTCGGAATCTCGCATTCGTTGCGATATCGAGACGATTGGTATACTCGAATCTATAAGTAACGTACTGAAATTCATCTATCAATCCTCTATAAATTTTATATATTAGTAAAATAAATAAAAATTTAATTATATTTTATATACAAATTCGAAACATAATTTGGGTTTAAAAATAGTTTTTTTTGTTGTCTCTTTAAAATTTACTAGATCTACAATCATATTAGATTATTGTGTAAATCATTACAAATCAAAGTAAATCTCTACAAATCAAAGGAACTCGTTCGATTACTGAAAACCGAAAATTGATAAGATAAAAATCAACATAAAGGTTTTAAAATTCTATTGAAACTTCAAATATAAAATTACAAAACACGCGATTACAAAAAATATATAATTTAAACTTATATCATCATCTTCATCAACTATCAACATTACTACTGCTTAATATGTAAATTTTATAAAATTGTGTTTCTCAAAAAGGGGCTATGAATAATATGACAGGGCGACATGGAACACAAAATTTCCGTTTTACGCATAATACTCCCCCTAGATGTATGTTGTATATACATTTCATAGTTCATGTCAAACCGTAAATGCTGCTGCATACCTTTAGGGGCATATCACGAAATCTCAATTTTAAAATCAATGTTATTAAATTGAAACAATTTCGTTTAATTTTAAAACATTATGTTTAATTTCAGTTTTAAACATTTGTTCTTAATTTTAAAGTATGTTTTTTTCTCAATATACAGATCAAAAGAACTTTAAATACCCGTTCGATAACTGAAAATCGCAACTTACCAAAACTATATTAATAAAAAAAATCAACATAACGGTCTCAAAACTAGATGGAAAGTTTATATATAAAATTACAAAACACGCCATTACAAAAAATCAAATTTAACCTTATAAAGTAAAATGTATAAAATAAAAATTTGCAATTCAATGAAAAATTGAAAAAAATAAATAAAAAGAATTGTGAAAAGCGCCCGCGCGCGAACCAGTTAATGATAATGAATTTTATACTAATTTCGCTGCATGTTTTTTGTACTTTTGTACATCATGCAGTTAAAATCACATTGAAAATTATGTAAATGTCACGACTGTGTTGCTTTTGCTGATTATCGAAGTGAGCGCATAAAATTGTTCACCAAAAAATTTCAAAAGAAATGAAAGTTGTCTGTCTATCTATCTTCACTTTGACAATTGATGGAAATTTTTACGAAATTAAAAGAAAATAAAACTATAACTTGTTTTATGTCATGCGTGAGTGTCATTTTTTTTTGTTTATGGTTTTTATAATAAGGCTTTACTATTTAAATAATAATGAATTATCGTTGATTGCATTGCAACTGTACTAATTATGAAAGTCAAGAAAAGTAAAATTTGATCAAGTTCGTGTGAAAATTTTTAGTTCAAATTCGAATATAAAATAGCAAAAATACGATTTTGTTTAAACTTACATTTTTTTATAACTCAGTACAGATAAGAATACATCTATGAAATCGAACACAAAAATTAAGAAGAATGGCACTCATAAAAAATCATATTAAAATTGGACAATAGGACAGCAATTAATTCAATAGTATTGCAAAAAATAAATATTTTCATGTATATACAAAAACAATTTAATAGTATTTTGTAGTATTTAATGGTATTTACCCAATAAAATAATTTAATACCAAAAACTATTGATTTTATAGTATATTTATCTGAGCGTGGATTTTTGAAAAAAACCTTCTTAAATTCGATCATGTGATGATTCCTGTAACCATTATATTAAAGATTATCTAAATACTTTTCAGTTGATACCCGCTTGCATGGGAGGGATCCATAATAGGACAAAAATTTTGAATTTTTTTAGTTTATTCAAAATTTTATCAATTTCAAAGAGAATGATGTCAAAAATGGTCGTTTATTTAAAATGGAATATACACTCAGAAGAAAATGTCCCATTAAGTGCATAATGGTACGACTATTGATTTTATAGTAAGGAGTGCGTCATTAGAAATGTGTGCATCGAAAAATAAAAATATCTCAGTAACCACTTTGTCAATTTTCATAGTAATAGTAATTATAAAAAAAAAATACAAAAAAATAATTAATCAATGATAAAATTATTATCTTTTTCTGCAACTCCTATCATTAGGGCCTTCACAGTCTCTTCCTCGATCCTTTGGCTTGCAGCACACCATTGACGCCGAAAATTTACAACGTCCTTAGATACCCGTTTGGTGGTCTTCAATTCCCTTTTTACCAGAGCCCAATATCTCTCGATTGGCCGGAACTCTGGGCAATTCGGTGGGTTCGCTTCTCTAGGGACAAACACTATATTATTTTTCTGGTACCAATCCAAGACAGCTTTACTGTAGTGACACGAAGCAAGATCAGGCCAAAAAAAGGTAGACACTTCATGTTGTCTTAAAAATGGTAGAAGTCTCTTCTGTAAGCACTCCTTCAAATATATTTCCGTGTTAATTGTCCCAGTGATCACGAAAATTTTGCTTCGTTTGCCACAACTACAAATTGCTTGCCACACGAGAAATTTTCTTGGAAACTTTGCTCTTCTTTGGGTCTTAAATTTATCCGGGACATTTCCTCCAGCATCGGCAACATAAAATTCTTGGCCAGGAAGCTGAGAAAAGTCGGAAAGAACGTATGTTTCGTCATCCATAATGCAACATTCGTACTTTTTCACAAAATTGTTTTTAAGCTTTTTAGCACGCTTTTTTGCCTCAACATTTTTTGCTGCATTCCGATCTGGGTCTTTTTGAACTTTATATGTCTTCAGACCAGCTGCGAGTTTCGCTCTCCGTACAAAAGACTCAGAGCATCCAACTTTGAGAGCTACATTTCGTCCTGAGAGATTCGGGTTTTTCTTAAGCACAGTAACCACCGTCTTCGCTTTGTTTCGGCCACCAGAACCTTTCATTTTGCATGTTCCTGTCTTCCTATCATAGCTAAGGTCCGCCTTGAACTTTTGAAGTACTTTTGATACAGTGTTCCGGTGAGCATTTACAATTTTTGCAATCCTTTTATATGTAAAGTGAGGATTATTTAAGAAATTTTTTATAATTTCCTCACGCACTTTTTGTTCATCGCCCATTTTTTCGCTGAATAACAAACCAATTTTGCAAAAGTTACATACTACATATTCCGACATGTTTTTCAAACATAACTTGATTAAAAAATTTTGTTTTGAATTCCAATGAAAAAAGTTACAGTAGAAAAAGCGTGCACAAGTTTCTAAAGACGCACTCCTTACATGTATTTATCATTTTTTCATATTGATTCAAAAGTTTTCTAATGAATTTTTGATAGTATTTGAAAAATTCAGTACCATTAATTAATAATTAATGGTACTAATTATTAATTAACATTAATTTAATAATTTGAATATTATTGAATATAATGGTGTAAATACTATTATTTTAATGTTTATTCTCCTATAATAATAAATGTCTCAATATGTGGCATATAAAAACTTAGAAACGAATAGAAACATGTTGGTCTCGTTCATTTTTTGTAATAATTCATATTATTAAACGCGCGTCACTGGTAAGAACTCAATTCAATGTATTTAATATATATTCATTATATTTAACTTTTTTACTGTATTTATTTTATTGTATATTTTTATTGAATTATACATAGGGCTTTTATTATGGCAACGGACTCATCATTAAATACTGACTCAAGTATTACAATCAATTATAATTGATTGATTCAGAAGCAAACATTAAATCTGTTATAACTTTTAACCTTTTGCAAGGAGAAATGTTTTTTTTATATGTACGTGGTTTTTTTTAGATGTTAATTTCAATTTCGACATTTAAATAAAATAAATTATAAAATAAAGTAACTAAAACGCATTTTATACCTGAAAATTAATGATACGTTTCAATGATTTTGTCATTGAGAATATCATTTCCAAAACGTGCTATGTGAAACAATGATAGATTTAGTAAAACATAAATTACTCTTACTCAATGGTAGAATTAAAATGGAACAAAAGTGTTTTCCACTCCTAATATTTTTGTTATATTCACTTTTTTTAAAATAATCATTTTTGGGCTGTATATTTGTAAATAAAGGCATTTTATTTTTAAGTGAATAGCACGTTTTGAAACGTTCTCAATTGTTATTAAAATAGTATATTATAAAATTGATGGTACAACAACATTTTGTATTTATACTTTGAAAATTATTGAATTAATGGTATGCATCCTATTGACTAAGTTTAATAGTATAAATAAATGTTTTTCTATTGAAATAGCATTTATTTGCCATGTTTTTTTTCTGTGTGTACTAAAATTACCTTAAAAACAATTTATCAAAATTTTTTGGGATATAAATTCCCAAAAAAAATGCTCAAGATGCCCGAGACAACATTTTTGGCATTTTTCTGGAATATTTCCGGCAAACGCACAGATATATGAAATATTTTGGGAAGTGTATAGCAGGTTGTACATTTTTGTGGAATTATTATGGCAGATTCACGCCATATTTGGGGAACGGGCATAAAACAGACAGCTTTTGATACAAACTCCGCCTTTGTCTGTTTGAAATATGTCGAGGAAATGTTTCTGAACTGCCTCGACCCTGCCAAAAATTGTGTCTGGAGTGGTGTGGATCCAAATACCTTATATCCTTATTGAGTATGCACTTTTCTTTTTTTATAATTTAATTTTATTTTTTGTAAATTTCTTTTAAAAATTTATTCAGCATCATTCATGGGAAAAATCGTGCTAAAGTGGTTTAAATATCACCCATTCTTTATCATCAATTTTTCACATAAAGGGTTTTTCAATAAGAGCCGCTACAAAAGTTTTTTTAAATAAAACAAAAACGGTTTTGGATATCAATGAAATTCTTTATTCCTGTAAAAGTACGTTCGATGCCATTATGTATGGAACTCGATTTCTTTTGCATTGCCACCACGGGCACGCTTGCAGAAGTCCAGACGCTGAACCCAATTTTCGACGGTTTTCAAGCATAAATCAAGCATAATCGTTCGATATTCGTACGAAGTTCATCAATCGTCGCTGGCTTGTTGGCATAGACCATAGACTTGACGTAGCCCCACAGGAAATAGTCTAACGGCGTCAAATCGCACGACCGAGGCGGCCAATCGACTGGACCATTTCGTGAGATAACACGTTCTCCAAACTTGGTTTCCAATAAATTGATTGTGGCATTCGCTGTGTGGCTTGTGGCGCCGTCCTGTTGGAACCACATGTCCTCCAAGTCCATATCATCCAATTGGGGCTAAAAATATTCGGTTATTATTGAACGGTAGCGATTTCATTCACAGTAACGTGCCGGTCTTGATCATCACGGAAGAAGTACGGCTCAATGACGCCGCCGGCCCATAAACCGCACCAAACCGTATTTTTTCGGGACGCAATGATGACTGACTCATGGAGTACGTGTGGATTGCAGTCTGACCAATAACGCATATTTTGTTTATTGACGAAGCCATTCAGCCAGAAATGAGCCTCTTCGCTGAAGATGATTTTTCGAATTTTTACTACCGAATTTCGGTAGTAAATTTTAATAATTTCAACTCGTTGTTGGCTCGTATATCTTTCCATCATGAAATGGCAAACCTTACTGAAGAGAAATGTCAAAAGAGCGTCAAGAAATATGGCGTCGTTTGCTGTCCCTGTCGCTCTACCTTTGTAGCGTCCCTGTTGAAAAACCCCTTATTACTGTGGTGTTTTGTTTTTCATTAAAAAAAAAGTTATTTCTCTAAACTGTTTTAAAAATGTAGAATTTTTCCAATTCTTAAATTTATATGTTTCTTCTAATTCCCTTATCTATGACCTAAATAATCAAAAAATGCTATTGTAAAATCTTACAAATGGCCTTCCATTATATTTCGTGTAGTGTATCAAAATTTTAATTCGCTTCAATCCACTGTAGATATTTTTTGTCTTGCCACTAAAATCCTAAACATAGACACGCGCCAAAATTTATACCGCATCTTCTTCTCCGGCAGCTACGATTTTTTTTTGGTTTTTTTTTGTTTTAAACTGTTGTCAGAGCCCTGTTAACAATAACCAAACAACGATTGTATCTTCAAGTTGTATCTCTGTTTTGTTGATTTGTTTGCTGTGGGCTTAGCATGTAACCATTCATCTTCCGCGCAGTCGGTTGGTTTGTTTTGGCCCCCTTGACTTTGAACAATTAACTTAATTGAGTTTTACGCACCAAAGCGTGGTGCACCCCGAGCACTCTTGAACTCTATCGATTTTTTTTTTGAGTTTCTTAGTTTTTTCGTTTTCAAAAATGATGATGATAATGATGATCTTGTAAGTTAGTTGTTGAGTGACTATGATTTTTTTGGGTTTTCTTTTGACATTTCGATGCACATTTTTCTTTTGTGTTGGGGGCGCCAAAGTATTTACGGTGTGTTGCTGGATTTTGACCATTATTGTTGCCACTTATGTTGCGCTGTTTTGTCTTTGGACTGTTGCTGCTGTGATTTATTGTAATAATGTTGCCTCGGGTACACAACGGACTCTTTGTCTCGAACCATGTCGAAAAACAAACGTGATGTGGGTGCACGCATCCAATCGGTTGAGCTTTTTTTTTTTCTTTTTGGTTAACGAACCGTCTTAATTGGGTGTTTCTTAAAGTTCGTATTATTAATTATAGTTCGGTTCAAATATGCCGTATTGATAATATATAATTAGTAGTTAGGTTACCTTTTTATGATTTATTTTAAGTTAAACAAATTAAGATTTTAATAATTAATTTGGTTTACTCACTTATCACTGATAAATAACTGGATTTATAATTTATATTTTCCATGTGTTTATACTGGTATAAAATTAAGATTTGAACTTAAAAGTGACCCAATTTAAATATAACATCATTTCGGGCCATTGACTTTTTGGGGTTACGTCGTCTTACGATATTCGTAAGAAAAGGTTGGTCATTTATCTTTCGATAAACGGTCAATACATTTTTGTTTTGTTTTTTTTTTAAATATGTTCGTTTGACCCTCATCACTTTTTTTCTAGTTTCTTTATATATAGTTTGTTCTACACGGATAGAAAATGTTTGTAAGAATATGTTTGAATGTCATTAAAAAGTAATACGAAATTACCAAACTCATATTGATGACTTCAACATATTTATGATTTCATTATATTGATGAGTTCATCATATTGATGATTTCATCATATTGATGATTTCATCATATTGATGATTTCATCATATTGATGATTTCATCATATTGATGATTTCATCATATTGACGATTTCATCATATTGATGATTTCATCATATTGATGATTTCATTCATTGAACTAAATTCGTATTTTTTCAAATTCCAAACAAAAAATTGTCTCCATTTACTCATTTACGTATTTATAATTCTTATAAGATATAATATTTAAATTAATATGGTTGGATGAACAAAATTCATCAATATGATGTACACTTGTTCATTAATATGATGAAAGGAGTTTTCGCTTAGTTAACAATTAAAAATTATAAATCTTATAAAAATTATGAATACATAAATGTGTAAAAGGAGACAAATTTGTGTTTGAAATGTGATGTTAAAAAAAATATTGAAAATGAAAAAATACGATTTTAGTTCAATGAATAAAATTATAAAATAAACCGCAATATTACCGTTGGTTTATTGAGAAAACTGTAGTAGTTTTGGATTTGTTATCTGAAAACCAAATGTAGACACTATCCAAGGCTTTATATCTTTAGTACATATTAAATTTCTATCTCGTCCTTTTAATACCAATATTAATGATTTTCGAAGGATCAATCTACATAATCGACTAATTTCATATTAAAGAGTTGCAAATGTACCACATTGTCCATGGAAAAAATATTCAGCATAAAAAAACATAAAAAGTGGCCAAATATATCAAAGTCGTACGAGCTATAGTTTCTCTAATACTGAGAACTGCAAAGTATTTTTTCTATTTTATATGAAACTGCAAAATACTAAAGTTTTTCATAGCTTAAAATCGAATGATCCTTTATCGGTGCCAAGGATTTGATTTTGTTTTTAATATCCTGAATGTGTGAAAAATTCTATCATACTATAAAATTATGTTCTATTCGTCAGGATTTCGAGGTATTGACCCCCAAATATCTGGAAAATCTTTAATTTTCATAGTAAAATTTCTTGAAAAAGGTATTAGATATGAATTTCTTGGCTGAAAACCAAATGTAGGCATTCACCTAAGGATCTTTTCTGTAGTACATTTTAATTTTCTATCTCGTCCTTAAACCATCGATATTAAGGATTTTCAAAAAATCTCTGCAGTTAATTGTACAAATTTATATGAAATATTAAGCATATCAAAACATTAAAAATTGTCATAGAAGTCAAAGCCATGCGAGTTATGGTTTCTATTATATTAAGCACTGAATGTTCATTTTTAAAATTTTCATAAGTCAGTATAAGACGTGTATGGTCATATATCTCGTAAACCTGACGTGATAGGATATAAGTTTGTTTGGTGAAATTTCGTCAGGTTACTCAAGGTTTCTAAAAAAATTGTCAAATCCCCGTCACTAAATTTAGTGTCGTACTGTGTTATTAATATTATAAGATATACAATTATTTTTAGGGGAATTACTCTGGTATTTATTACGAAATAACTTTTAGACAAAAAAATCATAGTGATAATTTCTATACGAAACTTTTTGTGCCATTCGGAAAGTCCCGTTCGGAATTTTTCTGTGATTTATTATAAAAAAACTATAAACTTTAGGAACAAAGTGTAAATATACAAAGAAAGCACATTATTTCAACTGTGTTCTGAAATTATTCAAAAAAATTATTTGTACGCAAAATTTGCTTTTTAGAATTTCCATATGAACCTCGACATGCACTATTTAATTTATATCTATTGATCGATCTATCGATTAGAATTCTCTAATTTTTGCAAATAAAAATTCGGCAATTGAACTTTAAAACTTGATAGAAAATATGGAAAACTCAATTGAAATTATATTTTTAATCGACGGGGAAAACTCCAGGGTTTCAAAAAAATAGATTTTTATTTTTTAACTTTACCTAAGTTTATTTTTAAAATTGTTATTATAATTTGAATGCCTGGTCATAAAGCTTATATAAATCATTAAAATATGTTAATTGGTTTAAGAGATAAGAATAATTATCTAATATACACCCAGAAAAAAATACTATATAAATAATAGTTTTTTACTATTAAAAATAGTCAATAGGATAAATTATTATTTTAATCGGAAAATACCATTAAATACTAGAAAATACCATGACATTGCCATTGAGTTTGTATGAAAAGATTTATTTTGTGTATACTATTGAATTAATATTTATCCCATTGACCAATTTTAATGGTATTTGAGCGAATTTTTTTCTGGGTGTAGTACTTTGATGCTTCAATGCTGATAACTTGTTGGAGTTGAGAAATCAAAAAAACTAACTACACAATTATTTTTTTCTTTCTCGACCACTTTCAATTCACAAAATTTCATAAAAATCGGAGAACATCGTGCCAAGACTGATATTTCTAACGTGGAATGACCGATATATAAACTATTTTTTTATGGACTTTTGAAATGTTTATAAAAATTTATAACAAAAAAAATAGTACTTAAACATAAGGATTAATATGGTATAAGTTACTACTGTGTTTTCTATGATATATTTTGAATTCCATGCCGATCACATAATTTTGTTGTCATAATCCTGATTTTATTTATTTCTATTTCAACGTAAATGTTTTTAATTGAATAATATTTTTGCAGTTTTTATCAACTGGATTTTCTGCGTTTTTTTTTTGTTCTTTTATTAATATAATCCAATAAATTAAATGTTTTCACGTTCTTCTAATAGCATAAATAAGGCTTAAAAACTATAACGCAATATTTTTATTCTAACGATTTCATTATTTTTTATGACTATTTAAAATAAAAGCATTTTTTTTTTTTTTTAATAGTGTGCAATGATTTATGCTTTTTATTCTGTATTTCAAATCTATTTCTATTGACGTTTTTGCTTTAGTGCGCACAGTGAAATAAAACAGACCATTTAACTAAACA
Source organism: Dryomyza anilis (assembly GCA_951804985.1). NCBI lineage: Eukaryota > Metazoa > Arthropoda > Insecta > Diptera > Dryomyzidae > Dryomyza > Dryomyza anilis. The sequence goes on along the minus strand of OX638132.1, from coordinate 83,753,501 downwards.
TATTTTATTCTTTTTAAAATAATGAACTTTAAGAAATATTAGAAAAAATGTATACAGTCGATAAAATGTTTTACACACAAAAATAAATTTCACCAACTACCAGTATTCATCATATTGATGATTTCATTCATTAAACTAAAATCGTAAATTTTCAGTGTTTTTCATTTTTAATATTTTTTTATATCACCAAATTTCAGAAAAAAATTGGTCTCCAATTATACATTTACGTATTTATAATTCTTATAGGATTTATGATATTTAAATTAATATGGCTTGATGTACAAAATTCATCAATATGATGTTCACTTTTTCATTAATATGATGAAATGGAGGCTTCGAATAATTAGCAATTGTATATTATAAATCCTTTAAGAATTATAAATAAATAAATGTGTAAATGGAGACAAATTTGCGTTTGCTATTTGATTTAAAAAAATATATTGAAAATGAAAAACATTTAAAAAATACGTTTTTAATTCAATGAATGAATTCATCAATATGATGAATCCAGGTAGTTGGTGACATTTTTTCTGTGTATGTGTAATCTATATATATAAAACTAATTTTCCGTTTGTTTGTGCGCTATGCAAATGTACACCTGTGCACGTATTTTCTTAAAATTTGAAATATATATCCTACAGATCCAGGAGAAGGTTCCTACATAGTTTTAGTAGACCACGCCCATTTTTATTTTTGGTGTATAATTCAGATTCATAGCAAAACCACTGAATGTATTTTTCTGACAATTTGCATTACTATGCTATAAAGTCCATGTCAACTCTCATAGAACCCAAAAATTCAGTGCGCTATATCTCAGCCCTAATGATATCGATTTCAACTAAACTTTAAAATTAGATGTTACTCATCTTACTTAATGTCACCACTCCTAAACTCACCACACCTAAACTCACCACACCTAAACTCACCACACCTAAACTCACCACACCTAAACTCACCACACTAAAACTCACCACACTAAAACTCACCACACTAAATTAATCACTCCAAAACTCACCACACTAAAATTTCTACTCGAAAAACCCAACGGGGAAGAATTGTACGGGGAAGAATTCTACCGGGAAGAATTTTACGGGCAAAGGTCGTGCACGGGTCCAGCTAGTATATAAATAAAATTTCATTTTATGTTTCAAATGCTAAAGATTTGTTTGCATTGAATTGAGCTTTGTTAAAAATTGGTTTGTCTATCCGTATTTTGCGTAAACATTTTTATAATCGGTAGTTGAATTTTGTATACTATCGAAAACATAGAACCGACACATATAAACACAATACTATCGGATTGGTAATCTGTTTTTTTGGACTATAAACTCGTTTGTAATACGCAGAAAAAATTATTTATCGTTTTAGTAAATGCATTTGTTGATATTAATTCAAATAGGTGTAACCAGTTTGTAATATCTCGGGGAGATCTTCGAAAAGCTTAAAAAAAAGTTTGATATTTAGTTTCATCGCATCTAATGTTTAAAATTCCTCTTACATTAAAATTTAAGGACATGTTATAATATATAAACTTATATGACATCGATATCGCAATCTCAAACTTGGATTCACTACTCAACAAAACAAGAACAATATGTAGTAAATAGTTCAAACTAACGATGTAAAATATTAACTTTTTTTGTATCGGTTCTAATTTTTTAAATACGACCTACCAACACAGTTTTCATCAAAAACTAAAAATATAAAATGAATAATGTTTACTGTTTACCAGAATTTTTCTCAAAAATGCTACGTATGAGGAAAAAAACTGAGTATGTAATAAGAATAAGCATACTTTAAATATGAAGAAATATATATTCAGATTACGGGCATTAGTATTTTTATTAAAAATTGATTATATAAAAGAGTACCAAAATTATGTTCCCAGGGCATATTTTAAAAGTTAGATCAATTAGAACAAAGCCAGTAGTTTTAATAGTTAGTTTGGACTAAGCTCTGGATAAACATAAATCATTTTTTTTGCTTACCATTAAATCGTAAATAACAAAAAAATATATATATAAAAAATTCTAAAAAAAAACAACAACATTTTCTGAGTTTAGATCCAATTATCTTAAATACATATTAGAATATTGGCAATCATTAGTATATTAAAAATAGTCTGGACAATTAAAAGAAAAATTGCTTTTAAGTTTTTTTGTAAAACTAGTTTTCCACAGTACTATAATTTTTTTATTCTAAGTAGTGGCTGAGGATAGCTTAAAAATACGATTGCGATTTTCTCAAAAAATTTTAAGTTATAGAAAAAAAAACTGAGTATGCAGTCAAACTCAGCACCAACGAGTTATATAGAATTGATGTATGTATGGATGTCCATGGCAAAAATCGTGTTGGTTGTATTATTATTTTCTTCGGAATCGTTCCGATTTCAAAAACTTTCTCGTACCGTGAAATCTATGATTTCTGCATTTACTCGGATTGATCTCGTAACGATAATTTTGGAATACTTTTTTTTTTGTATTATTTTTAAAATCTCCATTTAAATCTCTTTAACGAATCTCCAAATAACGAATTCTAAAAAAAACTCGCGTTTTTTGTATTTTATTTTTGGGCTTTTTTCTTAACGTCTCATAGACATTTTCTGTTTTCTTAGTGAAGGATACTGTTGGTGTCTGTTTCAATGCTATCTTAACTATTTTTTGTTTTTTTATATTCAAATTCTTTTAACGAAACTACTGTGCGCTTTTCAATTATAATACCTGCCGCTGCGTGTTTTTTTTTTTCCCGATATATTTCTGTACATTTTTTCAGCGCTTATTGACTCTGTTGCTACTGTTTTTTCTGCTGTTGCTGCTGCTACTTTTGCTGTTAAAATTGCAATATTGTGGCCAGAAACATCATAAACAGCAGCAGAGCAGCCGCATTTTTGCGCATTTAGCTCTGCCGCACCGCGAACTCCTTTGTAGCAGCAACAACGCCAAACACTATGCAACGAAAAAAAATCCTATTTAATTTGCTTTTACGCCATAAGCGTGAAAATATCAAAAACAAGAAAATCATAAAAAGAAATCAAAGAGCAATGGATGGGTGTGGGTGGTTGGTTGGTTGGCGCTCGGTAGCGCGGTCATTTGAATTTTAACACTGAGGTCGAAAAAGTGCTGTGATTCAAAAAAAAAACAAAAAAAAAAACACGTCAAATAAAAGTAGCAACTGTTGCTGCTGTTTCTGTCGTCGTCAGAGCGGAGGCGGTCGGTCTTCGTTCGTGTTGGTCTTAACCACAAAGCTGCACAAATCACATTCAATTTACGGTGCCACTAAAAACTGAAACCTGGAACTGGAAAAAACTGTTTTTTTTTTTCATTTTACTTTTATTTTTTAGCCAATGTTGTTGCTAGTAAAATCTGTTGCTACTGCTGCTGTTGAAATCCGTGTTTGCAACTGAAATTTAATTGAAAAAATGACACCCACAAGTTTGTTTGTGTGCGTGTTTCTGTTGCTGCTATTGAGGATTTGTTGGTGTTGCTACTGCTGCTCATGTTGTTGCGTTTACAAAGGAGAAACTGCAAGGATTTGTCGCTGTTTGAGAGTTTTGTGCAATGCGCTTTTTAAATCTTTTGATACTATTGACAATAACAATTTGCATTGACCTATTTAAAAAAAAAAATAATAATTAGAAAACTAAAAATACCACTTCTCAACAAAACGAGAAAAATGGTTGCCATGGACATCACATACATCACTTCTATATAATTAGCAGTTGCTACCCTCTTCTTTTTTTTTTTTACTTAACATTTTTAAGAAAATTGTTATTGAAATTTTATGCGCTTTTCAGCTATGTTTTAGCATAAAAAATAATACTGTCCGCTACACAATTAGTTTTCCAAACAAATGTAAACGCAATCTTTCTTTCAATTGTCAAAACTAATTATAATATTCCAACAATGTCTAATATTCCGTTACGTTTTTATGATATTTGATATTTAAAGTTGAAAAATTTCCTACTTTTTTTTAGACTATTTTTGTACGATTTTTTTAATATTTTGGATCTAATAGAAAATAAGAAATTTAATTATGTTTATGCAGAGCAAAGTTCATACTAACGATCAAAATTACTAACTTTTTTCCATCGGTTCTGATTTTTAAAATATGCCCTATTAAGACAGTTTCCCTGAAAAACGGTTAAAATTTATAAAAGTTCAAAATGCTTGTATATTTTAAATATAAATTACTGAAAAATAGCAGTTTTTCCACGAATATTTCGGAGAACATTTTTTTTTTAATAGTAGTTATTTCATAGTATTTTATAATATTTAATGGGATTTAACTATTAAAATAATTATTTATCCTATTGACTAATTTTAATAGTAAAAAAACTAAAAATACTCAAAAAATACTGTAAGTATTTTTTTTTTGCATGAGTTTAAAAAGTGCCTAAGAAGGAACTAAGGACTGCGTCGAATAAAATTGTCCGCTACAAAAATGAAAAAATCTAGACATCTACTAATCGAATTTTTATAGAATAAAATATTTTATTTTGCAAATTATTTTTAGATTTAAAAATAAATATAAAAAACCAGAAATAAATATTTGTTAATAAAAAGTTTTAATTTTTCCGGAACCCCTTCCATTAATGTTGTAATGGTAGTGTCCGACACCCTCACAGCTGCTGAAGACCACTTTCTTTTAAAGTCTTGAAGGTCTTTGGCCACTTTTTTTGTTGTCTTCATCTCCCTTTTTACTAAAGCCCAGTATCTCTCAATCGGCCTGAGTTCTGGACAGTTTGGTGGATTGGCTTCTCTAGGCACCAAAATCACTGCATTTTCTTGGATCCACTCTAAGGCCGTTTTGCTGTAGTGACATGAAGCGAGGTCAGGCCAAAAAAATGTGGCCATTCATGTTTGCGTAAAAATGGAAGCAATCTCTTTTGCAAGCATTCCTTCACATATATTTCGCTATTAATTGTACCCGATGTCACGAATGAACTGCAAATTGCCTGCCAAATAAGGAATTTCTTTGGGAATTTTGTCATTTTTTTTGATTTGAATTTTTCAGCGACATTTCCTCGAGAATCGGCTGTATAAAATTCCTGCCCAGGTAGCTGAGAAAAGTCCGCTAAAACATAAGTTTCGTCGTCCATTATGCAGCAATCGAATTTTTTAAAAAAATCTTGGTTCAGCTTTTTAGCTCGTTGTTTTGCGGTTTCATTCTTGACGGCATTTCTATCCGGAACTTTTTGGACCTTGTACGTCTTCAGCCCAGCTTCTTTGTTAGTCCTGCGCACGAAAGATTCTGAGCAATCCGTCTTTCTCGCCAATTTCCTTCCGGATATGCTTGGATCTTTCTTTAAAATATTCACAACCTTCTTCGACTTTTCACGATCATGTGGGCCTTTTTTTTACCAGAACCTTTTTTCCGATCAATACTCAGGTCTTCCTTAAAGCGGTTGATAACGCGAGAAATGATCTTAGGGTTAGCCCCTACCTCCTTGGCAATTTTTTTAAAAGACCAACTAGGTTGTTTTTGAAAAATTTTAATTATATTTTCTCGCACTTCCACTTCGTTTGCCATTTTCGCGTTAAATAAATTTTGTATTGACTATAACTGACACAAATTATTTTCTGCCATTTAATTCAGAGCTACTATGATCAAATTTTTTTAATTTGAATCTTGCAATTGCACATTATGGAAAGATATGTAACGGACAATTGTATTCGACGCAGTCCTTAACATGACTATTTTCTTAAGAACAAAAACAAAAGTATTATTTCATTGCCAAACATTATTATAATAAGAGCCAAACATAATATTGTTTTCGTTCAAACATATTTATTTCAGAATGAATCATTTTCGGCGTTCTTGCAAACATATATATGTTTGAATGTGAAAAACATTTTATTTAAATTTAAACATATTTATGGTTACATTTAATTTTAATGTAAAAAAAAGTAAATTTAGTGCTAATATCTTCATTTTTCCCTTTTTTAAATTACATTTTTTTTCTTGTGTTATTTGATTAGTATAATTAATTAATTTGTTGTATTCAAATTTGAAGAATTTATGAGCATGTCGAAATTCAGTACATTTGTATTAAACAATTATTAAATGTTAAATAAAGAATTTATCAAAAATATATTCTTGAAATGTAGTGACAGCCGACACCAGCACCAAGTGTTACGCATTGCATTGCAATAATTGCGTCGCTTTCCTGCTCAAACAAACTTAATTGAAACGAAACAATGACGGCCGAAAGACCGACAACTCAGTTGCCAAAATTGGTTGAACGCAATGGCAGCACCTACCTCAGCAATGAAGCATGTCGGCGAATAAATTAATTTATACTCTAAAATATCCACAAATGCAAATAAAGCAGCAGCAGCAACACTCTGGTCCAAATGAGATTTTTAATGTGTGAGCAACATGGCATACTACACGACAAGAACAGCAACATAAATGTTCCCATGTGCAGCAGACAATTAAACGACGGACACACACGGAGACATCCAGGTAACGCAACGCAACCAAAATTTGCAAAGTGTTGCCAACTGTCACCATCGTCACCGTTCTTCGATGCGTTTAAATGGCTTGATTTAAGTTGATCCATTTTGGTTCGAAATGCATCATGCATTATTTTACTCTGCATTGCAATCACTCATCCATCCTTTCATTCATTCTTTCACTCATCCCACTCACTTCCAATTTATAAAGCACTCATGTTGCAACACTGACGCACAGTGGTCAACATGTTGCTACTGCTGTCATTCATTATTTTCCATTTAATTTGTTGTTTTATGCTTGATCATGTCAAAATATTTCACATTATTGACATTTGCACTCACAGTCAGTGCTGTTAATGTTTTGAATTTCATTTAATTCATTGCATTGCAAGTTATTTGTTTGATTTTCATTAGAATTTATTTGAAAATTTAGTAAAATTTGACAAATTTAAATAAAATATAAAAGATTTATTTTGTTTAGTAGTGATGTCTATGTTTGATTTACTGTTTTGAATTTGAATTGAGAAATATGCGAAATGTGATATGTTTATAACAATCATTAATATATTCCAGAAGTTATAGTTTAAATACATTATTTATTTTCACTCAGTTGAATAAATTAGAATTCAATGTTTTAGATTTTTTTTTTCTTTGTTCTTGCTCTTATTTTGTGATTATCAAAATTAAATATTTATAATTGAAATACATTTTTAAGTACATTAATTAAATAATAAAAAGAAACGATTTGAAATTGTTTACAATTTTTAAGAAATGTACTGAGCAATTTTATGACGATCTAAAATTCAGAATTTTGAATTAAAATGTATTGGTAAGGAAAATAAAAACATTTGTATTAAAAAAAAACACACATTTTCATTTAGTAAACGTCCATAAATATAAAGAGAATTGTCTACATTTCTCTTTAATATTTTATAGAGAATATTATAATAAAATTTATTAAAATTACATTAAAACTAGAAAATTACTACATATGTATTTATTTTTACTGCATTCTGTATTTATCAAGTAAAAAACGAATTGTAATAAATGCTTGTGAAAGTATGCATAACAAATATATTTTCCTGATGATTAATGAAGGTGGAAGTATTTTAAATATGTACACGGAGGGAAAAAATTTCTAAAATCCAGAAGGAATCAAGAAGTATACGGAGTGATATACAGCTAAACCGAAAAATTCTTAATTTCAAGAAATGGATTTTCTTAGTAGTAAAAAAAAAAAAAGAAACTAAGTAGAATTATTCTTGGATTCAGTTATTAATTTCTTGGGTATCAAAAAAAGTAACTAAGTAGAATTATTCTTGGATTCAGTTATTAATTTCTTAGGTATCAAAAATGTTGTTGTTGTTTTCGTCCCAAATTTTAATGAACACGTGTTCGTATAGTTAATTTTTTCGAACTTGCTTTATGTTTTGTTTTGCTTTGTCCGTCTGTCAGCGACATTTGTTTGTTCGTGTGTCTGTCTGTCGATATGTTGAAAGTAACTAAAAGCAATTATTTCGAAGCTAACATAAAATAAAAAAAAAATAGTCGAGTTAATTTATTGTTTATTTAGAACTTTATTACCTATATGTATTTTTGTATAGTAAATGACTTCTTTGAATAATTAATGTAATTGAATTGTTTATTTTATTTAATTTTTTTTATTATTATTATTATTTAATTTAATCTCTGTATATTATTCTGAAACCGTTTACTTACCTTGTACACTTTCTCCTCTTCTGTTGCCACTTCTGTTGGTTATGTATAAACCCTCCGCACGTTACCCATAAGCATTGTATAGTGTATTTAGATAACAATGGAATGAAATCAACTTGGTATTTATGCAAAATTGAACCCAAATTTATGTTTACGAACTGAAACCATACCAACATTCGTAGGAAAAATCGTTTATTCTGTTTATATCTTTAACATTCATACATACACGGATGCTTGCTTGTCTGGCTGTGCTTTGTTGTTCTATTCGTGAAAACACACACATGCAAACATATATCATGCCGTTTTTTTTGATACCTAAGAAGAAAAAAATTGCAATCCAGAAAAATTGTACTTAGTTACTTTTTTGATACCTTAATGTCTGAATATCTAGAAAAATTTGGCTTAGTTACTTTCAACAGACAGACAAGCAGACTAACAAACAGATGGCGACCTCGCAAAACAAAGCATACAGACAGGGCAATATCGATAAAACAACAACAATACATGAACACGTGTTCTTTTTGCGATGAATACAGCAACAACTTTGCGTTTTCTTTTTGGTTTTTAATAATCAATAAATTAACTTCTGAAAATCCAGTTGAATAAAGTTTGTTTACTTTTTTGACAACTAAGTAATTTGCTTTCTTGATATCCAGATGACAAATTCTTAAATTTTAGTAGTATTTTATTGATATTAGTCAAATTCTATTTTTCTTTCTAACCTAATTCTTCTCGAGTTTTAGAATTTTATTTCCCTCCGTGTATAAATATCTGTCAGCAACACGCCAAAACCGCCGAACCGATTTGACTGAAATGAAAAGAAGAGACATAACTTGAAAAATATGACAAACCTTGTCGAAAATGATCAAGAAAAAGTGCAAAAACCCTTTTTTTTATTTCAAATTTCACAATCATCACAAATACTATTAAAGTGACCCATTAACAATTCACATACATCACGAATTTGAAATTTTTGGTTTTAAGCATTATTAAGCTCAAATCACACTATTGAATAAACAGTCAGCTTTTGAATCAATTTTCGAAACAATTTAAATATCAATCGTGTGATTGTCTTATTTTCCATACAAAAATTGGACAATCACACGATTGATTTAAAATTATTTGAAAATTGATTCAAAAGTTGACTGTTTATTCAATCGTGTGATTCGAGCATTAGTCTTTGCAATTTACTATTTTAAACAAAAATAGCTTTAAAAGTTTTTTTAATAATAATTCTCTCTTATTTTTCAGGTAAGTCACAAAATTCACATTAACTATTATCATATTTCGGTAAGTCTGTCATCATTGATTTCCTATGTTAACATTAATTACTTAATTTCAATTACTATTTTACTTCGTGCCTACAATTACGTTTATTTTTTTTTTTTATGTATAAATTCCACAAACATTTTTCAAAACCATTACAATTCGCACAAACACTGGTTGTTTGTTTTACTCTTCTGAGTTAAATAGCGATTTCCTGTTTGTGTTCGTCGTAACAATAATAAAACCAATCGACAAAAATTCAAGTTGATTACTTTAAATACCTGACAATCACACCATCACAAGTGTTCATCGTACTATGGACAACATTCCATATTAATTTAATAACATTATTGCAGAATGCTAAATTGCATTAACATAGTTTTACTAAGCAGTATTATATTTGATGCAATAATAATTATGTTTCTATTTAAGGAGAAATATCAAAATGTTTCTGAATATTCGTATACAAACATAATGCTTTTCAGAGTTAATTGCAATAAGTATCAGTACAACCTTGTTTAGAAAGAATTTATCAGACACTTAGAATTATGTTTACATAAAGCCACGAACATATATATTATGCCTTCAAAATTATATTTGAAAGAGCTCCCAAAAATGTCTAAACAAGCAATATTGACTAAAAATTTTAATAGAAAAGTATTTGAGACTGTTAAATTACATTTTCTGGTTAAGCCATAAATTATAAACATTACATTTTATCATTAACGTTTATCTCAAAAAATGCCCAACCAAAAACATGTCGCTACGTCAAGATTGTTCGCTATTATTTCCCTTCTAATGTCAAATGTTTGACATTTCCACGATCTATGTGTTTAAACTGTGCAACAATGTTTGACTTTCAGAGATGTAAAACTTGCGATTAACTAATTCGCATGTCAATAATATACAAAAAATATATCTCTTGTTACTTACTACTCCTCTTACCACACAATAACTACCGAATAACTATTGAAAATTATTTAATAAATGCCGACAAGACACAAAAAAATAAATAAATAAAAACACATAATCACTTGAGCGCGCCAGGAGTGGCGAACACGTCGTTTTGGCTCATTATAAAACGTAAAATAATCGAAAATGACTAACAAAAAAAAATTAAAATCACAAAAAGAAAAGACCAATGATTGCAAGTGCACGAAATAAATTGCGTTGAATGAAAATATATAGTGGTTTTTATTGTTTGTAAATTGTTTATAACTGAACTTAAGACAAGTAAAGTGCATCGACTATTTAGTCGATGAAAGTATTAATAAAATGTGAAAGGATTCATTAAAATTACGCAGATAAAAAAAAACATGATTGTGGTACTCATATTTGAAGTGCAACATTAGTTATTGAGTTTATGATAGGAGACAAACAAAGTTTAAAAGTCGTTTAATGATTTTACATTATTATTATGCATTAAACATAATTATATTTATAATTCTTCAGTCATCATATAATTCGTAATTCATAAAATATACCACAAAACATACAAAATGGTATTAACTAAAAACGCATAGTTGCGCAACAAAGTGAAACATTCTGTGAGTAATGATTAAAGATATATAAACTTGTCGCAAGTATAAACACATTGTCTGCAAACATAGCATAATCTCTTAACACTTGTTTGTTTGTTTATTTCAGAATATTGCATGGGGAACAGCGTCCTTTTTCACCCTTCAATAATTACTAAATTCTGTAATGATTAAAATTATAAAAACTTGTCACAAGCATATTGTATCGCTAATTATATGTTTTAGAACATTGCAATAATTACTAAATTCTGTAATGATTAAAAATATAAAAACTTGTCACAAGCATATTGTATCGCTAAATAAATATATGTTTTAGAACAGCATGAGGATCTGCGTCCTCTTTCATCCTTCAATAATTACTACATTAATAATTAAATAATTGTTATTATCAAAATATATTTGGATCAATTCTATTTGGATTTATTCTAAGATAATTATAATTCATATAATAGTTGATAACAATTAAAGAACCATTTAAAAACAAATTTGATTGCAGTATACAATAATATCACGCTTCTAACTAAAAATGATTGTGGTGATTATATTTGCAGAGCAACATACATAATAAAGGTTATTGATTGTAGCCAATCATGGTGTAAACATCATATTATGATTCAACATTATTATTATGACTGCAGCATTATCATATAATAATCCCGACGATCACCTCATTATTATAATATTATGCCTCGATCAATATATGATTCGTAAATTTTTATTATATGATTCCCCCACATTATCATAATATGATAACTACATAATCAACGACAATAACATAAAACGCAATGATGCTTAAAAGACACAATTTGAAATGATTCAAGAAATCAAAAGTCTGAAAACATAGCATGATCTCTGAATATATGTTCTACAACATACTTTCCGGCTTGAATAGTAACTACATTGTTGTACTATATTATGTAATTTCTAATAATTTGTTGTTTCTTATAATCATGCGATGCTTGGATCAATATAATATTTAAGTATTTAAATCAACAAACACTAAAAATTATTGTGGTGATTATATTTGCAGAGCAACATACATAATAAAGGTTATTGATTGTAGCCAATCATGGTGACAACATCATATTATGATTCAACATTATTTTTATGACTGCATTATCATATACTAATCTCGACGATCACCTCATTATTATAATATTATGCCTCGATCAATATATGATTCGTAAATTTTTATTATATGATTCCACCACATTATCATAATATGATAACTACATAATCAACGACAATAACATAAAACGCAATGATGCTTAAAAGACACAATTTGAAATGATTCAAGAATGATCACGATCTCTGAATATATGTTCTACAACTTTTTATGAAACACAACATACTTTCCGGCTTGAACAGTAACTACATTGTTGTACTATATTATGTAATTTCTAATAATTTGTTGTTTCTTATAATCATACAATGCTTGGATCAATATAATATTTTAGTATTTAAATCAACAAACAAATATCTACTATAAAATGTTTATAAACATTTATTATTGTTGAAACTTGATTTAAAAGTACCATTTAAAGATTCAATTTGATTGTGACAACCATATGTAATGGTGAGGAACATACTATAGTAGTCATTATCATATCTTAACTATTTATTTTAACTGTGTGCTAATAAATACGTTTGAAAACGGTCTCTTTTAACAACAGCTGCCTTTCTTTTTCTAATAAAAAATCTCAAAAATGCTGTCATTTTTTGCGCATTATAACTGACAACAATTTCCAGTATAACTACAACAGAAATTTGATAACTGATAACTCAGAAATGAAAAAAAAAACTACAACAATATTGCGTGTCTGCAAATGCGGAATCACGTAAAATAAAACCCATGGGGGAAGCCGCACAAAAATTACAACAAAAAAAAAAGAAATAAAACTTTAAAATAGAAATATGTGTGCTTTTCATTCATAAATGCAAATTGAGTTGGCACCAGAAAGATTGTTGTGACTATAAAAATAGCTCTTTCATCGTTTGTCAAAAGAAAAAAAAATTGAAAAATATTTGTGATGATTGTGTGCAGAAGACTTGTTGTGCTGATTGACTGCGTTACTTTGGAAAACTTGGTTACTTGGCCAGCTGTTGTTGCCGCCACCGCCAACATCATCATTTCTTACATCATATCACAATGGATGGATGGCTGGTTAACTGTCCGTCTGTCTGTCTGTCGTCTGCCTACCAATGCATACGAACAATGTTGGCTATGTGAGAAACTGGGCTAAATTTTGAATTGATTTCAATTTTATTTGTATTTTTTTTTTCCAACGTTTTTGTTTGAAAATAAATTCGAGTTAAAGTAAAAAAAAAAAAACACATGCAATGTCGGTCGTCGTTGTCGATTGCTCCTATGCGGTTTCTTTGTGGCATGCAATGGAAATGCTTCGCTGCCGATTCGTAATCAATTAAACCACAAGATACTATGTGCTGCTCTGGTGCAATATCTGCTCTGACTTTAGGCTAGGCAGACTTTGGGAACAGAGGAGAACGAACCGTGCGTTTATTTGGCATAATGCGCTGATTTTATCAATGGACGTATTTTATATATATAAGGCGAAATATGGACAAAGAAAATATGTAAATTTTTTTAAATTTATTGCTGCAACAATCACAATTTACAAAAATATAGCTTGACACAAGTAATTTTTGCAATTGAAATGTTTAAAATATGTTTGTCACAATTATATATAAAGTAAATTCTTAAAGATTCTTCTAGTATTTTTCGACACAGAAATAAAATAGATATACTAAAAAGATATACAAAACTTTTATACATGAATTGTATAAAAGTTTTTCATAATTTTGATTTTTTTATTTCTAATATAACAACTATTACTCATAAAATAATTATGGTTTGTCACAATTTATTATTTAATATTTCAAATATGCTTGTTGCAATTATAATTCAAATAAATTGCATATTAATGTTGATAGATATCTCATGACTTTTACACACAAAAATAAAATTGTTGTACTGAACGTAAAACGAAATATGTTTTTGCAGCAAACTTATATTATTTTTCATAATTATAATTATTATAACTCATATCTATTATAAAATTACTTTAGTAAATTCATACGAAAATTGGGAATAACTGTGACAGTCATATTTGTGAACCTATATATTTATGTGTACAATTATAATTATGTTTGCTGTAACCAATTTTTTTCATTGTGTGTAACATTTAAGATTTCGTAATGATTAGTATTTTTTGGAAAGATCGAAACAGGCTCGGATGATCATTGACTGTGTTTAGGGCCGTTTTTGAAGATATTTGAAAAGCATTTTTTCTATTTAAAAGCAAAGTTCGCCAAAGTATACTCAATCATTTGAAGAATTTTTTTTTTAAGTTTCCAAATTGTTATCCCAGTTTTTGAATTATGAAATTAACCAAATAAAATGAGTACTTTTTTTATTATACAAGTATAAGATACCACATTAAAATTCTCATTTTTTGAGTTTATTGATTAATATTACAAAAACCAATTTATATTAAAAAAATTTAAGTGTCTTTTAAAAGATTTACGAAACCAAATATTTTTTTAAATTTCTTATTATATTTAACTTTTGTAGAGGGAAAAGGAAATCATTGGTAATTATATGGTACGTTATTAAGTAATGGTTAGGTGCTGTGGGAAAATTAAATCATTTAGCGTTTGCCCAGAATTCAATCATTTAGCGTTTGCCCAGAATTCAATCATTTAGCGTTTGCCCAGAATTCAATCATTTAGCGTTTGCCCAGAATTCAATAGAATTATTGATATATATATATATATATATATATATATATATATATATATATATATATATATATATATATATATATATATATATATATATATATATATATATATATATATATATATATATATATATTTGAGATTTCCCCAAAACCCTAAATTAATTTCTTTGGGATTTTCCATGCAAAACATGTTCATTAATACAGTTTTGTTATGGAAAAAGAATACAAACCAAAAATCTGGTTCTTGTCAGTACCGATAAACTAACATTAAGAAAATTGCTGTTCAACTAATAAAAATGCTCATCAAATACATTGAACATAGTCTTAGACAAATTCTAGAATATTTGAAATATTTGCGTTGGGCAGCACTGCTTCGGTGATATTCGTATGATTGTAGATTTTCATGTGTTACGCCAATAACAAAACTATGGTTGTCTGTACCATTATAAAGATGTTTTTATAATTGTGTCAAACGTGTAACAACATTGAACTAAATCACGGCGTTCGTCAATTAGATTACTTTCTTAGATCTCTCTTTACATTTAATAATTGAAGCATGCAAAGAAAAAATTAAACAAAAAAGTAGACAAAAGAACGAGTTTTTCGTTTGCTTTTTTTAAGTAAAAAAGAAAAATATAATATTTAATTTTAATATTTTTTATTTATTATTATTTTTGTATTCATTATTATATATACATTTTTTTGTATTTCTTTAAAGTTTATTTTTATTTTCATTATTTCTTATTCATTATTTTATAAAAAATGTCTAAAACAGAAGCTGAAGATTATATTACGGGCATTTGTTTGAATTTTACAGTTTGAATACAACAGTTTGAGAATTTTGCTCATAAAATCTTACAGTTTGATATTTTCCCCCAAAAGTATGCAACATTCTAAATGAATTTATTTTTTTTTTTCGATTCTCACAAAAATAAGTTTACGTTTAATATAAATTGAAAGTCAAAAATTGAAGTCAAACGAACTTTGGTACAGATTATTTTTTTTTGCCTTAAACATGAATTTTTGCGAGTAAAGTTGGAAAACGTTTGCAAAAGAAGTTCTTTTGCCGCAGACGAACTGTAAACGTTTTTTTTTGTTCTTTGCGTGCATTTATTTGGAACGATTTTAGATTCTAATTGATTGTCACATGTTTACAATCATGATAGCTGTGATTTTTTTTACATATTTTGTATCTCCGAATCAAAAGAACACAAACTAGCGGCGAGATAAACATCAATCAATCAAGAGTTTAACCTTTAACATCGTTATAATTAAGAAAAAAAGAGGTGATCCGAAACAATATCAAAAATCAATGACAAAGTAAAAATTTGTATATTTATTTTTGTAAATTTAAACTAAAGGAAAAAGTCATGTGTTTCAAAGTTGTGATTTATAACATTGGAAATGTAATTTAAATGTCTAAAACAAGAGTATTCATTTAGCTACAGATTATACTTTAAAACCAATTTCCTTGACTAGGTTATGTCAGTAATATACATTTCTTAAAAACTCTGCATCTTAAACTGAAATTGACATTTTTATTAAATTATATTTTCTTATGTTTTTGAGTCATAGAATGACTCTCTAAATTACACCTGTTTCAAAAAGATGTTCTATTCTGGGACTGTTTCCTGATTTTCTACTGGTTCCTGAAATATAGTTTCGTACTATTTCACAACTTGTAATATTTCCTACTGGGATCGTTCGATTAGTTTAGAAAGCTAAAATCGCTTTAAACCAGACATTAAAATTGCAATTTATTAATTCTTGCTACCACTTTGTACACAAATGACCATGGCAAATATCCATGAACGCACAAAATACTTTCAAAGTTGAGATACATTTTTAGTACTTTTTATGCCAATAAAATCCAATCCAATTTGCCAAATTTTAATTATTCTATTTAATGGAGCGCACGGAGTGATCTAAACGATTTCAAAAATGTTAACATTTGTGCACAGCTGCAGATAGAGCAGAGTAACAGCTGCCATTGCAGTTAAAGACAGCAACCACAGCAGCAAGAGCAACACAAACACATTGCCAAAATATTCATTAAACAGTATATTAAATACTTTTTCATAAAAATCGCTCATAATCCGCGTGCTACAACTTTCACCGTAACGACGGTTGCTCGAGGACTACTTTAACAACAACATCGGCAGCAACAAAAATCAGCAACATGACAGCGCATTGTTTATGTTGTTGTCGTCGCAAGTAGTGGCCGACAGCAAAGTGCAAACAGTAGTTGTTGCTGCTGCTGATGATGTTGTTGCCGCGGGATCTGGTTGATCTTGTTGCCTTCTATCGCCACCAGCAGATCAGTGCATCGTCGTGTCGCATCTCATCTGAATGCGATCGGACGACCAATCGTCTGTTGCAATAACAAGTGCACAACTGTGATGTTGCTGCTGCTGTAGTTGTTGCATGTTGCTGGATTTTTCGCACATTCACATTCATTTTGTCGTTGTTGCATATGCCGCCTGCCTCTTTAAGTGTTGCTGCAACATGATGAATAATTCGCTAATAACATCGAGTGTTTGTTTAACATTTTCAAATGTTTGTTGATGTTAATGTTGCTGGTTGCTTCTGCTGGTTGTTGACGGATCATTGCATCGCAAAATAACAAATTATGCAATTTTGTTTTGCTTTATCTATCATTTGGAGCATAAAGTGATAAATGACTGAGTTACATCATTTTTTGTTTAATTCGAAACTAATTTCGTGAAATTACAAATAACATACATTTTAGTTAAATATTTCTGTGAAATAGTTGGGAATACCATAATTGCATATTTTTGACGGAAATAATAAAAATATTGTTATTCAAAACAGGGTAATCAAAAATATTTGTTACTTGTTACAATGCAACTAATATAAAAATAGCATACAGTCAGAGGTGATCATATTTTCATTGTGACAATCGTATCGATGGAGGGAGAAACAAATATAAATCAGAAATATTCCTCTTTCTGGAATTTCTGACAATTCAAATTATTCATCCAAATTGACAAAATGATGCAACATAGCTGTGATTTTGGTAGTTTCATTAAAAATATTGCATGATTTGAAATCAATTTGACCAACACAGAAAAAAAAATAGTAAATAAAACAAAAAGGTTATATCAATACAATTAAATGCTTGCTGAAACTGTGCCGACTAAATTATTAATTGCATTAACACACATTTTCATATAAGCAATCGCATTTTCAGACAATAGCTGTTGCAGCAACGCGCTAGTGTTGTGTGTATTCGCTTACAGCGATGGTGTGTGTATTCGTTGAGGTGTGTATTCGCTTGCATCGTTGAGGTGTGTATTCTCTTACATCGTTGGTGTGTGTATACGCTTTATTGTGGTATGTATATTCGCTTAAAGCGGTGGTGTAGCGAATTGACTTTGAATTACAATTTTTAGTTGCAGTTTGGTAGCGCGCATATCATTCATATTTGATTCATGTCCACAGTAACACTTATAGAGCTTGATCACCCTCCATTAGTGTCATCAACATTTAAAATGATGGTAATGATTGTATATTTAATTATGCTACCAATTAATAGAAAAGTATATTTGTTATGCATTTTTACAATTAATTTAAATATACTTTATTAATAAACTAATAGAATTTTAATAAATAAGTCTATTTATAAAAGAAATTTTGACAATATCTTTGTCACGGAGAGAACATGATCTAATAGTTAAGCTGTATCCATTTTACGTACATATTTTATTTCAAATTAAATACATATTTAATTAGCATACTTATTAAATTTAAAATGTATTACAAATGTTATAATAAAATATGTATTCAGCCCAATTCTTTTCGAAAAAATAAATTGTATGAAGAAACTTCAAGACAATATCTTTATTTTTTTTTTTCAATTGTTTGGGAGAATTTATTTAGAATTGGGCTGAATGTTTTAAAAAATTTGAATTTTTTCTATTATAAATTTTAAATATTTTAAAAGCAAATCACATATTTATCCAATACACAAGAAAGAACTATTTAAAATTTCGTAAATCAATTTGATTCAACATTAAAAGTACATTAAAAAAAAAAAAAAAAAAAACGGGCTCAACCGGGATTTGAACCCGGGACCTCTCGCACCCAAAGCGAAAATCATACCCCTAGACCATTGAGCCTCATGTAGGGTTTACCTTAAAAAAAAATTAACTTAAAAATGCATCACCATTGTTTAGTTTTTTGTATTTATCTAATGAGAATTGTTTATAAAATTAGAAAATTCACAAAAATTTTAAAAATTATATGAAGAAGACGGACGATACAAAATCTTTGGTATTAAATTTAACTCTGCATATTTGTTTATAAAATTTGTTTTCTTTAATATTCAGGAAATTTTGAATATTTTACGAAAATATATTGATAGTTTTGTTTAAAATGTGAATAAATATTTAAATGTTTTTATTTAAATTGTCTTAATTAAGGCATAATGTAGAAGTCTCCAATTACGAAGTAAAACATTTCATTACTGCATGCAAAAAGAAGCACGTCTCATTACTACTGCATTTAAAATAATATAGAAAAGAAGTCACTCCTCATTACAAAGTAATATATAAATAGAACCGCCCGCTTATAAGCATTTAGTACACTAAAGCATGTAAACGATTTTTTTACTTTTTCTTTTATTCATAACTTAAACACTTAACATGGTTAAAAGAAAAATTATATCAGAAATGAAGAACAATACTCCATAGTTATATTGAATATTTCTGAATGAGATATGACGTATGTTCGTATTTTAGTCTTCAAGCCCACGTTCAGGCGTTGGACATTATTTCTTCAATTTTTTTTTGTTTTAATAATAATTCCCCCAACTAGTGCTTATTTTATTTCAGTTTTATAAAATTCAATATTTTTCGAAGACTTGATTTTATTTATGCCAAAAAAATTATATCTGGATCTAACTCAGTGCAGTTTGGAGGGTTACATCCTTTTGAAAAAATTGTATCATATTGTTCTAAACGGGTTTCAACAGTCCCTCTCTCGTTTATTTTAATGTTTAATCCATTTCTTCCTCCATTCCATTTGGAACTTTAAATGATCTCAATTTATTCATCTATTGGTTCTCTTGAGCACCGCAGGACCTTTTGGTGTGTAAGCCTGTTTTGTAGGTATTACAACGGTAAGAGTTCGAGGGAAATACATGGTCTGATTCCACCATGTCGTGTGTTCTCTCGTTCTACACGGGCAGCGAACCAAGCCCAGCCCTTCGTAATACACTCGGCTCTCAACAGAACCACGTATTATAGAGAGAATTCGTTCTTCAGTCACACTATACGTTTGTGGAACATTCTTGCGTCTGTTTTTCACGACATTTTTGATATTGGCAAGTTCAAAAGAAACATCCACCGGCACTACTCCATTTTTCTCCCTCCTTTTGACCTATCACCCTTTCTAACGATCAACACTGTGCATTGCATGTATAGGGGGCATCCGAGCGTTGGTTAATTTGTAAAAAATTATATATATTAAATTTTTTTTGACACATCACTTTTTGATTGTATCACTTTACTTTTACCAAAAAGCCAACATATTGTTATAATATATTTGATGCAGGTACATTTGATTTTACAGGGAAATATTGACTTTGAATTCTTAATACGCTCTTCCAAGTTTTTTAAACACGCAGAGAAAAACAAATATTTGCAGTAAACATATTACAATTGCATGCAATCATATATTTTATTACTATAATTGGCTTTTACATTTATTTATTTTCAAATTTTTTTCTCATGATTTCACGATTTTTGTAAATATATTAATTTTATATAAAATAATTATTTTTTGTAAGAAATGACAAAATAAACGGGCTCAACCGGGATTTGAACCCGGGACCTCTCGCACCCAAAGCGAAAATCATACCCCTAGACCATTGAGCCTCATGTAGGGAATGAAGTTAAAAACTTTTAATTTGAAACTGCCACAAGACATATAGAATAAGTTGTAACTTTTAAATGTCATAATGAGTAACTTATATAAAATATTTGAAATATATTTCTAAATAATTCTGCACTACTTTATGTTAATCTAAAGACAAATTTTTATTTATACAAAAACTGTAAACGTTGTTCTTTTATCACAAACTTTTAAAATGACTAAATTAGGCCACGCTTTCCATAATTTATGTTTATATGCGTCACAGTTTTTATAATTTTTGTATTATTTTACTTAAAAATGTTTTGACTATTTTGTCTCGTTTTTGTCTTCAAGTTTTACAAAAAGAATTCGCAATAAAACGCCTACATTTTCGATAATCTGAAACAATCTGTTTAGTTTTATAGTGGTTCCAAGGAAAAGTCTCCTCAAAGAATTTTCCGAAGTCACTTGGTCTAATTTAATGTGTTTAACATCATAATATTGATTTTAAACGGCTACACCGATAAAATAAAACTTTAAAATCACTTTAAACTCCGATGCAAAACACTTTATAATTAAAAATGTCAGTCGTATTTCAAAACTTTAAATTTCAAAGTGTTTACTTTAAATTCTAATAAAATAAATTTTACATTTTAATGTGAAACTTTAAATTTTAATGTTGAACTTTTACTTCTAAAGTATCACAGGCATACACAGGGAAAATAAAACTTTAAAATCACTTTAGCTCCAGTGCAAAACACTTTATTATTAAAAATGTGCATGTATAAAAGTCGGCCGTATTTCAAAACTTTAAATTTCAAAGTGTTCACTTTAAATGTTAAATAAATTTTATATTTTAATGTGACACTTTAAATTTTAAAGTTGAATTTTTACTTCTAAAGTATCACAGGCATACACAGGGAAAATAAAACATTAAAACCACTTTGAACTTTGAACCACTTTGAACTCCGCTGTAAAATAAAACACTTTATAATTAAAAATGTGCATGCATGAAAGTCAGCCGTATTTGAAAACTTTAAATTTTAAAGTGTTTACTTTAAATTTTATAGTTGAGCTTTTACTTCTAAAGTGTCACTTTTAATTCATTGTAAGAGTACAAAACATCAATTAAAATATATAAATTGTGTAAAAAATATATATCCAAATAACTTCCAAAAAAAACGGGCTCAACCGGGATTTGAACCCGGGACCTCTCGCACCCAAAGCGAAAATCATACCCCTAGACCATTGAGCCTCATGTAGGAACTGCTTTCAAAAATCTTTAAGTTGAAAATGGAACAGATCGAAAGAAATAATACTCTTTTTATTTTTTAATTATTAAAATTATAAATTAAAATAAATTAATTCAAATATATTTACACTATATTTAAATAACTCTATATAATACTTCATTTGGAAACAAAGAAAAAAAAAACAAATTAAATTCTGTAATTTTGTCTCTTATCTCAAAAAGAATGTCTAAAATTAGATTCATTTTTATATTTCATTATATGCTCTGCAACACGTTTTAATTTGGTTAACAATAGAGTCGTTGTTTTTTTTTATAGTTTTATCTGTATCTCTTGTACCTTTCAATGATGCATGTTGTCTTCGGTCATGTTGTCTTTCGATGGTCGGTCTGTCTATCTCAAAGTCTGTCTGATTTTTTGTTTGCTTATCTCAGTCATGTCCATCTGTCCAAATCGTATTTTGTCATCTCGTGGCTTGATTTTTTTCTATGCGGCAGTGCCCAATCAGTTCCTTTGACGGCGTTGGCTCGTCGACCAAAAATATAAAAATCACCTGTCATGTAAATAAATATTGTCTTCATTATCGCGCATCTTGCGGCAACAATTGCAGATAACAAATAAATGACAATAATTGCTGTAGTTGCTGACACGACTAGCAGCAACATTATTTGCCAAACAGCAACTGAAACTTGTGTAGCACGTTGCTTGCATTACAATTACACCATATTTATTGACTTTGTCAGCATTTTGCAATATCTGTATTTATTAAAAAAAAAATAATAAAAAAAAAAACAAAAAAATAACGGGCTCAACCGGGATTTGAACCCGGGACCTCTCGCACCCAAAGCGAGAATCATACCCCTAGACCATTGAGCCTCATGCAGTACATTGTCTCGAGTTCAGTTTTCACTTTTTTTATCTCTTACCGAAAATCACTTCTTTGTTTTGTGCATCTACTGCATACTCTTCTTATTTTCTTCTTCTTATTAATTTGTGCATTGTTTTCACCCAGATGCTGTGTTGGGCTTTTTTACGCTTTATTGGCCAAATTGCAGCAACAACACCAAACCAAAAACAGCGTCTAAAAATAGACAACAAACGCAACGCAACGTCACAATCTATCGTAAAGTTTGCGCCTAATTGTAGTCAATACTTTTTTTTACAAAGTACTCTAAAATTTAAACATTGAAATGTTTTTAAATGTTGATTGATTCTAGGAATAAATTCTTGCTGTAAATCGTACATAATGGGTCAAAAGTAAATTCGGTCCAGTGGTTCTGGAGAAATCGGATGATGAGTTGTGGTTTTCTTAAAACCTTCATAACTTCTAAACGGAGCGTCGTAGAGGGGTCAAAGTAGGTGCATTTTATAGTGATTTCAAGTTTTTTCTTAAAACCCTCATAACTTCTAAACGGAGCGTCGTAGAGGGGTCAAAGTAGGTGCATTTTATAGTGATTTCAAGTTTTTCTTAAACCCTCATAACTTCTAAACGGAGCGTCGTAGAGGGGTCAAAGTAGGTGCATTTTATAGTGATTTGAAGGTAGATTATTTCCTGCGAAATTCATTTAATTCGGTTCAGTGGTCCTGGAGAAATCGCCTGATGAGTAATGGTTTTCTTAAAACTTTCATAACTTCTAAACGGAGCGTCGTAGAGGGGTCAAAGTAAGTGCATTTTATAGTGATTTCAAGTTTTTCTTAAAACCCTCATAACTTCTAAACGGAGCGTCGTAGAGGGGTCAAAGTAGGTGCATTTTATAGTGATTTCAAGTTTTTCTTAAACCCTCATAACTTCTAAACGGAGCGTCGTAGAGGGGTCAAAGTAGGTGCATTTTATAGTGATTTGAAGGTAGATTATTTCCTGCGAAATTCATTTATTCCGGCCAGTGGTCCTGGAGAAAT
The DNA here is from genome assembly GCA_951804985.1 of Dryomyza anilis. Taxonomy (NCBI): domain Eukaryota; kingdom Metazoa; phylum Arthropoda; class Insecta; order Diptera; family Dryomyzidae; genus Dryomyza; species Dryomyza anilis. Next base: position 83,729,742 of record OX638132.1, on the reverse strand, counting down.
CGCCTGATGGTTTTCTTAAAACCTTCATAACTTCTAAACGGAGCGTCGTAGAGGGGTCAAAGTAGGTGCATTTTATAGTGATTTCAAAGTATATTATTTCCTGCGAAAGTCATTTAATTCGGCCCAGTTGTCCTGGAGAAATTGCCTGATGAGTAATGGTTTTCTTAAAACCTTCATAACTTCTAAACGGAGCGTCGTAGAGGGGTCAAAGTAGGTGCATTTTATAGTGATTTGAAGGTAGATTATTCATAACTTCTAAACGGAGCGTCGTAGAGGGGTCAAAGTAGGTGCATTTTAAGTGATTTCAAGTTTTTCTTAAAACCCTCATAACTTCTAAACGGAGCGTCGTAGAGGGGCCAAAGTAGTTGCATTTTATAGTGATTTGAAGGTACATTATTTCCTGCGAAATTCATTTAATTCGGTTTAGTGGTCCTGGAGAAATCGCCTGATGGTTTTCTTAAAACCTTCATAACTTCTAAACGGAGCGTCGTAGAGGGGTCAAAGTAGGTGCATTTTAAGTGATTTCAAGTTTTTCTTAAAACCCTCATAACTTCTAAACGGAGCGTCGTAGAGGGGTCAAAGTAGGTGCATTTTATAGTGATTTCAAAGTATATTATTTCCTGCGAAAGTCATTTAATTCGGCCCAGTTGTCCTGGAGAAATCGCCTGATGAGTAATGGTTTTCTTAAAACCTTCATAACTTATAAACGGAGCGTCGTAGAGGGGTCAAAGTAGGTGCATTTTATAGTGATTTCAAAGTATATTATTTCCTGCGAAATTCATTTAATTCGGCCCAGTGGTCCTGGGGAAATTGCCTGATGAGTAATGGTTTTCTTAAAACCTTCATAACTTCTAAACGGAGCGTCGTAGAGGGGTCAAAGTAGGTTCATTTTATAGTGATTTCAAGTTTTTCTTAAAACCGTCATAACTTCTAAACGGAGCGTCGTAGAGGGTTCAAAGTAGGAGCATTTTATAGTGATTTCAAGTTGGATTATTTCCTGCGAAATTCATTTAATTCGGCTCAGTGGTCCTGGGGAAATCGCCTGATGAGTAATGGTTTTCTTAAAACCTTCATAACTTCTAAACGGAGCGTCGTGGAGGGGTCAAAGTAGGTGCATTTTATAGTGATTTCAAGTTTTTCTTAAAACCGTCATAACTTCTAAACGGAGCGTCGTAGAGGGGTCAAAGTAGGTGCATTTTATAGTGATTTCAAGGTGGATTATTTCCTGCGAAATTCATTTAATTCGGTCCAGTGGTCCTGGGGAAATCGCCTGATGAGTAATGGTTTTCTTAAAACCTTCATAACTTCTAAACGGAGCGTCGTAGAGGGGTCAAAGTAGGTTCATTTTATAGTGATTTCAAGTTTTTCTTAAAAACGTCATAACTTCTAAACGGAGCGTCGTAGAGGGGTCAAAGTAGGAGCATTTTATAGTGATTTCAAGGTGGTCCTGGGGAAATCGCCTGATGAGTAATGGTTTTCTTAAAACCTTCATAACTTCTAAACGGAGCGTCGTAGAGGGGTCAAAGTAGGTTCATTTTATAGTGATTTCAAGTTTTTCTTAAAACCGTCATAACTTCTAAACGGAGCGTCGTATAGGGTTCAAAGTAGGAGCATTTTATAGTGATTTCAAGGTGGATTATTTCCTGCGAAATGCATTTAATTCGGCCCAGTGGTCCTGGGGAAATCGCCTGATGAGTAATGGTTTTCTTAAAACCTTCATAACTTCTAAACGGAGCTTCGTGGAGGGGTCAAAGTAGGTGCATTTTATAGTGATTTCAAGTTTTTCTTAAAACCTTCATAACTTCTAAACGGAGCGTCGTGGAGGGGTCAAAGTAGGTGCATTTTATAGTGATTTCAAGTTTTTCTTAAAACCGTCATAACTTCTAAACGGAGCGTCGTAGAGGGGTCAATTTTTGATTTCAAGTTTTTCTTAAAACCCTCATAACTTCTAAACGGAGCGTCGTAGAGGGGTCAAAGTAGGTGCATTTTATAGTGATTTGAAGGTAGATTATTTCCTGCGAAATTCATTTAATTCGGGCCAGTGGTCCTGGTGAAATCGCCTGATGAGTAATGGTTTTCTTAAAACCTTCATAACTTCTAAACGGAGCGTCGTAGAGGTGTAAAAGTAGGTGCATTTTATAGTGATTTCAAGTTTTTCTTAAAACCGTCATAACTTCTAAACGGAGCGTCGTAGAGGGGTCAAAGTAGGTGCATTTTATAGTGATTTCAAGGTGGATTATTTCCTGCGAAATTCATTTAATTCGGCCCAGTGGTCCTGGGGAAATCGCCTGATGAGTAATGGTTTTCTTAAAACCTTCATAACTTCTAAACGGAGCGTCGTGGAGGGGTCAAAGTAGGTGCATTTTATAGTGATTTCAAGTTTTTCTTAAAACCGTCATAACTTCTAAACGGAGCGTCGTAGAGGGGTCAATTTTTGATTTCAAGTTTTTTTTAAAACCCTCATAACTTCTAAACGGAGCGTCGTAGAGGGGTCAAAGTAGGTGCATTTTATAGTGATTTGAAGGTAGATTATTTCCTGCGAAATTCATTTAATTCGGGCCAGTGGTCCTGGAGAAATCGCCTGATGAGTAATGGTTTTCTTAAAACCTTCATAACTTCTAAACGGAGCGTCGTAGAGGGGTCAAAGTAGGTGAATTTTATAGTGATTTCAAGTTTTTCTTAAAACCCTCATAACTTCTAAACGGAGCGTCGTATAGGGGTCAAAGTAGGTGCATTTTATAATGATTTCAAGGTGAATTATTTCCTGCGAAATTCATTTAATTCGGCCCAGTGGTCCTGGAGAAATCGCCTGATGAGTAATGGTTTTCTTAAAACCTTTATAACTTCTAAACGGAGCGTCGTGGAGGGGTCAAAGTGATGAAATGGTTTTCTTAAAACCTTCATAACTTCTAAACGGAGCGTCGTAGAGGGGTCAAAGTAGGTGCATTTTATAGTGATTTCAAGTTTTTCTTAAAACCCTCATAACTTCTAAACGGAGCGTCTTAGAGGGGTCAAAGTAGGTGCATTTTATAGTGATTTGAAGGTAGATTATTTCCTGCGAAATTCATTTAATTCGGGCCAGTGGTCCTGGAGAAATCGCCTGATGAGTAATGGCTTTCTTAAAACCTTCATAACTTCTAAACGGAGCGTCGTAGAGGGGTCAAAGTAGGTGCATTTTATAGTGATTTCAAGGTGGATTATTTCCTGCGAAATTCATTTAATTCGGCCCAGTGGTCCTGGGGAAATCGCCTGATGAGTAATGGTTTTCTTAAAACCTTCATAACTTCTAAACGGAGCGTCGTGGAGGGGTCAAAGTAGGTGCATTTTATAGTGATTTCAAGTTTTTCTTAAAACCGTCATAACTTCTAAACGGAGCGTCGTAGAGGGGTCAAAGTAGGTGCATTTTATAGTGATTTCAAGGTGGATTATTTCCTGCGAAATTCATTTAATTCGGCCCAGTGGTCCTGGGGAAATCGCCTGATGAGTAATGGTTTTCTTAAAACCTTCATAACTTCTAAACGGAGCGTCGTGGAGGGGTCAAAGTAGGTGCATTTTATAGTGATTTCAAGTTTTTCTTAAAACCGTCATAACTTCTAAACGGAGCGTCGTAGAGGGGTCAATTTTTGATTTCAAGTTTTTTTTAAAACCCTCATAACTTCTAAACGGAGCGTCGTAGAGGGGTCAAAGTAGGTGCATTTTATAGTGATTTGAAGGTAGATTATTTCCTGCGAAATTCATTTAATTCGGGCCAGTGGTCCTGGAGAAATCGCCTGATGAGTAATGGTTTTCTTAAAACCTTCATAACTTCTAAACGGAGCGTCGTAGAGGGGTCAAAGTAGGTGAATTTTATAGTGATTTCAAGTTTTTCTTAAAACCCTCATAACTTCTAAACGGAGCGTCGTATAGGGGTCAAAGTAGGTGCATTTTATAATGATTTCAAGGTGAATTATTTCCTGCGAAATTCATTTAATTCGGCCCAGTGGTCCTGGAGAAATCGCCTGATGAGTAATGGTTTTCTTAAAACCTTCATAACTTCTAAACGGAGCGTCTTAGAGGGGTCAAAGTAGGTGCATTTTATAGTGATTTGAAGGTAGATTATTTCCTGCGAAATTCATTTAATTCGGGCCAGTGGTCCTGGAGAAATCGCCTGATGAGTAATGGCTTTCTTAAAACCTTCATAACTTCTAAACGGAGCGTCGTAGAGGGGTCAAAGTAGGTGCATTTTATAGTGATTTCAAGTTTTTCTTAAAACCGTCATAACTTCTAAACGGAGCGTCGTAGAGGGGTTAAAGTAGGTGCATTTTATAGTGATTTCAAGTTTTTCTTAAAACCGTCATAACTTCTAAACGGAGCGTCGTAGAGGGGTCAAAGTAGGTGCATTTTATAGTGATTTCAAGGTAGATTATTTCCTGCGAAATTCATTTAATTCGGTCCAGTGGTCCTGGACAAATCGCCTGATGAGTAATGGTTTTCTTAAAACCTTCATAACTTCTAAACGGAGCGTCGCAGAGGGGTCAAAGTAGTTTCATTTTATAGTGAATTCATTTAATTCGGCCCAGTGGGCCTGGAGAAATCGCCTGATGAGTAATGCTTTTCTTAAAACCTTCATAACTTCTAAACGGAGCGTCGTAGAGGGGTTAAAGTAGGTGCATTTTATAGGGATTTCAAGTTTTTCTTAAAACCGTCCTAACTTCTAAACGGAGCGTCGTAGAGGGGTCAATGTAGGTGCATTTTATAGTGATTTGAAGGTAGATTATTTCCTGCGAAATTCATTTAATTCGGGCCAGTGATCCTGGAGAAATCGTCTGATGAGTAATGGTTTTCTTAAAACCTTCATAACTTCTAAACGGAGCGTCGTAGAGGGCTCAAAGTAGGTGCATTTTATAGTGATTTTAAGTTTTTCTTAAAACCGTCATAACTTCTAAACGGAGCGTCGTAGAGGGGTCAAAGTAGGTGCATTTTATAGTGATTTCAAGGTAGATTATTTCCTGCGAAATTCATTTAATTCGGTCCAGTGGTCCTGGACAAATCGCCTGATGAGTAATGGTTTTCTTAAAACCATCATAACTTCTAAACGGAGCGTCGTAGAGGGGTCAAAGTAGTTTCATTTTATAGTGAATTCATTGAATTCGGCCCAGTGGGCCTGGAGAAATCGCCTGATGAGTAATGCTTTTCTTAAAACCTTCATAACTTCTAAACGGAGCGTCGTAGAAGGGTTAAAGTAGGTGCATTTTATAGTGATTTCAAGTTTTTCTTAAAACCGTCATAACTTCTAAACGGAGCGTCGTAGAGGGGTCAAAGTAGGTGCATTTTATAGTGATTTCAAGGTAGATTATTTCCTGCGAAATTCATTTAATTCGGTCCAGTGGTCCTGGACAAATCGCCTGATGAGTAATGGTTTTCTTAAAACCTTCATAACTTCTAAACGGAGCGTCGTAGAGGGGTCAAAGTAGTTTCATTTTATAGTGAATTCATTTAATTCGGCCCAGTGGGCCTGGAGAAATCGCCTGATGAGTAATGCTTTTCTTAAAACCTTCATAACTTCTAAACGGAGCGTCGTAGAGGGGTTAAAGTAGGTGCATTTTATAGGGATTTCAAGTTTTTCTTAAAACCGTCCTAACTTCTAAACGGAGCGTCGTAGAGGGGTCAAAATAGGTGCATTTTATAGTGATTTCAAGGTGGATTATTTCCTGCGAAATTCATTTAATTCGGCCCAGTAGTCCTGGAGAAATCGCCTGATGAGTAATGGTTTTCTTAAAACCGTCCTAACTTCTAAACGGAGCGTCGTAGAGGGGTCAAAGTAGGTGCATTTTATAGTGATTTCAAGGTAGATTATTTCCTGCGAAATTCATTTAATTCGGTCCAGTGGTCCTGGACAAATCGCCTGATGAGTAATGGTTTTCTTAAAACCTTCATAACTTCTAAACGGAGCGTCGTAGAGGGGTCAAAGTAGTTTCATTTTATAGTGAATTCATTTAATTCGGCCCAGTGGGCCTGGAGAAATCGCCTGATGAGTAATGCTTTTCTTAAAACCTTCATAACTTCTAAACGGAGCGTAGTAGAGGGGTCAAAGTAGGTGCATTTTATTGTGATTTGAAGGTAGATTATTTCCTGCGAAATTCATTTAATTCGGGCCAGTGGTCCTGGAGAAATCACCTGATGAGTCATGGTAGTGATTTCAAGTTTTTCTTAAAACCGTTATAACTTCTAAACGGAGCGTCGTAGAGGGGTCAAAGTGATGAAATGGTTTTCTTAAAACCTTCATAACTTCTAAACGGAGCGTCGTAGAGGGGTCAAAGTAGGTGCATTTTATAGTGATTTGAAGGTAGATTATTTCCTGCGAAATTCATTTAATTCGGGCCAGTGGTCCTGGTGAAATCGGCTGATGAGTAATGGTTTTCTTAAAACCTTCATAACTTCTAAACGGAGCGTCGTAGAGGGGTCAAAGTAGGTGCATTTTATAGTGATTTCAAGTTTTTCTTAAAACCGTCATAACTTCTAAACGGAGCGTCGTAGAGGGGTCAAAGTAGGTGCATTTTATAGTGATTTGAAGGTAGATTATTTCCTGCGAAATTCATTTAATTCGGGCCAGTGGTCCTGGAGAAATCGTCTGATGAGTAATGGTTTTCTTAAAACCTTCATAACTTCTAAACGGAGCGTCGTAGAGGGGTCAAAGTAGGTGCATTTTATAGTGATTTGAAGGTAGATTATTTCCTGCGAAATTCATTTAATTCGGGCCAGTGGTCCTGGAGAAATCGCCTGATGAGTAATGGCTTTCTTAAAACCTTCATAACTTCTAAACGGAGCGTCGTAGAGTGGTCAAAGTAGGTGCATTTTATAGTGATTTCAAGTTTTTCTTAAAACCGTCATAACTTCTAAACGGAGCGTCGTAGAGGGGTCAAAGTAGGTGTATTTTATAGTGATTTCAAGGTGGATTATTTCCTGCGAAATTCATTTAATTCGGCCCAGTAGTCCTGGAGAAATCGCCTGATGAGTAATAGTTTTCTTAAAACCTTCATAACTTCTAAACGGAGCGTCGTAGAGGGGTTAAAGTAGGTGCATTTTATAGTGATTTCAAGTTTTTCTTAAAACCGTCATAACTTCTAAACGGAGCGTCGTAGAGGGGTCAAAGTAGGTGCATTTTATAGTGATTTGAAGGTAGATTATTTCCTGCGAAATTCATTTAATTCGGGCCAGTGGTCCTGGAGAAATCGCCTGATGAGTAATGGCTTTCTTAAAACCTTCATAACTTCTAAACGGAGCGTCGTAGAGGGGTCAAAGTAGGTGCATTTTATAGTGATTTCAAGTTTTTCTTAAAACCGTCATAACTTCTAAACGGAGCGTCGTAGAGGGGTTAAAGTAGGTGCATTTTATAGTGATTTCAAGTTTTTCTTAAAACCGTCATAACTTCTAAACGGAGCGTCGTAGAGGGGTCAAAGTAGGTGCATTTTATAGTGATTTCAAGGTAGATTATTTCCTGCGAAATTCATTTAATTCGGTCCAGTGGTCCTGGACAAATCGCCTGATGAGTAATGGTTTTCTTAAAACCTTCATAACTTCTAAACGGAGCGTCGTAGAGGGGTCAAAGTAGTTTCATTTTATAGTGAATTCATTGAATTCGGCCCAGTGGGCCTGGAGAAATCGCCTGATGAGTAATGCTTTTCTTAAAACCTTCATAACTTCTAAACGGAGCGTCGTAGAAGGGTTAAAGTAGGTGCATTTTATAGTGATTTCAAGTTTTTCTTAAAACCGTCATAACTTCTAAACGGAGCGTCGTAGAGGGGTCAAAGTAGGTGCATTTTATAGTGATTTCAAGGTAGATTATTTCCTGCGAAATTCATTTAATTCGGTCCAGTGGTCCTGGACAAATCGCCTGATGAGTAATGGTTTTCTTAAAACCTTCATAACTTCTAAACGGAGCGTCGTAGAGGGGTCAAAGTAGTTTCATTTTATAGTGAATTCATTTAATTCGGCCCAGTGGGCCTGGAGAAATCGCCTGATGAGTAATGCTTTTCTTAAAACCTTCATAACTTCTAAACGGAGCGTCGTAGAGGGGTTAAAGTAGGTGCATTTTATAGGGATTTCAAGTTTTTCTTAAAACCGTCCTAACTTCTAAACGGAGCGTCGTAGAGGGGTCAAAATAGGTGCATTTTATAGTGATTTCAAGGTGGATTATTTCCTGCGAAATTCATTTAATTCGGCCCAGTAGTCCTGGAGAAATCGCCTGATGAGTAATGGTTTTCTTAAAACCGTCCTAACTTCTAAACGGAGCGTCGTAGAGGGGTCAAAGTAGGTGCATTTTATAGTGATTTCAAGGTAGATTATTTCCTGCGAAATTCATTTAATTCGGTCCAGTGGTCCTGGACAAATCGCCTGATGAGTAATGGTTTTCTTAAAACCTTCATAACTTCTAAACGGAGCGTCGTAGAGGGGTCAAAGTAGTTTCATTTTATAGTGAATTCATTTAATTCGGGCCAGTGGTCCTGGAGAAATCGCCTGATGAGTAATGGTTTTCTTAAAACCTTCATAACTTCTAAACGGAGCGTCGTGGAGGGGTCAAAGTAGGTGCATTTTATAGTGATTTCAAGTTTTTCTTAAAACCGTCATAACTTCTAAACGGAGCGTCGTAGAGGGGTCAATTTTTGATTTCAAGTTTTTTTTAAAACCCTCATAACTTCTAAACGGAGCGTCGTAGAGGGGTCAAAGTAGGTGCATTTTATAGTGATTTGAAGGTAGATTATTTCCTGCGAAATTCATTTAATTCGGGCCAGTGGTCCTGGAGAAATCGCCTGATGAGTAATGGTTTTCTTAAAACCTTCATAACTTCTAAACGGAGCGTCGTAGAGGGGTCAAAGTAGGTGAATTTTATAGTGATTTCAAGTTTTTCTTAAAACCCTCATAACTTCTAAACGGAGCGTCGTATAGGGGTCAAAGTAGGTGCATTTTATAATGATTTCAAGGTGAATTATTTCCTGCGAAATTCATTTAATTCGGCCCAGTGGTCCTGGAGAAATCGCCTGATGAGTAATGGTTTTCTTAAAACCTTCATAACTTCTAAACGGAGCGTCTTAGAGGGGTCAAAGTAGGTGCATTTTATAGTGATTTGAAGGTAGATTATTTCCTGCGAAATTCATTTAATTCGGGCCAGTGGTCCTGGAGAAATCGCCTGATGAGTAATGGCTTTCTTAAAACCTTCATAACTTCTAAACGGAGCGTCGTAGAGGGGTCAAAGTAGGTGCATTTTATAGTGATTTCAAGTTTTTCTTAAAACCGTCATAACTTCTAAACGGAGCGTCGTAGAGGGGTTAAAGTAGGTGCATTTTATAGTGATTTCAAGTTTTTCTTAAAACCGTCATAACTTCTAAACGGAGCGTCGTAGAGGGGTCAAAGTAGGTGCATTTTATAGTGATTTCAAGGTAGATTATTTCCTGCGAAATTCATTTAATTCGGTCCAGTGGTCCTGGACAAATCGCCTGATGAGTAATGGTTTTCTTAAAACCTTCATAACTTCTAAACGGAGCGTCGCAGAGGGGTCAAAGTAGTTTCATTTTATAGTGAATTCATTTAATTCGGCCCAGTGGGCCTGGAGAAATCGCCTGATGAGTAATGCTTTTCTTAAAACCTTCATAACTTCTAAACGGAGCGTCGTAGAGGGGTTAAAGTAGGTGCATTTTATAGGGATTTCAAGTTTTTCTTAAAACCGTCCTAACTTCTAAACGGAGCGTCGTAGAGGGGTCAATGTAGGTGCATTTTATAGTGATTTGAAGGTAGATTATTTCCTGCGAAATTCATTTAATTCGGGCCAGTGATCCTGGAGAAATCGTCTGATGAGTAATGGTTTTCTTAAAACCTTCATAACTTCTAAACGGAGCGTCGTAGAGGGCTCAAAGTAGGTGCATTTTATAGTGATTTTAAGTTTTTCTTAAAACCGTCATAACTTCTAAACGGAGCGTCGTAGAGGGGTCAAAGTAGGTGCATTTTATAGTGATTTCAAGGTAGATTATTTCCTGCGAAATTCATTTAATTCGGTCCAGTGGTCCTGGACAAATCGCCTGATGAGTAATGGTTTTCTTAAAACCTTCATAACTTCTAAACGGAGCGTCGTAGAGGGGTCAAAGTAGTTTCATTTTATAGTGAATTCATTGAATTCGGCCCAGTGGGCCTGGAGAAATCGCCTGATGAGTAATGCTTTTCTTAAAACCTTCATAACTTCTAAACGGAGCGTCGTAGAAGGGTTAAAGTAGGTGCATTTTATAGTGATTTCAAGTTTTTCTTAAAACCGTCATAACTTCTAAACGGAGCGTCGTAGAGGGGTCAAAGTAGGTGCATTTTATAGTGATTTCAAGGTAGATTATTTCCTGCGAAATTCATTTAATTCGGTCCAGTGGTCCTGGACAAATCGCCTGATGAGTAATGGTTTTCTTAAAACCTTCATAACTTCTAAACGGAGCGTCGTAGAGGGGTCAAAGTAGTTTCATTTTATAGTGAATTCATTTAATTCGGCCCAGTGGGCCTGGAGAAATCGCCTGATGAGTAATGCTTTTCTTAAAACCTTCATAACTTCTAAACGGAGCGTCGTAGAGGGGTTAAAGTAGGTGCATTTTATAGGGATTTCAAGTTTTTCTTAAAACCGTCCTAACTTCTAAACGGAGCGTCGTAGAGGGGTCAAAATAGGTGCATTTTATAGTGATTTCAAGGTGGATTATTTCCTGCGAAATTCATTTAATTCGGCCCAGTAGTCCTGGAGAAATCGCCTGATGAGTAATGGTTTTCTTAAAACCGTCCTAACTTCTAAACGGAGCGTCGTAGAGGGGTCAAAGTAGGTGCATTTTATAGTGATTTCAAGGTAGATTATTTCCTGCGAAATTCATTTAATTCGGTCCAGTGGTCCTGGACAAATCGCCTGATGAGTAATGGTTTTCTTAAAACCTTCATAACTTCTAAACGGAGCGTCGTAGAGGGGTCAAAGTAGTTTCATTTTATAGTGAATTCATTTAATTCGGCCCAGTGGGCCTGGAGAAATCGCCTGATGAGTAATGCTTTTCTTAAAACCTTCATAACTTCTAAACGGAGCGTAGTAGAGGGGTCAAAGTAGGTGCATTTTATTGTGATTTGAAGGTAGATTATTTCCTGCGAAATTCATTTAATTCGGGCCAGTGGTCCTGGAGAAATCACCTGATGAGTCATGGTAGTGATTTCAAGTTTTTCTTAAAACCGTTATAACTTCTAAACGGAGCGTCGTAGAGGGGTCAAAGTGATGAAATGGTTTTCTTAAAACCTTCATAACTTCTAAACGGAGCGTCGTAGAGGGGTCAAAGTAGGTGCATTTTATAGTGATTTGAAGGTAGATTATTTCCTGCGAAATTCATTTAATTCGGGCCAGTGGTCCTGGTGAAATCGGCTGATGAGTAATGGTTTTCTTAAAACCTTCATAACTTCTAAACGGAGCGTCGTAGAGGGGTCAAAGTAGGTGCATTTTATAGTGATTTCAAGTTTTTCTTAAAACCGTCATAACTTCTAAACGGAGCGTCGTAGAGGGGTCAAAGTAGGTGCATTTTATAGTGATTTGAAGGTAGATTATTTCCTGCGAAATTCATTTAATTCGGGCCAGTGGTCCTGGAGAAATCGTCTGATGAGTAATGGTTTTCTTAAAACCTTCATAACTTCTAAACGGAGCGTCGTAGAGGGGTCAAAGTAGGTGCATTTTATAGTGATTTGAAGGTAGATTATTTCCTGCGAAATTCATTTAATTCGGGCCAGTGGTCCTGGAGAAATCGCCTGATGAGTAATGGCTTTCTTAAAACCTTCATAACTTCTAAACGGAGCGTCGTAGAGTGGTCAAAGTAGGTGCATTTTATAGTGATTTCAAGTTTTTCTTAAAACCGTCATAACTTCTAAACGGAGCGTCGTAGAGGGGTCAAAGTAGGTGTATTTTATAGTGATTTCAAGGTGGATTATTTCCTGCGAAATTCATTTAATTCGGCCCAGTAGTCCTGGAGAAATCGCCTGATGAGTAATAGTTTTCTTAAAACCTTCATAACTTCTAAACGGAGCGTCGTAGAGGGGTTAAAGTAGGTGCATTTTATAGTGATTTCAAGTTTTTCTTAAAACCGTCATAACTTCTAAACGGAGCGTCGTAGAGGGGTCAAAGTAGGTGCATTTTATAGTGATTTGAAGGTAGATTATTTCCTGCGAAATTCATTTAATTCGGGCCAGTGGTCCTGGAGAAATCGTCTGATGAGTAATGGTTTTCTTAAAACCTTCATAACTTCTAAACGGAGCGTCGTAGAGGGCTCAAAGTAGGTGCATTTTATAGTGATTTTAAGTTTTTCTTAAAACCGTCATAACTTCTAAACGGAGCGTCGTAGAGGGGTCAAAGTAGGTGCATTTTATAGTGATTTCAAGGTAGATTATTTCCTGCGAAATTCATTTAATTCGGTCCAGTGGTCCTGGACAAATCGCCTGATGAGTAATGGTTTTCTTAAAACCTTCATAACTTCTAAACGGAGCGTCGTAGAGGGGTCAAAGTAGTTTCATTTTATAGTGAATTCATTTAATTCGGCCCAGTGGGCCTGGAGAAATCGCCTGATGAGTAATGCTTTTCTTAAAACCTTCATAACTTCTAAACGGAGCGTCGTAGAGGGGTTAAAGTAGGTGCATTTTATAGGGATTTCAAGTTTTTCTTAAAACCGTCCTAACTTCTAAACGGAGCGTCGTAGAGGGGTCAAAGTAGGTGCATTTTATAGTGATTTCAAGGTGGATTATTTCCTGCGAAATTCATTTAATTCGGCCCAGTAGTCCTGGAGAAATCGCCTGATGAGTAATGGTTTTCTTAAAACCTTCATAACTTCTAAACGGAGCATCGTAGAGGGCTCAAAGTAGGTGCATTTTATAGTGATTTCAAGGTAGATTATTACCTGCGAAATTCATTTAATTCGGCCCAGTAGTCCTGGAGAAATCGCCTGATGAGTAATGGTTTTCTTAAAACCTTCATAACTTCTAAACGGAGCGTCGTAGAGGGCTCAAAGTAGGTGCATTTTATAGTGATTTCAAGGTAGATTATTTCCTGCGAAATTCATTTAATTCGGTTCAGTGGTCCTGGACAAATCGCCTGATGAGTAATGGTTTTCTTAAAACCTTCATAACTTCTGAACGGAGCGTAGTAGAGGGGTCAAAGTAGGTGCATTTTATTGTGATTTGAAGGTAGATTATTTCCTGCGAAATTCATTTAATTCGGGCCAGTGGTCCTGGAGAAATCACCTGATGAGTCATGGTAGTGATTTCAAGTTTTTCTTAAAACCGTTATAACTTCTAAACGGAGCGTCGTAGAGGGGTCAAAGTGATGAAATGGTTTTCTTAAAACCTTCATAACTTCTAAACGGAGCGTCGTAGAGGGGTCAAAGTAGGTGCATTTTATAGTGATTTGAAGGTAGATTATTTCCTGCGAAATTCATTTAATTCGGGCCAGTGGTCCTGGTGAAATCGGCTGATGAGTAATGGTTTTCTTAAAACCTTCATAACTTCTAAACGGAGCGTCGTAGAGGGGTCAAAGTAGGTGCATTTTATAGTGATTTCAAGTTTTTCTTAAAACCGTCATAACTTCTAAACGGAGCGTCGTAGAGGGGTCAAAGTAGGTGCATTTTATAGTGATTTCAAGGTGGATTATTTCCTGCGAAATTCATTGAATTCGGCCCAGTGGTCCTGGGGAAATCGCCTGATGAGTAATGGTTTTCTTAAAACCTTCATAACTTCTAAACGGAGCGTCGTGGAGGGGTCAAAGTAGGTGCATTTTATAGTGATTTCAAGTTTTTCTTAAAACCGTCATAACTTCTAAACGGAGCGTCGTAGAGGGGTCAAAGTAGGTGCATTTTAAAGTGATTTCAAGGTGGATTATTTCCTGCGAAATTCATTTAATTCGGCCCAGTGGTCCTGGGGAAATCGCCTGATGAGTAATGGTTTTCTTAAAACCTTCATAACTTCTAAACGGAGCGTCGTGGAGGGGTCAAAGTAGGTGCATTTTATAGTGATTTCAAGTTTTTCTTAAAACCGTCATAACTTCTAAACGGAGCGTCGTAGAGGGGTCAATTTTTGATTTCAAGTTTTTCTTAAAACCCTCATAACTTCTAAACGGAGCGTCGTAGAGGGGTCAAAGTAGGTGCATTTTATAGTGATTTGAAGGTAGATTATTTCCTGCGAAATTCATTTAATTCGGGCCAGTGGTCCTGGAGCAATCGCCTGATGAGTTATGGTTTTCTTAAAACCTTCATAACTTCTAAACGGAGCGTCGTAGAGGGGTCAAAGTAGGTACATTTTATAGTGATTTGAAGGTGGATTATTTCCTGCGAAATTCATTTATTCGGCCCAGTGGGCCTGGTTTCATGTTATAGTGATTTCAAGTTTGTCCTAAAACCCTCATAACTTCTAAACGGAGCGTCGTAGAGGGGTCAAAGTAGGTGCATTTTATAGTGATTTCAAGGTAGATTATTTCCTGCGAAATTCATTTAATTCGGGCCAGTGGTCCTGGAGAAATCGCCTGATGAGTAATGGTTTTCTTAAAACCTTCATAACTTCTAAACGGAGCGTCGTAGAGGGGTCAAAGTAGGTTCATTTTATAGTGATTTCAAGTTTTTCTTAAAACCCTCATAACTTCTAAACGGAGCGTCGTAGAGGGGTCAAAGTAGGTTCATTTTATAGTGATTTCAAGTTTTTCTTAAAACCTTCATAACTTCTAAACGGAGCGTCGTAGAGGGGTCAAAGTAGGTGCATTTTATAGTGATTTGAAGGTAGATTATTTCCTGCGAAATTCATTTAATTCGGGCCAGTGGTCCTGGATAAATCGCCTGATGAGTAATGGCCTTCTTAAAACCTTCATAACTTCTAAACGGAGCGTCGTAGAGGGGTCAAAGTACGTGCATTTTATAGTGATTTCAAGTTTTTCTTAAAACCCTCATAACTTCTAAACGGAGCGTCGTAGAGGGCTCAAAGTAGGTGCATTTTATAGTGATTTCAAGTTTTTCTTAAAACCGTCATAACTTCTAAACGGAGCGTCGTAGAGGGGTCAATTTTTGATTTCAAGTTTTTCTTAAAACCCTCATAACTTCTAAACGGAGCGTCGTAGAGGGCTCAAAGTAGGTGCATTTTATAGTGATTTCAAGTTTTTCTTAAAACCCTCATAACTTCTAAACGGAGCGTCGTAGAGGGCTCAAAGTAGGTGCATTTTATAGTGATTTCAAGTTTTTCTTAAAACCGTCATAACTTCTAAACGGAGCGTCGTAGAGGGGTCAAAGTAGGTTCATTTTATAGTGATTTCAAGTTTTTCTTAAAACCTTCATAACTTCTAAACGGAGCGTCGTAGAGGGGTCAAAGTAGGTGCATTTTATAGTGATTTGAAGGTAGATTATTTCCTGCGAAATTCATTTAATTCGGGCCAGTGGTCCTGGAGAAATCGCCTGATGAGTAATGGTTTTCTTAAAACCTTCATAACTTCTAAACGGAGCGTCGTAGAGGGCTCAAAGTAGGTGCATTTTATAGTGATTTCAAGTTTTTCTTAAAACCGTCATAACTTCTAAACGGAGCGTCGTAGAGGGCTCAAAGTAGGTGCATTTTATAGTGATTTCAAGGTAGATTATTTCCTGCGAAATTCATTTAATTCGGTCCAGTGGTCCTGGACAAATCGCCTGATGTGTAATGGTTTTCTTAAAACCTTCATAACTTCTAAACGGAGCGTCGTAGAGGGGTCAAAGTAGGTGCATTTTATAGTGATTTCAAGGTAGATTATTTCCTGCGAAATTCATTTAATTCGGGCCAGTGGTCCTGGTGAAATCGCCTGATGAGTAATGGTTTTCTTAAAACATTCATAACTTCTAAACGGAGCGTCGTAGAAGGGTCAAAGTAGGTGCATTTTATAGTGATTTGAAGGTGGATTATTTCCTGCGAAATTCATTTAATTCGGGCCAGTGGTCCTGGACAAATCGCCTGATGAGTAATGGTTTTCTTAAAACCTTCATAACTTCTAAACGAAGCGTCGTAGAGGGGATAAAGTAGGTGCATTTTATAGTGATTTGAAGGTGGATTATTTCCTGCGAAATTCATTTAATTCGGGCCAGTGGTCCTGGAGAAATCGCCTGATGAGTTATGGCTTTCTTAAAACCTTCATAACTTCTAAACGGAGCGTCGTAGAGGGGTCAAAGTAGGTACATTTTATAGTGATTTCAAGTTTTTCTTAAAACCGTCATAACTTCTAAACGGAGCGTCGTAGAGGGGTCAAAGTAGGTGCATTTTATAGTGATTTCAAGGTAGATTATTTCCTGCGAAATTCATTTAATTCGGGCCAGTGGTCCTGGTAAAATCGCCTGATGAGTAATGGTTTTCTTAAAACCTTCATAACTTCTAAACGGAGCGTCGTAGAAGGGTCAAAGTAGGTGCATTTTATAGTGATTTGAAGGTGGATTATTTCCTGCGAAATTCATTTAATTCGGGCCAGTGGTCCTGGAGAAATCGCCTGATGAGTAATGGTTTTCTTAAAACCTTCATAACTTCTAAACGGAGCGTCGTAGAGGGCTCAAAGTAGGTGCATTTTATAGTGATTTCAAAGTATATTATTTCCTGCGAAATTCATTTAATTCGGGCCAGTGGTCCTGGTGAAATCGCCTGATGAGTAATGGTTTTCTTAAAACCTTCATAACTTCTAAACGGAGCGTCGTAGAGGGGTCAAAGTAGGTGCATTTTATAGTGATTTCAAGTTTTTCTTAAAACCTTCATAACTTCTAAACGGAGCGTCGTAGAGGGCTCAAAGTAGGTTCATTTTAAAGTGATTTGAATGTAGATGCGAAATTTCTGCGAAAGTCCTGCAAAATTCATTTAATTCGGTCCAGTGGTCCTGGTGAAATCGCCTGATGAGTAATGGTTTTCTTAAAACCTTCATAACTTCTAAACGGAGCGTCGTAGAGGGCTCAAAGTAGGTGCATTTTATAGTGATTTGAATGTAGATGCGAAATTTCTGCGAAAGTCCTGCGAAATTCATTTAATTCGGTCCAGTGGTCCTGGAGAAATCGCCTGATGAATAATGGTTTTCTTAAAACCTTCATAACTTCTAAACGAAGCGTCGTAGATGGGTCAAAGTAAGTTCATTTTAAAGTGATTTCAAGTTTTTCTTAAAACCCTCACAACTTCTAAACGGAGCGTCGTAGAGGGGTCAAAGTAGGTGCATTTTATAGTGATTTGAATGTAGATGCGAAATTTCTGCGAAAGTCCTGCGAAATTCATTTAATTCGGTCCAGTGGTCCTGGAGAAATCTCCTGATGAGTAATGGTTTTATAGTTGATTTCAAGTTTTTCTTAAAACCCTCATAACTTCTAAACGGAGCGTCGTAGAGGGGATAAAGTAGGTGCATTTTATAGTGATTTGAAAGTAGATTATTTCCTGCGAAATTCATTTAATTCGGGCCAGTGGTCCTGGACAAATCGCCTGATGAGTAATGGTTTTCTTAAAACCCTCATAACTTCTAAACGGAGCGTCGTAGAGGGGTCAAAGTAGGTGCATTTTATAGTGATTTCAAGTTTTTCTTAAAACCCTCATAACTTCTAAACGGAGCGTCGTAGAGGGGTCATAGTAGGTACATTTTATAGTGATTTGAAGGTGGATTATTTCCTGCGAAATTCATTTAATTCGGGCCAGTGGTCCGGGTGAAATCGCCTGATGAGTAATGGTTTTCTTAAAACCTTCATAACTTCTAAACGGAGCGTCGTAGAGGGCTCAAAGTAGGTGCATTTTATAGTAATTTCAAGTTTTTCTTAAAACTCTCATAACTTCTAAACGGAGCGTCGTAGAGGGGTCAAAGTAGGTACATTTTATAGTAATTTGAAGGTGGATTATTTCCTGCGAAATTCATTTATTCGGTCCAGTGGTCCTGGAGAAATCGCCTGATGAGTAATGGTTTTCTTAAAACCTTCATAACTTCTAAACGGGGCGTCGTAGAGGGCTCAAAGTAGGTGCATTTTATAGTGAATTCATTTAATTCGGCCCAGTGGGCCTGGAGAAATCGCCTGATGAGTAATGGTTTTCTTAAAACCTTCATAACTTCTAAACGGAGCGTCGTAGAGGTAGGTGCATTTTATAGTGATTTCAAGTTTTTCTTAAAACCGTCATAACTTCTAAACGGAGCGTCGTAGAGGGGTCAAAGTAGGTGCATTTTATAGTGATTTCAAGGTGGATTATTTCCTGCGAAATTCATTTAATTCGGACTGTGGTCCTGGGGAAATCGCCTGATGAGTAATGGTTTTCTTAAAACCTTCATAACTTCTAAACGGAGCGTCGTGGAGGGGTCAAAGTAGGTGCATTTTATAGTGATTTCAAGTTTTTCTTAAAACCGTCATAACTTCTAAACGGAGCGTCGTAGAGGGGTCAAAGTAGGTGCATTTTATAGTGATTTCAAGGTGGATTATTTCCTGCGAAATTCATTTAATTCGGCCCAGTGGTCCTGGGGAAATCGCCTGATGAGTAATGGTTTTCTTAAAACCTTCATAACTTCTAAACGGAGCGTCGTGGAGGGGTCAAAGTAGGTGCATTTTATAGTGATTTGAAGGTAGATTATTTCCTGCGAAATTCATTTAATTCGGGCCAGTGGTCCTGGAGCAATCGCCTGATGAGTAATGGTTTTCTTAAAACCTTCATAACTTCTAAACGGAGCGTCGTAGAGGGGTCAAAGTAGGTTCATTTTATAGTGATTTCAAGTTTTTCTTAAAACCTTCATAACTTCTAAACGGAGCGTCGTAGAGGGGTCAAAGTAGGTGCATTTTATAGTGATTTGAAGGTAGATTATTTCCTGCGAAATTCATTTAATTCGGGCCAGTGGTCCTGGAGCAATCGCCTGATGAGTAATGGTTTTCTTAAAACCTTCATAACTTCTAAACGGAGCGTCGTAGAGGGGTCAAAGTAGGTTCATTTTATAGTGATTTCAAGTTTTTCTTAAAACCTTCATAACTTCTAAACGGAGCGTCGTAGAGGGGTCAAAGTAGGTACATTTTATAGTGATTTGAAGGTGGATTATTTCCTGCGAAATTCATTTATTCGGCCCAGTGGGCCTGGTTTCATGTTATAGTGATTTCAAGTTTGTCCTAAAACCCTCATAACTTCTAAACGGAGCGTCGTAGAGGGGTCAAAGTAGGTGCATTTTATAGTGATTTCACGGTAGATTATTTCCTGCGAAATTCATTTAATTCGGGCCAGTGGTCCTGGAGAAATCGCCTGATGAGTAATGGTTTTCTTAAAACCTTCATAACTTCTAAACGGAGCGTCGTAGAGGGGTCAAAGTAGGTTCATTTTATAGTGATTTCAAGTTTTTCTTAAAACCTTCATAACTTCTAAACGGAGCGTCGTAGAGGGGTCAAAGTAGGTGCATTTTATAGTGATTTGAAGGTAGATTATTTCCTGCGAAATTCATTTAATTCGGGCCAGTGGTCCTGGATAAATCGCCTGATGAGTAATGGCCTTCTTAAAACCTTCATAACTTCTAAACGGAGCGTCGTAGAGGGGTCAAAGTACGTGCATTTTATAGTGATTTCAAGTTTTTCTTAAAACCCTCATAACTTCTAAACGGAGCGTCGTAGAGGGCTCAAAGTAGGTGCATTTTATAGTGATTTCAAGTTTTTCTTAAAACCGTCATAACTTCTAAACGCAGCGTCGTAGAGGGGTCAAAGTAGGTGCATTTTATAGTGATTTCAAGGTAGATTATTTCCTGCGAAATTCATTTAATTCGGGCCAGTGGTCCTGGAGAAATCGCCTGATGAGTAATGGTTTTCTTAAAACCTTCATAACTTCTAAACGGAGCGTCGTAGAGGGCTCAAAGTAGGTGCATTTTATAGTGATTTCAAGTTTTTCTTAAAACCGTCATAACTTCTAAACGGAGCGTCGTAGAGGGCTCAAAGTAGGTGCATTTTATAGTGATTTCAAGGTAGATTATTTCCTGCGAAATTCATTTAATTCGGTCCAGTGGTCCTGGACAAATCGCCTGATGAGTAATGGTTTTCTTAAAACCTTCATAACTTCTAAACGGAGCGTCGTAGAGGGCTCAAAGTAGGTGCATTTTATAGTGATTTCAAGGTAGATTATTTCCTGCGAAATTCATTTAATTCGGGCCAGTGGTCCTGGTGAAATCGCCTGATGAGTAATGGTTTTCTTAAAACCTTCATAACTTCTAAACGGAGCGTCGTAGAAGGGTCAAAGTAGGTGCATTTTATAGTGATTTGAAGGTGGATTATTTCCTGCGAAATTCATTTAATTCGGGCCAGTGGTCCTGGAAAAATCGCCTGATGAGTAATGGTTTTCTTAAAACCTTCATAACTTCTAAACGGAGCGTCGTAGAGGGCTCAAAGTAGGTGCATTTTATAGTGATTTTAAAGTATATTATTTCCTGCGAAATTCATTTAATTCGGGCCAGTGGTCCTGGTGAAATCGCCTGATGAGTAATGGTTTTCTTAAAACCTTCATAACTTCTAAACGGAGCGTCGTAGAGGGCTCAAAGTAGGTGCATTTTATAGTGATTTCAAAGTATATTATTTCCTGCGAAATTCATTTAATTCGGGCCAGTGGTCCTGGTGAAATCGCCTGATGAGTAATGGTTTTCCTCAAACCTTCATAACTTCTAAACGGAGCGTCGTAGAGGGGTCAAAGTAGGTGCATTTTATAGTGATTTGAAAGTAGATTATTTCCTGCAAAATTCATTTAATTCGGTCCAGTGGTCCTGGTGAAATCGCCTGATGAGTAATGGTTTTCTTAAAACCTTCATAACTTCTAAACGGAGTGTCGTAGAGGGCTCAAAGTAGGTGCATTTTATAGTGATTTGAATGTAGATGCGAAATTTCTGCGAAAGTCCTGCGAAATTCATTTAATTCGGTCCAGTGGTCCTGGAGAAATCGCCTGTTGAATAATGGTTTTCTTAAAACCTTCATAACTTCTAAACGAAGCGTCGTAGATGGGTCAAAGTAGGTTCATTTTAAAGTGATTTCAAGTTTTTCTTAAAACCCTCACAACTTCTAAACGGAGCGTCGTAGAGGGGTCAAAGTAGGTGCATTTTATAGTGATTTGAATGTAGATGCGAAATTTCTGCGAAAGTCCTGCGAAATTCATTTAATTCGGTCCAGTGGTCCTGGAGAAATCTCCTGATGAGTAATGGTTTTATAGTTGATTTCAAGTTTTTCTTAAAACCCTCATAACTTCTAAACGGAGCGTCGTAGAGGGGTCATAGTAGGTACATTTTATAGTGATTTGAAGGTGGATTATTTCCTGCGAAATTCATTTAATTCGGGCCAGTGGTCCTGGAGAAATCGCTTAATGAGTAATGGTTTTCTTAAAACCTTCATAACTTCTAAACGGAGCGTCGTAGAGGACTCAAAGTAGGTGCATTTTATAGTGATTTCAAGGTAGATTATTTCCTGCGAAATTCATTTAATTCGGGCCAGTGGTCCTGGTGAAATCGCCTGATGAGTAATGGTTTTCTTAAAACCTTCATAACTTCTAAACGGAGCGTCGTAGAGGGCTCAAAGTAGGTGCATTTTATAGTGATTTCAAGGTAGATTATTTCCTGCGAAATTCATTTAATTCGGGCCAGTGGTCCTGGAGAAATCGCCTGATGTGTAATGGTTTTCTTAAAACCTTCATAACTTCTAAACGGAGCGTCGTAGAGGGGTCAAAGTAGGTACATTTTATAGTGATTTCAAGTTTTTCTTAAAACCGTCATAACTTCTAAACGGAGCGTCGTAGAGGGGTCAAAGTAGGTGCATTTTATAGTGATTTCAAGGTAGATTATTTCCTGCGAAATTCATTTAATTCGGGCCAGTGGTCCTGGTGAAATCGCCTGATGAGTAATGGTTTTCTTAAAACCTTCATAACTTCTAAACGGAGCGTCGTAGAGGGCTCAAAGTAGGTGCATTTTATAGTGATTTCAAGGTAGATTATTTCCTGCGAAATTCATTTAATTCGGGCCAGTGGTCCTGGTGAAATCGCCTGATGAGTAATGGTTTTCTTAAAACCTTCATAACTTCTAAACGGAGCGTCGTAGAGGGGTCAAATTAGGTGCATTTTATAGTGATTTCAAGGTAGATTATTTCCTGCGAAATTCATTTAATTCGGGCCAGTGGTCCTGGAGAAATCGCCTGATGAGTAATGGCTTTCTTAAAACCTTCATAACTTCTAAACGGAGCGTCGTAGAGGGGTCAAAGTAGGTACATTTTATAGTGATTTCAAGTTTTTCTTAAAACCCTCATAACTTCTAAACGGAGCGTCGTAGAGGGGTCAAAGTAGGTGCATTTTATAGTGATTTGAAGGTAGATTATTTCCTGCGAAATTCATTTAATTCGGCCCAGTAGTCCTGGAGAAATCGCCTGATGAGTAATGGTTTTCTTAAAACCTTCATAACTTCTAAACGGAGCGTCGTAGAGGGCTCAAAGTAGGTGCATTTTATAGTGATTTGAAGGTGGATTATTTCCTGCGAAATTCATTTAATTCGGGCCAGTGGTCCGGGTGAAATCGCCTGATGAGTAATGGTTTTCTTAAAACCTTCATAACTTCTAAACGGAGCGTCGTAGAGGGCTCAAAGTAGGTGCATTTTATAGTAATTTCAAGTTTTTCTTAAAACTCTCATAACTTCTAAACGGAGCGTCGTAGAGGGGTCAAAGTAGGTACATTTTATAGTAATTTGAAGGTGGATTATTTCCTGCGAAATTCATTTATTCGGTCCAGTGGTCCTGGAGAAATCGCCTGATGAGTAATGGTTTTCTTAAAACCTTCATAACTTTTAAACGGGGCGTCGTAGAGGGCTCAAAGTAGGTGCATTTTATAGTGAATTCATTTAATTCGGCCCAGTGGGCCTGGAGAAATCGCCTGATGAGTAATGGTTTTCTTAAAACCTTCATAACTTCTAAACGGAGCGTCGTAGAGGTAGGTGCATTTTATAGTGATTTCAAGTTTTTCTTAAAACCGTCATAACTTCTAAACGGAGCGTCGTAGAGGGGTCAAAGTAGGTGCATTTTATAGTGATTTCAAGGTGGATTATTTCCTGCGAAATTCATTTAATTCGGCCCAGTAGTCCTGGAGCAATCGCCTGATGAGTAATGGTTTTCTTAAAACCTTCATAACTTCTAAACGGAGCGTCGTAGAGGGGTCAAAGTAGGTGCATTTTATAGTGATTTGAAGGTAGATTATTTCCTGCGAAATTCATTTAATTCGGGCCAGTGGTCCTGGTGAAATCGCCTGATGAGTAATGGTTTTCTTAAAACCTTCATAACTTCTAAACGGAGCGTCGTAGAAGGGTCAAAGTAGGTGCATTTTATAGTGATTTGAAGGTGGATTATTTCCTGCGAAATTCATTTAATTCGGGCCAGTGGTCCTGGAAAAATCGCCTGATGAGTAATGGTTTTCTTAAAACCTTCATAACTTCTAAACGGAGCGTCGTAGAGGGGTCAAAGTAGGTGCATTTTATAGTGATTTGAATGTAGATGCGAAATTTCTGCGAAAGTCCTGCGAAATTCATTTAATTCGGTCCAGTGGTCCTGGAGAAATCGCCTGTTGAATAATGGTTTTCTTAAAACCTTCATAACTTCTAAACGAAGCGTCGTAGATGGGTCAAAGTAGGTTCATTTTAAAGTGATTTCAAGTTTTTCTTAAAACCCTCACAACTTCTAAACGGAGCGTCGTAGAGGGGTCAAAGTAGGTGCATTTTATAGTGATTTGAATGTAGATGCGAAATTTCTGCGAAAGTCCTGCGAAATTCATTTAATTCGGTCCAGTGGTCCTGGAGAAATCTCCTGATGAGTAATGGTTTTATAGTTGATTTCAAGTTTTTCTTAAAACCCTCATAACTTCTAAACGGAGCGTCGTAGAGGGGTCATAGTAGGTACATTTTATAGTGATTTGAAGGTGGATTATTTCCTGCGAAATTCATTTAATTCGGGCCAGTGGTCCGGGTGAAATCGCCTGATGAGTAATGGTTTTCTTAAAACCTTCATAACTTCTAAACGGAGCGTCGTAGAGGGCTCAAAGTAGGTGCATTTTATAGTAATTTCAAGTTTTTCTTAAAACTCTCATAACTTCTAAACGGAGCGTCGTAGAGGGGTCAAAGTAGGTACATTTTATAGTAATTTGAAGGTGGATTATTTCCTGCGAAATTCATTTATTCGGTCCAGTGGTCCTGGAGAAATCGCCTGATGAGTAATGGTTTTCTTAAAACCTTCATAACTTTTAAACGGAGCGTCGTAGAGGACTCAAAGTAGGTGCATTTTATAGTGATTTCAAGGTAGATTATTTCCTGCGAAATTCATTTAATTCGGGCCAGTGGTCCTGGTGAAATCGCCTGATGAGTAATGGTTTTCTTAAAACCTTCATAACTTCTAAACGGAGCGTCGTAGAGGGCTCAAAGTAGGTGCATTTTATAGTGATTTCAAGGTAGATTATTTCCTGCGAAATTCATTTAATTCGGGCCAGTGGTCCTGGTGAAATCGCCTGATGAGTAATGGTTTTCTTAAAACCTTCATAACTTCTAAACGGAGCGTCGTAGAGGGGTCAAAGTAGGTGCATTTTATAGTGATTTGAAGGTAGATTATTTCCTGCGAAATTCATTTAATTCGGGCCAGTGGTCCTGGTGAAATCGCCTGATGAGTAATGGTTTTCTTAAAACCTTCATAACTTCTAAACGGAGCGTCGTAGAAGGGTCAAAGTAGGTGCATTTTATAGTGATTTGAAGGTGGATTATTTCCTGCGAAATTCATTTAATTCGGGCCAGTGGTCCTGGAAAAATCGCCTGATGAGTAATGGTTTTCTTAAAACCTTCATAACTTCTAAACGGAGCGTCGTAGAGGGGTCAAAGTAGGTGCATTTTATAGTGATTTGAAGGTAGATTATTTCCTGCGAAATTCATTTAATTCGGGCCAGTGGTCCTGGTGAAATCGCCTGATGAGTAATGGTTTTCTTAAAACCTTCATAACTTCTAAACGGAGCGTCGTAGAGGGCTCAAAGTAGGTGCATTTTATAGTGATTTCAAAGTATATTATTTCCTGCGAAATTCATTTAATTCGGGCCAGTGGTCCTGGTGAAATCGCCTGATGAGTAATGGTTTTCTTAAAACCTTCATAACTTCTAAACGGAGCGTCGTAGAGGGGTCAAAGTAGGTGCATTTTATAGTGATTTGAAAGTAGATTATTTCCTGCAAAATTCATTTAATTCGGTCCAGTGGTCCTGGTGAAATCGCCTGATGAGTAATGGTTTTCTTAAAACCTTCATAACTTCTAAACGGAGCGTCGTAGAGGGCTCAAAGTAGGTGCATTTTATAGTGATTTGAATGTAGATGCGAAATTTCTGCGAAAGTCCTGCGAAATTCATTTAATTCGGTCCAGTGGTCCTGGAGAAATCGCCTGTTGAATAATGGTTTTCTTAAAACCTTCATAACTTCTAAACGAAGCGTCGTAGATGGGTCAAAGTAGGTTCATTTTAAAGTGATTTCAAGTTTTTCTTAAAACCCTCACAACTTCTAAACGGAGCGTCGTAGAGGGGTCAAAGTAGGTGCATTTTATAGTGATTTGAATGTAGATGCGAAATTTCTGCGAAAGTCCTGCGAAATTCATTTAATTCGGTCCAGTGGTCCTGGAGAAATCTCCTGATGAGTAATGGTTTTATAGTTGATTTCAAGTTTTTCTTAAAACCCTCATAACTTCTAAACGGAGCGTCGTAGAGGGGTCATAGTAGGTACATTTTATAGTGATTTGAAGGTGGATTATTTCCTGCGAAATTCATTTAATTCGGGCCAGTGGTCCGGGTGAAATCGCCTGATGAGTAATGGTTTTCTTAAAACCTTCATAACTTCTAAACGGAGCGTCGTAGAGGGCTCAAAGTAGGTGCATTTTATAGTAATTTCAAGTTTTTCTTAAAACTCTCATAACTTCTAAACGGAGCGTCGTAGAGGGGTCAAAGTAGGTACATTTTATAGTAATTTGAAGGTGGATTATTTCCTGCGAAATTCATTTATTCGGTCCAGTGGTCCTGGAGAAATCGCCTGATGAGTAATGGTTTTCTTAAAACCTTCATAACTTTTAAACGGAGCGTCGTAGAGGACTCAAAGTAGGTGCATTTTATAGTGATTTCAAGGTAGATTATTTCCTGCGAAATTCATTTAATTCGGGCCAGTGGTCCTGGTGAAATCGCCTGATGAGTAATGGTTTTCTTAAAACCTTCATAACTTCTAAACGGAGCGTCGTAGAGGGCTCAAAGTAGGTGCATTTTATAGTGATTTCAAGGTAGATTATTTCCTGCGAAATTCATTTAATTCGGGCCAGTGGTCCTGGAGAAATCGCCTGATGTGTAATGGTTTTCTTAAAACCTTCATAACTTCTAAACGGAGCGTCGTAGAGGGGTCAAAGTAGGTACATTTTATAGTGATTTCAAGTTTTTCTTAAAACCGTCATAACTTCTAAACGGAGCGTCGTAGAGGGGTCAAAGTAGGTGCATTTTATAGTGATTTCAAGGTAGATTATTTCCTGCGAAATTCATTTAATTCGGGCCAGTGGTCCTGGTGAAATCGCCTGATGAGTAATGGTTTTCTTAAAACCTTCATAACTTCTAAACGGAGCGTCGTAGAGGGGTCAAATTAGGTGCATTTTATAGTGATTTCAAGGTAGATTATTTCCTGCGAAATTCATTTAATTCGGGCCAGTGGTCCTGGAGAAATCGCCTGATGAGTAATGGCTTTCTTAAAACCTTCATAACTTCTAAACGGAGCGTCGTAGAGGAGTCAAAGTAGGTACATTTTATAGTGATTTCAAGTTTTTCTTAAAACCGTCATAACTTCTAAACGGAGCGTCGTAGAGGGGTCAAAGTAGGTGCATTTTATAGTGATTTCAAGGTAGATTATTTCCTGCGAAATTCATTTAATTCGGGCCAGTGGTCCTGGTGAAATCGCCTGATGAGTAATGGTTTTCTTAAAACTTTCATAACTTCTAAACGGAGCGTCGTAGAGGGGTCAAAGTAGGTGCATTTTATAGTGATTTGAAGGTGGATTATTTCCTGCGAAATTCATTTAATTCGGGCCAGTGGTCCTGGAGAAATCGCCTGATGAGTAATGGCTTTCTTAAAACCTTCATAACTTCTAAACGGAGCGTCGTAGAGGGGTCAAAGTAGGTACATTTTATAGTGATTTCAAGTTTTTCTTAAAACCGTCATAACTTCTAAACGGAGCGTCGTAGAGGGGTCAAAGTAGGTGCATTTTATTGTGATTTCAAGGTAGATTATTTCCTGCGAAATTCATTTAATTCGGGCCAGTGGTCCTGGTGAAATCGCCTGATGAGTAATGGTTTTCTTAAAACCTTCATAACTTCTAAACGGAGCGTCGTAGAGGGGTCAAATTAGGTGCATTTTATAGTGATTTCAAGGTAGATTATTTCCTGCGAAATTCATTTAATTCGGGCCAGTGGTCCTGGAGAAATCGCCTGATGAGTAATGGCTTTCTTAAAACCTTCATAACTTCTAAACGGAGCGTCGTAGAGGAGTCAAAGTAGGTACATTTTATAGTGATTTCAAGTTTTTCTTAAAACCGTCATAACTTCTAAACGGAGCGTCGTAGAGGGGTCAAAGTAGGTGCATTTTATAGTGATTTCAAGGTAGATTATTTCCTGCGAAATTCATTTAATTCGGGCCAGTGGTCCTGGAGAAATCGCCTGATGAGTAATGGCTTTCTTAAAACCTTCATAACTTCGGAACGGAGCGTCGTAGAGGGGTCAAAGTAGGTGCATTTTATAGTGATTTCAAGGTAGATTATTTCCTGCGAAATTCATTTAATTCGGGCCAGTGGTCCTGGAGAAATCGCCTGATGAGTAATGGCTTTCTTAAAACCTTCATAACTTCTAAACGGAGCGTCGTAGATGGGTCAAAGTAGGTACATTTTATAGTGATTTCAAGTTTTTCTTAAAACCTTCATAACTTCTAAACGGAGCGTCGTAGAGGGCTCAAAGTAGGTGCATTTTATAGTGATTTGAATGTAGATGCGAAATTTCTGCGAAAGTCCTGCGAAATTCATTTAATTCGGTCCAGTGGTCCTGGAGAAATCTCCTGATGAATAATGGTTTTCTTAAAACCTTCATAACTTCTAAACGAAGCATCGTAGATGGGTCAAAGCAGGTGCATTTTATAGTGATTTGAAGGTGGATTATTTCCTGCGAAATTCATTTAATTCGGGCCAGTGGTCCTGGTGAAATCGCCTGATGAGTAATGGTTTTCTTAAAACCTTCATAACTTCTAAACGGAGCGTCGTAGAGGGCTCAAAGTAGGTGCATTTTATAGTGATTTCAAGTTTTTCTTAAAACCCTCACAACTTCTAAACGGAGCGTCGTAGAGGGCTCAAAGTAGGTGCATTTTATAGTGAATTCATTTAATTCGGCCCAGTGGGCCTGGAGAAATCGCCTGATGAGTAATGGTTTTCTTAAAACCTTCATAACTTCTAAACGGAGCGTCTTAGAGGGGTCAAAGTAGGTGCATTTTATAGTGATTTCAAGGTGGATTATTTCCTGCGAAATTCATTTAATTCGGGACAGTGGTCCGGGTGAAATCGCCTGATGAGTAATGGTTTTCTTAAAACCTTCATAACTTCTAAACGAAGCGTCGTAGAGGGGTCAAAGTAGGTACATTTTATAGTGATTTGAAGGTGGATTATTTCCTGCGAAATTCATTTATTCGGTCCAGTGGTCCTGGAGAAATCGCCTGATGAGTAATGGTTTTCTTAAAACCTTCATAACTTCTAAACGGAGCGTCGTAGAGGGCTTAAAGTAGGTGCATTTTATAGTGAATTCATTTAATTCGGCCCAGTGGGCCTGGAGAAATCGCCTGATGAGTAATGGTTTTCTTAAAACCTTCATAACTTCTAAACGGAGCGTCGTAGAGGGGTCAAAGTAGGTGCATTTTATAGTGATTTCAAGGTGGATTATTTCCTGCGAAATTCATTTAGTTCGGCCCAGTAGTCCTGGAGAGTAATGGTTTTCTTAAAACCTTCATAACTTCTAAACGGAGCGTCGTAGAGGGGTCAAAGTAGGTGCATTTTATAGTGATTTCAAGTTTTTCTTAAAACCCTTATAACTTCTAAACGGAGCGTCGTAGAGGGGTCAAAGTAGGTGCATTTTATTGTGATTTGAAAGTAGATTATTTCCTGCGAAATTCATTTAATTTTGGCCAGTGGTCCTGGAGCAATCGCCTGATGAGTAATGGTTTTCCTAAAACCTTCATAACTTCTAAACGGAGCGTCGTAGAGGGGTCAAAGTAGGTACATTTTATAGTGATTTCAAGTTTTTCTTAAAACCCTCATAACTTCTAAACGGAGCGTCGTAGAGGGGTCAAAGTAGGTGCATTTTATAGTGATTTCAAGGTAGATTATTTCCTGCGAAATTAATGTAATTCGGGCCAGTGGTCCTGGTGAAATCGCCTGATGAGTAATGGTTTTCTTAAAACCTTCATAACTTCTAAACGGAGCGTCGTAGAGTGCTCAAAGTAGGTGCATTTTATAGTGAATTCATTTAATTCGGCCCAGTGGGCCTGGAGAAATCGCCTGATGAGTAATTGTTTTCTTAAAACCTTCATAACTTCTAAACGGAGCGTCGTAGAGGGCTCAAAGTAGGTGCATTTTATAGTGATTTCAAGGTGGATTATTTCCTGCGAAATTCATTTAATTCGGCCCAGAAGTCCTGGAGAAATCGCCTGATGAGTAATGGTTTTCTTAAAACCTTCATAACTTCTAAACGGAGCGTCGTGGAGGGGTCAAAGTAGGTGCATTTTATAGTGATTTCAAGTTTTTCTTAAAAACGTCATAACTTCTAAACGGAGCGTCGTAGAGGGCTCAAAGTAGGTGCATTTTATAGTGATTTCAAGGTAGATTATTTCCTGCGAAATTCATGTAATTCGGGCCAGTGGTCCTGGAGAAATCGCCTGATGTGTAATGGTTTTCTTAAAACCTTCATAACTTCTAAACGGAGCGTCGTAGAGGGCTCAAAGTAGGTGCATTTTATAGTGATTTCAAGGTAGATTATTTCCTGCGAAATTCATTTAATTCGGGCCAGTGGTCCTGGAGAAATCGCCTGATGTGTAATGGTTTTCTTAAAACCTTCATAACTTCTAAACGGAGCGTCGTAGAGGTAGGTGCATTTTATAGTGATTTCAAGTTTTTCTTAAAACCGTCATAACTTCTAAACGGAGCGTCGTAGAGGGCTCAAAGTAGGTGCATTTTATAGTGATTTCAAGGTGGATTATTTCCTGCGAAATTCATTTAATTCGGCCCAGAAGTCCTGGAGAAATCGCCTGATGAGTAATGGTTTTCTTAAAACCTTCATAACTTCTAAACGGAGCGTCGTGGAGGGGTCAAAGTAGGTGCATTTTATAGTGATTTCAAGTTTTTCTTAAAAACGTCAAATCGCCTGATGAGTAATGGTTTTCTTAAAACCTTCATAACTTCTAAACGGAGCGTCGTAGAGTGCTCAAAGTAGGTGCATTTTATAGTGAATTCATTTAATTCGGCCCAGTGGGCCTGGAGAAATCGCCTGATGAGTAATTGTTTTCTTAAAACCTTCATAACTTCTAAACGGAGCGTCGTAGAGGGCACAAAGTAGGTGCATTTTATAGTGATTTCAAGGTGGATTATTTCCTGCGAAATTCATTTAATTCGGGCCAGTGGTCCTGGTGAAATCGCCTGATGAGTAATGGTTTTCTTAAAACCTTCATAACTTCTAAACGGAGCGTCGTAGAGGGCTCAAAGTAGGTGCATTTTATAGTGATTTCAAGGTAGATTATTTCCTGCGAAATTCATTTAATTCGGGCCAGTGGTCCTGGAGAAATCGCCTGATGTGTAATGGTTTTCTTAAAACCTTCATAACTTCTAAACGGAGCGTCGTAGAGGGGTCAAAGTAGGTACATTTTATAGTGATTTCAAGTTTTTCTTAAAACCGTCATAACTTCTAAACGGAGCGTCGTAGAGGGGTCAAAGTAGGTGCATTTTATAGTGATTTCAAGGTAGATTATTTCCTGCGAAATTCATTTAATTCGGGCCAGTGGTCCTGGTGAAATCGCCTGATGAGTAATGGTTTTCTTAAAACCTTCATAACTTCTAAACGGAGCGTCGTAGAGGGCTCAAAGTAGGTGCATTTTATAGTGATTTCAAGGTAGATTATTTCCTGCGAAATTCATTTAATTCGGGCCAGTGGTCCTGGTGAAATCGCCTGATGAGTAATGGTTTTCTTAAAACCTTCATAACTTCTAAACGGAGCGTCGTAGAGGGGTCAAATTAGGTGCATTTTATAGTGATTTCAAGGTAGATTATTTCCTGCGAAATTCATTTAATTCGGGCCAGTGGTCCTGGAGAAATCGCCTGATGAGTAATGGCTTTCTTAAAACCTTCATAACTTCTAAACGGAGCGTCGTAGAGGGGTCAAAGTAGGTACATTTTATAGTGATTTCAAGTTTTTCTTAAAACCCTCATAACTTCTAAACGGAGCGTCGTAGAGGGGTCAAAGTAGGTGCATTTTATAGTGATTTGAAGGTAGATTATTTCCTGCGAAATTCATTTAATTCGGCCCAGTAGTCCTGGAGAAATCGCCTGATGAGTAATGGTTTTCTTAAAACCTTCATAACTTCTAAACGGAGCGTCGTAGAGGGCTCAAAGTAGGTGCATTTTATAGTGATTTGAAGGTGGATTATTTCCTGCGAAATTCATTTAATTCGGGCCAGTGGTCCGGGTGAAATCGCCTGATGAGTAATGGTTTTCTTAAAACCTTCATAACTTCTAAACGGAGCGTCGTAGAGGGCTCAAAGTAGGTGCATTTTATAGTAATTTCAAGTTTTTCTTAAAACTCTCATAACTTCTAAACGGAGCGTCGTAGAGGGGTCAAAGTAGGTACATTTTATAGTAATTTGAAGGTGGATTATTTCCTGCGAAATTCATTTATTCGGTCCAGTGGTCCTGGAGAAATCGCCTGATGAGTAATGGTTTTCTTAAAACCTTCATAACTTTTAAACGGGGCGTCGTAGAGGGCTCAAAGTAGGTGCATTTTATAGTGAATTCATTTAATTCGGCCCAGTGGGCCTGGAGAAATCGCCTGATGAGTAATGGTTTTCTTAAAACCTTCATAACTTCTAAACGGAGCGTCGTAGAGGTAGGTGCATTTTATAGTGATTTCAAGTTTTTCTTAAAACCGTCATAACTTCTAAACGGAGCGTCGTAGAGGGGTCAAAGTAGGTGCATTTTATAGTGATTTCAAGGTGGATTATTTCCTGCGAAATTCATTTAATTCGGCCCAGTAGTCCTGGAGCAATCGCCTGATGAGTAATGGTTTTCTTAAAACCTTCATAACTTCTAAACGGAGCGTCGTAGAGGGGTCAAAGTAGGTGCATTTTATAGTGATTTGAAGGTAGATTATTTCCTGCGAAATTCATTTAATTCGGGCCAGTGGTCCTGGTGAAATCGCCTGATGAGTAATGGTTTTCTTAAAACCTTCATAACTTCTAAACGGAGCGTCGTAGAAGGGTCAAAGTAGGTGCATTTTATAGTGATTTGAAGGTGGATTATTTCCTGCGAAATTCATTTAATTCGGGCCAGTGGTCCTGGAAAAATCGCCTGATGAGTAATGGTTTTCTTAAAACCTTCATAACTTCTAAACGGAGCGTCGTAGAGGGGTCAAAGTAGGTGCATTTTATAGTGATTTGAAGGTAGATTATTTCCTGCGAAATTCATTTAATTCGGGCCAGTGGTCCTGGTGAAATCGCCTGATGAGTAATGGTTTTCTTAAAACCTTCATAACTTCTAAACGGAGCGTCGTAGAGGGCTCAAAGTAGGTGCATTTTATAGTGATTTCAAAGTATATTATTTCCTGCGAAATTCATTTAATTCGGGCCAGTGGTCCTGGTGAAATCGCCTGATGAGTAATGGTTTTCTTAAAACCTTCATAACTTCTAAACGGAGCGTCGTAGAGGGGTCAAAGTAGGTGCATTTTATAGTGATTTGAAAGTAGATTATTTCCTGCAAAATTCATTTAATTCGGTCCAGTGGTCCTGGTGAAATCGCCTGATGAGTAATGGTTTTCTTAAAACCTTCATAACTTCTAAACGGAGCGTCATAGAGGGCTCAAAGTAGGTGCATTTTATAGTGATTTGAATGTAGATGCGAAATTTCTGCGAAAGTCCTGCGAAATTCATTTAATTCGGTCCAGTGGTCCTGGAGAAATCGCCTGTTGAATAATGGTTTTCTTAAAACCTTCATAACTTCTAAACGAAGCGTCGTAGATGGGTCAAAGTAGGTTCATTTTAAAGTGATTTCAAGTTTTTCTTAAAACCCTCACAACTTCTAAACGGAGCGTCGTAGAGGGGTCAAAGTAGGTGCATTTTATAGTGATTTGAATGTAGATGCGAAATTTCTGCGAAAGTCCTGCGAAATTCATTTAATTCGGTCCAGTGGTCCTGGAGAAATCTCCTGATGAGTAATGGTTTTATAGTTGATTTCAAGTTTTTCTTAAAACCCTCATAACTTCTAAACGGAGCGTCGTAGAGGGGTCATAGTAGGTACATTTTATAGTGATTTGAAGGTGGATTATTTCCTGCGAAATTCATTTAATTCGGGCCAGTGGTCCGGGTGAAATCGCCTGATGAGTAATGGTTTTCTTAAAACCTTCATAACTTCTAAACGGAGCGTCGTAGAGGGCTCAAAGTAGGTGCATTTTATAGTAATTTCAAGTTTTTCTTAAAACTCTCATAACTTCTAAACGGAGCGTCGTAGAGGGGTCAAAGTAGGTACATTTTATAGTAATTTGAAGGTGGATTATTTCCTGCGAAATTCATTTATTCGGTCCAGTGGTCCTGGAGAAATCGCCTGATGAGTAATGGTTTTCTTAAAACCTTCATAACTTTTAAACGGAGCGTCGTAGAGGACTCAAAGTAGGTGCATTTTATAGTGATTTCAAGGTAGATTATTTCCTGCGAAATTCATTTAATTCGGGCCAGTGGTCCTGGTGAAATCGCCTGATGAGTAATGGTTTTCTTAAAACCTTCATAACTTCTAAACGGAGCGTCGTAGAGGGCTCAAAGTAGGTGCATTTTATAGTGATTTCAAGGTAGATTATTTCCTGCGAAATTCATTTAATTCGGGCCAGTGGTCCTGGAGAAATCGCCTGATGTGTAATGGTTTTCTTAAAACCTTCATAACTTCTAAACGGAGCGTCGTAGAGGGGTCAAAGTAGGTACATTTTATAGTGATTTCAAGTTTTTCTTAAAACCGTCATAACTTCTAAACGGAGCGTCGTAGAGGGGTCAAAGTAGGTGCATTTTATAGTGATTTCAAGGTAGATTATTTCCTGCGAAATTCATTTAATTCGGGCCAGTGGTCCTGGTGAAATCGCCTGATGAGTAATGGTTTTCTTAAAACCTTCATAACTTCTAAACGGAGCGTCGTAGAGGGGTCAAATTAGGTGCATTTTATAGTGATTTCAAGGTAGATTATTTCCTGCGAAATTCATTTAATTCGGGCCAGTGGTCCTGGAGAAATCGCCTGATGAGTAATGGCTTTCTTAAAACCTTCATAACTTCTAAACGGAGCGTCGTAGAGGAGTCAAAGTAGGTACATTTTATAGTGATTTCAAGTTTTTCTTAAAACCGTCATAACTTCTAAACGGAGCGTCGTAGAGGGGTCAAAGTAGGTGCATTTTATAGTGATTTCAAGGTAGATTATTTCCTGCGAAATTCATTTAATTCGGGCCAGTGGTCCTGGTGAAATCGCCTGATGAGTAATGGTTTTCTTAAAACTTTCATAACTTCTAAACGGAGCGTCGTAGAGGGGTCAAAGTAGGTGCATTTTATAGTGATTTGAAGGTGGATTATTTCCTGCGAAATTCATTTAATTCGGGCCAGTGGTCCTGGAGAAATCGCCTGATGAGTAATGGCTTTCTTAAAACCTTCATAACTTCTAAACGGAGCGTCGTAGAGGGGTCAAAGTAGGTACATTTTATAGTGATTTCAAGTTTTTCTTAAAACCGTCATAACTTCTAAACGGAGCGTCGTAGAGGGGTCAAAGTAGGTGCATTTTATTGTGATTTCAAGGTAGATTATTTCCTGCGAAATTCATTTAATTCGGGCCAGTGGTCCTGGTGAAATCGCCTGATGAGTAATGGTTTTCTTAAAACCTTCATAACTTCTAAACGGAGCGTCGTAGAGGGGTCAAATTAGGTGCATTTTATAGTGATTTCAAGGTAGATTATTTCCTGCGAAATTCATTTAATTCGGGCCAGTGGTCCTGGAGAAATCGCCTGATGAGTAATGGCTTTCTTAAAACCTTCATAACTTCTAAACGGAGCGTCGTAGAGGAGTCAAAGTAGGTA
The DNA here is from genome assembly GCA_951804985.1 of Dryomyza anilis. Lineage (NCBI taxonomy): Eukaryota > Metazoa > Arthropoda > Insecta > Diptera > Dryomyzidae > Dryomyza > Dryomyza anilis. The sequence continues at coordinate 83,694,364 of OX638132.1, read as the reverse complement.
CATTTTATAGTGATTTCAAGTTTTTCTTAAAACCGTCATAACTTCTAAACGGAGCGTCGTAGAGGGGTCAAAGTAGGTGCATTTTATAGTGATTTCAAGGTAGATTATTTCCTGCGAAATTCATTTAATTCGGGCCAGTGGTCCTGGAGAAATCGCCTGATGAGTAATGGCTTTCTTAAAACCTTCATAACTTCGGAACGGAGCGTCGTAGAGGGGTCAAAGTAGGTGCATTTTATAGTGATTTCAAGGTAGATTATTTCCTGCGAAATTCATTTAATTCGGGCCAGTGGTCCTGGAGAAATCGCCTGATGAGTAATGGCTTTCTTAAAACCTTCATAACTTCTAAACGGAGCGTCGTAGATGGGTCAAAGTAGGTACATTTTATAGTGATTTCAAGTTTTTCTTAAAACCTTCATAACTTCTAAACGGAGCGTCGTAGAGGGCTCAAAGTAGGTGCATTTTATAGTGATTTGAATGTAGATGCGAAATTTCTGCGAAAGTCCTGCGAAATTCATTTAATTCGGTCCAGTGGTCCTGGAGAAATCTCCTGATGAATAATGGTTTTCTTAAAACCTTCATAACTTCTAAACGAAGCATCGTAGATGGGTCAAAGCAGGTGCATTTTATAGTGATTTGAAGGTGGATTATTTCCTGCGAAATTCATTTAATTCGGGCCAGTGGTCCTGGTGAAATCGCCTGATGAGTAATGGTTTTCTTAAAACCTTCATAACTTCTAAACGGAGCGTCGTAGAGGGCTCAAAGTAGGTGCATTTTATAGTGATTTCAAGTTTTTCTTAAAACCCTCACAACTTCTAAACGGAGCGTCGTAGAGGGCTCAAAGTAGGTGCATTTTATAGTGAATTCATTTAATTCGGCCCAGTGGGCCTGGAGAAATCGCCTGATGAGTAATGGTTTTCTTAAAACCTTCATAACTTCTAAACGGAGCGTCGTAGAGGGGTCAAAGTAGGTGCATTTTATAGTGATTTCAAGGTGGATTATTTCCTGCGAAATTCATTTAATTCGGGACAGTGGTCCGGGTGAAATCGCCTGATGAGTAATGGTTTTCTTAAAACCTTCATAACTTCTAAACGAAGCGTCGTAGAGGGGTCAAAGTAGGTACATTTTATAGTGATTTGAAGGTGGATTATTTCCTGCGAAATTCATTTATTCGGTCCAGTGGTCCTGGAGAAATCGCCTGATGAGTAATGGTTTTCTTAAAACCTTCATAACTTCTAAACGGAGCGTCGTAGAGGGCTTAAAGTAGGTGCATTTTATAGTGAATTCATTTAATTCGGCCCAGTGGGCCTGGAGAAATCGCCTGATGAGTAATGGTTTTCTTAAAACCTTCATAACTTCTAAACGGAGCGTCGTAGAGGGGTCAAAGTAGGTGCATTTTATAGTGATTTCAAGGTGGATTATTTCCTGCGAAATTCATTTAGTTCGGCCCAGTAGTCCTGGAGAGTAATGGTTTTCTTAAAACCTTCATAACTTCTAAACGGAGCGTCGTAGAGGGGTCAAAGTAGGTGCATTTTATAGTGATTTCAAGTTTTTCTTAAAACCCTTATAACTTCTAAACGGAGCGTCGTAGAGGGGTCAAAGTAGGTGCATTTTATTGTGATTTGAAAGTAGATTATTTCCTGCGAAATTCATTTAATTTTGGCCAGTGGTCCTGGAGCAATCGCCTGATGAGTAATGGTTTTCCTAAAACCTTCATAACTTCTAAACGGAGCGTCGTAGAGGGGTCAAAGTAGGTACATTTTATAGTGATTTCAAGTTTTTCTTAAAACCCTCATAACTTCTAAACGGAGCGTCGTAGAGGGGTCAAAGTAGGTGCATTTTATAGTGATTTCAAGGTAGATTATTTCCTGCGAAATTAATTTAATTCGGGCCAGTGGTCCTGGTGAAATCGCCTGATGAGTAATGGTTTTCTTAAAACCTTCATAACTTCTAAACGGAGCGTCGTAGAGTGCTCAAAGTAGGTGCATTTTATAGTGAATTCATTTAATTCGGCCCAGTGGGCCTGGAGAAATCGCCTGATGAGTAATTGTTTTCTTAAAACCTTCATAACTTCTAAACGGAGCGTCGTAGAGGGCTCAAAGTAGGTGCATTTTATAGTGATTTCAAGGTGGATTATTTCCTGCGAAATTCATTTAATTCGGCCCAGAAGTCCTGGAGAAATCGCCTGATGAGTAATGGTTTTCTTAAAACCTTCATAACTTCTAAACGGAGCGTCGTGGAGGGGTCAAAGTAGGTGCATTTTATAGTGATTTCAAGTTTTTCTTAAAAACGTCATAACTTCTAAACGGAGCGTCGTAGAGGGCTCAAAGTAGGTGCATTTTATAGTGATTTCAAGGTAGATTATTTCCTGCGAAATTCATGTAATTCGGGCCAGTGGTCCTGGAGAAATCGCCTGATGTGTAATGGTTTTCTTAAAACCTTCATAACTTCTAAACGGAGCGTCGTAGAGGGCTCAAAGTAGGTGCATTTTATAGTGATTTCAAGGTAGATTATTTCCTGCGAAATTCATTTAATTCGGGCCAGTGGTCCTGGAGAAATCGCCTGATGTGTAATGGTTTTCTTAAAACCTTCATAACTTCTAAACGGAGCGTCGTAGAGGTAGGTGCATTTTATAGTGATTTCAAGTTTTTCTTAAAACCGTCATAACTTCTAAACGGAGCGTCGTAGAGGGCTCAAAGTAGGTGCATTTTATAGTGATTTCAAGGTGGATTATTTCCTGCGAAATTCATTTAATTCGGCCCAGAAGTCCTGGAGAAATCGCCTGATGAGTAATGGTTTTCTTAAAACCTTCATAACTTCTAAACGGAGCGTCGTGGAGGGGTCAAAGTAGGTGCATTTTATAGTGATTTCAAGTTTTTCTTAAAAACGTCAAATCGCCTGATGAGTAATGGTTTTCTTAAAACCTTCATAACTTCTAAACGGAGCGTCGTAGAGTGCTCAAAGTAGGTGCATTTTATAGTGAATTCATTTAATTCGGCCCAGTGGGCCTGGAGAAATCGCCTGATGAGTAATTGTTTTCTTAAAACCTTCATAACTTCTAAACGGAGCGTCGTAGAGGGCTCAAAGTAGGTGCATTTTATAGTGATTTCAAGGTGGATTATTTCCTGCGAAATTCATTTAATTCGGCCCAGAAGTCCTGGAGAAATCGCCTGATGAGTAATGGTTTTCTTAAAACCTTCATAACTTCTAAACGGAGCGTCGTGGAGGGGTCAAAGTAGGTGCATTTTATAGTGATTTCAAGGTAGATTATTTCCTGCGAAATTCATTTAATTCGGGCCAGTGGTCCTGGTGAAATCGCCTGATGAGTAATGGTTTTCTTAAAACCTTCATAACTTCTAAACGGAGCGTCGTAGAGGGCTCAAAGTAGGTGCATTTTATAGTGATTTCAAGGTAGATTATTTCCTGCGAAATTCATTTAATTCGGGCCAGTGGTCCTGGAGAAATCGCCTGATGTGTAATGGTTTTCTTAAAACCTTCATAACTTCTAAACGGAGCGTCGTAGAGGTAGGTGCATTTTATAGTGATTTCAAGTTTTTCTTAAAACCGTCATAACTTCTAAACGGAGCGTCGTAGAGGGGTCAAAGTAGGTGCATTTTATAGTGATTTCAAGGTGGATTATTTCCTGCGAAATTCATTTAATTCGGCCCAGTGGTCCTGGAGCAATCGCCTGATGAGTAATGGTTTTCTTAAAACCTTCATAACTTCTAAACGGAGCGTCGTAGAGGGCTCAAAGTAGGTGCATTTTATAGTGATTTGAATGTAGATGCGAAATTTCTGCGAAAGTCCTGCGAAATTCATTTAATTCGGTCCAGTGGTCCTGGTGAAATCGCCTGATGAGTAATGGTTTTCTTAAAACCTTCATAACTTCTAAACGGAGCGTCGTAGAGGGCTCAAAGTAGGTGCATTTTATAGTGATTTCAAGGTAGATTATTTCCTGCGAAATTCATTTAATTCAGGCCAGTGGTCCTGGTGAAATCGCCTGATGAGTAATGGTTTTCTTAAAACCTTCATAACTTCTAAACGGAGCGTCGTAGAGGGCTCAAAGTAGGTGCATTTTATAGTGAATTCATTTAATTCGGCCCAGTGGTCCTGGAGAAATCGCCTGATGAGTAATGGTTTTCTTAAAACCTTCATAACTTCTAAACGGAGCGTCGTAGAGGGCTCAAAGTAGGTGCATTTTATAGTGAATTCAAGGTGGATTATTTCCTGCGAAATTCATTTAATTCGGCCCAGTGGTCCTGGAGAAATCGCCTGATGAGTAATGGTTTTCTTAAAACCTTCATAACTTCTAAACGGAGCGTCGTAGAGTGCTCAAAGTAGGTGCATTTTTATAGTGAATTCATTTAATTCGGCCCAGAAGTCCTGGAGAAATCGCCTGATGAGTAATGGTTTTCTTAAAACCTTCATAACTTCTAAACGGAGCGTCGTAGAGGTAGGTGCATTTTATAGTGATTTCAAGTTTCTCTTAAAACCGTCATAACTTCTAAACGGAGCGTCGTAGAGGGGTCAAAGTAGGTGCATTTTATAGTGATTTGAATGTAGATGCGAAATTTCTGCGAAAGTCCTGCGAAATTCATTTAATTCGGTCCAGTGGTCCTGGAGAAATCTCCTGATGAATAATGGTTTTCTTAAAACCTTCATAACTTCTAAACGAAGCATCGTAGAGGGGTCAAAGTAGGTGCATTTTATAGTGATTTCAAGTTTCTCTTAAAACCGTCATAACTTCTAAACGGAGCGTCGTAGAGGGGTCAAAGTAGGTGCATTTTATAGTGATTTGAATGTAGATGAGAAATTTCTGCGAAAGTCCTGCGAAATTCATTTATTCGGTCCAGTGGTCCTGGTGAAATCGCCTGATGAGTAATGGTTTTCTTAAAACCTTCATAACTTCTAAACGGAGCGTCGTAGAGGGCTCAAAGTAGGTGCATTTTATAGTGATTTGAATGTAGATGCGAAATTTCTGCGAAAGTCCTGCGAAATTCATTTAATTCGGTCCAGTGGTTCTGGAGAAATCTCCTGATGAATAATGGTTTTCTTAAAACCTTCATAACTTCTAAACGAAGCATCGTAGATGGGTCAAAGTAGGTTCATTTTAAAGTGATTTGAATGTAGATGCGAAATTTCTGCGAAAGTCCTGCGAAAGTAGGTGCATTTTATAGTGATTTCAAGGTGGATTATTTCCTGCGAAATTCATTTAATTCGGCCCAGTGGTCCTGGAGAAATCGCCTGATGAGTAATGGTTTTCTTAAAACCTTCATAACTTCTAAACGGAGCGTCGTAGAGGGGTCAAAGTAGGTGCATTTTATAGTGATTTGAAAGTAGATTATTTCCTGCGAAATTCATTTAATTCGGGCCAGTGGTCCTGGAGAAATCGCCTGATGAGTAATGGCTTTCTTAAAACCTTCATATCTTCGGAACGGAGCGTCGTAGAGGGGTCAAAGTAGGTGCATTTTATAGTGATTTCAAGGTAGATTATTTCCTGCGAAATTCATTTAATTCGCGCCAGTGGTCCTGGTGAAATCGCCTGATGAGTAATGGCTTTCTTAAAACCTTCATAACTTCTAAACGGAGCGTCGTAGAGGGGTCAAAGTAGGTGCATTTTATAGTGATTTCAAGTTTTTCTTAAAACCGTCATAACTTCTAAACGGAGCGCCGTAGAGGGGTCAAAGTAGGTGCATTTTATAGTGATTTGAAAGTAGATTATTTCCTGCGAAATTCATTTAATTCGGGCCAGTGGTCCGGGTGAAATCGCCTGATGAGTAATGGTTTTCTTAAAACCTTCATAACTTCTAAACGGAGCGTCGTAGAGTGCTCAAAGTAGGTGCATTTTATAGTGAATTCATTTAATTCGGCCCAGAAGTCCTGGAGAAATCGCCTGATGAGTAATGGTTTTCTTAAAACCTTCATAACTTCTAAACGGAGCGTCGTAGAGGTAGGTGCATTTTATAGTGATTTCAAGTTTCTCTTAAAACCGTCATAACTTCTAAACGGAGCGTCGTAGAGGGGTCAAAGTAGGTGCATTTTATAGTGATTTGAATGTAGATGCGAAATTTCTGCGAAAGTCCTGCGAAATTCATTTAATTCGGTCCAGTGGTCCTGGAGAAATCTCCTGATGAATAATGGTTTTCTTAAAACCTTCATAACTTCTAAACGGAGCGTCGTAGAGGGGTCAAAGTAGGTGCATTTTATAGTGATTTGAAAGTAGATTATTTCCTGCGAAATTCATTTAATTCGGGCCAGTGGTCCTGGAGAAATCGCCTGATGAGTAATGGCTTTCTTAAAACCTTCATATCTTCGGAACGGAGCGTCGTAGAGGGGTCAAAGTAGGTGCATTTTATAGTGATTTCAAGGTAGATTATTTCCTGCGAAATTCATTTAATTCGCGCCAGTGGTCCTGGTGAAATCGCCTGATGAGTAATGGCTTTCTTAAAACCTTCATAACTTCTAAACGGAGCGTCGTAGAGGGGTCAAAGTAGGTGCATTTTATAGTGATTTCAAGTTTTTCTTAAAACCGTCATAACTTCTAAACGGAGCGCCGTAGAGGGGTCAAAGTAGGTGCATTTTATAGTGATTTGAAAGTAGATTATTTCCTGCGAAATTCATTTAATTCGGGCCAGTGGTCCGGGTGAAATCGCCTGATGAGTAATGGTTTTCTTAAAACCTTCATAACTTCTAAACGGAGCGTCGTAGAGTGCTCAAAGTAGGTGCATTTTATAGTGAATTCATTTAATTCGGCCCAGAAGTCCTGGAGAAATCGCCTGATGAGTAATGGTTTTCTTAAAACCTTCATAACTTCTAAACGGAGCGTCGTAGAGGTAGGTGCATTTTATAGTGATTTCAAGTTTTTCTTAAAACCTTAAAAACTGATGAGTAATGGTTTTCTTAAAACCTTCATAACTTCTAAACGGAGCGTCGTAGAGGGGTCAAAGTAGGTGCATTTTATAGTGATTTGAAAGTAGATTATTTCCTGCGAAATTCATTTAATTCGGGCCAGTGGTCCTGGAGAAATCGCCTGATGAGTAATGGCTTTCTTAAAACCTTCATAACTTCGGAACGGAGCGTCGTAGAGGGGTCAAAGTAGGTGCATTTTATAGTGATTTCAAGGTAGATTATTTCCTGCGAAATTCATTTAATTCGCGCCAGTGGTCCTGGTGAAATCGCCTGATGAGTAATGGTTTTCTTAAAACCTTCATAACTTCTAAACGGAGCGTCGTAGAGGGGTCAAAGTAGGTACATTTTATAGTGATTTCAAGGTGAATTATTTCCTGCGAAATTCATTTAATTCGGCCCAGTGGTCCTGGAGAAATCGCCTGATGAGTAATGGTTTTCTTAAAACCTTCATAACTTCTAAACGGAGTGTCGTAGAGGGGTCAAAGTAGGTGCATTTTATAGTGATTTCAAGTTTTTCTTAAAACCCTCATAACTTCTAAACGGAGCGTCGTAGTGGGGTCAAAGTAGGTGCATTTTATAGTGATTTCAAGTTTTTCTTAAAACCCTCATAACTTTTAAACGGAGCGTCGTAGAGGGCTCAAAGTAGGTGCATTTTATAGTGATTTCAAGTTTTTCTTAAAACCCTCATAACTTCATAACGGAGCATCGTAGATGGGTCAAAGTAGGTGCTTTTTATAGTGATTTCAAGGTGAATTATTTCCTGCGAAATTCATTTAATTCGGCCCAGTGGTCCTGGAGAAATCGCCTGATGAGTAATAGTTTTCTTAAAACCTTCCTAACTTCTAAACGGAGCGTCGTAGAGGGGTCAAAGTAGGTGCATTTTATAGTGATTTCAAGTTTTTCTTAAAACCCTCATAACTTCTAAACGGAGCGTCGTAGAGGGGTCAAAGTAGGTGCATTTTATAGTGATTTCAAGGTGGATTATTTCCTGCCAAATTCATTTAATTCGGCCCAGTGGTCCTGGAGAAATCGCCTGATGAGTAATGGTTTTCTTAAAACCTTCATAACTTCTAAACGGAGCATCGTAGAGCGGTCAAAGTAGGTGCATTTTATTGTGATTTCAAGTTTTTCTGAAAACCCTCATAACTTCTAAACGGAGCGTCGTAGAGGGGTCAAAGTAGGTGCATTTTATAGTGATTTCAAGGTGGATTATTTCTTGCCAAATTCATTTAATTCGGCCCAGTGGTCCTGGAGAAATCGCCTGATGAGTAATTGTGTTCTTAAAACCTTCATAACTTCTGAACGGAGCGTCGTAGAGGGCTCAAAGTAGGCGCATTTTTTAGTGATTTAAAATGAAACTAAGAAAAAAAAACTCTATAATGCGATCAATGAAAGAAAAATTTACTTTATTTTTATTTAATAATTAATTATTAATTACATCTATTCTCTAAATACTGAAAACAAAATTTATAAAAATAGTTGACCGCGATGTTTTGATTAAATTAAATTTAGCTTTAAAAATAAATGTCGTTTTTTGTAGTAAATTGAAGCATGCGGAAAATGTAAAACTAATTTAAATTTTGAATGTCAAGGTATTATTTTATACAAGGATTTTTTTTATTTTAGTAACTTATATTTTGATTATTATTGCACCAATACTGCTTATATTTTTATATGTTTTTATTTTAACTTTAGGATTATACATTAAAATATTTTTTTTTTATAAAATACATTTTTCTTATGAATAAATAGTTATTTTTTCCCTTTTTTTTTCTTAATAAATTCCAATAATTTATATATGCACAAATTCTTTTTTTTATTATAATATTTTATTATTATAATATACATTAATAAAATTAGTAATCTGTTTAAATATTAAAATTTGAACAATTTAATTAAAAAAAACACATAATTTTTATGTAAATTCATTGATAAACATTTTAGTAATTTTAAGTTAGTTTTTATCTTCAATATATTGTATTATCTATCATCGATTAATGGTGTAAACAAAATACTTAAATTGAAAGAAATATTGTTTTAAACGCATTTTTTTGATTGTTTCAAAACTTATTTAAATAATTAAAACGAAAACGTCGCTGAATAAACAAATAAAATAAAAATTAAATTAACTACGCTTATTTGCAAATTATATTTAAAATATATCTATGGAACGTAAAATCAAACATCTCGTATGAAATGACGAATGAAATGAAACGAAAACCAATTTTTGGGCGTAGTGTGACACCAAATGAATCGTCTGGCAGTCGCACGATTCGTTTTATGTTATAAGCCTGATAATGAAATTTAGTTTCTTAGACGGTATTATGAATTAAGTCAACATTTGACGAATCTGCTCATAAAAAATATTCATAATATGTGGGAAATCTATTTAAGTCAACATTTCGATGAACAAATTCATAATTACTGTGTATAGTTTTTAAATACTACATCAATTTTAGTATTCAGATCGAATTTTCATGAAGAAATTCTTCTATCTGATGAATTACATTACACAATACGATTTTTACCATGGACAGCTCATACATTAAATCTATATAATTCGCTGTTGCTGGTTTTGAATGCTTACTGTGTTTTTTTTTTCTACTACGTAACGTTTTTGAGAAAGTTGCATGGAAACTGTGTGCATATTTTAAAAATTAGTAATAATGCAAAAAATTAAGAAATTTTTATTGTTAATATGAACTATTATGCCCTGCATAACCATAAATCATTTTATTATTTATCATTAAATCTGAAACGATAGAAAATCATGGAAAAATAGTGTAAAAAAATCGAAATTCAAATATCATAGAAACTTGTAGGAATATTAATATTTGTTTGTATATTAAAATTAGTGTATTAGTATTAGTATTTTTTTTTTATTTTAAAAAAGTCGCTAAAAAGGGCCTAAAATTTCGAAATCAAATTTCAAAAATACTAGAAAAAAAAAGAACTGAGTATTCAGTCAAAAACAGCAATCTCAAATTATATAGAATTGATGTATGTGATGTACTTGACAACATTTTTTTCTTTTTTTGTTGAGTAGTGTGATTTTTATAAGTGTGCTGTTGATTTTTTTGTCAGTATTTATCAGTTCTTCATCATACTGTGGAATGAAATGTAAAAAATGTGTCGGTATGTTTCACAATAATATAATCAATACAAATATATAGTATTCATTTTGAAATTATATCATTAAAAGACAATCAAACTGAAGAATTTTAAAATATTGCTAAACAGTTTATAAATGTGATTAATTCTTGTTAAATACATTAGACAACAAATGGAAACCTTTTTTAATTATCCACGATCTTAGTATGATTTTCCAATGGATTTCAAGATTCTAATCTCTACCTCATACTCAGTTTTTTTCCGATTGCCTCAAGTTTTTGAGTTATTACGTAATACAAATAAAGTGTTTTTCAAATGGGACTCTTTTTTGACATTTCTCTTCAGTAAGGTTAAAGTTACCATTTCATGATGGAAAGATATACGAATTCGAATTTCGGTAGTAAATTTTAATAAGTTCGACTCGTTGTTGGCTCGTATATCTTTCCATCATGAAATGGCAAACCTTCCTGAAGAGAAATGTCAAAAGAGCGACAAGACATATGACTTCGTTTGCTGTCCCTGTCGCTCTACTTTTGTAACGTCCCTGTTGAAAAACCCTTAATAAAAAGCTTTTGTAACGCTCTTATTGAAAACCCCTTTATACGGCAATTTTCGTGTTATTCCACATATTTTCGATTTTTACATTTTACGGATTTGAGATATCGATCCAATTTCTTTTGAAGTTCTCTGAGAATACTTCAGCTAATATTTCGAAATATACTTCATGAAATTCGGATTAATCTGACCAAAGTTATTACCAGTCAAACACAAAAAATATTGATTTTTTGGTGTACCTATTATTTATTGCATCACATATTAGGTTTTCATAATTCAATAAAATTATTAATTTTATTTAAAACTATAGATCTATAATTCTATGATTCCTCTTACTTTGTTTTTCAAAATCACTCTTTAAGTTTTTAGATTAAAATACAAATTCACGCTTACGATTTTTGATTTAAATTTTCTTTTGTGGTGCTCCTTTTAATCAATATAATTTTTTTTTGTCCATCAATTATTCATTTAAATATCAACAAAATCACAAACCAGTAGAATTCAGCTTTGCATAAATGTATTACTTTCCATGGGTTTGCCTCAGTTTCCTACAATAGAGTAAAATAAAGATCACCTTATGTTCCTGCTTATCACACAAAAAATAAAATTCACCAACTACCAGTATTCATCATATTGATGATTTCATTCATTGAACTAAAATCGTAATTTTTCAGTGTTTTTCATTTTTAATATTTTTTATATCAAGAAATTTCAAACAAAAATTGGTCTTCATTCACACATTTACGTATTTATAATTCTAGATTTATGATATTTAAATTAATATGGTTTGATGACTAAAATTCATCAATATGATGTTCACCTTTGCATTAATATGATAAAATGGAGGCTTCGAATAATTAGCAATTATATATTATAAATCATTTAAGAATTATAAATACCAAATGTGTAAATGGAAATAAATTTGTGTTTCAAATTTGATGTTATAGAATATATTGAAACTGAAAACCTTTTAAAAAATACGATTTTAATTCAATGAATGAATTCATCAATATGATGAATCCTGGTAGTTGGTGAAAAAAATGTAAATTTTTCAATCGTTTTTGTGAATTTCACTTTAAACTGAGGACATAAAGAGTGATATGCAAAAACAAAGTAAGAGAAAATACAGAATTATTGAACAAGTCTGATATAAGATATGTACTTTTATTTAATTAAGAAAATCATAGATGTTATGCAACAAATAATAGGTACACCTTAAAATTAAAAATTTTTGCGTTTGACTGGTCAAAACTTTGGTCAGATCAATCCGAATTTCATATGGTTTATTTAAAAATTTTAGTTGAAGTATTCCCAATGGAATACAAGAGAAATGTGATCGAAAACTCAAATCTGTAAAAAGTTATAAACCAAAATATGTAGAAAAACACAAGAATTGCCATATCTTTGTTTTACGTAATAAGTAAAACACTTAGGGCAATCTGAAAAAACTGAGTATGAGGTAGTGATTAGAATCTTGACGTCCATCGGAAAATCATACTTAGATTGTGCTGTGATATTAATAAACAAATTTTAAATTATGTATATATATTCAACTTTTTTCTATAAACAAATCTATTTTATATTATCTTGTCTCGATTCTATTTATAATTATATTTTTTTTTGTTTTTTTCTTTTTCAGGTATGTAAAAAATTGAACACCAAACTTAAAATATTTCCGTAAGTCTATCATCAATATTTTCGTATAATTTATTCCATAGAATTCTTTCCCCTAGAAAAATGTTTCCCAAGACAAATCATAGCTGGAGAATATTTTCCCGATAGGATTTATCCTCGGACAATTCTTCTACATGACTATATTTACCGAACGATTCTACTTTCCAAATCAATTCTTCCCCAAATAAAATTGAAGATTTTAGTTTTGTTCGAATCTGTGAAGAATTTAGTTCAATTTTGCCTAAATCAATATTAATTTATGGGAACGAATTGTCTGTGAATAAATAGTCTCGAGGAAGGATTGTCTCGGGGGAAGAATTATCTTGGGGAAGAATTGTCTCAGGGGAAGAATTATCTTGGGGAAGAATTATCTTAGGGAAGATTTGTCTTGGGGTAGAGAATTTTGTGCGGAACAGCTGTACGGTTATGAATTATTTGGAAAAATTGTCAATAGAATTATCCGATAGAAATTGTCTGTCTCCCCCATATCTACTTACTTTAATAATATGTATTAATTTCACATTTAAAATGCTAATATTGCGAAAACTATATATTCCCTTAAATATTTTGTATATGCCTCTGTTTTTATCTACCTTTTTTATAGTATTATCTAGAGTATGATTGTGTAAATTATTTGAGATTTAATGAACAATTTATGAATTATATGAATATAACTTTAGAAATATTTAATTTTTAGACCATAAAATTAATTCTTGGAAGTTGTAATTTGTTTTTTTTTTTTAATTATCTGCTGTCTTTTATAAGTTTTTATATTGGAGCTGCTACTATTTTTGCAAAACGGCTCGAATGGCGCTCTAATTGAAAATATCGTCGACCAGTTGCTTCGTAATAATGCGATGTGGTCTCGTCGGATTCACCTTTGGTCGCTGATACAGTCGGGCGTTGATGGCGTACAGTCGTGGCGATAGATCGCAGCGCACGTTGAACCACCAGTCACAGACGAAGACGGCCTGCGAGAATTGTGTACCATTCGGGCAGAGGAACGAAGCCTGACGCCCGTCAATGTCGCAGTAATGCCAACCTGAAACAAGTGAAATTTATATGAATTACATCTATTCGTTGTTGTCTCTCTCTCGTTTACCTTGACATCTTGTCTCCATGTCGGCAAAGAAACCCGGATAGGCCTGTTCATCGCAGTAGAAATTTGTATAGGGTATGGCAGATAATACAGGATAATCGACACCAGGACGTCCTAAATAAAAACAAATTAAATATTCAATTAAAGAAATATATTGCACTATGAAATAATATTTAATAATAATTAACCACATAAATAAAATGAAGTAATCCTAAAAAACAGTCAAAAAGTTAAAGCAGATAGAGTTTGTTAGAAGGTGAACTTAGTAAGAATTATGAAAGTTACAATCTTTCAAAGCCGACTATAAATACCATATCACACATATGTGATAATATTTGCGGTTATCTTTTAAAGTGGTCCTGAAGCCTTCAGGGTTTACAAATGCTGAATATAACTAATAACCAAACTTTTAATCGCTAATGAATTTTCTTTCATTTGAGTATTGCATATGTACGAATGAGTAGATGTACCGAATTTCTATTTATTTAGGGCACCATAAGGACACCGTAAGAAAAACCTTAATTTTCTATATTTGATCATAAATTCAAGGGGTTAAAAAATGTTCAATTCGGTCGGAATTTCACTAAAATCAAAAAGTACTACTAAAATGTATCATCTGAATATTAAGAATGAAAATTACTTACTTATCAAAAAAGTAAACAAGATTTATTCTCCTGGATTTTGAGAAGTTCATTTATTGACTATTAAAACCAAAAGAGAACACGCAAACTTGTTGCTGTATTCTTCGAAAAGGAGTATGTGTTCATGTATCTGTTGTTGTTTTCATCGATCTTTCTTTGTCTGTAATATTCGCATGTATGCTTTGTTGTGCGAGGTCACCATCAGTTAGTTAGTGTGCCTGTCTATCTCTCTCTTAAAAGTAACTAGAGCAATTATTCTAGATATCGAGAGATTATGTTCTTAGGTATCAAAAACAATAACTAAGTGCAAATATTCTTAGCATGCTTTGGTATCAAAAAACGGCATGATACACATTGTATGCATGTTTCATGTATTCAGCCGCATAGCACATTCAGACAAGGCAGCGTTCATTTATGTATGAATGTTCAAGTTATATTTATTGTTACGAAAAGATGAAATTTGCCCCATTGTGCAAGCATTCAAAAATAATAAATGAGACGCAAGACAATTTAGCGCACTAAGCAATGTGTTGGAAAGAGACGGAAGATCATTCAGCGCACTAAGCAATGTGCGAGAAAATGATGGAAGCACATTAAAACACATGAATGCGAATGAGATGCCAATAGCGTACATCATTCACGAAACGAGTAGAAGGTACTTGAAACAAGTCGAGGCTTATCGAAACATGTCGAACTGATGCATGCAGTATATAAGGCCGACGGATCTGAGGCACAGCACTTCAGTTGTGATTTGATAGTGAACTAGTGCGTCTCGTCAGTGAACACAGTTAAGCTAAATTGTATAAATGCAGCAGTTGTTAGAATTTGTTATTAGTAAAGTTGATTATTAAAGTGAATTAATAAAGTTAATTGTTATAATTTAAACCAAACATGAGAGTGTTTTTATTTTGTACACAATCCAGAGATACGAACTTGTAGAACAGTTTTTCGTAGACTGAATTTTCGTAACAATATATTGAAAAACACACTCTTCCGAATATTCGTATTGTTTCAGTTCGTAAACATATATTTTCTTATTAAATCGCGCTATATTAAGTTTATTTCATTTCACAAAGCATAATAGCGAATATTACAGGCAAATCAAGATCGAAAAACAACAAGAAAGAAGCTGTTTGGGAAGATACTTAAGAAATTAACCTCTGCATTATCAAGAATAATTGCTCTTAGTTACTTTTTTGACAACTAAGTGGATCTGTTTCTTAAAATCCAGAATGTTTTTGTGTACTGCTGGATTTTAGTAGTTTTTTTCCTCGTGAGCTAATAGACTGCCCTTTGTAAATGTGAACCTGATTTGGGATGTAAGGTCGGATGCCTCGGGAATTGATTGTAATGACCAGATCATGGTAGTATAAATTTTTTTCGGGGAAAATCGTATCGCCGTTGTTTATTAAAGAGTGATGTTTGTTTTTACAATACCCAACGTGTCTTTTTATCTTGAGAGTTTTCTGGAGATTTTTGGAAATATTTATCACTCAATTAAACCAATTAAATTATTTTATTCTTGGCTTCTTCTGGCAGTGTAGGTCGTGAGTATTATTAAATGTGAGTATTACTTAATTTTTCTTTAAAGTTTTGTATATATTATATTTAGCTATATCATATTCCTAAATAATTTTTCTAACGAATAAGCATTTTTGTATGGAAATTAATTTGAATGAAGTACAAAAAAAATCGTTGGATTTGGTATTACCGATAGATAGTACCGATTATGTATATATCCATTTATTTTTGGGGAATTAATACGTTTTTTTTTACATTTTTTCATTGCAGATAATTTTAATGGGGGTTATTTCAATAGCTGCTATTTTGTTGGAGTTATTCCAATTGGCACTATTTCTCGCGATGTCAAATTTATAAATATTTGTCATCTCTATTAGTCAATTTAAATATTTAAAAATCATAAAGCATACGCAAAACTTGCAAATTCCAACATAAAAACTACGCAACAATCGAACTCAAATTGGATTTTCGTTTGTTAATGGAAACGAAACCAAAAACAAACATCGGATGGCTGCCACCAGTCGACATTTTAATTTATTTATATTTCTGTTATTTTTGTTTTTTTTTTTTGTTTGTTATTCCTGCGCAAACCGTGGTGACCTGACATCGCGCCTACAGCAGATACAAAAATATATCGCTGTATTGAAAGAAAATGAAAATTTAGGATTTCTGTTAAAAATGCAATTATTCTGTGTTAAGAGCTGCGCATGTTGTTGGCACCACCAATACCACCACCGCTGCCGCCGCCGCCACCGTCAGTGCAGCTAAAAATTGCAACAGTTTGTGTGGCCGGTGGCAACGAGCGCATCCCGTGTATATGTGACGCATATGAATTTTCTATTTATTGCACTTGGTCTCCCAAAACCCAACCCAAAGCCAGGGACCCGGCCGCCCCCAGTCGAATGCATGGTGCGCATTAATTTGGCTTCTTGCAAGTTGCGCGTTCGATAATTGGGAGCTATTGACCTGCGGTCATGCAGTGACAATACAAAAACAATAACACCAACAACAACAACAAACACTAGCAATCGTAACAACATCGAAATACTATTGTATCACATACGCCCCTCCCTCCTCTCACCATCATCATATCCAGTATTGCATTTGTATCGGTTTTTTCATCTATGCTTTTTTTTCAGTGCAGTTCGATTTGGTTTGCACCGTTCAAAATGCATTTTTTCCATTTTTAGATTCTGCCCGAAAATAATTGCTTGCTTTTGCACTCGAGTGCATCTGCTCGTAAATTCATTTAATATTGAGATATCTTTTTTATGAGGTGCCTACACTCGGTAAAATTTTAAAAGTTTGACTATCCGGTACTAATACTACTACTACTGTCATAAATAGAAATGTCAAATTTTACTCAAAGTTTAAAATTTTCAGATTTTATTCAGTCCAGTTCTTATTAGTGTCGGGTTTTATTCAAAAAAATTGTTATTAGCATAAAGAAAAAGTATTCAAAAATACAATATTTAATCATTTATTCTTTATATAAACAGAAAATTTAATTTAATTTGAAATTTCAATGAAACTATTTGTTCAAATAAAAATATTATGGTTGAATCACTGAACATATTAAAAATAAAAAAAATAATCTAATTATTTAAAAATGATACAGGATGTTTGAAGTTTTGTTTGAACGTGTGGTTCGATACAATATTTTGAATTTAACTTACGAAAACTAACAAATATAATTTTTTCTTACGAAGAAAACCCAACTGTGGCCAATTTTCCGACATTTCAATGTACATTTTGAAACATTTTGGTTTTGTATTCAACATATAATACGTTATAAAATATGATGTAGAGATTAGAATATCGAATATGCTTTTAAAGAATGCTGGCTTTATAAAGGGTTTTTCAACAGGGACGCTACAAAAGTAGAGCGACAGGGACAGCAAACGACGCCATATTTCTTGCCGCTCTTTTGACATTTCTCTTCAGTAAGGTTTGCCATTTCATGATGGAAAGATATACGAATTCTAATTTCGATAGTAAATTTTAATAATTTCGACTCGCTGTTGGCTCGTATATCTTTCCATCATGAAATGTCAAACCTTACTGAAGAGAAATGTCAAAAGAGCGGCAAGAAATATGGCGTCATTTGCTGTCCCTGTCGCTCTACTTTTGTAGCGTCCCTGTTGAAAAACCCTTGAAAAAAACATTTGTTGCGCTCTTATTGAAGAACCCTTTACAGGGTGGTCCATTTTGGGATGCAAATATTTAGGGAAGTGATTCCTTGGTTAATTTTAACAAATATCCTAAATGAAAATTTTGTAAAATAAATAAAAATTGAGATTATCTATATATATAAAACTCTGGGTCCGTCTGTCAGTCTGTCGGTCTGTCTGTCTGTCTGTCTGTCTGTCTGTCTGTTTGTTCCAGCATCACGTCTAAACCGCTGAACCGATTTAACTGAAACCAGGATACTATGGAGTCCGAAGGGTGTCATATGCTATATATGGGCGGGATTGGACAAAGGGGCGTGGCACCTCCCATACAACATAAACTTTCAAAACGACATAACTCGGTACATACACAAGCAAAGAAGATGAAACAAAAAACTCAAATTCAAAAAAAAAAAATACAAAAGCAAAAACACAAAAACAAAAGCAAAAATCAAATACAAAATCAAAAGTAAAAGCACAAAACTTAAGCTATAACTCAAAAACAACAAAAAAATAAAAAAGGATAGAAAACAAAAACAAAATCAACCACACTAAAATTCCACACACTAAAAATCGCCACACCAAAATTCACCACACTAAAACTCACCCCACTAAAATTCACCACACTAAAAATCACCTCACTAAAATTTACCAGACTAATTTTCACCACACTAAAATTCACCACACAAAAACTCACCACACTAAATTTCACCACACTAAAACTCTCCACACTAAAAATCACCACACTAAAATTCAACACACTAAAACTCACACTAAATTTCACCACATTCAAATTGACCCACTTAAACTGACCATACTAAAATTCACCACGCTAAAATTCACCACACTAAAATTCAACACACTAAAACACACAACAATAAATTTTACTACACTTAAACTCACCACACAAAAATTCACCACACTAAAACTCACCACGCTAAAACTAACCACACTAAAACATCTACTGGGAAAAACTCTACGGGGAAGAATTCTACGGGAAAAAATTCTACTGGTTAGAATTCTACGGGGAAGCACAGTGTGAGAAAGAATTGTCTATGAGAAAAGTTGTTTTATCGGATAATTAGTATGGTTTTGGTTACTACATTTATAAAACCAATAAAAAAAAACGTCAACAGCGAAGCACGGGTCCCTGATATAAATAATAAAAATGTTATTTATATTAATAAAATTGCTCAATAACCTTGCATTCACATAATATTTGCACGAGTCGTGTACGGGTCCAGCTAGTTTTTTTATAAATTTTATTTTAAGGTTTTTGTAAATTCTCAGAGCACCAACAAGAAGTGTTCTACAATGAAAACGGCAAGTGATAGATACAAATTTTTTATGTAGAAATTGTTTAGTACATTATGATACATTCAAATAATAAAAAAAATGTTAAACTAAATAATAGGTAAAAATTTCGAAAAAAAACTATTTAAAAAATTATCAAAAATATGTTATTGTTTTTTAATTTAATGAGAAAAAATAGCCTGGCGCCCCAAATAAAATACGAATATTAAAATTTTTCTATAAACTATGATAAAGTATATTTTATAAAGTATATAAATTTGTACACAAATTGTACTAATATTAAGTCCGCACAGACTTATGTTAAGTCCACACTGTCTAATATTAAGTCCATACGTACTTATATAGTTTATGCGGACTTAATGTTAGTACAATTTTGTATGGTGCTATTTTAATTCTATTTCATACTTAAATACAGTCTTCTTAAGAATGTTGAAGTTCGTAGTGAAAAATTTAGATTTGATTAGTTAGATAACTCTTAAGTAAAATATTTAATTCTGTTAATCTAATTCAATATATTTTTCCCGAGTGAAAACCATCCGAAAAGAAGAATTATTCATGATGGAGCTAAATACTTAAAAAAAAAGAACACTACGGACCATTTTGTTATATTTTATTTTTCAAACAAAGGTCGTTATTACACTCGTAACCGTTTTTGGTTAAATTTTTAGTACCAGAGCCAGTTTTGTGTGAGTCTACTGAGGGTTTTCGTGTAAAAAATTTACAATTAATTTACAAAATTTTAATAAAACGAATTTCTTCACTTCTAAGGACCAGTTATTCAGTGGTAGTTTAAACTTAGTTTATACTAAGTTTACTTAAACCTCTCACGTAGTTTAACTATTCGAGCAATTTTTCAGTGGTAATTTAAGTTTCATTCAGAGCAGTGTTTTAAAATATGGCAGCTGTCAACGGCTAGTGTCAACGAATTATCGATTGTAAGAAGATTATTTTTCTCATTTGGCACAGCTGATATTTAATTTGCGAGAATGACGAAATTTACAAGAAATTACAAAGATAATTTAGACAAGTATAATGCACGAAACAATAAATATCAGTGAGAATTTGTGCGCCAAATGAGCGCATGAGAGTGGACTACATAGCGTAAAGAGTGCATCTCACATTTTTCTGTCAAAAACATTGAGAGTTTAAAAGTAGTTTAACCCACCGATATTGGTGGGTTAAACTTAGTTTAAACTAGGTTTAAATTTCACTTCAAATCACGATTCTAAGTTTAAACTAAGTATAAACTACAATCTGGCCCTAAGAAGTTATAAAATCGTCTTGTAAAATATAACGTGTTGAATGAAAAGCCGGTAAAAATTCAACATTTGAGTTCAGTTTTGTTTTTTATTAAACTGATGCAGTTTTGGTCTTTGTAAATTTTGCAAATTGAAATATTGGTCTTGTATCTATTGATGTTGGGAAAAGTTTAAAATATAATGATCAGTGACAATAGTAGGGGAGCCTGGGGTAAAATGGGATACATTTTGATTTTCCTCCAAAAAAAAAAGTATTATGGCATTTGAATAATTGTTGAATTCTAAAGGGTACATTTCATAGACTGGTTCATAATCTAATTTCTTGCATTAATAGAGTATCATTTATATGCGATTTTTTAAAACAGCGCAATTTCAACTTATTGAAAAATGTTAGGGTAATGTAGGAAACTTCAAAATGTTTGCCAAAATGCTATTTGAGGTTTTTTTTTCAAGTTTTGTTTTTTTTTATAACAATGTCAAATATATTAAATATAAAAAAATATAATAAGGTAATAAAAAAAAAATGATAATACAAGAAGAAATAAAAGTTTAAATTCAGTAGTTATATAAAGAAAATACGAAAAAAAATGCTTTTACTCCTACTCAGAATATTCTGAGTGACAATGTAGACAGGTATAGTTGATGTTCGTCAAGTATACAGGCCGTTTTCAGATATTGTAGTTCACTGAATTATTGAAATTTAATTTCTTCGGAATTTTATTCTTGCAAATTGTTCAAAAAAATATTATTCTTCTGATGAAGTAGAAGAATAATTACCGATCTTTTTGCTCCTGTTAAAGGTTCGATTCTCAGCTCTCTGTCTTCTGCAATTCACATCTTATCTCAGGTGAAGCCTAAATGTTGCCACGATTGAAGTTTTTCTTGGTTAAACCAATTAAATAATTCATATAGCACAATATTTTTACTAAAATTAAAAACAAACATTGCTTAAATTACGTTTCCCACTTTACCCCAGAAAATATGTCCCACTTTAACTCAATATCGCAATTTGAACATAACTTTGCACCATTTAAGCAATTTTAAATTATTTAACAAAAACCAATTTGTATTTCATTTTAAATATACCGTCTTAAATAAAAACGATAAAAATTCTCACATTTGATAGCAATAAAAAACTCTCATAAAAAACAACATTTTTTTTCACTTGTTCCCGATATACAATAAAAAGGTCTTAATTTGATTATAACCATGGATGAAAAAGTTGATGTCATATTAAGAAGCACTTGACAACTGTTTTTGTTTTTCTAAGTACAAAAGCATGTTCATAAATTGCAATTTCCCAAATTACCCCATGTCCCACTTTGCCCCAGGTTCCCTACAATTTATAAATAAAAAACCTCTGAAGTTCAATTAACTTTTATGTAAGATAGGATAGTGAAAACAATGACAAAATGTGATAAAAATGGTGATAAATTTTTCCAAGTGTAATTTTTTTCATTTGAAGCCTCCGGTGCGCGTAAAGTGCATTTCGTATTGGACCCCCTCGCTCGCTCACTCACTCACTTCGCACGCTCATGTGCATTTGATGACGAATCAACGCAAGTGTCAACAACAACGCATTTGTTTCACGTACGACGTGTGACCGAAGGAAAAAAAATGCATTCATGGATGAACCATTTTTTTCTCGACGAGTTATCCGAACCACATGCAACGAATATAGTAGGGGCTGGCTTTGGATGAAGAGAATAGTGGTCGTCCGCTTGTTAGACTTGTTTGTTGATTGCACTTCACTTGCGGCAGCGCTCAATTGCATCCAAATTGAAGGCAGACCCCGACCGACCGACCGACCGAGAAGGCAGAGTCCGTCCGGCGCTACATTCATAATTGAGATTGAATGAAGCTGTGGTTGCTTTCAGGCTTTTTTTTTAAATACTTTCAATATTTTAGATCATGATTATTATATTAAAAGGTTTTTGCTGTTTTGCCCCTCGGTACCGACACACAGACAGACAGACAGACAAACAGACCGACCGAACGTTGAGCCAACCAACCAAAACACTCACCAGGTATCGATTTGCCCAGCTCCAAATATTCGCGCACCGATGGACTCAGAAAGTTGGTCGGTATCTCTGGTATATCCTTCTCCTGGCTGCCGCTGTCTTCGTTCTCCTCGAGATCTTGATGTGGCTCTGGTTCGAAGTTGACGGGCTCCGGGGCGCGTGGACGTTTGGCACGCTTGGAACGTATCGTTTCACGGCAATCTGTAAAGTAAAAGGGGAATATACAAAAAAAAAAAATTAAATAAAAGTAATAACAATAAATAGCCGAAAAATATAAAAAATGATTGTAAAAAGTGTTGAAATTATTTGATATTTTGTTGGTCTTTATTTCTATCAACATTTTGTACCTTTGAATTTAGTTTTTGTGTTTGTAACACCCACCAATTTTCGCTTTAATCTATTTTAATCTTTTTGCTTTAAGTTTTTTTTTTATCTTTGCTCTACCATATGGCAGGCCCCCAACTGACCCGGAAATAATTTGTTAGCCTTCAATCTGTCTTTGAATTTGACGTCGATTTAATTAATTTAGTTTAACGCTAAGCATCGCAATTAGTTTTTAATATTTTAATTCGAATTTGTTTTTAATTTTGTTGTAATTGGAAACCTTTAATCTTGAT
This sequence comes from Dryomyza anilis, assembly GCA_951804985.1. Classification (NCBI taxonomy): domain Eukaryota; kingdom Metazoa; phylum Arthropoda; class Insecta; order Diptera; family Dryomyzidae; genus Dryomyza; species Dryomyza anilis. Next base: position 83,671,478 of record OX638132.1, on the reverse strand, counting down.
AAATTGTTTTATGCTTCGTCTCAATTTTCAAATTTCATGGTTCTTAAAATTATTGCTTAGTTTTAATTTCGAATTATTAAATTTGTTTACCACTTTGTGGTTTATTTTTTTTTTTCTGTTCTGTTTTATATTAATATAATTTATCTGTCTGAAGGTGAGAGTTGAAATTGATATTTTAGGCAGCAGCTCAATTACTTGCAACACCTTCTAGTGATATTTCGCATGTCAATCATTTTAAAATAGCGTGTTCAAATTATGTTTCTTTTTTTTATATAATTGCTGTTTTATAATATTATTTAAATCTTTAAAAAAAACATATTTATAACAGGAAGTAAAACTATACATTATTGCTATTTAATGATTGTCCAAAAAAAAATTATTCATGCTAAGACTGATTGAAATCGTATTGTCCTCTAAATGGGAATACACCGACGGAGTTATAGTAGTAAAATTTACTACATTTTTGTATATGTTTTGAAAAAATGTAGTTCTACTACATTTTGTTAATTTTTAAATACAATTGTATTTATTTGATTTAATTTTGCTACACAATGTATTAGAAAATCGTTTTCTACATATTGCAGACATAGTAGTGTGTTTTTGTTTTCTATATTTTTTAATTATTGAATACAGACTGTATTCTACAGACTGTTCTACTACATTTTGTTAATTTATAAATACAATTGTATTTATTTGATTTAATTTTGCTACACAATGTATCAATGTATAATACATTTTGCAGACGGGTCTGGGACGATAAGTCAAAATTTAAAATATCGAAACTAAAAATACCGAAGACAAAAATGTAGAAAATAAAAATGCCGAAACCTGAAAATGTCGAAAACAAACAAACAAAAAACTAAAAATGTCGAAATTTAATATGACGAAATCATTTTTTGCCGAAAAAATGATGGAAAATGTCGGAAAAACTCGAAGATAAAGATATTTAAAATGTACGAATTCTGACTTTTAGCTAGGATTTATGTGGAGATTTTTAAATGTGCTGCCTTCAAAATACCATCTTGGAATTTAACTTCAACACTTATAAAAAATCAACAAAAATTTCGATTTTTTTAAATACTTTTTTTAAGGATATGCAATTCGAAGCTCAAGGATAACGACCATTGGTCATATGTTCATGTTAAAAAGAATTTTCCAAAAGATTGTTTTATTAGTTTTAAAATGAAACCTTATCAAAGTTTCTAGCATCAAGGGATATTTCAATAGGAACCACCATACAAAAGTTATCATTGACAATTTTTTAACTTTGGACTGTATCTCTGGAAAAAGTGATATCTTTGGAAATAGTGGTCGGAAAAAAATGGTGAATGCAGATCCCGATACCCTTTATCAGTTGCCAAAATATCATTGAAATCGAAGAGAGTGAATTGCAAATTTTACGAGATTTCGGCGTTCTAAGGCTTTTATAATTTCGACATTTTTATTCGATATTTCGTACGGATCCCATTGCAGACATAGTAGTATGTTATTGTTTTCTTCATTTTTTAATTCATTGAATACAGAATGTTGTAAAAATATTTTAGTATTTTTCTAAATTATATAAAATTAGAAAAAACAACTACATCTAGATAGTAAAAACAAAAACAATTTGCATTTGAACGTAGCCAAATACATTTGTGTCTATTTTAAAAACATTTTTCTTTTCTTTTTTATTAATACAATATTTTTTCGGTGTAGCATTGATATATTTAAGATATCATTACTATGTTTTTTGCTTTAAGTTAAATAAATAAATCATTATCGAGTCATTATGATTAATGTTGTAGTTTTTATAATGATTTTCAGTTATAATAACGTTCGTTCGTTCTCATCTTCGTTTTACTGACTGCACCTATTAATTAATGATTTGAATATATATATAAATATGCATATATTTATATATTTTTGTTTTCTTTCTTATTGTATAGAAAAAACTATAAATAATAAATAAAATTAAATAAAATCCACCCAAACATTGTACAAATTCAAGGTTGACGTGCAAATGACAATAATTGAATTGAATATGAACGGTTTTCAATGAAGAATTTGCAATCTTTATGTATTTTAAACACTCCTTCTCTGCGTAATTTGCGTAAATTGTTTAAATTAATATGATATTCATAGTATTGATTTTTTTGTAGTGTTAACAAGAAAATACAACACTCCTTCATTTTGAAGTAATGTGTGAATTAATTGAATATTAATAAAAGTAAACCATTTAATTTATACTTTTTTTTTTTGAAATATATATTAATGGGATTCATATCAATTGCGAAAATTTGTATGAGAATATTTTACGAGTAACTTGTAAATTTATTTATGCTGGTTTTTATTTGGAAAACATGTAAACATATTTTTATAAAAATTTTGTTTTATATTCAGGTTACACACAAAAAAATTTCACCAACTACCATTATTCATCAAATTGATGATTTCATTCATTGAACTAAAATCGTATTTTTTCATTTTTAATAATTTTTATATCAGGAAATTTAAAACAAAAATTGGTCTCCATTTACACATTTATGTATTAATAATTCTTATAAGATTTATGATATTTAAATTAAAGTGGTTTGATGAGCAAAATTCATCAATATGATGTACATTATTCATTAATATGATGAAATGGAGTCTTCGCATAATTAGCAATTATATATTATGAGTCATTTAAGAATTATAAATACATAATTGTGTAAATGAAGACAAATTTGTGTTTGAAATTTGATGTTAAAAAAAATATTGAAAATGAAAAAATACGATTTTAGTTCAATGAATAAAATCATCAATATGATGAATACTGGTAGTTGGTGATATTTTTTTGTGTGTAGTTATCAATAAAACTATTTTTTATAGAAAATTGTTGTTTTTTTTTTTTGAATTGTGTTGTCGATTATAATTGCTTTAAATATAAATGAAAGTGGACCGAAAGTTTTGAAAAAAACGGGTCACTTTTGAGATTTACTATTTTTGATTTCGTTGTTTATAAATTAAAAAATTTCATTGAAATTCAACATTTTGCATTTAGTTAAATTACTGCAGCACGATATTGAATTTGATCTCATTTGAAAAGTAATGAATTCTTCTTTCCAATGGTTTACTCTTTTTTTTTTAAAACATTATCATAAAAACAGAAATGATAGTCTGAATATTTTAAAATTAAAAATGAGGTAAAAAATTAAAACTATTTATGATTTAAAATAAGGAGTGCGTCATTAGAAATGTGTGCATCGAAAAATAAAAATATCTCAGTAACCACTTTGTCAATTTTCAAAAAGTTAACATTTTATTAAAGTAAATTTTATTCATAGTAATTATAAAAAAAAAAATACAAAAAAATAATTAATCAATGATAAAATTATTAACTTTTTCTGCAACTCCTATCATTAGGGCCTTCACAGTCTCTTCCTCGATCCTTTGGCTTGCAGCACACCATTGACGCCGAAAATTTACAACGTCCTTAGATACCCGTTTGGTGGTCTTCAATTCCCTTTTTACCAGAGCCCAATATCTCTTGATTGGTCGGAGCTCTGGGCAATTCGGTGGGTTCGCTTCTCTAGGGACAAACACTATATTATTTTTCTGGTACCAATCCAAGACAGCTTTACTGTAGTGACACGAAGCAAGATCAGGCCAAAAAAAGGTAGACACTTCATGTTGTCTTAAAAATGGAAGAAGTCTCTTCTGTAAGCACTTCTTCAAATATTTTTCCGTGTTAGTTGTTCCAGTGATCACGAAAATTTTGCTTCGTTTGCCACAACTACAAATTGCTTGCCACACGAGAAATTTTCTTGGAAACTTTGCTCTTCTTTGGGTCTTAAATTTATCCGGGACATTTCCTCCAGCATCGGCAACATAAAATTCTTGGCCAGGAAGCTGAGAAAAGTCGGAAAGAACGTATGTTTCGTCATCCATAATGCAACATTCGTACTTTTTCACAAAATTGTTTTTAAGCTTTTTAGCACGCTTTTTTGCCTCAACATTTTATGCTGCATTCCGATCTGGGACTTTTTGAACTTTATATGTCTTCAGACCAGCTTCGAGTTTCGCTCTCCGTACAAAAGACTCAGAGCATTCAACTTTGAGAGCTACATTTCGTCCTGAGAGATTCGGGTTATTCTTCAGCACGGTAACCACCGTCTTCGCTTTGTTTCGGTCACCAGAACCTTTCTTTTTGCCTGTTCCTGGCTTCCTATCATAGCTAAGGTCCGCCTTGAACTTTTGAAGTACTTTTGATACAGTGTTCCGGTGAGCTTTTACAATTTTTGCAATCCTTTTATATGTAAAGTGAGGATTATTTAAGAAATTTTTTATAATTTCCTCACGCACTATTTGTTCATCGCCCATTTTTTCGCTGAATAACAAACCAATTTTGCAAAAGTTACATACTACATATTCCGACATGTTTTTCAAACCTAACTTGATTAAAAAATTTTGTTTTGAATTCCAATGAAAAAAGTTACAGTAGAAAAAGCGTGCACAAGTTTCTAATGACGCACTCCTTACATGAGAAAACCTTACTCAAATTTAAATGTAAAATATCTAATTGATTTCAATTCACAAAAAAAAAAATGAATTGAATATTTGCAATGATTACTTATTTCTTGTATAAAGTACTTAAAACTCACCAACCGTGTTATGCAAACACTATAAAATAATAATATTTGTAACTTACGATAATTATTTGTCGTAACATTTATCATTAAAGGTTTTCATAAAAGTTCTTTTAATTATTGCTCCTAAACTTTCATTACTTCTTATACACAGAAGAAAAATGTACATCCTATTGATGAATTCCGTTCTTCTAACCATGATTCATTGTATTGAAGAATCATTCATAATATTAATGACTAACGACAACAATGTTTGGTAAGCGATCATAAGTATGATTAACGCTAGGTAACTGTCGAAAAAGCGTTCTTTCATATGATGAATTATATGTGAAGAATACGTTTCATCATATTAATGAACAAAACATAAAATGCAACATATTTTACTTCATATTGAAGAAAGCTGTTCATCAAACCAAATGTCAATCATTATATTTATTTATCGTTCATTTTTTGCTGTACTTCTCAAGTAATTCTTGTATGTTATTTCTTAAAGAATTCTTGCAATAAATTAGTTTTGTATTATATTTATTTATAATTACCTATATATTTTTTATTAATAAAAACTTATATATATGGGCCATTCCACACCAAATCGACCAATGGTTGGAACTCGCCTTCTTCGATTTCAATAAAATTTGTGCAACTGATAAAGATATGCATTGATCAATTTTTTTTATTTTTTACGCCCACTAATTTCATAGATACAGTGGTTCAAAGTTGCAAAAAATTGGAGAGAAATCACTTTTCTATGGTTGTTCATATTTCAATATCTCTTAAAATAGAAATGATAGAAACTCCATTGATGGCTCGTTTTAAAGCTAAAAAAAAAATTTTTTTTTCAAAAGTAAAAATTGCAATAATTTTTTAATGTATTTGTAACTCTGAATTCGAAAATAGCGTCAGTTTCATCAAATTGTCTCTAGTTTTTGAGATATATACCATTTTTCAAAAATCGTAAAAACTATATCCCAAAATCAATATCTCCAAAACTAGAGTCAATATGATAAAACTGACGCCATTTTAGAAATCAGATTTAGAAATATATTCAAGAATTATTGCAACTTTTACTGTCGCAAAAAAAATATTTTTTTTTTCAATACAAAAAATAAATAAAAATTTAGAAAATTATTTTTTAAAATATGATGCCATCAAAATACCATCTTGAAATTTGACATGAGCATTTATATTAAATCAACAAAATTACACAATTTTTTTCAGAATTTTAAAAAGGGTCCTTTTTAAGGACATCTATTTTGAAGTGCAAGAATGACCACGGGCCACATATTCACGTTTAGAAGTTACAACTTATTATATTTCTAAAAGCTCGTCCTATTAGCTTTAAAACGATTCATCAGCGGAGTTTCTAGCATTTCTAGTTTTAGAGATATTTAAATATGAACCACCATACAAAAGTGATTTTTGGCCCATTTTTTGTAACTTTGAGCCACTTTGAAAAAATAAAATAAAAATTGGTCAGTACATATCTGGGTACCCTTTATCAGTTGCCTAAATTTTATGGAAATCGAAAAGGTAAAATCTCAATTTTGACTTTTATTGGTCGATTTGGTGTGGAATGGCCCATACATAAAAATATATTCAAATTTTTTCACATTTTTTTGTAAATTTTTTTCGAATTATTAAAAAAGATTTTTTTTGAAAAATTCGTATAAAAAAAATGTCATTAAAAATATTAGTTCAACAAAAACAATAACAATATTCATTATATTAAATATTATATTCATAAATATTATGAACAATTTACAAACAAATTTTAAATTATTGATAGATATTATGATTATAATCATCAATATGACGATTCAAATTAATTGTATTAAATATTTCGTTTGATAGTACGAATAATTTCATATATATAAAGGATTTTTCAATAAGAGCGCTACAAAAGTTTCTTCATTTTCCATTTCATGATGGAAAGATATACAAGCCAAGAACAAGTCGAAATTATTAAAATTTACTACCGAAATTCGAATTCGTATATCTTTCCATCATGAAATGGCAAACCTTACTGAAGAGAAATGTCAGAAGAGCGGCAAGAAATATGGCGTCGTTTGCTGTCCCTGTCGCTTTACTTTTGTAGCGTCCCTGTTGAAAAACCTTTATAATGAATATATTCATTAATAAGTCATTTAATGGTATCAATATGATGAATCTATTGGTGAAAAAAATACATCATATTTATGAATAAATTCATTATATTTATGAATTAATTCATCATATTGATGAATTTTTTTCTGTGTAAATCAGGCATTTATTTCTGATAAATAGTATATTTTAGTCAACGTACAACGGTACAAACACTTGCCAATTGGCACATATAATAACAAATTATAACACTAATCAACAAAACGAGAACAAAATTTTGCTATGGACATCCCATACATACATTTTGTATAATATGTGTGTGCTGATTTTTTTTTTCTATATTTCGTAATGTTTTTAAAAATAATTTTTGATTATGCAGAGCTCAGCTAATTATTTTCCATCGGTTCAAATATGCCCATTTCTGTCAACATTTTAGTAATTTTGATAGTTAGTTTTGACTATACTCTGGATCGTTTTCTTGGTTCAAAGTTTTCCGTGTTTAGTTCAAAATGTCTAAAAATAAGGTATACGAATATTAGCATTCTTCACGCTCAAGATTTAAAGTAAAATAACTAAAAACTCGTTTAAAATAAAATCACACATGTTTAAAGAGTGAATTTGAAAAATTTCAAACACGTGAAGATTTGAGTTTGTTTTATTTTAAAACCTTTAATGTAAAAATGATTCAAATTTTAAAAAAATGTAACAAATTCGTTTCAAACTAAAATTTTTCAAAAATTGACAATCATTATTGAACTCAGAGAACTCTGTTGTGTTGTACAATTTTATCTAACATAAATAGTGTTGCCTTAAACTTTGACCCACTGGCTGTCAGCGCGTTGCTGCAAACAGAGTGACACTTGGCGACTGCTGTTGACCCGCTTCACAGCCGCCTTCGTGTGCGGTTTTTTCTTTGTTTTTTTTTTTTGTGTGTTTTTTTTATTGCTCGCTGTTGTTTAAGTCGCATGCGCAACAGTTAATTTTAATGTTTTGGTTTTTTGTCATTGTTGCTGGTTTAATGTTATTGTCACTGCAACAACAACAGCAATTGTTGCAATGTGAGAGAACATTTCGCAACACTGTTCGCGTTCGTCGATGTTGTCGTTTTTCTTGTGCGCATGCGCAACCAACCTGCGCACGCAGTCAATGCACCAACCAGCAACTCATGCTCGGCTGTGACAATTCCTTGGCGCGCTGTTGCTGTTATTGTTGTTGACATGTTTTTTGTCTCATATCCGCCGTAATGTCATCGCACTCACTCTCGCTTACTGCATAAACCATTGCACATGTTTGATATGTCGCTGTTGCTGCAAATCGTGTCGTGTTGTACACTGCCGCCTGTTGACCTTGTTCTGAGTTGCTTCTTTGCAATTTTTTTGATTTTTTTTGATGCTTGTATATTTTTATTTTTTGATTGTATAAAAATAAATACAAAAAATTCATAAAAAAATAATTTAACTATTTACTTTTTTATTTTAATGCAAGGTGAACTGCGACTCAATGATTGCTAATTCATTCTTGCAACACAATATTCACTCAAATTGTTCTATATTATTTTATTTGCAATATTTGCATTTTTATTAGTGTCAACACAAAAAAATTAAGCTTTATTAAATATACCCTTTTTCAAATAAAGGGTTTTTCAACAGGGACGCTACAAAAGTAGAGCGACAGGGACAGCAACGACGCCATATTTCTTGCCGCTCTTTTGACATTTTTCTTCAGTAAAGTTTGCCATTTCATGATGGAAAGATTTACGAGCCAACAACGGGTCGAAATTATTAAAATTACTACCGAAATTCGGAGTCAGTGGCCTCAACGTTAAGAGCGCTACGTCCAATTTATGGTCGTCATAATCGTCCTAGCAAATCAACAATTGAGCGTCTAGTGGAAAAATTTGAATCCACAGGCACAGTACAAAATGTTCCCGTGCAAGTGATACAAAGAGGTGCCCGTAGTGTCGAGAATATTGCTGCTGCTGATACTTCAGTTGAAGAAAGCCCAAAAGTGTCTCTCACACGTCGTTCTCAAGCGTTGGGCATCTCTATGACGTCCTTGTGGCGAATTTTGCGAAAAGATCTTGGCCTACATCCTTACAAAATCAAATTGACGCAAGAACTGAAGCCGCTTGACCATCAGAAGCGTCGTGAATTGGGCTGAGCAACAACTTGAAAATAATTCGGATTTTCATCGAAAAATCATCTTCAGCGATGAGGCTCATTTCTGGCTGAATGGCTTCGTCAATAAACAAAATATGCGTTATTGATCAGACAGCAATCCACACGTACTCCATGAGTCATCATTGCATCCCGAAAAAATTACGGTTTGGTGCGGTTTATGGGCCGGCGGCGTCATTGAGCCGTACTTCTTCCGTGATAATCAAGACCGGCACGTTACTGTGAATGGGAATCGCTACCGTTCAATGATAACCGAATATTTTTGGCCCCCCTTATTGAAAAACCCTTTATTTGTACTCAAAGTGGTGGAACCTACAGTTTAATGCCAAATTCGAACGACAGGTGAGAGCTTTTCATATGCAATTTTCATTCTCGTTGGTTTGGCCATTGATTACCGAGAGGGGGCGCGGTATAGAAAAATGTTTTCTATGAAAAGATGTTGTTAGTCCCAGTCCAGGCTTCAACCGGGGACCTTTCGGCTCGCAGTCCTACGCACTAACCTCTGAGCTACCGACGCTACAGGGGATGAGACATGGGTGTTAAAAAAATATGTGACACCCTAATATCCATCTCTGAATTCAATTTGAGCATATCAGAAATTAGTTTTAATAATCTAAATTAAATTTGTCCATATCTGAAATCATATTTGCTATTATGACTTCCATTTATTCGTTTCTATATGTAATAATTCATTTTCTGCATTAAACTATATTTAAGAATATAATCTAAAAGTCATATAGCATAATATAATGATATACAGCATAATATTATTTCTCAACACTACTATTTACCACTACTGACCTTCACCTTGTTACAGACGCACAACACAAAACCAGATTTATAAAGATAAAAATGTATTTTTATTATTTTTACGTAGTAGACATTAATGTTAAGAAACGCACGTTAAGTCGTTCATTAATTATAAAATATAGACTGGTAGAATTGAATTTACTGCAAATATATTGTATAATTGATATTTTAATATGTTGAAGAAACCATTAAATATTGTTTTTAAAATATTCATATCTGTACTAATTGTCAAATTGTTTGAACATTTTATTTTGTTCCGCTTTTCGAATATTAAAAATATTTTTGAATAGCTTATGCTAGAGGTTATTTATAGTTAACCCTTCGAATTTAAACCTTCAAAGAAACATAAATACATGTATTGAGCGGCATTATTTCTACTGGGTATTGGACAGCCACCAACACCAAAAATACTACCACCCAGTGGGAAAGGTCATCAGACCTTAGTCAATGGATGGTCAGATCAGAACCATCGATGACTGATAAATTTTTGCTGAATTTTCACCACTTCTTGAATGTCATTCAGGCACTTCATTCTTATACCCTGCATCGATGAATGCTGACATGCTGACCTTAGTAGAAATTTCTGTAGGACTTTTTACAGAAAAACTATTACAAATTTTTTAAATATCACTAAAAGTGTAAAATATTTCCAATTAAAATGGTATTTAGGGCTGTAATAATTTCAAACATATTTTGTTTTCTAAAGGTCAGTGTTAGTGCGTTGGACTGCGAGCGGAAAGGTCCCCGGTTCAAGCCTGGGTTGGGGCTAACAACATCTTTTCATACACTCAGAAAAAAATATTATATAAATAATAGTTTTTTTACTATTAAAAATAGTCAATAGGATAAATTATTATTTTAATCGGAAAATACCATTAAAGACTAGAAAATACCATGACATTGCCATCGAGTTTATAAATATGAAAAGATTTATTTTTTTGTATACCATTAAATCAATAATTGTCCTATTGACGAATTTTAATGGGACTTGAGGGAATTTTTTTCTGGGTGTAGACACATTTTTCTATACCGCGCTACCTCTCGGCAGTAAATGGCAAATCTACGAGAGTAAAACACCCGTAGTTCGGATTCGTCAATAAACTAGATGTAATTTAGATGTTTTTAGTCAATATATTAGATTTTTTAAATTGTCATATTAACTGCACCCAGAAAAAAATTCCCTCAAATCCCATTAAAATTGGTCAATAGGACAATTATTGATTTAATAGTATACAAAAAATAAATCTTTTCATATAAAGTAAATGACAAAGTCATGGTATTTTCTAGTATTTAATGGTATTCTCCGATTAAAATAATAATTTATCCTATTGACTATGTTTAATAGTATAAAACTATGAGGAGTTATAAACTTTTTAAGGGCCAGTTTTTCAGTGCTCGTTTAAACGTAGTTTAAACTCCGTTTAATTAATCTTCTCATTAAATTAAACGTCGTTTAATTTTGTTAGCAGTTTTTCAGTGATAGTTTAAAACGAGTTGGGAAAGTTAGGTCACATGGGTAAGTTCGGTCACATGGGGCGGATTTTTATAGTCGGTCGGGCCCGACTATGGAATACCCTACTCCTTTGGTGTATATATTAGTGAGGAATATTTAATTGTATACCTTAATTTTAAATTTTTAATTATGCTGAACCTCCCCACCCTCAGAATTTACGTCTTATATCCCCATAAATTAAAAAATTTATATAAAGTATAAAAAACTAAAAAAAAGTTGAAAAATATAATTGGGCGGACCACGCCTATATTTAAAATTTTGTAAGATTAATATTTCATAGATTTGATTTTAATAATCTACGGATCAAATTTCCACTATGAAAACCCGGGAAATAATGAAAAAAAAAAAGTGGGCGGATCACGGCCATTTTTGGACCACATATTTTTAGGTAAATTCTAACAATACGTTTTAAATTTTATAACTATACCTTGAATACTTTTCGAGTTATTAATTTCGAAAGAGTTATTTAAAAGTGACTTGTATGGGAGGTGGGCGTGTCCGTAGACCGATTTGGCTCATTTTCAAATTCAGTTCCTACTTTTGGCTAAAATATATTGAGACGAAATTTTATCGCATTCTGATCAGTATTTCTCAAGTTATTCTGTATTCGGACAGCAAGACAGCAAGACGGACAGACAGACAGACGGACATGGCTAAACGGACTCGGGTAGTGATGCTGATCAAGAATATATATACTTTTCCATACCGGACACGCCTCCTAAGGGGCGTTACAATATATGCACAAAGTTGATATACCCTGTACCTCATAGGTGTAGGGTATAATGAACACAGACCAAGACAATACATATGGCATCACAGGCAAATGACAAATAATTCTCTCGATATTGACTTCTGATAATGTCATTCAAAATTAAATAAATACAAAAATTGTTTCAGAAAAATAAAATAAATTTAAATTTCAATATTCAACAGATCGAGCAACTGACGTGTACGTGAGACTTTTTTTAAAGCATAGTGTGCAAAAATACAAAAATTAATAATAATTTGTGAAACAGCGCAGCGACAGAAAATAGTGAAAAGTGTTGTGAAAAAAATTCATGTCAAAAACTTTGAAAGTTTAAACGTAGTTTAAACCATCAGCATCGGTCGTTTAAACTAAGTTTAAACGACGGTTGAAGTTCACTGTCCGATGGACAGACAAATGAGCGCATGTGTAGAGCGCAGCTCACATATTTTTGTCAAAAAAATTAAGAGTTTGTCAAAAAAATTGAGAGTTTAAATTACATTTAAAGTTCACTGAAAAATACGATTCTAAGTTTAAACTACAAATGGAGTTCAACTAGCACTGAAAAACTGGCCCTAAATGTTTAAACTAAGTTTGAATTTGCACTTAATAATAACTGGGCCTAAAGGCCAGTTTTCCAGTGGTAGTTGAACTCCATTTGTAGTTTAAACTTGGAATCGTATTTTTCAGTGAACTTTAAATGTAATTTAAACTCTTAATTTTTTTGACAAACTCTTAATTTTTTTGACAGAAATATGTGAGCTGCGCTCTACACATGCGCTCATTTGTCTGTCCATCGGATTCCGATTCTATTCTCAATTATATTTAGTATATCGTGCATTATTCTTGTCTAAATTATCTTTGTAATTTCTTGTAAATTTTGTCATGCACGCAAATTAAATATCAGCTGTTCCAAATGAGAAAAATAATATTCTTCGTCTTAAATGCTATTCACAATCGATAATTCCTTGAGATTAGCCGGAGCTGCCATATTAAAACATTGAATGAAACTTAAACTACCACTGAAAAACTGCTCGTATAGTTAAATCACCGGAGACGTTTATGTAAACGTTGTTTAAACTAAGTTTATGAAAACGTAGTTTAAACTACCACTGAAAAATTGGTTTTAAGTGTGGTATGGCTCTAATATGGCATACTAGTGTAGTGTACTTGTTTAATGATATCTCAAACGGAGGGAAATAAACTTCTAAAACTCAAGAAGAATTCGGCTCGAATGTAAAATAGTCAAATTTGACTAATATCAATAAAATGCAACTAAACATTTAAAGAAAAGAAAGGTAGTATTAAAAAAAATTAAAAATATCTGACCAGGAAATATATTTAAAAGTGCAATTAGTTCCTGATTATAATACCCGATGGATTTCCTGAACTTCTACTTTCCTTATCCTGGACAAATTTTCTACTCTGGAATGCCCGTGCCCTCAACAATGTCAATTCCTGCTGGGTAACTATGCGCATCAGTACAACGGACATTAGCTCAAAATTAAGTAACGCGATTAGTGGGCAACACTGTTGCAAACTCACTGTTCTCAAAGGCACGCGGCGGCTCGGCTCCGTGGCATAAATCAGTGTTGAGTGCCGCTTAGTGCTGCTGCAGAGATTTATGCGGCATCGAACCAAATGCGCGATGATTGTGTTAAGCAGCAGAACGGCGGCTATTTTCGCAGTAATTAAAATAACGCAATACGAAAATGAGCCCACGAAACGATAGACGAACGAACGGATGGACGGACAGACGCATGGATGGACTAATGGGAATAGTTGTGGAGGATGTCTCTGGATAGCTTTTTGTTTGTTTTTGTAATGCAATCAAATTGTTGCATCAATAATATTTTTGTTGGCATTATTTGTTTCCGTGGTTGCTACTACAACGTTACAAATATTTCATTGTTGTTGCTGCAGTTCTCACACATTGGAATTTATTGCTGTTGCTGCCTGCTGCTACTATTGTCATTGTCATTAGTTGCTGTTGTTGCTGCTAATAAACTAAGTAAACACAATAGTATTATTCGGTTGTGAGTTTTATGCTTTGTCAGGCAATTATTTTATTTAATTATTTTGCTAAAAATCGACAAATTGTTGGGGCATTAAATGGCATTAACGAACGGAAATTGAAAATGGTTGGTCGCAGTTACAACGTGTCATTGCTGAAGTTGTGCGGATTTTATGCATAAATAAATGACAAATAAATGACAGGTGATAACGCAGCGGTTACGTGAAAACAATGAACAACAATGAGCTGAACAAAAAATCAGTAAGAAATAAGGCAGGTTATGAGGGTACATGCGAAATTTGGAGTTCGACAATTTTTAATAGTTGGTGTAACGAAACTTGTAGGTATTTGCAAAGTTATAGTTGGAAAATTTTGTTGATACGTTGTTGATTGAGTTGAATGATTCCCAAGTTACCACGGCTCGACAATTGGAACAAACTTTTTCCTTTTATGTTCTCTCTGCTAACAGTTTGTATACTTTAGTACCAAAGCGGTGGCTAAGAACATGTGTGGAACATAAGCAGTAATAAGTCACAATGCTGTGATGATTAAGTCATATATTCTAATAATGGAACATATACAATAATGGTCGATCTTACATTATTGCTATTAGGTGGCAACATAGTGGCAAATTATGAAATGTATTCTGTTCCATATAAGTTGCACGTATGGAATGAAGAACCTTATAAGAACATGTTTATATATCGCTCAATATTTGCGCCAAATGATAAGAAAATGTGGATCTTTCAATAGGTATTTCACCTTTAAAAAATATCAATTAATTTTTGTAATAATTACCAATTTAAGATTTTCATGAAATTTAAGATTTTCATAAAAAATTATTTGGTGACTTTTAATTCTACAACGACGATATAATATAGCAAATTTACTTTAATATAAAATGGAATCTATGTTATTACACGACACGCATGGCACTGCATAGAATCTTTATTATTTTTTATGAAAACACAGATCAAATTACAGTTCAAGTTCCAAATAGGTGAATCAACACTTTAATGGATTCAAATTTGTGGCACCAAAGCCTCGCTTCCGAGGTTTATGGCTGACAATTGGGTGGCAAATAAGTATATTTCGCATGATTTATAACAAACACTTTAATGGTAATTGTTTGGCTACCACTTAAGTTGCCACAAATTGGGTTATTGTCCTGGGATGTCATATCAGTGAAAAACTTGCGAATTACACGCAGAATAAAAACGTGGTTTTGTTGATCGTTTTGGAAGAGTATAATAATCTGATTGTGATTATGTTTGTATCATAGTATAAATATCATATAATGGATCTATATTATAATAATATGATGCGCAGTGACCATATTATGTTCTCAAACAAATATAACATGATCCTCAGTGGAAATATTATTATTTCACACAACCATAAATATGGTACAATATATGATTATATTACATTATATGTTATATGACATTATATGATTAGATGGCCATTATATGATTCTCGTTGACCATATTATAATCTCACATATTATGAGTCTCAGTTAAAGCTCTCGTAAATAGGCTCTTTATTTCCATATGTTGATTCGAGATGAACATATGAAGCTATTACACACAAATATAAAATGATTACTACATAATTATATACAACTACAGTGTTGGCCAGACTATTAGAAACGATCATGTTTTTATATCGTAAGTTTTAAATATATTTTTATTGAAGAACAATACTTTATACATACTTATAGTAATTTTGGGTTTTTGTTTGGACTATGCTCTGTATAAAAATAAATCATATTCTTGTTTATCGTTAGATTATAAACGCTAAATAAATAATTAAAAAAGTGTTAAATTCAAAATAAAAATTTTCGAGTTATTATCCATATATTTTAAAAACATGTAATAAAATTACCATTCCTAAGTATATTAAAACTAGCCTTGGCCATTATAAGAAAAATTGCGTTTAAGGTTTTTTGGGAAACCTTTCAACAGTACTATATTTTTTTTACATTATAAGCAGTCGATGAAAATGGCTCAAAATGACGATTGCAATTTTCTTAAAAACGTTACGTATTAGAAAATAAACAGTGTTTTTATAATACCTCGCAGGTGCTGATTTTGACTGCATACTCAGTTTTTTCATATAACTTAACGTTTTTAAGAAAAGTGATCCCGTAATTTGAAAAATCTTTTCACCCACGATTTATTACAATATTTAATACTGTTAAAAATAAATGTCCAAAAAATCCTTAAAAGCAATTATTCTTATAATTGGCAAGACGAATTTAAATATACCAATGAATGTTAATATTCTTATTCGTTTTTAAATTATAAAGTCTAAAAATTTTGTGGTTCTTAGACAATTTTTAAATACTTTATTTATGATTTATAATCTAACGAAAAACAAGAAAATGACTTATGTTTATCCAGAGCATAGTCCAAACTAAAAACCAAAATTACAATACGTGCGTATAAAGTGTCGTACTAATATAAAAATACATTTAAAAATAAAAAAAAATCCTACAAATTCATGGTTTGATTCAAAAATAAGCATTGGGATTGAAGAATGAATGTTTAATTACAAAGTTATATTGTGACAAACATAACATAGCATAGCTGCACACGTAGCTTGATTAATGTTAGGTTCAACCAT
Organism: Dryomyza anilis; assembly: GCA_951804985.1. NCBI lineage: Eukaryota > Metazoa > Arthropoda > Insecta > Diptera > Dryomyzidae > Dryomyza > Dryomyza anilis. Next base: position 83,654,884 of record OX638132.1, on the reverse strand, counting down.
TTAAAAACGCAAAATGATTGTATACATTATATCACAATCACTGAATTTGTTCTAAAAGCAATGCACTTTTAACAATTGGCATTGCGCATAGTTTGTTTGTACCATGATCCTCGGTGAAAATATTATGATTTCACACAACCATAAATATGATCCTCGAAGGCCATAATATAATTCTCGTTGATCATATTATAATCTCACATATTATGAATCTCAGTTAACGCTCTCGTAAATAGGCTCATTATTTCCATATGATGATTGCGATAAATATATAAAGCTATTACACAAAGATAAAATGATTACTACATAATTAGATAAAACTATAGATTTCTAAAAATGTATGGTTTGATTTAAAAATTAGCATTCGTGTTGAAGAATAAAATGAATGTTTTGAGACATATTTATATTGTGACCAACATAGCATAGCATGTCAGTAAATATAGCTTGATTATAGTTTTATTCAACCATTTAAAAGCGCAAAATAATTGTATAAATTATATCATAATCACTGTATTTGTTCTAAACCTTTTTCTAAAAGCAATGCACTTTTAACAATTGGCATTGCCCATAGTTTATTTTTGATAATATTTACCGTAAACATATCATGGTTATTATCAATCATATTTTGGCTATCACTATATTGTGATAACTAAATGATTGTTAACATCATATTTTGATGGCTTCTTATTAATCACACATTGAGTTTTAATGTTGCAATCATTTTATAATAATATATCCATTGTGACATCATTATAGCAATCATATACTTGTTAAACGAAATGCAAAATATTATAATTTGATTGCGGCAAGCATCTATTATTGCAGAGTACATAATATAAGTATGTAATTGCTGAGATGTTTGCGTGCATTTAAAAATTCATCATCACCTTTTTAAAATTTGTATATGTTTGCAATAAACAATGATTTTCTCGTATGAATGAAGTTATTTGTTATTAAAAAATAAAACAAGAGGGCATTGTGCATATTTTAATTTGTTAAAAAATATAAAATAGCAGCTACTACTTTAGTAAATTTGAAAAGTACTAAAATTACTATTCGGAAATGCAGAAATTAATTATATTTGCGGCAAATTTATAATCAAATAAACATATTTAATAGAAAATAAAAATCAAGTCATCTATTATAAAAGTTAATACTTGATTTTTGCGAATTGTGGTTGTTCGGTTGGTTAGTCGTTCGGTTGGTGGTCAGTCGGTCGGTCGGCCAACCTGTTGTAATCGTTCATCTGTGACTACGTACGACATGTTCCAGCTGCAGCAGGCATATGGAACAAAAATGTTGCACCGTAATCAAGCGTTAATCCACACAGACGCTTTTGGCCACATATTCGACATGCAATCAGCGATATGAATTAAGGCGGCCACAACACACAACCGGTAGTAAAGAGGCAAACGGCAGGCAGTCAGTCTAACAGTCGACTTAAAGCGGTCAATAAAAAGGCGGCGAAACGCATTAGAAACGCACCAACTAAATAAAAACCGCAAAATTCACGCAATGCACCAGAAATGGTAAATGCCAACCATTTTAGTTTTTGTGCATTGTGGTTTTGTGGTGATTTTGGGTGCGGCGAAAAAAAATTAAATATAATTTTTAAATTTTTATTAAGCGACAAGTCGGAAATAATTGTATAAAAAAAAATAATCAAATACAATTTATTACATATTCGGCTCTTTTAAAACTCATTAGCCATATTGCGGCAGCATCTCGTCCGTATTTATTGGCAACAAGTTAGGTTAAGCCAAGCGCAATGCTGCAGCAAGCAACAGGCGGCGGTTTCCCTGCCGCCGCCAACTGGTATAAATCAAATTAAATGCGGGCTTATCTAAAATTACATGCGCTTCCAAGTCGAGGACGACGACGATGAGCCACACGCACACAACCAGTTGCTCCGGTTGCTGTCCCATGCCGTGGGACACACGAGAGTCCTTTGGAAGGACGACGTATAGCAGCGAAACGTTTCGTTCGCATCGTAGTTGCCACGAAAGACAAATTTCTTAAAATGCATTTTGCGCCACAAATAGTTTTGCACTTACGTAGTATGAACTCAAAGCAATAAAATTGATAACATTACGATTTATGGCACAATTTCCAGTGCGACATCTCGAATGCATTTAAGCGTTTGTCGTCGTGGCTCGTTTTGCCTTGTGTTTGTAATGTGCAATGAAGCGGTATTTACACAGATTATTAATAATAAATAAGTTGGAATTTAATTTTGTAAAAATAGACGTTTTTTCTTTAATGTAATACGCACGATTATTTGTTTAAATCTAAACGGAAAACGAAATTATTCAGTCTTTGTAAAATTTCCTTTAATTTTCTAAATTTTCTATTTTATAACATTTATTTTAACTGAAAATAAACTTGTCTTATCGATCACATTTTAAAATTTAATATAGCATGTACACCACAGTTTTAGAGGCACTACACAGTTTAACAGCCACACACAATTTTAAATGCACTACACAGTAATACAGGTACTGTTGTACCGAACTTACGTTACATGGTTCATAGCAACGCGTGCTTGCTCGGTTCGTCGGGTCGTTTTTCCGTGCAACGTGCGTATATGTTTGATATTCTTCTCTCTTATTTGCGTTAACATTTCATATTTTCATTGAATCAAATTGGATTTACTATTGAAAAATCAATTTAATGCTAAGATCTAAGAAAAGAACATAAAATATAATTTGTTCTATATGCAAATAAATGTTTGTTAAATGTTGGTACCTAATCCACAGAAAAAATATTGAACGTAAATATAGCAATTGAGATAAATTGTTACAAATTAATTATTTTTATTAATATAATTAATTAGATATACGAAATATTTAATGGTATAAATTAAATCCGTTCTGGGTTGGTGTATATGCTAAAATATTTGCATATATAGCATATATACCAACCGACAGTTTTGGAGGCACTGCACAGTTTTACAGTCACACACAGTTTTAAATTCACTACACAGTATTACAGGTACTGTTGTACCGAACGAGTAAGTGTATATGATAAAATATGTAGCATATACACCAACCGACAGTTTTACAGCAACTACACAATTTTAAATTCACTACACAAGTTTACAGCTACTGTTACACCGATCTTATTTTACATTGGTTCAACTCAATGCCAATCGGTTCGTCTGGTCGTTTTTCCGTACATCGTGCGTATATGTTTGATATTCTTCTCTCTTATTTGCGTTAACATTTCATATTTTCATTGAATCAAATTGGATTTACTATTGAAAAATCAATTTGATGCTAAGATCTAAGAAAATAACATAAAATATAATTTGTTCTATATACAAATAAATTTTTGTTAAATGTTGGTACCTAATCCACAGAAAAAATATTGAACATTTATATAGCAACTGAGATTAAGTGCTACATAATAATTAATTCTTTTAAAATATTTAATTAGATATACGAAATATTTAATGGTATAAATTAAATCCGTTCTGGGTTGGTTTATATGCTAAAATATTTGCATATATAGCATATAGACCAACCGATAGTTTTAGAGGCACTACACAGTTTTACAGCCACACACAGTTTTAAATTCACTACGCAGTATTACAGGTACTGTTGTACGGAACTTATGGTTCACAGGAACGCGTGCTTGCCTATTCGGTTCGTCGGGTCGTTATTCCGTACATCGTGCGTATATGTTTGATATTCTTCTCTCTTATTAGTGCTTAACACTTTCCTTTATAGCCCTAGCAGTGACGTAAATATTAAAAAAATAATAAGAAATAAAAAATATAAATAAACAACCTATATATAAATAAATACAAATGACAAATAAAAAAACATATTATTCATCGGGTGCGTTAATTTCCTTTAATTTGTGTTCAATTAATTTATTAATTAATATAATTAAATATTTAATCAATATAATTAAATATTTAATCAATACAATTAAATCTAATGGCAATGAAACAATTCAAAATTAATAGTATTGATACATTTTTTGTTTGCTATATTTACACAAATATTTTTGCTGTGTCGACGATGAATTTCGTAATTCAGTTTTTCGACTCCACCTTAAACTTTTATAGCAGCTACACAATTCAATTTAATGTTCTCACGAATTTTCATGACTTTTTCTAAAACGTTTTTCGCAAATGTCTCTAAAACTATTAACAAACATGTACGACGACAACAGCACATTAAACTAGTTTTTGCACAAAACAAAAAAATAGTCCAGACAGATTATTTTTTTGAGACAATCCCTCTGTTATAAACAAAAAAATCAAAACTCTGCAGACTTCAATAAATACAAATTTCGACAATAGTCATTGTTTGCAAAACCAGTTAAAAGCAAAAATTGCGAAAAATCAAACAACATTGCATTAGTATTGAGTCCGTCCGTCTTGTTCTATAAAAAAATAGATGCAAAATTATTAAACTGCAATTAAGATTTATTTCGGTTCTTAAAGATAATTTATGCAATTGTTTAATTTTAATATTTCGTGAATTGATTAATAAACGATAAGTGCTGAATTAATTGAAACAATTAAAATTGTCTTTGCTGTGTGATTTAATTCTTAACACCAGGCAATTAATAACACTTTTTGTATTATTTTATGTTGTTTTTTTTACTTGCGACACAAAGTGAGTCGCATTTTGACTTCATTAAACATTTAAAACAATTAACAGCCCAACCAGCCTGCTGTCTTCCACCTGTGGCGGACGGACGAAAACACACGCACTTGCCCCCGATTAACTCACCGATAATCAGTTCACTTTTGTCCGTGTCCCTACTTTATGTGTGCAACAAAAGAGAGAATGTTTTTTTTTGTTAATACGAAATAAGTATAAATTAAACAGAAAATCCGTAAATTTATGAATTATTCATTCATTCGTTGCAGCAGCAGGAAAATGCTCAATAATTCCCATAATTCGGTCGCATATCCTTTCGGTTGACTGCTTGCACCCGCGAAGCGTACTTTTTATATCCTTGCTGTCGATGTCAACAACAACAACAAAAACAACGACCACATATATCACATCAATGACAGATAATCAGGCCTATCAAGGACACATTTAAGTAATAAGCTTAATTAATAAAAAAATCAATTGTTCAGTTCATTTCACAATATTTTAAATTTTCAATATTGATTTTTAAAGGTTTTTTTTTAATAAAAACATTAACATAACACTATTAGCTCGTCGTAACGTTTACCCTAATATGACAAATTTTTACTGGAGATAGCGAACTTTATATTGAGGTAATACTTTTTTTGTTTTTTTATTCAATTCATTTTTATTTTTATATACACACAAAAAAATATCGTGTTTGCAAGCTCATTTGTAGGAAATAATCGAAGTGTTTCACACAAATGATCAATATTGTTTCCCACAATTAATTGTAGTGTTTCCAACAAATATGAAAAGTGTTTCCCACAAATACGAAAAGTGTTTCCCACAAGTGTACTGTGGGACAGAAGCTTAGTCAAGCTTGCCGAAAATCAGAAATTATAGTTTGTTGCAGAAAGTTTAAAAATATGTCATTTTATTAACTATTTATGAGAACGAACCTAGAGAACAAACAAAAAATGATACACCCTAGTGAAAAAGCCTTCTGTAGGCTTGCTTAAAGTGAAAAAATTAAACAAGTGCTTTTCAAGAAATAAAAATGGATTCCCTAGTAGAAATTTTGGTAGGGCCATGCTCATAACTGATCATGTCTTTATTTGAGATGATCGGGATATGACGAGGCCCACGATGTCCTTGTAACGCAGTGTCCTGAACATGTACTAACCTCAGGCAATGATCTTGTACTGATCGGGTAATTCCCCATATCATTATTTATCTGACCATTCATTGCCTTGTTAAAACATGAGCATACGAAAGCACTACAAATACCCGATGAAATAAAATATCATACCTCATTGAAACCTGATCATTGCCCGATGAAAATTTCTTTATGAGGAACAACTAATGTAGCTTTGATCGGGACCATTGGCTGTTTAGATAATGTAAACCCTGCTATGGTGAGCATGATAAGGGCATGACAAGGCAATGATCATATTCGCTCTAATAGGGGTTACCTGACGAAACCCCGATCATTTCCCGATGGCGCATCGGGCAAATTTCCACTAGGGTTACATTAAAACTGTCATAACTCTTTCAATATATACTCCAAATGCAAAGTGTTAGTTTTATATTATTGGGAATTGAGAGAACTATCATCTTGTGTAACAAAAATTTCAAATGGCTATTCGTGTTTTTCCTGATTATCTGTCAAAAACATAAAACAAAAATTACGTATATTTTATACAAAAGTAGAAATGCAAAAAAAAAGCTTCCAAATGCCCTGATAAATCTTTTTACAGGCATAATGTCTGAAATGTCTTCTTTCTAACGGTGTTAAACATGCCTGCATTAGTTTGCCACACGTCATTTAAAATGAGTTTAATGCCCGTAACTTCAACGAGTAGATATCTATTGGTGTTCGTACCGAACAGATATCTCTTACCTATCCGGTGTTTTTACTCCTTAACTATGCGTTGAAGTTACGAAATTTTGCTTACACGATAGATAACTAAGCACCAGTAGATATCTATTCGTTGAAGTTACGGGCATAAGTGATGAGAAGAGTACGAAAATCGTAAATTAATTTAACTAAATTTTGTTACTTTAATATGTCAGTTTTGCCTTTTCTTTGGTATGGTAGTTAAGAATTGTGGTATGTACCATAGTACCTAATATTATCAGAATATCTCTTACGATCGTCAAGTTATTTAGTTTAAAAAGAATGGTAGACGTGGCAGTTGGCCTATCACGCCCATATTAAGAATGGTCATGTGCAATTACAGTATGTATCTAAATACCAATTATAAATAAAATATCTCATTCCAAAAAAAAGTTATAGTCGTTTTACCATTTCAATTAAAGGGTTTTTCAACAGGGAAGTTTTTTTCAAAGGTTTTTCAACAGGGATACTACAAAAGTAGAGCGACAGGGACAGCAAACGACGCCATATTTCTTGCCGCTCTTTTGACATTTCTCTTCAGTAAGGTTTGCCATTTCATGATGGAAAGATATACGAAATTGAATTTCGGTAGTAAATTTTAATCATTTAGACTCGTTGTTGGCTCGTATATCTTTCCATCATGAAATGGTAAACCTTACTGAAGAGAAATGTCATAAATCATCTATATATAAAAAACTCGTGGTGCGTCTGTCTGTCAAGCTGTTTGTCTGTCTGTTTGTTCAAGTATCACTTCTAAACCGCTGAACAGATTTGCACCAAATTACTTTTGCACCAGAATACTATGGAGTCTGGAGGGTGACATGGTCTATATGTGGGCGGGATTGGACTACGGGGTGTGACACCTCCCATACAACCTAAACTTTCAACGTGTTATAACTTGGGACTTAAAGCTAAAGATAAAACAAAAAAACTCAAAACCAAAAAAAAATACAAAAGCAAAAGCAGGAACGAAAGCAATCACACATAAACAATAGCAAAATAAAAACAAAACAAAAGATGGTAATACAAAAACAAAAGCAAATACAAATAACAAAAGCAGAACCACGAAAACAAAAGCAAAAACACAAAATCAAAAACTTTAAAGCAAAACAAATACACAAAATCAAAAGCAAAAACACAAAAGCAAAAACACGAAAACATAGCAAAGACACAAAAACAAAAGCAAAAACACAAAAGCAAAAGACGAAAACAAATGCAAAAACAAAAGCAAAAACGAAAAACAAAAGAAGAAACACAAAAACAAAAGAAAATACCAAATCAAAACACAAAAAACAAAGCACAAAAACCAAAGCAAAATACATAAACACAAAATCTTTGCACGAGTCGTGCATGGGTCCAAATACACAAATACAAAACACAAATGTAAAAACACAAAATTAAAAATAAAACCAAAAACATAAAAGCCAATCAAAAAAAAAGTAAAAACACAAAATCAAAAATATAGTAGAACCCACCAAACAAACTCAATTAGACTATTGAAAATAAATAATAAAAATGTTCTTTTTTTAATAAAATCACTCCATATCTATCCTTGAACGGGTCAAAATAAATTTCACAAAAAAACGCATCTCGTTGCTAAAGCGACAATCGACGTGTAAAAAATTCACAAATTTGTATATGATTCGAGTATCTCAAACTCTAGAATTAAGTGCCATCAGCACCTACTACTTTTGTTCCCGATTTACAATTAATACTTGCTGCTACATAAATCGTTGCCCGCAGCCATATGACAATGATGCTCTGCATTACCAATGCCAATACAAAAGTAATTAAATTTCCATTCGTATATTGTGGTAACCGTTATCGTTATCAGCAGCAGCGGCAATGGCAACAGCAGAGACGGTGGCGGCAGCATCATTATCCGCCGCAGCATCGATGTCAATTTGTATCCGCTGGAACGCATTAATTGCGGTAAATCTGACAGAATAATTTCAATTAACAAATTTGTTACTTTGGATTTCCGTTTGGCAGCAACAACGAACGCGAAGAGTCGAGTCGGAGTCATCGTCGTTAATACCATAAATGGCGCACATGCGTAGTATTGATACTGGTCGGTCGACGGATCGGTAGGTACTACGCAAAAATTCAGTGAAACGTAATAAAAATGAAAATATCCAAAGTTTCCAACCAATTTTAATGCAATTAAAATAAATCAAATTTTATAATTACATTAAAAATTATGGAAAAACGCACTGAATACATGGGGTGCAAGGATGCAGGATGTGCAGCCAAAAACAACAACAACAACTGCAATAAATGCCAACTAAGTATCTGCGCTATGTTTGAAGCCGTTTGTAAGCCAAATTAATTATAAATCCGACAACAACAACAACACAATCAACCAGATAATTACAATAATTTATGAAAAATTAATTTCGTTCTTTTTTCGATTAAAACCAAACAGATAAAACACAGTGAACAAAAAAAAATCGTTTAATAGTTTTTTTTTTTTGTTATGGTTAACGCACGACTCGCGTTGCAATTAAATTGTTTTAATTTAATGCCTGAAATTATTATTTTTTTTTTGTACCTCAGTCCACCACCATCACAACTGTAATAATAACTAAATTATATTTATGTCATATTTAAAAAAAAAATAATTAAATTTTATTTTATTATCTTGTAGTACCGAACAAATATAAAAAAAAAGTATTCGACTACTTTTTCATTTTTTATTTCGCGTGCAGCTTATTAAAAACTGCAAATTAAAGATTTATGCAATTTTATTTGTTTGTATGGAACTGAAGAAGTTATTTCACGAATGCTGTATTCTGTTCAATACTAGTGAAATTCCAAATTATTATAATTATTTAAAATTTACGCACTACATAATTTGCCAGCCATCGAAACAAACTCGCAACGTTGGGACGGTATTTTATGCTTCTTCATGAGTGAAATATTAATACGAATTAATTTCACAAATAATAACGCTCAGGAAAATATAAATTAAACCACCGTATTAAGTACCTGGTGGTTATTGTGCGTAAAATGAGCAGAGAGATAATGTTTCATTAAATAGTTTCGTACAGAGGAAATTTCAGAATATGAATAAAAATATCTGAATGAGTTTATAAAAATTACACTCAGAAATACAAATAAAATAATTAAAAAAAAAAAATTAAAATATAAATAAAAATGTCTTCAAAATAAATACATATGATTTACGTCCAAAAGCATATTTATTTATTTTCAATAAACTGTAGAGAAAACAACTACATACAAATTATGTGTCTTCTCGATATAGTATATAGTGTTTTTTACTCTCTGTTATTCGCGTTTTTATTATCAAAACTATGTTGGTTCAATTAGTTGGCATCACTAGTTCTCGTTACGGTCAGATGCTTGATGTTTTTATTTTATACCTTCTCACTTTCGTTTGTATTGTGTGTAAAAGCAGTTTCTGCAATATGTAGTCAACTAATTCGAATTTGAAATTATTAAAATAAAAGCAAAAAAATAAAACAATAATACATTTTCTTCAATATGTACACGGATAAAAAAGATTTGTTTGAATATGCTTGAATGTAAATATAACGTAATTCGAAATCACTGTATACAAATTGGGAATAATATCTAATTACATTATAATTGAATTGTATTATTATTTTGTTCAGATTGAAATATTATTATACGATATTTAAACATAAATTGCTTTAATCGCGGATTTACATGAATTTACTATATTAATGTTTCTGCAGAAATATATATTTTTCATCAGATATTAATATATTTCTGTTTAATATTTCCGCTATTTAACACACCCAACGTCGATAAAAGGTACTTTGAATTATATGTATTTGGTTATTCGTGATTGTTACTGGGTGACAACGAATTTAAAAATAATAGCATTATTTTGATTATTCGTTTTAGCACTCAGTAACACTCACATTAATACTTTTCATATAGTTCAAAAGTTCTTTTTGGTGGAAGATTTTGTTTAAGTACTGCCAATTACTGTTAATACCAGATATTGGCTGTTTGTGAAATTTCCAATTCATCCGTAATGTACTGAACTAAAGTAGGAACAATAGATGTTAATAAAATTATTAGGTATAAATAAAATATGTGTTATAAAAATAAAATAAAAGTTTAGGTTTATAATTATATAATATAAATAAAAAAAAATGTAATTTAAAAATAGGGAAACAACGAATATTGTGTAAAGAAGATATTAGCACTAAATTTACAATTTTTACATTAAAATTAAATGTAAACATAAATATGTTTACATGTAAATAAAATGTTTTTCACACTCAAAAATATATATGTTTGCAAAAACGCCGAAAATTATTTATTCTGAACATAAATATGTTTGTTATTATAATAATGTTTGGCAATGAAATAATACCTTTGTTTGCATAAAGCTCCAAAGATATATGTAATGCCTTCAAAATTATGTTTGGGAAAGCCCTTATTTTTTGCAGTGTGTAGAAAGTAAATTGTATGTAATTTACTACAGTAATTTTTTCAGTGTAGGACACGTATTTAAAATCAATATTTTAAAATTATTAATCGTTCTGCTTTTTGAAGAAAAATGCTATTTGTTTTTCAATTCTTTAGCTTACTTTTAGAATTGTTATAGAAATCATTGCAAGTTCGTGTATACTGCTGACTGACTGTATACTAAGGTAGTTTTCAATTTAATACATCACCCCAGAAAAATTCTTTCAAATCCCATTAAAATTGGTCTATAGGACAATTATTTATTTAATAGTATACAAAAAATAAATCTTTTCATATAAACTCAATGGCAATGTCATAGTATTTTCTAGTATTTAATGGTATTTTCCGATTAAAATAATAATTTATCCTATTGACTATTCTTAATAGTAAAAAAACTATTATTTATACACCCAGAAAAAAATTTCCTCAAATCCCATTAAAATTGGTCAATATGACAATTATTGATATGAAAGTATACAAAAAATAAATATTTTCATATAAACTCAATGGCAATGTCATAGTATTTTTTAGTATTTAATGGTATTTTCCGATTAAAATAATAATTTATCCTATTGACTATTTTTAATAGTAAAAAAACTATTATTTATATAGTTTTTTTTCTGGTTGCATTTGCTACATTTTTTTATAAATGAGTGAACATTGTGTTGCTTTTTGTTATTGTTTTGAGAATTGCAAAAACAATATGTTACAATGTTACACTCAAAATAAAAGGTCTGCTATTAATAGCAAACTCTGAATGCTAAATTTTAGTAAACTTGACATTGCATTTACTGTATACTTTTATTTGCAATAGCGAACTGTTTGCTGGGAATCTTAGTTCTGCTAGTGATCAAGATCGTGCAAGTGTCGCTGTGCATATCGCTAGTGTAGCTAACCTGGTTGCACTTGATGGCGCCATAGTCACGAGACGCTGCAGCTAAATGTGTCTATAATTCGTAGACTCTTATTCGACAACATGTTTATTAAAAAGAGATATTTTTTCTACGTAATAATAATGCACGCATGCAAGAGTGAAATAAAGGTAAAATAAAAAAAAAGATAAATAAAATAAATATTAAAAAAATCAGAAATAAAAAAATATTAAAACACAATAAAAGTACATCATTTTCATTTTTATGAATTGGAGTTTACAACAAAAAAAATGTTAAAACAGCTGAAATTGTCTGCTCTAATAGCATTAAAGAAGTTTACTCTAACGTCACACTGTTATTTGCTGTTTCAGCAAAATCCTGCGCTTTTCTCTTTTCAGCAAACATTTTTGCTATATTGGCATCCTATTTTGCTACTTTTTTATTTTGAGTGTACGAATGCGTTCATCAATATTATGAACTTTTTATTTCGGTTTTATGAAGGATTCGTAAATAAGATGAATTTGGTGATTGGCTGAGTCGTAATGACAATTTCATAACATGGATGAACATAATTATTAATAGTATGAACTTTTTTTCTGTGTAGTTAAAACGAAAAGAGAAAATTTAGAATTAGATATAGAAATATTTGGACGAATCAATTAAAATAATATAAGACGTCGTACTTGGCGCTCTGCCTTTCTTTTGGGGTATATTTCAATAACAACAATTTGGGTATTCTTACTACATTCATTTTAGAAGTTTTTTTTATTGGCGTTTATTTCATTTTGGATTTGGGTGTTATCTACACCATAGGTGGAACTATTTATTTCACCGAAACATATTCTTTACTTCTGGTAAATACTGTATTTGCTTGTGATACATGGTATATTTTAGTTAGCGTTTGTAACAAACACTTGTCAGTTGCCTCAAATATATAATTATTTGAAGCGTTTGCTCCAAAGAATTGTTTGAGAGGAAGTATTTACCCGAGTATTTTTGAAAGCAATCATCTCGTTTATCGCCAGAACTCACATTCGACACAGACAAATTAACCGATTTTTTGTAATACTCATTGAAGATCATAGATTTTGAAACAGTTTATCAGAAAATTCGTTTAATATATCTTGCTATTCGTTTGTTTTAAAGTTTTATAATTATAAATTTCACTCCATAGTTAAATGAGTAACAACAAAATATGTTCAATGCAGCCATGTGTCTTTGTGGAATGTGGATTCAGTTTGCAAGCAACCAATGTATTTCTGGGAAACACTTTTGTGTAATCAAGAGTGTTTGCAGCAAAAGAGGAAAAAATTTATATAGTTTGCTACAACAATTACAGATGTTTGCGTGTACTAATTTAAGCATTTGCTACAAATAATTTAAAAAAAATGCAGCAAGTCATATTTCAAACACTTCAAGTATTTGTTTGCATTATTGTTTGCTTGGTGCAAACAAGACATTTGTTTTGTGTAATTAAGAAAGAAAAATGTTCCCATTGAGCGGATGTTTCATGTTGCGCATCCGCAATGAGCCATGTTTTCTGTCGAATGCAAATCGTTTAAATTAATAAATCTCACAATAACCAGCTGCTGTGTGATCTGTCTTTTACTGTCCGTCCGTTCGACTGACTGACTGACTGACTATCTGTCTTTGTTGTGTAATCTCTGTGCTACAATTTGACTTGACTTGACTGATGTAGTGATATTGAAAACGGAAGCATTTAACTTGGCTTAGACGGTGTTGTAGTTGTTAATGGTATTGTGTAGCTGTTGTTTTGTTACTGCTAAAGCATGTTGTTGTTGTTGTTGCTTCAACAGCACGCATCAGCAGCAACAACATGCTGCAGTTGCAACAACATGTCGTCGTGTATCGCACAGTGTGCCCAAACGCTCTTAAATCGGGTTAAATTCAGTATTGTCGGAACCACTCAAGCGATTTTAAAAATTTAAAAAGTATTGTACAGAGAGAACTTGAGAGAACTTAAGTTTTGAAATTGGCGTTTGTATCTTTAATAGTTATGGAGATAAAAATCAGTAAAGTTGAACATTTTTTCATGAAAAATCTTCTAAAAATTGTAAAAAATCCAAAAGTTATCCGATTTATAAAATTCTTTTGTTTATGGAAAGCTTACATTGACATCTAAAAATAATGTGCTTACATGAGAAAATATCTTGTTTAGTTATAAAGATATAGACTTGAACATTATGTTTTTTTTTTTATTTTTGAAGACTTTACTTTACATATTTTTACATAGATTGTACATTTTATCATGGAATCAAAATATGTGTAAGGTACTTTTATAAACAAATAACACATAAATCATAAACTGAAAACCGTTTTAAAATATCTTAAGTGGTTTAGTAAATATAAAATTGTAAAGTCGAACATTTTTTTTATTTCCGATTTTTTCAATTTTTTTTTTTTGGAAAATTTGGCTTTTACGGAAATCTCCGTAAGTATTTTTTTTCTTCAGTAACATGTACTTTTGTTATATTTTTTGATAGATAACATTACTGAGAATCTTTTAAATGATAAAACTTATCCAAAATATATTTAACCAATGTGGCAACACTGGTCAAAGTTCAAGTTTTTAAATTTTTTTTTTACTATATTTAATAAATGTGGCAACACTGATCAAAGTTCAAGTTTTTAAAATTTTTTTTTTACTTTGACCCCCTGCAGAAAAGTTTCAAAGTCGACGTAAAGTCTTCAAAAATTTAAAAAAAAATCATGTTCAAGTCTATATCTTTAAAACTAAACAAGATATTTTCTCATGTAAGCACATTTTTTTAGATCTCAATGTAAGCTTTCTATAAACAAAAGAATTTTATAAATCGGATGACATTTGGATTTTTTACAATTTTTGGAAGATTTTTCATGAACAAATTTTCAACTTTACTGATTTTTATCTCCATAACTATTAAAGATACAAACGCCAATTTCTCTCAAGTTCTCTCTGTACAACACTTTTTAAATTTTTAAAATCGGTTGAGTGGTTCCGACAATAGTGAATTTCACCCGATTTAAGAGCGTTTGGGCACACTGTGCATCGTTCGATGTATCAAAGATTGATGTCGCTTGTCAACAACTTTCTGCGGCTCATTAATTTTGATGTATTACAATGTTGCACTTGTTGCGTTTGCCTTAGAGTCGATAACAGGAGGTTTTTTTTTTAATAAATTTAGTATTCATTAAAAATTATTTTTTTTCCATTTATATTTAAATAACAAACCGCACATGCAAAATGTCAAAAATTTGCAGAAAATAAAATAATTATTTGCATAAAACACGCACTATTGTCAAATTAACATAAATGCGAAATATAAAAATAAAATCCCAAAAAAACCAACAATCAGTTGGTTTTTTTTTTAAGTCTTTAACCAAAAAGATTTGGTTTTTTATTGCATGTGCGTGACCCACTTATTAGACCAAAAATATTTGTCGTCAGGACACTAAACTGCATTCCGCGCATGTGGCTGGCTTTTAATGATTTGCATTTAAAGCTATCTGGTGGTCGTTCCAAATAAAATAAAGTGCATAGTTGAAATGACATGTGAAAGACCGATTGAATGGAACGGACCGGATCGGACCGCCCAGCAGCTGACAAAACAAATCTTAAAAAAAAAGTTTAAAGCAACCTGATGCAGTTTATTTCAATTGATTTTCGTATTATTTGCATATTATATATTATTTTGATATATCTCAAGACAATAAAAAGAATTTGAGTTTTTTAGTGGGGAATCTTCTGCACAAATTGGGTCAAAATGACCCAATTTTTCTGGAAAATCACGATTTTAGGTATTTCAAAACAAGTTTATTTATTTTTGTTTCAAATGATTGAAGGTAAAATAATTTAATATACAAAACCGTTCGTTTCATATTCAATTATATAGTTTTGGCAATGAGTGGATCAATTTGACCCAATTTGATTAGATGGGGTATGTTTGCAATTTGTGCAGAATGGTTAACAACATTTCTGACCATTTATCGAATTTTGTGAAAATAAAGATATTTTGTGTCAACAGCAGAGATCAAAAATAACTAAAGGGTTTTTCAATAAGAGCGCTACAAAAGTTTTTTTCAAATTCGAATTCGTATATCTTTCGATCATGAAATGGCAAACCTTACTGAAGAGAAATGTCAAAAGAGCGGCAAAAAATATGGCGTCGTTTGCTGTCCCTGTCGCTCTACTTTTGTAGCGTACCTGTTAATAAACCCTTTATTAACCTACCTTTTTTTCCATTTGGTCTTTCACTGAGTGATATTAGTTTCAAAAATTATAAATCTCTTTCTTAGAGATTCGTATTTAAATCTCAGAAATTCAAATTGGTCTCTGGTTGAGAGGTTGAGAAATAGGTGGAACTTGAAGGTCTTTCGGTAAGAGTAATATGTTTATTTTAAATGTTCTCTTTTAAAGGTTATTACTAATTACCTGGGCTCGCTTTTATATGGATTTACATATTCAATATTTAAATTCATATTATAAGAATTTTTCGGTAATAATCCATATATTTGAATAAATCCATATTTGTTTATAAAAACTGACTCATATGTCTCAATTTTGACAAATTTCCAATTTAATTTTTACACTTTTGACAATATTTGGAGTGCAATCGATAAAAATCAAACAATCTCACTGCAGGAAACTATCTACAGGACAATCTCACTGCAGGAAACTATCTACAGGTGTAAAGCAAAATTCACATTGACCTGTTTCATATCGAACTTTAACATACGAAAAATATCATTCAATCAATCCCATCATGAAGGATTTTGCCACCTGTATTTCAATCTTAGAAAAAATTTGAAAAATAATTTATTTCAGTACAATTTTTTTTTTTTTCAAGGGAATAATTTCATAAGTGGGCTGAATTAAAAAAAAAAACAAATTTTTTATTCATATTTTAAGTTTTTAAACCATATTTTAAGTTTTATGATCGATATTTATCTAGTTTTTTAGTCCATAATCCATACATATTTTCGATATTTTTCGTCCATATAATTGTACTATTTTTTACATTTTTTCCCCAAATTTTTCGAACATTCTTATTTTTTGTTCGAATAAATTATTTTTTAATAATTCGAATTCGTATATCTTTCCATCATGAAATGGCAAACCTTACTGAAGAGAAATGTCAAAAGAGCGGCAAGAAATATGGCGTCGTTTGCTGTCCCTGTCGCTCTACTTTTGTAGCGTCCCTGTTGAAAAACCCTTTACAGGTTAACTTTTATATCTGACCTCCAGTCAAACGTAATCCACAAATTATGTTTAAAATTAAATATAATCACAATAAATAAGGAATGTCAGGTATTAGTGAAATGTTGAAGTATGGACTTTTTGACAGTTGGCCTAATGAAGTATTCGAATCTTCGCATAGAATACGAATTTTTATCTACTCTATGATACAGTGATGCATTACAAAAATATAATTTCGAAAATATTAAATCAGCTGTCCGAACATTCTGCATTATCATATCACATTCTTCATAGAAAAATGGCTGTCCCAGAAAAAAAACTTTTTCATTGCGAATATTTTGCGAACACTGCCAATGTTTGTGGGAAACACTACAAATATTTGTGGGAAAAATGCAACAAATGTTTGTGGCAAACACTAAACATATTTAGGAGAAACACTGAAAGAATTTAGGACATTTGGGACACTTAATTCACTTAATGTCTTGTAAATAATATTAATATCATTAATGGCAAACAATTTGGAACTTTGAATTGTTTACAAGAAATAGTAGAATTATTGTATCATTTGCGGTAAACCATTTGAATATTTCCAACAAACACTGTTTTCAAACATTTAAGTGTTTATCTGAAGTAGCAATAACAAGCGTTATCAAATAATATTCATTAGTCTAGCTCTTCTTTAATACGGAATAAACGCA
This sequence comes from Dryomyza anilis, assembly GCA_951804985.1. Taxonomy (NCBI): domain Eukaryota; kingdom Metazoa; phylum Arthropoda; class Insecta; order Diptera; family Dryomyzidae; genus Dryomyza; species Dryomyza anilis. The sequence goes on along the minus strand of OX638132.1, from coordinate 83,637,164 downwards.
TTTTAATCGAATTAAATTTTTGTCAAACGAATTTTTATTAAATTAATTTTTTTTATAATTTGACTTTTTATGAAAATTGTATTTTTGTCAATGTGCTGTAATACTCAAATTTGTGGCAACTCTGCCATTGAAAAGCATTTAGAAAGGAAACATGTAAAGTTGGAAAAACATTAGTAAAAGCCACATTTAATTCCACAAAATTCGACGTTAATTTAAGCAAATTCAAAACAACCACAAGACAAAAAAATAACTAACTATTTGAACAAAAAGTGAAAGTAAAAATTGGAGATGGCTTTTAACCCATCTTGGGCACCTGGTGCAACTGCACTAGGTTGTGCCACCAGTGAAACGCAGCTAATCGCTGTGTCATCTTTTCGTGCTGCCTGGCCAGGCATTCTCTACCCCAACAGTAAAACACAATTTTTAATGATTTTTATTATTAAGTTATTGCTTAATATTGTGGTTTTATTTAAATAACACTTATACCAAAAATTTAACAAAATGTTTATACATTTTTAATTTTTGTTTAAAATTACGTAATAGTTAATTAACTGCTGCAAGTAGTACATAGATACAAAAGTATCTACGCTTCATGGCTATGAAAATGTCTGATTTAAAATATATACATAATTTGTGTGCATGATTCTCATGTTTGCTCCTCTCACTCTATGTATCTGGTGGATGCATTTAAATATTCTTGGGCGAGTCGCGCATCTATACAACAACCTTCAAATTGTATCTCTGAGATACATTGCGCGGCAGCACGAACACAATGCAAGGTAAACAATAAAACGTACTAAAATACAATAGACAATAAGTATTTTTTACTTGTATCTCCTCTTTACACACTGTGTTGGCGAAAAAACGTTATTTGCAAATGTCAAATGTATCTGTAGCTTTTCGACTACATATAGCTCCTCCGAAAGATGTCAAATCGAATTTATTGTTTGCTTTCAAAACTCGAGTAGCTGTTTTATTATATTTTTTGCATTTTTTTTTTTTTTTCAAAATGTTGCCGACTTTGATTTCACACCATTAATCAATTCGTACCTGCACAGAGCGAAATAAAATAAAACTGTAAAATTGTGCCGCGGTAGCTCAGTGGTTAGTGCGTTGGACTGCGAGCCGAAAGGTCCCTGGTTCAAGCTTGGGCTGGGACTAACAACATCTTTTCATAGAAACATTTTTCTATACCGCGCTACCTCTCGTCAGTAAATGGCAAACCTACGAGAGTTAACCCATTGCCTATGAAAAGCTCTCACCCGCCGTTCGGATTCGGCAATAAACTGTAGGTCCCACCACATTGAGTACAAATATAACACGCACAGCTCAAATGGTGAGAGAGCTCGGCCGAAGTTCTATAAAGGACTGTAGCGCCAAACTATTATTATTATTAAAATTGTGCTTTATTTAAGTATGAAATGCAATAATTTAAAATCCTGTGTGTTTTTTAGTATTTTTGAATAATAATAATATAAATATTAAATTTTCGAAAAACTGATTAAGAATTATTTAAAATTATTCCTTTTATTTGGAAATAACATTTTTAGTGTACAGTGCAGAAACAAATATTCGACTTAAATATAACAACCGATATTAATTGCATTCAATTATTAATCCGCAGTGAAATTCACTAATTTAATGAAAAGATTTGCTGTTCTTCGTTAAATCAGCAATTCCGTTTGCTACTATTTATATTTGTATGTCAATGCAGCAAATTAAGTAATCGGCTCAATTTTAACAATTATATTTGCTAAAACTGCGCCGACGAAATTAGTGAATTTAATTGCTGGATTAATTAATGTATGTAATTAATATCGGTTGCTATATTTACGTCGATTTTTTTTTCTGTGTGTAACCTAGCATCAACTAACAACACTTTAAATTGCAACTAATTTAAAACGAATCATCTTAAATAAAAAAAAATATGCATTTTTGACGCCAGTCGGTGAAAAATTTAAATTCTTTGCCGTACAAATGTCACTTTAAATGTCTATCTAATTTATATATATATATTTCTATATCCGTCTTTGATCCACCCGTTTAACTGTCAGTTATACTGTCGTCGAGCACATTTTTATTGGCGTCTTTTTGAATAATTATGCGAAAAATTGCAATTTTGCATAATTTAACATTTAACATTATCGTGTACAAAGTACGGCATATGTGCGATCTGCTGTACCCACATTATGCATAGTTGTTAAATTTTGGACGGACATTGGTTTAAACCAACTATTGCTGCTGCTGGCTGGTATTAATGATGAGTTAGTGGGCGCCATAATGCGGATGCGCCTGCCTGTCTGTCTGTATTTTTATGCACTTTCTAATGTACGATCGGCCGGTTTTTGTAAAACTAGTTAAAACGACGTGTGTAACCATTATATTTATTTTTCTAACTACGCTGTCAGCTCTTCCTCCTAAAACCGTTCATATGGGGGGGAGGGGGGTCGTTTGACAATATCTTTTTGCACTAACGAGCTACGTTTAAAACTATTAAATCTGTTTAATTGGATAATGCATCTGTTCGCATTGATTTATTGTATTAAACTTTATGGCTATTTTTTTGAAGTGAGATCTTTTTCTCATTTTTATTATTATTTTCTATTTTAAATTATATTTATTAGTGCATTTTTTAATAAACTTCAATACATTTCTAAATTAATGTTTTAGAATACAAGAATAATTGCTCTTAGTTACACTTTTGCTACACAAGAACATAATTTCTGCATATCTAGAACAATTGTTCATAGTTACTTTTTGATACCTAAGAACATAATCTCTGCATGTCTAGTATAATTGCTATTAGTCAATGAACAGACAAAAACACACTAAAAAAACAGACAACGCAAAACAAAGCACAATGGCGAATATTACGAAAAACAAGATAGTAGAATCAAAATTTTGGGAAGAAAACAGCAATAACATTTGTGATACCTAATATATTAATCTTTGCATTATCAAAAATACTTGCTCTTAGTTTTTTTTTGATAACTAAGTGCAACTGTTTCTTAATCCAAATTTTTCCGTATATTTCTTAATTTCTTCTGGATTTTAAAGAACAGATTCATTAATATTATAAATTTGGTTCATAAGTGTAAAATATATATTAAAATAGATATTAATGAACAAATTTATAATACTAATGAATCGTTTAAGTATATAAAGTGTTCGAGTGGTGTTCACTATGGATGGACCGGCATTCAAGCATTACGTCGAATATATGCGGTTCTAATAGTTTTTGATATCAGAAAAACATTTTACAACGCGATAGAAATATTAAAAGCTAATATCAAAGTGTTTTAATCAATGAAAAATCGTCAAACAGTAAATTTATTTTTTAATGTATTAAAGACTGAACTCGTGTTGACTTCACAACTAACTAAAACAGTTTAAATATTAAAATAATCTATAGTATATGATTGTCATATTGTACAAAATATAGTTGCATTAAAAATAATGTGATGTTATTTAAATTTCTTAAAATTAATATGATACAATTTAAAGTTCATGTAATAGTTAATACAAAAATAGTAAAAAACGTATTGGGAAAGTTAGGTCACATGGGGCGAACTATGGAATACCTTACACTCTGGGTGGATATATTAGTGGTATAATTTGGTGGGATAATTTTTAATAATTTACGACAAAAACTCTACTACAAAAAATCGGTAAACAATGAAAAAATTCAAATGTGGGCGGATCACGCCCATTTTTGGAACATATATTTTTAGGCGAATTTTAACTATATGTTTTAAATTTTATAAATATATATGTTATTCTTTTCGAGTTATTGGTTCCTAAATAGTAATATATAAGTGAGTTGTATGGGAGGTGGGCGTGTCCGTTGACAGATTTTGCTCAAATCCAAACTCTGAACCACTTTTTTACTTAAACGTATTGAAACCAAATTTCATTACATTCTGACCATTATTTTTTAAGTTACCTTGTATCCGGTCAGACGCCAAGACAGACGGACATGGCTAAACGGACTCAGGTAGTAATGCTGATCAAGAATATATATATACTTTTCCATACCGGACACGCCTCCTAATGTAGCTCATAGGTGTAGGGTATAAAAAAAATGAAATTATAGTAATCAATGCAAGAACAAGAACGGCGCTGCAAGAACAAGACTAGCATGTCTGGTTCTTGTTCTTGCATTAGCTCATCACTGAATACATAAATTCATGTGATTTTCAGAAATAATTTCTCAATATTGTTTTCAGTCCTAAATTATTGAATATATTCAGCAATTTGTATTTATAAAATTTATGTTTGCAAAAAATAAATATGTTTACAGCAATCAAATTTCTAATTCTCTGTTAGTTTATTGAATTTCAAAGTATGTGAATGGCTTCCTAAGTGGCTTAAATAACACAGACGCATCATAAAACACCAAAAAACAAAAGTCATCGATCACTTCTTTTGATGTTTATAGCGAATCTGTAAATGAAGTTTTATTGTATGCTCTTTTTAACATTAAGAAGCAACTTTTGTTAAAAATTGGTTTTTGAAAATCTTGTTTTGTTTAATAGTTTTCCGTTGATTACATTAGCTAACAATCGAAGCGAAGAGTGGAATGTTGGAAACCAATAATTGGACCTGTTGCTCATACCAGCAGCAATCACAGGGTTTGGTCACTTATATTTTAGATAAGGCTTAAAATTGGTAGATATCTTTTTTTTTTTTTAGTTTGTGGCAAATTTGTGAATATGTGAAATTAAATAAAAATTAGAAACAGCTGGGCGCTTGCACCACACAAGCTAAAGACTTGGGGTTAGTAGAAAAAAGGGCGAAGTATGTGGTTTATCTTGCGTGGAAGGAGGGAGTAGAGGGAGAAGTTGCTGTGCGACACACAATAGATCGCGTTAAGTTGATAAACCTCGAATTCACAGCTTTTGTTTTATGTGCCACGTGAGAAACATGTTGAGCAACAAACCAACCAACTACCACAATAATGAGCTTTAATGACGCGGCAGTCGTTATGGTAGGATTCATTAGACTTTTTTTTGATATTTATTTATTTTGGCTAAAATCTTTTATTTTAAGTTTTGTTAAAGGCGGAAGTCGATTTGAACAAATGATAATTTTTAAGATTACTTAAATTTATGAAGATAACTATAAGGTATAACGACATCTAAAATAATTTTTTGATTATAGTAAGCATAAGTTTACACGGAAATTGCTTACTGATGATTTATGAATAAGACATGAATTATATTCATAAATTATGTATAATACTAAAAAAATACAAAAATCATGGACCCTAGTAGAAATTTGCCCGATGCGCCATCGGGAAATGATCGGGTTTTCGTTGGGTAAGTCCTATTAGAGAAAACATGATCATTGCCTTTGCATGCCCTTATCATGCTTACCATACCAGGGTTTGCATTATCTAAATAGTCAATGTTCCTGATCATAGCTATATTATTTGCTCCTCATAACGAAATGACATCAGACAATGATCGAGATTTAATGAGAGAAACCCTATTATGCTCGGGCTCTGACAAGGCAATTGTCGGGTAAATAATAAAATGGGAAATTGCCCGATCAGTACATGATCATGGCCTGAGGTCAGTACATGATCAGGACACTGCGTTACAAGGACATTATGGGCCTCGTCATATCCCGATCATCTCAAATAATGACATGATCACTTCATGACCATGGCCCTACCAAAATTTCTACTAGGGGCCCTAGTAGAAATTTGCCCGATGCGCAATCGGGAAATGATCGGGTTTTCGTTGGGTAAGTCCTATTAGAGAAAATATGATCATTGCCTTTGCATGCCCTTATCATGCTTACCATACCAGGGTTTGCATTATCTAAATAGTCTAATGTTCCCGATCATAGCTACATTATTTGTTCCTCATAACGGAATGACATCAGACAATGATCGAGATTTAATGAGAGAAACCCTATTATGCTCGGGCTCTGACAAGGCAATTGTCGGGAAAATAATAAAATGGGGAATTGCCCGATCAGTACATGATCATGGCCTGAGGTCAGTACATGATCAGGACACTGCGTTACTACAAGGACATTATGGGCCTCGTCATATCCCGATCATCTCAAATAATGACATAATGACTTCATGACCATGGCCCCACCAAAATTTCTACTAGGGGGATCAAAAATTGTGAATCACTATATATTTATTATGAATAGGATTCATAAATTTTATTATAATTTATTAAAATAAAAATTATGAATATTTATTCATAACTTTTGTTACTAATTGCGTATTAATTTTCTAAATGCGCAATTCACGTCAATTGGGGAAAGCCAGTAGCTCCAGTCAGAAAACTTTTTAAGTGAGTTAATAAAGTGAAAAATCTGTCATTTGAAATGAAATTTAACAGACAAGTATTCCTCAAATATCTTCAAATGTGTTAGATATTTAATTGGTGTTTTCTATATGCAAATTTAAAAGATGTTTGCCAGCAATCGTATTTGTCGGATGTATGAGAGATGGTTGTCTCAAAGTCAAAGTTAAATTGAAATATTTGACACATTGTATGAAATTTTAGTCATGAATTATGAATAATACATCATAAAATGTATTTAAGAACCTATTCCAATTTATCATGACGTATAAATATATTGTACATAAAACATTAGTAAACATACTCATAATTTTGTATTCAATTAATCATAATATCTGATTATTACTATAATCATATATTATGAATAAAACTCAAACTATTAGATTACTTGAAATCATGATTATTTTTTTGCAAATTTTTGATTTATGTGAAAATTTCTCTCCGTGCACGAATAAAAAAATATTTTAATATTCTCCACAAAAAGAAGCATTCAATTATTTTCGCCATAAACAGAAACTAATTCTTTGCCACGAATAGAAACACGATAAAATGTTCTTCACGAACAAAAGCACAGTTTTCATTTCGCATCCAGCATAACCCAAGTGTGTAATTGGGCATTTTTTGCTATTGGTTTCTCGATAATCCCCAAAGCATCAACATAATTTGTCCAGGAAAAAGATCCAATGATTCAATTGGGACCTGTGGAAATCCATAAGGATTTCATTTATCCAAAACCATGTCCAATGACGCAGTTAAGTTCAACGTAAATTAGAATGGACATTTTTTCAAAACTTTCTCTATTTCTATTAATATTTTTTAAAATAATAAAATATTTTTTATTTAGTTTTTAAATTGCTTATATTTTACTATTTGATTTCTACTCAGCAACCACAACCACCTTGAAATATTTAATAAATGAATAGGATTCATAAATCAGCAACATTTTATTTATTTTTGGGCAATATGAGTATTTTCCTATTCTAGCATTGCGCATACGCACCGTGGAACGCAAACAATCAGAAAATCATCAAAATGAAAATTATTATAAATAAACCACAATAACTAGAAAATCCACATGCTTTTATGGTGCTATTTTATTGCAAACGTTTTCATTGTATGTAATAAAAATGTTTATAATAATTACGAAATCATTGACTTGACGCAATACTGATTGTCTGTCTTTATGTCTGGCTGACCAACAAACTGACCGCATGACCAGTTGTTGCCCTCGTTGCACCCTGTTCAATAAATAATTCTGTCGGCCAAGTCAATTAAAGTGGCATCACCTTTTGGCCAACTTTGTGCGTTCATTGAACGTCGTTTATATCCACTTGTAATACAAATAAAATAATAAAAAAAAACACTTAAAATATTGTGAAATGCTGTAATTTTTGTCGTTTAGTGCCATCGTCATATGGTTCGCTTTTAAATTAAATCCCAAAAATGGTGTTGATAATGACCATAATGTACGTTAACCCGCTGTAATTGCCTCAGAACTCGTGTCATCTAAATCATCGTCAATCGGGGTCACATTAAGCTAGTTGTCATCTGGCCGTTAACTAACTGCCTTTCAATAACATTTATTTTTATTCATAAATTAAAGAATTTTTTTTAGTTTAAACAAACAATATATCTTCGTGGTTGAAATAAATCTCGGAATAATTAATCGGAATAATTCTGCGATTTATTACAAAATAACTGTAAACTTTAGGAACAAAGTGTCCAAAAATAAAGTAAATTGTCTCAGCTATGTTCTGAGATTATTGAAAAAAATATATTCAAAAAATATTTTTAGAGTAAAAATCGAACTGATAATTTCTATACTGAATTTTTTGTCCCGTCCGGTATTTTTTTGTCATTTATTATAAAAAAAACTATACATTTTAGGAACAAAGTGTAAATATACAATAAAAGCACATGATTTCAGCTATGTATTAAAATAATTAAAAAAAAATAATTTGTAGGCAAAATGTTCCTATTTGTGGCCGAAACGACAACTATTTAATTTATATATTTTGATCTACCGTATAAAATTATCTAATTGTTGATTCCTATACTACTTGAGCAAAAAAAATTAAGTAAATTCATTAATTTTTATTTGAAATATTATAGTTTTTAGTGTACGAATATCCCGTCCGGAACCCCAGGAAATGCCCACATGCATATATAGCATATACACCAACCGACAGTTTTAGAGGCACTAAACAGTTTTCCAGCCACACACAGTTTTAAATTCACTTCACAGTATTACGAGTACTGTTGTACCGATCTTATTTTACATTGGATGATCGCAACGCGTGCTTGCCTATTCGGCGGTTCGTAGGGTCGTTTATCCGTACATCGTGCGTATATCATGACTATGAAAGACTTCTTTCTTATTTGTATTTAACATTTCCCTATGGTTATATACAGCTCTACTATGGACGTAAACGTGGTTCAAACTACGAAAAAAAAGGTAATATAACAAAAAAAAAAAACCAATATGAAATAAAAAAATAAAGAGAAATAAAATAAATATTATTTTTTATCGGGTGTATTAACTTCCTTTAGTTTTTGGTTAATTAATTTATTAACTAATAAATGTCGTATATGCGATGAAACAGTTAAAAATGATTTGTAATTATAATCCAAATTTTTTTTGTAAATTTTCCCAGAACCCTCCTGCGTCATTAGACTTTTTTAATGTTTCCAGAATCCAGAATTTTGTAGTTAGATATTTGAAAAATCCCAAAAGAACACATTTCTTTAACAGACAAAAAAATATGCCCCATGATGCAGATCCTGGTCAAATTTTTAATGAATTAATTTTTTCGCAGAAACATAAGTTTCGATTCTCAAAATGATTCATTTTCCATACATAAAAGTTAAAAATAAAATAAATAAATCATTCTTATATTTGAAAATAATTTTGAATATAATTTTTTCTCGACCGGAAAAAATCAAAAAAAATGAATTAATGATTTGAAAATGAATGAAAATAGATAGATTTTTTAAATTATGTCCAGAACATGTTCGTCGTGTAATTGAGCGTGAAAAAATGATAAAGTAAAAAGTTCCATGTTTTAGTGACCCTATTACATTCTCTTCTAGGGTAGGGAACGAAGTTGTAGCTAATTCAAAGTAAATAGTTTCAATTCATATATATGTGATTTGTAATTTATTCGAATTTGTTTTTATTGTAATCACTACTTACACACACGTATTATGTTTGTTTGCAGAAAACATAATATATTTGCATTCATAAATTGTATGACTTTATTTGGCTGTAACATTTATTTACAAATTTTGCAAATTGTTTTGTTGTTCATTTCATAATGTGTGATTGTATTTCGATGTTAAAATAAAAGTTTTAAAAATTTGGAAATTCATGAGAGTTAGATATAACATAATATGTTTGCTGCAAAACATATTTTTTCCCTGTATGTATAAATTGATATTACAGAATCGATATAAATATAAGAACAAATATTTGTTTGTGCCGAAATCCGAATCGCCGCTTCGAAATTGATTTTTCAAAAATATTGTGAATAACATTCTATGTGTAATAAGTTCTTATTTCACTGCTTATGGAATAAATATGGAATCAAGAAAATATGTATTCTTATTCGTTCTCCTTTTTATTTCATTTAATGCCCAAAATTCGGTCACTTGAATTTCTGACGTTTTTTCGACGAATCACTTTTCGTTTCGTTTTACAAAATATGGGGGTTAATTCTAAACAATTTGTGCCGGGTTTTGTCCTTCTTTTACACACAATTTCTTAACAATTTGATTTATTTTAGAAAAAGGCAATAAACAATAATAATAAAACAGCTTGGACTACAATTTGGTTGTTTTTGAACTTCTTAAAGACCTGATTTGAATCGGTATACAATCGAAATTATGAATATCGTTTTTATCCGACATTATAATTTTAAATGTATACATATTGCAGTATTATTTTATTACTTTGACTGATGTACATTGATATTCTTTAAAGAAGATTAAATATTTTCAAAGAATCCGTTGTTTTTAAGTATTTCAAATAGTAACGCTTGGTTTTCACTATGTCAGTTTGTGTCATATTTGTTTTCTTTACATTATGATTGCGACGCAGAAACTACCCAAAATTAAAATTTTTATCAACCATGTCAAACGAAATCAAAATGCCAACGTGTTGATATTTTTTAAACTTTGCCATATCGAAAAACAACAGATTTGAGACATTTTCGAACATGAAACTGACATAAAATAACATACTCAGAAAAAATAATAGACGTAAATATAGCAACCGATATTAATTGTATTCATTAATCAATTCAGCAATGAAATTCACTAATTTAATGAAAACATTTGGTATTCTTCGTTAAATCAGCAATTCTGTTTGCTAATATGAATATTTGTAAGTCAATGCAGCAAATTAATTTGTCTGCGCAGTTTTAGCAAATATAATTGCTTTATATATAATATTTGCTGCAATAATCATATTAGCAAACAGAATTGCTGATTTAACGAAAAATAGCAAATTGCTTATATAACGAAGAATAGCAAATGTTTTCATTATATTAGTCAATTGACTGATTAATGAATGCAATTAATATCGGTTGCTATATTTACGACGATTCATTTTTTCTATGTAGTGAAAATCATGCATAACATTAAATGGTTTAAAAAATTATAGTGCTGTGAATATAATATAAAAGTAATAAATATTTGTAAAAATGTTGTACGTACCTGTTATCAGCAGATATCCGAATATAACCAACAGCAAAAATGTGACTCTGTGCAACATGTTCAAGAATTATTGGCAGAAATTGCGCTGCCAAATATTCACAGGAAAAAAATTCAGTTATGAACTAAAAACAATTTTTATTATTGTTGTAATGTTGTAATTTTTGAACGTTTAACACTTGAGCCACTACTTAAATTAATTATTTTTAATTTATTTAATTATGATTACAACAAAAATAAATGAAAAAAAACGAAGCACGAGCAAATCTTTGAAAGCACGCAAGGAAAACTAGAGAGACACAACAACTGGTTTACGCGCTGATTATGTAAGCAAATGTTGTATATTCGGTCAACAGCACCAATAAAAGTGGTTGGAACTCCTTAATTTCCAAAAATAATGAACACTCCTTGAGCCAACAAGTGAAACCAGTAAATCTTGTGTTGGTTGGGTCAGTCAGTTGGTTGAGGTAGACAGTACAATTTTTTTTTTAATTGTTTTAGTTTTATTTAAATTGTTTAATTTTTAAAACTATTCCCAAGTGCAATACAAGGCAGTCAGGTATTTTTTTTTTTATTTTTACTTAATTGTTTTATACTTTTTAACTTTATAAAAAATATCGCTTTTTTGCACCTTCAGCTCAGCAATAATTGTCCGACATTTGTCTCTGTTTTTAAACCGTGCAAACTGCGTTCTCCAAATCGTTCACCAAATTCAATGTAATTACATTCATTAAACGCAAAGATACACACAGCATCAAATGCATCCAATAGATACGCGCGCGTTTGTTAGGTAAGCACAGAAAATAAAAATCATTCATTCAGCCACGCCGTAAAATTTGCATGTCACGATCTTTGCAACAGCTTTGAATTATTTTTTGTTTTCGTCTATTTGCTGCTGCAAGGAGGAGGGTCCGTCCAACACCGTCCGACTCGTATAAAAAGTATCTCACAAATCCAACGAATTTGTTTCGCAAAATCGAGTAACGTTAGACAGGCTACTGTTACTGTTGTCTTAACAACTTTTGTGTCGTTGTTGCCGAAATTTTGCACTTTTAAAATATTCGCCGCTTAACCCAAATAATTATCAATTTTAAGGCGTTAACTTTTCGTCACAGTTGTATTTTGTAGTCTTTAAAATGTATCTGTTGCGCGTTATTTTTTGTACTAGTTATACGTTGTACTTTTAAATTTTTATTTAAAAATTGCAAAATGTATTTTAATTATTATTTTTTTTTAAAGCAGACTTCTTTCTTCTTCTATTCTTCTGCTAATTTGCATGCGCGCGCTCGTTATTTGCACAAATGTATCTTTCAGTTTGTTACTTGTATCTTTTGTATCTTCTTCAAGTGATTTGTGTATCTTTTAAGCGTTTTCAACCGCGTGCTGTACAAAGCTGTCTGACTTTCAAATTCATACTGATCCCAGTTGAACATAAAATTTGTAAAATTCGAAAATTCGAGTTTTTATTTTATGCCAATTCGAGTGATTTTTTCACGACTTACTCAGTTTTAGTAGTGTTTCAATTGTCTTACACTCACTCACCTACTCACTCATTCATTCGTCTCTTTAACTGCTTGTCTTGGCTTAAAAGCAACATTGGCTCGAACTGGGTTATAGATTTTGTGTTGGTCGTGCCTCCAAGATTTGAGTTGTGGTGGCATTTAGAGTTACTTTTGCACAGCTGAAATCTTGTTTAAATAAATGAGTATTTTATTGAGTACCTGTAATAGTACCCTTACTATTACATGTACTATTACTTTATGGAATACAATTTTTTTTTAACTTTACAATTAAAATTTTAAAAAAGTGTTTAATTTTAGGAAGAATTATCTATTTAAGAATACAAATTTGACAAATTAAAACAAAACTAACTACACACAAAAAACTGTTCACCGATTACCAGTATTCATCATATTGATGATTTCATTCATTAAACTAAAATCGAATTTTTTCAGTGTTTTTCACTTTCAATATATTTTATAATATCAAATTTCAATCTAAATTGGAGACAATTACACATTTATGTATTTATAATTCTTATAAGATTTATGATATTTAAATTAAGATGGTTTGATGAACAAAATTCATCAACATGATGTACACTTATACATTAATATGATGAAATGAAGTCTTCGTATAATTAGCAATTAAATATTATAACTCTTATAAGAATTATAAATACATAAATGTAATATGGAGACAAATGTGTGTTTGAAATTTGATGTTCAAAAATAATATTGAAAATGAAAAATATTTAAAAAATACGATTTTAATTCAAAGAATGAATTCATCAATATGATGAATCCAGATAGTTGGTGAAATTTATTGTGTGTACAACATGTATCATACCCGAGTCAAAATATTCTGCAGTTTACTGGCAGAATATCGACATATTTCTGGCAAAAGCGAAGTTTTCTGGCAGATTTTATGCAGGGCAAAGCATGTAGTTTGTTTTTCAACAAATTTACCAGCCTTCCTACAGCAGGTTTGACGCAGATAATCGGCATTTTCAAAATTGTGTACGTGCCACGGCTGATTTTTGGAATGTTTTCCGAATGCTACTTAAAATAAGCTGCCTTGTAGCAGGTTTCCGGCAGAATATTGAAAGGCTTTTATTTTTTGTTTTATATTGTTAATTTTCAGAATACGGGCGATTTTAGTAATAGTCATGAAATATATAAGGAAGCTTTTTGGCAGACAGGCAGTAAAAATATTGAACTGCTATGTCGACGGCAGACATAAAATGTGTATGAAAAATATACGGAACCTTTTTACGAGCAGGCAGTCAAAATATTGAACTGTTATGATGTGCCTTTACATTCTACACCTTTCTATAACCGGTCGTTAGGCTGCCTTTTTGTTCTACGGCATAAAACAGATATGTTTTGCCACAAACTCCGTCGATGTTTGTCGGAAACCAGCCGAAGCTGCTGATTTCTAGCTTGAAAGCTGCTCCCTGCGGGAAAAAGGTATCAATTGCTCTAAAACTACCTATCACGTGACCGGTCCCATAGGTGTGGACTAAGAACAGGGTCTGGAAGACCAGTTTTGTGATAGGTCTAAAGGTCTGCATGAGGTGACGGATCGTGTCCATGCTAAACAAGTCGCTAGACTGTTTAGCATGGACACGAGACGAGACTTATTTACATGCTGCAACTAATGCGTCTATAATTCGTAGACTGTTTTTCGATACTGTATTGATTTAAATACAGCATGTCTTCCAAGTCATTATAATGTACGCATGCAAGGGTGCCATCATTAGTGAAATGTGAATGCATGAAGGAGAAGGTAAAATTAAATATAAAATGTAGAGTAAAATAAAATAACAAAAATTTAAAATATGTAGGTAAAGGGTTTTTCAATAAGAGCGCTACAAAAGTTTTTTTTTTAAATAAAACAAAAACGGTTTTGGATATCAATGAAATTCTTTATTCCTGTAAAAGTACGTACGATGCCATTATGTATGGCATCGAACGATTTCTTTTGCATGGCCACACGGGCACGCTTGCAGAAGTCCAGACGCTGAACCCAATTTTCGACGGTTTTCAAGCATAAATCGGCCGATACTGCTGCAATTTCACGTTCGATATTCGTACGAAGTTCATCAATCGTCGCTGGCTTGTTGGCATAGACCATAGACTTGACGTAGCCCCACAGGAAATAGTCTAACGGCGTCAAATCGCACGACCGAGGCGGCCAATCGACTGGACTATTTCGTGAGATAACACGTTCTCCAAACTTGGTTTCCAATAAAGTGTGGCATTCGCTGTGTGGCTTGTGGCGCCGTCCTGTTGGAACCACATGTCCTCCAAGTCCATATCATCATTGTGGCCAAAAATATTCGGTTATCATTGAACGGTAGCGATTTCCATTCACAGTAACGTGCCGGTCTGGATCATCACGGAAGAAGTACGGCCCAATGACGCCGCCCGATGCTTAGCCCAATTCACGAACATATGACGCTTCTGTAGGTCAAGATCTTTTCGCAAAATTCGCCACAAGGACGTCACAGAGATGCCCAACGCTTAAGAACGACGTGTGAGAGACACATTTGGGCTTTCTTCAACTGAAGCGGCAGCTATATTCTCGACACTACGGGCATTTCTTTGTCTCACTGCCACGGGAACATTTTGTACTGTGCCTTTGGATTCAAATCTCAATCTCAATTGTTGATCTGCTAGGGCGATTATGACAACCATAAATTGGACGTAGCGCTCTTAACATTGAGGCCACTGACTCCGAATTTCGGTAGTAAGTTTTAATAATTTCGACTCGTTGTTGGCTTTTATATCTTTCCATTATGAAATGGCAAACCTTACTGAAGAGAAATGTCAAAAGAGCGGCAAGAAATATGGCGTCGTTTGCTGTCCCTGTCGCTCTACTTTTGTGGCGTCCCTGTTGAAAAACCCTTTATATAAAAACGTAACAATAAAAAAAATATATATATTTAAATGAATGTACTATTGATTCCGGTTACAGAACAGGATTTTGAGGAATAGTTCTGTGTTAGGTCTAAAGTACTGCGGGAGGTGTTAATTGACTCCTCCCTAGGACAACGCCATGTTAAATTTGCCGGTTGGTTTCTTATAAAAAAGCCAGAACTAGGACGCGTTAACTATCTCCGAGGAAGCAGTCACTCACGTGCCTAGTCTAGGGCCGGTTCGTTTCCCCGTAGGTCTCTGTGTTGGCTGCCTGTTACCTGCCGTTTGTTTTGTCTGGGGTAATTATTAAAAACTCGTAATAATAACCCTATTCAACATTTTTGTAAGGCTCAAGATAGTTTAGGACTTTGTTTTAAGATTTTAAGCAGACAAAAGCTAAGTTTATAACAAAAATCATTTATTTTCTGTCCATATCAATTATATTCCGGGAATATTTCTGCGTTTAAAATTTTGATAACCTGCCATACGCCATTTATCTGTGTATTGCCAGCAAAATGTCCGATTTATTTAGGTAATCTTAATTGTTTCAGTGGATTTTAATAGAATTCAGACTTTTGTAAAAAGCTCTATTCTCGGTCACATGGATTATATGTGATGGAATTTTTTGGTACTGGAAAACTTTGATATTAATGAAATAAATTTGTATTTGAAGAATGTGAGTTTTAGACCCGATATTCCATTCTCAGTAGTTTCAGATTCAATTTTTTTAATAAAGGAAAAAATATTTGGGTTTTCTATTATTTTGTTTTATATATTATGTTATTAATAAATATGACAATTCCCGTTCATAGACAACCCTTTTCTGTACCAAACCCTTCAATTGGGTTCGATTTATTTTTCGTCAAAAATGTCGCAAATTTTATCTTTTCTTTTAAATTACTTTTTTGTTTGTTGTATGTAGTATAATATTAATCTTTCGTAATCATTTAATATAAGCTGAGAGTGGCGCCTTAAAATATACAATTAAAAATTGCCTTTTCGAGTAACTGCTCATGCTGTAAAACACAGTTATTAATGCTGAACTCGGGTTCGAAGTATTTCCAAATGAAAACTTTGTTTTTGACACAACTAGTTGTTATTTGGTTGGCTTGTTATTAAGCCATGTAAACATGTAAATGATGTGGTAAATTCACACCCTAGAATTATTTTTTAACCCAGTATACCATACGTTTTGATATCGCACCGAAAATGTTGCGAAATGCCAAAGTAAAGGGTTTTTTTAACAGGGACGCTACAAAAGTAGAGCGACAGGGACAGCAAATCGAACTTTCTATTTGATAAAGCTTTGATGTATCGGAATTCTCAAGTGCCCTAATTCTGGACCATAATTGTGAAAAAGTTATGCTACGTTGAGTAATTTGCACTGAAAAACCTAAGAATATCAATTTTTACTCTTAAATAACTAACTACGACATTGTTTTTAAAAAAATAGATTTGATTTAAAAAAAACGAACGAGATCGAATTTCAAACTCGAAGCCACTTGAAGAATTCTTTGAAAAACCTGTAGGCACGAATTATGATATACTGGGAATACATAGTGTTTTATATATTGCATAGTAAAAATGAAATAAACCTTAATAATAGTCCCCCATGTCCCCTACGGAAAAACGAACTGGTACTACGCTGGACATGTGACTGGATTGTTGGAGGCGGAGTTTGTTTCAGAAGCTGACTGTTTTCTGCCCGTACCCAAAATATGCCGTGAATCTGCCAATAAAATTCCACAAAATTTAACAACCTGTCATACTTCCCAAAATATTCCATTTATCTGTGTGTTTGCCGGAAATAAATTCAAACAATTCTTGAATACTGACAGACATTTTTTCTCTGGTACGAACTGTCTTCATCCTGCATACTTTGGACCAGTACACAGAAAAAAATAATCGTCGTAAATATAGCAACCAACATTAATTGCATTCATTAATCAATCCAGCAATGAAATTCACTAATTTAATGAAAACATTTGCTATTTTACGTTAATTTAGCAATACCGTTGACTAATATGAATATTTGTAAGTCAATGAAGCAAATTAATTATTCGGCGCAGTTTTAGCAATTATATTTGCTTTCACCGGTTACGTGATAGGTAATTTTTGAGCAATTGACACCTTTTTCCCGCAGGGTTACTTTACGCGAATTTTAATTCTAAATAGCACGAGAGCCCAATTAACATTTAGTAGTTTTTTAAAAAATATTATTATTTATTGTATTTTGTAGACTTCTTTTTGTATTTCTTCTTATTTTAATCCCTAAATGGCGTTGACCAACTACAGCCGGAGTCTGTCTATAAAATTTTGCTTTAAAAATGTTTTCTCAATATTTCCCACTCTTCATTCTTATCCAATTCATACTCCGCTCTCGTTCTTCAGCTCGTCTTTCACGAGGGCAAAGACACTCGCGTTGGCGCTCGGCTTTAAGATCTCACAGCACAAGGTCATTCGGCGACGACGCGTCGTACATGTTGGTACTGATGATGGCGACGTTGTCGATGACGAAGATGTGGTTCTTGAACGACTCTTCGTTTCGTGATACCAACTACTTTGGCAATGCGCTGAAGTTGGCTGCAGTGCTTTGTTGGAAGAAGTGCTGCTGTGACTGTTAATGTTGTTGTTGCTGTAATCATTTGTATGTTTTTGTTGTTTTTATTAGTTGATGATGCTATTCTATTTGTTGTTGCTGTTGCAGTGTTGTTGCTGTCGTTCATTAAATATTAAATAACATGGCGCACAGCTGTTTTTCTGGTGCCGCTGCTGCTTCTTTCTGCTATAAATTTTGAATTGCTTTGTTTTTATTTACTTTTTTTTATTTTTTTATTGCAGTTTTCATTAATTTTTTGTTGTTACTGGTCTCATACATAATTGCAGCGTGTGACGACGTGCTGTGCAACAATTGAATTCTAATCGAAAATTGTGAATGAGCAATCCAAAAAAAAAAATGAAAGGCTTAAAAATTAAAACTTATTATTTACCAACATCTTCAGATTTTTTATATATTTTTTAGCATTTTTTGCTTATTAAAATTTATTTTTTTTAATTTTTTATAATATTTTTGTTTCTTTTTGTCTAATTTTCAACTAAATATGCATTATTTATTAATTTAGTTCAATGACAATGTTTTCCCATAGTTTGAATAAATACAAAATGCAATTTTAATTTAAATTTCGACTACATTTTTTTTTAGATTTAAACTTCTGAAGGGCATAAACAAAACGTATAAATACAAAAAAAATCTTTTTAGTTGTTAGTTTAAATTTAATATAATAAAATAAGTAGTCAGAAATAGTTTTATTTTTAAAAATATTTTTTTTATTGATTATACGCGATCTTATTAGTATTTTCCAATGTACTTCAAACTTCTAATCAAGACCTCATACTTAGTTTTTTCAAATTGTCTAATGTTTTTCAGTTATTACGTAAAACAAATATATACACCTGTGTGCAAAAAAAATAGTAGTGGCCACATATAAATTAGGCTATTGCATTTTTGGTCGCATTGCAGCATAAGACAACAATATATTTTGATTATTTACATATATTGAAAATTGGTGATTAAAATGACGTATACTTCTCCAATATTTTGAACACATTTTCAAAAATTACCCTGACTTTTGTATGCGAGTCTTGAACGTTTCTGTGCTAAATAATAGTAGTGCTAGCGAATATGTTACATTTTATTTTATATAGTTACTGAATTGAAAGTTTGCTTTTGTATTAGTGAGATTAATTTGAACAAATTTGTAAAATATTTAATATATTTTGTTATGTTTTAATTGAATATAGGACCCACATAACCACCTTCTAGGAAAACCCCAAAAAATGCTCTAATTGTATCCTGTTAAAAAAAAAACTTTTGAAAGTATTCAAAAAATTTTAAGGATATCGTTCATTGCTTAACTAAAATATGAAATAATACAAAGATTGTGCAAAAAAAAACATGAAACTCCTGAGTAAAATGAAAAAATATATCAAAAATTCACTTGTTTGAAGTTGACATATGATTTGAGTGAACATTTCAATGGCAGGCATCAAAGTAAATAAAAATCTTAGTATGCAGATCGATAGATTAACCAGCAGGGTGACATCGAATGCAAATTTTCAGTTTTACGCGTAAATGCTGCCCCTAGACGTATGTTATATGCATTTCACAACGTAAATGCTGCATACTTTTAGGGGCATGTGACGTGAATGTTAATTTTCATCAATGACGTCATCATCAACATTTCATCAATGACAGATTTTCACAATGTCATTGATATATGTATATGTGACATATGATGTATGACGTCTTTAACGCAATGTCATTTATGAAATTGTAGTAGACATATTCATCAATGACACATTTTCAAATGTCCTCAATTCATCATTGATGACCTTATCGTCAATGAGGCCATTTCCTGCTGGGATATTTTAAAATAAACCAAATAAAAAAAAATGAGTGCAAAAAATACAAATTTTAATGTTTATCTATTAATTTTGCATAACATATATGTTTTTCATAATTAACAAAAAGTATTTATATTATGTTCAACTAGTTCTATAATGCTATAATTCCTCTAACTTTTTGGTTTTGCAAATCACTCCCAGCAGAAAATGGCCTCATTGACGACAAGGTCATCAATGATGAATTGATGACATTTGAAAATGTGTCATTGATGACTATGTCTACAACGATTTCATAAATGACATTGCATTAAAGACGTCATAAACCATATGTAATATGTACATATATCAATGACATTGTGAAAATCTGTCATTGATGAAATGTTATTGATGACGTCATTGATGAAAATTATCATTCACGTCACATGACCCCCAAAGGTATGCAGCATTTACGTTTTGAAACGCAATGTGAAATGTATACAACATACGTCTAGGGGCAGCATTTATGCGTAAAACTGAAAATTTGCGTTCGATGTCACCCTGCCATATAATTCATAAGCACAAATTGAGGGACCAATTTGTATAAAAGAAAGATAATATAATTATGATAGATGATGGGCGTTAGTGAAGTACGTTATTGAGTGGCTGAAAATAATAAAATTGAAATAAGATAAATAAAAAATATATAATAATTAAATAATATAAAATTAAAAAATAAATAAAATAAAAAAAAACTTTTTTTTTTAACAAAAAAAAAGTATTCATATGAATGACAATCATTTGTGACTTCATTGATGAATGACGTGAATGACATCGTTAATGCTAGATCATGCAGGAATCAGTCGACATTTGTATGAAAATGTCATCAATGCTTTGCAGGGCGAAAATCCTACCGGTCATCGATGTTTCTGACCTGACATAGGGGAATCGTTGAGGAATCATTGGGGACATTTCCTGCTGGGCTGTCAGTTTTAGAATAATAGCTCTTAAAAGAAGCGATTTCATATTACTGCACGGGTTTCGATTTTATTGTATTTTCTGTCATTTATATTCGTTACCTTTTTATTGGAAAAGTCGCTGTTTTTCTATGTTTGTTAAATGTTTTAAATAAAAAATTAAATTTCTATATACATTTTGAATTAAAACTAAAAATTACTGAGTAGTACAACATGCAGAAATTCTCAATTTAATTTCTAGTTTAATAAACTCGATAAAAATATTCAATATTTTCGCTGATAACTCCCTCAATTATAATTTTAAACTATCATAACTTTTTAGAAACTATATCCCATACTTAAAACATTTATTTAGTGAGTATTTGATTTTAAATTACGAAAAATTCACAAAAACCTATTTAATCGAATTTTTCAGAAAGCTACTTGATGACTTTTTCTTTTACTGCATCAATATACAAATTATGTCAATGTTTTGCTATTATATTTTAAAGTTGTGTTTTACTATTTAATACTAATAATAAATATTAGAATATAATTCTTTCTGTGTGTCAAAGTAACGAACACAAAAAACGAATATTTTTTTACAAAATGCACAACGTATGTTTTAAATAAAATATTATATAAATAATTTACATATTTTTCATTATTTCATCATTATAAAATAAAACAAATTTAGCTTATTTTACCAATCAGAGCCTTAGTTATTCAGACAACTTTTAAAGAGTTTGTGTCATAAGTCTTTTGTTTTATATGCAATAAATTCGTTTTTTGTTCAAGAAAAAAAAAACATTGGAATATTTTCAGAAATATTTCACATTTTAATAGTAAAAAATTGCTGTAAACATTTCAACATTTTTATGGTTTCTTTTAAAAAATGTTGTTTTATGATTTTATTTGTTGTTTATAGCCATTATAATGAAGGCTGTCAAAAGTTATAAGACGATGATTGACTTTGAATGCTTTTCTGATTGATTTAATTGCTATTTAATTAGTAAACTTAACAAAAATAACAAAAAGCCGCCAATTTGGCATCCAGCAGCGCTTCAAATACTACGAAACGCATGCGCAATAATAATTTTAATTGTTTTGTATATGCTTTGCGGTGGCGCATTGAATTAGCTGCTGCATATTTATTCAATTTTATTTGTAAATAATGCTACGTTTTTTTTTAATATTAGTTTTAAATTATGTGCCTTATTATTTAGGTCTAAATTCTGTTTAATACAATTGTTTTCTGAATGCATTCTCAATGCTGCATTTTGTTGGCACGCAGCTGTAATTTTAATAAACACGTTAAAACCATGCTACCAATTTGTGTCTGTATTTATTAGTGCCTTAACGCATAACAATTCACATCTAAATCATTAAAACTAATTGGCGACAACAGTTGTAAACACGGGCTACTTCTTGCTACCCAGTGAATGAACGCCCGCAGACGTAAAATGTGAATTAAATAAATTTTTGAACGAAAAAATGTATTTATTTTACATTATACGTTGTGGTTACACGCATTCACCTACGTAGACATGAAGTCAATCACAATGCAACGCATGTAAGTTGGTCAGACAGACGAATCGCAATGCTACAGTGGGAGGGAGTGGTTTTCAAACGCAATGCATTGGTGGCGTTGTAGCTTATCCAAAACACCTAATTTTCTTTTTATTTATACACTTTTTTTTTTTTTTTTTTGTTTAATTCAACTTATACATCGTCGTTGTAGAACGAAAAATCATCAACTACATTTTTATGAAAAACTTAAATTTCGAGTTGGTTGATTAATATTATAAAAAGTAATTGATTCATTTTTAAAGTTGAAATATCAATTGATAGATTTACATTTTCTTATCATGTGGTAAAATTGAGATCATCGCTTAAAAATTGACAGATATATAAAGATTTTTGCAAATGAATATTTGGCATTTTGAAAATGTATTTGATGACTTTTCATTCTAAAACGACGATATATGATTTTTTTTTTAATTTTTTGAGATAATACATATTGTAAACAAAAAAATACTGCAATAAAAGAAACATATTGTATTTAACTTAATAAAGGGTTTTTCAACAGGGACGCTACAAAAATAGAGCGACAATGACAGCCATATTTCTTGCCGCTCTTCTGACATTTCTCTTCAGTAAGGTTTGCCATTTCAGCAAACAGCAAATGACGCCATATTTCTTGCCGCTCTTTTGACATTTCTCTTCAGTAAGGTTAGCCATTTCATGATGATACGAATTCGAATTTCGGTAGTAAATTTTAATAATTTCGACTCGTTGTTGGCTCGTATATCTTTCCATCATGAAATGACAAACCTTACTGAAGAGAAATGTCAAAAGAGCGGCTAGAAATATGACATCGTTTGCTGTCCCTGTCGCTCTACTTTTGTAGCGTTCCTGTTGAAAAACAGTTGAAAAAACTTTTGTAGCGCTCTTATTGAAAAACCCTATACATTGATGTAGTTTTTTCGGATAGTTTTTTGCATTTCTACACTAAACTTGACAATATTTGTACTGAAAACACACAATTTAGAGATTTGTTGAGCCAACCAACTCTTTGTTTAACCAACTTATTCGGTTGTCTCAACCTTGTTCTTCTTCTTCTCAACCGCTAAGTCGGTTGTTGTTGTCAAAACTTTCAGAGATTTAGTTTGGAATGCAACAAATTAAGCACAGTTTTAGAACAATTTGTAGTGTGTATAGGCTAATATTTCAAGGGCCAACCGAAAATGGCAGTTCGGCCAACAAATTTGTAGAAAAATCGTTTTAATCGAATTGTTGGTTGTTACATCTAACTTTTTCGTTCTTCCAACCTCATGACAAAAGAGTATTTTTCTATGTGAACGTTTTAAAATATGTAGGTACATTACAAGAATTGCTTTAATTTTTTTAACTACATTATATATTTTCATAAAAATGTTGAATATTACTACATCCGCATTTATTTTTACTGCATTGTGTATATATTTAAAAGTTGACAATAACATTGAACAGAATTTGAAATTTGACTATTTTTCTGTGTACGTCTTAAAATATGTCGGTACATTCAAAGAATTTAATGTTTACTACAATGTTGATTAATACTACAACCGCATTTGTTTTTATTGCATTCTGTATATATTTAAAAGTTGACAGTAAAATTGAACAGAATTTGAAATTTCAGTATATTTCTGTGTACGTCTTAAAATATGTCGGTACATTCAAAGAATTTTATGTTAACTACAATGTTGATTAATACTACATCCGCATTTGTTTTTATTGTATTCTATATATATTTAAAATTCGAGAACAAAATTAAGTAGAATTTGAAATGTGACTAGATTTCTGTGTACCTACTTTTTTTATTCCTGTTTAAAATTGTTATACAATTTGTTTCTTTTTTATTATTTTTTATTATGCCAACCTACTGTTAAAAAATAATTTGAACGCACGTGTGTTGCTGCTGGGCGCTGTTCAACTTTTAGTGTGCCACCAAAGCGTATAATTTTGTAAATTTTATGTTTTTTTCCTCATATTGTTTGCCACTCAAAATCAAGCTCTAATTTGTTAATTTTTTAATATGACCCCCCCCCCCTACATCAGCGCACCTCCTACTACAAATTGTAGCAGCACTTAAAACAAAGTAAAATGACCTTCGACATTTGCTTTATTTCACGCCTGTCTGTAGTTAAATTCGAGTTTATTGCCAACTTAAATCTCATGGACACCCCCTTAATTTAATTTTGCATTTTTTTTTTTTTTTTAAATATACGAAATGTTTTTATGCTCATTAAAATTATATTTTTAAAAAATGGCCAAAATAATAATTATTTTTATTATAATTGCATAATATATAAAATGATTTGTTTTAAACATAATTAATTAAATTATAAATTAAAAGGTACGTTAATTGTGCATGTTTAAAACGAAAGATTTAAGCAATGAACAAACTATTTCTTCCTGCTATTTATTTATTTATTGAATTTATAATTGAATTTAATTCAAGGAACAAAAAGTTTAAAATCACTTGAAAGTTATTTTTTTAATTTCCATTTTATATTAAATATAATTTTTGTTACCTTGACTTACTTATGTAATTAAATCTCAGCAACCACATAAGCTATTTCCAGACTGTATAATTTTTTAATTGAAGAACCAACACATATAGCTTGGCAAAACTTTTTAAATTATTGAAATCGAATTATAAAAACCTGAGTTATAGCTCATTACGTGACAACAAATTTTAAATTCGTACATATTCTTCATTTTTGAAAAATCGTCAAAAATACATCTTGTAAAATTATTTACATATTTTTGGAATTTACAAAATTTAATAACATACAACAATGTTCGATAAAAACCTCCTTTAAATAATAAAATGATTTAACTGACTCATTCCAACACTATATCGAACAAATATAGAACATTTTGACATTTAAACCTCTTGGACTATTGTTACATTTTGGTTATCACACAGAAAAAAATTGCTTGATTTTTTAAGAAATAATTTTTGTTGTTTTTCAATGGCGAATCTGATTAAATTTAAGATATAAAGTTCAAATTCCAGTTCTGGTTCTATAATTTCGATATCAGTTTCGATGTGGTTCTATAATTAAAAATAGTTTTGATTTACGTTCCGATTGCTGTTTCAAGTACTGTTCTAAATTAAAAATACATATATATTTTTTTTTTAAATTGCAAAATTTGTACATTCTACTTATTATCTTTTAATTTCCCAAAAAAAAAAATAACTGCTTTCAAAATATTGCAATTATGTGCTGCAACTGCTATTTTTGAAATTGAAAAGTTCGTGAAGGCGCGCAACATTAATATCCATCGGATGCATTCACATGAGGCAATGCGCCGCCGCGGCATACATCATTTGCATGCGGTGCTGGAAACTGCTGCTGCTGCGGTGGGTGCACAAAGTCATCGGAATCACCTTTAAATCGTTATGAGTCATGCAGAAGTTTTACCACAGACTGCTGCAGACGACGGACTAGACATTCATACAGCTTGATTTAGTCTGCTTGCTGCTCCAGTTTTTATACAATTTAATGGTTGGCTGGATTTTATGTGCGCGGTGTAGTGCGATGTTGCTTGGCAGAGGATATTTTATTTTTATTATTTTCCATTTTACTGACATCCGTCTGTCTTGTGCTAAGTTGTTATGTGCTCTACTTTACTTTGCTGTTGGCTATAATATTTGAATTTGCAGCATTATTTTGGTTTTAACTGCGATTTAATAACACAAAGTGTTGCAGCCTCCATATATTTGAGATTTTCTTTTATTTTTTTTGGTGTTTTTTTAATTTTTGCTACATTTTCGCAATTTTTGGAAAATTACGGTCATCAGCATTTTGTCGAATACTACAATGTGAAATTTTACATTTTTGTGTTTTTTTTTCAGTTACTGTAAAGTTGCATACACGGAAGTAAAATAATTACTTAAACTTAGAAATTAATTTCTTAAAGCTTGAAGAACATTTTTTATATATTCTTCTAGATTCAAGAAATACAATTCTGATTTTGATTATATATTTTGCTTCTGTAAATGTAACTGGAAAATCGGACTTGTTTTTATAGCAATATCGAATTGAATTCAAGAAATTCATTTCTTAGTTTAATTACTTCAATGAAAAACATTTCTTTTCTTTGATCCATATTCGAAATTTTTCATTATTTAGATAATATTGTCAAGTAAAGGGTTTTTCAATAAGAGCGCTTCAAAAGTTTTTTCAACAGGGACGCTACAAAAGTAGAACGACAGGGACAGCAAACGACGCCATATTTCTTGACGCTCTTTTGATATTTCTCTTCAATAAGGTTTGCCATTTCATGATGGAAAGATATACGAGTCAACAACGAGTCGAAATTATTAAAATTTAATACCGAAATTCGAATTCGTATATCTTTCCATCAAGAAATGGTGTAAAATTTTATTTTTATATTTTCTAATTACTGTAAAGTTTCATACATGAAAGTAAATGAATTACTTAAACTCAGAAATTATTTTCTTGCATCTAGCAGAACATTTTTATATATTCGAATACCATAGAAATAATTTCTAGATTCAAGAAATTAATTTCTTAGTTTGAATAAATATTTTACTTTCGTAAATGTAACATCAATATCGGGCATTTTCTAAAATTAAGTTTTGATCAATATTTTAAAATTTGGAAAACAAAAATCGACATGAAGTCGAACCACAGAATGGTAAAGTATTGAATGCGATTCAAATTCGTTTATTTTGTATTGAAAAATCAAATTTTTCATCATAAAATAGGTATTAAATTCGTTAAAAAGTTGGGAAAAGCTTCATTTTGATTTATAAATAGTCAAGAAGTTATTGTCTTAAATAATGCATTATAATGTCATAATTATTTTTTAATAAGTTACAAAAATTCGTCTTAATTATACAAAATATTTTTCTAAAACTCAGAAAAAATAATATAAAATCAATAGTTTTTGCTATTAAAATTAATCTATAGGATGCATTATTATTTTAATGGGGTAAATTCCATTAAATACTACAAAATCCTATGAAATACTATAAAATTGATTTTGTGTTTATATGAAAATATTTATTTTGTGTTTACTATTGAATCAATAACTGTCCTATTAATCAATTTTAATAGGATTTCTTCTGAGTGTACTGTTACATTTTTGCTTTTATAACTCATCCATAAAATAGTGGGTGACGTAAATTGTGGCTGTTGTCATCATCATGATCATCACCATCATCATCACCATCATCATCACCATCACCATCATCATCATTATCATTAGCAACATATGCATGTTGTAATATTCCTGGCAACGTTTTGCCAAAGAATGTCTCTTTCAACCTTTCAACATTCTAAAATGTGATCGTTTTGATTGCTTGATTTTTGTGTCTCACACAGATGTTAATTGATGATCTTGTTTGTGCCTGACACAAAACTCTTCAGTCTGTCTGTCTGTTTCAGACACCAATACATTCTTCAACACATTGTCAACAATTGTTGCCAGTAAGTCAATCGTTGGCAACATCTTTTTACTTTGGGATGTGTGTTCGTTCTGTGCGCTCTTGTTATATATTTTTATTTTATCTTTTTTGGATTTTTATATTTTTTGAAAGTGATTGTAATTTTTCAGACTTATTTTCATTATAGGTTTTTGCAATAAATTATGCGATCTTTTGGCGCAGATGACAGCTAAGAGATATCACAAAAACCTGCATCATTGCTATGTATTTTAGATGTGTTTAAGATAATTCCAATTTTAGTTTGTGCCTCGATTTATTATCTGCTTCTTTTAAGCGTCTTTATTTTTTAGTATTTAGTAATACTAATAAAAAAAATATTTTAATTATGTAACTAAATCGCATTATTAAAAAGGCCACATTTTTATTAATACTTTTATTATTTTTTATTATTACCTTAATATACATATATGTACAACTCTACAGAGAAAAATATATTTATGTTTGTTAAAATTATATATGATTGTAATAATTATTACTTTATTTTCAAAATGATTGTATCATGCATACTTTTATAGAATTTAAAGTTTAGTATGTTAAATATTGTGGCAAATAAAGCAGTGCAATAATGTATACTTGCTGGAATAATAGTATGATTGAGAGTAAAAAAAATCCATGAATTCTGAAAACACTATATCTATATTTGTTAACTCGTGTCAATCATTTCTAGTTATTTTTTGTTTATATTCGGTTTGAAGAATAATACTTAAATAGTAAATGGCGCTCAACATTCAAAATGCCGTCCCAATTATGTATATCTCGTCGGTATAATATAAAAGTACCATGGTTCATCATGTTCCGCTCTCGCCATAATTGCCGCAATCATGTTACGCAATAGCAACAATCATATAATCATTACTCTCTTTAACAAGATCATGTTTATATCTCTACATGAATGTAACGAGCACAATTTTGATAAGCGTACAAATTAATTTTACGGAAATTTGGTTTAAGGTTGAAAGGCAACTGCAACTAAAACGAAATAATACTTCCCACGTTAATTACACAGTTCAACATAAAAAAACTTTACTGACATTTCAATAATAATAATAATATAATAGTTTGGTACTACAGTCCTATAAGAACTTAGGCCGAGTTCTCTCTCCATTTTAAGCTGTGCGTGTTGTATTTGTACTCAAAGTGGTGGGAACTACAGTTTATTGCCGAATCCGAACGGCGGGTGAGAGCTTTTCATAGGCAATGTTTTACTCTCGTAGGTTTGCCATTTACTGCCGAGAGGTAGCGCGGTGTAGACAAATGTTTCTATGAAAAGATTTTGTAAGCCCCAGTCCAGGCTTGAACCGGGGACCTTTCGGCTCGCAGTCCAACGCACTAAACACTGAGCTACCGCTAATTTCAATACGGCTAATTTCAATACTTGCTAGAATTCCATAAATATGTCTGCACAATGGAACGAATGATTATTCTACACCCCGAAAAAAAACATTGTTAATTAAAAGTATTTCAAAAGAAAAACAAGTATTTATTCTATTAAAATTGGTCAATAGGATGCATACCATTAATTCAAAAATATTCAAATTATTAATACAATATGTTGTTGTATGTCACGTATGTATCCGCAAGAGGTTGTTAAAAAGGTTCTGTTTTTTACAATTGGTGCCATTATTACAATAATACCGACATTAAATAATTGCATGAATATTTACCAACATATAGAACGCTTTAGTCCAAGTCTCTACCCAACCTGAAAAACGATATCCAAACTATAACTCTATGTTATCTTTTCAAAGTTGACGATATGCGAATGTCTCTTACGAATACAAGCACGTTTTAAATTTCAAAGAAAATGTCCATCCAAAAATGTGAAACGTGCTTGTTTTCGTAAGAGGCGTCGATATATAATAGCTCTACGAATGTTCTCTTTTGTGTTGACTCTTAGTATTCGATATGATGACCAAAATGTTATGTTTAAGGCAACCAATAAATGGCAATTTCGGAAAACTATCGACGCCTCTTACGAATACAAGCACGTTTCAAATGTCCAAAAAAATGTCCATTCAAAAATTTGAAACGTGCTTGTTTTCGTAAGAGGCGTCAATATATAGTAGTTCTACGAATGTTCTCTTTTGTGTTGACTCTTAGTCTTCGATATGATGACCAAAATGTTATGTTTAAGGCAACCAATAAATGACAATTTCGGAAAGTTAAAACTATACACTCTAGAACACAGTTTATAGTTAGAATTAAATACATGAACAGATCCAGTCGAGTTTTCTTCCACATTTGCTCACAAAATACGTCGTCTGTGTAACTCCAGAAGCACAAAAAAAACACGGCACATAACAGGAAACAACACGACGCAGGTAAAAAACTAACAACAACTTTGAAATATGAAGTTCAGGCGACGTATCTCTATGACGGTATTATACTGATTTAAAAAAGTTATCTGTCTATGGTATCCAAAAGACGCCTAATAGTTAACTTTTCCAAGATAACCTTTAATACTTTGTTCTAGTTGGGAAAGTTATAAAACGAAGATAAACTTTAAAATATTAAGTTTAGACGGTGTACCACTATGAGGCTGTTATTCTGATGTGTTTACTATGAAAAGTTATCTACCTGTGGTATCCAAAATATGCCTAATAGTTAACTTTTGAAAGATAACCTTTAATACTTTGTTCTAGTTGAGGAAGTTATAAAACGAACATCAAATTTGAAATATGACGTTCAGGCGGGTATTATTCTGATGTCTTTACTATGAAAAGTTATCTATCTGTGGTATCCAAAAGATGCCTAATAGTTAACTTTTCAAAGGTAACATTTAATACATCGTTTTAGTTGGGAAAGTGGATCTTGAGAAAGTGTCATGATCGAGAACTGATCATTGTATTTTTACCTTATCAACAGCCGAACAATTAAATGACAAACTTTATCTGGTCATGATTATGTCTTTCATAAAAATTTTGACGAGGGATAATTCCAATCTTATTACCGTTTATTATTTAATTATTGCAAGTTTTTTTTTTGTTTGTTCAATTCATTTTTCAATTTCGAATTGTATTTTGTTGCACAGTGCACTGCGCAACTAGGCTATGATTAAATATAACTTAACCTTTGAACATTTTTTATGTGTGTGGCTCAAACTAATTTGAGGTGATAATTAATTTAAATTAATTTTATTATCATTGATGATTTTTTTTTATTTTTTATTATTTCGACAACAAATTGTTTTTTTTGCCATTTTTATTTGTTTGGAACTCAATTAGATGCAACAAGAAAAATAATAAAATACCATGCCTACAACAATGAGAGATCATTAATGCAACATGTTGGCAATAAAACACTCTGCACAATTTTAATAGCAGCAACATTAGTTGCAGCAGCAGCAACAACAAATTAATTACAACATGACAATGTGTTGAATGCAGAAATATATAAACTGATCGACCGATGGCGAATGGACGGACGTACGAACTGACTGACTGACTGACTGACTGACTGACTGACTGACAGTTTGTCAGTTTGCAACGACTGATAAACGGCATGAGAAGACTTTTTTTGCTGTTGTTATGGCCTAAATGCATTGTTTTGGTTGGCGATGGTATGTATTGCAGCCGTGTTCAGAGAAAATAACTCGGACTTATTGATATTAATTGCGGCTTAAAAGCGACTAAACACGTTGGTATCCTAATGAACTGCCAAACAACTGACTGGAGAAACGAATTCTTCTTTTTCTAGCACTTGTTTAATTGTATTACGCATTTACCACCCAGTACCTAACTAATTCCCATAGAAAATATTACTATATACGATTTTTCCTATGGTCATACCGTGCATCATTTCTTTACAATTCAAAGTTGCTGATTTTGATTGAGTACTCATTTTCTTTTACTGCTATCTCGTTATATTTTCTTAAAAATTGGATTCAAATTTAGGTCTGGATTAAAAATCGTAAAATGTAAAATTTTTGAGGATATTCAGAATTTTTTGTCAACTAAAATCGAGAAAATTACAAATGAAATTGAAATTGGGTAAAATCCAAATGAAATTAATAAATTTCCAATGAAATTGTGATTTTTTTCATTCAAAATTGAGAACATTTCAAATGAAATTGGGTTATAAAATTGAAATTGAGTTTTACTTACTATACACGCTGCAAAAAAAGGGCTCTCCCAAACATAATTTTGCAGGCATTAACATGTATGTTTGGAATTTTATGTAAACATAATATATAATTGACTGATAAATCATTTGTAAACAGGGTTGTATTGAGGCTTGAACAGTGTTGTAATAAGTTCTGACTTACATTATAACATTTTAATGTTGTCCCTTAAAATGGTGTATGGTCTAATGGAAACATAATAATTACTACATCCAAATAAAATAAATATTTGAACCGAAACATAAATATTTTCAAATTAAAACATGATTTTGAACGATCTGAATATAAATATTATTCCAGTGAAACATATTAGTTGTTTCAGTTCAAAAAGTAGTATGTTTGCATAGAAACATATTTAAATATTTTTGGAAAGAAATCCTGAAGATAAAATAAAAATAAAATTATATAAAAAACAAATTATATACTGCACTATATTATACTCTGTTACTATTTGTACTTTTTATAACACAATTTATATATTTATTTAATTTACAAATAACAAAATTATAACCGACGTGAACACGTTTTCTCAACGAACAACAAAAGACACGTACGCAGAAAATGCCGATCAACGAGTGTCAACTTTGTATACAAGAAGAGAGCTGTTTGTTTTCAAATATCAGTATGTTTAAAATGACCCTATACATACTTCAAACGACGACAAAAGAGACGTAGGTAGAAAATTCTGCTCAACGAGTGCCAACTTCGTATACAAGAAGAATGTTGGAAGAATACATTTATTTAAATCCAATTTCTTTTTGTTTGTTTTTAAACATCAATATGTTCAAACGATGACAAAAGATGGCGTAGGTAGAAAATGCTGCACAACTTTGCCAACTTCGTCAGTCGAGAAATTATCGAATTAAGACGAGCGTGGTGAACATACGTTGTATTTAGATTTGATTAGCATTTTCTGTGTTTCGAAACATAGTTTTAACCAAGTAAATTGCCAAGAAACAGTTTATTCAAATGCAATTAAAATTTTATGTTGGTATTGTAACATATTTATTGTAAATTTGACAGATTCTGCTGGACAATATAATAATGTTTACACGAGAGCAAATATAAATTCAATTTCGATTATAATTTAATTACACTTCATTCCTAATACATGTATGGTAATTTCGTATTACTTTTTAATTACATTCAAACATATTCAAACAAATCTTTTCTATCCGTGTATGAAATTGTGAAAAATTCCAAATCAAAGTGAGATTTTTAATTAATAAATTTCTAAAAGATGTTGACATTATCTTTTTGAAATATGAAACACATAATATTGGGAAATTTACGATAGAATAAATCCGGTCATTGCCCGAAATTCGATAGAAATCTCAATTTCATTTGGATTTTTCTGATTTTAAATGTAAAAATCTCATTTTTACTTTACTGTAATTATTTTACTTTACTGTAATTATTGTAAAATCTGAAACATTGAAACTTTTTATTTGATGAATTTATCTGTTATCATTTTATCATATAATTTCTGATGAAATTTACTCAATAGTTGTTTTTTCTTTAGTAAATGATACAATACATTTTTATTAATTTGTTCATACAGTAGTCGTCTATTATTTTCAGTATATCTAAACCATATGATGAACGATGATTTATAAATGAATGTCGCGACGTTCGTTAATGTACAATATTTCATTAATGTTAAATAGCATTAATGTGAAGTATTTTTGTAAATATTATTATCGACCGTTAGTTGATGAAAAATTCATCAAATAAATCAACAAATATATTGATCATTGTTAAGAAATTCATCATTTGAATGAACAAATATTTTTTATTATTATAAACGAACTATTAATAATTAAAATGTCACCATATTAAGTAATAGATATCATTTTCATTATGATGAACGATTGATAAAAATTAATATTCTCTTATCTGGCCATTTTCTGGAATATTTCCGGCAAACATACAGACAAATGGATGTTTGCGTGATGCATATGGCAGATTATAAAATTTTATGGAATTTTAAAGGCAGATTCCCTAAATATTTTGGGAACAGGTCGAAAACAGATAGCTTTTGATAGAATGATTAAAATATTTTGAAAAAAATCTAAACTGCATTGAACCTTGGTCTTGTGTACCGTGTGTTGATGAAAAATGCATCATAAAAAAAAAATTGTCAATTGATGTACGACCATTTTTTGTTGAACAACTTATTTTTAAATTAAAAAAATCAATTTGGTGAACGAAATTCATCATATTAATATTTTCAATATGATTAATGAATGTCTAAAAAAAAATTCACAATATTATTATCCACTTATTGATAAAAATTTAGCTATACTAACAAATACGACAAACGTTTGTTGATGAATATTTCATTATAATTGTGTGTACAAATATGATGAACAATCGTTAATTAAAAGTTTGAATTCTTTTATGAACAAATACTATGCTTTTTTAACCTACTTTACAAATCCGTTCATCAATATTATGAATAAAATTATAAATTTGATAAAATCAACAACATATTTAAACAACACTTTTAAAACCCCAAAAAAGAAACCAATTTTTCTATTGGGTTTTAGTTAAGGTTTGTGTAATTATTGTAGTCCACATGTTTTAAAGAAATTCCAATTCTTTTCGGGATGTCTTACATTATGTAGGCATTTGAACATAGTGTTTGTCACTGGTAATGTAACAATTGCAACAATTTTCATCACATCTAATTGCACGTTGTACGTGAATTAATGTTAGTGTTGGCAATTAAGGAGATGTAGATGCGTGTCTGTCTAGCAGATGTTGAAATTTTCAATTCACCGCATTACTCGTACGAAAGTCCAGCAACTACAAATTGCGAACAGCAAGCAAATATTGCCATTTTATTAAATGCAATCGCAGTATTAATTATACAAAACAAAAGACTTGTGCAACAAACTTGCAAACATTTTAATTAATTTGTTAATTTAACTATATTGTGTACATTGCTTTTTTTATAATAATTAAGAAATATTTAAAAACTAATTGCATCTAAAATTTGTCTCACCTACAGGAAGTAAAATCCACCGAAATGCATTTCGAAGAGTATGCCACACAAACATTGCAGGAGGTTTCGAAATACTTTTTGGATTTGCACAGTTTTCTGCAATTGGAGGAGCGTCGCATAACCGATATGTTTAATGAAATGTGCCAACAGCCGCAGTTGAAATTGCGCGATGCCTACATCAAATTGGCCGAAACACAAAATGTATTAAATGTGAGTTTATTTTTTTTTTAATTTTTTGATTGGAGATGTGATGTGCATTTCTACGAAGGATATTATGCATTTCAGAGTCAAAATTTCTGACACATTTCAGGAAGATTTTGGGCATATTTCCGGCAAACTCACAGATAAATGAACGTTTTTGGGAAGTAAATTGGAAGCTCTAGACAACATATTTGGTAGACTCAAGGCAATTTAGCTTAGGGAAAGGGAAAAAATAGGACGTTAAAATTAGATAAACTTCCGAGACGCAAAATAAAGAAATTTCTTTCTTATTATTAATAAAATATATTGTGGAATTGTAGTAGATTTTTCTCCACTTGTTTTACATTCGCGACGAATTCTTCTTCAATTAAAGAAGTTTATTTCTTTCCGCACATTTTGTATTTTGTACATTTTTGTATTAAAGGGTTTTTCAATAAGAGCGCTACAAAAGTTTATTTCAAGGGTTTTTCAACAGGGACGCTACCAAAGTAGAGCGACAGGTACAGCAAACGACGCCATATATCTTGCCGCTCTTTTGACATTTCTCTTCAGTAATGTTTGCCATTTCATGATAGAAAAATATACGAGCCAACAACGAGTCGAAATTATTAAAATTTACTACCGAAGTTCGAATTCGTATATCTTTCCATCATGAAATGGCAAGAAATATGGCGTCGTTTGCTGTAACTGTCGCTCTACTTTTGTAGCGCCTTGAAAAAAACTTTTGTAGCGCTCTTATTGAAAAACCCTGTATTAATAAAATATATTGTGGAATTGTAGTAGATTTTTCTCCACTTGTTTTACATTCGCGACGAATTCTTCTTCAATTAAAGAAGTTTATTTCTTTCCGCACATTTTGTAAATTTTTGTATTAGTTATAATTTTTTCAATTCATTTCTTAAAAATATTACAGACCATGCGCTCGAATTTAGAATTCTATCAACGCAAACCACCCAACGATGTGCTGCTCCATGAGGTCATTATGGCGACCAATACGCAGCTGGAGCAGCTACAATGCCAAGTGCAGATTACGAAAATCAACGAAAATCCCTTCACGTAATTATTAACATCTTTTACATTCAAAATTTAATTAAAACCATCAATTTCTAAACATTTCCAATATAGTTTTAAACCTTTGAAAGATCTTCGTAAGGAATTTTCAAAATTTCTGCACTACGAATACGAGGATCCGCGTTTTAACATACGCATCGGACCGCTGTACGGTGATCTAAATCGTTCCTTCCAGGAGACACAATCATCGGCCGCCACGGTCGAAAGTTCGAACACCACCGAAGATCACAAGCAACGCAACAACAAGCGCAACCTAAAGAAAAGGCAAAAGCAGGCATTAAGTCGTCAACAGAAACTCTTGAATTCGAACACCAACAATTCGATCTACACCAACTGCACGTCGCAATCATGCTCACAGACGACAGCGTTCAAGTCAACGACTATGCTGATGTCAACATCATCGACACCGTTGACGACACCGACAACGGGACTGCAGATGGTTAACGATGTGCGGGAGACACGTGCTCTGGCCGCCGCCGTCGCCACACACCACTCACAAACACTATTGCCGCGCGCTTACGACAATCGTTTGGCGCGCATCACATACGTTCAATCACCCGATCACTTTTACATACAAATGGAGGATGCGGTAAAGGATATCAAGGAGTTGTCCAACAAGTACGTCAACTATAGCCACACGCAGTCGGTGCCGAAGAATATTGCCGAGGGCAGCTACTACATGGCCTACTATGCCGATGACAAGCAGTGGTATCGCGCGATGGTGCGCAAGATTTTGGCGAAAGATTTGTTTAAATTGTTTTTGTTGGACATAGGAATGCATGTGGAGTTGCCGAAGCAGCGGTGAGTTTTTGAAAGAAAACCAGGTTCTTTTATTACTGACAAATTTGCCATTAACTTGTTAAAAATATATATAAAAAAAGTCAAATGATTCATAAATTTGAAAAAAAAATCATTGCTTTTATGAATTTATAAAAGATTGATGAATTTCTTATATATTTAATTTATTTATTCATAAAATATCAAAGAACAAAATAGCAATGAATTAATTCATAACATTGATGAATTTATAAAATTATTTATTTATACTATAAAATATCAAAAATATTCATAGCTTTTATGAATTTAAAAAAGCTTATATTAATGTATTCATAATATATACTAAATTAGCAATGATCGATTCATATCATTGATGAATTTATTAAATATTGAATTTATTTTTTCATAAAATATCAAATAACGTTTTATAGCTCTAATAAAGTTATGAAATATTCCATTAATTTATTCATAATATAAAAAAATAGCAATGAACGAATTCATAACATTGATGAATTTATTAAATATTTAATTTATTTTTTATTTATTTGTTTATAATATTAAATAGCAAAAAAGTTTCATAGCTTTTATGAATTTATGAAAGATTACATTAATTTGTTCATAATATATACAAAATTAGTAATAAATGATTTATAACATTAATGTAATTATTAAATTTAATTTATTTATTAATAATATCAAAAAAAAATAATCGTTTATCAATTTTGGAAATATTACATTATTCTATTCATAATATATATAAAAGAGCATTGAAGGAATTCATAACATTGATGAATTTATTAAATAATGTATGTATAATATAAATTAGAAAAAAAGATTCATAGCTTTTATGAATTTAAAAAAGGTTATATTAATTTATTCATAATATATACAAAATTAGTATTGATCGATTCATAACATTGATGAATTTATTAAATACTTAATTTATTTATTCATAATGGCAAAATAGGCATCTTGGCTTTTTATGAATTTCGGAAATATTACATTATTCTATTCATAATATATACAAAAGAGCAATGAATGAATTCATAACATTAATGAATTTATTAAATAATTTATTTACAATATAAAATAGCAAAAAAGATTCATAGCTTTTATGAATTTAAAAAGATAATATTAATTTATACATAATATATATAAAATGTCAATGAAATATTCATAACATTGATGAATATATTAAATACTGTATAAATTCATTTATAATATAAATGAAAAATTTTATATTACTTATTGCATTAATGAATAACTCTAAAATAATAATTTGTATAAATATTTTCAAACTAAAATAAAATAAATCTATTTTCCAATGTGTAGCCTCTGCGAAATGGATCAACGTTCGCTGGTCATTCCATTTGCCGCCATACGCTGTGCCCTCAGTGACCTGATGCCCATCCAGAAGCATTGGACCGAGGAGGCCAATCAGTTGCTCATTGAAATTACCCACAAGTATTTATATTATTTATTAAAACTTTTGTTGAATCACATTTAAATATTATCTCGTATCACATACACAGCAAACCAGTACGCATCAGCATTATCGAACAATTCCAAAATACTATGTGGAAAGTAGATCTATATACGACACACACTGCCGAACCCATCTCTGTACGGGATTCTTTTTTATACGCAGGCCTGGCCCGCGAGAGGCCAGGTTTAATGAACTTCAAATTGCAACCGAAGGTAAGGCTTTCTTTTAAATTAATTTTTCAAATATTCTGTAGTATTTATCGTTTTAGAAAATGCATCCCGTGGCACGCATCAGCGATCGACTGCCAAAGCAAAACTGGCAACAGGGCGAAATGTTGTCGGTGCAAATGAGTCATGTTGAAGATCCACAAGAGTTCTTTGTCATAAAGGTCTGTTGCAAATGGCATCAAATTTATTATAATTTTGAAAATTTTAAAAATTGCTAAACTAATTTTTATTTTTTTTTTTTTTGGATTATTAAAAAAAAATGGCAGGGTTGAAAATAACACATATAGCCAGGGTGTATCAAATTAGAAAAACAACAAGACTTCCAGCAGTATACTACTGCTTAGAGGAAGTTAGTAGTGATTAAAAAAAGTCATAATCATGACACCATAAAATTAAAAATCCATTTTTGCTTCTTTAATAAAACTTAAAAGCGAGAAAATTACTTGTTCGTTCTTAGATTTTAAAATTGAAGTTAAACTGTTAAAATTATGTAAAATTTTAAATTTAGAAAAGATGTTTTTGTAAAGAGGACATTGAAAAAGCTGATGTTGAAAAGTGTCAGGAATGTCACAAGACAAACATAAATTTGAATTTTGGACACCAATTTGAGCAAAATACATTTTGTCATATAAGTGACCAGCAAAAAGTCGGTTGATAATTTTAGTTTCCCAAGGTGGAAGTCCCAAACCCCAGTGCCACATACTTTTTGGAAGAGAATCAAAAATACTACCAAAAAATCTACCTTTCTGTAAAGATAAATTTTGAAATTTTATATTCCATTCTGAGAAAAGTTCATTATATATACATTTTAACGCATCTTTAATAGTAAATTTATAAATAATCGGAGCACCAACAGTAGATGCCTGCTTAGCCATAAAATCGACTGTTTCATTGAAGTGGATTCCAACATGACTTGGAGTCCATACAAAAACAACTTCAATGAAAGGAGAATCATTAAGAAGATTTAAAATGTCAGCAACTAAATAATTAGTAGTTACATGTTTTTTAAGCAGTAAACAGGCACCATAGCTGTCAGTAAAAATCACCACTTTCGAGTCACAATCCTCAGCTGCAATCAAAAGTGCTCTTTTAATTGCAACTAATTCAGCAGAAAGAGATGAAATAGGAATGCAAATCTTGAAAAGAAAATGTTCATTACGAGAAACATTAAAAACACCACATCCAGAAGAGTTTTCAGAAATAGATGCATCTGTAGCAAAGATTGTAAAATTATTTAATTTGTACTTGTTAAATAGTGCAGTATAAATAGAGACTAAAATTTCTTGAGCATAATTAGATTTTTTGGAATTTAGCGTATTCAGAACAAAATTAGTTTTATTACAAATATTAAAACTTGTATTGCAATTGATATTATCAAAAATGTGTTTAAATTTATGGTAAACAAAACATAAGCTGGTATTAAGAACAGGAGCATTTTTAATAGCCGTGAAAAATTTATTGTTTGTAAAAATAAGTTTAATTATTTCTTTTGCAGTGAGATATATGGCTCTTTCCTTAGGAGGTAACTCAGAAGCCATAGCATATAAAATATGGACAGGGGTAGAAGGACAAAGACCTAGACACCGCCTAAGAGTAGAATTTTGAAAAGAACGAATTTTGACATCAGTCGTAG
Source organism: Dryomyza anilis (assembly GCA_951804985.1). Classification (NCBI taxonomy): domain Eukaryota; kingdom Metazoa; phylum Arthropoda; class Insecta; order Diptera; family Dryomyzidae; genus Dryomyza; species Dryomyza anilis. The sequence continues at coordinate 83,596,825 of OX638132.1, read as the reverse complement.
TAGGGGAATGTGCCATTGTGGTTCGTGCAAACTCTATTTTCGATCTGACAAAACTTTTATATAAATTTAAACTAACTTTTGGAAGTAAGCCATTTTTAATGGAGGACAATTTTTTAATAAGATTAACATTACTCTGAGACTCACTAATTACTCTTGAATAGTGATCTGCAACTGACAAGCTGTTTTTGATGGTACAACCAAGAAATTTGAAATTATTGACCTGTTGAATAGATCTGCCATTAATAATTAAATTAATTTGTTTCCGTCCACCTTTTGCAAAATAAAGAGATTTAGTTTTATCTAAATTGAACGTTAAATTTAGATCTTTACAACTGTTTAAAAAGCACCATAATTTATTTTGAAGATTTACATTAGCTTCATAAAAACTATTATGAATGGATAATAAAATAAAATCATCTGCATATTGTAAGATAATTGTATGAGTATCTTCGAAATCATGGAGTCTTGCAGTGTATAAATTGAAAAGCAAAGGACTTAAACAGCTACCCTGAGGCAAACCATCAAATACATCAACACTGTCCTTTCCCATAGAGAGAGTTCTTGAAGATAGAAAATTAATAATCCAATCACCTAAATCTGCTGGAATATTATAATGTATTAAAATATCTCTTAAGGTTTTAATGCAACAACAATCATACGCTTTGTTAATATCTAGAACAGCCATCAAAGCAAACATACCCCTGTGTTTCGCGAGAGATACATGATGAAAAAGCTCATTTAAACACATGGAGACTGATTTATTTTTGCGATAAGCAAAGGATCTATCTGGGAGAAGAGAATAATCATCAATAAAATTTGATAATCTCTCTTTTACCATAAGATTTATTGTTTTAAGAAAAACCGAAATTAATGCAATTGGTCTAAAATTAGTAAAAATGTCTAAGTTCTTATCTTTTTTGGGAATAGGTACAATTTTAATTATCCTCCACTGATCTCTAACAAAGCAATTCAGAAAGCAATTATTAATTGCTTCTAATAAAGAAGACTTACTATTAAGAGATAGAGCTTTAATCATATCGTATGTAATCTTATCAACACCTGCCGCAGAAGGTTTTGATTTTTTTGAAAGAACTGTCAGTAACTCATTCATAGAAAATGGATATGGAATTTTAGAGTACGGAAAGAAATCAAAAAGTTGACGAGACATCGCGCTATTGACCTGTACTTGATCTCTGAGATGAGAAAGAAACTGCAAGTTATTGTCGTTATTCCAAGCAGAGAGATTCTTGGATTTTGGATTGCCATTGACGTTGCTAATGAATTTCCACGCTTCTTTACAATTTGGTTGAAAATTAAGTTCTTCAATTCTATTTTGAAAAGACACCGACTTTGCTTTTTTGACCTCATCTTTCCAATTTTTAATTTCTAGTAAGGCTTTTCGACAATTTTCAGGAGATGCAAATTTGTTACATTTCTTTTTTGCAGCAAGTTGAAGGCGAAAAAGACGATTTAAATTTTCATTCCACCAATATTTAGGACAAGAACTTTGTTTCTCTGATAAATTATATGTTCATTCCTTTATTGCGAAATTCATAGAATTTTCTATGCCATCAAAATTTGAGGGAAAATTTATAGTAGATAAATTTGAAAAAAGCTTTTTTTTTGCTAAAAATTTTGTTGATCTTTTATTTATGTTAGAACATTGAATTAAAATTGGAGAATGATGAGAACCTCCAAAAACAATTGGTAGTGTAGACCAAGAACAATCTAAAGTGCTTTTAATGAAAGAAAGATCAAGAACTGAACCTGTTGGGCTATCAAAGAAACGTTTGAAAGTATGACTTCCGTCATTTAAGCAAATAAAATCAGAAGCCTGAATGAAATCGAACAGTTCTCGACCTTTCTTCACAGTTATATAGTCTCCCCAGGAAACACACCGAGCATTAAAATCGCCAGCAATTATAACATTAGAGAAAGAATCTAAAAAATTAAAAAGTTTGTGTATTTCGTTAAGAAATAATGTGGTGGAAATATTAGGTTTAAAATAAACAGAAACTATTGTGAGATTTGGATTGAGATTGAGTGTTTGCACTATAAGAATATCAAAATCCGAAACAAAATTAATTTTTTTAAATTTAATGGAATGTTTGAAACCAATGGCTACGCCTCTATAGCCATCACTTCTATTTTTTGCAACTATATTAAAATTAATGATTTTTTGATTAACATCATGTTCATTATATGCAAATATTTCGGCGAGAATACAAATATCAACGCCATAATTATTTAAATAATATTCAATATTATTTTTATTCGCTTTCAGACTCTGGCAATTATATTGTAGCAGTTTCATTTAAAATTGGTAAATTATTTGGAACACTAGAATTAAGAAAAGAACGGTCTAAATCAAGTTCAATTGTATTTAAACGTTTTTTAAAATGATTAATAGTATTAATTAAAGTTGAATTTTCCTCTTTGTTGAAATAATCTCCAACAAATTTTGTTAGTTCAGAAACAATTTTCTCATATTCTGTAACTTTTGAATAACCTTTATGATCAAAAACTGGACATGAAGGTGAAATAAAATCATCACGTCTCACCGGAGTGAAATGCGGCTTGGGAGTAGGTGCACGTATTTTGGACATGACAATCTTACTGTATTTATTGCTCGTAAGCATTTTGTTGACTACTTATCATTGTTTTGTATTTTATTATCGTCTTTGTCGCAGACAAGTGGCGGAAAATTTTTATCAAAGTCATCCAAAATACAGAATTGATTAATAGAGTAAGTTTTAAGAACCTCTTTTCGAGAAAGTTTTTTAATTGTCATAATTTTTTTGATTTCAAATTCATCAGACCATCTGGGACAAAGATTTTTATCCAGAGCGCAATGATTCTGTTGATTACAAAGAACGCAGAATTGAGAAACACAATTACCATTGCAAGTACTCTGACCGCATTTGAGACATCTTTTCTTTGCCCTACATGACTTAGAAGAGTGCCCAAGACGACCGCATGTGATGCATTGCCTAACAGAGGGAATGAAATGTTCAATCTTTCTGCAAGAATAATTTAGCAAAATTTCTTCAGGAATATCTGAACTATCAAAGGCAATCTTAACAGAATAGGTTGGAATAAACTTGTTGGCATCCTCAGGATCGCGTCTGTTGATGCGATATACCGATGCAATTGGGACAGGGGATTCTATATTGTTTAATAAAAATTCATCCGTTAAATATAGAGGCACATTCCTTAAAACACCAAAACTGTAGATGTAATTCATTGGAATAAACGGTCTAAAATTGAAATCAATGATGTCCTCATTTATAACAAAATCGTTAGCACATTTAGCTGACACAAAAGAAATACGAAATAACGTTTGGCCAATTGATTTAATGCGAATGATGCCATCAATTTTTAAATCTTTGATTTTTTCATAAAAAAATAATTCGTTTCTTATCTTAGTGTCTCTACGAGACGTATCTACTAAGACTAAAAACTCCCCTTGATGTTTGCTTGGGTAAAGGTAATTTGTATTATCAGAAGGATGCACTGGGGATCGGGTTTCTCCAACAAGGGAAGGCTTACCGACATTAACAGCTTTTTCTCCATCAGCTTTTACAATTTTGCTTGAACTTGAACTGTTCAATGATATGGATTTCCTTTTGCATCCTGATAGATTATTAACAAAATTGTTGAAGTCTTCAACAGGAGCCGTAAGAGTGTCCTGGGTGGACTTGGAGTCCCCCATTTTAAATGGAACGAACAAATTAATAATAAATAATTAAATTCACTTCAACAAAACACGCGAAAAAATTAATAAAGATTGCAAATTATTACAGAAAACTTATTAAAAAACAAAAATGGCGATCAGAAAAAATTTTCAGAATTTTTGTTTTTTATGACTGAAAACACAACGAACAACCTCTCAGTGAGACGATCGAATTGGAAGTGAAAAAACTAATTTTTAAAACATTTTTATGAATCGTCACTGTCATGTCAAAGGCAAGAATGTGAAATTTTTGACATTTGTATATTTTTGAATGTAGGTTTTCGTCAAGTATAGTATGCCTAAATTGTCTGCGGTTTTGGTGAATATTTCTAGCTAAAAAAAAAAAATGGGCGAATGTGTTTTGTTACTAATTTCAATCATATCAAAATTGCGAAACTTTTTGTTTTTTTTGCCATAACTGTTTATGGGTAAAAAATAAAATAGTGATACAAAGGCATAAATTGTTTGATTTTAAACTACCTATCGATTAACATAAATTACAATATAAATTTTATTCGCCAAACATTTTTTTAATTTCAATATTTGTTATTTGTCTGAACATTTTTTGGCGAATTATTTTTATAAATAAATGCCAATCGATATACGTATTTTATAATACAGTAAGTTTTCCAAATCGAAAGATATTTTATATACGTTATCATAATTGATTAATAAAACAAAATAAAAAATAAAATTGAAAAAAAATAAGTTTTACTAATTTCTACTGCACTGCCAACTTTAAAATTTTATTTCACAACATTTTTGGCATAACAATGAAGATAGCTAACTTGTTTTACGAAAGTTTGTATTTATCTGACTAAATTTATAATCACATATTTCTGTACAATATTTTACTACATTTTGTTTTTATTTAAACGTTCAGAAATATGTCAAATAATCACTATATCGTCGTTGTAGAACGAAAAGTCACCAAATACTTTTTTATGAAAAACTTAATATTCGAGTTTGTTGATTAATATTATAAAAAGTAAATGCATCATTTTAAAGTAGAAAATTCAATGAATAGATTTACATTTTCTTATCATGTGGTAAAAAAAATTGAGAACATCGATTAAAAATTGACAGATTTATAAAGATTTTTGTAAATGAATATTTGGCATATTAAAAATGTAGTTGGTGACTTTTAGTTCAACAACGACGATTTATGTATTTATTTTTACTAAAAATCCAAGAGAAATTATCAAGTACAACTTGTTACCATTTCGCTATTTTTTCAGGTCGATCAAATTGAGGCCAAAAAACAAATGTGGGAAGAACTAAATCACTCACTGGGTGTCATCGATAATCCAATGTTGCAGCGAATCTATTTTGCGCCACTGCAAATGTGCTGCGCCTTAAACCACAATGATACTTGGCATCGCGCTTGTATCGAGTCCATTAAAGCGGAAGGTAAATGCAGTTGCCACTCATTGATATTTCTTATTTTCAAACCTTCCCTCCCCACGCACATCTCCACAGGTAACATACGCGTTCGCCTAGTCGATGAAGGCACCCAAGAACTTGTACACTGGCGCCAACTCTATGTGTTGCCCGCACGCTTTCTTCACGGTCGCGAGTATGCCATAAAATGTGCACTGGCCGACATCGAACCCATGCAAGAGAACAACTACGCCTGGACAGATGAAGCCATCAAACAGTTCAAGCAGCTAACTGCCAATCCGACGCTCCATCTCTTCGTTTACGACGCCAAACAGGGCGAATACAAGGTTTCGCTGCATGTCTCCAAAAAATACCTTGACATTAATATAGGCGGGCTGCTCGTCAAATACGGTTATGGACTCTCAACTGGCGAAGCCACACAAACGATTGAACTGTTTAAATCACCCAAGAAGTTGCGGCTCTGCATGCCAAATACGCTGTGTCCGAGTGGTGCAAGTCTCACCAATGCCGCAACCACCGATGGCTCGAGCGAAACGTTGCAGCCGTCGTCACAACTCAATTCAGTAACTTTGTGCGGCGCCAGCGGCGAGAAGCCACCGGATGTCAAGCAACTCAAACGCACTGCTGTGCACGTGCGTCACATTGAGTCGCCCGGCGAGTTCTATGTGGAACTGAAACGTGTCAGCGCCGGCGTGCGCAATTTTCATCATCAGATACAAGAGGTGCAACAACAACAGCAGCAGCAACATCAAAACGATCTGACGCTCGACTACAAAGACTGGTTCGACGGTGATCATTGCCTCGTCTATGCGAACTATAAGCTAGCCGCGGCGCAATTCGACGAAATGTGCGCACTCGCGGACAGTCCCTCCAAGCAGCAGCATTCGTCGCAACAGCAGGGTCAATTCGAATGGTATCGTGGCATTATTGTTGCCATTCAATTGCAGCCTGATCCCGAGTATCCGTTTGTGGTGTTTTTGCGTGATGTTGGCATCACTGTGCGCAGCGTACGCAAGACACAGCTGCGCGCCATCGATACACAGTTGGATCGCGTTACCAACGCGGTGCAGCGTTGTCATTTGGCTTGCGTGCAGCCGACTGGCGGTATGAGCCACTGGTCACAAACATCGATTGAGTGTTTTAAACGCAACGTTGAAATGTACGACAATCTGGGCATTACATTGCAGGGCGAGCGCACCGCAACAGATACCGCACACTCTTCAATGGCTATTGTGCTGTGGGGCATGACCACTGAGACGGCGGATCCGCTGGCGCCCTGCATCTCCAAATATGCCAACATTAATCGAACGCTGGTTAATGCTGGCCTGGCACATCTGGTCGAGCGTCTCGATGTAACCAAACAGATGGATCGCATAATGCAGCAGGAGTTGGCCGACGGTGAGATAACCATCGAGGATTGGTTCCGCAATTTTGGGGACAACAAGGCGCTGCAAGGTATTTCAATGCTGAAGATATTTAATTTAACACATTTTAAACCAATCACAGGCTATTTAATATTATAATTGCATGCTAGTATAGGTATCATACTCCAGAGGTCGCCAGGGTTTATAGACTTTCAAAGTTACTGTCAACTTGTAGTATAGTAAATGAAGTTCTTTCCGTACCCATGTTTAGGTCTTAAGACCCAACTCTGCACCACCTAAGAAAACGTACGAAAATGAGTTAATCAATAAATTCACAATTTTATTTGGTTTTGACATTCTAATAATTTTCGCTCTTTTGTGTTATATAACGTGGGTGAGTTTATTCAAAAGACTCCCAATGTTTTTATACGCATTTCGCGAAAAAGTAAATCTAACATTTAATGGACTGTAATCTTAAAACACTAAGGCGGATTCTGTATTTTGGATACCATACCCAACCTCTACAGATTCATTTGAATTTATGAGTTTTGTTTGAGCCTTAAGCATTATAATTCTTTATTATTCAAACAGAGATATGTCTAATTTATACATTTGTTATTATTTTTTAAACCAGGGATCCCGGGATTCAAATTTTTTAGTCCCGAAATTTGAAAATTAGTTCGGGATCGACATCCCTAGTCACAATAGACCAATCATGCCCATTTTCTATAACAGACAGCTCAGATGTATAAGTCATATAAGTTTCATGTTTTATTGATCTAGCTCTTCTAGCTTTTCTGTAATCGTGATTTCAACAGACAGACGGACATCGCTAAATGAGGCCACGCTAATCAAAAATATATCTTCTTTTTTCCATAACGGAAACTATCGCTTCTAGATGTTACAAACGAATGACCAATCTACCCTTTTATCCTTCTACCCAATATACCCTTTTAGTCTAAGTGTAGGATATAAAAAATGAAAATCCTAGTAGTTGTTATTAGTACACATTATTGAAATAATTTTATTTTATGTAATAGTATAAACACTATACTATTAATAATCAAATTCACATAAAATTGCGCTTTAGTAAATGAAAACATCAAAAATATTTAAATTTTATGTTTATTGTATTGGGTTCAGTAAAAAGTTCGTCGCATTTCTTTCCAATTATTGTGGTTAAAGTCGCATAACTTTGGTAATACTAATTCAAATTAAGTCATTCTCATCGCGTTTGAAAGGTGATAGTCCATATATCATTAGAAAAACATTTGTTTATTTAGTCGAAATTTATTGCATTTTAAAAATGAACAAACGTTCTCACATATTTTACAATATCACTTTGATCAAGATAGTAATTCTTTGGTACCGTGTATGGTGAAGTTGCTCTTTCAAAAACAGCATTATGCAAATGGTTTGCTCTTTGAAAATTGAAAAAGTCTTTAACAAATCGACATGATGTCGCTGTGGAACAAGTACATCGGTTTTCTGCTGTCTTGCGCACTGTCTACTCCACCTATATTTGGCCTATGATGGAATAGAACTCGCACATTTGTGAAAGGACTGAAAAATCCTCTTTAGAATTCCAGTTTATTCCTATTTAATAGTTGATGATAATATTTCGTCCTCTATTGGTTCTCTTGAGCAACGAAGGATCGTCGGGTGTGTAAGCCTGTTTTATAGGTATTACAATGTAAGTGTTTGAATGAAATTCATGATCTGATTTCACCAGGTCGTGTCTTCTCTCGTTCTACTTGGGCATCGAATCAAGCCCAACCCTTCGTAGTCCACTCGGCTCTCAACAGAACCGCGCATTACAGAAATAATTCGTTCTTCATTCGCACGATACGTTTGTATAACAATATCCTTGCATCTGTTTTTCCCAACATTTTTGATATTGACAAGTTAAAAATAAACATCCACCGACACTACTCCATCTTACCACCCTCCCAATAACCTATAATCCTTTCTTCGATCAACACTAGGCATTGAATTGCAACATTTACATAAAACTGGATACAACAGATAGAGTTTACCACATAGATTAACCGATCAATTTATTGGCCCGAATTTCCATCTCGAACGACACGAAATGCAGCTATTTTTGATGATATTTATAACGGGCGATGAAAATCAGATTCAAGAAGATTGAAGCTGCACAAATGCTGACAAATCTCGGATTAACACAACATATGGTAATGCTATATGTTTGGTGGGATGGAAAAGGAATCGTGGATCATGAACTGCTCCGACAGACGACAGACGATTCTACTATCAACCACTTATGTGATTAAAGCGTACATTTGAAGTTAAGCGGCCTTTATAGATCTATAGGAAAGGCGCAAGAGTTAGGTTGGGAAGTTTTGATTCATTCACCGTTTTGACCGGATCTTGCCCCTACCGATTACCATTTGTTTTGCGCTCTGCTGAATTTTATTCATGGTTTAAGGCAGACTTCAAAAGAAGCCTATGAAAATGACTTGGTGCTCATAAATCTCAGAAGTTCCAATAATAATAGTTTGGCGCTACACTCCTGGAGAACTTAGGCCGAGCATCTCTCACTGTTTGAGCTGGCGTGTTATATTTGTACTCAAAGTGGTAGGGCCTACAGTTTTTCTTAGGCAATATTCTACTCTCGTAGGTTTGTTATTTACTGCCGAGAGATAGCGCGATATAGAAAAGCTGTTGTTAGTCCCAGCCCAGATTTGTACATGGAACCTTTCGGCTCGCAATTCTTCTTATGCCCGTAACTTCAACGAGTAGAAAGTTAGTGGTGTTCGTACCGAACACTCCTTAACTATGCATTGAAGTTACGAAATTTTGCTTACACGACAGATAACTAAGCAACAGTAGATATCTATTCGTTGAAGTTACGGGCTTTTACCAAATTTGAGACTTTTCAAACAAAAAATAGATCTGTGACTAAGTTATCTCAAAAACTTTTGCAATGGCAAAATGTCCACGTTTTGAGTCTAAATGAGATATTTCAAAATGTTGCGAATTTGTATTTTTTTTTTTTTGAATTTGAGTTTAACATTTATTTATTAGAATTTATAATTAGCATTTTATTAGAATACACAATTTCATTAAAAAAGTTATTTAATAACATCTCGATCATATTATATTAATACGATATCCAATCAGGTTTTTTCATAAGTGTCACATCAGGTTTTATTAAGTAGAATTTAGATCAGTATTTTGTATGAATGTTGGATCATATAACCTTACATGGATTTGAAATTAGGATTACCATACAATAGTCGATCAGTTTCATTTTAGGTGGCCTTTGGTAGGGATGGGGCTTATCGTATTCTGATCAGGGACGGATGAGAAATAATTTCCACTCGGGTTCCGTTTAAGCACAAGAAAAATGTGTTTAAAATTTTGGGAAAAAAATTCCACGAACTTATCCTCGACCCAGTATTATATAAAGTGTTTTTCAACAGGGACGCTACAAAAGTAGAGCGACAGGGACAGCAAAGGCCGCCATATTTCTTGACGCTCTTTTGACATTTCTCTTCAGTAAGGTTTGCCATTTCATGATGGAAAGATATACGAGCCAACAACGAGTCGAAATTATTAAAATTTACTACCGAAATTCGGTAGTAAAAATTCGAAAAATCATCTTCAGCGATGAACCTCATTTCTGGCTGAATGGCTTGAAAACCGTCGAAAATTGGCTTCAGCGTCTGAACTTCTGCAAGCGTGCCCGTGGTGGCCATGCAAAAGAAATCGAGTTCCATACATAATGGCATCGAACGTAATTTTACAGGAATAAAGAATTTAATTGATATCGAAAACCGTTTTTGTTTTATTTAAAAAAACTTTTGTAGCGGCTCTTATTGAAAAACCCTTTAGTAAATACTAAGACTATATGGCAAGTTTCAATATCCTATGGAAATCGTTTTTGAATTCTCATATTTATTTTTTTTGCTATACCCAAATTCTATTTTTCAATACACAATTAATGTATTTTAATCGAATAATGCGAATTTATATTACAGTTATCGAACACAACAGTTTGCCGCAGCTGCATCATGACCAACACCAGGCTAACCAGTCCATAGCTGATTTTCTACAATCCCAGGCGGACAAATCGGCCTTTGTTTGTCCCTTTGAACTGGACGACAGCACCGAAGATGATGACGAGAACAACAACGACTTGCTGGTGGCTCACCAATCGCTGGACGAATCTCAGGAGCGAACAATTCTCTCGCCCGCCAATGTGCCCATGGCCAAGGGTTGGCTTAAGACGCGCTTCATCAACAAAACCATATTCACTGCCTATCCCACCTATGTCGACTATGAGTGCAACATCTATTTGCACGATGCCGACGACCATGAGCTGCTAAATAAGCTGCGCACTAAAATCGCTAAGGCCTACAGCCAGAAACCGGTGCCCAATGATGTTGAGTATCATGTGGGCCAACATTGCCTGGCTATGTTTCACGTCGACCTACAGCTGTATCGTGTGCGTGTGCTGGGTCTGAAGCCAGACGATGAGTACGAGGTGGTCTTCATCGACTACGGCAACGTGGAACAATGCAAGAAGATGCATTTGCGTCCTTTTATTCCGTTTCCCAAGCTGCCCATCATAGCGAACAAGTTTCGCATTGATGGCATTTGCCCCAGAAATGGTGATGCCGCCTATACGACTGATGTGCTGGATTCCATACACGCGTTGCTCGTGGGAAAAATCGTTTCGGTGCGCGTGCCCACCGTAGAGCTGGACAAAGAGATCAAACACTGCTCGATGCGTTTGGGTGCCGAGGATGTGGCGCAAATGCTCATATCGCAGGAGTATGCAGCACCCGATTTGCGACTGCCCAAGCAGCCAGCGGCACTAAGTTGCAACAGCAGCAGAACGACGAGTGTCGAGAAGAGCAGCAAGCGCAGCAACAATGCCATTATCTACAATAAGCTGCAGCCGCTGCTGGAGGAGATGACACACGACGTCGACGACGACGAGCAGATGATTTTAGAAGCGCCCGCTGCAAAGTCCGCAGAGCCTAAACGCATGCGCGAGCGGCTCTTTGAGGATATTGAAAAGAAGCTAAATCAAAGTCGGCGACAGCCAAAAAAGGCTGAGCTGCTCGATAGTAATGATGACGGCATCGACATCGGACACGATAATGATGACGAAGATGAGGATGACGATGATGATCTGGACGCACGTTTCAATGAGTTTCTCGATCATCTCGATGCTGAACACATGGATCTGGATCATGTGCTGATGCACAATATGCACGACAAAGACGGGCCGCTGACTGATGTGCGCCAGGAGTCAATGTTACCGCCACCGCCGCCTGTCAAGAAGCGCATGTTTGCGCTCGACGACTACAAGAAAATGCAGGAGCAGCTGATGTACGAGGACTTTTACAAGTCCATCGAAGGCTCCGAGCATTTTGAGGCTAACAACTATGGTGATGGCGAGGCGGCGGCGGCTGCTGGTGCTGCTGACGCCGCCGACGATGAGGATATTGTTGAGTTGGAGTGCAGTTTTGCGTCGCCCTTTTGGCATGCAGTAGGCCCGGAGGATGTCGCCAACGCAGAGGACAAGGAAAACAAATTGGACTTTTTGAAAAAAGTACCGGTAAGTTTTATAATTTTTAATTTTAATATTTTCACTTACATTTCACAACTTCAGCCGCCACCGCGCTCCAGTGACCTCGAATCGTCCGCCTTCGATCGCTTCGAGCCCTGCGCCACATCCTCCGTCTTTTCGCACATAAGCGGCATCGAATGCTTCAAGGCGCCGCAGCTGCCCGCCGGCATGCGCAGCTTTTTCTGCATAGTTGTCGCCATTATATCGCCCACCGTTATGTATATATTTCCACATCTGGCCGAACTGGAGTATCGCGAAACCGAACTGGAGCGCAGTATTAAACATCTGGTGAAGACGGCACCGGCCCTAACCAAGTTTGAGCCGAAGACCACCTGCCTCGCCCTATATAGCAAAGACAAAAAATGGTATCGTGCGCTCATACGCACCTACAACCCGGTCGCCAAGACGGTCGATGTGCTCTACGTCGATTATCTGAATACGGAGACGGTGCGTCTGCGTAATTTGCGTCAGTATCCCATGGAGTTGGCCGCCTGGCCGTTGCGCACTTTCCGTGTACGGTTGGCCGGACTGCAGGTGAATCCGCGCATGCGCGACAAAGATGTGCGTCAGGCGTTGCACAATATCGTCGCCAAACGCATATTGCATGCGCGCCTCAAGAAATCGAGTGTTGTGCCGGCAAAGCAGGTGGCTAATAGCGGCACTACCGATGCGGCAGAAGAAGCCACAGAGAAATTACTCGAAATAACGCTGTACGAGTCGAAGAAGTCGTCCTCGTCCATGCCCATCTATGAGGAGCTCATAGTTGAGAATTTTTATACACGAATTTAAATGATTTCTGGTTTTTTTTTTTAATTTTTTTTTCTGACGAACTGAAAATATTCAAATATTTTTTTCGATTTATTACCTTTAATAATAATGTATTCACATCGTACATTCCATTTTCCATTTTTATATTCAATAAGAAGTTTTTTTACGTACTTTTAATTTTATTTTTTTTTAAATGAACTGTTACTTTATTTTATTCTTTTTTTCATTTTTTTAGTATATAATATAAATAGCATAATAAAATATGTTTTGTTTGGTTAATTGTGCATTTTGTAATATTTTAGAATTTATATTTAACTCGTTAATTCAATGGACATTGGCTTGAACGAATGTAATAAATTTGAAGAGGTTTTTTACGCATGTTTACTAAGTATTTTAAAATCAATTTGAATACTTAGTAAAATCAATAAAATTAATTTAGTTTTACAAAAACCTTTTTAAATATGGTTTCGGGTATTTTAGTTTTTAGTTTAAACAATTATCTAATGCGGTTGCGGGAATTGGTTGTGGTAGGTTTCAATACTAAACTAATGTATGCCCTGTATAATCTTTTATAATTTGTATTATTTTATTTGCAACTAGGTCGTCGTCGAGTAGCACTAAAGTGAGATGGTTCTCCGTGTTGAAATTTGTAGCCTGTGAGAACATCAAACACCTAATGGAAAATCGTGAAAAAAACAGTTTGAGTTGCTAGGTATTACCTTTTAAGTATAAATATAAGTCGCACAGCTTCAATGGATGCAGGAGAACTCAAACTGTAAGGTAAGTTTATACTTTTAAGTTAATACTATATACACAGAGAATATAGCCAAACAACTATATGTCCAACCAAGTTATTCGTTTCTCTTAACCGCTAAGTCGGTTCTTATAGTAACAACTAAAAGAATTGTAGTTTATATGCATATTTCTATTTTTATGGTATACTTAGTCGATTTACATGTGACAATGACTGTATGAAAAAAAAAAAATGAATTCTTTTCGAGTTATTAGTTCCGAAAGAGTTATATAAAAGTGACTTGTATGGGAGGTGGGCGTGTCCGTTGACCGATTTGGCTCATTTTCAAACTCAGTTCCTACTTTTGGATAAAATATATTGAGACGAAATTTCATCGCATTCTGATCAGTATTTCTCAAGTTATTCTGTATTCGGACAGCAAGACGGACAGACAGACAGACGGACATGGCTAAACGGACTCGGGTAGTGATGCTGATCAAGAATATATATACTTTTCCATACCGGACACGCCTCCTAAGGGGCGTTACATTATATACACAAAGTTAATATACCCTGTACCTCATAGGTGTAGGGTATAAAAATGTGGGTTTGTCATCTATTGGAAAATTTTATTAGCTTTTCAAAAACTATAAGTGAAAAATATCGGATAAAAAATACAGAAGCAGTGAATATTTAAACAGAGATCCTTCGTTTTATATTTTCATCAGTCACGCCTAACCTGAAACGCTTTAAACTCAAAAGTTCGATTCCCATCTAAAATTTATTTTGAATATGTTTTTAATATCACTTATTATTTTAAGATGATATTAAATTATTAAAATTAATTATTAATAGTAAAAAAAATTGCATCAAAAAATGCATTAATGCATTTTATAAACTCTACAATTTTTTTTTATTTCATCCTAAAAAAATGGCAAGGGATTGCAAAACATATACAAAATAAATTTTATTGGGAATCGAACTTTTGAGTTTAAAGTGTTTCATGCTAGGCGTGACTGATGAAAATATAAAACAAAGGATGCCTGTTTAAATAAACACTACTTCTGTATTTTTTATCCGATTTTTTTCATTTATAGTTTCTTGAAAAACTAATAAAATTTTTCAACAGATGACATACCCACATGATTAGTTTATTGCGTTTGAGATACATCATTTCAATTCAATTTTGAAATTGTTAATTTAGGAACGAAAACGCCTTCTTTGAGGTCCCGGCGGATCCATTTCCCATGTTCGGATTTCTCTGAAAATTCTCCACATCGATTTTCTCATCCAATAGAGCATTTCTAGGGGGTGACCTCCCCTCGATTCGAAATCATGATAACATAACTTCATTCGGGTAAATCGAAATATCTACAAATTTGTTGACGGAACACATGAAATATTAATCTATACACATCAATGGCATTAATCTGTTCTGAATTGTTCTAAAACAGTTCGAAATTGGTTGCAGTAGAAACTACAACTCTTTTAGTTTTGACAATAACAACCGACTAAGTGGTAGAGAGAACCAAATAAGTAGGTTGGGCAAAGAGTTGGTTGGTGCAACAAATCTCTATTCTGTGCGTTGTATATTAGTTGCTTTAATGCATAGTATACATATTTTATTAAATCATCAAAACTGAAACCCACATGAACAAAATCACAAACTGTACACACCTTGGTACAATAGACTACATTTCATGTTTGATTAAGTTCCCAATAATTTAGCATGTCTGTATTTATTCTTGAGTCCTTTGCCATAAGAGTGATTTGGTGTGTAATTTATTTCCTTTGATTAATAAGAATGGTTAAATATAAAGGGTTTTTTTAACAAGGACGCTACAAAAGTAGAGTGACAGGGACAGCAAACGAAGCCATATTTCTTTCCGCTCATTTGACATTTCTCTTCAGTAAGGTTTGCCATTTCATGATGGAAAGATATACGATTTCGAATTTCGGTAGTAAATTTTAATAATTTCGACTCGTTGTTGGCTCGTATATCTTTCCATTATGAAATGGCAAACTTTACTGAAGAGAAATGTCAAAAGAGCGGCAAGAAATATGGCGTCGTTTGCTGTCCCTGTCGCTCTACTTTTGTAGCGTCCCTGTTGAAAAACCCTTGAAAAAAACTTTTGTAGCGCTCTTATTGAAAAACCCTTTATAATATAATTACAGGACCCGTGCACGACTCGTGCAAAGATTTGGTGAATGTTACGACATGGAGTGATTTTATTAATATAAAGAACATTTTTATTATATATTTTCTATAGTTTAATTGAATTTGTTTGGGGGATTCTTCTATATATTTCAAATTTTAAGTAAATTTCGTGCAGAGGTTTTTTGTTTTTACTTTATTGTGTTTTTGTTCTGCTTTTGTATTTATGCTTTTGATTTGTGTTTTTGTATTGTTGTTTTTGTGTTTTACTTTTGTGGTTTTTCTTTTGTGATTTTGCTTTTGGGGTTTGTATTTTAATTTTTGCTTTCATTTTCCTTTCGTTTTTGTGTTTTTTTTTTTGATTTTGTGTATTTGTTCTTATGTTTCTGTTTTTTGATTTTGTGTCTTTGCTTTTGTTTTTGTGTTTTGCTGTAGTTTTTGTGTTTTTGCTTTTCTTTTGTTTTTGCTTTGTGTTTTTGCTTTTGTGTTTTGCTTTTGTTGTTTGTATTTGCTTTTGTTTTCGTAGTACTATCTTTTGTTTTGTTTTTATTTTGTTTTTGTGTCATCGGACACGATGATGATGACGAAGATGAGGATGACGATGATGATCTGGACGCACTGGAGGTTTTTTGTTTTTGTGTTTTTACTTTATTGTGTTTTTGTTCTGCTTTTGTATTTATGCTTTTGATTTGTGTTTTGCTTTTGTGGTTTTTCTTTTGTGATTTTGCTTTTGGGGTTTGTGTTTTGATTTTTGCTTTCATTTTCCTTTCGTTTTTGTGTTTTTGATTTTGTGTATTTGTTCTTGTGTTTCTGTTTTTTGATTTTATGCCTTTGCTTTTGTTTTGCTGTAGTTTTTGTGTTTTGGCTTTTCTGTTATTTTTGCTTTGTGTTTTTGCTTTTGTGTTTTGCTTTTGTGTTTTGCTTTTGTGTTTTTGCTTTTGTTTTTGTGGTTCTGCTTTTGTTGTTTGTATTTTCTTTTGTTTTCGTATTACTATCTTTTGTTTTGTTTTTATTTTGCTTTTGTGTGATTGCTTTAGGTCCTGCATTTGCTTATGTTTTTGTATTTGATTTTTGTTTTTGTATTTGATTTCTGCTTTTGTGTTTGATTTTTGTTTTTGAGTTTTTGCATTTGTTTTTTTATTTTGTATTTGAGTTTTTGTTTCATTTCTTAGCTTGTGTATGTGCCGAGTTGTCGTTTTGAAAGTTTAAGTTGTATGAAAGTTGCCACACCCCTTTGTCCAATCCCGTCCATATATAGCATATGACACCCTCCGGACTCCATATTATCCTGGTTCAAAATTTGAGTTAAATCGGTTCAGCGGTTTAGTCGTGATATTGGAACAAACAGACAGACGAACATGTTTCTATTCGTGTTTAAGTTTTTTATGACACTTTTATTATTATTGAAGAAAACCATTGAAACAATAGTATTTATACCATTCAAAATAATAATATTGAAATATTTAAATTAATGGTATTGAATTATTCGACGAATACTACACACAGAATACTATCAAAGAGTTAGTTGGCGCAACAAATCTCTATTCTGTGTGTGCGTTTTTTTTTCATAATTATTCACATTTAAGTTCGCTCACTTAATTCAACTATGAAAAAATGCAGCAATGTCTAGTTCAACTTTTACGAGCAATACTTTGTAAGTCTCAGTAGAGCGATCCACATTTCATTTTCATACTTACACTGTGTTCGACGTTTCTTCACGATGTCTTAACTCTTGCGTGACATCTTTCCTTAATAATTTACACTGCTGAATTTCTTCTGCTTTGTCGTGCCAATTTGACTAACATTCTTTAAAATTTTGAGTTTGCTTACCACAATTTTCGACCTATTTGGTTTTAACTCTGAACTTTTTCTCATGTTATTTCAAGTTCCTTCAAGTTTTTGCGATCCTAGAGACAGTGATATTAGTGATATCCATACGCTCAATGCGTCGTCGTAGAACTCATACAGCTCATCGTGTCATCTGATTTTGTACTTGTTTTCAATGCATATCAGATCATAATTTTACCGAAGAATCTTTCTCTCGAACGCTGTAAAAGTTCGCGCATCTAGTCCAAAGTAAAACCTGTCGGCAAGTGTTATTCTTCGGCTAATCTCAAGAATGACATTGTTATTTTTGTTGATGCTGGTACATAAGTAGTCGATGTAATGGGTGTCCATAGTCACGTACTATCCAAGACGCGCCCGGACTCTCTGCTTGTTGACACCAGATACTTCGTCTTGTGCTCATTCACCATAAGGCCCATTCGGGCTTACGGCCAACTCAGCAGACCCCTACGTATGCAAATTACCAAATATATTTCGATCGAATTGCATTTGATATTTTGTAATTTGATATCACCAAGTAAACAACTATTTTCCGAATATTGAAATACATAGAGATTTGTCTAGGCCATACCAGCAGAAGCCCTGCTATAACAACTTCATAGCATGCTCAAAACACTTTTTACCATCACTGCTGATTGTATACTTCCAACTAGAGATGGGCGCGTGCCGTGCTTTTTTCGTGTCACGCCCGAAAATCTGAGGGCGTGACACGAAAAAAGCACGGCACGCGCCCATCTCCAGTTGGAAGTATACGAGATATACAAGATTTTTTAAATTGTGGTTCCGATTCCGGTCTCAACCAACAAATTACATGGGTTTCGATTCCGGTTCCACACATTTTTAATAACGGTTCCGATTTCGGTTCTTTGAGTTCCCAGTCAGTGACTATAATATCTGTTCCGGTTCTGGTTTCGATATTTTTAAAATAGCGGTACCGATTCCAACCAAAAAAAAAATATATATGTTCCGGTTCTGGTTTTGATATTTTGAAAATAGCGGTACCGATTCCAACCAGAAAAAAATATATATGTTCCGATTTCAGTTCCGGCTCAACACATTTTTAATAACGATTCTGCTTCCAAAAATCTAAACGGTTCCGGTATTTTATTTTACGTTTCGCTTTCTTTTTCGTGTTTTACCGAGTATTTTCGTGTTTTGTCGTGTTTTTCCGTGTTTCTTCGTGCCTTTTAAAATCCCGTGTTTTATCGTGCTTCTCGTGCGTGCCTATAAATGTACTCGTCGGGCTCGTGCGCGTGCGTTTCACCTATCTGCGTGCCCGTGCGTGTCCGTGCCATCACCTTCTAGAGATTATTTTTAATATTTTTCAAATAAAAAGCGAAGCGCTGCTTACGACCTTCTGAGAGTCGTTCTTTGAGAAAGGAATAGGGAAGTCTTGAAAAAATTTTAATTTTATATACATGGTGTTTGGTTCTTCTTGTGTCAATAATTCAGGGGGTTATTCTATGACTCAAAAAATAAGAAAATGTAATATTAAAAAATGTCTAATTTTGCACCCACATAACGATACAGAGTGTTTAAGAAATGCATATTACCGACATAAGCTAAGGACTGCGTCGAATAAAATTGTCCGTTACATATCTTCCCATAATGTGCTATTGCAAGATTCAAATTAAAAAAGTTTGATCATAGTAGCTCTGAATTAAATGGCAGAAAATAATTTGTGTCAGTTATAGTCAATACAAAATATATTTAACGCGAAAATGGCAAACGTAGTGGAAGGGAAGTGCGAGAAAATATAATTAAAATTTTTCAAAAACAACCTAGTTGGTCTTTCAAAAAAATTGCCAAGGAGGTAGGGACTAACCCTAAGACCATTTCTCGCGTTATGAACCGCTTTAAGGAAGACCTAAGTATTGATCGGAAGAAAGGTTCTGGTAAAAAAAAAGGCCCACATGATCGTGAAAAGTCGAAGAATATTGTGAATATTCTAAAGAAAGATCCAAGCATATCCGGAAGGAAATTGGCGAGAAAGGCGGATTGCTCAGAATCTTTCGTGCGCAGGACTAAGAAAAAGCTGGGCTGAAGACGTACAAGGTCCAAAAAGTTCCGGATAGAAATGCCGTCAAGAATGAAAAACAACGAGCTAAAAAGCTGACCTGGCCAGGAATTTTATACAGCCGATTCTCGAGGAAATGTCGCTGAAAAATTCAAATCAAAAAAAAATGACAAAATTCCCAAAGAAATTCCTTGTTTGGCAGGCAATTTGCAGTTGTGGAAAAAGGACCAGCTCATTCGTGACATCGGGTACAATTAATCGCGAAATATATGTGAAGGAATGCTTGCAAAAGAGGTTGCTTCCATTTTTACGCCAACATGAAGTGTCCACATTTTTTTGGCCTGACCTCGCTTCATGTCACTACAGCAAAACGGCCTTAGAGTGGATCCAACAAAATGCAGAGATTTTGGTGCCTAGAGAAGCCAATCCACCAAACTGTCCAGAACTCAGGCCGATTGAGAGATACTGGGCTTTAATAAAAAGGGAGATGAAGACAACGAAAAAAGTGGGCAAAGACCTTCAAGACTTTAAAAGAAAGTACTCTTCAGCAGCAGCGAGGGTGTCGGACACTACCATTACAACATTAATGGAAGGGGTTCCGGAAAAATAAAAACTTTTTATTAAAAAATATTAATTTCTGGTTTTTTATATTTTTTTTTAAATATAAAATAATTTGCAAAATAAAATATTTTATTCTATAAAAATTCGATTACTAGAATTCTAGATTTTTTCATTTTTGTAGCGGACAATTTTATTCGACGCAGTCCTTAGTCAAGAAAATTGGATATAAAGTATAATCTGTTGATAAATTGTTGTAATATAATTTATATATTGTAATAGAATAAGAGCTACAATGTAATTGACATATGTTTGACAACTGCATAGCTTTTGTCTTAATAAATCTCTCTCTCAACTTTGATCTCGAAGCAGCAAGACGTGTATCATTTATTCAACTAAAATCCATTTACATCATAAATAAATATAAAATTTTCACTCATATTTTAGACAATTAAATTACCTTTCCAATGCTATATCACATCTTCGAACCTCATGGTTTCTTAATTTTTTAAATTGTACGCAAAGTTGAAATTTAGAAAAAAAAAAAACAAATTTTGACTTTGTCATTGATTTTCTCAAAATTTCGTTACGGATCAGCCCACTTTTTTTCTAATTTATAAAGATACCAGTTCATTCACAGTACTTTCTAACAAATTACAGTGATTTTAAACTGGTAATTTATGCTGCAGAAATAATTAAACAGTGGCGGGTATTGTAATTTGGTGGTGCACTGATACTGGCTGAAGAATCAGTGCCTAGCTTCTTACTTGTGAATGTTACTACTGAAAAATTTATACTGAGTTTATACTGAGAGAGGCAACAAATTCAAAAACTTTTGTTGAAATTCAATTGTAATTCCAACGAAAGCCGACGGACACCTGCCTGTATGTCTAGTAATTAAGTCTATTGAAAATGTGTGAAAAACCTATTTTGTATGATCGCTGGAAACCCCTTTAGTATATTTTATAGAAAAACAACCAAAGCTTTTAATTTTTTCAATTACATCGTTTATTGAAATTGTTGACTTTTATTTTCATAGAAATTATGTGATATTTTTCTTTATGAAACTTACATTTAAAAAACGCACATTTTGATGCATATAATAATACTTAACGCAAAAAGAATTGGATTGAGGTGGAGAGGCAGGCAGCGCCTATGACCGACCGACTGACCACTACATGTTTATTTAACTATTGTGTTATTTGTTCGTTATATTTCAAGTCTTGTAAAAAATTAATAGTTGTTTTAAGTAATGAAACTCAAGGTGAAGTTGAAAAGAAAATGTTTTTAAAAATAGTCACAAAAACAAAAAATGAAAATTGTTTCGCTGCCGTGTTGCAACACTGAAAAGCCTTACCGGAATTTGTTTTAATTATTGCTATATTTTTTTTTTGGAAATATACAACACCTAGATATTTGCGGGTTTTGGTTTTTTTTTTATTAAGATTTACGATATAGTTTAAACTTTTTTTTTTGGTATTTGCATAGCTAATTTTTTTAAGTTTACCCTGAACATAGTATTTATGTTGTTTATTATTTTCTTTTTTTTTATTTGAAATAATGATGCATATAATAAAAATGTTCAACACCTTTTAAGAGCGATGCATTAAATACTCGTTATGAAGTGCTCAAATGCAGTATTTATATTTTTTACTATTTTATTTTAAAAAAAGTTGTTTTTTTTATATATTTTAATATTAAGTTCAGTTCAATTAGTAACAAACAAAAGTGTATCGTGTATCGAAAATATTAAAAACCAAAACGTAACCAAAAAAAAAAAAAGAGAGCGAGAGAGAAAAGTTTTAAATAAAAATGCAATTTTTAATTATTTTTTTTTTTTCGAAATATGTAGTAGATTTTCTTTAAGTGTATTTGTAGTTTTTTTTTGTAATTTGTATTCATATTTAGCTTAATGCTTGGAAAACGTGATTTGCATTTTTCCAAATCTAAAGTATATTTTTTTATGCTGTAATTGTATTTGCTTTTTTTGCTTTAAATAAAACTAAAAATAAACTAAAATTAAACTATTGCGCAATTTGCATTAATAATGAATTTGAATTATGCATAAAGTTGTTAATTAGAGTGTGCTATAAAATGCTAGCAAATTATAGCACAATATTAGCAATGCTAAAATACGGCAGCAAATTTGAAATGTTTTAAAATTTGTCAATTCTTTTTTTTAATTTTTATTTTATTTAAAAATATGTTGCATTTGTTATGTGTTGCACTCAATGCAAAACACGTTTTGAAATCAAAAACAGCATTTCAAAGTAATTTTACTAAATTAAAGTGTAATTTTACTAATTTTATATAGTGTAACTGTGTGGTGTTTTTTTTTTTTTTTAATTTTTTCATTTTCTTATTTTTATTTTCTGTTAATTTTTTAAAGTTTATTAAACTTAATTTTATAATAATAATAGTATTAATTAATTAATGTTAATAATAAAAATAAATTGTATTTGATTGCACTGAAACTAGGAGAAAAATAATTCAATTTCTTTAAAATTAATTTAAAATATTTTTTTCATTTTAAGGCGCAAACATTGGTTTTTGCTCTGGGCATAAAACGTAAAAACAAAACGAAAACAAAAAAAAATAAAAGAAAAGCAAATAAAATAAAATTCAATACAAATTGCATTTTAATATATGTATTATATAAATAGACTACATCATATCAATGTAGTTTTTTTTGTATATTTTAAAAATAATAATGCAAAAAAACTAATTAAATCTAAAACAATTATAATAATTATAATAATAGTAATTCATAAAATACATAAAATAATGCAGCAACAAAATTTAGCTATTCGTTCAGATTTTTTATGGTTTTTTCTTCTTTTCTTTTTCCTTTTTTTTTTTGTTCTTTTTTGCATATAATTTGAAAACTTTACTTATTTATTTTATATACAGCAATAGCAAAAAAAAATTGTTGAAAATTTTACTAGTTTGTTCCTTTACTCAAAATTATGCGTAAAATTAATTGTTTAATTATATGTAAAAAATTAAAAATTATAAAATGAAATATTTAACAAGAAGACGGACGATCCACTCACCCACTCGACTCGACTTGACTCGTCCGTCGTTCGACTACTTTAGATAAATTATGCTTGTTGCATTTCATTTAAAAATCTAAGTCTAATTCAAAATTTATGTTCGTTTCACTGTAGATTGTAGTTTGTAGTTTATATGCTATGTAGTTGCAAGTAATTTAAGTAAATTATTAAAAACAACGTTTAGTTAATTTTGCTGGCATTGCATGTGGCGTAAAAGTGGTGCCGTTACAACGTTCGCAAGTTATTTCAAAAATATAAAAACGAATTCTTTAATTTTATTAAAATTACAATTTTTTTAAATGTTATGCATCTTTTTAATCGTTTCAAGTTTAGCAATTAGAGCGTAAATTTAAGGGCCAGTTTTTCAGTGCTAGTTGAACTTTGTTTGTGGTTTAAATTTCGTTTAAAGTCAAAATCGATTTTTTCAGTGAACTTCAACCGTCGTTTAAACTAGTTTAAACTACGTTTAAACTTTCAAAGTTTTTGACATGAATTTTTTTTCACAACACTTTTCACTATTTTTTGTCGCTGCGCTGTTTCACAAATTATTATTAATTTTTGCACACTATGCATTAAAAAAAAAGTCCCACGTGCACTTCAGTTGCTCGATCTCTTGTTTAAATTTAAAAATACATTAATTTTATTTTTCTGAAACAATGTTTTTAATTATTTAATTTTGAATGACATTTATCAGAAGTCAATATCGCGAGAATTATTTGTCATTTTCCTGTGGTGCCATATGTATTGTCTTGGTCTGTGTTCATTTTAAACTATCACTGGAAAACTGCTAACAAAATTAAACGACGTTTAATTTAAAGAGAAGATTAATTAAACGGAGTTTAAACTACGTTTAAACGAGCACTGAAAAACTGGCCCTAAGAGACATATTTTCCAAAAAAAAAAATTAACAGCATCAGACTAAATAATTTGGAAAATTATTCATATTGTTTAAAGCCTACCAAAATCCCAAAGTCTTAAACCTGAATTACAATCGTAGGAATGCCCTACTTCTATACAAAAATTGTGCCAATCACACAATTGATTTTCAAATTATTCCATAATGTGATTCAGGCTTGACCGTCGACCCCTTATTATGTGAAACGTAACGAAAAGTAATTCTTCAAAAATGCCAGTGCCAGTTTTTGTTTATGTGTTTTTCGTAGTCGTTTTAATTTCATTTAATACAAAAAAATTCTGTCACAGTAATTTCTGATCTTCGGGTTACTCTGTAATGCGATTCGAAAGTGATATTACTCGCATCTAATAAATGATACTTTGGTAGTGCACCAAAATTTGGAACTTTCGTATTAAAACACAAAAGTGACAACACAGCTATCTTTCCAATTCCGTTAAATTGTATGAATTTGCCTTTGTAACACTTTGTTCTTCGAATAAAATTGACTTTCGTATCGCATTGACTTTCACTTTTCGTTTTGTTTTCCAAAATAAGGTGGTAAAACTAAAATATATTTTTTTATTTCTAAAAATTATATCATTATATCAATTTTAATCAACCATTACGAATTTTTCTCACTTGAAAAAAACAAATCTTTTTAAAATTACAGGGTTTTTCAAAAAGGGCGCTACAAAAGTTTTTTTCAAGGGTTTTCTACAGGGACGCTACAAAAGTAGAGCGACAGGGACAGCAAACGACGCCATATTTCTTGCCGTTCTCTTGACATTTCTCTTCGGTAAGGTTTGCCATTTCATGGTGAAAAGATATACGAGCCAACAACGAGTCGAAATTATTAAAATTTACTACCGAAATTCGAATTCGTATATCTTTCCATCATGAAATGGCAAACCTTACTGAAGAGAAATGTCAAATTAGCGGCAAGAAATATGGCTTCGTTTGCTGTCCCTGTCACTCTACTTTTGTAGCGTCCTTGTTAAAAAAAAATCCTTTACAATTTGTTAGAAACTCTTTTTGGCTGTTAAAGAATTTAATTTGTTAGAAAAAAAAAGTTTTTGTTGTCAAAAGTTTAATATCCACTTTCTGTCTTTCAAAAAAAAACCACTAAACGAAAATTTGACGTAATAATTTCGTCACTTAAATTTGGATTTCTTTTTATTTGACTTATAAAACATTGAAATTTGTTTAAAAATACATGACTTGCGTCTAGTGTAGTCATTCGTTACGACATACAGAAAGGGGCACTTAGTTTTAATCGAAAATGAATTAAAGAACATTACCAAAACGCGTTTAAAATTTGTATATTTTAATTTATATAAAAAAAAATATCTAAAACCTGCCCGTTTCGTTCGAAGCAGGAGTTACATTAAAACGCGTTTAAAATTTGTATATTGTAATTTATATAAAAAAAAAAAAATTAAACATGCCTGTTTCGTTCGAAGCAGGAGTTACATTAAAATTTTACCAAAATGTTTGAATTCTTTCGACAAATACATTGTATATTTTAAAATTTCTATTTGATGGCTTAAATAATTAATATTGGTATCTTTAAATAAAAACATGTTACCGTCTTATTAGGAAAAAAACAAAACGAAAATAAATTCGTCAATAATTCCAGTGTACCCAAGAAACAATTTTAAGTAAATATGGTACACCCAGAAATAAATTCTCTCAAATCCTATTAAAATTGGACAATAGGACAATTATTGATTTAATAGTATACAAAAAAATAAATCTTCTCATATAAACTCAATGGCAATGTCATGGTATTTTCTAGTATTTAATGGTATTTTCCGATTAAAATAATAATTTATCCTATTAACAAATTTTAATAGTAAAATACTATTATTTATAAAGTATTTTATTCTGGGTGTAATGATGCAGACCTCCATAGAATTTATTTCTTTAAATCCGACATTTTTCTATTAATCAACGAAAATTTTCTTAAAATCAACGATTTGTTTTCTATAAATAAAAGAAATTTATGTTTGTGGGAAAGAATAATTTTCTAAGGCGCAAGTGGGTTAAAAAAAAAAATAGTTCTGACAGCTTTTTTTACCAAAGTGTATTGATTGATTGTACAGAGATCTCAACTGAAAACGTCGATGTTTGTTTTTTTACGATGCTGCACCAAAGATCAGCTTTTTTGACAAAAATTCGTATTCAATTTTTGTCAAAAAAAAAAACCTTATATCTGATCAAATATATATACTCTTTATTTTTATTTCGCCATTTCGTCATTCTTTTTATTTCATTTAATGTCACTGGAATTTCTGACTTTTTTTTCTACAAATTTTTTTTTTTTGTTTTGGTGGTTTTACAACAATGATATACAGTTGCAGCCCTCTAGCATGAATAATTTTTTACTTGAATTTTTCCATCCGACAAACATTTTTTATGAAAATTAAATTTCCCAACAGTATTAAAATTTTGCTTAACGGTGCAGTAAAATTCGATGCAATTTATTGAACCCGAAATGATTTTTTTTAATTTTAGCAAATAGGCTCTATAGTTTTTTAAGATATATAACAATTTTCAATTTCGTTTCATTGGGCTTTTGAATTTTTTAATACAAGAAATTCGATAGGAATTCAATCGAAAGCTGGAACTAGCCCCACGTATATCTTAAAAACTAGAAAATATTTTATAAAAACTATAGCCATTTTCGAAATGGAATTGTATCGAATAATTGCAGCTAATTTCACTGCACCAAAATAAGCGTAGGACGTTGATACTCATAACAGAACTGTTTCCAAATAATTCCGTTCGAATAGTACTTTTTCAGACTGATAACATTAGTATATCGTATAAGTATTCAAAGCATTTCTAAGGTTATAATGAATTTCTAATGCATTGTAGTTGTAGCAGTTAAACTTAGCAAATACATTTTTTGATTTTCAAAATTTAAAGTTTATAATTTGCGAAATTTTGGAATGTCTTTTGATAAATTAACATGTTCTCATTAGTTGATACAAATATTAGGACTATTTAAACAGAAATTGACAGATTTGTCATCGTTGTAGAATTAAAAAAACTAACCAAATACCTTTTTTAAATGTCTTATATTATATTTTAAAAAGCGAGCTGCTAAATTTTGAAATTTCTGTTGATAGATTAGCATGTTTCCATGACTGATACAAATATTAGACTTTTTTTGATCAGAAATTGGCAGATATAATTTTAACCTAACCGAATCCATTTTTTGTTTACATATTTTATATGGTTATAGTTCGATATTATTTATTTTAGTTTGCTTAAGCATTGGAAAATGTAAAAAGGCATTCAAAAGTGAAAGAATTAATACTTTTTGACATTATCATCATTGATTAATAAATGTCAGAGTGTTTTAAAAGCACTGTTCACAATTTAAAAAATATTTGAAGTCAACAACGACAACATACAAATTTCTGTATTTGCTAAGGTTTACTTTCCTTACAATGACGATGTTTTATTAATATTTTTGACAAAAAAATACTTTATTTCGTGAATTTTACCTCTAGTATCAGAGAGTAGTATGTATATCATATGGTTATTTTTTTGTCATATAGGAAAATACGGATTTTTGTAGATATTTTGGTTTTCGGATATTATTTATGTATAAAATACAAAATTTGAGTACCCTACGTTCAGTATTATCCGACTAATATGACCACAACTCATCACAAAAGCAAAACGCGGCTTCTTTTGGCATCGCTGTCTAAATCATTGGGTATGTGGTAGTGAAATGTGCTCCATTAAATATAGAACAAATAAATGAAATGAAATTTAACATATCTGCAGTTAGCAAAGAAAAAATATTGAAGAAAAACCGAAGTTGTACCCCTTGATGTGCAACAAAACTTACAAGCTATATCAAAATTCAAAGCTCATAAATTTGATTTAGTTATTGCACACAAATGTTGCAAAAATAATAGCGTTTTTATCTTTTATAATGCCTGTTAATACGAATTCTGTTTTCTATAAATTTTGTTTCTCTGCAAAATGCATACTACAACGCCAATATATTTTGGAAAAATATGTCCCCTTCTCGTTAAAATTATAGCTAAAACAAATTTAAAAATTATAATTTTAAAATCAAAAAAATTTTATAAAATATTAAAAATACTGTATAGCATATTCGGTATACCATAAATATGTTGAATTCGTTTTAAAAAAAATGTGTTCTTTTTAAAATTTGCAAACGTTGCATATGCGCCACTTTGCAATGCAAAACCACGCTGCATTTTTTTTACTCTCTTCTTCCTCCTCCGAATCCTTTTGAACTTCCAACCTCCTCACATAATACTCTTTTGCCACAACAACAAGAACAGCAACTACTACTGCTACTATTATCATTACCCTCTCACCCCTTATGCCTCAACCGTAAACGGATCGCGCGAATGATGTATCTTTAGATGTTTATTGTGATTGGTCTTGGTCGTTGAACTCTTGCCGCAAATCGTGCACTGGAACGGTCGTTCGCCCGTGTGTATTCGCATGTGCTCGATCAGATAGTAGTTGCGATGAAAGAATTTGTTGCACAACTCGCAGCCGTATTTCTTGTTGCCGTGATGCTCACGCCGATGCCGCATATAATTGTATTTGCGTATGAACTTGCAGCCGCAGTACTCGCACGTGTATGGCTTGATTTGTTTGTGCGCGTTCATGTGATTCTTGAAGTCGACCTCACGCACGAACGCCTTGGGACAGTGCTCGCACTTGAACGGTTTGGCCGTGCGATTTGCATGCACCCACGAGTGTATTTTCAGATTCCATTTGGTCGAGAAGGATTTGTTGCAAATGGGGCAGTCGTGTTGCGTCTCCTCCGAGTGGGTGGCCATGTGCGCCCGTATGGAGGACTTGGCAAAGACCTGCTTGCACATGGGACACTCCATGGGTTCGGTGTAGTCGAATTTGTCCGAGTGTGCCAGCCGTATGTGGCGACTGAGCGAGTTGGCGTGCACAAAGCGATCGCAACAGTAGGGACAACATTTCGGTTTGGCATCGTGTGTCTCCTTGTGCCAGCGGAAGCGTGCCTTCGAGGGCAACACTTCGCCGCAGTGGCAGACGTATTCTTTCTTGTTGCGCACCAGTTGTTTGTTGTGGCGTTTGCGGTGCTGCGTCAGATTGGAGAAGCGCTTGAAGAGTTTGCCTGCAAAAAAGAGTTGGATATTGTTTTTTGAATTTTCAAATTATTGAATTTTTTCCCGTTGTGATTAATCAAATTATCAGGATTCTGATTAATCAAATAATATGGATTATGATTAATCAAACTAGTGTTTCTTCAAATAATCAGGAGTATGATTTATCAAATATTAGTTTTCATATTAATAATTAATAAATTAATTAATTAATCAAAATTGTGATTGTTCAAATAAGAAGGATTCTTTTAAATCGAAATGTGATTAATCAGGTTTATGATTATTCAAAATTGTGATTAATGAAATAATTATTATTCAGATTAATAAATATTGTGATTAATCAAATAAACAGGATTCTGATTAATCAAAATTGTGAATAAATCTAAAAATTGTGATTAATCAAATAAACAGGATTCTGATTAATCAAATAATAATCAGAATTCTGATTGTGATTAAGCAAATAATAATCAGGATTCAGTATTGTGATTAATTAAGTAATCAAGATTACGATAAATTAAAAATCAGGAATCTGATTATTAAAATAATCCGGATTATGATTAATCAAAATTGTGATTATTTAAGTAATCGGGATTCTGCAAAAATGTGATTAATCAGGTTTCTGATTAACCAAAACTTCAGTTACTAGATAATTCAAAAATTGTGATTAATGAAATAATCATTAGTCAGATTAATCAAAATTGTGATTAATCAAAATTGTGATTAATTAAATAATCAGGATTCTGATTAATCAAAATTTTGATTAATCAAATGAACAGGATTGTGTTTATTCAAAATTGTGATTAATAAAATAATCAGGATTCTGTTTAATCAAATAATCAGAATTCTGATTCATCATTTAATCAAAATTGTGATTGATTAATCAGCATTTTGACCAATAGAAATTTAGGTTGATACATTTTGATTAATACATTCTTTTTTAATTAATTAAAATAAGGATTATTGAATTATTCACAACTTTGATTACACAAAATCCTGATTATTTGATTAATCTATAATTTGCAATCAATGCTTTGATTAATCACACTGTCCTAGTTTAAAGCAAAACCGAATTAAAACATAGTTTAAGAAATTATTGAATGGCAACAATACTCACCACAAATTTTGCACTTGAGCGGCGATTGACCTGTGTGCATTCTCATGTGCTCCACAAGTGCACTGCGCACCACAAACTTCTTGTCGCACACGCTGCAACCAAACTCCTTCCAGCCCAGATGACGCTTCAGATGCAATGAGAAATTCTTCCAGCGCTGAAATTTCTTGCCGCACGTAAAACACTCCGCCGGATGCTCTGTCAGATGGGCATCGTACAATTTAACACTGCCGAAGTTTTCACGACAAATATAACAGAAAAATATCGACGACTCCAAGAGTTTCTCATCGAGATCCGTGACGTTTTGACTCTGCTTCAGTGTGGCTATATTGAACGAAACCAACATGCGATACAATGTGTCCAGTTTGGTTGCATGTCGTATGGCCAGCGGACGTAGTTGTGCCGTCGATGGTTTAGTGTCTACGGTGCCAGCCGCGCTGGTAGTTGGCACCAGCGCCAGGCTGCTGTCCTTTTCATCTTCTAATTCGTCCTTGGCTGTTATATTTTCGACTTGCGCATTGGCAACTTGTGCGACAGCGTTCGCTTGCTGCTGCTGTTGTTGTTCTGCGGCGGTGCTGTCAACTTCAATTTTAACAATTCCATTCTTCGTGTCCTCCACAAGTTCAGATTGTTGTTGTGCAACTGCTAGTATATGCGCTGTGGCAGCGCTGCAACTTGCGCCCGCTGAGGCATCCAACTCGGCTGTGCCGGCACTAGCGATGGCACCTAAATCGGCTGAAGTTATTGTGGCGGATGCAGCTGCAGCTGCTGATTGCACACAAACCAATCTTCGGTTCTGACGCACATAATTATGCAACAGTATCATGTGGCAGTTGCGATCCTTAAGCTTCTGAAACTCGAACGGACAATGAACACATTGGTAGACTTTTTTACGTGGTTGTTTTGGCTGTTGCGCTGTTGTTGTTGAGCCAGCTGAACCGCCGGCTGCAGCAGCCGCAGCAGCAGCGGCAGCAGTTGATGGACCAGCCAATAATGTTGCTGCTGATGTTGAGGGTTGTTGCTGTTGATACATTTGCAACTGTTGTTGTTGTTGCTGCTGCTGATGATGTTGATGCTGTTGTTGCAACTCCTGTGTAGTGATTGTTGCAGTTTTCGTTGCATTGGACTCTCGTTTGCGCTTCTTTTTCGATGTTGACGGCAGTGCATCAGCCTGTTGCTGCTGCTGTTGTTGTTGCTGATGTAAGCTGAGCGCGGCGGATGTTGATGAAGCAACCGTGTCCAGTGGAAGACGAAAATCAAAGCTGGATGGGAGTGAAATTAACATTATTATATTTTTATTAAAATTTATTATATTTTCATATATTTATATTGAATTTTATATAAATGGGGCAGGAAAGACGGAGTAGTGTCGTTGGAAATTCGTTTTGAACTTGCCAATATAAAAAATGTCGGGAAAAACAGACGCAGGGAGATTGTTCCACAAACGTATCGTGCGACAGAAGAACGATTTTTTTCTGTAATGCGTAGTTCTGTTGAGAGCCGAGTGAACTACGAAGGAGTGGATTTGGTTCAATGTCCGAGTAGATGGAACCAGGCCGTGTATTTTTCTTGAACACTTACCATTGTAATAAGGACTGCGTCGAATAAAATTGCCCGTTACATATCTTCCCATAATGTGCTATTGCAAGATTCAAATTAAAAAAAATTGATCATAGTAGCTCTGAATTAAATGGCAGACAATAATTTGTGTCAGTTATAGTCAATACAAAATTTATTTAACGCGAAAATGGCAAATTAAAATTTTTCAAAAACAACCTAGTTGGTCTTTTAAAAAAATTGCCAAGGAGGTAGGGGCTAACCCTAAGACCATTTCTCGCGTTATCAACCGCTTTAAAGAAGATCTGAGTATTGATCGGAAGAAAGGTTCTGGTAAAAAAAAAGGCCCACATGATCGTGAAAAGTCGAAGAATATTTTTTGTGAATATTTTATTGTGAATATTTTAAAGAAAGATCCCATCATATCCGGAAGGAAATTGGTGAGAAAGTCGGATTGCTCAGAATCTTTCGTGCGCAGGACTAAGAAAGAAGCTGGGCTGAAGACGTACAAGGTACAAAAAGTTCCGGATAGAAATGCCGTCAAGAATGAAACCGCAAAACAACGAGCTAAAAAGCTGAACCAAGATTTTTTTTTTAAATTCGATTGCTGCATAATGGACGACGAAACTTTTGTTTTAGCGGACTTTTCTCAGCTACCTGGGCAGGAATTTTATACAGCCGATTCTCGAGGAAATGTCGCTGAAAAATTCAAATCAAAAAAAATGACAAAATTCCCAAAGAAATTCCTTGTTTGGCAGGCAATTTGCAGTTGTGGAAAAAGGAGCAGCTCATTCGTGACATCGGGTACAATTAATAGCGAAATATATGTGAAGGAATGCTTGCAAAAGAGATTGCTTCCATTTCTTCGCCAACATGAAGTGTCCACATTTGTTTGGCCTGACCTCGCTTCATGTCACTACAGCAAAACGGCCTTAGAGTGGATCCAACAAAATGCAGTGATTTTGGTGCCTAGAGAAGCCAATCTACCAAACTGTCCAGAACTCAGGCCGATTGAGAGATACTGGGCTTTAGTAAAAAGGGAGATGAAGACAACAAAAAAAGTGGCCAAAGACCTTCAAAAGAAAGTGGTCTTCAGCAGCTGTGAGGGTGTCGGACACTACCATTACAACATTAATGGAAGGGGTTCCGGAAAAATTAAAACTTTTTATTAAAAAATATTAATTTCTGGTTTTTTATATTTTTTTTTAAATCTAAAAATAATTTGCAAAATAAAATATTTTATTCTATAAAAATTCGATTACTAGATTTCTAGATTTTTTTCATTTTTGTAGCGGACAATTTTATTCGACGCAGTCCTTACATAAAAAACAGGCTTTCTTTCATACCCAACGGTCCGTGGTTGTCGAATAGACGATGAAATATCATCTCCTATTAAATGTATCGCACATTGTAAAATTCTGTCCATAAACTCCAAGGATAAAGCATATGCTCAAATGTGCTAATTTTATTCCATCTTAGGCCGAATATGGGTAGTGTAGACTAGAGATGGACACGTGAGCAGATTATAGCGTAATTCACGTGAATCACGCGTGATTGTGATTGAATCTTAATATTGCTAACGTGATTGTGAGTAGACAAAAAAAAAAACAATTTTCCGTGAGTGAGTGTGAGTCGAATATTTTATAAAATCAAAAAAATCTCACTTATTTTATTAATGTAGTAACCAAAATGTTGCTTCAAAAATTGTTTTTCCCAAAGTCAATTCATCAGTCAATTCATCCTTGCGAAATTCTATCCCGGACTATCCTGTTATTTATAATTCTTTTCTAGGGATAATTCATCCCAGAGACAGTTCTTCTCCAATAGTTCACACGAATTCTTCACCGGAAAACTATTCATCGATGCAAGTTTTGCCTTTCTATATAAACAGCACATCGAAAATCTTTCACATTTCCATCTCAGTTAAAAAAATGAAATAATAACATCCTTTCATCATTATTGCGTTTTAAAGATGTATGTTTTATTGAAGTTGCCACGCTCAGTCAACCAAAACACCCCTATATTCTGTCCAGGTTTACAAATGAAATATGTATTTTTATGCATTCTGAATAGCAAAAACACGAGATTTAGCGTGATTGTGAGTGAGTAGAACAAAAAGCAGTTGGGAAGGTTAGATCACATCGGAAATTTTAAAGTAGGGACATTTTATAATAGGTGTTATTATGATAGTTAGGATTATCAAAATTATAGTCGGTCTAAGTCTTCATTTGATACCCATATTTACAAATGGGTAGGTGTACCGATTTTTTTTTTTTGAAGCACAATTCGCTTCGCGGGAAAACATTATTTTCATGTATTTTAGCATGAAGTCAATATATATTTGATCTGTAGATGTAAATGAGGTATCAGATCACAGGACACAATGGACCGATCTCGCCATACAGCATTTGTATATATATATAATCTAAATATGAGATATTCATCTAACTCATCAATTTTTTAAGTATCGCTAAATCAACTCAGGGAGTCATGCTGATCAAAAATATATATTTTTTCCATACCGGAGATGCTACCTTCTGGGTGTTACAAACGGTGTACCAAACTGAATATACCCTTTCACTCTTAGTAAAAAGGCCGTGAGTCAGTGTGCGTGATTAGAAAAATTGTTTCGTGAGTGTGAGTGAGCGTGAGTCAAAACTCACTTACATGCCCATCTCTTGCGTAAACAGTACGTAAGACAGTAGGAGTGAAGTATGTCTTACACCGTTTAAAAAAAAAACCGAGGCAATTGTCCGCTTGATCATTCTAACAGAGGTCGTCCATATTGAGGGGAGCGAGGGATGTTTTGTGAAATAACAGACAACATTGGATCTTCCTTGCATTGAATTCAACTCTATTTTCAAGAACCCCACTCGGAGATTTATTTAAGGTCATTATTGAGTGTGTTATTCATGGTGCAATTTTTAATATTCAGCATTAGACAGAGAAATCCTTGAGTTGATACAATACAAAAAGTTGAGTAAGGTGAAAAAATGTCGACTTTTATTTAATAAAGAATAGATAATAATTCTTTATTAAGGAATGACTGCAACTTTCACTGCACCAACATGAGTGTACGGAATTGTAATTCATTTATATATTTATTCATTTAATTTGTGTTTATAAATTTATTTATTGAAATAACAATTTACCTTTTTGTTGCTCGACTGCTTGCATGTGTGGCACCACCAGACGTAGCACTCAAGTCGTGTACCGTAAAATACTCTTCGCTATTCCAGCCGGTATGATCCTGTGGAAACAGACCCGGAAAGTAACGCGCCTGCACATCGCCATAGAGCTGTTGATAAATTTAATAAGCAAGAGAACATTATAAATTTAAGTCCAACCAATTCTTTGATTTTCTTCCATTGTCCGTCCATTGATATATGATTGATGTCAATAACAATACCTAATATAAACTGCCCAGATTTCCATTTACGCTAATCTGAAGCCCGTCATATCGCATTTTTTCATTCGTATTCGAATCGAACTGTTTCGCACGGACCACAGGATCCGTGCAAAACGGAATTCTGGCATATTTATTATTTCAATGATTTGACATAAAACAGTTAATTTCGAATTTACATTTCCTTTCCGTACGGATCATAGAATAGCTTAACATTCGTATTCGTAGCATGGACTCGGATTTCGTTACGACACGCATCAGCATTGAGGGTGATTACAAATGTACGGTTCTCACCTAAATCCAGTCAGTTTTACCGATAATGGCCAGAAACTCTTAAGTTTTACTAGTACTCAAGTTGTTGTTCGATAGTACAATGGAATGACAATAAAAACTGCCTAGATACTAGCCAGTAGGTACAAAACCTGGTCAGAAACCTTTACTAGTTACTTTAATACTGGTATATAAGACTAAAGTGACAAGTAAAATTGGCAGTGTTCTTGCTACTGAATTTTAAATATTCCTTAAATAAGCCTCAATCAATTTCATTATCGCTGGATTGATTTGTCTATCCGCTATCTTTCGGCAGACCATGACAAACCGCAGAGAGTAAAACAGCGCCCATGAAAGCTCTCAACACGACGTTCGGATTTGACATTAAACTACATTTTAAGTACAAATAGAATAACTGAGCTCATAGCTTAAAAACAGACAGTCAAATTTGTATTACTCGGGTAAACATGAGTCGCTTGTTTTTCCAAGTTCCAATGATATACTTGTTTACTACATGATTCTGAGAAATGATGGGCAAAAAAATCCAAGAATCGTGTTCTGCAAGGACTACATTCAAGCTCTCTCTCGTATAGAAAATACATTTCAAAATTTTTTTAAATTTGACAGTCCCATGATTTGAAGCTGGAATACATGACCTATACATGACCTATCGACATGTCGTGCCCAACTAAGGCACCGACGCTACAACGATTAGATATCGGATAATGTTTTGATTTCTGAATGACAATTATTAAATTACAATGTTTTCGACAAACACTCCAATTTACACTGTATATTTTACATGTTTTATCTACGAGAAAAACTATATCAATTGTCCTAATTTCAACCCTGTTATATGAAACATAATACAACGATAATTGATTGCATATGGTGCTACAGGCATAACTCACCGGTTGGCTCCATGAATTCTCAATATCGCAATTACTCTCCTGCTCGGAAATCTCACCCTTGGCGGGCATTTTCTCGTCGGTGCGTATGTTCAACGCATCGTTGGTGGTGCAGCCGGCCAGACTACTCTCCGCTGTGGCAGCAGTAAATGACGAAGACGAAGAGTGCGGTGCTGCTGCCAAGTTGACGCGCTTGCACGCATCCAAATCTAAATATTTGCCCACTTCAACGCCACCGCCAGCACCATTGCCGCTGCCGCCGCCACTGCAGTCTACCGCCAAAGCTGTTTCAAAGTCAGCATTTGAGCTAGAGGCGGCGGTTGCATTGGCAATGCTGGCATGCTGATACCACTGGCCAGCGCCGCTAAAGCGTTGACCGTTACTGTGCAGATGCGCATGCAGTGGCGTAAAATCCTCAATGTGAGCCGAATTGCTGTGACTGGAGGCGAGCGTGGCCGCGGTGGTGGCATCGTGTGGATGCTGTTGCTGATAGATAGGCGAAAAGTGGCCCTTGGACTCGATTTGTTGGGCGATGCTGCCGCCGCCATAAAGAAAACTAAATGGATAGTCGGCAAAATTATTGTGACTTTGATGATGATGTTGCTGGTGCTGTTGGGAATGATGGTCATTATGTTGTTGATGCTGTTGATGATGATGATGATTATGCTGCTGCTGATGATGATGCTGATGGTGCGGCTGCTGCTGATGCTGTGAATCGTTGGCAGCAACTATATTAGTATTGTTGCTGCTGCAATGCAATGCAATATCGCTGGCCGACTGCGACGAATACGACGAAGAGATAACAATCTCCTGCACTACATCACTGGCGTCTGGCACGATAAACTCATCGTCACAGCGTAGCGTAGCCATTGCTGCAGCTGCACATATGGCGGCAGGTGTTGAAATTGCTGCATTGGCAACTGAAGCTGAAGAGGAGGAGGTGGTGGTGCTGGAAGTTGTTGGTTTATCCAGAGCGCCGGCAAATATTGAATTTGGCGATGGAAAGGTATTCATCGCCGTCTCTGTGCTTTGCTTGGAATGCGCAAAATCGAGCAGCACGCGTGCATCTGCAGCCGCGGCATTGACGACCTGTATTTTTGGCACATCGTTAAAATCGTCACTCTCGTCTTTGATCAGTAGTGGCGTTTGTTCTGCTTTTTCATTTGCCAATGACTGCGGCGCTGATTGTTCCTGCTCCTGCTTCAGTTCCAGTGGCTGTTGCTGCGACTGCTGTTGCACGCTCACTGCTGGCAAATGCTGCTCCGAAATGCTTGGCTCACTCTTAATAATCATATTCTTGTCGTCGTCATCCTCGTCCACATCCATAGCATTATCTTCAACCTGTAAAGTGGTGCTTTGCAGTTGTTGCTGCTGCTGCGCTTTGGCTGAAGTCGTTGGTTGATCGTCGTTGGCGGCTGCTGTCATTGCTGCCGTCTCAGTTCTGTTGCTGCTGTTAGCATCAGTCTTGGTTGTAGTTGTTGTGGCTTTCGGCTTGATTATCAGCTTCTTTGGCCCTCTTTTCAGTGCGGGCGGCTGAGGTTGCGTTGAAACTGCTGTTGCTGCTGTGGGTGCCGGCGTCTCTATTTTAAACTCGGTCTTAATAGGCGTTTGTGACAAGTCTTCGGCGGCTGCATTCACTGGCGCATGTTTCAGCTCTGTGTAGTTTATAAACTCCAAGGCATCCAAAGTGGGTTCGGCATTCGGCGGCAGCTCTTGCATGAATTGCTGACTAGCATTTTTGTTGTTGTTACTGCAGCTGTTGTTAGTGGTTGCCATGCGTATGACGCTCGTTGCATGTCCTGCATATGTTGCTGCCACATATTGCGCATTTAGCTTTTGTGCCAGCGATTGTTGCTCATGTTCCTGCTGCTGCTGTTGTGTCGCCGCCAACGCCTCTTCCTCTTCCTTGAGGTCCTGCTTGACGTCAGGCGTCATTAATTGCGCATTATGATTGTTGTTTGCAGTAGCTTGAGTTTTCTGCTGCGCATTGTCGGTGTTTAGGCGAAAACGTGGTGCTGCCTCAAGCTGCTCATGCTCGTACTCATCGAGCGGTTCCTCTTTCTCCACCTTAACCAAAGGCAACGGCGTCGCATCGCAGAAAGCGCGTCGATTTTGGGCTATTTTACTTGAAGCTATTATGTTGCCTACCAGATCCAGATATTCATTAAGATTTAGCTGCACATCGCTGAGCACGGTGATGGTGTTTTTGCTAGACTTTTTTCGCGCATTCGTGTTGCCATTGTTGCTGTTATTATTAACAGTATTTGTAGCACCTACAGCAACAGCAGCAGCTGCTTGTGCGCTAGTCGACGCTTGTTCATGGTTTGATGTGTGTTTGCCGCCAAATGCAGGCGTTGTGGCTGCTACTGTGGTTGACATCGTCGTCGTCGTGGCTGCCGTCGCCTGTTGCTCGTCCTCAATATCCGTCATGTCGCTGCAGCTGCTGTCGCCATCAATGCTCATAAATTCCTCATCATCGTCAGTATTTGCATTGTTAGCAATAATGTCAACAACATTTTTTACTTTCAGTTGTTGCTGCTGCGGTTGCTTTTGCTGTTCACCAGCTACAACTGTTTGCGGCTGCTCAGCAGCAGTTGCCTGTTTTTGTTGCTGCTGCTGCTCCGCTGCATTGTCATCAGCAGCAGCGGCAGAAACATCTACGGCATCATCATTATCTTCATCATCCTCATCGTCATCCTCATCATCATCGTGTATGTGCAGCACGCTAGGTGGCGATTGATAGATGCGCTCAATAACCGAAAATTCTCCGTTGTCCTTCTCCACCCACTCGACTATGTGTTTGGGCGTCTCTTGCACTATAAAGTCGCCGTTGTCGCGCTCCAAGTAATGCGCCGTTACGGGTGATTCGGCGTAGCGCAGCACAGATGCAGCGGCGGCTGCATTTGAGGCAGCGTTTGAAACTGCCGCTATTGCTGTCTGCAAGATGCTGGGAAATGGCGAGGGCGTTAAACGATGACTGTGAGTCGTTGCTGCATGCGGTGTAGTTGCTGCTGCAGGTGGTGCCGGCGGTGGCAACTGATATGTGCTCGCTTTGTGTGCAGCGGTAGCCAGCGAGGAGGCAGCCGATAATAAAGAGGATGCTGAGGAAGAAGATGACGACGAAGATGAAGTTGAAGCGATCGACGAGGCGGTGGAGGCGCATGACGAAGCAACCAAATGGTGTTGTACAATTTGTTGCTGCACACTCTCTTGTTGTTCTTGCTGTTGGTGCTGTTGTAATTGCTTTTGCTGTGGTGTAGTAGCAGTCGGCAGATGTTTTGTTGGAGATGCAGCTGTTGTAGCGCTGGCTGTTGTGTTTAATGCTACTGCTGCTGCTGTAGTTAGCGCAGAATTGCGTGGCGAATGTTGCTGCTGCTGTTGTTGTTGCTGCTGCTGCTGTTGTTTGTTTTGGTGGTGTTGAGATCGTATTTGACTGATGGCGGTGCCATAAGCAGGCGGTGGTTTTTGATGCTGCGGCTGCGCAGGCGCTTGATAGCTGAAGAGCTAAGTAATAAATAAAAATGAAAATTAATACAGCTGAACAATAAATTTTAATAAAAAAAAAGCTAAAAATTTGTAGATATTTTAGAGAGTCGGAGAACTACCAAATGATACCGATCAAGTGTTATGGTATTTTAAAGGCAGATTCGCTGAATATTTTGGGAAAGAAGACAGACAGCTTTTAGTAAAACTTCGTCTTTGTCTGTTTGAAATATTTCAACAAATGTTACAATACTGCTTTGATCCTGCCATTTTGATTATTCCCCAGACTAGAGACGTGCGCATGAATGAATTTGATGACACGGTCATGCAAAGACACGCACGGACATGATGATATGTGACAGGAACGAGCCCGATGGCTACATATAAAGTACGTAGAATATAAATTAACCGGAAAAGAAGGAAGAAGCATAAAAAAACACGAAAAATCAGACGAAGCGCAAACAAAAATTATAAATTCGGCAGTTTACTAGCAGTATAACGAAAGATTTCTGGCAAAAGCGCAGTATTTTGGCAGTTTTATCACGGGTTCAGTATGGAATTCGTTTTTCATCAAATACTAGAGCAGTTGATACGCAGACAACCGGTATATTTTGGAATTCTATTTTAAATAGGCAGAATATGTTTAAGACAAGTAATTGAATATCAAAATATTTAGCTGCCATGTTCTGTCTTTACATTCCATAGAATTGCCTGTATATTCCTTCATCTTCTTATTATTTGCAGTTATAACAAAGACCGTAGCCGTGGTAGCTCAGTGGTTAGTGCGTTGGACTGCGAGCCGAAAGACCCCAGTTCAAGTCCGGACTGGGGCTAACAACTTCTTGTTATAGAAACATTTTTCTATACCGCGCTACCTCTCGTTAGTAAATGGCAAACCTACGAGAAAAGCTCTCACCCGCCGTTCGGATTCGGCAATAAACTGTAGGTCCCACCACTTTGAGTACAAATATAACACGCACAGCTCAAAATGGTGAGAGAGCTCAGCCGAAGTTCTATACAGGACTGTAGCGCCAAACTATTATTATTATAACACAGACCATAGGCAGGTTTTTATACAATACGTTTGCCTGCAGAATGATTTCCTGTAATTTTGAAATCTACAATTAGCCTGCCTGTTGTCTGCCGTATATTTTCTGTAGTGTACCCGAGACAAAAATGCTTTTTTTATGAAATTACAAAGGCAGCTACTCAGCATATTTTGGGAATGGGCAAAATGCAAACTGCTTTCTGTTGAAATATGCCGTTGTCAATTTAAAATATCGAGGACTTATATTCAATACAGTCTATCTACAAAAACGCGAAAAACTGATTAAATCGCAAAGCGTAAAAGTGGCGATCAATAACGAACAGACGGATTTGCCTAATTCCTTTTGTATTTTGTTCGTGTCATTGCAAGAGTGGTTTAGGAAAAAAGAAAAGTCGGAAAAACCCAAAGGAAAATCCGGAAAATCGAAAATATCTAAATTTAACCCTAGGACTATGGAATTTGGGCAGAGTATTCATCTCTTGACGTATGTGTGCACTACGAAGGGATTTTTTGAAATTCGATCCCTAAGGTACAAAAATGGGCGTGGAAGTACTTAAGATAGCCACAG
The DNA here is from genome assembly GCA_951804985.1 of Dryomyza anilis. Classification (NCBI taxonomy): domain Eukaryota; kingdom Metazoa; phylum Arthropoda; class Insecta; order Diptera; family Dryomyzidae; genus Dryomyza; species Dryomyza anilis. The sequence continues at coordinate 83,555,209 of OX638132.1, read as the reverse complement.
TCATGAAAATTGGCTCACTGATGTATATTGTGGTTGTTCATTATTTTCCCAAATATGGACGGGAGTGTTCCACGGGACGTGGCATCTCTCATATAACCAAATCTTTAAAATTTCTATAACTCTTTACTTACTAAAAGCAGAGTTATAAAAATCGAAACGACGGATCATTTTAAAATGTTTAATAGTAAAGTAGAATATAAGCGGGATTGGAAAAATGGGCATTGCACTACGTTCAATGTTGGCGGGAAAAATAGTGACTAGCTTGCACTAAAATGGGGAAAAAAGGGCGTAAATGTTTCCACACTTTATAAACGATATAGTTTTGCAATTACAAAAACTTAGCACGGGCGCAGCTGTGCACGGGTCCAGCTAGTATTAAATAAAAATAGTCTTTAAATGATACAATTAAAAAAATTCAGCAATTTCTATATTCGTCGTGCTATGGTAGATAGAGATTATTGCTATTCAAATGTGATCAATGTCTATGAAAAAACGAGCAGATAGAGCTTATTGCACAATATTGTAGTGCAGATAGTTTAGAAAATATTCTTGTAAACAGCGATTTGTTAATTTTTTATATTTCCTGTTGTAACCTAAACAAAATTCATCGACTAATTTTTGTCCTACCATTTTCGATTCACGAGATATATGATGGTTAAAGGTCTTAATATCCCGTAATATAACCGACGTTATATAAGATTAAAATTAAAAAATACAGTTAACTCTTTTATCGCTATTTTAAAATCATTAATGTTATCCTAAATATTTAAACTAATATTCTATTACGGAGGGTATGGATTTATTGACCCCGTAAATATCTTACGAATCATTAACATATCTGAAAACTTTCTTTAAAAATAGCACTAAATATCTTGTCGATTACCATAAAGGCAATGGTACAAGCTATATTTCTACAGTACAGACTAAATTCAAATTTCGTCCTTTAAGGCTTCATATAAGTACAGGAAAAAAATCTTTGAAAAGTTAGTTTTCCGTATACGTAGCTCTGTGGCTTCTATGATATTGTATATCCATTGAGAAAATGTGGCGTCATCCTTCGTTAATCGATTTCATTGTTTTCACCTTGTTCATACAAATTAAGTCGTTTTGTTGTGAGTTAGGATAGATCAGACGACGGATGGACATGACGATAAAATTATGCTTAAGAATAATATATATATACTTCTCCATATCTGCAACGCTTATTTATAGTCATTATAAACTTTTAATAAAGATTGTGTGTAGATAGATACTATTGCATTCAGAAAAAAAAATATTCATGTAGATAGAACAAATTATTAAAATGAAAATATAATAGAAATAAAAATATTTTTTTTGGTTCTAAATTAATGTCATAGATGCAGCGGTGATCAGTGAAGATTTCTGCATCAAAAACTCATTTTCGTCAAAATTGTAGATAGACAGTATAGAATATAAGCCATCGATATGTAGAAAAATATTTCTGAACCGCCTAGACTCTGCCAAAAATGTTGTTTGGGCGTAGTTTTTAACTCTAAAATTATATTTGATCAGCCCTGTATAGTTCTGATCTATCTGAAATTGTTGCTGTAATAAGATGCACCAAGTGAACAACGATATTACTCGATATCAACTGACATTGGTATAAATGAATAAAATGCATTTAGGCAGTAAAGCAGTAAGGAGACTACATAAACCACACATTTTAGAATAATCTTAATCAAGAATAAAATATTTAATAAAGATAAAACGCAATATTGGATTGTTGTTGTACCTGAAGTGGTGGAGGCGGCGGCAATGAGGGCGAGTAAATCATTTTCAAATTTGGCTGCGGCGGTGGCTGTCTGTGGTGCTGCGCATGTGAATGATTAACATGGTGTGCATTGTGTGAATGCGGCTGTTGCTGTTGATGGTGTGGCGGAGGTGGAAGATGTGCAGAATGATGATGTTGATGATTAGCAGGCGGCGGAAGTAGAGAAACTACCGCAGCCGAATGCAGCTGATTCTCAAGCAACGACATTGGTGGCTGTGTTTGATGTTGATGATGCTGCTGCTGTTGTTGCTGCTGTTGTAGTGCATGGAATACGTTCTGCTGCTGCGTTGGCGACGCAAGTTGCGGCGGTGGGCGTTGAACGGCGGCGGTTGTTGCCGACTGCTGTTGTAATTGACTTGTTGATTGTTGTTGTTGCTGTTGCTGCTGCTGTTGATAGCGATTAGAAAATGTGCTAAAATCAGTCGGCATGTGTGACGCATCACACAAAGCGCTGCCAGCAGCAGCATTCACAGCATTGTCGCCACTCTTATGATACGCCGGCGAGGAGCTGACATTTTGTTGATTGAAAATATGTTTTCCAACGGTCAGTGCAGCCGCAGCAGTTGGTGTGACATGTTCTTGTTTTAATGTGGCGGCGCCAAATGATAAATTCAAGCTGTGCTGATGCGTTGAAGCAGTTGTTGCTGCTATTGGCGTCGGCGGCGGCGACGGTGATTGCGACGTAGAAGACGCAGACGACGAATTGCTTGAGGAATTCGTAATCAAATCGTGATCCTTGATATCGTGCGTCTGTTTATTGGTGGTGGTTGTGGTGGAGGTGGTTGTGTTAGTGTTGGCTGTGTCTGTTGTGGCAGAGATGGAGGCGGTTGCAGCGGCGGTGGCGGCTACCTGTTCAATATCTGGTTTTTTGTCGCATGCAAGCGCTGCGGAGAGAGCGCCACCTCCAGTGATTGTCAACTGAACAAGCGCCTTGATCACCTGCTCCTTTGGATGTGTCTCCAGATGATCGGACAGATTCATGCCTGCGTGCAGGAAAAGCGTGCACACAGGACACTGCATGTTCTCCACCATCTTGGCGGCTGGGTTTCTACTTCACCGTGAGGTGTTGAATAAAATCAAATCGAGAATAATTAACTAATTAATCTACTGGGAAATTATTCAGTGATTTCTACAGCAATCATAACACTGCAGCAGCGTTTCTAATATATGACCACATCGTCATGGTTACAATGATCCAATTTCTGTTACTGATTATTAGTGCAGCATGTGACAGATTATGTAGATCTAAAAATGGAGAAAAGTTTATAATTAAAGAAGGTGTACAATGTAGAGTGACTGTTTTAACAAATCTTATTTTTATTATTTAGTTTATTTGGTTTTACGAGCTCGATTGAGACAATATTGTTTTTTAAATGCTCCAGATTCATTCAATACATGAAGCAAATTGTTGCAAGAAACGAAAACGTTGAAAAATGTTATAAGTCGCTGTAGTTTTGCATTATTACTTTTGTTCATTCTTCCAAACACATAATTCTTATAATGTTCGTAGAAAAAATTATATTAAGGAGCTTCGAAATGTAGACTGCGCAGAGAAAGATCGCTGAAAAAGTGGCTGAAGAAACAGCTTTAACTCATTAAATTTTGGAAACTGTTTGTTTTATTTGTTGGTACAAAACATACACATTGAGCACGTCGTAACACTTGCAGGTAGGTCATAACAAAATTTTGAAATGTATCAAAAATAAAGTTTTTTTTTTGCTCAAAGAACTCTAAAAGTGAAAAGTTAAAGCTTAAACTGCTAAATTAAAAGCATCAAAATAGGCTTTGACAGAAACAATAGTCTGAAACAAATAAAAGGTGCGTTCTGGTAGAAGATCAAAAAGGCAATAGAGTGGAAATGTAGTAGAATCAAATTCTATAATTTCCAACGAAAGCTCCAAAATTTGTAGCCCTTTGAGTTGGCGCTCATGAACTTCCGACTTTCAATTTGTTTATTGTCACTTTCGTGTAAACGAACGGGAAAAGAGTACATGAGGTTTAAAGAGCAAAAAAGTATTCATTCGAACACACCTAAAAATCGTGTAAAACAACTGACGTTACCAGAGATCGAATAACAGAGATCGACGGTGGCTGGACACTAGAGATGGGCATGTGAATGAGTTTTGTTTGACTCACCGTTCACTAACACTCACGAAAGAATTTTTCTAATCACGAACACTCGCTCACGGCCTTTTTTTGTTCTACTCACACTCACAATCACGTGAGTACAATTAAGATTCAATCACAATCACGCGTGATTCACGTGAATCACGCTACATACTGTGTTTTTTGCTATTTTCAGAATGCATAAATATACATATTTTATTTGTAAACCTGGGCAGAATATAGGGTATATGTTGTTGAGATTGGTCGACTGAGCGTGGCACCTCCAATACAACCAACATATTTAAAACGGAATAATGATGAAATGATGTTAGGAATTTTATTAAAATATATCTCATTTTTTAACGGAAATGGAAATGTGAAAGATTTTCGATGTGCTGTTCATATAGAAAGGCAAAACTTGCTTCGATGAATAATTTTCCGGTGAAGAATTCGTGTGAACTATTGGAGAAGAATTGTCTCTGGGATGAATTATCTCTGTAAAAGAATTATCAATAACAGAATAGTCCGGGATAGAATTTCGCTAGGATGAATTGACTTTGGAAAAAACAATTTTTGAAGCAATATTTTGCTTACTACATTTATAAATCGAATAAAAACGTTAAAATAACTGCTATTAAAAAAAAATAAATTTCAAACATTTAAACTAAAACGTCTTCCAGATCCAAGACGGTTGCTTTTTTTTCCACAAAGTATGTTTTAACCGAAGGTTATACAACAGCTCTCGACAGCGAAAAGGTGGGAAGAAATAACTTTAAAAACCGATAAATTCTATTGAAATTATGTTATTTATAAAAAATTCAAAAACATCCAATAAAATGCAATAAAAACAAAAAAAAAATACGGTGGAGTGGAGCCCTGCGTCTTACTGAAAAAATCTATTGAAGGCGGTCAAGCTGAGATTTGAGCCAGCTGACTATATCTCGGCTAATATGAAAACAAAAAATAGGTTAATCCCACCAATTATGAGTCCTATCGTAGCCGATTCTGATTTATCTAATGTACGATCTGAATTGAATTTCGGTCTGAGAGAAAGAAACCTTTATTTTGAAAATTTTCGTTTTCGGTTGAACAGCAAGAGATATTAAGGTTATCAAATATATCTCTCATTAGCAATTTTTGAAAAGCAGCTGAGAAGCGTTGATGCACAATTCACTTTTCAGATCACTCCCAATATTTATTTTTTTGCTTCAAAATTTGGGCATACCTGTAAATAAAACCCTAAACGCCAAAAATAAACAGTTTTTTTTATTGAAAACAAATGTTTCTTCGACAAAAAAAAACAATGTTCGAAAAAAACAACAAAACAACGTAATTGTCGCAAACTAATTTAAAAAACAATATTCGACAAAAACCACAATGTTCAAAAAAATGTTTAAAAATAAAATTTTTGGACAATAAAAACCACAATTCCAAAAAAAAAAGTTGGACGACAAAAAAAAAAACGCAAAACAATATTCGAAGTTTTGGAAAAAAAAAATGTTGTCAAAAAATTGTTGGACGACAATGGCAACGCAATAACCGAAACGCAAACAGAAAATTTGTATGTTCTCCAATAATTTCGACAACAACAAAAAATTCCCCATAAAGAGACCAATTGATTCACATCCATTAACAAAAGAACTTTAAAATAAAGGTTTTCATTTCATATAACTCCCAACACAAGACCTTTATTTTTAAATATAATAAATTCCTCACAACCAAAGACATTTATATTTTTTGAAAAATAATCTCTCATTGAAAAACCAAATGGAAATAAAGTTAATATGTAATTATTTCTAATCTCTTGTTAATCGTTTAGTATTTCAATAGTACAGGTAGCATCACGGGTCACAGATGATTGCACCGCAATATTGGCTGGAGACAATCAACATCAGAAAATAGAACAAGTTCAGGAGCAAACATTTCCTTCAAAATATTTTATTTTGTATTTTATTTGTATTATATGGGACAATGTTAGGAAGTTGTTCCAAAAGTTAATCCATGGGAATCCTTTTTAGAAGTAGTTCCCAAAGTTACTACATCAGACGTTAGTCTAAAACAACGTCCATTAGAAACGGGAGAGAAGTTGTTCAATCAGTGAAGAGATAAATATAAAGAGAGGACTGAAAGTGGTTCCACAAAACATTGCAGTACAAACGAATGGAGATGTACTTCTCTGCTCGCTTCTCTTAGGAGCTGACGGAAATAATAACTTTTAAATAATAACTACTGGAAGCGACTCCTTAATACATTATGAATTGGCATAGTAGTTCTGAAATCTGCTTGGTATCCTCTTGATGCAAATTTATAATCTAACAATTTTGAATTTTTCACAAAAAAATAATTGTATAAATCCCCAATTCGAAATAAATTGAGGATATTTAAACAATTTTCCGCGCACACCCAAAAAGGTTAATTTTCTCATTTTTTTTTTATTTGACACGTCTGATTTAACAATTGTCTTTTTTTAATTTCTTTTAGAGACACGCGCTGGAACGAAGACTTATAACGAGCACGTCCGAATCAAAAACACTGGAAACCCGGAAAATAACAGCAACTGTATAATAATTTGATAACTTTTATTAAATAAAATCAACATGTTAAATTTATTGTTAATTTATACCATAATATTATACAAAAATGTACAATGAAACAAAATATTGAAGACCACAAAACATTATAAATTCTCTACAATAAAAACTAGAAAGTATACGCACACATTATTGCATATGTGTAGGGTATTTATAATAAGCTTAGTCCGACTATAGCTTTCATAATTCTTACTAACGCCAACTACCAAAATTTGCCTGATTCCAAATTTGCCATGAGACCTTCCCTTACCTATTTCAAAATAATACGTGGTTTTTAGACTTTTCTTTATTATATAGATTGCCGTACTTTATCAGTACTATTTATTAAATATCTGAACCTCTGCTGGCTAAAATCTCGAAACAAGTCTATAATGAAATAATCTAAAATTTGAAAAGTAAAACAGTTTTTTTATTATTAGATAATGATCTTAATTATCACAAATACAATAAAACCGCGTGAAACAATAGACTAATTCAGTACATAAAGTAAAACGGTTTAAATATGAATACGAATAACAGGCAATTATCATCCATATCTGATACAATTTCAGATCCAATATTTTTTCGCAAGGTAAGTCCGCCCTATGCTCTGAAATTCAGCCCTATGCTCCGAATAGGAGCGACAACCACTCACTGAACGTTAATGTATCAGCCTTATCGTGAATAAAATTCCTCAGGGAATTTTTACACTTGGTGGAAAATAGGTATCGTGAACAATATTCTAAAAGAGAAAAAATGGAAAAAGTGGAAAAAAAAACCTATAAATCCTTTTGAAATTATGTTTTTTTATAAAAAAATTCAAAAAAAAACCGAAAAAAGCCAATTGAATTTGTTTAAAGTCCGCATTTTTTCAGCCCTGGAATATAGCGACGCATCTTATGAAAAGTTAACGTTTGAAAATTGTACATCAATATTTCCATATGAAATGTTTGAAACGTGAGCGATGTTAATATGTAAAGGGTGACCAGATAGCAGTGGTAGTTTTTCTAGTTGTTATTTTTCAGTAGCTGTCAAAGTTACCATTGACAACCAGTTGTCAAAATTTTTAGTAAGGTTTGTCATTTCATCATGTATCAGTTGGTGTGCTTTCTGACTCGGCGGCATCATCTGTCCTTATTTCTTTCCAAATAAGAATGGAGACACCGTTACTAATACGAAGAAGACACCGTAACCAATGGACCTCGGATATGAACCGGCTTTCTGTGACCAGAGCTAGACAACATCGATATATCAGAGCTGCGATTCCAACAAGACGGCGCTACATGCCATACAAGCAACGCAACGCTCGAAGTGAGCAGAACAAAATTTGACAACTATGTCATCTCCCAGCGAGTGTTCATCAATTGGCCAACGCGATCATGTGACCTTGACACAACCGTCTATTTCCGTTGGGGCTACATGAAGTCCTTCGTCTCCGCTAACAAGACAATCACTTTGGCAAAGCTCGAGGCCAACATTCGATACGCTATTGTCGGAATAACGCCGCACATTTTAGACCGGTCGCTTGCAGCACTGACAGCGAAGTAGAGACGGCCTTTTTAATAATGTGCTATTCCTTACATAAGGAATGTAGAATCAAAATAAAGCCAGAATCATTTTGATATCTCACACTGTTGTTAGTTTATTTAAATTTTGTTTCACATGGTTCTTGTCTGCCCAACCAACAATGTATATCTTGGGCAGAGTTTTAAAAAACCGATGCAATAACTTGTACGCATCCAGATATATGCAACCAGATATATGAACGGGGAAGATAAAGGGTTTTTCAACAGAGACGCTACAAAAGTAGAGCAACAGGGACAACAAACGACGCCATATTTCTTGCCGCTCTTTTTACATTTCTCTTCAGTAAGGTTTGCCATTTCATGATGGAAAGATATACGAGCCAACAACGAGTCGAAATTATTAAAATTTACTACCGAAATTCGGAGTCAGTGGCCTCAACGTTAAGAGCGCTACGTCCAATTTATGGTCGTCATAATCGTCCTAGCAAATCAACAATTTGAATCCACAGGCACAGTACAAAATGTTCCCGTGCCAGTGAGACAAAGAAGTGCCCGTAGTGTCGAGAATATTGCTACCGCTGAGTCTTCAGTTGAAGAAAGCCCAATTGTGTCTCTCACACGTCGTTCTCAAGCGTTGGGCATCTCTGTGACGTCCTTGTGGCGAATTTTGCGAAAAGATCTTAGCCTACATCCTTACCAAATCAAATTGACGCAAGAACTGAAGCCGCTTGACCACCAGAAGCGTCGTATGTTCGTGAATTGGGCTGAGCAACAACTTGAAAATAATTCGGATTTTCATCGAAAAATCATCTTCAGCGATGAGGCTCATTTCTGGTTGAATGGCTTCGTCAATAAACAAAATATGCGTTATTGGTCAGACAGCAATCCACACGTACTCCATGAATCATCATTGCATCCCGAAAAAATTACGGTTTGGTGCGGTTTATGGGCCGGCGGCGTCATTGGGCCGTACTTCTTCCGTGATGATCAAGACCGGCACGTTACTGTGAATGGGAATCGCTACCGTTCAATGATAACCGAATATTTTTCGGTTATCATTGAACGGTCCATATCATCCAATTGGATGATATGGACTTGGAGGACATGTGGTTCCACAATCAATTTATTGGAAACCAAGTTTGGAGAACGTGTTATCTCACGAAATGGTCCAGTCGATTGGCCGCCTCGGTCGTGCGATTTGACGCCGTTAGACTATTTCCTGTGGGACTACGTCAAGTCTATGGTCTATGCCAACAAGCCAGCGACGTTTGATGAACTTCGTACGAATATCGAACGTGAAATTGCAGCAGTATCGGCCGATTTATGCTTGAAAACCGTCGAAAACTGGGTTCAGCGTCTGGACTTCTGCAAGCGTGCCCGTGGTGGCCATGCAAAAGAAATCGAGTTCCATACATAATGGCATCGAACGTACTTTTACAGGAATAAAGAATTTCATTGATATCCAAAACCGTTTTATTTAAAAAAAAACTTTTGTAGCGCTCTTATTGAAAAACCCTTTATATGAACGGGGAAGGACGGAATATGGATGGACAATTGCAAATATTATTAAGAGAGACCTACATTTTAATGACGAATACGTATGGGATTTTTATAATTTTTGTATACGAGTTGGATCCACATATAAAAAGACTCCAATTTCAAATACATTAAAACAAAAAAAGCCTCAAATTACAAGAACAAAGTTCAATAACCACATATACAACAAAACACAAACTCCCCAAAAGAAAAATGTGTCTCTATAGAACCGATCGGCAGATGGCCCATCTATGAAAGGGATTAGATCAATTATATTTCTGTTATTAGGAACGCATTCTGAAATTTAAGTGCTGAGCAGAAATTGTGGATTTGGGAATTAAACTTTTAGGTATTTTTCGAAACCTTGGGGATGGTTTTGGTGATTTCATGCAACTTCCAAGACAAAAAAAATACAACTGATACAACTGAACTGATTTATCGTTTCGGGATAAATTCATACAGATAACTTTAAACAAGTGGAAGAAGACGTATTCATGAATTACACATTTAGTAGCACTAAAACTACTACGATCGTATTACGAGAAGTAACAAAAAGTTTACTATATAAGAAAAAAAAAATAGTAATATCAAATGCAACTGATTTCTAATTTCAAATACGCCTAAAACGGAAATCAATACTTTTCAAAACCGGAAGTGCATATTATTTATAGGAACTTTGAAAATTAGAAAATATTTGTGATTGCCAAAGAAGCCACTTAGCAAGCAGCAACTACACTGAGAGTCACTGCAAGAGCTCATGACAAAAAGACAGGTCATAAATACGAGGTAGGTATCAAATGATAGTGAAGATGATAATAATAATAATTTCAGCATTCTTAGGCGAAATGAGCGAACAATTGAGAGAGTGAGAAACAAACAAAACGAAACGAAACAAATCACCGCACAAATGAATACGTGAGTGCGAGAGTGACTGACTGAGTGAATGAGCAAATGGATGGATGAATGAATGCAGCCGCAGATTTGGATGGCTGCGTACATGAGACACTTGTGTGTGTTATTTAAAAACAACAACAACAAATCTACACACAGTAACATTAACAAAATGGAGAAACAGCAGCAGCAACACCAACAACAGACAAATCAAGCAAACAACTGCAAGAGCAGCAGCCGCAGCAGCAGCAGCGCACTGAACTGACTGAAGGTACAATAATAATAATAACAACAACAACAACAAAAGCAATACAACTACTACTAATACTACAAAAGCATTTAGTAAGAGAAACAGCAGCAGCACCACACAGAGCTTCCAAGGAGCACATAGCATGTGCAGGGTAACAACTTTCGAACAGCTTTTGGTTGTGGATGTGAAGGACTTTTTTCCCATTGTATATTAATAAAATACAATTAATTTAATGCACAATTAAATATAATTAAAGAAATTTACAAATGCGCATTAAAAACGTTTTTAATTAGCTAAACAATTTTAGTAAATGTCGGGAATCAAAATAGAAGAAGACATTTATTTAATTGTCATTTATTGATTTTTATTTCCGCTGCACGAAAAATTGGCCAATAGTTGGAAAATGTTTAATACGACCAACTGCATGCGGGTGGCGTGCACACATTATAAAAGTAGAGAGTATGGCAACAATTGCGATAACAAATACTTTTAAATTATATTAAGTAAATATACATTTGTTGCCACATTAATTACACATTACTCACTGAGTAGCCACTCACCTGCTTGGTAATCGATCGATCGTTGCGTTACTTTTGTTCCTGGCTGCACACAACCGTCTCCCGTCCAGGCTTTCGTCGTCCGTTCTTCGTCTGGGCTACGTAGCTGCAGCTGATGATGACGATGTCGTCGTTGTTGTTGCTGCTGTTATTGCTCACCAATTCATCCAAATAATGAGCTCTGAATAATTCCACAATTCCACAGTTGTTGTAGTTGTTGATATTGTGGTACACTGTGGTGTAGTGGGTACACAGCAAGAAATCTTAAGTGCAGATAAAATACACAACCAACAAGCGAGCGAATATGAACAAACGAACGAACAAACGCACCGAGCAAAGCAGACGACACAAACTCAATTCAATACCCCCACAGTACTATTTGTTCCACTGTCTCCATACACTTGCGACTGTCTGACGCGATGTCTGTTTGTCAGACGTCTTTTTTTATATATAATATATTCACACTGAGCACCAGCACAAAACGATTGAAGACTCTTTCTTCTTCGTTCGTTTGTGGGCTACTCCCTGATCTACAGGCAGGGGCGCTCCGTCGAGCACCAGCAGCGTAGTCCCCTCCGTCTACTCTGCTCCGACTCCTCCGTTGCGAAGACAGCCTCGGAGTTGTCGTTCAATGACACAAAAATTTTCACTGTCTTCTGATGTGCTCTTCTCCTACTTTTTCAACGACTTCTTTTTTTTGTAATATACGAGGCCGTCCGTGGCGACACACAAGTTTTTTTTTTTTTGTTTTTTTTTTGCTTTTTTAATTCAATATATTTACATTAAATTTATGATTTGTGTTAAAATTTTTATTGGAAATATATTTACTACTTATTGCTTTACAGTTTTTCACAATTTGTATGTATTTTTATGTGGGTTTAATGGTAGAAAACTTTTTCTGAAAATTTTCTTTACAAAATTACGACAACGAAAAATTCACTCGTCGTCTGGTTTGTGTGTAGTAATTAATTGATTTAAATTGTACTAGATTCATTTGCGTTTGACAAATGGCCGACTTTTGTCATTTTGGTTTGCTTATTCAACACAAAGGCTGCATTCAGCGACCTCAGCATTTGTGTAGCTGTTGAGTAATTTTCGATTGAATGACATACTACTCTCAACATGTTTAGTGAGCGGTCGCCATTTTTTCCAGCATAAAATGTTTACGCTACATTTGCGCTGCGTTTGTTATCGATGACATTCGATGACATTTAAACTCAAATATTTTTAAACAAAAATGAAATTTAGATTGGAAAAATATTTTTAGACAATATTATATTTTCTCACTCATATACATAAATAATTTGAAATACATCGCTGCAGGATCAATGATAGATATATGACCCGTAATTTTACTAGTAATGAAAACTAATATTTTTTGCGCGTCGGTTTTCCACCATTTTTTATTTGTAGGTTATTTATTACGTTTGCAACAGTAGCCGCTACAGCAGGAGTTGAAAAAAGATGTTACTTATATATAAACAATTTATAAACACTAATAGAAAGTATATTGAAAAGAGTATTTGTATATATTGCTTATTTATCTATTTATATTATAGATATCATCAAAGTGGAAGGGTCATCTGCATTAAACAAATGCATGGAAGGAAGCAAAACAACGGCAAACAAAAGTCGTTTTAATAGACAATTTTGTAATGCAAACATGTTGAATATAATGCGCATTTTATTCAACGCAATAAAAATGAAAACTATAGAATTTTGAGTTTTTTGGTTTTATTTGGTCTAATTTTGGTTAGTTTACTATTAATTTAACCGTCCCTAACCTCAAAATTAAAACAGTTTATGTTACATAAAATATTTCGTAAATTTACAAGTAATTTAATCGTCACTTATTACCAAAAGAACAGACATAAACATATATTCAATTGTATCTCATTTCAGATGAGTGAAAAACAGATAAAAATAAAGTTTCGGTCAATTTTATCCCGACGCTCTTAACAATGTTATAGAAACTTTTATGGAAACTTTCAGTTTTGATACTTGTAATATTACTGCTCATATGACCGGTAGTGTTCTTGCTGGGATAATATACCCAAGAAACAATTCGTTCCGCTTATGTGCCGTTATCGGTACAGCAAAACGGAATCATATTCCGGAAACGTGCCGATTTCTGAATCCGGAAACGTGTTTGAGAGCGGGTTTTAAGGAATATCGAAAACGTATTCGAATCAATTGAAAATCCGTTATGACGTGCCGAAAACGTGCCATTGTATCCTACTTTAAACTGAGTACAATTTTTTTATAGTACGATTGAAACGTACCGAAAACGTGCCAATATCGTACAGTATTTTTATAAGCAAACCGGAGTGGAACACAACAAAACGCATTAGAAACGTGCTGTAAACTGAGTGGAAAAAATATAGCTTACTGAAATATGTAATTTATTTGTAAATTAGAACAAGTGCATTTTTTGTATGATATTTTAATTAAAATTTTAATTATTAACTATTAAATAATTATATTATAATTTTAATGTAATATGGTTCAAAATTAAACAATCAAAACAATGCGGGATTTTAGAGGGATTTCATTCAGTCATTTGAGAAACTCGATAATTATCACGACGCACATAATGTAGGCTCTTCCTTGGCATTGACGAGTGGGAAAACCTGTGTGAATGTTGATAAATTTAATATATTTATAAATTGTATTTAAAATGTTTGCCTTTGGACACTTGTATAGCAATAATGCAGAGGTGAATGTAAATACCACAGATCTATTAAAGGAAAAAAATATGATTTACATAAAGTTTACATTGAAAAATTCACCAAGATTACCTATTTCCAATATCCATATGTTATGCGAAGAGATGGAGCCCTCGCGAATTCTTAATATTATGCGCAAACAATTGTTTACAGTCGGGTATTTTTTGAGCGTGTTCGTAGCTGCCTTCGAGCAGAATGAAAATCAGCACGCCACTTTATGCACTTTTATTTGTGTTGCGATAAGCCACGATAAGTCCTAGTTTCGGTCCACCATTAATTAAAAAATATATATTTTCTAAATCTGTAAAGATTAAGTTAAAAAATACTAATTTTATTTTAATTATATTTGTGTAACTTATCTGTTGGTTTCTTGCAGTCGTGTAACTGCTTCACAAACTGAAATGACTTGTATGTTTATGTTTCAAACACTCAGCCTATAACGGAAGAAAATCGGTACCGGCATGACGGAGTGACGGTGTAGTCCGTATCCAACGGCACCATCGGAACGAAGTGAAAACGTATTATTTTCGAAATACCGGCATACAAACGGAGTCGTGCAATTTAACGGTACGATTTCGTGCCGTTTTAGTATCTGCTTCGACGGATACTTACTAAAATGTTCCGTTAACGTACCGGAAATGACGGAATTGTGATTCCGTTTATGCCGGAGCTCCGTATAAATGTTTCTTGGGTATGATTGAATATTTTTTTTTTTATTTATAAAGAAAAAATTATAATACACCATATATTCGGTGTTAAAATACCCAGTATGAATATTACAATCTGAATTACAACTTTTTTAAATTTTGCATTAGTTCTATTATGATGATGCTAATTAAAAACAAATGTTGTATAGAAAGACTTGAAATCTGTTTAGCAAAGACTTAAACAGTCCGATATTGTATTTCGATGTTAGTGAGTCCTCTCACATCGTCTGAAAAGTTTTATTTCATATCTTTTTTTTAGCAAATACGCAAACCATTCATAATTTTTTGATGATTTGTTTTGGAAAATAGAAAATGCATGGTTGAAGTATATACAAGTTAAGTCATCTTCCAAAATTCATTCGCCATTTACTTTTCTTTGAAAACTATTTGATAGATTCAACATTTGTTTACGAATATTTTAAAACAAACTTCATAAATTCATGGGCGTGCGTTTCGTCAGTTATCGAGATACAATATCTGGCTCTAAATCTATTAAGATAAAAAATTTGCACTTGTGACGGTAGTTCTTTTAATAAAAACAGTGTAAGCCACAAGTGCCACAAGATTTTAATAGTTTTAAAATCTTTGGCCACAATCTTCCTCAATGTTCGCCACAATTTGGCAATTTGAAATATGCAGTTCTTAAATTTTAATAGAAACTGAACACCATGATAATGCGCGATTTCATTAATACCCAGCTAACGCCAGAGTTCAAGTTACACTCAGGCTCCCGTATCTTGAATCTAAGATGAATGTTTTGATTTCATTTCACAAGTGTTTTAGTACAATTTATTTTTTGTGCTTTCAAAAATAAATGCCAAACACTTTGTCAAAAAAAAATAAAATATTATAAATTGTAAATATACAAAAACCGTGTGTTGCGGCGCATAATTATTATGGTAAGTCAGTAAAAAAATTAAACTTAAGCTTATACTTTATTCCATTTAATCCCGCAGACACAAGCAGTACAGATGACGTTGTGCGAACAATGTATAGCTAAAATACGGTCGCAGACATTTGACATCGAGAAATATTTTTGAATATACTGGATATATGAATATCTGGATATATGTAGCCAAAGACTTCTGCAGCCATATCAATATCAGTGCAATATTTTTAAGGCAGAGCCAGTCGCTGTTGCAGCATCGCATGTGCAGCGAGGTGCGATGATTCCAACCTTAATGATGTTTTTTTACTATTATATTCGCCGTTATTTGAAATTAAAATATAAAAAAAAAACATTTTTATTGCTCCTATTTGATATTGTTTTATTGTAACGCAAGCGCATGCAATTTTTCGACTCTATTGGGAGCCTTTTCGGAATCTTTTTTCAATATAAAATGAATCTTATACAAGAGCATTTCCTGATTATTTTTAGGCTCCCTGCTAGATTGTTTTTAGGCTCCGATACAAGACTTCTAAAAGAGCCTTCTAACTATGCTCAGGTCTGAATGACGCATTTTTATCAGAAAATGTATATTTCAAGACTCTTTTCTGAATGAAACATGAGCGCTCAGGCTCAGGCAAAAGATTGTGAAAACAATCTTTTCGGAGTTCTTGCGTTGGCTGGGTAATTATATAAATTTCAATGTTGTATTCTGCGTATTTTAAGATTGAACTAAAATCAACAGAATGCGTTCCGAACAAAATTCGGATAAGTCGAATTCTGTTATTAAAGAAATATAAATTTTTGAAACATAGCCTTTATAAATTAAAAAACAAAAATATCTGTATATTTTTTCTGATCATAATTTTGTTTTGAAATGTACAATTAGAGTGAAATTGTAATAGAATGAATGTGCCATCCCTGTTTAGCTAACGATAAAAACTTTGACAGCATTCATTTTTTTATTAGCTTGCGGCGAGACTTGCAATTGTTTCATATATTTAATAGAAATTAACAATAATTCATTTAATCTATTAGTGAATAAACCGCAAAAATGGTTGACAAAAACTCCGATCAAAGTATCATGGATAAATCCATGCGATCGGTGTTCGGTAAGTAATCTACAGCGTATTAAACATTCGGACAGTAAATAAACTTTTTCTGTATATAGTGGGCAACATACCCTACGAAGCAACCGAGGAGAAGCTCAAGGAGATCTTCAGTGAAGTGGGTCCCGTGCTGTCGCTAAAGTAATTTCCAAATAATCTTGAAACACACAAAATCCACTAAAACCCTCTCTTACTTCAACGCAGGCTTGTCTTTGATCGTGAGAGCGGAAAACCCAAAGGATTCGGATTTTGTGAGTACAAGGATCAGGAGACGGCACTGAGTGCCATGCGTAATCTAAATGGCTATGAGATTGGCGGTCGCACACTACGCGTTGACAATGCTTGTACTGAGAAATCACGCATGGAAATGCAACAGTTGCTGCAGGGGCCTCAGGTAGAGAATCCATACGGCGATCACTGCGATCCGGATCAGGCGCCCGAAATCATTACAAAGACTGTAGCCTCATTGCCACCAGAGCAAATGTACGAACTGATGAAACAGATGAAGCTTTGCATTCAAAACAATCCGTCGGAGGCTCGTCAAATGTTGATGCTGAATCCCCAGTTGGCATATGCGTTGCTGCAGTCAATGGTGGTGATGCGTATAGTGGATCCGCAAAATGCGCTGGTATGAGCTAATTTTTTTTTGATTATATACGCTAAATAGTCTTAATATATTTTCTTTTACAGGGTATGCTTTTTAAAGCCAATCAAATGCCGCCTGTGCTCGGCGGTAATACGCAGCAAATGCCGCCCGTAGCTATGCCAATGCCCAACTCGATGGGCACTCCGTTGCCCGTACCGGTGCCAGTGCCCGTTCCCGCATTTAATGCGCTCGCCGGCCAGGACATTGATTTGCGTGCCATGTCAGTGGGAGGAGTGCCAGCACCGGTGCCGCCCGCGGCTATTGATCCGCGACAAATGGATCCACGCATGTCGCGCTCTTTAGATCAGGATATGCGCTCGCTGCCAAATCCAGTGCCGCCACCGCTAATGGATCCACGTGGTCCACAACGTCCAATGCCCTCGCAGCAGCAGCAACAACAACAACAACAGCAGCAGCAACAAGTGGTGGCGCCATCAATTGCATTCCCTGCAGATCCACGTCAGCGCCAGTCAGACCCACGCCTGCGTGCGGGCGGCGCACCAGTCGTTACAGGCGTTCCAGCGCCTCAACTACAACAGCAAACGGCACAACAGCAACTGCAGCAGCGGCTCGCCAGCAACTGTGGCATACCGAGTGATGCCTCCGACCAAGAGAAGGCCGCGCTTATTATGCAAGTACTGCAGCTTTCAGACGAGCAGATTTCTCAGCTGCCCCCAGAGCAACGTGCCAGCATTTTGGTGCTGAAGGAACAAATCGCCAAGAGCACACAACGTTGAATTTACAAAATTTAACTCTTTACTGACACACACACATATATAAGATTTGCTTGAAATGTATTAACATTGTATTTGTAATTCTAAAAAGCTTATAATAAAAGTTTGATAAAAATGCATAAAATGCGTTTCTGTTGGAAAATGTGTGCTGCTGCTGCGTCTTCTAGGCAACGTGCACCAGCGCCTGATACAGTTTCTGTACCGCGGTGTTTACAATCTGCCGCAGCGGTTCATCGTCGGCGCAGGTCACCGTCTAAAAAGCAGTCAAATGTTAGTTGATTTAAAGAACTTTTCCACGCGCTTTTTGCACTCACCAATGACTGCAAATTGATTTCGGCGCATTTGCCGGCCACTGTCACTGGCAGCAATTCGCCATTGAACATCTTCGGTACGCTGTGCTCGCCGAAAGTGTCCTGCAGCGTTTCGATTAGACATTCCTTGAAGTGTGTGCGATCGGGTTTCGTTTGTGCTGCGGTACCCTTGATATTGGTGCCGCCCAGTTCCGTTTGCATTATGCAACTGAGCACGGAGTCGGCAAACATGTCGTTGACCGGTGTTGCCTGCCATTCCATTATAATGATTTTTCCCTCAACTGTGCATTCGATGCACTTGAAGGCGCTTAGTTTCTTGTCCGCCTCCAGCATCTCGACGGTGCCGGGGCCGCCGATGCGTTCGAGCAGCAACTTAAGTGTGCTGAGTGCGCTATTCCATGGGATGGACTGGCGTTGCGTAACCACAGACATGCTCATGTCGGTGTATTCTATGAAATAAGTCAAGAGTAGAGAGAGGAAGAGTCAAAAACCATTTAACTTGATACTTACTTGACAAATCAGAGGCTGCCAGCAGATGATACTTAAAGTCGCGCTTCACAAGCACACCAGACAGTTTGCTCGCCACCTCGGGCTTTGTGGCGGCCAATGTGCCCATGACCTTGGCTGTCTTCTCGCCACGAAATACCAACTCCACCGAGTGTGTGTTGCGTGGATTGTAGAACGTGATGTTGGTGTTGGGGTCAGCCTCGTACTCGCGCTGCAGAGCCAATTTCAAGCGAGACATTTCATTTTGTTCACCATGCACGAGCACCTGCAATAATTAAACACTAAGAATTCTGTGCAATATTAAAATATATACATTTACTACTTACTACATGCTGTGGCTTTAGCAGTCGTATAAATTCACTGGTCTGCTGATAGTCTGTATGTGCCGAGAACGAAATATAATCGACCGACATGTTGAGTGGCAATTTTTGACCAGCGAGCGTCAAAATTTCTTCCGGCTCTGAGAGTATGGTTTTGGCCAAAGTACCCTCCACACAGTAGCCGGCAATAATAACGCCATTCTTGGGATCTGTGCACCACGTCTCGAAGAGTTCACGCGACAGACCGCTCTGCATCATACCCGGCGAAGCCATCACCACACATGGCCCAATATCGTCAAAGTGATCGATGCCCTTGAGATTGGAAATATGCCGAAAAACAAAGGGATTGTTGACCGCTATTTGGCGACGTATCTTGTCGTTCATCGCATTGATGTAGGTCTGATAGACAGCCATGCATTTCTTGGCCAGCGACGATGCATAGTAGATGGGTATTTCATGCAGTTCGGGATTTTGCGACCAATACTCATCGAGTATCAACAACAGTTCCTGCGCACGACCCAGCGCAAAGACGGGTATCAAGCAGCGGCCACCCTGTTGAACGATTTTTTGCACCAAAGTAGTGAAACGATTCTCGCGATCTTCACGTTTCTCATGTATATGCGTACCGTATGTAGACTCGGTAATGAGCACATCAGGCTTCGTGATGGGTATTTCGGCTGCCATCAAATGACGATCCTCCTGACGCGAAAAGTCACCTGTATAGAGTATTTTGACGCCAGCGATTTCAATCATGAACATGGCGGCACCCAGCACATGACCGGCATTGTAGGCGCAGAAGCGTACGCCCATTACATCGCGCTCCTCATGAAAGTTTATGGTTTCAATCTTTTCCATGGATGCCTCCAGATCGGCTTCGGTGTAGAGCATTTGTTCGGTGGAAATGTTGCTGATCTTAATGTAATCGGAGAGCATCCAGCGGTAGATGGCTTTGGTGGCGTGCGTCATGAAGCAGCGACCGCGGAAGCTCGTCTTCATCAGGAACCAAGGCAGAGCGCCACAGTGATCCAAGTGAAAACTAATTAAAGGCAGTTTAGTCGTGTGTCAACAGTTGAATTGATGTGAAATGTGGACTTACTGTGAAATAAAGAGCAAATCCACTTCGTCGGCTTCGATCAAATCAACGTACGGCAGTGCATCCATGCCAGAGAGACCGGGATGTATGCCACAGTCAAGCTATTGAAAAATTGAATAATTAAGTTTTGTTTTATAAAGCCTATATTGACGCACCATTATCTTTTTGCCCTTGAATTCCAACATAATGCAGGAGCGTCCTACCTCTTGGCCGGCACCACTATCAAAAAAAAAACATTTGTTTGAATCAAGCATTTATTATTATTAAATGAAATATTACAGCGGCTTAATGTGCAGCAAATCACTCTCCTCCGCGGGTACGCGTTCTTCACCACGTTGTGTCATAATTTAAATATTTATTAATTCAATTAATTTATAAAAATTCTAACAAAAAACACGCACAAACGCTTAAAATTCCAAAAATGCGCTTTTGTTGATTTTTTAAAAATGTCATTTACAGCTGTTTTTTGGTTTTTGTAGTAATTAACTTTGCATAATTACACAAATGTATGAAATTTAATTAGAGTTGCCAACCCAAATTATCACGAAAAATAAAACGCCTTTTATAAAATTATCAAAAAGCAATAAAATTTACCACAAACAATCCCACAATACCACAAATATAATATTGCAAATAAAATGTATACAACAATTCTATCTTGAATAATCAAAAATCAATGTGATAAATAAAATGACCACGCCCGTTAATTTTTAAATCTAAAATACCACAGCTTATAAAAATTATAATGTGAACTACATTTCCCTTAAAAATTACTACAAAAGGGACATTTCCCATATAAAAAATCCCATATATATGAAATAAAAATTTTAGTTTGGGGGAATTATTAAAGATATTTGAAATAAAAATGTATATATACAAATTTAAGTCGAGATTTTCCATTTTATTAAACAATATTCATATTTTAAATATTCTACGAACTCAGTTTGGTTATTGTTTTAAAAACCGTATCAAAAAAAAATAATTTTTTGATTTAAATTTTTTTACTGTATTGATTTTTTTTTTATTAATAAACTTATTATAAACCATTTTAAAGAATGTATATTCAAAATAAGATCTGCAAATCTGTAGCTCGTTTCAGTATTTGTTTTCGATCGCAGTTTTCGACTACTATTGTCGATTTGACGTCATAATGACGTCTAAATATTTTGTAAATAACTGAAAAAACAAATGTCAATACTGGCCCGTTTAAATTTATTATTGAATTCTTTGTCCCCCTAAAATCGTTCTTTCGTCGTCAACCCATGGTTGAAGTAAATACAGGTTAGTTCATAGACAGATAGTTGGCATACAGAATGTCGAGAATGTCAAGAAAAAAAATATTGAAAATAAAACAATTAATTGTAATTTTAAAATTTATTTAAAGGTTATGTTTTTTGCATTTAATTTTTACTATTTTATTAAAATTTCACTGCACAAATTAATTATTTAACATTCTTAATACACGATGGTTTATTTTGAAGTTCTGGAGATCTTAAAACTGTTTTAAATGTTGAGATTTGTTGATGTTGTAAATTTTGTGAACTTGTAAGCAAAGCATTGATGTTCTGTTTTAAATTTTTCGTAAACAAATGTTGAGACTTTCAAACAGTTTTCAAAAAGAAAGTAAATGGCGCCTGAATTTTGAAAGATGAGTTAACCTGTATATACTTTAACCATGCGCCAACCAATGCAGGAGTAGATTTGAAAATTTTGGGGAGTAGAAATGAGTAAACTGGAGTAGATTTCAGTAAAAGAAACACTGGGAAATCGACCACAGCACGTCGAGTGTGCTCTAAACACTAAACAACCGACTTCCATAATTTGAAAGTATGTTAAAAGTGTAGTGTTAAAAATCCCACATTTTGTTCGACAACACTGGACGTCATTTTCTTTTCGTCAAAATTTTATGAGTCACCCGGTTCTCTTCGTTAAAAATCATTTCATCAAAAATGAATAACATTATTTTTAATTTTTAAAATTAATAAATAATAATGAATAAGAAATTTAATTATTTAATAATGAACAATATAATACATTAATAATTTTACTTTAATATATCAATTTTTGATAAATAATAATTAATTTATCGTTTTTGTTAAGTTGCTTTAAGACTCAATAAAAGTAACTTCTTAGAATGTCCGACCAGTTGGAATATTTTGAAAGCCTACTCAAGTCCTGCGCATTGCCAGAACTTACAGAAGATCTGGACAATCTGCCGTTGCAGAGCGAGGACTTCACAAAGTACCACACAGCACTGCAGCACCAACTGCCGACACTATACGATTTCATACAACAGAATGAAACATGGATTTGGGACAGTCAGGAACGCGAACATCAGCAGGTATTGATATCTGTCTTTATAAAAAAAACATTTTTCATAATAAAACGCGCTGCCATAGGTACAGGCGACGACTTTGGTGCTGCTGTGCGAATTGACGGCGCCGTCAGCTGTATATGCGCTGCAGAATAAATACCTAATAGATAATGCAGCGCGCATGCTGCAGCAAAGACAACTCCCGCAGAAACTGCAACAGCCTGTGGAAGCCAAAATATTTGTTTATTATCAACAACGTCTTAAGGCTGACTGTTGGAAGAGACAGTTGGGTGCGGTTCATGGATTTCTGCGATTTCTGGAGGTAATTGTAACATAAACTATAAATTCTAACTTTTAATATATTTTATTATTCATACAGCTTATGTACGGCGAACATAAACATGCTGTTCCATCGCGTGTCATGTCGGAGTGGCTGACATTCTGCCTCGCAGTTGCGCTGAATTTACGCGAGTGTCATGAGCCGACTTACAAACTGATCAGTACAAGAATATTTCTGCTCATACTCGCGAGCGCAGTAAGTGATATGCCTTTGAGAGTTTTCATTATTCATCAGTTTTTAATACGTATAGAAACGCGCCGATATTCTATATCTTAACATTCATAGCGTCATTTTCGATGCTGTCTTTAAAAATATTCATTTGATGGACACCGTGCGCGAGACTGCAGACATTTGGAACTGTCTGGTCAACTGTTTGGATTTCTTTGACTACATTGACAGTTTTTCGGTTTGTTTACAATATTCATATGTAATTCATAACTTATAGTTTACGTTTTAGTGGAACATGATTGACGACATGATTGAAAATTTAATGCGCAACATAGCGCTCGCACCCAATGCCATTGTCTCCATTTGCATGTGGAAATTTTTAACAAAACTTTGTTGCTATTTCAGCGTCAATGCAAAACAAATCGACAGTCAGTTACAAAACAATTTTTACAAGTCCAACCAATTGTTGTCGGATGCCTGCTTCGTATGCGTCGAGAACAGCTCATACACGCCGTTTCGTTGGTGCAAAAAATTGCTCGAACTGTTTAATGCCGAGGCATACAAACTAATGACAGGCACCCACATATGTCGGCCGCTATTACAGGTATCAAATTTAACTTGAGAGATTTATGAAATTCATTTTAAATGTTCATTTTAATTATTTACTTTAATATTGTATAGTCGTATTGTATTTAAATTTACTTGTAGGAAATGCTGCGTTGTTATATGGTCTGTATTTTGCCGATTGCTTTGCAAATAAGTCAACACATTCTGATCTCGTTTTGGGACAAGTTTACCTCGGCGCTTATGGAAGTACTCAACGTTCAACAAGATGAATTAGATATTGTGCGGGTGAGTATTGACACCGACAGGTGATTAGACATTGAAATCGAATCCTTTTAGCCAGACACCCAAAGCTGAAATCAAAATTCAGAAATCAAAAAAATATGATTTTCACGTTGTCGATTTAAAACTGTTCTTAAATATTAAATATTAAAATATTATTAAAAACTAACAGTCAAATTTAATTTTATTTTAATAAGAGAAATTATAAATGTTTATATCTTGATAATTTAAAGGTCTTCAGACAATAAAGACCAACGAAATGTTTATTAAATTGTAAATGTCCCACAAATCAGTATACAGCTTTTTTTACATTGAATTAAACAAATCGTAAAATTATTACAACAACAAGACTGTCTTTAATCAAAAAATGAGATTCAGATTATTCAAAACCGTAACATTGAACGTATGCCAAATCCCTTTCTTTCTAGTACTTAAAACCTAAGCGAAGAAAAATCAGAAATCGTTATTCCTTCGTTCCTGCATTAAATTATTTATAATTTATGACTTATACTATTTTTAAACTTTTACAGCTGGTCAAATCGTTTTTGGAGACATTTATTTGGCAGCTAACTTATGCAACATACACAGAAAAGGATCCCAAACTTCTGATGTTTCGCAACTCATTTGAGGCGCTAATAACAAATAGAGTATTTAGCAAATCATAAAACATATATTTAAAATTTATAAAAATACACATAACATCAAAATAAAATGTTTTTTTTTGTTTTTTTTGCTACGCATGCATGATATAAAGAAAGAAAAAACGCTAATTTACCACAGCATCAGCCGCTAATTTGCACTGTTCAATTATGCACTCGGCGACAACGGTTTGTAATTTCTTTCCAATATCCTCCGCCACTAGGTTCACATTTTTTGGAGCAACACCGGCTGCATCTTCTTCATTATCGTCCTCGAAGCAAGTATCAAGAACTTGCGTTTCTATGTCGTCCGCCTGTTGCGCCGCTGCGTCTTCTAAATAAATTTTAAATATTTAGTTTGTAATAAAAAACGAAATTATCGATTTGTATTAATTGAAATAGATACGAATTAAAATGAAAAATAAATATTTTTTTGAATAAAAATGGCCCATGTAGACCCGTATTTATTCTCAAATACAATACTGATTTTGAACTAAAAGTCACCAGATACATTTTTCTGAAAATCTTAAATTTCAACTTTGTTGGTAATTATTACAAAAATTAATTGATACATTTTTAAAATTGAAATACCAATTGATAGACTCACATTTTCTTATCATTTGGTACAAATATTGAGCTCATCGATCGAAAATTGAATGATATATAAAGATTTTTGTAAATGTACAATTGGCACTTTGAAAATGTAGTTAGTGACTTTTAGTTCTACAACGACGATATATTATTATAAATTTGTTTACACTTAAGATAAAAATTATAAATAATTTTCCATTAAATGGACCTGATACCGCTCGTCAGTTCCATACAAAATCCAGTGGTGTCTAAATTTTGAATTTGAATTAGCTACACCGAGAAAAAAATGCACTTTAAAATTTAAAGATTTGACGAATTTTAAGTGCAACACTTTAATTTGAAATTTATCACATTAAAATTCAATGTATATCATTTAACACAATTTATCTTCATTGCAGTAGAACATAGTTCATAAGCACAATTTGATAAACTTTACGAATAAAAGGGATGTCGAAATGGTTAACAAATACAACAAAGATCAATAATGAGAAAGAGAAAGGTGTAACGTAGGCAATGGCCATACGATCTGACGCTCATTGAGAGAATTTTTTTCTACTCTTACAAAAATTTAAAAGTGACACTTTAGATGTAAAAGTCCAACATTAAAAATTGAAGTGTCGCAATAAAATATAAGGGGCCTATTATGACTGGCGAAGCGAATGAACTTGGCGAAGCGAATGAACGAATAAAGCTTCACAGCACCCATTCGCCAGACGAATGAAGTTCAGGCGAATGATTTCAACGTTCTCCTGATTTTTACGTTCGCTTTAGTTTCCTTTTTTCTGGCGAATGAAGTCTGGCGAATGGATGCTGTGATAGCTATTTTACGTTCGCTTCGCCAACTACATTCGCTTCGCCAGTCATAATAGGGCCCTAAAATTTATTTAAAATTTAAAGTAAACACTTTAAAATTTAATATTTTCAAATACGGCTGACTTTCGTACATGCACACTTTAAATTATGAAGTGTTTTGCACCGAAGTTTAAGTGATTTTAAAGTTTAATTTTCTCGGTGTACCAATATTCAGCCCAATCGAGTTTCCCGATAAACGGAAGCTCGTCGGCTTCCGACGGAAAATAAAAGCTTATCAAGTTTTCCGATGAATGGTAAACATTTATAAAACAACGCAACACTGTTTTTCTCTTTTCTGTTTTTATTCTGCAATCAATTACTAAAAATATAAAACTTCATGTTTTCACATAAAAATAAATTTTCATTCGATGGCTTTTTATAAATTTCATCGGAAATGTCTCTCGATTATTACATTTTTAAACAATCAATTCGAATTTAATTCGGAGTAATTTCAATGCGTGCTAACTTCACTATAAGAGGATTTGTTTCCCGCGAGTTAGTGAATTCGGCGGAATCGTATATTCTCCCGAAATTCATTATATTACTTTCGATAAATTTTGAACCTCTTATAGTTTCAAAAACATGATCGAACTGCCGATGCAAGAAGAAAAACGATCTTGTAACTGCTCATTATTATTAAGAAACTCGTTTACCGTGTAACATTTAATAAGACACGTACCTGCATTGGTCTTCATTTTGTCCAGACTTGTGGAACTGCCGTCACTCATAGCCCCCGCACTGTCTACACCGCATTCCGCCATATTTAAGTGATACAATTTTTTCTCTTCCTCGATTTCCATTTTGAGGCGTTGCATTTCTTCTTGCAGCTTCTTGCGACGATCTTCCAACTCGATGAGTTTCGTTTGTTCACATTCCAGCGTATAGCACAGCTCTTTGAAGGTATTGTTCGCAATGTCTACAAGCGACTGGGATTTTTCGTATAGCGCGGAATTAGTAGTCTCAGCGACGCGTGTTTCCTCCAGCGATTTATGCGCATCATTGGTATTATTCATTTTTAGACAGGTTTTTATCCGGTTAAATAATTAGATGTATATGTCGTGTATATATAAATATGTTTTGCTCTTTGACAATTATAAAAACTTAAAATTTAAAAATATTAGATTAATTTTACAATGACTGCTGTGCTATTTAACAAAAAAAATAAATTATAAATAAATACACTGTCGAGTTTTCTCCTCTCTATTTGATGGCGGTCTTTATTATTGATTTCAAGTATTTCTCACGATAAGGTTTATTAAATTGTGAACGAATTTCTTCGTAAATTAAAAACGTAAAAATAGTCTGCGGCACAATGCGCAGAAATGCGGGCCCTACGCCCTTATAGAATCCCTTTGCTCCAGTGTGTTTGTATAGGCTGTGCGCTACATGACAACTTCCCTGAAACTCACCAAAATTTGCATTCATTCCTATGGTTTTCACTACATCTATGGGCAACGATATAAGAGTGGCTGTCCCACCGGCAATCAGTGAGGCAAAGAAAAATTTCTCCCAATTATCGG
This sequence comes from Dryomyza anilis, assembly GCA_951804985.1. NCBI lineage: Eukaryota > Metazoa > Arthropoda > Insecta > Diptera > Dryomyzidae > Dryomyza > Dryomyza anilis. The sequence goes on along the minus strand of OX638132.1, from coordinate 83,527,673 downwards.
CAAAACCCAGCGTTTCATCTACCAAATTTTCTTTTATCTACAAGTTGATAGAGTTATTAAAAAAAGAAGTTGCAATTTATAACATAAACTGGAACCGCAATGACATTTACATTCGGAAATAAAAAGACGTTGGCAAACAAATGTATATTTACTTTCGTTAAGTTAAAGAGTTCGTGATTGTAAGATCCTTAAACAAAATATTTGCAAGGGTCTAGGCAGTTTAGGGTGGCGAGTTTGTATCACAAACAGTCTGCCCGATCACAAACTATGCCGGGAAAATTCCTCAAAATTTGATGACCTTCCAAACATTTCGCACAAATTTCCATTAATGTGTTTGTTTTAAATATTCTTAAAAATACCAAAAATTTTGTCTCAGGATGTAACAGAAAATGATTTTGATTCTTCGTTTTTTAAATTTGGAAAATAAGCCTCTGGTTAGTTAACTAAAAGTATTTCAATTCCAGAACTATTTGTTTGCGGTCCCTTTTGCATACTGAACCTATTTAACCTGGTCATATATTGATAACTGCGCCACGGTTAGCAGCATGCCTCGCAACGCTGAGGCCACAACGCACGAGTACAGATTACGTATTCCACCCTCGGCAAACAAGCGATACAATCCGTCATGTACATTTTTATAACTTTCTTACAAATATATATAGCAATTTCTTTCAAATGCAACATTTTAATACCTACTTTCGTCGTTCCAAGGGCGCACGTGCAGCATCAGTGCGCATATGTACATTTACCTTTTCCAGCGGCGAATTTAATACACCAGCTATTAGTCCACTGCCAGCGGCCACAGCTACTTTGCGTCGAAAACTTTCGACCAACCCACGATGCTTGGCGGTCTCATAGATACCAAAACGTGTCAACGAATATGTAAAATGTCGCAATATTGAAGGCCAGAGTCCAACGTAAAAACCTTTTAAACCTGTGTAATGCCACAAAGTCAGACTTTTGAAATATAATCAACTATAATGGAACAAATCACCTCTGTATTTGATAATTAAACGCATGACCTCCAACACGGTAATTCTTTTCAGTTGCGCCTGTATCTGAACTCGTACAAGATCGATGGGATGAGTTACAATGCACGCAGTCGCGCTTGCAAATCCACCAAGGTACCAATGCGAGTCGGGGTCGTGATACGTCATAGTTTTATAAATGACTTGAATAGCAACGACAATTTAACAACATGCTTCCAAACACACAACACAAAATAAAAAAGTCAAATTATGTAAAACCAAAAATTGACATTTTTGCAAACACAATGACAAGAGAAGAAAAATGGTTTAGAAAATATATTAAAACTGTAAGTCCAACTGGACTTTCGGATTCTAAGCAGTAGTTTTTCTATTTTAAAACTAGTCTAGACTTTCAGATTCTAATAAAACTACAAGCAGTAGTTTTTCAATTTAAAAAAGCATTTTGTGCAGTATTAAAAATAATGAAAACTAATTATGTAAAATTAATAACCGTCTTTATTGCAAACACAAACGAAAAGAGAATAAATGGTTTGAAAAATAATTAAACGGTAAGTGGACTAGTTAAAAATCATTTCGTAATTTCTCAATTTCCAAGCGCATTTTCTGCAATTGAAAAATCATCAACTTTTTCTGCAGCACGAGATTTTCCGTTTGCTTTTGAAAGTAGACCGCCTTGTTGCGAAAGTATGCTGTTTCCGCCTTTGTTTTTTCCTCTTGTAACTTTGCTAGATTTTGTTTGTTTGTGTTGCTGTTGTTAGTTTTAGCAGTTGTTTGATATTTTTTGAAAAGAATCTCTGCGTCTTCGTCATCAATGTCCTCAGCAATATCACTAAATATGTTTCCACTTTTATCATTTCGCACAGATAATGGATTCTCTTGCACATATTCCACAATTTGCTGAAAATGAAATATATGAAAATTGGTATATTTCCATTATCTTGTATTAAACTTACATCTAATTCCTCCGTTTCATATGGATTTTTAACATCCTTGTTAAAAGTTTTTCCAAGGTCCGGTCGTATTTCATTATCACTGGCTTCGACGGGTGTATATTCATTTTCAAAATTTGTGGACTCGACTGAAACTAGCATTTGTTCTTTTTTATAATTTGGTTCTGATTGTGTCGTCTGTTGTGTCTGAAGGTAAGGATTTTTTTTTGGTAAATATTTTCAATTGGTAAAAAAAAAATAAAAAATGTAAATTAATTTAATTGTTGATATTTTTATTGTTTTATATCGATATCAATAACTGTACGACTAATCTTAAACTTCATTTATAAACAAAATAACGATTAATAAGATGTTTTTTATATGAATCAAGAATACAATTTGAACAGCTTTTTGAACTTTTTCATTTTTACTCACTTGGCTCAAGTTGTCAGGTAAGATAGCCCCATCATCTACATTTTTACATATATTTCTACAAATGCAAGTAAATGAAATTTAGCGTCAAGTAATGAAATATACCCAAAGTTTTTGTTTTACCTATGACCCCTCAGACGCAATGCGGCTGTATTTTGTAGATGTTTGTGACAAATACTGCAAATTGCTACATATCGTCCTTCGATTTTTGCCGAAATAAATCCATACAGTTTAAATGCGTCACCCGTTCGTCTGCCGACTGAATTTTTTATTTTCATTTCAGAATGTAAAATTTATTTTACTTTACACAACGAACTCTTGTCAAAAACTGTACGTAAATACATTAAATATATACACGATGGTTGACAGTTGACACGACAACAGATAGTTACAAAATGTCGTACACAGAAAACAGGATTGCTACACTCCGAAACGGTTGAATTATTCACAATAAATACTATTATAAAAATATATATGTTTTTTATTGCAAAAACTAATTTGTCGGGCTCTAGGTCTACCAAATGCAATATGTATTTCACATATGTGTTCTGTGTTCTGCACAAAGTGACGAGAAGGCAAGCAGCAAAAACTGCACCAAGTTTAATTTTTGTCAATTACTGTTGTGCTAATGCAAATTCGTATATGCTGTAGAGTTTCTACAGTGTTCAAGTACGAGAACTGCACTTTGATAAATGCAAAATAAAATAGAGTAATGCAAAAACTAATTTGGGCTCTAGGTCTACCATATGCAATATGTATTTTGCACTGTTTTTTTATTTTTTAAATTTGATTTTTTTAACATTTTATATATAAATTACAATAAACTTGATCCGCTTAATATTTCAACGAAGAAAAACTTTCTCTAGCCGACCGTAAAACAGGATTTCGGACTCAATTTTCTGAAGTATTGGAAAGTAAAATAATAAATAATCTGCTTGCTGGCCCTAGACTAAATTGTTGGTATTTTTCTGGAATATTTCGGGCATATTTCCGGCAAACGCACAGATAAATAAATATTTTGGGAAGTGTATAGCAGGTTGTAAATTTTTATGGCAGATTTGGGGAACGGGCAGAAAACTGACAGATTTTGATACAAACTACGCCTTTGTCTGTTTGAAATATGTCAAAAAAATGTTTCGAAACTACCTCGACCCTGCCAAAAATTTTGTCTGGGAGGACCATACACATCTTAAACTATCCGACTATAAAGAAAAGCTTTTGATATTTTTTTCTCGAAATAATGATAGATCACAAAAAATCACGTAAGACTCAAATAGCGGAAACTAAAGTGTAATTAATACCAAATTCGAAAAACTGGGTGAGGTCTATTTAAGATAAAATATCACTTTGAGATTCGAATTTTACTGCTGAGTGACTCTCAGCTGACTGCGCAGTATAGAAGAACAATTTCTATTTTGCAGTCATTTGTGTTCGATTCCGCAATTTTGGGCTCACAGTCCAACGCACTCAACTAAAGACGATGTTTTACTTATTTTGGGACAAATAAAATATATTAATAATGAAAAAATAAACTAATGATTCTTCCTGATGGACCTGAGCATTTGACGAATAACATACCGTGATTTCTAGAAATAGTGTATTTGGTAAAGATATGGCAATATTAATAAAAGCAATATTTCTTTTTTTTAACTTTTCAGAAGAGCGTTTTTAAATTTTGCAACTATTTTCGAAAGTTATCTTTAAACATTTTTTTAAACATATTTATTTGGCAAATTTAAGAAAAACAAAATAAAAAATATGAACGTTTTTGTATAAAAATGAATAATCAATAAACAGAATACATGCTTTTACGTTCTGTGCATGTATCTCAACAACTACAGGAAGAATCATTCTCAAAATTCGACACAAAATAGATTCGTAGATAGGGATTACGTTGTTGTAATGACTCAATTTGAGCATATCTCGGGTCTGTTAATTCATATTTCCATATTAGTCTATATTTTTATTTTACAAGGTCGATATAGTTCTGTTCAATGTTTAATAATAATATTATCAACTTATAAATACCTATTTTTTTTTCTTTTTATTATAAGAAAATGTACGATTTTCTAACTGAGGGGCTCTTGAGCATTTTTTCAAAATCAATCATTTCAGAATAAGGTTTTGTGGTATTTAAACTGTTAACCTTCAATTATTTAACAGAATTCTTGCAATCAATAAAAAACCAAGAAAATTATTTTACAATTAAAAAAACTTTGTATTTAATTATTCAACCCAACTGTTCCAACTCATAACGAATTTTTTTGGCTTGCAGAGCTGTTAAATTTCTCTGTATACGATAGTATGCTGCTTTTTCACGAAAATATTCTATTTCAGCTAAAATTCGTTCTTCGGCTACATCAACTACTTTTAATTTACCAGGCAGGACAGATGATTTTTCATCGCAGGTTTTGTGTGTGTTTTGCGGATCAATGTAATCACGAAATTCCTGTAAGTAAATAATAGATGTAAGTAAATATTTTAAATATGCTCAGATATGTATTACAACTGCCGACTCTCCGGCATACGGATCAATATCTGCATCATCTGTGTATGAAATTATCTCGATAGTTGTCTGCTTGACAGGCCGTGGTATAGTTTCTATATTCACATCATTATGTTCGGTTTTAACAATCACACTGAATTCATCCTGTAGACAAAGAATTAGCACAGAGCTGAATATTTCTAAAAGAATCCACTTACAGTTTCTACCAGTTCTTCTTTCCCAACATTCAGTTCCGGCGATGACATTATATCCTCAGTACTGTCTATATTGGTAGTCTGTCCCTTTACGGTTGCATCGATTTGATGTTTACTCTTGAGATGCCGCAAAATGTTTCCTGTTGTTCCCTGGTAGTTTTGTACGTGGCTGCAGATCTTGCAGCGCACTCGAAAACGATTTAATTTCTCAAAGTATCGCCAAACTATGCTGACACGCTTCCGAATGCCATACTGATCCTTAACCGAGTCATCGTTTTCGGAACTCATTAAAGAAAGAAGTATTTTGAAAACCCTCAGCGTCAGAACAAAATTTTAATTCGAGTGGTTTTTGTTTATTGTGTAGTATTGTTGTATTTTTCTAGTGATGCGGATTTGATACCAAATATTTTAAATTTGATTTCGAGTAGTTGGTAGTTGTTTAGTTTATTCAAGATACAAATTAGAAAACTACAATAACTGGTCTTCATTCTAAAAAGTAAAATCTAAATTATGTTGATTAAAAAACGGATATCAAATTATGGATAAGTATGGCGAGAGTTGGAAAAGGCGAATAGTTTGCATTACTAATTAATTATTAAAAATGGATTCTAAATATAAATTTTGTCCACACGTGATTGTCAGCCTTACTATTAACTGTAATATGACATGCATTTTTAACAAATAGTCGCCTTTTTAAAATTCTTCTAAATACATTTATGTCAGAGGTCGACTAATATTTTAAATTATTTTTGATTATTGATAACGCAGTAATTCATATAATATTAAATTTTTAAAAAGTGTTTGAAACCGTTAAATAATCGAATTCTAATTTGATATGCAGAAAGAAACCGATATATTTTGGTTTTATACCAAATGATTTTTAAGAGTATATATAATCATACAAAAATATATTTTAAAAAAATGCGAAAAATTTTAATTCATATGTAGTGAAGTCTTATAAATCTCAAACAGAAACCAACACGAGACAGAAAATCATAATTTATGTTTCAATCTTATATTATAAACAAGAATTTTGTTTTAATTAGGCAAGAAATTGACACTACTAAAACTAAATGCTTACATAAGTAAACGATTATGTTGAAAACCAGAGAATATTGAAATATCATTAATATTTCAAAGCATTAAATCTTGACTCTTTAACTGCTGCATCAAACGCCCTTAATAGTTGTTCCACTATTGATAAATTTGTGCCTGAATTAAATGCTTCCCGCAACATGTTAAGTAAGCGATCGTCATTTTCCCCATCGAAAAATGGAATTAAGATTGAAAAAATATGTTTTCAATCAATTAAATATTTTATGTTACTTTAATAAAATATTAAAATCTGTTGTAATTGAAAAAAGGAGCGATTACTAAGCAGTCGTTGAATTCAGCCAATGATTTTAGTTCTATACCGAAACTGCATCACTGGTAGCTACATAATGGTTACATTGAAATGTTGATCACTAAATTTGAACTGATTACTTTCGAATCTGTATTCGAATTGTGTGTATCTGGTATTTAAACGTGTGCAGGTATTTGTACTCGTGTTAATACCCGAGTTTAATTTTCCTCTCGGTGTTGAAGTAATCGCATCATTTCTAAAACCAACTTAAAAAACTCAATTATATTTGTAAAGTAATCAATAGTAATAAAACTACCGAATATTTGTTGTCAAAAATTGTTATTGATAAAAATTAACCTAAAATAATTAAAAAAAAAAACAAATTAAAATGTTCACTATTGCTGCAAAGTTTGCAAAATGAACCAATTGAATCGTCTGATGCAATTTGTGACTGCTTTTTTGTTTCTATTTAAATAGCAACAGAAAAAGCCAATAATTACAAAAATTGGGCAAACAACAACAAATGGAAATAAACACAAACGATTCAGCCACTGATTCTGAACACTCTGAGCCTTGGAACACCGACGAATCGCATGAGCCTAATGTGAGCAGACGCAAGAACAGCTTTGTGTGGAAATACTTTCGACAAGTTGAAGAGTCCAAAAACTACGAGTGCATTATATGTAATGGTTGTGTTGGACAACAGACCAGCAACTTAGCGCGTCACTTAGCCTTCACGCACGATATCAAAAATCAAACAGACGTAAGTTCCCAGTTGCCTTCAAAACACATAACGATTTCATCCACTCTGCTGCATTTTTAGAGTGTCAATTGTGGTGGAAAACGTGGACGACCCAGTAAGAGTTTTATCTGGAAGTACTGCAGCAAAGAAGACGAGAAACACGCGCGTTGTCATTTGTGTAACAAGTTGCTGTACTTTGGTGGCGGCAATACGGAAAACATAGCAAAACACTTGCGCCGAAAACATTCGAGTTCAATAGAAGTGGAAAAAGTAGACGACGGTGTAAGTAGCAAATTGGATACATTGGCGATCCATACCTCATAGGTTGTTTTTAGTATTCTTAAATCACACCTTAGAACAGAAAAGCATTTAAAATCTTAGCTATACGAAACACCTTCAATAAAAATCAGACAATTTTTTTTTTTATTTTCGAAAAAAAAATGTTAGCTACTTTTTGGACTTATCGGATTTAGGATATTACATTAAAATATTTGGTATAGCCAGTCGTTGTAGGAATAACTCTTTTATATACATATTATATTTATTTAGTTTATTAAAGAAATTTGTTCTGACATTCGAAGGATTAACATGTTCGCATGATTTAAATTTTATCATAACAATAATTATAAGAGATCACAAATAACGTGTATAGGGCCGTGGTAGAAATTAAACTTAGTAAACTCTGTTTTATATTTAATATTATTGGATTTTTAATGTGAATTTGCACTATTTGAGATCCATAAAATAAATAAAATTATGATATATATATTCATTTTTAAATTTTTAATGGATGTATAATAGATAAATGTGTTATTTATATTGAGAGCAACTTTTTGTGCAGGACAACATAAACGTAACAATGGAAGCTGAACAAGCTGCTGCCCAAATCATGCAGCAATTGTCGAGCAACGGCAACTCGGAACATAGTTTCAGGCAGGAGTCGGAGACATGTGTACGCGATCGCAAGGAACGCAAAGGCGGCAGTTACGTCTGGAACTATTGCGACAAACTGTCGCGTCACTCCATACGCTGTAATCTGTGCAATAAGGTAATGAGTTTTCATGGCACCGCCAATGTGATAACGCATTTGCAAAGGAAACATAGCATTATTGGAAAAATGGATGGTGATGTAAGTATTAAAATAATCTCTATTTAAACTATATTTTTCCTATTTCAAATGTTGAAACAATCGATACAGCGTTCGGCAGACAGTTTGCCTGAAATTACTTTGAACGAGGAACAACTACAGGAGCAGCAAGAGATCGAGTACGAACAGCAAACTCCCAGCGGTAGGGTGTACAAACGCAAAGACACTACAGCAAGCGTTGTATGGCGTTATTGCAGACGCGTCGGTCGCGATGTTGTGCGCTGTGGCTTTTGCAAAAAGAACCTGTCGTATCAGGGCACCAGTAATCTGCAACGACATTTGCATCGCATGCACGGCATTATAACACAAGGGCGCATCTCCAAGGATGCCGAGGATATGACAAATTTTAATAGTGATTTCATTTGGCAACATTGTTCGGTGCGTGATGGCGACGACAAGATTAAATGTAACCTATGCAATGCTGTTTATAACATCAATGATACGGACGAAGTTTGCAAACATTTGCGCATAACCCATGGCATTGTGACGAAGAGTAGTCCGCCGCGAAAACGTAAACGCAAACCATCGGAAACGGAAGATGTGCGTGAGACAGTTTATTTGATTTTAAATAATTTTTAAACTTTGTTTTTTTTCTTTTTATAGGATACGAGCACATCTGAAGATGAACATATGGATGATTTTTCAAACGATGATATTGGCTTCGATGAAAGTAACGTTAAACGCGATGACTCGCTGTTTGATGATATCATCGAAGAGGATCCCGAAAATACGCACAACTACGATGAAGAGCCTTTTGATCCTAGTGTACGTTCAATGTTACATTCAAAGAAATTACCATATGAAATGTTTTCTTTTATTTTGTAGACGCTAAATGATTTGCCTTCAGCGAATCCACTATCACCGCGTTCAAGCCGTGGCCCATCGCCAGCAGTCGATGTCAAGCCTGTATTTGATTCGAAAAAAATGCAACATCTTAACGAGGAAAAAGTGCGCATGGAAACGGAATACTTTCGCGAGAAGGCCGGCTTCTATCGCATGCAAAAATATCTGACCGCATTACAGGCGAAAAAAGTGCGTCTTGAGATGGTGCATCTCAATAATGGCACAAACGAACATTTAGTTAATAATATCGAATATGTTGCAAATGTTTCTGATCCGGGTAGCATTATAATTACACAGTAATTAATACACACACTGAAACAGACACATAATATGCCATAACAATTTTTAAATTAAATGATGTTTATAAATAATTATAATTATTTTAATATGAACGCAATTAAATACGTAAGTAAATGCGAAATTATTCTAAAAACCTTAATAAAGTAACAGTCTTAATGTAGATTAACATCATTTGTTTCTATGCTAGAATATCATTTGTCTTTTGTTCCAATTCTAATTTAAGTTTTCTACTTTGTAGCTGTATTAATTCACGCTTCGCGCGTGCCAATTCTGCCATTTCAATGTAGTAGCGTGTCTCCGCCTGCAGCTTCTCTGCCTGGCAGGCTTTTAGAAATGCATCATTGCTGGTGGAGTTGTAGGCTGCGGTGCCAATGTCAGCGACAGGGTTTTGCTCTGATTCCAGCGATGGACCAGGTACACTTACTGACTGAAACACAAGTATAATTTCAAATTGAACTATATCTTCAGTTATAATGTTATAATATAAATGCACCATTGTGAACATACTTCATGTTCTTCATTGGTGAGGTTGAAGTGCTCATGCATATCGTGTGTCAAGAAGTTGTTACTACATTCTGCTTTTTCCGTTTTTATTAATTCATCCATTGAATTAAAATGTATAGTATCAGCAGACAGTTGCTAAACAAAAAAAACCAATCAATGGTACTTATGCTATAGTCACAGTTATCAGCTCACCTGCTTGTTGTAATCTGACTCGCCCGTACATTCCGGAATATTATATTCGGTTTTCCTGCATTTTTTGTGCTTAAGAAACACATAGTTTTCGGAACCGTTGATACTTGCATCTATTTCGTGTCGAGTTAGTAGATGCCTCACCAAATTGCCCGTCGCATGTTTGTAGCTCATGTAAACATCACAGCGCTTACAACGTGCTGTAACTCCAGAAATGCGATCGAAATAGGCCCAGACCTTTTTGTTTTGATGTCGTCCCATAAATGCAACAAATTGGCTTCAGTTGTATACAAAGACTGTAGTATAAAAAAATAATAAAAGTAGCTACTGCATTTTGACATTTATGCAAATAACAAAAATAAATAAAAAAATCAAATAAGTATAAGGGTTGCTTATATAGTACCATTATAGAATTTAATGCTAATAAAACTACTACCTATGAAAAACGTATTTAAATTTTTGTTTGTTCAAGGATTTGATTTTTTTTTTGTCAAATATTTGAATTACGACCGATATATCAAAAAATACCTTTTTAAAACCAACATGTGTTTTTTGTAATATTCCTCAACGATAAAAATAGTTATTGCAAAAATAGGATTACCTTGTACAGCTTTTTTGTAACTAATAATTATGTAGATAAAAATCAAATAGTCACGTTTGAAAAAAATCCATATGGACTTTGAAAAATAACAGATTTGAAAAATCATAAGCATTTAAGTACTTTTGTTTTAATTTGCAGCCATGTCCTGGGTTCATATCGCCATGTGATTGGGTGAGAGGGATTTAGGCAAATTTGATTTTAATTAACACATGAACATAGTCAGTTTTGAAAAAGAAAACATGAATATTCAAGTAATTTGTTCTCCAAAACGAATGTAATTGGAGTAACTTATCTTATCTTAATACAATATGTTTGTTTCATGGATTTTGGTGGTTTAGTGACTGAAACCTCAAAAATTTTGAAACGTGGACGTTTTATTTGTATCTACACAACTAGATTGCTCCATACACCATATACTGGGATTCGATAAACAATGTTAATTTAGATTAATTTGTTTCAAAATCTATAGATTAACTATTTTTTATGATCACAATTATATGAGGGATATATTTTATACAATAATTTAAATGTCCATATATTTTCAGACAATAGATCAAAAGTTATTAAGCTCTTACGAATTTGGAAAGTGTATAAGTGTAAGTTTAATAGTATGTACAGTTATATTCGTTAGACAAAACAAATTCCGCCCTCATTTTCACTGAAATAGAATTGATTTCAAACAAAAATGTGATGTGCGTCGAAACAATGTTCGGTAATTTGTTGGATGAAATGGTGGATATCTTTGATTTGTTAAAAGCTATGGAAAAACGGATAATAGTATTAGAAAGAGGGTACATAAATTCAATTCTTAACTCCATTTATCCATTTATTCTCAGGTGTCGATAAGCGAAAGATTTTTACTTATTTAATACTGCAATTTCATTGTTTAACAAATCCAAGACTCATTATAAGTATGGAATCACATATTTCTTTCGACGTGTTTACGATTCTCCTTATTAAAAAAAATATTTATGGAATGCCAAGCAATGTCTCTTTCATCCGTTCTGTGTCTGCGGTCGGCATAGTAATACGACAGGCCTATGTAATCGTATGCCGTAATTCCAAATTCCATAATTTTGTAGATAACAGCACGGATTTTTTTTTTACCCCAAACAGTAATTTTTCTTGAATATTCCGGCACACAGATAAATGATGTGTATCTGGCGCCCTATTCTCGAGTTCGTTCCAGATATTTTCATGCGACAATTTCCGTAAATTCTCGCATGAAGCACAAATTAATCATTCGTCGGTAGCTTGATTGGTTAGTGCGTTGGTCTACGATCGGACTAGTTGCTGGTACGTAAGAGTACGAGCACGAAAGGTCCCGGGTTCGATGACAGCAACTGTTAACATCTTTATTATCGAAAACATTTTTCTATACGACGCTACCTTTCGGCAGCGAGAGGTAGAGTAAAACATTGTCTATGAAAACCTCGCCGTTCGGCATTAACTGTAGGTTTCAGTGTAAATATCACACGGACAGCTCACGTGATGAGGGAGGACTGTACTGTCAAACTATTAACATTCTGGGTATAATTCAAACTCGCATTTAAAGAAATTTCAAATATTTTTGTACACTTTTTCTTTTAAAACTTCAATTACAAATCTTTAAAATAATTATGTTATATAGAATTAAAAGAAAATTTAAAACAAATAAACTGATCATTTTTTTTTGAATTCGCTCTATGGTCTAGTTTTTATTAAACTAATAGAAAAAACAAAACTTATTCAAAATATAACAATAATAAAAATATATATATTTTTTCATGATTCCGAATATCTAAACAAGATTTACATACATATATATAGTTTTATTTATAAATTTATAGATATTATTTAAATATAGTTTTTCGATTGTGTTGTTTTAACATAATATAAGAATAGTTGTCGCAAAATATAATAATGAATAACTGATGATTTTCCTTAGCATACATATCTACCAAAAAAATAGCATAATAGTTCTACAATAATATTTTTTGTTTTTGTACAATTATAATTTGGTATTTATGTATAAAGAGTAAGTCTCAGCATGATATTCGTTCTAGTTTAGAGAACCAACAATAATGATATTTTTGGCCACTATTTGTTACATTTTACAATATTCTAACAGTGGTGTGTGGTGTGATTAAATTTAGTCAGTTATATTACAATATTTGAGCAGCGGAAGAATCATGATTCAAAGAGCACTGTCATCAGGGCCATTAGTGCAATGCCGAATATTAAAGCCAGCAGCTGTTTCACAGACTCTTTGCGATCTTCTTCCTTCAGCAGATCGGGTAATACTGTAACGAGTGCAATGTGCAGGAAACCACCAGCAGTAAATGGCATGATCCATGATGTTCTAGCCTCTGCAAAATCACAAGAAATTATTTAATCTATTGTTGAGCTATGCAAATCAACAGTTCAATGCATACCCATGGCCGATGTGACACCAGAGCCGCCAATGGCCACCAATGCGCCCAATAGGCCGGCACCAGCCGTCAACAATTGAGCACGTGCTGCATCCCAGCGACTGAAGCCGGAACGCAATAATATCGCAAAATCTCCAACTTCGTGTGGAATTTCGTGCACTGAAAAATTTTGCAGAAAACCCCCAATAAATACCACACTAAATTACAGCAAAATCATAGCTTACACAAAATAGCAAAAGTCGCCAGGACACCATGACGAAATGAGACCAAGAATGAGCCGGCCACAGCCAAACCATGTGTAAAATTATCTATTGAGTTGGCCATCAAATTCAAGTAGCCAGCGACTTTTTTCGGCTGCTCCTTGACCTTCTGTTCGCGCTCACGCAAGTAGCAGCCATTGGGCACATCTTCAATGTCACACGTGCCCGTGCAGCTCTCGGACGTCTGGCCCTCAAGTATTTTACCGCCCGTTTTGCGCATCAGACAATTAGCTATTTCGACACATTTGGGCTGAGGATTTTCCTCGTCGGCATTGGCATATCCAGAGAATATTTTTTCAACGATGGTAAATATCAGTATGCCAGAGAGTACCCAAAGGCCGGAACGCAGTGACGGATGTCCCGTGGAATCTAGCGAAATCGTTGGTATAAATTAATAAATTTAAAATTTCTGAATATTATAAAGCTTACTTTGATGATGGTCGCCTTCCCATGCTTCGGGTAGTAGATGCAGAAATACATCACCCAAAAGACCGCCCACTGCAAAGCTTAGCAAAACCTTTAGAAACTTTGATTCGGCAGCTACAAGAAGATTCCAATTAAGTTATAAAAATATAATTGTACAATGGCACAACAACTTACGATCCGTATAGCCTTCAGTTTTCATTTTCTCTTCGGATGGTATGATTATTAACGGCAAGATTCCACTCATTCCTATAACCATTGAACCCAGCAGTGAGAAAACCCATGGCGTATACTCGTAGCCTTTGATGAATTCTGGCATATAATTATTAACTAATTGCGTGTACATGTAAACGACGTGCTCATCGAAAAAACTACTTGTGGTATTCATCATGATGTTGCTCTTTTCAAACTATTTAACTACTAATATCACAATATTTAGCGTAGAGTATCTTTATAGATGTGGTGGAGTGTATCCGTGCAATTATATTTTATACTAAATGTTTTAATTTTTAAATTCTTTGTATGCTTTCTAAATTTAAACAACGTTTTCCAGCGCTGAACTGTTGTCACTTCATTAGACGAATTTATACTGATGCAGAAAACTGTAAATAAGAGAAGAAAATAATGTTAACTTTAGCTAGAACGGGCAATAACCGAACTGTTGGGAATGGCCCATAATGAATATTTGCTCTGCAGAAATATAATTTTGTTAATCACGATTTAACTCATATGCATCACTTACAGCATTCGCCGTTGTTAAATAAAAGGATTTAAATACATTTAAAAATTGTTTATAAGTTATTTATTAAAAATGATTTATGTTGGAATATTTCAATTGATGAGATAATTACAAATTCTACTAGTATATACTGCATAAACTTGTAAATAATTGAAATTGATAACTTTAGCTAGAACGGGCAATAACCAAAATGTTGGGTAAGGCCCGAAATTATATTTTACCGTTGTAAAAGTAAAACTAGCCAAATGCATACACACAAAAAAATATCTTGTTTGGTGCAAACAAATACTTGAAGTGTTTGAAATATTATTTGCAATAACCAATTTAAATGTTTTGTAGCGAATGCTTATATTATTAATAGCAAAAAATTGTAATATTTGTACCAAACTATATAAATTTTCATCTCTTTCGCTGGAAACACTTTTGATTACAAAAAATGTGTTTCCCATAAATACTTCTATTGCTTCCAAACTGAATCCACATTCCACACAGACACATGCATCCATTGAACATATTTTGTTGTTACTCATTTAGCCATGGAGTGGAATTTATAATTAAAAAAACTTAAATAAAATCGAATACAAATATTAAACGCATTTTCTGATTAACTGCTTCAAACTTTATGATCTCCAATGAGTATTACACAAGATCTGTTAATTTGTCTGAGTAGAATGTGAGTTCTGGCGATAAACGTTGCACGTTGCGTGTGGTTCGGCACAGCACTAAAAACGACACGATAGTTTTCGGAAATACTCGGGCAAATACTTCCTCTTAAACAAGTGTTTAGAGCAGAGACTTTAAATAATTTAGGCAATTGACAAGTCTTTGTTCCAAACACTAATTAAAATTTAACATTTAAGACAAATAGATGCAGTAGTTAACAGAAGTACTGAATGTGTTTAGGAGGAATAATTAATTGAACACTTACAAATTGTTTAATGTAAACAATGAAAGTGTTTACGACAAATAAATTACTATATGTTACAAATAATAATAATTTCAAGTATTTGCAGGAAACAGTCATTATTTATGGCAAATTATATAAAATTATAAGTCTTCGGTGGAAACAATAAGTTCTCACTACAAACATTTGATTATTTACAGCAAATAATTTTTAAACAATCCTTTTTTTCTGTGTATACAAAATTTGTAAAATGTTTCCAAAAAATGCATGCGACCATTTTGTGTAAACTCGCAGAATATGTTTCTATTCGTGTTTAAGTTTTTTTTTTTTATACCTCATAGTAGACGCAACTTGCGTCACGCAAGTTAGAAGTTCGTTATTAAAGAAAAAAAACATTAAAAAAATAGTATTTATTCCTTTATTTTCAAAAAATAGGAGCGCACTGTAATTGGAGTCATAAAGTCGACCAATTTGTGAGTGCTTTATGAGCTATTTAAGAGAGTTTTCAGAGCTCTTCAAAAAATTACTCATGAAAAAGAGTTATAAATTAGACTCCTAAAAGCATAAAATTTTATATTGTTTCTGAGCACTCAGAAAATGGAAACATAAAAATTCTATATTTTAGAATTAGGAACGCTCCAAAATTTTACTCATAAAAGAGTCTCATTATTTTAGGAGCACACAGAAAAGAGGGTCATAAAAGTATCATAAAAGTATCTTATTTTAGATGGCTTTAGGAGGATACTGTTTAAATAAAATTCATTCGAATTTCAAATAAAAGTTCAACAGAGAAGCATACATATTTCATGGATTTCATGGATGTATTTTTTTTTTTGGGATGTCTGGATTTTATAAATTTCTTATGCCTTGAAACCTCCGAAATTTAAGTAATTGTGGTGTCTAAAACGTCTCATGGATAAATGTAGAAAATTTCATGTTCTATACAGTACAGTGTCGGCTGGTTAGTGCGTTGGACTACGAGCCAAAAAGTCGCAGTTGCGTTGGACTACGAGCCGATATCACATGATCTTAAGGGTGTGTGCGAATTCGACTAAATTGCCTACTAAACTAAATTTGGTCGGTAATGCAGTGTTCGACTTTTCCCATTTAGTAAAATGTCGAGTAGACTAAATTGAACTAAATTGGATGACAGCAAACAGGCATATGATAATCAATTGATTATGGACATTAACAATTACCGGTTACCGAATGGCGATCGAATGAAAAGTCGTTCAATTTAGTTTAGTCAGCAATTTAGTCGAATTCGCACACACCCTAAATACCGAATTTATAATAAAAAATAAGAACAACTGAAACAATAAAAACTTTTTGAATAAAGGATGTGAGAACTAAATTTGTCGGTAATGCAGTGTTTATAATTTAGAGTATGAGTAAAATCAGCTAAATTGCTGATTATGGTGTATGAATTCGACTATATTGTTGACTAAACTAAATGGTGTCGGTAATTCAGTGTTTACTATTCAATTTAGCAAATTTTCGAGCAAACTAAATTGAACTAAATTGGATGACATTGGAAACAATGAAAATGAAAAATTAAAGACAAACCCTCTGATTCAAATAAAAATCAATATTTGTAAAGATCCGTTTTTTTTTATATATAAAAAATGGACTTAAATTTTCGTAAAAACCTTACATAATAGAAAAAAGAACTGAGTATACATTTATAAAATGCGTATGAGTTTGCATATGCGTTTTATAAAATAATTCTATTTTAAAAATTTATTCAAATAATCGCTATATTTTCTATATTAATAACTGTTAGAAGCGAAAAAATTAAATTTTCATAACATGTGCAAATTTATTCTATCGCATGTTTGATATCGCTGCGGATTTAAGAAAAATTTGTCCGCTTAACTTGTCCATCCGAATGAAAGCTTACGTTGAACAGGTGTATTTCTGATTTCTGGTGTATTTCTGATAGATTTCAAAGAAAATTTCATGTTCTATACAGTACAGTGTCGGCTGGTTAGTGCGTTGGACTACGAGCCAAAAAGTCGCAGTTGCGTTGGACTACGAGCCGATATCACATGATCTTAAGGGTGTGTGCGAATTCGACTAAATTGCCTACTAAACTAAATTTGGTCGGTAATGCAGTGTTCGACTTTTCCCATTTAGTAAAATGTCGAGTAGACTAAATTGAACTAAATTGGATGACAGCAAACAGGCATATGATAATCAATTGATTATGGACATTAACAATTACCGGTTACCGAATGGCGATCGAATGAAAAGTCGTTCAATTTAGTTTAGTCAGCAATTTAGTCGAATTCGCACACACCCTAAATACCGAATTTATAATAAAAAATAAGAACAACTGAAACAATAAAAACTTTTTGAATAAAGGATGTGAGAACTAAATTTGTCGGTAATGCAGTGTTTATAATTTAGAGTATGAGTAAAATCAGCTAAATTGCTGATTATGGTGTATGAATTCGACTATATTGTTGACTAAACTAAATGGTGTCGGTAATTCAGTGTTTACTATTCAATTTAGCAAATTTTCGAGCAAACTAAATTGAACTAAATTGGATGACATTGGAAACAATGAAAATGAAAAATTAAAGACAAACCCTCTGATTCAAATAAAAATCAATATTTGTAAAGATCCGTTTTTTTTTATATATAAAAAATGGACTTAAATTTTCGTAAAAACCTTACATAATAGAAAAAAGAACTGAGTATACATTTATAAAATGCGTATGAGTTTGCATATGCGTTTTATAAAATAATTCTATTTTAAAAATTTATTCAAATAATCGCTATATTTTCTATATTAATAACTGTTAGAAGCGAAAAAATTAAATTTTCATAACATGTGCAAATTTATTCTATCGCATGTTTGATATCGCTGCGGATTTAAGAAAAATTTGTCCGCTTAACTTGTCCATCCGAATGAAAGCTTACGTTGAACAGGTGTATTTCTGATTTCTGGTGTATTTCTGATAGATTTCAAAGAAAATTTCATGTTCTATACAGTACAGTGTCGGCTGGTTAGTGCGTTGGACTACGAGCCAAAAAGTCGCAGTTGCGTTGGACTACGAGCCGATATCACATGATCTTAAGGGTGTGTGCGAATTCGACTAAATTGCCTACTAAACTAAATTTGGTCGGTAATGCAGTGTTCGACTTTTCCCATTTAGTAAAATGTCGAGTAGACTAAATTGAACTAAATTGGATGACAGCAAACAGGCATATGATAATCAATTGATTATGGACATTAACAATTACCGGTTACCGAATGGCGATCGAATGAAAAGTCGTTCAATTTAGTTTAGTCAGCAATTTAGTCGAATTCGCACACACCCTAAATACCGAATTTATAATAAAAAATAAGAACAACTGAAACAATAAAAACTTTTTGAATAAAGGATGTGAGAACTAAATTTGTCGGTAATGCAGTGTTTATAATTTAGAGTATGAGTAAAATCAGCTAAATTGCTGATTATGGTGTATGAATTCGACTATATTGTTGACTAAACTAAATGGTGTCGGTAATTCAGTGTTTACTATTCAATTTAGCAAATTTTCGAGCAAACTAAATTGAACTAAATTGGATGACATTGGAAACAATGAAAATGAAAAATTAAAGACAAACCCTCTGATTCAAATAAAAATCAATATTTGTAAAGATCCGTTTTTTTTTATATATAAAAAATGGACTTAAATTTTCGTAAAAACCTTACATAATAGAAAAAAGAACTGAGTATACATTTATAAAATGCGTATGAGTTTGCATATGCGTTTTATAAAATAATTCTATTTTAAAAATTTATTCAAATAATCGCTATATTTTCTATATTAATAACTGTTAGAAGCGAAAAAATTAAATTTTCATAACATGTGCAAATTTATTCTATCGCATGTTTGATATCGCTGCGGATTTAAGAAAAATTTGTCCGCTTAACTTGTCCATCCGAATGAAAGCTTACGTTGAACAGGTGTATTTCTGATTTCTGGTGTATTTCTGATAGATTTCAAAGAAAATGCGACATAGCAACGACACTGACAACAACAACAACATTGAGGGGGGCTTAAAGTTTGAATAGTAAATCCTTTGTGGGTCAAGCCATCTCATGTACAGTACATTCTGATAAGAACATTTTAGTTTAAGACCTTAGTATGTAGTTGTTTTAAATATATCGAAGAATGTTAATTATTGAACAGAAGCTATGAATCATTTTGATCGCATGTCTGAAGTGAACATACTAATCGCACGTCTCAAGTTCAAGTCCAATGTTGTAATATTTTAAAATAGGAAGTTATTGTTATATCATTGACTTGTGTATTCGCAAAGGCTAAATGTTTCTTTTCTTAGTTTAACAATTTAGATTCGGTGTATTTTTTAGAATAGTTATATTTCCTTGTCTCATATAATTCACCAAGTATATTATTTAAAATTTCCATATTCGAACTTGAATAAATTGTTAAACTCAAGTAAAACTCACCAACTTAATTTTCAAAATGTCAATAATTCATTTGTAAAAAACATTTTATATCTTATCAATTCCTGATCGATCTGCTCAATACTAGGAGAAAATATTAAACTTTCAATTGATATTTTGAATTTAAAAATTTATAATTCACTTTTTTGTATTTTTATGAATGTATGTAATGTATAATTATGTAATAACTGATAAGATTATTAAGAAAATATTAAGAATGGTAAGAATATTAGTAATTAGTTCATTTAATAATTAGTAATGTTAAGAAAGCGTCGGTAGCTCAAGGTTAGTGCGTTGGACTGCGAGCCGAAAGGTCCCCGGTTTAAGTCTGGACTGGGAAATTTAAGATTTTAAGATTTTGATAAATTAGTTTTACTTCATCGACAATACGTTATATTTCTTAATTGACGAGTCCAATATTCCTATCAATGGATGGGATTATTTAATTTATCGAATGGCATTCAAACTTTTGAAATTGATCAATAGATTTTTATAATATTAATAAATAAACTTGTATTTGGTTAGTTTTACTTTTACAACTACTATATTAGGTAAAATTTGAAGAAGTTTCCGTATTTATTAAAATTATGAAGTATTGGTACTTGGAAAATGAAAGTAATCACGGACAGTTTTATATAAAAAATTATTGACTAGTTGAAATGTAAATTGACTGTCACATTAATCATAAACCTGACATGTCTATGTTTGTGGATGCATTTTTGTTGGTGAACTTGAAAAGAACCTTAGCACTTGTTTTGATTTCAACTGTCGAATTGTTTTAAAGTTTACTTTTTTATGTTATCGCTTCCCGTTCAAAATGTCGTCACTGTGTCTAGCATAACAATAAATTTAATAGATATGTATAATCTCCAAGAGCTGCGACAATATTTATAATTACTTTATAAAGCCATATTTAAGTACACATATACAAATATTAATATTTTATTAAATATGCAACTGTATTCTTTTTCTTTTATAAACTATAAAATCCACATCCACAATTATCAATAACACGATTACAACTCATATAACAAAGAAAACCGATAAATATTGACACAAAGTCGATTCTAAGAAATCTTTGTAAAGCGATGATGATTGTTGTTATTTATTCCCAATTAATATATATGTATATTACTTTTTGGTCAATGTTGTTTTCTAAGTTTTCAATACGAAGTGCAAAATGTGACTGAATTCTGCAACTAGCCGACCACTCACTGACCACAATGTTGTCCGTTCTGAAAGACATTTAATTTTGCAAATAGAAAATTCTATTTTATCTGTATGGTTCTAAGTACTAGCTATGATAAGATATATTATACATATTTTGACTTTTGTCAAGTGGAACATTAAATATTATCTTGTGAAGGGATTCCATAGGATGAAGAGGTTTTGAACTAAACTCAAAAATTGGTTCATTGACAATCTAAATGCAAGGCAAAAAACGTGAGGATTTGCAATTTTAATTTTGTAACATTCGATGGTGATTGATTACTTAATTTTATTTTATATTTATTGATATGTGTGTGTGTGTTTGATAATAAAATATATACGCAAAAAGTTTTCACTTTCATTAGGAGGCGATTGAAAAGAAAAAACAATGGCTTGAAATCAACCAACTGTAAAATTCCTATCTGGCCAGCTGCTTCTTGTTTAGTGCCGTGGTTTTTGTGGTTTATTGTTTTAAATATGTTGTAATCATAGCTATAAACTATGTTTTTTTCTAAAGCTACCTTTATTTTTTGGTGTTTTATTTGCTGATAACATTGTTGCTGTTATCAAACACTTGACAATTTATTAGCCATCGTAATTAAGTGAATGCATGAGCACACAAACTGAGATTTAAAACAAACATATTTAAACAAGTACAAACGGATATTTAAATCAATATATTTGAAGTAAAATATTTACACATAATATTATTGTGTTATGTCTCTACAAATTTGTTAGAATATGTTAACATAAAAGTTCAGTAACCTTTAAATTCAATTTCTCAATCTAAATTTAAACCAATTTGTTTTTATCGATTTTAAGAAGTTTTAAATATGCTCGATCTAATAATGTGATAGGGTTTGATAAAAACACAGCCACGCACACAACAAATTAGCTGCTACTATTTAAAACCACTTCTTAGCATTTTTGTACTTAGAAATGCTTTATAAAAAACGACAGTCGAAAAACGTATTAACTAATTTAAACACAATCTACATAAATTAAACATTTTAAAAATTACCTGTTATAGCACGACTACGTATTAACTGAATACTCTATACTATAAAATTTTTGTATTGTAATTTTTGGAAATTTTTTTTATACGACTATATACGCGACACCTTTAATACAAAACAAATGAACATAGTATATCTCTAAACAAATTTTTAACGACTGCGGCAACAGAATCAATACAAAAATAAAACATTTGTGTAAATAAATGTACATTTGTATATAAAATATTGTATAGAACTAGATGTATTATGCATGTCATAAGAAATCTCAAACCATTTCCTATTATATACAAGACCAGTTTTCAAATACTTAGCTCGAGGGCAGATTGAAGCTCTTTAACCACTCTGCACACTACAACATTCTACGTTTTTTATTTTATGAAAAACGAAGATTTTGTGTTTATTCTTTAATATTGGAATAAGTACTTGATGTATTTATAATGTTAAACTGCCATTCGAAAGTGCGATACATTCTCTTCATTTGGTATACGTATTGATTTTGTCGCGATCAGAAATAGACAGATAAACGTGGATAAAACAGTTGAGTTCTACTTCTACAACGACGCTATATATTAATATTGTTATTGTACACATCAGCATAAATTAATAAATCATACGTATCAACTTCAATGAAATCAAGTGCGTGATGAATGCAAAAAAAACTAAAGCAACTATGTAATTAACGCATAATGAAAAATTTAATCAATTTATGTACACAATGACGTCAATCTTTTTCTATATCAACACAAAATAATGCAACAGATTAAACTCACTGCACTCACTGCTGCTGATTCATTTAAAAACTCTGCAAATTTTACAAAGTCAGCAAAAATTTGATGCTTTTTAACAACAAAAAAAAAAAAATTATCACGCTAACAAAATGATTTATTACCGTCGTCGCTCCGGTTCTTTGAACTTGAAATATATAAATATTAATGCGAGTATTTAACGGAATAATTTAGCAAATATTTAAAACGTATATTTTTATAGCTAAACATATCTTATCATTAGCGAGACACATTGAAGAATGATGTTTATATTCGTTTTTTCGTACTGTAGAAGCTGTATTGTGTTGATCAGTTGTTCGACAATAGGAATGAGAGAAAGAATAGACATAACAATGGTGTACGATTTAAATTCTCTCTATAGGTTATATATTTACAACAACAGCTCTTAAAATCCACTTCTTCTTTTATACTTGATTTGAGTAAAAAAAAAAACGATATTATAAAAAAAAACACTTCTAACTATGGTTTAATTAAAAAATTTTGCGCTCTGCACTAATGGATAGTTATAACGCGTGTAGTGTGATTTTTTATATTATCATTTATATGGTATACGTTGACTTCGATTGTTTCTAATTCCCATGAAATGTTTTACAATTGATAAGATGAGTGCTCACATGTACGTCATTTGGAACTAAACAATTGGTATTATTAGTTCGTATGTGCGTTTGTTATTTCTATCATCGTCTTTTGTTAATCTCTACAAATCTTCAGATTATAAAAAATAATTTAAGAAAAAACATATTAAGTTAATTTTATTACAAAATAAAATTTATACATTTTTGGGCATTTTACCGTACTGCTTTTTCTTTGGAAAAAAAAATTGGTTTCCAGTACCAAAAATTAAAAAAAGTCTTAAAACGCATATTTGTTATAGTTAAAAAGGTTTTGATGGATTTTAAACATTAGCATAACATATTAAGTAGTAGTACGTACGTTTGATAAATGTTGTAACTTAAAAAGTTTTAACTGAAAGGACTTAAATATTTTGAAAATAATAGATGCATTAAACACCTAATTAAATTGATTTTAAATATACGGGTATGTTCCAACTTTCGATCGGACTTTAAATTAAAATTGTATTTGAATTCCTTTCGAAAACATTTTTTGTATTGAGACATCGATTTAAATGTTTGTTTATACATTTTTATATGAAATTCAAACGAAAGTTGTAACATATCCGATTATAAAATTGTACAATTGTATCGAACTTATAACTGTTATGTTAAATTTATTATTTTTCATTTGGAAAAGTCAGTTTTTGTTGAGTCTTAATAAATTTAGCAAGTTACTTTGTCCTTGGACAGGTGCGATTTTTAAATTTAAAGACCACAAATATTTTAAACATAATACTGATAATAGGAGAACCTGGGGTAAAGTGTGGCACATTTGAATATTTATTAAAAATTCATTTGAAGGGTCAATTTCATTGAGTAGTTCAAGATCTAACTTTTTGCATTAACAGAATACAATTTATATGTCTTTTGATTGATTTTTGGTCGATTTTTCAAAACAGCACGAGCAAAACAGAGTACCGACTCCTTTAAAAATGTTGTGGTAAAGTGGGAAATATATAACCAATATAAAAGCAGTGGGAAATATAAAAAAAACAGGCAAATTGTTTATTATGCATTATTTCATGTTTATTTACAGCAAATGAAATATTAATACATTCATAAAATGCAAAAACATTTACCAAAATTGTAATTTCCCAAAAGAGTAATTTCCCAAATTACCTTTTGTTCCTCTGATAACGAATATACATATATATTTTTTGCTCATCCATAGTATTAACTTTTTAATGATGTTGTGTGTAGCGCCATCTGAAATTCAGATATGCCACATAGAAGATTTCAATTTCGCTTGTTGGACTCTCACATAAATTGTGCTCTAACAGAAGCTTATAGAAATATGATTCGTCGTCGATCGTGATAATATTGAAATAATTTGTTTTGTTTTTATTGTAGATGATAATAAGAGTCATGCAGTACCGTAAGCAAAAAATATATACATATATCACAACAACAAATTAAAAAAACAAACAAATATGGCTGAGCCGTGGTGAGTGAATAGCAACTGACATTTTGAAATAGTGACTGCTGTTACAGCAAAATGCAAAAGGTTCGGGTGCACAAATTTTTATATAGTATATTAAATGTTGTGAATTAAATACATTCGTATTGCAATCAACTGATTGCAAAAGAATTTGATTGTTGCAAAGTGTGGCAGCTTAGTCAAAAATATCTACTGTATACACAGGATGAAAACATATGTTTTGGTAGCTACGAAATCGATTCACGAAATAAATGTATGGTATCTTTAGAAAATTATTATTTATTGCTGAAAGTGTACTCCAGAATCGTGTACTCTGTGTGTGAAAGAATTAGTATGAAATAAGTCTTTATGATATTTCGATTTACCTGCCGCTTCCCTATGTACGTCACGCTGCTGTGTAATCGATCCGTCACAAACGAAAATATTTTTATAAATTCTCCTAAATATACCACCAAATACGCAGTTAGAAAATATTAACAAATAAAGTCACTAATCTGCACTGAGATTCAGCTGACCACAGCAAAATTTAAACGCAAACAAACCCGAAAATATTTTGTTTTAATACGCAGATACTGTAAATGCTGAATTTTGGTATATGAACTTTAGCAATAAATGCTGTCGAGAGTCTTGTGGTTGATGTCTTTAATAAAAATGCAAAACATTACTTTACACGTTATTTTTGTCTTATTTTCACCATTAAATTTTATTAATTATTGATCATTTTTTAATACGCAGCAAATGAAATAAAACTTCCGAACACTATAATGAATAATTTTGCAATGAGATTCAGAGACGTAAAATATAATAAAGTTGTTTTGTTGTCTATAAAAAAAAACAAAAGAAACAAAGAAAAAGTAATAAAGAGAGCAGCGCATTTAATGAGAGAGCCGTGTGAAGAAAATATGGCGGTTCCATCAGCTGATTTTTGTTTTGCATTCCAATATTTTATTTTGTTTGTTAAACTTCGAAAATGTTGCCATATTTCTAATAACTGCCGTGTTGCCAAATATTTTTTTTCGCGGAATCTTTCCAGCTTGACATGTCTTACTGAAACTCCAACACAAAGACAAAACCTTATATCTCACTTACACAACATATTTTGATAGGTTCCGTCATTTTACTAGTAATAAAAACTAATGACTGGTAGTGTTCGGCTATTCTAGTAAAGTTTTTAGAATAACAATACTATAATATTCTAAATTTAGCATGTGACAGATAACATATGAAAGTTAAATTTAAAACAGAGACGTTTTTTTACAATATTTAAAAATGCATATCGGTCATTTCATGGTTGAAGTATATACAGGTTAGTTCATCTAGACAGTTAGTTGGCATACACTATGCTGAGAATGTCAATAAGAAAATTTAAAAAATCCAACAATTAATTGTCAATTAAAACTTTATTTCAAGGTTATGTTTTTGCACTTTAATTTGGCTAATTTATTAAAATTTCACACCACAAATTCACTTTTTCACTTTTGTTATAAACTGCGAAGAACAGCCAATGAAAATTACCAAAATGTTGAAATTTATTTATTTTAAAATTTAGAGTCTCAATTTTTTTATGAACTTGTAAACAATGCATTGATGTTTTATTTTAAATTTTTCGTAAACAAATGTTTAGTCTTTCAAACATTAAAAAAAAAAATAGTAAAAGGCGCCGTAATTTCGAAGGATGACTTAACATGTATGTACTTCAACCATGGCTCATTTACTTCTAACTGTCATAACCCAAAAAGCGGTTTTTCAGAAAATGCATTTAAAGTTTTCAAATGACTACCATCTTGCATATGAAATATATTAGAAAACAAAATGTACCAATCCAAACAAAATGTACCAATCCAAACAAAATAGACAGCTTGAATAACGAAATCTGTGTACAATTTGAGTGAGAATTGGTTTTGAAAATAAAAAAAAAGTCAAAAGTTGCTAATGAAAAACAATTCAAACGAGTTCCAAATTAAAATTACAATAAAACGTAAAGAATTGTGAGCATTGGAGGTACAGTGGAATTTTCTGTGATTTGGTGGGAAATTGCGGTACGGTGGCAATTTGTGAGAATTGTGAGGGAATTTGAGAGAATTTTTCCTGTGAGAATTTGTGAGAATTTCATGAGATAAAGATAATTCGAATGCGTAATATGCCAACTATGGCATGTACTATTAAAAATATTGTAGGTGGCAGCGCTAAAATTGTGATCCATGCAAAATTTTCTCTCTTGTCATCAACCGTAGTTGCCAATACAAATTATCACGTTAAAAAATTAAATGCCTTTTTCCCATACGACTAATTTAAAATTCTCAGTTTAGGTTTTTAAATTCCCACATTAAATTTAAATTACTACAAAATTTGCCACAGTAATAAAACCTGTTAATAAAAATACCAGAGCAAGTAAAAACAACACTAAAATACCACAAAAATGTGTATAAATTTACCACAATAAATTACCAAAAAACAATGTGGTAAAATTAAAATGTTCACGCTAGTTAAATTTACCACAAAAGTTCCCCCACTATTAAAATTTACCGTGGGTTTTCCTTTCCCAAAACTGTTAAAATTTCCATAAATGAAAAATTTCCAATAGAACTGGCAACAATGGCTGCAACTGATTAAATTGATATCAACTGTCAACAATGTTTTGTTAATGTTTTTCCAAAAACAATTTGTGCAGTGCGTACTATATTTTAATAATTCTACCAGTTTCGTTTGACAAAGTTTGATAAATAATTTGATAAAAAAAGTTAATATATTACCGTTTCAAGTGCAGTGTTTTTGTTGTAATTATATATATAGCATTTTCTCTTGCGACCCCATTTAAAATGAGTGGACACAATTTAATGATTCGACAAGAAAGTGAAGATTCCACCTCCAATATTCTTCCAAATTCACAATCCATAACGTCACTAAATCGCATACGTGATACATTTCGCCGCACCGAAAGTATATCGTCGCAACTAAGTGCTATGGTGTCCAATGCAGCCGCTGCTGCTTCGGGTGTGGTAACGGGTACGAGTTCGGTGGGTGCTGCGTCTGAGGCCTCATCAGCTTCATCACAGGCAGGTACACCAAAGAAGAAGAAACCGGGTAAGAGTCCATTTAAATTCACCATATACCAATTTGTTTAGTACATATGGCTTGTTACATAGTACACAATATGCTTTAACTAAATTTATGTATGATTAACTCAAATATGTTACAATCAAGGGCCAATCCAATCGAGCTTCTAAATGAGGACCGATCACTAAATATATAATGTCTCCAAATAATCAAAATATAAATAATGCTGAATTCGTAAAGTACTAATGCAGTAATTTCTTTCGATAAGGTCAATTCTTTTACTTATCGAATACATAGAACCATTCCGACGTATCAGTTTTAGATAGATAGACAACTATGAAGATAGACGTAATTATAATTATAATGTATACATCCAGTTTAATCTAAGTAGTAATTCGAAAATTTTACTATAAATCAGGATCTTAATAATTTAAACTTTTTGTTAAATTGAGATGAAATTTGTGGTAATATATTGTAAAAGTATATTTTATAATGATTTTATTAAAAAAAATAAATGTAGATATGCTACCTCGTGCATATCGGCAACACAACGTAATTGGGCCTCTAGTTTGGGTTTAAATCGACGCCTCTTACGTAAGTAAATTGAAACGATGTTTCATTAACAGGGACTGTAATAGTTACGAGTAATATGCAAAAAAATCAAAATTAAAAATTATTTTTAGGTAAAACTTTTTTGTTCAGTAATAACGATTATATTTGATTTTTAAAATTTTGCTCAGAAATAAAAGCCAATTTCAATTTTTATTGTCAAATTCAAAAATAAAAATTAAATATTAATTTTTATTTTTTTTGCTCAAGAATAACGCTTATTTTTGATATATACTTTTTTTTAATCAAAAATAAAAATTAGGGTGCGGAGCGTTGTGCGTAATTTGTTGCGCAACAAAAATGATGTTCTGAAGATGAAAACGATAGACTAAAATACAAATTTGGGTCATGTTAGTGAACACCTTCGATGGCCCACGTTGGATTGTGGTCAGTATTAACATTAATAAGGGCCAGCTATAGGTAAAACTTGAAAACAAATTTCGTTAAGAAAAAACTCTTTGTATTGAAAGTATCACAACTAGGAAGGTCAGGAAATCTATTGTTGCATGTTTGAAATCTATGGATGCATGCATAAAACTCTAATTTTAATATACTATTAATATTATTATTTTTGTAAATTGGAAGTTGAGGTACCGATGCATTCAATAACAGTCTATGTAGGAACTGCCGGACTTGACAACGTGGCCAATGCTTAGCCAAGCTTGGGCGGCCATGTCTTGGTGAATTAGTCTTCGCCCAAGACTCGACCAACCCTGAGTAGTCAAGTTTATTAGACTTTCATCGGTGATTTATCTATACGGTATTGTAGTCAGATAGCTCGGCCTACGTTCTTATAGGACTGTAGTGCCAAACTATTATTATTATATGCAAGGATGTATACTCATCCAGGTGTATCATTGTACTATATTTTTGGGTGAATCTGTTCCAGTGGGATTACAAAAACACCCAAGTGCGTCATTGGAACTTTGTTGGATGAATCGGTTCCACAAAAGCACCCGAGTGCGTCCTTGGAACTTTTTTGGGTGAATCTGTTTTGGTAGTTGGTCATACTGCAGCATCGGTGGCTCAATTGGTTTGTGCGTTGGACCATGAGCTGAAAAGTCCCCGATTCGATCCCAGCGACGGTCAACATCAAAAATAAAAATTATTATTACTTAGCTACCTCTTGGCTAACCTTCCAGAGTAAAACGTTACTAACATAAGCTCTTACCCCGTCTTTCGGATTTAAACTACATTAACCATTAACCATGAATTAACGGCATTAACCACTTTGCGTACAAATATAACACACACAGCTCGGCCAAATTATTATTAGTAACGCTGACCACTATCACACGTGAGCCATCAAAACTGTTCACTAACATCACCCAAATTAGTTTTAGAGTCTATCGTTTCCATCGCAAGAACATTTTTTTTGCTGCACATCAAATTAAACACAACGCCCCGCACCCTAATTTTTATTTATGAGTAAAAAAAAGTATAAAACAAAAAAAAACCCAAGAAACAAAACGGTCCGTTAACGGTGCCGTATACGGAACAGCAAAACGTTCCGTTTTCTGGATACGAAAACGGTCCAGTGAACGTTTCGACGGTACGTTAACGGACCGTCATACTGGATTACAAACGGAGTGAGTCCGTCGAGAGTACGTTTCGGCGGTACGTTTACGGACCGTCAAACTGGATGAAATACGGAGTGCATCCGTTGATATTACGTTTTGACGGTCCGTTAACGGACCGCCATTCTGGACAAAATACGGAGTGAGTCCGTTGAGAATGCGTTTCGACGGTCCGTTAACGTACCGTAGATCTGTATGAAAAACGGAATGAATAGATTAAAAACACCGTTTTCATACTATACAATGTATACTAAATGACCTCTTGCGTATTTTTATTTTACAAGAAACAAACTTATTATGAATAAAATTGAATATGAAACATACAATTTTTACCAAACAACATAATTGGTGTTAATAATTTTGTAATCTACTGAAATTCCACATGGTATTTCCAACATCGATTTCGTGTCAACGAAGACCATAACAATAATCATTTCATCACTTTAACTGGATTGCAGTTGTCATAGGGCTTGAATGAGATCTTTTTAGGAGCTCTTAGATATAGTCCTTTTTGAATTGAAAGACTTTTGAAGCCATCGAAGATTCTCAAAATACGGAACTAAAAATATATGTAAATTCTGCAAAGATGTTTTGAATAAATGTCTATTTCATTTATATTTTATTCACTTATCTTGTTTGGTCTTCGAGAGAGGCATTCATCAACTGTAATCCTCCGAGCTTATTGTTCATGTTCACTAAATCAAATGAATTGAAATGTACACCAATAACGGAAGAAAATCGGTGCCGTTGAGTTGGAGTATAAACGGAACGACTACAACAAAACGCAAATCTTACGGAGTTATTTAGAAATACGGAGCAAAACGGAATTCTAACGGAGTCGTCCAATTTGACGTTACGTTAACGGTGCGTTATCGTATACGCTACGACGGATACAAGCTCAATGATCCGTAAACATCCCGTCAATGATGTATTTCCGTGTGTGTCGTATGCTTCGTATAAATGTTTCTTGGGAATCGTTATTCTTGAGCAAAAAAATAAAAATTAATTTTTAATTTCTATTTTTGATGTTTTAAATTAAAAATTGAAATTAGATTTTTATTTCTGAGCAAGCAAACATAAAAATTAAAAATAATCGTTATTTTTCGATTTTTTGCCGTAAAAATCATAAAATAAAAATCTCAGCATATTTCAATTCTGCATGCGAAAATAAATGATTCTGCATTCTCTAAACTTACGTACCTATTTTATAACATGTTGATTTTTTTCGTTAACAAAAATAAGAATAACCGTTATTTACGGTCCCTGTTCATTAAAACAAGCATAAGTCTATTATATTATCCAAGAAAAAAAGCATTAAATTATTTTAGTGACGAAAAGAATCCTATTCACATTTCCCTCATGAACAAAAGCTTATTTTTTTGTTTTATATTTATATTTTCTCTACGAACAAAAGCACATTTTTAATTTCGCTACGAATAAAAGCATATACACTGGTGGTCAAAACTAAAGCAACCAAACTCATTACGTTAAATTACCATTAATAAAACTTTAAAAATGATACATAGTATAAACATTTTATTTTCTTTAATAAAGTAAATTATTCACTTACAAAAGTAACACATAATACAATGCAATTCATTCGTAAAACATTCTTATAAAGCCTTGATTAAAATATCTCAAATTTGAGGTGGCCAAAACTACAGCAACTCTTTAAAAAAAAAAAAAAATCTTTTTGTGTCATAATTTGTTTAAATTACATTTTAAGTCTTTTGTGATTCTTAAATGACCCTAAGTATACATAAAAAGATGCAAATAGGACTGTCGAAACATGTGTGGACGATACGATTTTATGAGCCTAAAAAACCTAATATTTTTGATATATTTATTACTAAAATATATACGCATTTTTTGATACTTTTTAGACTGCAAAATTACTCAAATTGAATGCAACGTTTTAAGTTTTTAGTAAATTTCAATATGCAAAGATTATTATTTTTTAATTTTTGATAAATTAACATTACACCATGCGAAATATTTAAGCTATTTTTATCATTTTATATCATATCACGTAGTTAAGGTCTAAATCTAATCTTAGAACGGATAACTTCTAAAAATAATACGTACCCCCTTCAGACAATGACATGAAACCGACATTAAACATTACCTTGATAAATTGTGCAAATTTAACATTAAAATTTTAATTTTTTACAACTATAAACAGCTTTTTATTGCTATTTTTAATTTTATAAAACTGGCAATGAGTTTACACCTTCTGATGTTGACAGATTTTGTTAGGTTTTGCATTTCAAACATTAAATACATATTAGTCATGACTACCGTCAGCTGAAAAATAACTTTATTCACTCAAAGAACTTAATTCCACCAACAAGTATCAATGGAAAAACAGTTCCGAATGCAACAAAGAATCCGAATCGTATTAAAGCAAAACCTCCCCAGCTAAACCACCCCATTTCCTTATGTTTGAATGCGTTTTAAAATAAATGCACAACGTAAACGTTTTATATAGAAAAAAAAAATCGATATTATTTGTTGAAATGAGAAGAATTTTACTTGGAAATGAGCAAATAACCGCAACAACGCATGAGCAGGACTCTGGCTTAGTATGGCATAAAGTAACTACGCACCAACGAGTTTTTTTTCTGAATTTTTCAGTACTTCTTTACTCAACACTGAACTAAGTTGCATGTTTCAACGTCTGCAAATAATTATTTTGAAATTTTCTTAAAAAGTTTAAAAGCCGTGTTAACATCAAATTGCATTGGAACGTTTTATTATTCATAGAAATATAACAAAAATAAAACATATACTATATGTTTTCAAGCAGCTGCTGATTTGTTAAGGTACGAACTGTGGTAGCACTTCGATTTTTCGCAACGTTTGTGGAAAATTCGATTTTACGCCGATTGTGGTGCCTACCAATCAACCCCACAGAAACACAAATCTATATATAAAACATTACTTTATTCTAATTTTACTTAAAGGAAAATTAAACAATTTCGAAAATTGGAAACAAAGTGCAAGTTTTGCGTTGCCTTGTGGGCTAAAGTAACATGCGTACTCTTGCTGAAGACACCAAGAATTTGACATTGAACGATAATAACAATATCGGCAACACCACTAGCATCAGCAGCAGCATCACCAGCAGCAACATAACCTCCACAATAAACGCAAACTCAAACTCAGTTGACAATAAGTTGTTCTATTGCTCCAACCAAAACTATACAATGCAACAACATTCAGCGACAAATACTAGTGGCACGGTTGCTACAACCAAGGCAAACAAAAAACAACATTTGCCACAATATAACAATAATCATGGTGCCAGCACAATAACGCTACCGAGAGCAACGCATGCCAACAACAGCAATGATGATATATCCGGCGGTGTGCAGGATACGATTTATCTGTGCAATTTCCGTGTGTCCGTCGATGGTGAATGGCTGTGTCTGAAGGAACTGCAAGACCTTGATATAGGCCAACAAAATACTGTCGGCTCTGGTGCCATCAACTCAGGTGGTGGCAATTTTCATACGCAGCAACGCTATGCGATGTCATCAAAAAATAAGAAATACGCATCGTTGAATTCGACGGATGGCGGTCTCGATGATAATAACGGTATAACAGCAATACAAAATTTAATTGGACGTCGTCTGTTCGATGATCAGGCAGCCTCTGCTTGTGGCACTAACACGCAACACATGCTTGCACGAAATGCACCCGGTGAACACGGCTTTGTGGGTCCTTTCGGTGGTGATTGGGCAAATTTTTGTAGGTTGCTTTTTTAGCTTTCGAATTTTGTTTAATCATTTTCATTTGGCTTGTTTTAATGTAAATTTATTTTTTAATTTGCATTAAGTAAAATGGGTGTAGTAAAAATTCACAATTGCTTAACGGGTAAAAATTTTTGGGCACAATATTGAAAGCATTTTGAAGTGTTAGAATTGAAAAAGATTACTGCAGTAACATGATAAAATAATTTTTTTTTATTTCTTCCATTTCAAATCGTTCTATGATATAAAGGGTTTTTCAATAAGAGCGCTACAAAAGTTTTTTTTCAATGGAAAGATATACGAGCCAACAACGAAATTATTAATATTTACTACCGAAATTAGAATTCGTATATCTTTCCATCATGAAATGGCAAACCTTACTGAAGAGAAATGTCAAAAGAGTGGGAAGAAATATGGCGTCGTTTGCTGTCCCTGTCGCTCTACTTTTGTAGCGTCCCTGTTGAAAAACCCTTTAATAAGGCATCCTACTAAACTACTACATTTTCATTCGGGGCTTTTTTTTTAGAATCAAAATCAATTTTTTTTAAAGCAAAACAACATGCTTAGATACTTATATAAATATTTTAGAATCAATTGGTTAATTTATAATATTAAAAATTATTTTCCAAGCAATGATATTACAATTTAAGAAATTACCGAAATGTTACGTTTAAAGTTTAGTGGCTTATCATGTTTTTAAAGAAACAATTTAAATCAATTTTTGTTTTTGATATATTTTGAGAATTTGGTTTGTGTACAAACTAAAAAATGCCACAAAACATTTTAACCAAATTTTACATTTTCAGTATTACGATGCTTTAATTATTCCGTAGTAATTTAATATACCTTTTAAAATATATTATCTATATATTTTCCAAAACATTGAATGCTATTATTTCGAAATTTTGTGGCTTATCATGTTACTGCAGTAACCCCTTTAATTCAAATTGTGGTATCGATTCGTTTTCTTTAATTTGTAAATGCTTCCTTCATTCAGATTAGAGTCACATTCAATTCCATTTAGACATCTCCTAAAAATAAGTCATACGTATTTCTTTAGTCAGAACGAATTCCTTCATAATTCTTACTGATTTCATCACACCAACTATCACAATTTCCCTACTTCTAAATTTTCCATTTGACCTAAACCATAATTTATAGTGCATTTCAGTGAAAGTGTTACATGTATTTATAGTTTAAAATGAACCTTCTCTCTATAAATTAATAAAATATGTTAATCCAAATCATTTTCACTTATTTGTATTAATCAATACAATTTGCTTTAAAAAAAATGAATTGTATAAAATGGAAAAATAAATAAAATTCAATTGATTTTTAAAAACATGCACAAAAATATACAAATGAAACGACCTAAAAATATACAATATATCGCTTAACTTATGTATCATGCATAGTCTCCCAACTAGTTGACTTTTTACCCAACTTCTTGCCGCTTTTTGCATCATTCTGAAAAGAACAAAAAAAATGAAAATTTTAATTCTTAGTTCTACATTACTCTTTTTGTCACTTTTGGCTTTTGGTGCCTTTTTGTTCTTTTCATTTATTGTCACAACTTTCGTATTTTTCTTTCCTTTGCCTTTCTTTTTATCATCTCCCGTGGTTGAAAAGTCCACTGAGGTGGTATCGCCTTTTTTCTTGCCCTGTTTTTTATGGCATGGTAGGCATTTGCGTGGTTTTTGTGTTGACGATGCTGATGAAAGTCCACTGCGATTGCCTAAAAATATGATATTGTTGATGACAAACAACATGTTTAACCAAATAAATATTTTTTTTTACCAGATGTTGTTTGTACTCCTGTTGTGGTTTTGGCCTTACCGCATAGTTTTCGTTTGGGCTTGGGTTCGTCAGTCTTGCGTCTTCTTCTTATGGCACAAAACAGACACAGCAGCAGTAACAATAATACTAGCAATATAAGTCCAACTAAATATTTGAGGGAACTTTTCCTTAAAAACCAATTCTTCTTTTTGCATTTCGGTTTAAATTTTTTTTTACACTTCTTCTTTGGAGTAGCATTAATATTCGAAAATTTAACATCACCATCATCTATATCAAGTTGAATATCATTATTCTTTTCAACATCGATCGGCCAGTTCTGATTAATACTATTAGGATTAAAATCGTTATACTTTACATCATTTCTTCCAAATAGATTCTGATACCAGTTAGCACTAGGACTAGATTTTATAGGTTCATTAGAAAAATCACTTCCAATGACATTCTTATTATCAGTATCCATAATATTGTCAATTTTGTTATCACCGGTGGAGCGCACAGCGTTACCCTTGACTGCAATTGAATCAAAATCATTATTGTAATCATCTTCTTCTCGAATAGGCGACTCAAAATCCTCGGGAACGGCTGATTTCTTGCCACGTTTAATATTTTCGTAAATTCTTAATATTGCACCCAGCCCGGGATAGAATTGTTCATCCAGTAGATGTACTTGTATGTTTTCCAATATCCATGTTTTAAAGTGATAATTAAAAGCATCCTGACACAATGCCTTTATGCGATAACAACGTGTAACCGTCTGATAGAATTTAACCAGTATATAGGCCGATTTGGGTGATCGTAGATTAAAGTTACGTTTGCGTTTAAATGGAATCTGAATGTTTCCCAAAAATCCATTGCAATCCTCAGCTTCTAATTGTGGCATCGTTACTAATACTTTATCGGCAATACTTGAGTGACCTCTGTTTGGACATAACTTTAAACTTTCGCAAGCGGGCATGTCCTCCTCACTAGATTTGCAACCACCCGCTTTAAGCGGCTCAATGCGAACAGTCCTTAGCACATTTAGTACGCTCTGACTGGGCTGCTGCCATCCATTGCCATTTGTATTTAAGAACCCCCGACACTGCTCATAGAGTGCTAAAACATTTTCCACGGTATTATAATTAACCTGGCCCGCATAGAAGGAGAACTTCGCCAGAGGCATCAGATAATGTTTTAGATAGCCACCCAATGTGTCGTAGAAGGCACGTTCTATAATAATTTTGCTGCATTCGTCTTGCATTTGCTGGATAACTTCGTTACCACTATAGAAATATTGCAAGATTGTGGCAACCATTTCGTCATTAAGCAGGCATTGTGGTAGCTCCTTTGGCAACAACACCTAACAAATATTTTAAACAATTTTTTATTTTGCAGTTACATTTTGAAAAAATATTTAATACCTACCTCAAAATCCCTTCGTGCCGCCAACAAAGCAATATCCTCAGATGAAAAACATTTCTTACGATTACTACTGAACAAATTTGTGCCAACAAAATCCATAGTTACAGGAAGTTCATGTTCTTGTTCTCCTTCTTCGTCGTCTTCTTTACATTGTGCAGTTTCCTTGGCACTTTTACGATGTAATTTTGGGTCTTCTGCTGCGACTTCATAAGCACTTGTATCCAAATCTTCTTTTACGCCGGCGTAATCACCATATTCAAAATTCGCCTTGTTGGCGATGTCTATATTGTTGTTATTATTATTACTGGTGTAACTTATAGGATCTTTTATGTCAACGAATTGATTGTTATTATTTTTGCCACTAATACTCATCAAACCTAATTCCATTTCACTGTTTAAATCTGCCTCCAACTTGAGTGGATTGGAAAAATCGGTCGGTTCCTCGATCGTTTTTACATTGAAATCGTAGACCGGACAACCGCCCGGACATAGAATTGTCAACAATATTAGAGACGTACATATTTTCATTTTACATAATAAAATAGATTTTGTTTTATTTTTATTTTTTTAAATCACTGCATGACGTTTGTTGTGACTCTTAAATCAAAAGTGACTGTTGTAACAATTATTTTGTATTTTTTTTTTGTTTGTTTTTTTGTTTTATTTTTTATTTGCAACATAATTACACAGGCCAACAAATTTTTAATTGATGTTTAAATAACTACATTATGTATTTTTAAAGTAAACACATTGCGGTCTAAGCTTTTTTGAAGTTTAGCTAGTTACAATGAGTATAGATTTCATTATGAATGCGAGACATTTTATTTAGTTTTGCAGTATATACCTAACGACAAATTATGTAAATAAATGTAGAGAATTCCTTCTTCCATGACACAATTTTTCGGTATTCCGATTCTCAAATCTTTTAGACATATACAGCATAGATAGATTACCTTATAGATTACCGTTCATACTAAATACAAGATTTTATTCTTAATATCGATATATATTCGTTCTATGTAAATCATTGGACCCACACTTAACTAATCAAATTATGACTTGAGAATGTTCAAGCTTAGATTTCCTCAGATTTAGCTAAATATTTAAAAAATTGTTAAAATAAAATCAAACTGCTAATTTCTTAGACAACTCTTCATTCTTTAATTGTATGGGGACATTTCAATACGTGACATTACATTAAAACAGAACAGTATGATATCGTTAATTTTTAAAATTTAACTATTACATAATATAGCTCGCGAACCCGCAGAAATTGAACGCAGCAACTTGGTAAATATTTGCAAACTAGTTGTGAAAGAGTTGCTGGAACAGTCGTTGCGTTATGGGCGCATGTTGGACTCGGATCACTTGCCGTTGCAACATTTCTTCATTGTCATCGAACATGTGTTGGGACATGGTTTACGTCCAAAAAAGGTGTGTTGTCGATAGAGCAAAACCAGATGTTCCCTACAGTGATTTTTATTAATATAATATTCTGTCAAGGGTCTTTTGGGTCCACGCAAAGAACTTTGGGATCTGCTGCAAAGCGTTGAGAACTATTGTCCTGCCGCGCAGGATATAACAGCAAGTGTGCGTGATTTGCCCACTGTGCGCACACACATTGGCCGAGCACGTGCCTGGTTACGTATTGCACTGATGCAAAAGAGGTTGTCCGATTACTTGCAGGCATTAATCGAACATCGCGAAGATTCACTCTATGAGTACTATGAGCCACATGCGTTGATGATGAGTGATGAGGTGGGTTAATGCTCTCTCTACAAGGGGTACAAAGCGAAATTAGAATAGATAGAACTATTCCGTAATGTTGTTAATCTATACAACACAGACGAAGATTTTATCGCTTTTATCGTTTTCCTTCGCAAAGTATCTCTGGTCACACCGTCTTATTTGAGTCGTACAGTAAAAATTAAATATAATTACAGATTGTTATTATAATGGGTATTCTTGTGGGTCTCAATGTTATCGATTGTAATTTGTGTGTCAAAGAGGAGGATCTGGATTCGCAACAGGGCGTCATAGACTTCTCGTTATACCTGCGTTCCAGTTCACGTAGTAATGAGTGTGCCGCAGACAATGACGACAATCCAGCTATTGTCGATGCCAACGGACAGGGCAATATGATTGCTGTGCTTGATCAAAAGAACTATATTGAAGAGCTAAATAGACATTTGAAGTTAGTAAATACTAGAAATGCCAATTCATTTGAATATAACACTTAAATCATCATTACATAGCGCCACTGTGGCAAATCTGCAGGCAAAGGTCGAATCTTTGACCACGACGAATGCTTTAATGAAGGAAGATCTCGCCATAGCGCGCAATAGCCTTCTAGCGTTGCAGGCTGAAAATCAGGCAATGCGTCATCAACATGTAAATGCCGCAAGTACGTTGTAATTCTTGTCTCTATATCGGTTATTCTACATTTTACGATATTCTACATTTTAAGATACACTTGCCAATGCGGCATCTATGCAGTCTGTGCACAGCGACAACAGTTCCAATAGCACTTCCGAAAAGGCAACAATCGATTCGTTGACGCTTGAATTGGCCGAAGAGAAGCGACGTTACACAGAGCTCGACAAAGAATTAAAACTGCAAGTATCACTAAAGGCCGAATCGGATATGGCAATGAAACTGCTGGAGAAAGATATACACGAGAAACAGGATACTGTTGTATCACTTAGACGTCAATTGGACGATATAAAGCAGATCAACTTGGAAATGTATAGAAAATTGCAGGTGGGTTTTAGTCGCTGATTTGTGTAGGAAGGTACCATAACGAAAAAAAGGAAGAGAACTCATTGTTTATGCAATGAATACTCTTCGCTAACGTTGCATCTCATCTTTTCACATTTCATTTTAAATTAAAAAAAAACATGTTTAGATTTAAGTTTATTTTTATATTTCGAAACCGCTAAAAATGATCATTCAGTTACAAGCTTAAGTTATTGTTTTGGAAATTTTTGTTTGTATTCTAAATTGGTTCGTTGGTTCTTTAAAACATCCTCCCAATTAATTCAAATCAGGAATGTGAAGATGAACTCACACAAAAGGGCGAAATGGTGTCACGCTTGCAAACTAAAGCATCACAAATTGGTAACATTTTACAATCGTTAGAAAAAAAATACGAATCGAAACTGGACCAGCACCAGCACAGCCACCATCAGCACCAGACAGCAGGCGTCGAAAGGTCACCAGGAACACGACGACAACAAAACCTACAGAAGTTCGAGGCGTTAAGCAAGAAGCATAAACAGGATGCAGGACCACCAATGAAGCGTTTACATCTGAAAGTGGATGGCATACCGCCATTTAATCCAAATCATTATCGCAAATCACCAATCGGTGGTCCTGGTGGCACAGAATTGGCTGCTGCTACTACTACTACACTTGGCCTGGCAGAACTAAAGTCGCCAACATCTTCCTCCGCTGCAGAAGCATTCACAACGGAGAAAACAGCGGCATTTGAAGTGGAAGCAGAAAAAATGGAGACTTTTAGTGCATCACCTGAACATATACTGGTCGCGGATGGAAAAGCGCTCCACCATTAGTTATTATAACTAACAATTTATATATTAGCCTATTCTGGAAACTGTGAAAATAATTTTACGTATTTCAGTCAAATATTATTAATGATAACTGTAGCTATTTATTTAAACATTATATTTTGCGATATTAAATCAATAAAAACCTTAATAAATATAAGAACATTGAATATAAAATTGAGTTTTTGTAGACGATTGATATATTGAGCTAGATATAAAAACTATTGAATGTTTTTAAGTATGATTCGTTCTAGAAAAACTCATTTGTGTTCTAGAAGAGTTTAGTTGGATTCTTCTTTATTTAAACTGCATTTATTAATTATTTAGAATGTTGAAATTTAAAATAAAGATAATATATGTGAAATATATTCAAAAATTGTATATTCCGAAATACAAATGTATATGTAATATTCTTAGACATTGTTACTCAATAAAAAGCTTTATAAAACAATATATTAAGATAATAAAAGTATGTTTCTTTTTTTTTGGCATAACCTGAATATGTACGCTGGATTATAATATAGCTAAATATATATATATATATATATATATATATATATATATATATATATATATATATATATATATATATATATATATATATATATGCTAAAAAACATTTAAATGCTTGTTAAAAACATTATATTAATTTATTATTGTTGTCAGCTAAAAAACTAATTTAATTTCATATGCGTTTTTCTATAACATATTAAAATTAATTACTATAATTTAATGAAATAATGTTAAAGTCTATAATACATATATGAAATATATACTAATAAATTAAAAATCTCAAAAATGGATTCAATTTATTTAGGAATGCCAGGCTACGTTAAAACACAAATCAGAACTACTGACTAAACTGGAAGCTCAAAAGGAGGAAATGACAAATACAATCGCACAATTAGAACAAAAGTAAGAAAAATGTGGTGTTTCTGGCTAACATGGTGAAGTGATATTATCGTTGATAGGTTAGCCCTATCATGAGTAAATTGTCCCCCGAATATGTCTCTCTCTTGTATGATTTTTTGAATAAAGACCTTTATACCTATCACCGAACTGGTTTTAAACTGGAGCATCCGATTCCGTTGATACACTAGAGTTCGAAGAATAATTTTTGATTTCTTAATTACAAATAATACTATACGTTCCGAAATCCATTATAACATCTATAAACAAGTACAAACTA
Source organism: Dryomyza anilis (assembly GCA_951804985.1). Classification (NCBI taxonomy): domain Eukaryota; kingdom Metazoa; phylum Arthropoda; class Insecta; order Diptera; family Dryomyzidae; genus Dryomyza; species Dryomyza anilis. The sequence goes on along the minus strand of OX638132.1, from coordinate 83,485,742 downwards.
CTAAAATAAATTACATTCGACATAACTCCATGTACACTTCGCCATGTAACCCATATTAAATTTAACAATAATTAATATTTTTTTTTTAAATATTGCTTCTTTCACCAAAATACTAGATGGTGCAGTGACAAATCCAATTTGGGCGAAATTCTTAAGACAACATCGCACACATTATCGTCACAGGTGACGGCGTCCGAAGAACGTGCGGCCCGAGCGGAAGCTGAGTGCCGCATCGAACGAGAGTGGCGTGTATCACTGCAGGAAAAAGAAGTTAAACACAAAGAACAAATCCAAAATCTACAAAGCTGTGTCAAAGAGTTGACCGACGATGTGCGTCGTAACGGTAAACTTAATGACGAACTGGACCGATTACGTAATCAATGGAGCGACGCACAAACAACACTCGAGGAGTTGGGCATTCAATTGAGCGTCAGCAAGTTAAAAGTTTCCGAGTTGGAGGAACGCGATCAACGTCAACAGAAACTAATGTCATCGACATCATCGCTGCAGACGCAATCCATTGATGCAGCAAGTGCTGGCATTTGGGCGCCCGATTCAATTGTAACGCATTGTACCGGCTGTCAGAAGGAATTCAATTTGACCCGACGCAAACATCACTGTCGCAGTTGTGGCGAAATATTTTGCAAAAACTGTTCCGACCAGACGTTATCGTTACTAAACGAGAGCGGTCAACTGGGTAAACCGGTTCGTGTCTGTGATAGCTGTCATGCGGCTAATAAATAACCATTTTAAGTTTATAATAATATAATTTAATTTGTTGACTCAATGTTGTGCTAAAGTTTTACAAAATTACACAAACATAGTTTAAAATATTAACTAAACTATGAATTTATTATGTAGTTAATAACAGTAAAATGCCTGGTTTTTACAATGATGATATTTGTACATTTTATAAAGAATATTTGTATGTAATAGAACTATTTTTGAACAAATATATATTGTATATTAATGTGCTGTAACGTGACCGGTTCTCCGGGTTCAGAGCTGGGATATCCTCAGCGGGCTCCAGTAGTCCGCGCGTTACAAAATTTATTGTTGTGCAGGGAAACCCTTATAGAAATGAACACACCGACACAAGTCTTTAATTTATGCGATATACATCGCGTTTATTGTGAGTTAGTATTATATTAATTAAGTATTTAATTATTTATGCAAAATTCCCCGTGCGTTGTCTCTGCGTACTGTTGACGGGCCGCTGCTGCATACGGGCCTCTGCTGCATCCGGTCCCTCGCCGCTTCTAAATTTTATATATATGTTATCTTAACCAGACTTACTCCAGGCCGCCTTGCTGGAACTGTGCTTATCCTTGGTCCTTAACCAGGACGGGAAACTGAACCTCCGGTCACGGTACAACGCTCCTACGGATCTCGCCTGCAGAAAGCGTTGTAACCGATCGGTCTTGTCGAGGTCGAAGTCAGGAACCGAGAGAGAGCGAATTAACGCTGTGCAGCGCCTTTTAAAGGCCTGCGATTGGTGACTTGTTGCCTCGATTGTTGATTTGTTGACCGATCGTTGGTGACTTGTTGCCCGCCGCTCTTGTAGTTTCGTCCATCCGTGTGAGCTTTCTCGCTCACCAGTGAGAGTGTGATAGTGACGCTTTTGTCGCTTCGCTCACTGGTGAGTATGTGTTAGTCAAACACTCGTTGCCTTCTTCGCTTCACCAGCGAAAGCTTTGCTCACTGATGGGTGTTGGTGGCTTTCGTGCCACGTGCCTGTGCCTCGCTTATGTCGACGGCTTTGATTCCCACGCTGATTCTTATTCAACGCCGTACAGCAGCGTAAATGTGTGGTTACCATTTGCCCCCCCAAATGGTACCGTCACACCCCCTCCCTACTTCGGGGTGGATGAGAGTGGAAGTCTTATGATGCTCACGACGTTCGAGTAGTTGATGCGGATCCGCCACCGATAGGCGCCGTGAAAATGGATACATGACACCCGCTTGTGGGCTGGCCTGTCTCGCCTTAGTCGGTGCACCGCTGCCATCACCTCTGGGGGAACCTCGTCGAGTCGCTCCGATGATGGTGCGTTCTCTGGGGGGTTGTCCACGTTTGCCCCCGCCGTTGGAGCATTTGGGCCGTCCATACTGTTATGGTGGACGCTCATCTGGCTCTTGTGGCTGCTCTTACTGTGGTGGGTACTGCTGCTACCTCCACTACCGCTGCCTCTGCTACTTCCGCTACTACTGCCGCTGCTACTGCAACTGCTACTTCCGCTACTACTGCTACTCTCGCTACTACTTCCGCTACTGCCGCTGCTGCTAGTACTGCTGCTACGCCTAACAGGCTCGTACTCCTTTCGTGCGGCTGCTGTGCGCCACGGTGTGGTCCGAGTTGCAGTGCTCGCTGTCGAATGTGGTGACGTTGGTTCGGCCGCCTGCCGCGCCACTGGTTCTGCTGTCACTGCTTCGTTCACCACCGGCCACTGCTTCAGTAGCTGGATCTCGGGAAGCGTCATATGTCGCGCTGCTTCTGCCGTCGTTATGCGTGGGGTCCTCCGTGTCGCCCCTGGCTGACCACTCTGAGTAGTAATCACCGCCGTCCGCGGTGTGGTGCTGGTTGTTGCCTTGTCCTGGGCAGCTGCTACAGCCGTCCGCTGTGCACTCTGCCAATCTCCTGCTCTCTGTGGGGCGCTGATATTCGCGCCAGCCACCTCTGACCGCGGCATTATTGCTATGCCCGCGCCTCTTTGATTCTTCGCCTGCACAGCCGTCCGCTGTGAGACGCTCGTGGTCGCTTCGTCTGCAGCTGCTACAGCCGTCCGCTGTGCAGTCTGCGTGTTCGTCGCTGGTGGTGGGGCGCTGATTGACACGCCCGCCACCTCTTGGTGCGTCTGTGTCGTCACCTCTTCGCTGCGTCGCTGTTGCGCTTGTGCGGCGCCTTGCTTTGCGGCGTCCAAAACCTCCTCAATCTGGGTGCCTACAGCAGTCCGCTGCGCACTCCGCCAGACATCCTCCCACTTTGGAGCACCGGTTTCCCAGCCTACGGCCTCTTGGCTCGTGTCCATTGCCACATCGTGGCTTTGCTGCTGCGTCCGTGTGGCCACTTGCTGTGTGACGCCAGTCGCCTCTGTCGTTGTCGCAGGCGCGACCCTCTGTCGCGTCATTACTGCCTCTGTTGCTGTTGCAACCATCTGCTGCGTTGGGGCCTTCACTGCCCTTTGCGCCGGACGTCTTGAAAGATACGTCCTCTCGTTTGGTAGCGCCTTCTTTCCCCGAAAACCAATTCGCCCTGTTGATAGGCGGAACCAAGTTGTTCAAGGGGTCTCGTCGCAATGACTCCACATTGCGTAACAGATATACGCCGCAGTCCGTCAAATTCGGCTGTTGTGGTACTCTCACCTCGTAACACGGCATGTTCTTCTCGGTGAACTCATGCCCGGTCGCGCCACCTTTCCTTGAGACCTCCGTCAAGAACCTACGCACCTTTGTAGCAGCGTGTTTGCGCGATTGATTGTATGGCCAGCGAGTCTATGATGAGGATGCACGGCCGCTGTCCTTGCATACCGTCGCCCTGTGTCGCGCGCCATGCGGGATCCTGTGGCGCCGCGCCCTGTAGACAGATCGCCGCCAAATACCAGTGCAGGTTCTCGTTGATTGGCACCAACAGCAGATCCTGTGAGAACGGATCCATCTTTCTGGTCCACGTCTTCGCGCAGCGCTCGATGTCATTCGTCATGCTTGTGTAAAAGAACGTATCATACGCATACATTCTTCTGCCCGGAACTACATCTTCGGTGTTTCGTAGTGCCCACTGCACTCCGAAATTCACGATCGTATCGTTCACAAATCGCCCTGCCGCTAAGAATCGGTAGTCGCCGATGGTCACCGCTACACCGCGCCCCATCGGCGGGTAGGTGAACAAATGCCGGGTATCACCATCACGTTCCATGACTGCTGACAATTCTGGTATCACCTGCTGTCGCTCCCGCATTCCGGCAATCATTGCAGCACCTGCTGCCGTGTTCCGGATGCTCTGCGTTGTTGGTGCGATTGGGGCGCCTGCGTTTGCCCTTGCAACTGCGGTGCTAGTTGCCTTCGTTGCCGTCACGGCGCTTGTCGTCGCCGTCTCCCCCGCCGCTTCTACACGCAGTCGCTTACCGCGTCCTTCGAGCACCTCGACGTACTCTGGGCCCAGCGGTTGAGTGCGTCTCGTTTGCTGGAGACTATCCAACAACTTCTGCCGATAATGCGCTGCACTTTCGGCCAATTTATTTGGATCACAATTATCCATCGTAATTTAAATCAAAAATGTTTGTTTAATTGTTTGCTGTGATTTACTGAAATCTTCACTTTTAATTTTTTCTAGGTTCGTTTGAATTTAGCTTTTATTTCGCGGCGCACATGTGTCGTTGTTGACGATCGCGTAACTAATGACGCCGATGAGTCATGCTTGTTTCGTATGATGTTATGCTTCGTTCGTGCCACGCATTCGACTCGTTCGTGCCACGGCTCGTTCGTGCCTTCGCGAATTATTGCGAACCGAATTCCGCGAAATTTGACTATTTGAATTTTAACGGCCGTCGCCTACTTGCGCACTTCGCACACATTGCAATGGTCATGTGTGTGTGTGCGCGCGGTGCTCTGCTTTCTGAATGCGCCTGTGCGCCGGCGTCGAAAGCTCTGCTTCTCCCCGCTCTCTGTTATTTCCCCACCGCTTCTTTGCTCAGCGGTATTTAATGACTTAATCATTTTAGGCTCCTTGGAGCGTAGATTTTTAACACGACATTGATTATTACTATTAGGCCCCCTTGGGCGTAGATATTGATTATTACTTTTAGGCTCCTTGGAGCGTAGATTTATAACACGACATTTATTATTAATATTAGGCCCCCTTGGGCGTACATTTTCAACACGACATTTATTATTAATATTAGGCCCCCATGGGCGTAGATTTTCGACACGACATTTATTATTAATATTAAGCCCCCTTGGGCGTAGATTTTGATTATTGGTTTTAGGCCCCCTTGGGCGTAGATTTTGGTTATTGGTTTTAAGCCCCCTTGGGCGTAGATTTTGATTATTAGTTTTAAGCACCCTTGGGCGTATATTTAAACGATAATTACTAATATTTTCCGCGCTACATGATGGCGTTTTAGTGTGCATTTTACGCTCCTCGGAGCGTAGATTTTTACTATTTCTATCAGCGCGTTTCACGTGTCTCTGTCGCGAGCGGTCGTCGCGCGCGTTTCCCTTCATCGATCTGACGTCCTCTACTTGCCCGCAAGCTTCCCTTGACGTCGTACAATTTACCTGTTGCACCTGCGCTTTGTTTCCGTTGTGGCCCTGATCTCCACTGAAGTTTCCATCGCGGAAAGGGTTCCTGTGGGCCGTGACCGTTGTGCGAAATGGATTCTTTAATCTCGCTGTCGCCTGGTGATCAACTACGTTGTTCTGGTGATTGTTGTTTGACCGCATCTCATTCTGCTGCCTCGGTGGCGTCCTTGCCGCTGCTGCTGTTTCGTCCGGCATCGCGTCTGCTTGATGAAACTGTTTTATTTCACTAAGATGAGCTGTCCTTGTCTTCGACTGGCCCAATCTCTTGACCACGGCTATCACCGGTGACTCGTATGTGAGTACCCTGTATGGTCCGTCAAACTTCGGTGCCAGTTTCGCTGCGAAACCGTCCACCGCCTTGGATAGATGATGCTGCTTGATGAGCACCAGATCACCTACCGCTGGTTTCCAAGATCTCCGCCTCAAATTGTAGTGGCGCGCCTGATCTTGTGCCGCCTTGGCCAGCTGTCGCCTTACAACTCCAAATACCTCGCGCAGCTCCGTGGCCCGCTCGTCAGGAGTCTGCGTCTCCACGCCTGTTCCCACGGTGACTTCATCGTAAAGGGCCTTGGGAAGCCGCGGCTCCCTCCCTTGCGTTAAATATGCCGGGCTGTAACCCGTAGTTTCTGAAATACTAGAATTTATAGCCAACGAAATTTCAGCTAACTGTTCGTCCCATCGGTTCTGCTGATGTCCTGACAACTGTGCGATGATGGTTTTTAACGTCCTGTTGGCTCTTTCGGTCGGGTTCTCCTGAGGTGTGTATGGCGCCGTGAATTGGTGCTTCACGCCCATAATCTGAAGAAACCGCCGAAACGAGTTACTCGTAAACTGCGCCCCGTTGTCCGTGATGAGTACCTTGGGGACGCCATATCGCGCCAATATGCGTTCACGAAATGCATGCTGCAGGCTGTCGCTCGTGGCTTTTCGTAATGGCACCATTTCGGTCCATTTGGAAAATTTATCAAAGAATACGAGCAGCATCGTGTTTCCGTGTTTTGAACGCGGTAAAGGCCCAACAAAATCAGCGCACAGCCATGCCCATGGCTCCTCCGCTATTATTGTCAGCATTTTCCCTGCCGGCTTTTGTTGCGACACCTTGAATTTCTGACATGACTCGCAGTTGCGCACATATCGCCGTATGGTTCGAGTCATGCCTGGCCAGAAATATCGCCTTGATACGCGAGCGATCGTCTTACGGACACCCATGTGCCCTGCGGTGGCGTCGTCATGGTTCTCGCGCATCACCTGAGCGCGGCGTGGTGTCGGAACGCACAGCTTCCATGCTGCGCCGTCGCTGTCACTTGTGTGTTGTGGTATGTGCCTGTATAGATTCCCATCCTCAATGGCGTAATCTGCAAATTTCTCCGGTTGCTCTCGAACTTCCATCATTCGTCTGTCTGTCCATGCACAGCGTCCTTCGGCTGATGCCTCTTCTCCGGTCTTCATTAGCGTCTCCAGCGGCTGCCTGGATAACGCGTCAGCCACGACATTCAGCTTTCCTTTCCGGTACTGGATGTCAAAGGTGTGCTGTTGTAATTCTAACGCCCAGCGCGCTATCCGCCCTGATGGGCTCTCAATGGAATTCAACCACTTGAGAGACAAGTGGTCTGTTATGACCAGGAACCTGTAGCCTTCCAGATAGGGTCGCATCTTTCTGATTCCCCACACTATTGCCAAGCACTCCTTTTCCGTCGGCGAGTAATTCTCCTCTGCCTTATTTAGCCTGCGGCTTGCGTATGCTATTACGCGTTCCTTATCGTCGATCTCCTGAGTCAGCACTGCTCCCAGCCCGTAGTTGCTAGCGTCGGTCTGCAATGTGAACTTTTTCGTAAAGTCAGGGCAGCCTAGCACCGGTGCCTCGGTCAGCATGCTCTTCAACTTATCAAACGCCTTCTGCTGCTCCTCCGACCAGCTGAAGTGCTTTCCCTTTTTTAACAATTTTGTCAAAGGTTGCACCACATCCGAAAACTCGGGTACGAATCTCCGATACCATGAGGCAATGCCTAGACACTGGCGTACCTCCCGAACATTCGTTGGTGGTCGTAACTCACGTATTGCGGCAATCTTATCCGGGTCTGTGTGAATACCTTGGTCACTCACCATATGGCCAAGATATTTGATTTCACGTTTGAAGAAATCGCATTTTTCCTTATTGAGCTGCAACTTGGCTCGCCTCAATCTCCTGAAAACTTCCTTCAAATTTGCCATGTGCTCCTCCAGCGTGGATCCCGTGACAATAATGTCATCCAGGTAGGCGAACGCGTGCGGCTCCATGTCTGGTCCTATGACACGATCTAATGCGCGCTGAAACGTCGCTGGCGCTGAGTGCAATCCAAATGGCATCACTCGCCATTGATACAGCCCTCGTCCAGGCACTGTAAACGCGGTATACTCCTTGCTGCTTTTCTCCATTGGAATCTGCCAATAACCGTTCTTCAGATCCAAACTGCTGATATATTTTGCATTCCTCAAGCGGTCCAAAATATGATGGATCCGTGGCAGTGGATAGGCATCAGGCACTGAATGTGCATTCAGCTGCCTGTAATCGATACATAGCCGCCATTGTCCCGTCTTCTTCTTCACTAATACTATAGGCGCGCTATGTGGGCTCCTTGATGGCTCTATGCATCCTTTTGCGATGAGTGCGTCCACTTCCTCATTGATGACCGCCTGCATCGCTGGGTTTTTGGGGAAATAGCGTTGCTTGATGGGGCAATCATCCTTCATAATGATTTTGTGGGTGGTGATGTCCGTAGTTCCTCCATTGTTCACAAATTTTTCCAGCTCCTCCTGTAAAAATTGTTCGATCATTTCCCGTTCGCTACGTGCGTCGGGTCGCACCACTGTGCAAACTGGCGACTGGTCGGGCTGCCGCGCTGTCTCCCTCAGCGTGACGCTCTGCCCACCACAACTCAATGTGGCGCCTGCTTGCTGCAAAAAGTCCATCCCCAGGATGATGTGGTCGACCACGTTGGGTAACACCAACAGTGTCAAGGGACACTCCTTGTTGCCTAGCCTGCCCATCACTCGAATCTCCTCTCTTATGTGTCTGGTGGCGCCGTCCGCCATGCGTACGTGGACTTCCGTACTTCTATAGTTGAATGGTGTGCGGATCATTCTCGCGCAGAACTCGCTTACGAAGCTGCGCGTCGCGCCTGTGTCCACCGTTGCGATTGCCAATTCATCGTTGATGGCAATCGTCGCCACGATGCGGGTCGCCTCCTGTTTCAATACGTCGGTGGGGTACGGGGTGAGATTGTAGGAACCGCCAGCCCTCGCTACTGGCGACTCCTTTGGCCATTTCCCGAACGTCGTCTGCAACACTCAGAAGCACGCACGCCCCTGCGCCCGCATTCCCAGCAAAACGTGACCGCGTCATTGCGGCAACCTGCTTGATAATGGCCGTCGCGCCCACATCGCCTACATGCCGTCCTCGGATTAATCTTCATCCTGCTGACATCGTTCTCTCGTTGATTAGGCTCCTCTCTCGGTGGTGTCGCGCGATCGCTCTCGTCTGCGTCGCTCAACCGCCTATCACTTTCTTCTCGTGGCCGCGTCTGACTGCTCCTACTAGCGTCGTTCAACCACCTATTGTTTTCCCCTCTTGGCCGCGCCATGGGGTATGGTTCCGCATGACCGCTCCTTTTAACATCGTCCAACCGCCGATTATGTTCTTCTCGCGGCCGCGCCGTGTGCTGTTGCTGCGTCTGACCGTTCCCTCGAATCACATCGTAGTCGTCTGCCAAGTCTACCAGTTCGGTTATCGTCGTGAAGTCGCGGCGCCGAATATAGAGTTGGTACTCCTGACGACAATTCTTAAATATCCGCTCCATCTGCGCCTTCTCCTCGTACTGCGTATGTCGCATCATATCGCGCATACTAATCACAAAATCTTTAAATGCCTCTCGCGGTCGCTGTGTCCGCTTACGTATGGCGTCATCTAGATCCTCGAAGAACCGTGGCGGCAGGAAAAACCGTAGAAATCCCTTTTTGTAGTCGCTCCACTGGTGACATGGTGCATAATTGGTCCGGTGCCATACTAGTGCCCTTCCCAGCAGAAGTTCCTGTATCGCGTATGGAACGCAGTCGGGGTCGACGTTATGGACCCGCGTTAACTGCTCAACGCGCTCTATAAATACCAGCGGGTCACTGGTGCCATTAAACTTTATTGGCCACTTCCTGATGCGGTCCATCGCGGCCTCAGGTGTCACAGACGCACCTGTACGAGCTGCCGATGAGGGATGGGTTGCCACCGCATCTGCAAGTGGTGGCCTGCTCTGTCTGTCCGATGATCGATACCCCGGTGTATCGTTACTGTTGAGCGGTGTCATATGCGCCTGTTGCTGTTGTGCCATATGCGCCATATGTGCCATATGCGCCTGTTGCGCCATATGCGTTTGTTGCTCCTGCGCCATTTGCGCCTGATGTGTATGCTGCGCCCCTTGCGTCTGATGTGTCTGCTGCGCCATTTGCGCCTGATGTGTGTGCTGCGCCCCTTGCGCCTGATATGTCTGCTGCGCCCCTTGCGCCTGTTGTGCCTGCAGCGCCATTTGCTGCACCATTTGTTGCGCCATTTTCTGCGCCATTTCCATAATTCTTGTCTGCTCCTGTTGCTGAGCCGCTTGCGCAATTCGCGATTGCTCCTGTGGTGCCTGTTGCGCCTGCTGCGCCTGCTGCGCCTGCTGCGCCTGCTGCGCCTGCTGCGCCATTGGCGTAATTCCTGTTACGCTTGTTTGGGTTGTGTACCGCATCGGTTGCGTGCCAGCCGTTGAAAAAATGCACGGTGACGTAGTTCGCACTGACATCAACGGCCTGGTGCTGAAGGTGGGTAGCGTCCACACCTGCTCACCTGTAGTAAAAATTTTAAATTTTGACTCACCAGAGTGTAGCGTTCCGTCCGTCGTTGACATCGTGTTTGTGGTTTGTGGGACGAATGGTAGATTGAAGAGCTCCTGAAACCCGGTGTCACTTGCTACCGGCAATGGCGAAGCCCCTTTGGCGTGTTTCAGCTCCAATTTTCCTAGGCGCTCCAGCTCCTCAGCTGTGCGCTTGCCGTCATTTACGTAAGCGGCAAAATTCCTACGCAGTTCTTCGACGGTACCGCTCCCGTCGAAACCGAACTCTGCGGCATACTTGGTGAGGTCCTCCCGGCGGAGACCGTATACCCAGGTTACTTTTACCATGGCGATTATTTTTTTTTTATGATATTTATTTTCTTTCTTTTTTTTGTCTCACTAGCTTTCGTGTCACCGACTTGTTCGTTTCACTGATTTTTGCTCGTTTCGCCGACCTTTTGTTTTTCGTTCGTTTCACAGACCTTTTTTTTTTTTTTGTCTCACCGCGCTTTTGTTTTATATTTTTAGTGCGTTCCTTTAATTATTTTACTAGCGCTCTCTTTTTTTTTTCTTTTCCACTGTGTATCAGTTCTTTTTATTTCACTTTAGTTTCTTTATGCCGCACTCGGCCCCGTTTATGCATTTGTTTCTATGCTTATTTTACTCGCGCCTTTTGGGTTTTATATATTTAATTTGTTCCTTTATTTAGTTCACTCGCGCTTTTTCTTTTAATTAACCGACTTCGATTCCTCGACCATACTTTTTCTTTTCACTGTCTCATTTTTCTGTGTTCGCTCTCTGTTCTTTTTTTTTTTCTTTGTTCTTTTACACGCACATATTTTCTTTCCGTTTTCTGTTCATTTTACACGCACATAGTTACTTTTTAATTCCTAATTTCTTTCATGTCTTTTTTACCGACGATTTATTGACAACGTTCACTTTGCTTAATTTTTTTTTTTTTTTCTTTAACTCACTCGCGACGCAGTGTGCTTTCTATGTTTTGTGCACAATTCTTTTTGTTTTGCACTAAGGGTCCCTGCTCGGGCGCCATGTAACGTGACCGGTTCTCCGGGTTCAGAGCTGGGATATCCTCAGCGGGCTCCAGTAGTCCGCGCGTTACAAAATTTATTGTTGTGCAGGGAAACCCTTATAGAAATGAACACACCGACACAAGTCTTTAATTTATGCGATATACATCGCGTTTATTGTGAGTTAGTATTATATTAATTAAGTATTTAATTATTTATGCAAAATTCCCCGTGCGTTGTCTCTGCGTACTGTTGACGGGCCGCTGCTGCATACGGGCCTCTGCTGCATCCGGTCCCTCGCCGCTTCTAAATTTTATATATATGTTATCTTAACCAGACTTACTCCAGGCCGCCTTGCTGGAACTGTGCTTATCCTTGGTCCTTAACCAGGACGGGAAACTGAACCTCCGGTCACGGTACAACGCTCCTACGGATCTCGCCTGCAGAAAGCGTTGTAACCGATCGGTCTTGTCGAGGTCGAAGTCAGGAACCGAGAGAGAGCGAATTAACGCTGTGCAGCGCCTTTTAAAGGCCTGCGATTGGTGACTTGTTGCCTCGATTGTTGATTTGTTGACCGATCGTTGGTGACTTGTTGCCCGCCGCTCTTGTAGTTTCGTCCATCCGTGTGAGCTTTCTCGCTCACCAGTGAGAGTGTGATAGTGACGCTTTTGTCGCTTCGCTCACTGGTGAGTATGTGTTAGTCAAACACTCGTTGCCTTCTTCGCTTCACCAGCGAAAGCTTTGCTCACTGATGGGTGTTGGTGGCTTTCGTGCCACGTGCCTGTGCCTCGCTTATGTCGACGGCTTTGATTCCCACGCTGATTCTTATTCAACGCCGTACAGCAGCGTAAATGTGTGGTTACCATTTGCCCCCCCAAATGGTACCGTCACAGTGCATATATAAAATGTTTTTATTATTAAATAAACAATTTAAAGATTTTTTTTTTTAAATAAATTACAATGTGGCAACGCTATGCTAACTATGCTAAAGTTTCCGAATGCCATACTGATCCTTCCCAAGTCATCGTTTTCGGAACTCATTAATGAAAAAAATATTTTCAAAACCGTGATTTTATGAAATTTTAGGTCGGAAGGGCTTTCAGGAAACGCAATGAGAAAATAAACAATTTTTTTTTTCAAAAGAAAGAAAAAGAAATCAGCGATTTTGACGTTTTGAAATCGAGAAATCGATACCAGGTAGACTTTTGACGTTTTGTGCTGCGCAGCTTTTCTTCTTCGCATCTTGACGTAAATCGCAATCAGAGCTCTCAGCTGAACGACTTTCTGCCGACCAGCAGCCGCCGCCGAGACTTTTTTCGACTAAGCCGAAGCCGCCGTCAATTTTCAAAAGGCGACGAATAAATTTGATGCATTAACATTTGAGACAAATAAATACTATGGGTGTTTTCGTTTATTAGTTCTGAACTGAACACGAACTGTCAAAAAGAGATCTGCATTTGTTTTTAACTCTGGACATTCAGAGTCAGTAAATTGCGTTTGTTTATTCGTTCAGATTATCGAAGTAGGTTGTTCAGAGCACACTCGACGGGCTCGATTTCAATTTATCGAGCTGGCTGAACAGTACTGATTTTGACGTTAATTTTACTTGACAAACAGAAGTTTTCATACGAACTTGACAACTGCTGCTCAAATTGTTTGTAATTTAAATCAGAGTCTTCAGGTTGAGTTCAGATTGAGTTCGACTCTGACAATATTCGGAATATTCAGATCATGTTCAGACCTCTGCTCTAAAATGATTTACGAAAACGCTCTATGTATACACTCTAAGAAAAATTTACTATAATAAATGTAGGAAACCGGTTTCCTCTTATTAATGTTGTAAATTCCAATGAATGTGTAAAAAATATATTTAGTCAGCAAAAAAATATATAAAACTAATACACTTCTGTAGTGTCAAATTACATTTATATGCATGTAGAAAAATGCATACTATTTTTGTATTTATTAAAATATAGAATATTTTTGAAATACCCCATTTGAAATAATTATTATGTTGATAAAAATCAAAAGTCCTTTTATATAGCGAAGCACTATTCTAAAATACCAATATTGTTAAATTGGATACATAAACACTTATCTTAATTATTATTATTTTGTTTATACTTTATACTTTAAATAACAAAACACTGTTGTTAATTTTTATTAATTTATATAAAACAATATCTTTGAAATTTAAATTGTTTTCATTTTTAACGAAATATGAAAATAAAATCATTATTGAATGAGCCAAACTCTTCTACTCTTTTAATTAGCCTTTTTTAATATACTTTACAAATATATTTAACAAAGTTTAACACATCAAATTACAGAATATTCTATCTATTCTGGTAATTACAGTCAATAATCTTTTTAAAATATAGTTGTATATTGGATTAAGCTAATTTAAGCACCTTTTGATTTTTATATACATAATTATGACTTTTAATTATTCGTTTAAGTCTATCAAAAATTATTTTAGTCGACTCGCCGATAAATATTCGGCTCCGAGTCGGCTAACAGCCGCCGCCGCGTATTTTAATGCCAGCCGCCGCCTAAGAATATGAGTCGGCTGAGAGCTCGGATCGCAATTCGCATAATTTTGTGTCGAAATTTCAGTGAAAGAGAAAATGTTTTTATCTAATAAATATTAAATGAAATAAATTATTTGCTAAGATTATGCAAAACAAATAGTTCAATGGACCAAACGAGAATTAGCAATGTATAGAAAGACTTCAAGTAAAAATCGATTTTAAGTGCTTCACAAGCTAAACACAAAATAGACGGACAAAATAATTGCCAGAAAATCGAAAATATTTCACTATGGAGAAGGGTGATCACGTCTCGTTGTTGCTACCGTCACTTGGCAATGATGGTACCGCCTCCTCCACAGTGGCAGCTGCCGTGGCAGCAGCTGATGCGGAACAAATGCATCGAATCTCAAAATTAAATACACGCAAAAGTTTACGTCGGGTATGTTGTTTGGGAGTAAATAAAAAAATCTATATAATTTAAATTATTTTCTAAATAAAAATATTCTGCAAATAGGCTTGGAATCAGCTGCCGCGTTGTCAAAGAAATCTCATTGTTTTAGGTGTTTCTGCGTTGTGCATCACCTTGGTGCTTATTTTGCCAGGCGACCCACTAGTACCCGATGACACAAATTCAATTGGGCGCTCATTGCCATTTCTCAGTAGATTGGGTTCTAAGGTTAACAGTGAACGGAACAACCGTTTGGATAATTTGGAAAATTCTGTAAAGGAGCAGCATCACAATGTCATACGTGTTAAGACGGTAAGTAAGCTATTTTCTAGCAAACAGAATATTTTACCAAATGATAAAAATTATAAATAACATAATTAGCAAACAACAACATAATTTGAGAACATGTTATGTTTTTGTATACATAAATGAACATTAATTGAAACACATTAATTGAGAGCCATACCCATGTTGTTTGATTTTGTTATAGAGATAACATTTTATATATTTTTTCCATGTTAGCTCTTATCAACTTTAAACTCAGTACATCTTTTGTTTTCATGAATGTAGGCGCTATTAGGGAATTTAAAGTCTATTGACTTAATGAGATCTGTACTGTTATAAATCAATATGGTTTTGATTTTAACTGTTGGCGTCTTTGAATTTAAGATTAATTTATTGGCCTGCAATCTGAGACATATACCTTATGGTACATTTCATATATTATAATTCTAGACTTGAAATATTTTATAATCAATCTGTGCATGATTTTAACAATGATTTTAAAATAGATAGAGTCTATTGTGTTTCATTTAAATATGTTTTTTATGAAGAGAATTAAACTAAGTTAATTCTATTTCAAATAGTAAAGAATGTTAAGTCACATGGGATATTCTGTCATTTGGATAGTTGGACTGATGAACTTTTATACATAGATCAGAGAGTATATATTTGATATAGAGTTTCCGTACAGGTGGTTTCGCTGCCACTTTTGTCAAATAAATTCAAACATTGGTTATTACATTTTCAAATTAATATTCTGATGTTTTCTGCCACATTTTTGGCCAGAAAAATAATTGAAATTTATAAGGAGTTGGATTGCAATATATCTTGGTAAGTTTGGTTGCAAATTATCCGCGGACAGATCCAGTTTTGTGCACTGTTTTCCTCTGTTAACTTCAATCTGTAAAATTCCACTTCCACATCACCAATGTTTTCTGCAGCGACACCAGCAAACTGGGAAGGAATCTCTATTAAAAATCTATACTCTCTGCATAGATGGCAATGATTCACTGTTAATTACGATAGAATACTATTTTGGAGCTACCAAGCATTACAGGATGCATCCAAAGTAAACAATAGTCCGATATTACCAGATGTATATAAAGTAGCCACCTATTGAGGAGTACTTTAATAAATAATAATAATAATAGTTTGGGGCTGGAATCGTGAAGAACTTAGAATCGAGCTCTCTCACCTTTTGAGCTGTGCATATTATATCGCTCATTTACTACAAGAGTAGCATAACTCAAAAATGCGTATTTTGAGTTATTATCCGTTATATCATTTTTCAACTTGTGTCAAAAATTCATATTCATATCTTGCATACTCACCGCTTGAGAAGAGAATATGCCGTTAACTCATGTCGTATGTCCCGTACATTTCATATGCAAGGTACGAATCAATTAAATACTTTAAACGCGTTTTCTGCAAAATCGCTCTTTTTGAGTTATGACACTCTTGTAGTAAATGAGCGATATTTGTACTCACAGTGGTGGGACCTATAGTTTAATGCCGAATTTGCACGGCGGGGGTTTGAACTTTTCATGGGCAGTGTTTACTCTCGGAGGTTTGCCATTGTCTGCCGAGAGGTAGCGCGGTATAGAAAATGTTTACTATGAAAAGATGTTGTTAGCTCAACCTTGACCTCAGCACTGACCTCTGAGGAGTACTTTCATTTGTTATTTTTTTTATGCAGCAGTAATGAGGAGTGGTTCCAATTGTACATTCATCAGTGCATTACTTTGTACGTATTACCACTTCATTCGAATTTGTAATGAGTCCAAACAGTCCAGAAAATCGAACATGAATATGACAAAAAATGAAATAGTTAAAAAGTTGCTAACAGTTCAAGGTGAAATAATAGTTTTGACTATTTTAAGCGAAATAACATTTACCATCTCCCCTAATAATAATTGTGGACTCGTGGCAATGCGATCTTTATTATCATAGCATACAGTCACGCTATGGTAAATTATTTAAATGCGCGTATTTTATTATTATTGTTTTTTGTTTTATTTTGTATAGGTATACAAAACAAACAAAAATTTAAAAACACTTTTACTCTTGAGATGAATGACATTCTGTTTGTTTTGTTTATACAAAATATTTGCAAATAATTTATTTTAGCTGGATTTTCCACCGCAAAAACAAGCAAATATTGAAAATGTCGAAAATGTGGTTAGAATACCCGAAACACAACAATTTGCCGATGCAGCTGATGTGCTTCCCGAACAAAAGCATTTATCAAATGATATCATAAAAATACACGAAACCAATTTGGTCGCAAATAATAAAATACAACATGAAAAACTGCCGACAGCCGCACAAAATGAGGATCAAGGCGATCGGCCAGCATTGGAGAAAGCAGTGCAGGATCCCGACAAATTACCCGGTTCAAATGGTCTGGGCATTGATGAGTTTCTGGAACGTTTGGATGCCACAAATGATGCACAAAAACACATTTTCAGCGGGCCCACAAATGAGAGGCAGTCGGCGGTGGTGGCAGCGTTTAATCATTCGTGGAATGGTTATCGCAAATATGCCTGGGGTCATGATAATCTGCGGCCGGTGACGATGGGTTCACATGATTGGTTCGATTTGGGTCTGACCATAGTCGATTCGTTGGATACCATTTATATAATGGGACTGACAAAAGGTGGGCATATTTAAATGACGTGAATTATGATGATTTGAAATTTATTTTTAATATTTATTGAGTTTGAGTAAATTTAAAATTAGAATACATTTAAAGTTTAAGTAAATTTAAAATTTGCGTAATTTAAAATTTTAGTTTATAAATTGAGTAAATTTTAAAGTTTTTATAATTGAGTAAATTTAAATTTAAAAAATGTTTAACCAATTTAGGTAAAATTATCATTATTTGAATGCAACAAATGTACAAAACAATAAAATTAATAATAAATTATTTTCAATTTAAAGAATTTGACGAAGCGCGTGACTGGGTTGCTGAAAATCTGACATTCGATAGAAATCGTGATGTTAACTTGTTTGAAGTGACAATACGTGTGCTTGGCGGTCTATTGGCCACGTATCATTTGAGTGGCGACAAAATGTTTCTTAAGAAATCGGTAAGTAATGCGCAATTCGGGTATGTTTCAGCTTTTGAACGGGATTTAATTAAAATTTCAATGTTACCAGAAAACAAAAATGTTTCAAAACGAACTCTAATCGCTCAAATAAATATTAAATGAATTTATTTTTGTTAAAAATTTTAATTTCAAACGAATGTGATTTGCGAATTATACTCAGTTATGTTTTTCTTTAATACTTAATGCTTTTATATTTTATTAATATTCAAAATACTTTTTAGGTGGAACTGGGTAATCGTTTGCTGCCTTGCTTTTTGTCGCCGTCTGGCATTCCATACTCCGATGTGAATTTGGCCTCGATGTCTGCACATTCGCCAAAATGGTCGCCCGACAGTTCGACCAGTGAAGTGACCACCATACAGTTGGAGTTTCGCGATTTAAGTCGTAGCACACAAGTGCCCATGTATGAGAAGGTAACGTAAACATTAAATAATGCTTATAAAAATATTATATTATATACAATAGTCTTTAAAACAAATACATATGTATTTAATTTACGTGCAAACGCAAATGTATTTATTTTTTAATACAACGATATAGTTGTTTTTGTATAGAAAGTAACTAAATACATTTAATGTACCTCTATAACTAAATATTGTATTTATTTAAACTTTCAGGAAAATGTAGAAAGTTCTGCATTTTGTTTAACTAAAATCTGTATTTATTTCAGTTTACGAAAAATGTTGATAAATTAGTACTGTTTTTGCAATATATAGAAAACTAATTTTTAATACAATCTGTTGTAAAATTAAGTCATTTAAATACAAAGTATATCGTTGTTGTAAAACGAAAGTCACTAAATACATTTACAAAATGCCAAATATTCATTTACAAAAATTTTTATAAATCTGTCAATTTTTAATCGATGATCTCAAATTTGTTTACCACATGATAAGAAAATGTAAATCTATCAATTGATATTTTAATTTTAAAAATGCATCAATTACTTTTTATAATATTAACAACAAACTCAAAATTTAAGTTTTTCATAAAAATGTATTTGGTGACTTTTCGTTCTACAACGACGATATAATTGTATCGTCGCTGGCATGCCAAAGGGGTGAATGTGCATTTTTAAAAATGTTGGGAAATGAAATTACTAAGTTTGAAAATTATAAAAAAATATTTTTTTTGTTCTTTTGGTTTATTCATCAATTAGCATAACGTATGTATAATATCTTTTGATTTGGGCAACTTACTGAATTTTAAATACGGATTGTGTGGCTTTAGCCTGACCAAATCGCAAATATTTTTGTTTTTTTTTTGCCATAACTTTTAATTGGTACAAGATAATATTGTGGTGTACAGCAATTAATTATTTGTTTTTAAAGCATCTATCGATTGGCATCATTATTTAAAAATAATTTTTCGAATTTTTTGTAAATTGCAAGACAAATGTTTGGCTAATCATTTTTAAATAATGATGCCAATCGATAGGTGCGTTAAAAACACATAATTAATGCGATTATACCACAATTTTATCTTGTACCAGTAAAAAGTTATGGCAAAAAAACGAAAAGATTCGCCCTTTTAGCATGACAAAATTTTCAATTATTCGAATATTTGTTATTTGAAAGAAAATATTTTTAATTAATGATGCAGATCGATAGGTGCTTTAAAAACGAACAATAATTGCCTTTTCACCACTATTTTATCTCGTACTAATAGAAAGTTATGGCGAAAAGATTCACCCTTTTGGCATGACCAGATTTTCAAATTTTCGAATTCGCTGTTTTGGTTTTTTGGGCTAGAAATATCCGGTCTTTAGTGGCTAGAAATATCCCACAAAACCACATACAATTTTACCACAGTATACTTGAGGAAAAACTACAGTAAAAAAAAACGCAAATGACAAAAATTACACAATCGTCTCTTTGGCATGATAGTGACGATGTTAGTAATTTTTACTACATTAATTTAATCGTTGTATAACATATACATTTTCTATCGCCAATTTTTAACTATAAAAGGTTGTGGAAATTGTCAACGACAAAGTGCATGCGCTCGAGAAGAACAATGGACTGGTGCCGATATTCATTAATGCCAACACCGGCACCTTTCGCAGCTATGCCACCATCTCGTTGGGCGCACGCGGCGACTCCTACTATGAGTATCTGCTGAAACAGTGGCTGCAGACGGGACGCAAACCAAATGACTAGTAAGTTAAACAAATTACATCGAAAGTTCTACATTTGGAACAATACAAAATATTACCAAATACGACTGGATTTCAGTAGTGCTGTAATTTATTAAAAATAAACAATTAAATATATATTTTATTTAGTCTTATGCTCGATTATATGGCCGCCATCGAGGGTGTCATCAGTCAGCTAATGCGTCGCACGCCCAAACAACAGCACGTCTATATCGGCGAACTGGTGAATGGCCATGATTTCAAACCGAAAATGGATCATTTGACCTGCTATCTGCCGGGCACATTGCTGCTCGGTCACAAACACGGCATGCCCGAGTCGCATTTAACATTGGCGCGCGATTTACTCGAAACCTGCTACCAAACATATATGAAGCAACCCACCCAGCTGGCACCAGAAATAACCTATTTTGCGGTAAACGACAACGAAGATCCCGAGCTCTATGTAAAGTCCAACGATGCGCACAACCTACTGCGTCCCGAGTTTGTTGAGAGCCTCTACTATTTCTATGCGCTGACCGGCAATCGCACGTATCAGGATATGGGCTGGACCATATTTCAGGCATTTGAGAAACACACCAAAGTACCGCACGGCTACACGTCCATTGGCAATGTAAAGAATGTGCTGAATCCGCGTTTGCGCGACATGATGGAGAGCTTTTGGCTGGGTGAAACATTGAAATATTTCTATTTGTTGTTTAGCGATGATCGTCAGTTGATTGATTTAGACAAGTTTGTCTTTAACACCGAGGCACATCCACTGCCAATACGCGCCAAATAAATCCGTACGCACTGTAGCAACACTAAACACTAAACTAAACACTAATATAATAAACTATGTAAATAAATTAAAAAAAAAAATTAATATAAATTTTTAGTAGAAATGTGCAAGAGTGCTGTGCATATTTTCTATAAATTGTAAACGAAATCGAATAAATTTGCAAACTACTCATTTATATATAGTATATATTGTATGTAATCTCAACTTTAAGTAAATCTACTAGTTAAAAATTTAGTTTATTATTTTAAGTTTTTGCAACGACTTGTACTGTTATTCTTTTAGCTTTATTAGTGTTAATTTGTTTAATTGTAACACACTATAGTATATGTCATAGTATTTAGGTAATGCCAACTTGTCGGCGAAATTGTTTATTTAAATTGTATGGCATTTATTTGCATTATCTGAAAGCAATATCTTCTCCATTTTATTTGTTTAAGTTTTTTTTTTTTTCAATATTTTATATGTGTTTTGCAAATAAAATCGTAACCAATGCGAAATCTCATGCTTATCTGATATACTAGTGTATTTAACATATAACTAAATATAGTTTATTACTTATTATAAAATATTATTATAGGCAAAACACAAAGATAATTAAAAAATCACTTGTAAACAATGCAAAATAAAACCTAAATACACACACTACTTGTTGTTTAAATTTCATTATCCGGCCTCTCCTACGCAGTCAATATCAGTACCTTTGAATTATATAGAAATGAGGAATGCCTTTACGAAAAATCATTCATTCGATTTTTCGTAAAGGCATTCCTCATTTCTGTATAATTCAAAGGTACTGATATTGACTGCGTAGGAGAGGCCGGGGCTAAGTCGACACTTTTTTTTCAATGCTAATTCTGATCACCATATCAATGACATAGGACAAAAATAACAATACAGTTGGATAGATTGATTCATTAGCTAAAAATGTTTCATAAGCTGTAAAGATCTACAATATTTAGTTTCCACGAAACAAATGCAAATGCGACACAACCTCAAACCTTATTCTGAAAATAGACTGGGGTAAAGTCGACACTACCCACTTTTTCCGCAAATGCACATTTTTGCTGATTTCTTTCAATTTATTTGAATTTATTCTGGCCCCGCGGAATTGTTTGACCATTATTCATATTATTCACATTTTATCTATTTTTTGCAATAACTTCTTAAATCATGGTCAAATGATTGACAAGTCTCCTTATATTGTAAGAATGGACTATTTTGGAAAACTCATAGAACAAAAAGTTTCATAAATTATATTTTGGCGGAATCTACTTTGACCAAACACTTATGTGTCGACTTTACACCACGAGACTTTGTCTAATATTATTGGCATAAAAATGCGAATTGAATGGAAAAATAAAATAAAAATCAATACGACATGATAAGTGAACCCCTTACTACATAAAACTCACAACAAAATATATAAATAATCAATACTTTAATTTGCAAGTACAAGTTTACTGCGTTATCAATATCTAACTAGATTTCTCTTCTTTGGTAACAGTGGCACCTAATGTTACGAGTACAGTATCAATTTGAAGTTGATCTGACATCGCGTTCGCGTTTTAAAGCAAAAGTTGACTTTGCCCCGATGTCTACTTAGCCCCGATCTCCCCTATTCTGTTTTTTTCTTTTGGACATAATGTGCAGCATAAAGTTGGTATAAGCATTGAGACGAAATCATATTTTGTTGTTGTATTCAATGTTTGTTCTCTGCTTTTTCACTCGCTGCCTGTTTTCTGTTCACGCAGTAAGAGTTAAAAAAAAATATCTCAGTGAATAGGCCAATTTTATGGCTTCATCATGCTTTTGGACATATTAAAATTTATAAAAAAATTATAAAATTCATGTGCAGTGACTCGCTAATTCCTTAATAAGGTTTTTCTATGGATTACAAGTTTACAAGATATCAACAAATAGCTATTTTATCGAGCTTTCAAAAAAGTGGTCACCCATATTAGCAAATATCTCGCGGTTTAAATAACTGATATTATCAACTGTTATATTAAATGAAAGATATTTAAACATCCAGTAAACATTTCTCACAACATTTTTAAATTGGTTTATTATGTACTCGATAGGACAACTTGAAAAATGTAATTTTTTTCCATAAATTTCATATCAAAAATGCATTTCAAAAATTACAAAAAAAAGCAACAAGATACACAGTTTGCTACATCCATAATGGTGCCTGGAATTTATTTATTATTTTTGTATTTACCATAAAGTATACAGCATTCCTAGGTCCAAATTTCATGCTAATCGGGTTTGTACTTCAAATATATAAATCTAAATTATCTAAACCAACCGTGTTTTATTTTTAGAGCAGGCACTAAAGAATTGTGAACATTGTATGAAAATTTCATGAAAATCGGTCAAAGCGTTCAAAAGTTATAAACAGAAATATATAATTTCATAGCTGGCTAAATTTTATCCCCGAAAAGCGTGCTATAGTTTTTTTAATTAACACTAATAAA
This sequence comes from Dryomyza anilis, assembly GCA_951804985.1. Classification (NCBI taxonomy): domain Eukaryota; kingdom Metazoa; phylum Arthropoda; class Insecta; order Diptera; family Dryomyzidae; genus Dryomyza; species Dryomyza anilis. The sequence goes on along the minus strand of OX638132.1, from coordinate 83,462,800 downwards.
AAGTTAAATCCTAAAAGTATGCAATATTTTTAACACCCACCTACTGCGCAGCCAGAAAAAAATCTTGCTGCTGTTTCTGATTGCCTGGTATATTGACAAATTTTGATTTTGATGATTTTTTCGTATTATTAAAAAAAAACTTGCGCTGTTGAATTTTTTTTGATTTTAATTAATAATTATGGAACGGATGAACCGATTTGCATAAAATTTTCAACAAAAATTCATAAAGACTAACTGATTACGAAAAATATTAAATGGGCGAATTTGTCCAACAGACACGCCTCTAATTTGACATCGAACAACATTGTAAGCGTAAAATTGAACTAAATGTCCGATATATTGATTTATGTAATTTTAATGAAACAACCGATTTGCATGAAACTTGGCAGCATGATAGCTAACAATTTAAGCTTCAATTTAAAAATAAACTTTTAAAGATTGATGGACAGACACGCCTATTGTATGCAATCACATTAAGTTTTGAGGTTTCTTCATATATTTATTTAGAAGAAAAGAACGGTTTAAACGATTTGCATAAAATTTGAACTAATGAATAGTGAAAGACTTACCAATGATGGGAAAAATGTAAAAGATGAGAATTATGATAAGAAATGGCTAATTTATAAACATTTTAATTCAATTTGTGTAAATTGTACTCTATTGAATTTTTAAGTTATTAATTATTATTCGAACTTTAAAATGTTTAAATGTGTAATTGCCAGTCTTCAGTTCTTTAGTACAAAAACATTTTTTTGTAATTCGGTTAATGCGTTCAAAAGTTATAAGCAATACAAGTTATAACAAGACAACAGCTATCTGCCACCTTTTCAGGGTGCCTGGAAATTATATTTTATTTTTGTATTTACCAGTAAGTATTAAGCATTCCTTGGTCCAAATTTCATGCAAATCGCTCTATCCGTTTAGTTATTATAAATAAATATATAAATCAATTTAAATCACTATGGCTACCAGCTGCTTTTTCTGGGCGCCTGATATTTCATTTATTGGCATAGCGTGTTTCTGACGACTGCGCAGCTGGAAAAAATCAATGGCATCTTGTTTCTGTTTCTGGTCGCCTGGTATTTTGTTAAATTTCGATTTTGAGGATTATTTTCGAATTCTTAAAAAAACTTGCGCTGTTGATTTTTTTTGATTTTTATTAATAAAAATTAAACGGATGAACCGATTTGCATGAAATTTTCAACAAAAATTCTCAAAGACTAACTGATTACGAAAAATATTAAATTGTCCAACAGACGCGCCTCTAATTTGAAATCGAACAACATTGTAAGCGTAAAATTTAACTAAATGTCCGATATATTGATTTATGTAATTTTTATGAATACACCAATTTGTATGAAACGTTGGCAGCATGAATTCTAACGATTTGGGCTTTAATATAAAAATAATATTTAAAAACTTGATACACAGCCACACCTATTATATGATTTCCCAAACTTCCCTACCCATTGAATAAAAACAATTTTTGATTTATATATTTTTTTTTAGTATTTCTTTATTTAATATGAATGACAACCAAACACTCGCTTGAAACAAGTCAGTGCACACGTCGTCGTTTCAATATTTATTTAAATTTATGTTCGTTGGCCGCTTGTAAGAGCGCGGCGTATTTATAGTCTGTATGAATGTGTTTTTTTTTTTTGTATTGTTTTCATTATTATTTTATATATTTGAATAATTAGCGATAAGTTTTACTTAGTCAAATCTGTTTACGAGCTCTTTTCTATTCTTTATTACAATTTAATTTAATTACTGCCAATGCCTAACATTTTTTATTTGTAGGTTTTACATTTATTATTTTAAAATTAATTTAATTATGTGTGTTGTATGAAGAGGGGGTTTTGTTTTGTTTTGTTTTTTTTCAGTTTTAATATTATTTTATTTAAATAATTTGTTTTATTTTTATAATAAATATTAATTGAATTGTACATTTAGCTTAGGGACTACATACAAAGAGTACCATAATAATAATAATAATAATGATAATTTAATTAAATTGTTTTTTTTTTTGTTGAATAATTAAGTATTACGTTAAGCATTAACTAATTGCTATTTAATGAATTAATTTGTATGATGTTTTTGTGTGTTTCATACATGATTTTCTTTGTCTTTGAATGAGTTTCAAGCAAGAGTCTAGCGTGGAATCTTGTGTGAAGTAGCAGAAGTAGAGAAGCGTGATGTACGTACGTATTACAACAATTAATTTGCTATTTGATGCAATTATATTCAATTTGCAACTTAATTAATACACAATAATTTAATTTACATGGTTTTTTTTTGTTTTGTTTTGTTTGTTTCAATATACGATTTATAAACTAATCAGACATCAATTTTATATTCTTTTTAAAATTTATTTTATTTGTTAGTTATACTCAATAAACTTTTAAACCACACCACTGTGATGGCATTTAATAAATTGTACTAAAACATAAAATATGATTTTTGATGCATTACTTATAATTAGTATAAATACAAATTGCAGATATTTAAAAATTTTCACTTATAGACTAATTCGTTAGAATATCTTTTGCGCTTAAGACTTAGTTACAGAGTTATTTATTTTTTCTGTTTTTTTTTTGTTGTTGTTTTTGCATACACAGAACAAACATTCATTAGTGGTTGATCAATGTAGCTGGTACACTTCTCTTAGGTGGTGATGATGGTGGTGGCAACATTTGATTTCATTTCATTTAGTTTTTTTTTGTATTTTTTTGTAACTTTGTAATTAACGAGTTACAAGTGAGTGTGTGTGTGTGTGAATAAATGACATGCATAGGTAGTTCTGTTATTTGTAATAAACACTGATAATTGCTGCTTATTTTAATTTTATGTTATACATAACAAATGCAATACACACCACACACAGCTAGTAGTAGGAAAGTGAATTTATTAAAATTGCATATTTAGTTTAGACATTTTTAAAATTTATTTATTTTAATTTCAATAGTTTGTTTTAATTTTACAATTTTTACTATGCCGCGGCGCATTGCTTATAATTTGTAGTGATTTTGTTTGGTTTTTTTTTTTCATTTAATTTTATTTTTCTTATTGTGTTTTTCGACTATTTACAAACATTTTTTTAAATTTCTTAAAAATTCATGCATTGCAATTAATTTTTAATTTGAAGCAATGCTATTTAACTAAATTCATTTAATTTAAAAATAAATCAAATTATTATAAATTTTGAAGTTTATGCTGCATTAAAACAACATTTCTTTTTATGTATTTTTAATTGAAGTTAGTAAAATAAAAATTTGTTGAACTTAAAATTTTAATTTAATTACATACGTCAATTGAATTTAAAAATTTAATTGAATTTGAAATTTTCAATTGTCTTGCTTTTTACACTGATTTTAAAATTCAGCAGTATTACAAACTGCGCACATATTAAAAACAATAAATGATTAAAAAATTTAATTAAATTTAGAAATTTAATCGAATTTAAAGAGTTAATTGAATTTAGAAATTTAATTGATTTAAAAAAATTAATTGAATTTAGAAATGTAAATGAATTTAAAAATTTAATTGAATTTAGAAATTTAATCGAATTTAAAAATATAATTGAATTTAGAAATTTAATTGATTTAAAAAAGTTAATTGAATTAAGAAATTTAATTGTTTTAAAAAAGTTAATTGAATTTAGAAATTTAATCGAATTTAAAAATTTAATTGAATTTAGAAATTTAATTGAATTTAAAAATTTAATCGAATTTAAAAAATTAATTGAATTTAGAAATTTAATTGATTTAAAAAAGTTAATTGAATTTAGAAATTTAATTGAATTTAGAAATTTAATCGAATTTAAAAATTTAATTGAATTTAGAAATTTAATCGAATTTAAAAAAGTTAATTGAATTTAGAAATTTAAATGAATTTAAAAATTTAAATTGAATTTATAAATTTAATTGAATTTAGAAATTTAATTGAATTTAGAAATTTAAATGAATTTAGAAATTGAATTGAATTTATAATTGAATTTAGAAATTTAATTGATTTAAAAAAGTTAAATGAATTTAGAAATTTAAACGAATTTAAAAATTTAATTGAATTTAGAAATTAAATTGATTTAAAAAATTGAATTGAATTTAGAAATTTAATTGAATTTAAAAATTTAATTGAATTTAGAAATTTAATTGATTTAAAAAATTTAATTGAATTTAGAAATTTAATCGAATTTAAAAATTTAATTGAATTTAGAAATTTAATCGAATTTAAAAATTTAATTGAATTTAGAAATTTAATTGATTTAAAAGAGTTAATTGAATTAAGAAATTTAATTGAATTTAAAAATATTAATTGAATTTAGAAATTTAATTGAATTTAATAATTTAATCGAATTTAAAAATTTATTTGAATTTAGAAATTTTATTGATTTAAAAAATTTAATTGAATTTAGAAATTTAATTGATTTAAAAAAGTTAATTGAATTTAGATATTTAATTGAATTTATAAATTTAATTGAATTTAGAAATTTAATTGAATTTAAATATTTAATTGAATTTAGAAATTTAATTGAAATTAGAAATTTAATCGAATTTAAAAATTTAATTGAATTCAGAAATTTAATTGAATATAATCATTTAATTGAATTTAAAAATTGAATTGAATTTAAAAATTTAACTGAATTTAAAAATTTCATTGAATTTAAAAATTTAATTGAATTTAAAAATTTAACTGAATTTAGAAATTTTATTGAATTTAGAAATTTAATTGATTTAAAAAAGTTAATTGAATTTAGAAATTTAATTGAATTTAAAAATTTTAATTGAATTTAAAAATGTCATTGCATTAAAAAATATAATAATATAATTAAATTTGTTAAATTTAATTCAAGTGAAAATTTTGTAACATTTAATATTTCCATTTAATATATTTTAATTGAAATTATTACAATAACATTTTGTTGAATGCATTTTTAATTGAATTCAAAATTGTACTAGATTTACAAACTTAAATTAAAAAATGTATAAACAATAATTGGTTCCAATATTTTATTAGAATTCAATTATTTAAAATTGAATTTTTAGTTGATTTTAAATTTTCAGCAATTAAAAACATTTTTTAAACAATAAATGTTTTTGACATAACAATTGGATTTTAAAGTTTAATTGCATTTAAAAATTTAATTGAATTTATTTTGTAAGATTGAAAATTTCCATTTAATTGAAATTATTAAACATACAATTTTGTTGAAATAAATTAATGAATTTTAAATTGAATTTAAATTTCAATGAAATAGCAAACTGATTAAATTAAAAACAATAATAGATTTAAAAGTTTCAATAGAACTACAATTCAATTGAATATAAAAATGAAATTCAATTGAACACTTAATTAATTTTAACAATTTAATTGAATTTAAAATTTAATTGAATTTAAAATTTTAAAAATTGATTTATTATTAAAATTTAATTGAATATAAAAATTTAGTTGATTTCAAAAAATTAATTGATTTTTAAAATTTAATTAAAATATTAATTGTTTATTGATAAAAAAAGAAAAACAAATAAAAACAATTATAATCGAATTTTAAAATTCTAATTGAATATAAACTTTTAATTGAATTTGAAAAATTTATTGAATTAAATAATTTATTGAATTAAAATTTATAATTCATTTTAAAAATTTAATTGATTTAAAAAATGCAATTGTTTTTAAAAACTTAATTAATTTTAAATTAAACAATTAAAACAAACAATTATTATCAAAAAATAAAATTTTAATTAAATATAAACTTTTAATTGAATTTAAAATTTTAATTGAAATACAAATATTTTTCAATAAAAAGTTAAGTTTTCAGTAAAATTAGTAATTTCAATAATATGCTCAATTTCAGTTAAATTTTGAATTTCAATTAAAGATGTATATACAAATAATTAATTTTTTGTTATCATAAATGCCACTAAGTTAAATTTAAGTCAAATTAATATTCGTCCAATTAACTGTTCAGTTCAATTAAAGCATTAATTTTAATTAGCCATTTCAAACTTTCAATTAAACAATTCATTTAAATATCAATGGCAATTTCAATTAAATGGTTAATTTCATTTGAACTTTTAATTTCCATTAAACTATTAATTACAA